>CM032344.1:18024246-19436746 GCA_019022885.1 Schlechtendalia chinensis
CGATTACGCGCGCGCTTGCGGCCGGTGATTGATGAATCGCGACGGCGTGCTGGGACGGAAAGCTCTTCGTGCACGCGTTCGTCGACAGATGCACGTAACTATATGTCATATTGTACTACATATACGTGTGCAATCGATTTATTTCGACTGCGAGCGACCGATATTGATTAAACGAGGGTAAAGCTCTGTATATGTATATATATATATTATACATTGTAGGACTGGCGTGCAGGGAGGAGACCGCAGTCATCGACAGGGTTTCCCGGGACAGCGTTATTCGAATGATTAAACTGCTGATATCGTTAGATCACTATAGTATCGCTAGCGAAAATATCCGGTTCCGCCCTTCAATATCATTATGTGTTTTACAACTACGCGTACTCCCAAACTATCTGATCAAAATGTGTCCGTTTTAAATTATGTTGTGGTCCGCAGTGTTGTTGTGTGTGTTTGAGACGCTTTTCCGTTTGAACGCACGTCGACGGAGATTGAAACTTTTTTTGGATCCTCTCCACAGTCGACAGTTGGACGAAACGCTAACATTTCTAAATTTTCCGTGGAAATTTCACATCGATTTCCAATAATGGTTTCACGTAATCGAATGTTCATTCTCTCAGTAGATATCACGAATGTTTTCTTTTCGAAACGTGACGAGAACTTAATCGCAGAGAACGACGAACAACAACACGTGTGCAAAATCTGGTGACGAACGGTTGAAACGTACGGATTTCTATTAGGGTCGGGCGAACGAACAGACGAACTTCGGGAGTTATCTATGACGATATATATATATATGTATATAGTGGTGTAGTGGTCTCATAAGGATTTCGACGTGATGATAATTCGAGCCGAGAGCGGAATAAACGACATTGATTCGTCAAAAGAACAACGTCGTAGGCGGGAGATGGCGAGAGAACCAAACGCATCGCCGTGACTTCGACGGCGGTCATTCATCACCGGTGTTTCCGCGTACGCACGGGGTGGTGGCGACGCGGCGGTAAAAGCGGCGGGAACCGCGAGGGCGGAATGGACGCAAAGGGTTCAGGTGCGTTTCGTCCGTGCCTACGTTCGGGTGGCGCGGGCCGGAGAGGGATTTTTTTTCCCACGCGAAGAATGCGACGACGGCGCGGCAGAACACGTGTCTGAATTCCCGGGAAACGTGCGCGCGGAGGCGGCGGTTTTTGTCGAGCCGCTAAAGTTTTAAATTAAATCCCGTCGCCGTGGACGCTCTTATACGTATACACACGACCTACATAAAACGCAGATAGACCGTCTCGCAGACCGCCGATCTCCTCCTTCTTTTCTCCCCTCCCCCCACCCAGTCGCTCTTTCTTCGGGTTTTCTTCTCGCACCTCTATATCCGTCTTTGCTCTTTGCGCGCGCGTTCCCTTCATCCGCGCGATAACGTCCATATACATACATATACACAATGTACTACCCCGGCGCTCTCGCCTCCGATTCTCTATACACAGTTTTCTATTCCGAAATACAATTGCATTATTTCCGCGAACCGTTATTTTACCGTGTACATTATTCGCGTGCTCGAACAACACGCACCGTCGCCTCGCGTCGCCCTTTTTCGGATTAACCGACAGTCGCAAAAAGAAAAAAAAATATCCTCTTTACTCCCTTTTACGGCGTATAATTTAATTATCCTCGTAAAGTCACAAGCACTGACGAACAGACACTGCATTCGCACGTTATAAACACACACGTAACAGTCCACGAAAGTCGACCGCATTGTGTGTGTCTAACGACGTAACGTCATTTGTCTCGAAGATTACTTATTATTACTTTATCATCTGATCGAACATTGCGCGTGCACTTCATCTCCCAGTATATTTGAAATATTTGTGTGGTATTCGCGTCGTCGTACACATAAAAACGTTTTTGTCGTTCCTGCGACCGTTGCTCGCATTTTTATCAATCCTATCCGAGTTAGGTAGAAATATTGTTTTATTACCGTACACTATGTATGTACGCTCACTGGTCACTTGTTCGTTATGAACCACATTCAGAATTTCAAATGAAATTTGAATTTCCAAATTGGATATGGCGCGGTACACAAAATAGACATAATCTCTGTTCATTCCGAACTGTTTTTTTAAAATAAAATCGAATTACCAGTTCTTCACGCTATTCTTTGAACACACGAGTCATCTATACAATTTTTATTTTGAATAATATACCTTTTCGTTTAAACCAGTTATGCACGCGAATTCATACGTTTGTTTTGAATAATTTATGTTGTCGGTCGGCGCGTGACTTCAAACAACCAAGGACTTCTTTTATTGTGAGATTTCCATGCAGTTTCCATTTTTTTTACGGTCCGCGGAGAATAATAGAAAATAATTACCACTGACGCCAATTAATGAGTGTATATTTCAAACAAATCGTCTGGATTTATTTATTTTACTCGGAAACACTCACTGTCGTCACACAGTCGTGTATAGTAGACGTGTATATATATTACGTTATGTTCGCGGTTATGTTTAATAGTAGACATGTTCTTCGAAGTCGTTCGAGTTTTAATTTTTTCTAGAGTATTCAATTTTGTTCGCTTTAATAAATCGATCATTTTTTTTTTATCGGTGTAATTTAATTTATTATGTGATTGTTCAAACGAATTAAAAAGATGAAAAATCCGTATTTTTCGAAATATATATATATATATATATATTATTTAATTCACGTGGATTAAATTTATGATCGTTTCGTCGGTATTGTGTCGGATAAATATAATTACGCGGAAAATATTACGCCAAATCGAGAAATCCGCATAATTATTCGAACTATTCAATGAAACATGACTTCTTTGAAACGAAAATAAAATTCCCTATTTATCAGTGATAAAAACGTTATGAACTTCACCATGATATAAGTATGCGTATCATAATATAAATATCGTATCGATTATGGCCATAATACACGACGGTAAAACGACCAGAACACTTGGCATGAATATCGCTTTTAATCCGGTCGAAACCTTTCAGGCGTAATCGCACACTCCTTCGTGTGTATTTTTGTTATTTGCAACGTGCGATTGAATTTGATAAAATTCTATCGCCGCGTAGATTTTTACGTGTAATTAACTGAAAACCATAAAGTTTTGTTCGAATAATTATATGTTCAAGTTTCGCGTCCAAATCAAAATTATAATTATAACGTAGTTTTAACGTAAAAGCAAATGAGAAAACAATGCCAGTTCTTTGCGAAAGCACTCGGAGTTTGAAACTTTAAGCCCCGTCTCGCTTCGGATTTTTGTAAAACCACGAATGACATATATGTATAAAAAAAGTTTTATATGCGGTACTATGAGCCGAGCGTGGCTTACTGCCTTTTTTTACCCGTCTATTAATTAAACGCTACATCGGCGGGGGCTTGAAATTCAATTTTCAACCGTGTAGATCTTGTATACGAATTACATTTTTTTCATAAACTTAATAATATCATCACTTTGTGATTGCCACTTCTGTCTATATACAGTATTATAATATAGTGTCTTAAAGTTATTTGTTTTATATATTTGTTATAATAATAATAATAATAATAATAATAATAATAATAATAATAAAAGACTGTAAAACTTTTTTCTTGTCCGTAAAGCTTAAACGTTATTTAAAAACTTTTAACTGATTAAACAAGGGGAATTTATAATATAATTTTATCATGTTGTATAGAAATACAAACTTGTTTGGGAGAAACGTGTCGTAATGCGTTAATTCCGTTCTGTCGCTTCGATAATCATCTAATCGATTCGAATACATTATTATGTGCAGTCGAACATTTTTGCTCTGCGAGAATTATTGTTCATCGATAATTTCGCCCGTTGAATAATACATTGCCGGCATAATTATCATATTAACTAACCCGTATACGATCTATTAATCGTATATAAGAATTTATTTTAATGAGTATTAATCTCTGTCTCGTCCTCGAGAGACGTTTCTATAAACTATTGTGTTTTTTATCGGTCTAATTTACCGTCGAATTTTTCTATCTAACATTACTCCGTCCATCCCTTTCCACGGTTTAATAATTTAAATCTAAATAAGAAAATAATTGTTTCCTTCTTTCGTCTCCGGATTGGTCACATCCCTTTTTTCTTCTCATTCCTACAAATTGTCCTTAAACGATTACTATTTTTTTTTTTTTACTTTACATAGTTCCGAAGCTATTTGTGTTTTTCTTCGTCTGCTATTTAGTTGCCCTTCCTTATTCTCACAACGTCGAGCCTTTTTTACACTTCTTCACTCACTCAACGCGCATTTCAAATCCCAATCAATTTTCTCTTCACGTTTATATCCTGTCGTCTTTTCTGTAATTCTTTCAATCAATCGGTCTGATTTTGTAATTTAGTTGTAGTTTAATTTGTATATTATTAAATTTCTTTTTTGTCGTAGTATGTAATCGTCGAGACTAATCGTTTTTCAACATAGTTTCAATAAAAATGTTTTTTTAAACAACGAGTTTTCCCGGAACGAATGTCAAACTAACAGTCACCACACACACTATTCTTTCGAATACGTAAGAAAACGACATGTACTTATATAGTGCGCACGTGTCGTTGCACACAGCTGAGAATGTAGCAAAAAGCGTGTAATTTTAATATATTATACGTAAATTTGAAGGGTGTGTTATTGGAAATAACGAAAAAAAAAATTTTCGAGACGAAATACATTGTCGTTCATGTAAATATTTTTGTCGAGCGTTTTTCGTTTCGTTAAAATCATATGTGTATATATAATATAATTCGTGTACAAGGACTCGTCAATTCATTTGGACGTCGGCGTATAAATAAATTCCAAACCAGTTTACACAATATTACGTCGAGATTTTATGATAGTGATTCACCGGTTAATATTCGCCTTCAGCGGTTTCCTCTATACTGTATACATTACTGTAATAACGTTATCTCATACGCGTAAAATTCTTCTTTTTATTTCTGTCCTTGGAATAATTGATTTGCTTATTGTGTGTGTGTGTGTGTGTGTGTGTGTGTGTGTGTGTGTGTAAGCTAAAGAAATAAATTTATTGATAGAAAGAGATACCAGTCATGTATATAGAAAGTAATAATACATTCCGGTCGTACGCGCGTAATCAGTTGTTAATATTTCGTATTTAATAGGTTAACAGTAATGATTCGGTGCGCTGAGTAAAATGTGAATTTATTACGAGATTATTGTTTTTAATAGCGATAGAAACGTTTGTTTTGAACTCGAATAAAAATTATAAACACCTTGTGCGTACGTAACAAATTATTGCTAGCAAAACTTTTTATATTGCGTATATTACGTATATATATATTTATAATACGAAATATCGAAGTGCTTAGTCGAACGTTTATATGCACAATTAATTGTCCTCGGCAATTAAAATGTATTGCCCGAACACACTAAGATACGTTATTTCATTTAGTCCGACGTTGTTATTGCGAAACGCTTAATTGCATTTTCAGTCGTTTTTTTTCCATCGCGATTCCCCGCGTGTATTTCGCCAACGGGCAAACCGATTGAACAATAACAGTTTTTTTTTACGATTTCTGGCGAAATGTTGCCCGATTTAAAAATGTAAGGCGCGTGTTGTGTATAGTATATGGTTTGTGCCTGAAAACGCATAGAACGTAAAAAATGATTATGATTTGTTCATGACGATTTTAAGGGACTGCAGTTGTGTGTTTTCACGTTATTCAAACATTCTGCCGCGACGAAAACAATAAATGATATACATATTTATTTTTTCCTTCAAAAATATAAAACGAGGCAATACGATGCAAATGAGACGGGGGAATTTTTCTAAGTTTTTGTCTAATAGCGAATCGAGAATTTTTTTTCTCGTTTCCATTAAAAAAATGGTGTTTTCTATTTTGGCATTTAGAACTGGCATAGGAAAATGTGAATGAAATAAATGTTTATCATCATATATAATGTCGTCTAATTAAACTTCAACGAATTCCGTCCATTTTAATTGAACTCGCGTAGTCGAAATCGGCCTTCGTGATGACAATATAAATCATATTTGTAATACGAATTGTGCTATAAAACATTCGATGTTAAGTTTGGGCTCGACAACAGTAATTGTTGTCAAGTTCGATTTACCGCCGTCGCGTAGTGGATATTAAAAAGTGGCTGCGGGTTTTTTGTTTGTTTTTTTTTTCGTCAAAAACATCTCGAATCTTCCGAAACACCAACGACGACGACAGCCGGATTGATAGCCATCGCAGGGGAGTTGATTATTATTTATTTAGTATTTTTTTTAACCGACAAACTCGAATCCTTTGAGGATTCTCAAGAAGGAAACAACAACGTCGGGTGACACCTAATTTGAAAAACACTCTCGGGACGTCTTGTACTTCTCTACCGTTTCGAATATTTCCGCGACATTTTATTTAAGATGTTACTTCTCGTTGCGTTTTCGTTTATTACTATAAACTTATTGTCAAAAAACAATACTAAACAAAATCGATCCGATCCTAAAATCTAAATCGTTTCATAACTGTTTTAATGACACGCCATCGATTACTGTGAGACAGCTCAAATTCCGTTTTCCAATTATATCAAAAATATTCGTATACGATTCTATTTGGACTGTCGCACGCGCGTGACTCAGACGTTTCTATTATTTATCAATTTAGTTTACACGTCTATGCGTACTGCGCATGTGTGTATAGAATGTGTTTAATATATGTGCATATTGTATTTTTAACACTGTTCGCATTCTGAACGCTATCGGGAAAAATGTTGTCGCAAAAAGAAGCGATATTTTATAGTCTTTTTTTTCCGTCCCGTAATATATTGGAAATAATCGTATATGAAGATTACCCGGTTTCTTTATCGTCACACAAATATATAATCGTGCGGTCATAATTAAGATCGTTTGAACTTTGTGTTGAGCTCACTATACTGTATTTATAATTAAAAATGAAAAAAGACAAAAAAAGAGCAATTAAGTTAATTAATATTAATAGTGTAATCGTCACTATATAATAACATCGGTTTATGGCGAGAGTCGATGATCATCATCACTTCTAAACCCGTTGTTTGAATACGACACCGAAATCGGTATACGAAATCATTGTTCGTTTCGTTTAGATGCGCCGATGTGATTTTTTTTTGTTCTTTGATTTTCATAATCAATTTGCGTAAGTCGAAATGTCGCAAATTTGTTGTATTTCGTCTGGTGCTAGAAACGAATCATTTGTATCGTAATCATTCGTCATATACTACAATACAAGACAACGGCACCGGACGGCATTTTGCCTCTTAAAGTAAACGACCGACACCGGGCGAGTTGAATTATTATTAAATATCATTTGGTGGTATTGGCGTACGTAATGTTAAAATTTTTATCGCGTTTCGAACGTCGCTCTAATGTCGCCGTAATGTTTACCGTTTTTTTTTTAGTAGTACACAGCAATTGCAATGTTCATAGAAATAGAAAAGCGTAGATCCCACGCGGTCGTCCGGTCCCGTCTTGATTACGAAATGACGTGCTAAACGAAAAACGCGAAAACCCACGTATGCTTGTGTGCGTGTAATACGTGTGTGCATGACGCATATAACGTACACGGCACACGTTTTCTGACTTACCGCTATTTATTTGTATCCTAAATCATCCGAATTTTCTATTTATACATCCCATCTCGGTACAGTTGCGACGGCACAACGTATATGTTACACCGGCATATATATTATATTATACGGTCGTGACACGAATGAATACCGACGGCGACAAGTATACGCGCGCGTACAATATAACACGACACGTCGTTATATTGCTGATTTTACACGAGTTATATAACGCACGGCGTTTTTTATTCTCTGCTTTTAACGTTTTACATCGAACCGATTTCGTTTCGGAGGTATTTTGTTTTTTTTTTTGTTTTCGTCCTTTCGATAAACAAGATAAGAAAACGATTTTGTGGGGTTTATACATATGTATATATAAATCGCATATATCCTGCACGTATATAACAATATATTTGTCGGCGTGTAGAATATCGATGGGATTTCGCGGGTCTAGTGGTAGTCTGACGACGATAATTAGATACGATCGGGTATAACGCGTGTGCGGATTTTCAGCGAAGAGAAATAGAGAGAGAGAAAGAGAGAGAGATAGATAGATAGATAGATAGATAGATAGAGAGAGAGAGAAAAAGAGAGAGAGAGAGATAGATAGATAGAGAGAGAAAGGGAGAGAGAGAAAGAGAGAGTGAGAGAGTGAGCGAGTGAGAGAGTGAATGAGAGGGGGGGGGGGTATTTGACTTTTTCGGGGCTCGTTCTTTCCATCTGTGTGCGCGTGTTGTTTAGTGGGGCTGTGGGTCGAGAGATTCGCAAAAAAAACCTCCGAGGCAGGCTGCTGGGCTTTTGATATCGATCCAGTTGTGCGACGTAATTTTGTTTCCTTCTGCACACATATACCGTTTTAAAAACAACGGCGTTCTACACACGACAAATTCTTTCTTGTTATTAATTGTGTACTTTCCAGAAAATACTTTGTGTATTGGTTGTCCGTCGTCGATAATACACACACACTCTTTTTTCGTTGACTTTGTTTACGTTTATTAGTAATTCGATTTGTTGTATATATATATATATGTATGTATAAATAATATTTTTTTTTTTTTTGTTTCAACAATTGTTCGTTTTTATATTTTGTCAAGGGAATAACAATGATTTCCCTGTATACCACAACTACTTGCTTGCGTAAAGGTACCTATTATATATACCTACTATAGTGGTTTGTTTGGATAAGACACGCCGAACAATCACGCGAGAACAATTTATTCCGGTCAAGGGAATTGGAAACTACAACGCTGCTGTCGTATCCATTAACCAATACGTGTTTTTGTTAAAGAAAAAAAATATTTATCCGTTTGAATATAGTTTTTAAAAAAACTTCCTTTGATAGACACTTATTCTCAATTTTACTTTTTTTTTTTTTTTTTGCGATCAACCATCTCAACGAAGGCATATTCACAGTTTTATGCACGCGCGTATTGTATTATACACGTAATGTTTTTCTTTCGTTTCTATTATTAATATATTTGTTAGGATTTTCTGCATTGTGTATACACTCTTGTTAATTTATAATTGTTTTATAATTGTCGATTTATATTTTGAGAAGGAAAAAAATTCATTTTCTTATGCCGAGTTAATTATAAATGGTTAGTATGTTGTAGCAGATTTACACATAAGCAGAATGGCCATACCACCGAATTCGTGTATTCGTTCAATTTACAAATAATGGTATTACGTAATAAACCAATGTGCCGAAGCTACGAGCGAAACACCATTTAAAGTTTTTCGAATTTCATATAATATACTATTTATATAGAAACAATTCGTTTTTGCTCGAAAAATTAAAATATATATCAGTCCAGTACAATATATAGGTACGCACGAGTCTGTGATTGTTTCAAATAATTTAAATTAATGATTATCAATGTTTGAGTTTTTAAAATTTTTCAATTTATTTATTTGCTTTATTCAGAACATGCATAGTAAGTAAATGTAATATAATGATGTAAGTGTTATGATAACAATACAATAGTCATATAACTTTAAAAGAAATTCTTTAAAAATGTTATGACGTAGACAATTTCTGGAAATTGTAATTTACTATTATTTTTGTAGAATGGGATCGACTAATAATTATTTCAATGTTAACGTTCAATTAGATATGCGTGGATTATCTCGTGATGTTTGTATGGTCTTTTTTTTTTAAACGAATGCTTGTCATTTAAATATCACGTGATATGAATTTCAACATGTTTCTAAAGAGTATATATATATATATATATATATATGTTTGTGATGACGTATTACATATTTTAATTCAAAAGTTTTTAAAACGATTTTAATAAATTATAATTTAAATTTTTTGTGAAGTGTTAGGTGATTTCTTTGAAAAGTATTTCAATTCTTGTGTTTTGCAAGAGAGAGAGTGAGAGAGAGAGAGAGAGAGAGAGAAAAAGAGTGAGAGAGAAAACATTCGATTTCATCAAATCATTCGAAAAAGTTGTTGGCGAATATTATGTCGACGAAGAATTAATTTAAACGGTGCATTTTGTTTCAAACAATATATAAAGTTGGCGCATTTCATATTTAATATGCGCGACAGTTCAAAGATCCGAGTGTTCTTGTTTTATCGTTCTCTTAATTACGAGAACTAACGCGTATTACGAAACACGACGGCGGTATGAAGTGGTATTATAAAATATCTGCTAGTTGTCCTCGTACATTATGTTCCGTCAATCAATACGATTACGAGTTTTGTGACACGTGTACGTTTAATAATCATTCGTCGAAATTATGATATCGCTCCAAAATGAAATCGTAATTTTTACGTTACAGAAATCACGTGGGTCGAAGGGAAAAATATTCACACAAACCGTTTACTCTCTCTGTTCATTTATTCGCGCATTCGGAACTTTTCAGTTTTCCAACGAGTGGTTAACGACGATCCATAGTCATCGCTCGAATCTCTAATCGGCGCGAAGAGCGGAGTGATGAGGCGAAACAATTTCGCGGTCCCATCAATCATCGTTTTCACCTCTTTTCTTTGCTTTCGCTCTTGAAACGATATACAACCAACGATGATTAAGGGGCTGTATTTTACTACGTACAGGGCGCCGCGTTCGGTGTTGGTCGAAACTGTATTGATTGTGCTTGGCGCGTTTGTTGTGATGTTATCTTGAAAAAATAATCTCGACCGTTGTTTGGAAGTTAATGACAGTTTCCATTTGAAAAATTAAATAACGATAGCGCCGAGCGTTATACTTCGCTCCTCATTAACGATGATGTACGTTTTATCGCGAAACGAAATGTGTCCACGTCGGACACTCGAAAGATATTAATGATGGAGCGGAACGAATCGTTTTCTTTTTCTTCTTTTTTCATTAAGTATTGTCGAAATGTTGGTTACTCCCCTAGTCGACTTAATCGTTTTCAAAAGATATTAAATTTTCGATTAAATTAACGTTTTGGACGTGCATAATGGTGTTACAACATTTTACATTTATTTTATATTAAACTGACTAACATAGATATATACATATAAACCTTTGTGATGTAAACTTAACCAATTTTTTGAGACGTTTCACCATGTATTTTAGTGAAAAAACAAGCGAAAATTAATATAATAGTTTGGTACGTGACTCAAGTGCGTCAAATCATGTGCTACGATGACTAAAGAAATATACGTTTATATATTATGCGTACTTGTACGTTTAAAGTAGTTTTTCATAAATATTGAATTGACGGGTTTTTATTTCGAGTTTGTCATTATTATAATTTATAATTCATATCGAATCTGGTATAATGTACTGACTGCAGAAGTTATTAAAAAGTTATTAAAACGAATAGGTACCGATTTCGTAGGATATTTTTACTCATCTACAAAACTTCCTTATAAGTACTATTAGAAGAACAGAGACCCAGTCGTAAAATGATTATTACAATTGCTTATTAAGTGGTGATTCGATCGCAAATAAAATACGTAAATATTGTGTTTTAAGAAGTATTTTTTGATTAAGTCACTCCGTGTTCTATATAATTTTTCGTATTATGAAAAAATAAGATATTTAATTATTTATTTTAATTTTATCGGAGCGTAATAAATGTTTTATGTAAGCGTGTCTTGTGTTAAAAAATGTTGGGTTTTCGTGTAGAATCGATTCACGGAGGCTTGTTCTGAAACAGTAAACAAAAACACGGTACAGGGTATGTATTTTGCTTGTAGTCTTTTGTCCCGTTGTTTCCGATCGAGTATCGAACGTACTTATTTGAAAACGCATTATTATTATACGGGTTACCTACGAATATTATGTATGTAAATATATTAGTCTGGAAAAAAACCAAACAAACGCTTCGAATCGTAATAAAACGATGTGAATTATTAAGATATTAAACAGATTAAGTCGAAACGGATCCCTAGATATTAAAATATAAACCGTTCGTGCCGGGTCAAGTATAATTTAAAATTATTACGGAAATGTGGAGATTAATAAATAATATAGGATTTCGTTTATTTTTTTTCCCGTATAACGGCGTCGAGCACATCGTTCGTTTCTACATGTATATATATATATATATATAGGTAGGGTTAAATCTAACGGGAGGAGACTCTCTTAACCTTTTTAAACGTATCTATATAATAATAATAATAATAATGTATATTTGCGCGTGTGTGTACGAGGATTTTTTTTTTGCCGCCCGACTTCCGGCTTCCGGCCAGCGTATCTCACGCACTAACCCGCAGCGCCAGCCGACCGTCGTATTTGCATTATTTATATATTTTTTTCCCTCGTGATCGCCGCGACCGCACTGCATCGCGTTCGCGTAGGCGAATTGCCTATGCGCGACGCCGCGCGTCTGTTAAGCGGATTCTCGAGATACAAACGTACGACGGATCGACGTTATCTCTCGACGGCGGCGTTGACGGTGTCTACGGTTCAAAATATGTTTTAGATTCAGTAAAACCCTTTCGGGTAATATACATTTTTACTATCCGAAACGGTTTGGTTTTTTTTCTTGCGTTCCGTAGCGGCCGAGCAGAAACGTTTACACGTCTGCCACGACCTGCGCGTGGTATTGAAAACCTCGAACTGTTTTCGTGTAATTCGTGTGCATTTACCCCTTCTCTTCCCTCTCTCTCATCACGACAATTTTTCTTAATACGCCATTGACGGCACGCGAAATAATCTGCGACGTACGATATCCAGAACTCTGTGTATGGGCAATAATTAAAACATATATTTTTCTATACATATTATTATCGCTCGTCGACAAGTCTAAACAACGTGTTTTTATTGTGTACGTTAACTGAATGCAGACGTGAATTGTATACATAAGTTAAAATCATTCATTACGAACAATTGTTTTGTGATTAGTATTCTGTTTTTGGACATTTTTAACTGTATCAAATCCGTGTTTTCGTGTTCTATTGAATTATTGGTAGTGATTTTCATGGAATTGCCGTCAATCATTACATTTTTAATTTGTTTGTTTAAAATAACAGCGTCTTGTTGGAGGTCATCAAAAAACCGTTTCGTTTTCGATCGTTACAAATATCGTTGTGACAGGTAAAACGAATAATAATAACGAACTATCAACCCCGTTCGAGCGAAAAACCAATAGATATTTCATAATAATTTTAGGACTCTTAATCTATAAAAAGTACAAAAATACGATTGGTAAATTCGATTTAGTTCCAATATCTTATTACGGTCTTTCATACACTTCCGGTGGGTAGTCAACAGTTCGTATGTTTGTCCCGATTTCGAGTTATTTTCGCCATTTTTACTTGGTTCTACTGTTATATACACTACGACAATAAAATACATATTTATTATACTATCGTGCGGTTTTCACGTCCCGCAGTGTTACACGGACTATTGGACTTTGTTATATATAGTACTAGTCGTATACAGGACACAATAACGATGATAATAATAATAATAAGAATAAACGATAACGACGGCACTCGTATGCCGCCGAGACGTAACCGCCCACACAAAATATCGGCGCTCGCGATTTACCAGAAAATTTTTATCACGAGTCCGGTGAAAAATCTATACTATGTTATTTTACATCTTCACGGGAAATGCATCATTCTGCAACTGCGTCTTTATACCGCGACAATCGTACGACGGACATAACAGTTACGAAAATATTTTGATTTTTATCCAATACCCCAAAAACACCCGTCGACCGGATTTATTGCCCGTTAGAAAGCTCGAAAGAGATTGTTCATGAAAATTATAACCATCGAGTTCACTAACAATTTTAAACTTTATTTTTTTCACTTAGAAGTTGATTCGTGAGAACCGACAGCACGTGTGGGATAAAATAGCGTCGGAAATATTATTTTACCCATCGAACGTTTTTCGTTACGCTTGCCGCCACCGCAACCGCGTGTCAACGCGCAGTTAGTTAATTGGACTCGAAGCCATTGTGGTTGCCATAATTACTATAATATAACCGTTTGTGCGTACACACACATAACACGTACATGCTTAAATTTAAAAAAAAAACAAAAAGTTCACTCGCCCGATACCGTTATAATATATTGTTGCGGGTTATGAGAAAACCAACGTACGTATCGTTCAACAATAATTATGAACCGCTTTTCTACAATACGGACTGCAATCTAACCTGCACATTGTCCGTGAAATATTTTTAGAGTCGAAACGTGCACACCACACCGGTTATAACGGCGGCGCTCGGTCCATGACCATGAGACGTGGCTTAAAAGGTCGCTTCTATTGTTGTCTTACTTAACGACGTCGTCTGCAGTTTTCGTTTCAAAAACCGAAAATAACGTCTTTTGTTTTGAGGGTGTTCAATTATTCCACATACAATTGTCGTCCACGTGTTCGACGGCAGTGGTATGGTTTTTTTTCGTTTCCTTTTATCGTTTCAAAACGCGGTGGGTGTACGAGGTAGTAGGCGGTCGGTCTCGTCGTATATTCGACTACGTCGTTTTTATATTTCCGCTGCGTATCGTCGCGTATGCGGTTTTGCTAATAACCTTGGCAATAAAAATGCAATTCAACACACGTTATTGCTAATGAAACGTCGAGGCCAGGCGCGGGAAAAGACGTCGAATCCACCACACCGCGCGAACTCGGTGACTCGACGCAGCTTATGTATAGCGAACATGTATGCACCACCCCGCAACGAGCTTATTATTATATTGATAATCGTTTGCATGATACATTCGTTATAGGTTGGTTTCGAACGTTATCTCGTATATATGTTTTTTATATTTTAAGACTATAAGAATACAAGTCGTTTTCAAAACAAATTCGATACGTGCGTTATAAGTCGAAATCATTATATACTGTCGACGAAAAAAAAAATATAGTAGTTTTTGCTTAAATCGGGGTGGGGAGGCAAAAATTAAAATTTTTATGATGCGTCGTCCTTTTATTTGATTTCATCGGTTTTGTTAATTTCTCTCCGCGTGCAACGTAAAATGTCATGCGAGAGAACGTTCCGGTACGCGTTTTAATTAACTAATGAGCTGCAAGAACGTTAAGTCGTGTACATACGCGCTTAATGATTACAATTTTTATGCTCATGAACGTGCGTAACGCGAATATTATTATTTGCGTTCGAGAATAGTTCGTCCCACGCGAACGCAGTCGAAACGATGTAAAAAATTACATGAACACGACAGTAGGCGCCGACCCTGGGACGAGTTTCACCGTACCCAGCGGATTCCTGTCGCCAGATACAATGGCGTCCGTAGTCGAGAGCGTTGTTTAGCGTTTGTCGCGGAAGTCGCGTGGACGCGATTATCCGTGTGAAAACTGCGGATGGATGAGGTGTTTGCGCGAACGTCATCGAATCCCGATTCGTCGGGATTGTGTTTGCACTGTGCGCACGCGTGTATGAATATGTTCGCGTTTTCGAATTTTTAAGTTTACGATTTACATATATACGATTTCTGTATACGCGTACGGCCGATGATAAATATGTATACGCGCGGTATATATATATATATATGTAGACGTAATTGGATTTATTTATATACATTTACATGTGAATGTATACGAACGTGTGCGCGCGCGTTTATAAATTTATTCGATTTGCTTTCTCGTATAATATACGTACATACATATATATATATATATAATTCACGGGGTTTTATTAAGTTAACCGTCGTGGTGTGCAAAGGGATACGGAGACCGCGTGTAAGAGTGCGGATGGTATTAATTTTAGGACTTGTCGTACCGTCAACACAACGATGATGATAATAATACCTTTATTTCGTCCTCGATATTTCGCCATTGTTCTACGTCTCGTTCCTAAGTTTTGTTCGCGTATGCCGCAAGGTCTCTGACGCATCGCGTTCCGTCCCGATCCGTACGATTATTAAAATTTGAATTCGATCGTCGTGAAATACAAACGAGCGGCTAATTTAAACGGTTAAAAGTAAAGTTATGTGTTTTCATCACGTTATTTACGATCGCGTTAAATGCAATCGTGACAATCTGAATAATCGACGCAGAGATGCGCTATGTCAATTCGGTACGCGGTGCTAATTGTTTGCGCTGAATAATATCCTTTCATCTGTCTCGTGAAATACATTTTTCAGACACGTTTAATACCGATCGTTTATATCGGTATTACGTGCATGAGACTATACATTTTTTACATATACGAGTAGATTAATTTGGATTTGATCTTCGATTTTTTCCAATCCCAGTTAAATAATGCTTGAAATAATTTTAAAAACATTCATTCATATTTTCGTTCTGTAATATTTTTCACTGTATTAAAACAGTTATTTCACGTCAGTTCAATTTATTTTTGTAACAGCAAAATCATCGAACACGTGATAAATGATACTATAGGTATTTCTCTGACGCGTTCAGTTATAGATTCGTTGAATAACCATAAAAATCCGAATAGAAAAATTAAACGTTTCATTAAAATATAAACGATTCGTTTTTATTATATTACAACTGGTTGCGTATTATAGATATTTGAAGTGCTTTTTGAGATAAACTATTTACAATAAAAAAAATAATGTATAAATAGATTTTAAAAAGACATTTTTTACCATAAAAAAAAAAATAATATTAATTATATTGTGCGAATAGTATTAGGATATTATGTGTGTTTTAAAGCATTTTTTATAACGCTAAACTAACCAGATATATAATGTTTTTATGTACTGTTTATCAAATCGTTTGACGCTTATAATTCTAATATAAGTTGCAGTTTATTTTGAAATCATTAATATATATATATTTAGTAAAATGGTTTCGTGTTATCAAATTGAAAATCGTTTATTTTCGGGTAAAACTTCTAGTAAATTATAAATGATACGAGAATAATTGTTATCGTCATATTAATGTTTTCGTATGATATAGAGTGATGATCTTAAAACTTAATAACAATTGCATTAACAATAATAATATGTTTGGACGACACGTACAAATACATTTTGTAAATAGTGTTATTGTTTAATCTCATCACGGCGTTCAAGCGTTATTCAAACGAACGTAAATAAAAACGAGACCGTCGTTACGACGAGACGGTATATTTTCGCCGGGTGAATCGCTGCTTGCGTGTAACATCGAAATAAATAAATCGCGTATAGCGAAATTCGTATCGAAAATTACGTAGCGATGGAAGTGGCGGCGGGGCGACGACCCCGTAGACGCGATGTTATCATTGTCGTTCGTATGACCTAGCAAGACGGAATCGTTTTTTATATGTATATTTGGCGGAACAAAGCGAGACGGGGCGGAACAACAGCTGAAAATGCCCGAAACCGGGTCACGTTACCCGGAACACCACGGCGCGTTTCGCGTGATTCGCGCGGCGTCCTTGTAGCCCGGACGGACGGGTCAGATGGCGGACGGCAGGAAACCGCGGGAACGTATTCGTACGAGACGTGGTTTTGGTCTAGAGAGGAGAAACGTCTCGGTGCCGTTGTCGTCCCGTCCGCCGGTCGGCGGGTGTTATCGAACCCCGTCAAGCGTGTAACCCGATTTTATTCACAACGTCGCGAGAGGGGATATGCCGTCTGTCGGGCGCGCCGAGACGGCAGAGAGAGAAGAGGGCCGATGCGAGACGGTGACGGCGGTGCAGGTGGGCACGAGCCGCGTCGGCAGACTAACCGTTGTAGTAATAGTAATAGTAGTAGTAATAGTAGTAGTAATAGTAGTAGTAGTAGTAGTAGTAGTAGTAGTAGTAGCGGTAGCGGTAGCGGTAGTAGTAGTAGCGGTAGTAGTATACGACCGCCGCCGCCAGAGTCGATCGATAGACACGATCTGTGCCGTGCCCGCCGCGCTCCACGTGTACGTACAATGTACACAATATATATATATATACGCGTGTGTCGCAAATACCATTAATGGAATATGGTACGCCGCGCCCGCCCCTCTGCGAACGTGACGCGATATCAATGGACCTATTCCTCGTCCTCCGCCTACTACACGCGGTGGTCACAAACGCGCACGGAACCGGTCTCGGAACACGGTTTCGATTCGTTCTTTGTTTTGGTAGTAAGAGCGGCTACAATATTGCAAAGCCCACGATCATTACAACTCCATATACGCACGAATTTACACCGTATTTACGAATGTCTCGCGACTCAATCGTTATGGTTTCGAATTAAACGGAATACGAGTATTTCGTAGATTAACAAAACCAGCACAAAAACAACAGTACTTATATTAAAAATATTTTTTTCTCCGAGTCATTTGCTTTCGAATTGTTTTCGTCTCGGCGCGTTTTGTGTTTGTTCCTTCAAAGGATGTTCAATAAAAACATTTGCTACGGACGTACTTTAATGGTGACGTATTAAATTAAAGGACAAACGTTTGAACGAATCGATCCGAGTTCGTTTGGATCGACGCACGTTGTCCCGATTCGCGTTACAGCTGCTGTGCGTCCGTTCGATACCTACATACACCACCTTATCACTGTCTATTCCGCAACCCCGTACTTTTCACGAAAACGGCTTATCGCCGAAACGTTGCGTTCCCGTCGTACGTAGCGCTTTAAGAGGGGAAAAAACGAGGTTCGTCGACGCGTAAATAGTAAATAACATTTTCCCGCCTGTAACGCACGCGATTACCTTTATACATTAAATGTATATATATATATATATATATATAGTGCGTCGTCGTACCATACCGGGTCTGCACGCGTATCAATATCGATCGAATCCGTTGTATCACAACGTGTACGGTGCCGCCCGATTCGCGTATTTTAATTTTAACAATGACTTCGTAATGAGTTCCGAAGCAATACCAAAACATTTGAATCCAAATACAAGGGGAAAATTCAAGTGCCAGCGTACCACAACGGTTAAACGCTATGTTGTCCGCGGTCGGGTTTTCGAGTGTCCTACGGAAAAACGTTAGATTAATAGACGCGTTTTTGGGAAAATTTCATCGAGCCGTCCAATTATACAATCTCCGGCGCTTTCGCCGACTCGCCGCGGAGCTTGTGTCTTCATTTGTTTCCTTCCCCTGCGTGCCGTCGCTGGCATTCAGAACTTCCGTCTTTGATGCCGTTCGCATACCTTCGTACACACGCGCATACCACTTGACACGATTTTTGAAATTTCACTTACACGCGCGTCAAAGACTAACGGCACCGTTATAAATGTGCAGCTAGTATACTCGTAATTGCGTTTTCGTCCACGTTTTCGAGCGAAATAAAGTGCGCTCTTGGCCGGCGTCTTGCGTAGGCAATTTACGTACACGAAGAATTTGATTAATGTGCCGTGGGCTCGTACTACGTACAGTGTTAACGCAGTGGCGGCTAAACTTTTTTCGCTAAAAATGTTTAATTGCCAGAGTGGTGTAACACAATTTTCGGTTGGGCGTACGAATAAAATTCGAAAAACGAATAGAAAATAAATCACCGGTATAACATAAACCTACTTGTTTTAAGCGTAAAATATTTGTTGAAAACCCGAAATTCTGATATGGAGTTATATTATGTACGCGAGCTGTAATAAATAACAAATTAAAGCCTGTATTTTCTTTTTGGTGCGTAGTGTATTTATAACAAATTTAAAATAAAAATCTCCAGTCACAAAGGATTGTGTTTAATATTAGGGCTGAATTAAAAATAAAAAAATTACACTGTTACACATAAAAAAGTATATATACATATTGTTGTTCAGAGTATACAAAGAAATGTATATTGTTGTTAGTGTCGTGGGGACAAAAAATCTTTTGAAATCTTTTATCGAGCGCCCGCACAGAATACGTAAATGAAAACCGTAATGTCAACGCGTGTTAACGTGGAGAACAAAAACGTTAACCGGCTTAGAACAGGTAAAAAAGAAAAGAAAAATAAGGGCTCAAGATTCAATCGTCTATACTGCGTCGTCGTGTGTGTTTGTCGTAGTAAATATAAAATAACACAAAGGAAATCTAAAATGAAAATGTTTAACTATCCTCACGGTGATTCGTTATAGTTCGTATTCAATAAACCAAGTTTTGTATATAAATTTATTCTTTTACGATTCTTTTATACCTGGTAACTATTTGACGCGCGTTAATCGTTTTACATAATACTTGAGGTGATTACGGAGGTAGAAAAAGAAAAACTCGACAAAAATTAAAAACAAACTCTTAACGAGATATATACACAATAATGTACATTTGTATTACTTTGCTGTATAAACATATATATACCATTTAATTTGATCGCGCAGTTCCGCACGATTACCCTGAAACATTGTGCTCGAAAGGCGATTACCGCGTTGTATATGCAAACAGGGATTGAATTTGTAAAAAAAAAAACGTACAACAGCAATTAAAATGTATTATTATTACAGGAAAATGTCGATTCTTTATTTTTGTTTTTATAAAAGCGCGTCATTGTTATTCGTATGGTCTAAAAAAAAAAAAAACTCCCGAACAAATATAATGTAAATACGATAAGAGATCAGGTGTTCGGGTTACCGACCTACTGTTTTAATTATTTTGTTGTTGTTATCAACGAATTCGGATTAACTCGCGCAGTACAAACTCCGTGTTTGCCGCCAGAGCGGTATCCTCGAAAATCGAATTCGGAAGATAGTCGAACGCGTCTTGACAGGGCTGCGCGTGATCAATACGTGCGTATTTGAACATTACGCAGCTTCGAACGTGCGAAATCGAACTGTAAACAATATACGGCGGTTATAACGAAAACCGGATGTATTTAATATATTTTGAATTTTTCCGATTAGGAACGCCATGAAAACGAACGACCGTGTTATCGATTTCGAGACTTTTAGTTAAATCGTTTTCTCGTGGCCGACGTTTAAAAACACGACCCCTGACCCCCCCTCCCCCACCCGTATATCATAATACTTCGAATGGTTCGCATAAATTATATTGCTATCATAACACATGAGCACCTATTGTACAGAACGAACGAACAACCACGTCAATAATAATCGTACTAATAATAATAATTATATTGTTTACCCGACGGGTCGAAAAAAAGGAAAGCGTAACGGCGTCCGGCCGGCCACGATAATATATTATGACTACCGGGCGGCGTGCACGTTCCTACAGTCGACGGGCGGAAGGGCGACGGGGTCGTGCTCGTAGGACGCGGTATCTATACATTATACGTCCAAGAAGAACGCCGTGGGAGAGTACTGTGCTAAATCGGCTGTCGATAATTCGAAGTTGGACGGTCATATGAAAAACTTCTAATTATCGAGCGTTCGAATTGCTGAGGTTCGAAATATCAAGAGGGCAAAAAAAAGAAAAATCGGTATTACCGAGAGTTATGAAAAATGTAATGGTTGCTACGTATGTTGTATGTAACAGTTCAATAATAATTAATAACAATAATAATACAATGTAATATTAAACTATATACAAAAACAGTGTGATACGATTAATATTTTATTAAAATAAATTAATAATATAATAATTGTAATTATTAATAATGAATTCAAAGTAGGATTAAAAAATACGTATTTACAATAATAATTCGAATATAATGTATATACAATATGTATGTGCATAGTAAATTATTAACGATAATTATTAACGATATATTTGGTAAAACAGCTTCAAACTGCCGATAGTTGGGTAGAAGAACTTCTAATTGTCACGTGTCGGCGTCTGACTTGACAAACATTTTACTTCGAATTACCTAGTATACCTAAATGTATTGTTTTTATTCGATTCGCCGTGAGATTTTCAAGGGACAGAGCATTTACTTTGAATTACCGAAAGTTTCGAATTATCGAGAGTCGACTGTATTAACGAAACAAAAACATAACGTATCTATTATTATGAAAAAGTAGCGAAAATTCGTCGTTTTTCTAGATTATTAAATTGTTTTACTTGTAATGAACAATGTGATAACAATGTTGACTCCGGTTATTTTTTTCTACGGAAACCGAACGTCAATCATTTTTGTATTACGTTTAGCTCGCTGTATTTCTTTCGCGCGAAGTTGTACGATGAACTGCGGTGGTGATACAACACCGTTAGCCGAGCCGTTTTAAAACTTTTATTCTTGTGTATCTTTTGCATTCCTGCGATCGTGTTGCAAAGAAGACGATTTTTCGATCTCAAGCTCACGCACGGCCGGGTTTTCGACGCGAAGACGTCGAGTCCGACAACAGCGTGTCGTTTAGGACACACGGCAGGCACACACATTGTTCGGTTTTATTGTCGAAGCTTTTTATTCGGCCCGGGCTACCGGCCGTACGTTTTCGTTTTACTACACCGAACAATTAAAACGCGGCGCGCACGTAAAGCGTTGTATATACTCGTACATATATATTTATATATATACACATACAGCTAAGCAGAGCGTTCGTTTGTTGCGCTCCGCTGTTGGCCCGTGCACAGATACGTCTGCGGTTAATGATTTAACATTTGTTTTGGCGCCAGAACCAAAGCCACCCCTTCCGCCGACCCGTGTTCACCCCGTATATACCCGTTTGGCGCGAGGTTATCGTCGTCGTCGTAGTCGTAGTCGTCGGCGGAGCGCGCGATGGAAGCGCCCGTAATTAGGCAGCTCCTCCTCGTCCTCCTGTCCGTCCCTTCGGTCCCGTATCGGAACGAACGAGCTAGCGTTTCCCACCCGTCTTTCTCCCGCTCGCTCGTCGAATTTCTCCTCTGCCCCGCGCACGTTCTCATTCGCGCGTAGTTCGCACAAAAGGGTGGGTTTTTTTTTACGTAAAAGTACATTTATAACACATACGCGCATAACGTTATGAGGTCCCGTCGACAAAAAAAAAAAGAAAAACAATTCGTAATAATATATACATATAGTGACTTTTCAATTAAATATTCCGATCGATTCGGTAAAAACGGTGCACGTGTGTGCTAATAACGATTCGTTTTGTACGTTGACGTTTCTCCGACACTTGGACGCGAAATCGCGTTTTGTTTATACGCGCTCATGTCGCCGTCGTTGCGGTTTCGGGGGGACGTGTGACGTGCACTACTCGTACGAGGAAATTCGCGTATCTATCGCCATCAACGCCAACACCGCTAAACTGGTAGACGATATGTACAGACGCACGAGACAAGCCATGCAATACGGAGGTACACCGCGGTTACCGCACGTCGCGATCGATTTGTCTATACGCGCGTTCGTTGTCTGTCGACGGAAAACCTTCGTGATTTGGAAAATTCATTTCACGAACAACTGGCATGCTTACGCCGACGAGTATACTCGTCGTCGTTACAGTATCGTCCACATCCGTCAGTAATCATAACAGTCCGGTTTTTTTTGTCATTGTAATCATCCCCGCCGTTCAAAAACGAATCTTCACCGTCACACGTGTCCGCGTATACATTCCGGTATAAATCTGTTTAACGACTCATGTCGGAGTATCATTCGACTATGTTAATGAAAAAATATCGTAATGATACTTCCGTCGAATCGACCGTATAGTTTACGTTTCCTTGAACAATCGTTTCGTAAACATTTCTCTCGGCGACGTTGTTCCGGTTTACGTTTTATCGTGTGATAATCATACACTCGTCGGTTTTGACAGTAATTCCACTGAAATCGGTCGGTTGCCGTGTGTTTTACGAATTAAATATATCATCGCGTTCTAGACGGGGAAACTCGTAAATTCGTCAAACTTTGTTACGGTAACTACTCGAAAATCGACTAATTGTTTTCGCGTTAGTGTTTCGCACGTCAATAATAATTGCAATGGTACGACAATAGTACGCGACGCGTGAAATCCGATCGGTATCTACTGTGAGACGTATTTAATTTCAAAAGAAGACGCTTCAGAACGGTCTGACACAGCAGCTGTAATATTATTATGACGTATACATTATACGTGCAAAACTAACATAATACTCTTGTAATATTAATAATAATAATACGACGGCACCTGTATAATGTAGTTTAATACGTCCGCCGTGTACAAGTGCAATGCACGAGCGCGTTTTGCATATATAAGCGATTTTCACTGTTGTTCACCGTCCAATGATTTCAAAAATGTTCGTTAAAGGAATTCGTTTAATGAAGTCTACGCGTATAGAATTTTATTCCGTTTCGAAATACCACAGTCTATTCGCATCCGACACGACGGGGCTTTTGTTTCACACGTATTTATGTATAGATATATATATATATTATAACAGTTTCTATCCAGTCTCTTGGTAAGTTTATTTTAATGATAACATCACATGTCTTGTGCAGTGCTTGAATTGGAAAAAAATTATATGAGAGATGCAATAGGATGCAACATATGTGCGTTTCTGAAGAGTTAAATGTCTTATTGATTTGTGGGGGTATGCGTTCTTGGCCTCCGATTGAAAAATTAGAAGGGTTACGTTAAAAAAATTAAAAAAAGAAGAGGAACTCTATTCTCCCGTGTCTTCACGGATTGAAACACTAGTCTTGGTGTCATGCCTAACCTATACGTACTCGTATTATGTATTATTTGAATTAAAAAAGTCTCCGCGTTATTTAGTTATTACTGATTTATTCCCAACGCTGAGATTGTGTGTAAATGTATCAGACGTCGACTGGTTTTATTGTTATTTGCTGTACATTAATATATGTGTCCGCTTTTCGATCGAAAGTATTATTACGTCGTATGATAGTAATTTGTCGAGCATAGACCATAGTGCATAAAGTGAATGTTTTTGGTTTTTTCAGTTTTATCAAAAACAAACGTTGTTATTAGAGTAGGGGCTAAATGGAAAGAAAAATTAAAGTTTGTTTCGTTATACACTCACCTCGTACCTACGTAACGCGAATTAAATTTAAAAAAAAAAAAAAAAACGATTTGCTTACGGGCAACGTAGTGTTTTATCGCTCTCACATATGTGTTCGTTAGATTTTCGAACGGGTAAAATCGGTATTATCAATGTATGCGATAATAATATTTTTGCGAAAAGATGGGTTGATAAGCGCAGGCGAGAGAGACAGTAACCCTCGGGTCAATGTGAAATGTCTGCTGACGCACATCCCCCTTGAGGTTAGGTACCCCTTGACATAATCCTAAACACGCCACTGCACTACTGGTATGCATATATATATACATATATATACGTGTACGTATAACGATCGTACGAGTCGCACGTTGTACGGATTATCATCGTCGAGATGTATACGCCGCCGTAACGGGTCGACAGAGCGAACAGTGAATCCCACGCCGCCGTCGCACAACAATATAATAACAATATTATCAACGTGCGCGCGCGACCGCGATGCGCTACGCAATAGCAGTTCGTATACGTACAGTATTATGCATTCGGATAAACAACAATTTGATGTTTTGCTGCAATGATGGCTTAGGTCGTTTGGATCGGTTCCCCATCGCTGAAACGGAATAATTTTATATATATATTTTTTCTCTCATACTCTCTTTTTTCCCTTTTATACATATACGTATATAATACTGCGGTATGACTGCTATGATATATATATATGTATGTACACGACTTCGCTATAATACTATTATTGTTGAACGTATCGTATATATATATATGTGTACAGCTGTTGGTCGTAATGTTCGAGACGTCCGTTTTGGATCGTAATAATACACATATATATATATTTTTTTTCTTTTGAGAAAACGTTATACAAAACGCGAGATACAATATAAACCGCGGCGGACGTTTTCATTTTAACGGGGCACGAGCGCAGTGACCGTTTTCCGAACGAAAAAGTATCGAAAGATATTAGCGAACGGGACGCGAGTGGAAACGAAACGGGGGAAAACTTTTCTTCGGCACGCGCGCTCGTTTTTCCGCAAATTCGTCCGCAGCGCCCGCGATTGTATCGTCGCGGGCTCGGGGGGAGATTTCCGTTTTGATTACCGTAACCGAGGGCCCCGCGGTTGTCGGCAATGTGGAACAGACGCGGTCGTAAATTATTCTCCCGTGCATGCACGTTGTTTACCCGAGAAATATCGTTATTTCGCGATGGTGGCGGACTTTGGGTTTTCGGACTCGCGGTCACTCGGATCTCGTAACAGTTTATTGTGAATTCGATGTACGGCCATCGTTCGCGCGTTTCCAGACGAGTATTTAAATATCGGCGTTTCAAATATAAGCTACTCTCCGATTTCGTGTGTACTTCTGATAATCGTATTTATAAATCGCCACCCAAATATATGCATATATGTGTGTGTGAAACGAAAACATTACTCACAATTATTTCAATAGTTAGCTCATTTTTGTTCATTGGAAATCAACTTTCTCTGTTACGCTACTATTAAAATCGAATCTCTATTAGAACGATAATTGGTGCACATGTGTTTAATATTTAATGAATCATGCGTGTGCCTATTGAGGATCGTTTTTGGAAATGAAAACTGAACAAAATGTACAAAAAATAAAACCACATGTGTCCGCCATCGACATTGCGGTATAGTTTACCCGTTTCGAGTATACTAATACAGAATTTTTTAAAAAAAAAACCCCATCGGAATTTAAAAACACTGTCCCAAACGCACGCGTATCTATGTTTATAGGGATAAAATAGAATTAAAAAGACGACATAACATTTGTATACGCGAAGGAATTATATTTTTTCTATGTATATTATATGTTATATTCTTTTGTGGCTCTGAAAACTGTTGTTAAAAAGAGAGAAATAAAAAAAACTGTAAACTGGTGTATGGTCTCCTCGTCCCTAAGTACAATATAATGTTATAAGTGCTTTTTGGGATTATTAGAGCACAACCACGCCGAGCGTTTATACGTATATATATATTCCGTACATCGTTTACTCCGGTAGATTAAATGTGTTACTATTGTTTTTATTTTTTTCTCTCGTAAAAAATAAAAAGACAAATGATGCAGTGGCGCTTAGTTGAAAAATATATATAATTAATGGAGAATTTCGATGTTTCGTGTGAATTAATGCGTTCGCGTTTTTGCTATGTATATTTAGAAATCGGCAATTTTATATTCATATTGGAACGCGTTGAAAATTTTGCTCGTACATTTAGTTTTTAAATATATAAAAAACCATGTCGAATATTTTTCTGAACGTTTAAATTATAATTTATCTCCGACGTGTGAAATTGCATATACATACATATTGTATGGGCTCTTTTCGTTTTTTAAACATTACAATTTATGAATTTCTAGTACGTGTGGTGTTATAATATATACCATTTGAATTTTCTCTTAGATCGTAGACTTTTGAAAATGGTTCTCATCTGACGAGTAAAATACTCGTGGAGTCGTAGTCGTTCTAGTCCAATATCATCACTCGATTGTAATGTGTTACTTTTTTTCTTGCGAGTGGTAGAGAGTCGAAAATGTGTATATATATGTTATTTGTCTCGGTAAATATGAATAAAAAAAAGTTATTTTTATTCTGTAAACTATAAAGAGAGTTGTATAAAGACTTTTCTGCCGCCGCCGCCGCCGGGATTCTTTCTATACATTTATATGTACGCAAATATATATATTTGCCTTTTTTCGATATAATTATTAAAACATAAAAGTTTTTGCCCGCGCGGTTTTGTTTTGTTTTCATTTTCCGTCCGAACGACGTAATTTCCTATCGATTATCCCGCGGGCATAACAAATATCCTTTTTAAGGAAAATCGCACGCTCGCTAAATATTATACATATATATATGTATACAGCGGCTTAACGTTTGCGAACCCGTCTCGAATATTAATACGTTTTAAACGCGGATTAGTGTCGACCCGGATTTGATTTTTTCGCATCGAACGCCACGTGTACATGGTCATATAAATTATCTCGTCACAGCGCGTCAATACGTTATATCGCGTCGAAATGTTTCTGTACGAGCTTAACCGTGACGGGCGCACGCGTATACCTTCGTCGGCGAGTACGTTTCGAAGCGCAAACGTTCGTCTACCGGAATTTGCACGGCGCGAACGTATAAATAATATTATAAAACCGAACGCCGCGGCTCTGTTGCCACCCCAGTAGCGGTGTCGTTTCGACCGGGAAATCATTATTCGCGCAACGAAACGAGAATTTTCATTCGTTTCTCGCACAGCTTGTGTATATAAGTATTTGTAGAAACGGCGTATTGTTTTTTGTCACGCAGACTGCGAAAATGACGATATAATAATAACAATAACACCAAGACGACGGCGGGAGAAAAATGGCACGACAAAATGAATAACGTCGCTGTATTGTATACATAAGCGTGTATATACTATACCGTACTTGTGCGTTTTGTTTTGCGAGCCTAAACGCCGCCGCCGCCGTGTCCACCACCCTCGTCACCGTCGCTGTATACGGTCGCACACAATATCCGAAGTCAATTAAAACAAGGCTGACAAATGCCTCGGTGGCGGCTCGGCAAAGGGCGTCGTGTGCGCGGGGAAGTCGGCGAGTGACACACACACACACACACACACACCAGAGAGCGAGAGAGACCCGAAAACTCGTACTGTGTGTACATATATATGTATACGTTTTCCAAACACATGGGCGACGGTGGCGCGTTTCTCTATCGTTCTCCGCGCGTCGTACTATCCGCGTATAATGGCTTTTTGTCGAGTTTTAACGAGCCGCGAACTCCATGTTCTACGCTCGCGGAATAACTTAAGACCCCGGCGCTCGTCGTCGCCGAAAGAGTAAACAAACGCCATCCCCGCGCGCGCACACCAACACCACCGTGGTCGCCGCGTCAAAGTTACGTCTGCGAATGTGTGTGCGAGCGCGTTCCCTTTTCTATTTTTATTAATCCTCCGCCTAAATCACATTTGCCTGGTTGCATACGCGTGTATACGGAATCGACACTTCACTTCACTTCACTTCACTTGTGCTCGCGCTCGAACGGGGGGAGGGGGCAAACACGACGCGACGTTTGCACCGCGTTATCGGCGAAAACCGCGCGTGTCGTCGTTCGTTCGGATACGCAAAGCGACGAACAATAACACGTATTTACAAGTCGCGTGACCGCACAGCGGGGGGAACGGTGAAAAACGGAAACAACAACAACGAGAAAGGTACGATTTCGGTACGCCGTAATACGTTAAATAATATATGTGTGTCGTATACGCGCGGGCGCCGGCGACGGGCGTCCGTCCACCCGTCTCCGCCTTTCGAATCTCCATAAGAATACCAAAGTTGTTTTCCCGTCGTCTACCTTTTACGGGAAAATTTAATTTCGTTCGGAGTACAAAAAAAAAAAACACATAAAAAAACACAAAAAACGGACGATCGATATCGCGCGCGCGACGTTCGCGGGCAGAGGGACGCGGCTACTCGTTCCCGCCATCTCCCCCAGTAGTCAGCCCGTCGAAAACAAATCGACTCGACTGCGAGACGGGCATTTTACCGCATCAATCTCCGCCCGTAGTCGAAATCTGTTCGTGCTCGATTACGACTCGAAATTGAATCCATATTTTACGTACGAGGCCGATCCCCCCCCCCCGATCCTCTCCCCGACGACGGCTGGTGACGGCCGTTTTGTCCGATCGCGAATAAATCACGGTCCGATAATACCCGGCGAACGCGACCGGGGCTCGCGGATTCGGCGCAATACGTTTTTCAGACGACGTTTTCACGAAAGCCGCGGCGGCAGTATACGAATAATAATATCGAAAAAATACGCGCACGCCCGGCCGTATATTCTTTCGCCTCCCTCACGCAATATACACATATATAATATATACGGAGTAAAAATTCCGAATTTCTCCGGGATACGGATACGAGTATTATCATAATGTATATGATTGTGTGCGACACGTATTCGGCGTACATACGCAACGGCGGCGGCGTCGGCTATTAATCAAAACCGTATAACACGTATATAAATGTGTGTGTGTGTGTGTGTTTTAAGTCATGTCTATATATATATATATATGTATATATTCGCACGGTTAACCTGACACAGCCTGCAGGATAAACTTTGAGTCGTCCGTATGTATGTGTATACACCGACCCCCACGCCGCATGGGCTAACCGACTATTCGCATTCGGCTTTTGGTATTCGTCGCGCGCGCCAATCGCGCCCTCTCCGTCTCCGGCTCTCTTGTTGTGTTTATACCGTTACCATTCAGATCACGTTTCCACGAGACTCGCGTCCTTTGTTTTTGCTGACGACAAAAGCTTCCCGCTCCCGCGGAAACTTTAGATTTCGCTGACGTCAGCGGCGGACTCTCTCCCGCGGACCGTCGTGGCGGCGAGAACGAAAACCGGAAAAAGAACAAAAATCGCCTTCCAGAGATAGGTATTTTATTATTTTCGTGTACGTTCCGCCCGCACGCCTCCTCTATCTGCACTCCGTGTAAGCCTCGGTACTCGCCGTCCCTCCGGGCGAAAGAAAACGCGAGGAAACACGACGGTTTCGAATCGTGTGTACGTCGTTTCCATTGTGCGAGAACCGCTGCTGCGGACGAGACGAGGATCGAACGTAATCCTCGTCTTGGCGTATAACGTATACATACGTACACACAACGAGATCGTCGCGCCATCCTGAACACGGCCGGGGCACTTAACGCGGACGTTGAAAAATCGTAGTCCTTAATACGTACAGTACACACACATACGCACACCATACACATTTTTTAACACGTATTATTTATACGATATATTTCTCGTTTTCGTTTGTTTCGGCCACTAAATGTTAATTACGTGTGTCGACTATGAACGAACGACAGTGTGAACGCTAGCTTCGGGGCACGACGAATCGTTTCTAACGGTTCGCGTGAATGAATCGTATACGATTAACGAAAGATTCTCAACGCATAAAAACGACAAAGCTTCTATTATTCGTACAAGACGCAGAACACGCGATATATGCAAATGTGCTTTTTTTTTTTATAGAGTATATAAAATCTTAATCGCCTTTAACACGATATATCGTTGTCTGGTTGAATTAATAATATAACGTACATAATGAAACGCGTCCCAATAACCTATATGTAACGTCGAGTGTCGCGCGTATACTTTATCGAGACGCTCATCATATTATTATGTGTAGGATGCGTAGAAAAAAAACTGTCATCGATGATGATACGGTTGTTGACCTGTTGTTGAAGTCGTGCATTTTGTATAATAAGGCGAATCGAAATCGGGGGTTGATTGAGAACGTATCGAGTCAGCTAATTTATCCGGAGTTTCGTATCGTTTTCTGGTAAATTTATAAGTGTATGTACAATGTGTGCTCCTTATATGTAAAAGCTATTAAAATAATTTCATGTCTATAATGGTTATTTTTTATTATTATATTTCACTTGAAATTGTATTTTCTTGTGTACGCAATAATAACGCTCATTTTTTTTAAACTATTACGTTTTTATGTAGTCGTATATATATGTATGTAGGTATGCGATCGCATTCGACTGCTGCATTAATAATATACAGTAGTGAGTCATTAAAGCGAATAATTTAGCATTTTGCTTCGGAAAGACGTCGTTATAAAATGCACTTTATCATTACAGAACTAAATTTCTCGTGTAGCGATGTAAACGCGTAAAATATATAGAACGGGAATAAATAATAATTGCATTAAAACGGCTTTTATATATTATAATGTAAAACGTTATATAATATTATTATTCGAGCTTCTAACGACGCACGTGTAAATATGCGTTATGATTCGTGTTGAAAACGAAAATCTTATACATATATTATTATAATCTAAAAGTGATTCTATGAAATCCTACAGAAATTTACGCGTGTTCAAGTGTTTTTTTCCCCAAGTTCGTCGTATACACACGATAATATAATAATAATATTATCTACACGAAGTTACATATATTGTAAACAGATTACGCGGTTGCCGTATTATAATATAATGCGCACCATACTGTAATGCACTTGACACGGAATGAAATATTTGCAACAGAAAGACTATTTGATTAGATTAAATTGCATATACGGTACCTCTCTTATGCGTATACTTATAAACTGATAAACACCCATAGATTTTGATAATAAATCATACATGTTTGTGTGTGCGCGGCGATACTGTAGTTATCAAACTTCATAAGAAACAACTATAAATTATAATATTTTATACATTAATACCAGTATACTGTTGTATGAATATAATCTTGTTATTGATGTATATGCATAAGAGTATTGTATATGTATAAGAATTACTTAATGAACATTTTATACACACAACCATAACAAGAAAAAGCAAAAATGTTTTTAAAGGCCTCGTTGTATTCACGGGTTATCTTGTGAACTCGCCTTATATTATAAAACATTGATGGTCGTCCAGAAAATAAAGTTATAAAGTCACTGCGAGCCGTAGGAAAAAGTTTTTTTCGAAGTTGGTTGCACCCAGGGGGTGTAGTGGAAACCGTTATACGGAGTAAGTCACAGCCTGTCGCCTGAACCCCGTGTGTAGTTGCGATATGCACACCGTCGTCCATTCTTCGACTATGCGTGACGAGTACCGCGGTGGGTATTCATCGGAAACGAAGGATGACACTTGGGTACGTCATTACAATCCGTCATCACAATCATCGTCCACGAAATGTAGACACCCACACGTCGAGTTCGTAAGACCGTTGCCGCGATCTTCCGGGAACGCAACGAGGTTTTGCTGATGGAATCGGTGGAAAACAATCGGTTCCGCAGCCCACTGTGGGGACCTAGAGAAACTGCGAGAAAGACACGACGATAACACCGCGCGCCTCCGCCAGTGGCTCATTCGTCCGCCCCGCGGATGTTGCGCCCAGCGATCTTATCGTCGTTTCGCCGAGCTCGAACAGTGTTGATGAAAGGTCGGAAAACGATTTTCCGACGACGAAATGACGAGAGAAGTGGTGTGACGGTCGAAATGAAACGGTTCGACGACGCCGGCACGTGAGAAGAGCTAATGGTCCGCCGAAGCGCGCGGACGCGGACGGGGGCGGCGACCGTGTAGGAAAATAACCGCGCGCGGCGCAATCTCTATCTCGCATTGCAAAACGTCGTAAACTCTCTGGACGAGACCCCGTCGTGTGTGGGTCGAGTGCGTGTGGTTTTGAGTTTCAGTCGCCGGCGGCAATCGTCTCAACGACCGCGGCTTTCCCCCTAGCGGTTGGTTGACGTTGTTTTATTGGTTTTTGCAGACGTGTTACGAGATGGAACGTTACCTGAAGGAAGAGCCGACGTCGTCGCCCACGCGGTCCGAGTCGCCGTGGCTGACGACGTGGTCGACGCGGGTCGAGGTGGAGGTCGGCCTGGACTGCGCGAGCAGCGTGACGTCCAACAGTAGCTCGCCGTCGACCTGCTGGTCCGGTTTCGCAACGCCTCCGCCCAGTCCGCCGGACGAGACCGAACAGGTGTCGCCGTCGGTGGTGGCGTCCATACTGTCTTCCGCGGCGGCGGTCGCGGCCGCGGCCGCCGCGTCCACCGCCACCGGCACCGCCGCGGTGCCCGCCGGCGCCAAGTCCGCCGCGGTGCCGTCCGCGACCAAGACGTCAGCGGCCACGTCCGCCGCCGCCGTGGCCGTCGCGCAGGCCGCCACCGTCACCGCCGGCCTGCTAAAGGTCACCGTCGGCCCGGCCACCAGCAACGTCAGCATCAACACCGCCCGGACGGCCGCCGTCGCCGCGGCGTCCGTGGCCGCCTCCGCCGCCGCCGCCGCCGCCGCCGTCGCGTCGCCGTCGCACCACGACGCGGCCGCGGGCCAAGTGCCGGCAGTGTCCGTCGCCGCGGCCGCTGCGTATCACCCGCGACTTCAGCTGTCGCCGGACGCCGCCAAGAAGATACACAAGTGCAAGTATCCCGGCTGCGAGAAGGTGTACACGAAGAGCTCGCACTTGAAAGCCCACCTCAGGACGCATACGGGTAAGTCGGTTGTTGCAGCCGTTTTTCGAATATCATCACTTCGTTACACGATCGTCTTACTGTATCGGGTGTCAGACGACAGGTTAGGTTGTTAAACGCGAACGGTAACATAGTTCGAACGGGGGTGAGGGGGTTTTTTTTATCTTCGTAGGTCTACAAAGTAGATACTGAGTCGTTATCGTACGTCACGACATTTCTCGCGTCAGATACTCGACGACGTGTAAGCACGTAATGGAATATACGATAACCGTATTAGTCGTTATAATCAATTATTAGATAGGGAAGAGGAGGATCAACAATTTTCCGAAATTTTAATTTTGGCCTTTGGTCAAAATGCGTGAAACTAATTCTGCACAAATCCCTAAATCATCCATCAAAATGCTTTTGTACCGAACCATACGATACTCGTATTGTGTTTGCCATGTGTTGAATGCGAAAACAGCGATCTGATAGTTCGAAATGTTGAACTTTTCGAATGTTCCGTCATTTTTTTAAATTGATACTCGACCGTTCTTGAAACGTTTAAACCAATCTTAAACGGCCGTTATTTATTTTCTAATACTTTCGAGCGTTTACGCAAAAATTTTATTTGAAGTTTAAAACAAAATTGGTAAACTTTGTTTCGCACACACGCGATAACGCGAGACTAATATGGTTTCGACGATAAAACCTGCAAATGGTAAAGCACGCGTGCTTTTAATTCCAATTAAACCGTACGTTCGATAAGAGAAATGCTTTTTTTTTTTTGCTATCATTAAATTTCGGTGACTATTCGACCCTGTACTACGACGTGTATACGTGTATAGCTTGCCGCTGACGAGGTTAGGCTCGAGGGTGGCGCGCGCCGTGTTCGACAACGGTGTACGATTCGTGGTGGGGGTCTTATAAAGTCGGAGGGGCTTATCTCGTACAATAAAGGTGCGCGGCACGCGACCTTTTTTAGCGGACCATTTCAATCCGGCCGAGGAGTTGTTTGTGTTTGTTACACGCGAGGCTTTTAGAGAGTTTACGCCGCGGACAAGTTGTTTATTCGCGTATCTCGCCGGAGCCGAACGGGCGCCAAAGACCCGGCGGGGTTGCGGAGGAGGTGCGAGTTATCGTGCGGATCGAACGGGTACAATTCCTGCCCGCGGTTGTTCAGCCGTCGTGTCGCAGGTAAATTTCCACCGCGCGGCCTCGTCTTCGTCTCTACGTGTGTACGTGTTTCGTTTTGTTTTTCGAATGCAGCCGCGTCAGACGTGTCCCGATTTCCCGGATATCCCGCCACGTACGTTTGCGACGGTTTTTATCCCTTGTGGTTTTCAATTTCTTTTTCCGTCTGCATGTGCTAGGCGGTTTCTCATCGTTTAGGCGATTCATAAACCGTCATTCGAAATGAAACAGTTATGCGTTCTTGCGTGCAAGTCATAGCCGCCGAAATAAAACTTTTTACGGTTTTTAATGAAAATAAAGAAAAATTTCGAAATCCGACACTCGAACTTTGTCTGGCAGTGATACAAATAAGATGCCCATCGATATCTGTCACAGTACTATCGCAGGGGCTAGCCATAATCTTCCGATTATGTTTGCAGTCGATGTTGATATTCCAGACTAAAACAAAAACGGTTTTTTTAATTTTGTTGGAAACAAACTGTTTACGCGATGCGCATAACTAATCATTCTAACCGTGCTAAGCACCGCAGTTCTTCACGTTTTCTCTTTTGAATATTTTCTCAGGGTTCACATTGAGAAAATGTAAGCCAGAAAATCTAGGATCGAACATCGAACTTAAAAGAGTACGCACCCAACGTGTGAAATCCCCGGTGCAAATTCACATAGACATATTTTTTTTTTGGAATTAACCCTTGAGACACGCGAACGCGTGAATAGCGTACGCCAGAAATAACGGAAACTCTGTGTGAAGCCAACAGATGATTTCTTGAAAGAAACAGTGAATTGTGTAAGTAGAGTTTCGATACTCGTGTATCGTTGGCTCAGAATAAGTTTCGAATTTCGCTTAAACGCGAAATGGTTGTTGATCAGAAATAGTGTTTCCGATTTAACCCACACGTTGTTCACATAAATTATGTCTATGACATTGCCGATACTATCGTGTTATGTTACAACGCATCAGATCGGCATGATAGATATTGACCGTTTATATCGAGTTCTAGATCGAATTTTTGAAATTGGGATGTCATCACGAGCGTGAATTACGACCAAATGTCATGAGAATCGCGACGTGAGTAGTTGTTGAATGAAGTGGACGGTCGGACGGTTACGCGTTTCCAGTGAACAACACTCCTAACCTAACCTAAGTCTCGTTTCGATCGTTCGGCCGCGCTCTAATTATTGCACACGCTCTCTGCCGTGCCGTACGTATCGTGGAAATTAACTCGAAAACAGACTCTTCCCTTTGAAATTCGTCTGTTCCAATGCCCGGGGAGGACAATACTCGCATCGCTTAAACGTGTGCGACAACCCCGAGAGAGATAGAGTAGGGGTAGCTGTATACTTTGGATTTAATTATAAAACCCAATTATCTCTGCCAACTGCCCCCCCTCTCCAACATACACGCACACCGATTGTGTACATACTTTCCTCGTTTCGGTCACGTTTTAACAGCAATTTATGTTTTTCGCATCGGAACGATTATAAATTAATTTCAGTAGAGGGCACTAGTAATTATTATATATATATAGAGTAAATGTCGCGCCGTGATAGGAATTTTGATTAATTTCACTCGGAAATCGACGAACACGATTACACAAAACATTTATATGTGCATACAGCATACATTAAATATTTTGTCTGTTACGTTTTTGTTTTAACCTAGTGATTATTTCGAAAAATCTTTGAAACCATATATATTTATATTTGTGCTCAAATGAATGATCTCTATATATATATAACCGCAGAGTAAGTCGTACGTCCGAGAACCGCCCACCATCAAGCGCTCGTATTTATAGCGATTTCGTTTATTCTCTTTCTGCGTTTAGACTCTCTTAGCATTATTGTTATTCTTTGATGTTTTCGTCCTCCGATCGTTCCGATTGCGTCGTAGACTAAACCCGTCCGAACGCTACTGCAGATGATGTCGACTTTTGCGTATAATAATAGAATTTGACGACGCGACGAAAACATTCATCGCGATAATAAACAATTATAATAATAACAACAGCGTGTATCTGTGTATACGTCGTGCTGCTATTTACTCGCGGGACAATGCGATCGTATACAAAGCGAGACTATTGGTCATAAACGTTTTGTTGGAAACGGTTGCGGAAAATCAATGTGCACCGAGGCGTATTATATACGTTTTCCGACGCACACGGGGTTACGAGCACGTTGTTGTATATGTTACACATCATTATATGACATACGCGTCAATGCAATAGTGTATTCGTTTTCGCGTAAAACGTCGATTCGAAATATTTCGAAAGTAGTTCGCGGCTGGTAAATGTCTGTTCGACGGCCTGAAACGACAGACCTGACCCGATCGGAATAGAAAATTTGTTTCCGTTACCACGGCCGGATTCTGTTTGAAGGTCGAAAATTTAATTTCACACTGTCGCCGCCGCGTCGTTGATAAAAGTATTATTCAGTACGTCTGCAACGTGTACACGTCCTTATATATTTTTCGTATAATTAAAGCGCAAAAAGTGAAATATAATACTATATATAATGCCTTACGGGCGAGTGCGTTACGCGCTATTGTTGTTGTCATAATGTGTATCGCGTATTTTTCCGAAAAATAAATTTCTATAAACAGACATCCCGTGGTTATAAAGGGAAACGCGTGGGCGTTCTAAATTTCATCAAAGAGTCCTGGAACGGGGCTTTTCTTCTTTGTCGTCAATTAATTTTCACCTCTAAATAGAATACCGTCAACACGACAACGTCATCTGCTGAAATATTTTATGCAAATTTTAGTTTGGTTCCCAAAGTGGGCGATATTACAGTCCAAGGGGGCGCTATCATGATTAAAATGGGCAATTTGGTGGCTTTTAATAAAAAAAAAATGTTCCTCACACAAATAGAACCGAACGTTGAATGAAAACCCACCAGACACATCCTTTTAATTAAAATTTATATTTGTTTTAATTTTTATTATAAATAAATTGTTAAAATATACATCCAAAAATAAATGAATACGTTGTTGCATTTTTTTTAATGCTTATTAAGTGAGTGGTAAGGGAAATAAGTTTGGGAATCCCTGGAAAATTTAAACAACTTTTATATGATAAAACATGGTCGCTTCAAAATTTAACCGGCGAGTTCTGTAATTCCGTATAAATCGCCCAAATATACACACATACACACATAAATACTAATTTCCAAAGTGAAGTAAAAAAAAAAAAAATCGGAAACGAAAATTCAATCGGACAGTTTTTATTTTTATGTTTTATTAATCGTACGACGGTGTCGGTAAGAGTGAGAGAGAGGCGCGGCGCTCTCGACCGGAAGAGTATATACGATAATCTATATCGGTCGCTGTCGGGTATGTTTCTATACCGGACCACGCACGCGTATAACATAAATACGCACACACACACACACACACATATAGAGAGAGAGATAGATAGATAGAGAGTAATATAGTGACGGTTGACCGGACCTTTTCAAAAAAAAAAAAAAAAATAAAAAAATAAAATAAATCTCTCGCGCGCCCGAATCCCCGTACGCGGTAGACGATCCGGCGATAGACGGAGGCTACGACTGCAGTGCGGGCGAAGACCACCGACGGTCGCGGACAACGACTACGACGACGACGACGACGACGACTACGACGACCACGACGACGCGGAGAGACGATATTGATCGGCGGCCGCGTCGGCTGTATAACGCGAGAGTACGCCATCGTTGTTGCGATGGGGTCCATTTCCACGGCCCCCCCAAATTCGAATTTTTAAATTCCGCTTGGGCCATTCGTTTGTGCTTCGTTTGTGCTTCAATGTGCGCGAAATCCGGTCGTTTGTGCGCGAATATCCACGGAGTTATCCACAAATCAAATTAGAGGGGTCGTAGAAACGATAGCCCCCCCCAAATTCGAATTTCGAAATTCCGCTTGGGCCATTCGTTTGTGCTTCGTTTGTGCTTCAATGTGCGCGAAATCCGGTCGTTTGTGCGCGAATATCCACGGAGTTATCCACAAATCAAATTAGAGGGGTCGTAGAAACGATAACCCCCCCAAATTCGAATTTCGAAATTCCGCTTGGGCCATTCGTTTGTGCTTCGTTTGTGCTTCAATGTGCGCGAAATCCGGTCGTTTGTGCGCGAATAAAATACAATCCACAAAAGATAATAATTAACTAATACCAGTATATGCAATATTATTATATTATATTTGAAAATAAATTTAAAAACAAAGTATTAAAATGTTTTAAACTGTTTATTTGAAAATAATTGATGCCTACATTATGTAGTTATACCCATGTATTTTACATTTGTTTGGTTTGTTTGGAAAGGCGGAAAATGATATACAGTTTTGGTCACCAACTTATTTTCTTCATTATGAGTTATGAACTAGTTACGACTATCACTAAACATAACAGAATCGAAATAATTGTATTTAATTGAACGTTTTATAATTTTGTATAGTTTTGTGTAGTTTTGCAATTTAGTTTTGTATAGTTTTTATCTTTGTAAGAATTTGAATTTGCGAGATTCGTTTAATTGGTAAGTATGTTATTTAAATAATTTACCTATTATTTTATAAATACTTATTTAATATAATAAGTTAGTACGATTTGGTTACAATTTACAAAATATTTTAAATACCCTTTGTATTACATGTATGTTTAATTATAGATTATTTTCACTTTAATTTGTTTAGTATTTTTAAGTAAAATTTATTCTGGAGTATCTATGGTAAACGGTATTACATATCTATCAGTTGAACAGGCAGTTGATAATTTATTGATCAAAGTATTAAATAACGATGAAAGTGTAGAAATAATCGAAAACTGTAGCATGTGTAAATACACAAATATAGAAAAAAAACAATTTTTAACAACATGCGTTTCAGTAAAAAATCCAACAAAAAGGCAACTGGATAAGCTTCTTAATAAAGAAATAACATATTTATATAACTCAACTCTACCTTGTAAATTATGTTCTGGAATAATAAAATGTTTACTAAAATTAAAAAAACATATATTTTTCAATATGATAAATTTGAACAATAGTACACAAAATGCACAGTTTACAGACACATGTTTACAACTCGAGCACATCCCTAAACACCTCATAATAGCTGACACAGTGTATAACTTGAGAGGATCAATAACGACGCCAAATAACCAGAAATTAGCTACATCATATGAGTCACTGGGCCATTATCATGTACATGTTTATAGGCATCCTATCAACAAGTGGGAAATGTATGATGATATGAAGAAAAAAGTCTATACAATACACGAGAAGACCAAAGTCAATGTCCAAATTTTAATGTACTCCAAATAATTATTATAATAAAAAGAATTGAGATTATATTCGAGTAGTATAAAAGTAATTGTTTATCATTTTTTTTTCAATCAATAGCATTGCTAGGGATGTAAGTCAATCTTCCGTCATTAAATTTCTCAAAAAAGTATTAATACGTTTCAATGCAGAAAACGATCTTTCGATTTCAACTGTAGTCATCGGAATAAATTTAATTATTTTTAAAAGTTTATAGCTTTCAGAAAATATTAGAGTTAAATTAATTTTTAATTATAAATTTCAATAAATGAACTGATGAAGACATATCACGGAAATCGGTTTTACGATAATAATCGACGTACAATATCAGTTGATAATCGGAATATCCATAAACGAGTGTGAGTAAAAATAAATAATAACCCGTCACTTGACAGCAACGTCCAAAATACAATAATAAGATAAAAATTTAATTGGTTATGTGCAAGAGCGCCCGCAAAAATATCAACCGGAGGGGGGGGGCAAATTATGCATTAAGTGTTAAATAAAAATTGTATGCGTCTTGGCTGCATAGAAAACAGATATTAGCTCAAATAGCGTGGGAGGGGGGCATGCCCCCCTCCCTGCGGGCGCCCTTGGTTATGTGCACAGAAACGAATGTGCACATCAATTTCATTATAATGTCCGTTGCGTTATATAACATGTTTTAATTTTTACACTGTACAACAGTGCACAGCAATTGTGGGCACTATTTAGCTCCTACTCCGCGTCATAATTCCTACGTGCGCCGCACGACCGTTTGGCCCGGAGAAAACCCAATCCAAATATATTTTCTTATCATGAACTTCTATGTATTAACATTAAAATTTTTAAATAATCTACATAACACTACAGGAACTTGATAGCATCATTATGATTTTATGTTTTCAAATTTTTCTTAAGTTTGGGTAGGTAGTGCACGTGTACTTGTGCACCACTATACACAGACATAAAAAACTAGGTAGGTATATTAATTTACTTTGATTTCAAATTAGGTTTCAAAATTTCAAATCAGTAATACCTAATATAATACAAAATATAATTAAACAATAATATCGTTATTCAATACTTATTTATTCTTATTACCTGTATAATTATTTTTACGGGTCATTTTTTTCCATGTGTCATTTACACTTCATATAATATAAAATACATGGGTATAACTACATAATGTAGGCATCAATTATTTTCAATAAACAGTTTAAAACATTTTAATACTTTGTTTTTAAATTTATTTTCAAATATAATATAATAATATATTGCATATACTGGTATTAGTTAATTATTATCTTTTGTGGATTGTATTTTATTCGCGCACAAACGACCGGATTTCGCGCACATTGAAGCACAAACGAAGCACAAACGAATGGCCCAAGCGGAATTTCGAAATTCGAATTTGGGGGGGTTATCGTTTCTACGACCCCTCTAATTTGATTTGTGGATAACTCCGTGGATATTCGCGCACAAACGACCGGATTTCGCGCACATTGAAGCACAAACGAAGCACAAACGAATGGCCCAAGCGGAATTTCGAAATTCGAATTTGGGGGGGCTATCGTTTCTACGACCCCTCTAATTTGATTTGTGGATAACTCCGTGGATATTCGCGCACAAACGACCGGATTTCGCGCACATTGAAGCACAAACGAAGCACAAACGAATGGCCCAAGCGGAATTTCGAAATTCGAATTTGGGGGGGCTATCGTTTCTACGACCCCTCTAATTTGATTTGTGGATAACTCCGTGGATATTCGCGCACAAACGACCGGATTTCGCGCACATTGAAGCACAAACGAAGCACAAACGAATGGCCCAAGCGGAATTTAAAAATTCGAATTTGGGGGGGCCGTGGAAATGGACCCGTTGCGATGTACGTTGCGGAGCGGGGTCCGCGACGCCAGTGCAATCGAATCGCTCTGCCCGAACGGAATCCGCGCACGAGGTTTTCGTTACGTTTTATCGCGCGCGTACAAAAGGAAAACGGGGGAAAAAAAAAAAATGAAGAAAAAAAAGAAGCCGATCAAAGAACAATCGTCGACCGGCGGGTGGAAAGGTCGAGTCCTCTGTCGGCGTGTAAATATCAAAAAGAACAAATAGTTCCGACCGAGCGGGAAATATTCACGGCCATACCGACTACGAGCGTGTTTACGCTTGTGGTGGTACTCGCGTAAACAAACGTAAAATTATTCGACGCTTTTCTAGTACGGGCTTAAACAATTTACACTAATGAAAATAATTTATTTCATTTTATTTCATACACACGCGCACACACCAGATTATGGCGGTGTTAGGATTTTGTGACTTAGCGATGAGTGTCAGGGTAATTCGACAACTGTTACATAAGCGGAAACAGTGTCCTATTTCGTCGAGTACAGCGTGAGACTTTAAATATTGAAATTTTAAACGAATATCACGCACGATATCTTTTAAAATTTTAAAATAGTATATTTATGTTAAATAATCGTGGGATCGTACTAAACGACATGTTATGTGAATTTTTTATGGGAAATATTTAAGTTTTACGAAACGGTGTTATAAAAAAAAAGTCTATCTGAGAACGAGAAAAAGTACAAATAATACTTAACTAGTATAAAATGGCAAAAAAAAAAAAAACGCAATAATTATGAAATAGCGATCTGAGTAATGCATGACACTCCTCGTTAATAACACCACAGTGTCTTTTGTATTTTGTTTGAAAATTGTCGACTCGTACACGAAATAGCGATAGAAAATGATGTACCGGTTCGTATTTATCCTATTTCACAATTTTCGCGCGTAATCCGCGACCGCGGTTAGTCCGGGATAATAATGTGTGCACATAGCTACGTTTTCCAATAATTGGTTATTATATTCGGATTACAAAGCTAGATCTCGTATGTGGACAACGGTTTACGGAAAGACGTGAAGGTCTCGTGAGACACAGCCGACATTAATAATAATAGTCGACTTAGATGAACGAGATCGATTCTCGTCGATTACACGCATAGAAGAACAACGTCTGGTCGTGTATTATATACTGAAATTACACGGCAGTCGTGTCTCGCGGACGACGAAGATAGGCGTGTACTTGTTCGCCGCTGGGCACGAAATTAGCGCGTCGGCCGATGTTTGAGTGTATTGAGATGGTCGGCCGCGGTTTTTTCGACTTCGGGGGGACGCAAACAATCGTCTTCCGAAGGGAACGGACGGGTGGTAAACAACAGTGTTTCCTCGCCGTTAATATGACAGCGATTAGTAATCGCGCGGGCGGCGTGGTGCCGGAAAGACGAAGGGAGAGAGTGTGTGTGTGTGTGTGAGAGACTGAGGGACACGGTGACCCGAAATTACAGCGCCGTCGTGCGGCCAACAACGATCCGTTAAGTTTGCCGACGACTATAACGTCCGATTTCACGATTCTCCGACGGGGCCGTCACGCCGAATGTACCCACGCGGAACGACGGTCATTATATTTTCGAGCGAAACGACTTGTCGATTGCCGGGACGGGCTGTATAATGGCAAATATCGACGGGGTCCTCCTATAAACGTTTTGATAGAAAACCGTATTTATTTATTTATTATCAATTCGCGTTTAAAAAAATCACAAGCGCGAAAACTTCGCATGAATTGTTTTTTTTTAAGTATTTAAAAATGGAACTTGCAACGACAGATTTGTGACGGATAACTTTTTAAAACGGTGATCACTTCTAATAGTATGTTACGCGTCGTACGACAAAACGTTATTACCCGCTAATTTATTTTCCAACATGATAACTACAATGTGAACGTAAATATACGATTTTATAATAGTGTAAAATTTATAACGAGTCGGCTTCTAAATATCGATAAATACTGAATTTTCTATATATATATAATGAATGAGAACATTTTTAACGTACAAACTCGTAGTTGGCATGTTTAAATGTATAGTTTACGTAATAAAATTCGAAAACGAGACGACGAAAAATACATTAAAATATGCGAATGCGTGAGATGTAGTTGAGTGTTGTTGAATATGTAGATGAGCGTGCGCGACTGTAGAACCCGATTCTGCAGAGTTATTTGTATATTACCTTTCGGTCAGTAAACAATATTATTTAATACCTATTATTGTTTCGATTTTAGAAATCAAAGAGTATATAAAATATAAATACATAAGTAGTTTTCGAAGGATCAAGTAACTGGTATACGCCTCCGATCGTTTTCATTTCGTTTTTATCGATAACCGTTGACTTTAATCAAAATCGTTTTCCAAACGCAGCAATTTGTATAACACGATTTGCTTTCGAGCAACGAGGTAAACGAAGTGTAGCGAGTCTCTGCGTATAGTTTCCGTACTTTTGTGTTTATCTCAAACCAAACGTAAACAAATGCTGTGAATTCGTCTCGAGTATTGAATGAATACGCGCGGTTTCCATCAATATAATCCGTTTATTTGTACTATTTCCAAAGCATTTTGTAAATCCCGCGAGAGACGTCGGAGTTTGTGATTTCCCTGTTTCGCGGTTATAGTAATAGTGACCGTTCAAATAGCTACCTTATCGCAATAAATCGTCTGTGCCCATTTTTTACAACGGTACGAAGTCTTGAATGTCGGTGGTTGTGTGGGGGGGATCGCTCTGTTTTGCACGCACTGATGTAGATGTCGTTTTCTGTTCAATGTGCAATTTTAAACAATTAAAACTCGTTCTTAATTTACTTCTATATATGAACGTAAATAAATAAAACTATACGAATCCATAATAAACGATTATTTATAAACAGGAGTAGTGCCGTAAATGACAAAAACGTTAAAACATATTTAAATATTAAACGTTATACACATTATCGTCTTGTTTTCATCCGATCGAACGTTATTGTTTTAAGATGTTTCGAAATCATTTACCAATGAATATATTTCGTTCCGAATTAACCGACGAATAAAAATTATTTAAATTTGTCTTCGTATTTATTTTAATTTTATTTTTTCCACGTAATTTAACGATGAACACGAATAATAAAATACGTCGGAGGAAAATAATCGTTTAAAACATAAAAATAAAATTAGAACGCGCGGCTTAGCGTCGATCGAATTAATAATGTCTCGGCCCTTGTTTTCGAAATCTGTCCTCATCCCTTCTAAAGACGTTTGTTACGACAACAAAAATACATTTACTGTACGTTTCATTGTTTGCCTAACCAGACGTAAGGTTATCCCAAACAGCCCAAATGTTTATTTTGCGCACGTTCTTTGTTAAATGTTTACAAATACAATTTAGTTTAATTTGCCAAATTTTCGTGTTCAACGTGCAGAGAAAATAAACAGAACGGCAATCTTGCGGACGGATATATATATTCCAGTTTGTAAAACAAGTATTTTTTTCTTGCCGGGAAATCGATTTTATTTGTATTATTTTCGTGTTCTTTTTCTTATTATATCGTCTCGTTTCGGGTATAAATTTTTCTCGAAAAGTGAAAATACGCGTACAATATTATTTTATAAGACTATTAAAAAAAACATTTCGGTGGACTTGTTATTCTGATGATTTAATCGCTTTTCGGTTACACTGACGAGCAATATTAAATATAACAATCGTCGCCATTGTACGGAATAATTATTACACGCATTTTCTGTTGGACAATCAATACTTAAAAATCTATATTTGCGCCGCCGTTTTCTTAATCCGTTTCGACGGTCGTGTACAGAGAGAGACGGTAAAGTCTACACGCGAAACTCCTTCGGCGGCGCGCACGCGAATCGATGACGAGAACGGACGTCACCGCAACTTATTACATTTATATATATAAAGGGTATTTCATAAAGAACACAGTTTTTAGAATTATTATCAATCAATTTAATTTAAAAAAAAATACACTATGTATAATATGTATCGTTTCACTACGAATTAAGGTTTAAATGTGAAACACAATGCCGCGCATATGACCTCGTCTACTTTCTCGGCACGCAATAACTTTGTCGATAAAATTCTTAATTACGTTTTCAAAGACAACCTAACCATGACGTCGTTTAAGACCAGGGCTTAATTTTCGCAGTTGTCCTGTCTCTTCAAATTTCCTGACCAGCCTCGTTGATGTTGTTGCGGTCGGTGCTTAACGGTGTCCGAGAATCGTACGGAGTTTCCTAAAATTCTATTTTTCGATAAACAACGTTCTCATATATTCGATACACACGTAAAAACGTTATCGTTTGTATCAGGAGCGTATTTATGTGGAGGTGACTTTAAAATACTTATAGTACTCTAAACCCGTTAAAATCGATTTCCGAAACACTGTTTCTTTTATAGCACGCGAGTTTGGGAGGTTTTACCAATTCTTAAGGTCTAATTCTGGGTCGGAAACAACTTAACTTGCCAGGCCCTCGGGGAAAAAAAAGAAAAATTTCTAAACGCGTGGTCGTCGGATCCGTGCCAAAACGGATCCGCCGCGTGTCGCCGGCCGGTGCGTGTCGACGGACGAGACGACGTACCGTGTTCCGGTTGACCGCGCATCACGGTGAAATTAATTAATCACTCGTCGGCGCGCGCGTATTCCGGTTTGATTATCAACACGGGTGTCGTCGGGGGCGATATACCGCGAATGGGGTTTCGAAGCGCCCGCGGAGTGACAAACGGCTGTCGTTTCGTTGGCGCGCCCGGTAAACCGGATACGCGTTTTGTATATCGAGTTTAATCGTTTTACGTCGCGGTCCCCGTTCTCCGTCCCGTCACGGGGACGATCCCGCGTTCCCGACGAGCAAGAAGACGAAGGGTGGTAAACGGTTCGGCCGAAAACTTTTTCGTGCGGACGGGTCAAGCGTGCGCGTACAACACCCCCCTCTCCCCCCCCCCGTTGTCGTCGTCGTCACGTGCGAGAATGTGCGGCGAGGTGCCGTTCCGTGTCCCCCTATCGTTGTTTTGGACGACTCCCAAGACGACCGATCTGATCCGCGTTATACGAGGTACGTCCGGAAAGTAAGTTCCGTTTGGCAATAGAAACGAGTAAAATAGGTTTCTAAAAAAAAAAAAAATTATTGGAACGCAAAGTAAAAACGGTACACTATTTTTTTTTTACATCGTCTCCATCGTTATTTAGACGCCTGTCGTGACGGGGCACTAGTGGTCTCTGTATTCCGTCATCATAGAAAGGTGTCGTCTGTGAGTGCAGTCTTTCACCTCGTCGTCTTCGTTGAAGTTCTGGCCACCAAAGAATGATTTCACGCGTAATAAAAAAATGAAAATCACTAGGTGCCGGGTCTTAGCTGTTGTAAGGAGGATACACAAGCCGTTCCCAGTCAAAATCCTTAAGAAGTCGTTGCGTTACATTCCCTGTGTGTGGGCGGGCATTATCTTGGGCGAAAACAATACCGCCGCGACTAAACATGCCTCGTCGCTTGTTCTGTATCGCGATTTTTCAAATTTCGCACCCATCTTCTGACCATTGAATGACTCATCGCGTTTTCTCCGTAAACTTCACGAATCTTTGAAATGTTCAGCAAAATAAACGCTCCGAGAAAAACGATTTAATTTTTGTCAGTACACCTGCAATATGCGTGTTTATAAAATTTAAATTCATCGTGGACATATTGATATATATATTTAGTCTGTAAGGATTTTTCCCGAAAGTTTGTGCACGCGATACTCTGTATATATATTTTAATATTCGCTATATATTACGCTATATATTATACAAATCGACACATCGTTTAACGATAACAAACGGAGAGGGGTTTTAAAACGCCTCAAGTAATATAAATCTCTATTCAGACACACGACGTATAATAACGCGTGTTATCGTCGCGATTTCTTTTTTCTTTTTTTTTAGATTACAATGCAATCGCTCCGTGCGCGCGTGCAGATCACATTATATTTATATTTATTATTTATGTTCTCGCACGTAACAATCGTATTTCAAACATTAATTTAATGTTTTCCTATCGGCTTCTGATTTATTTAATTATCATTCCGTTACTGTACAATCGGTTATTGTTATTATTATTGGTTTACGCTAAAATCTCACTTTTGCAATACATATGTTCGTTAGCAATTTGCAACGAAAACGAATTAATGAATGAATAAAAAAATTAATTTTGTTTCTTCTAACGTTTTATGAATTCATCATTTTGAGCTAATAAGGCCTTGGTTGTGAAATGTTATCAATGTGTAATGTAACAAAATTTAAAATTCATATGCAGCAGTCTTTTGTTTCCCAAACGTATATGAAAAATCCTCACTTCCCTGATTGAAACCAATTAGTATAATTGCTGGTTAAAAGTATTTTTTGTTTTTGTTTTTTAAAATAAGCTAGAACTTGCTGCACTGAGTTCCCATCAGAATATCAGTCTAATCGGGTTTATTAAATATATGTATTATTTGGATTACTTTATAAAAAAAATGCTGGAAAAATAGTCACGCGATATATTACTTTTTTTATACTACGCCTTTATAATATTTATATTATGCGTATTGTTATGTATATAGATGAGGTTCTTTGTTAAAGACCTTTTTTCAGTTGTTTTCTGCAATTCCGTAAAATAAAATAAAACAATGTTTCGCAACGAGATTGCGCACAGATTGATGTAGTACACACCAGTATACCTAATAACTATAGTAATAATAATTCTTTTTTAGACGCGAATAACTAAATATTGATAAAAATTGAACTGTAGAGTGCAACGGTTTCTCTTAGATTCATTTGATCGTTGACTGTACAGCACGGTACATACAGTAATTATTTTAGACGTACGTATTGTATACAATTCATTTGTTTGTGACGGGCCGATATCGATTTTTACCGACAAAACCGATTCATTGCAAAAACTTGATGACGTATCAAACGTCCGTAACAAAAATCCGTGAACCGATATTTAAAAAAAAAAAACGCCTCCGATAGTAAAACATTTTAAACATTTGATTTTTTCTATAACACCCGAAATATTACTTTAACAAGTTCCCATTTTGATTTCTCAAATCCTTATTGTATCATAATTTTATTGATCGTATATAGTTGGAACGGTATCGCAAATCAGACACAGTTAATCGTGTGTAATATTTCACAGTTTTGATCATAGACCTATTTACTATATGGACTTCACTTTCTACAACGCCTGTCTTGTGGAAAAATCAGACATCAGAATAAACAAAAAGGGGTGTTGTGACAGAGAAAATAAAAATAAATTTGTTTATTCCATTGCTTCTTTAATTTAGATAACAGATAATTTAATATAGACTGAACACAAATTTTAATAAAATAATTTGGATTTATTATTCAACAACCATTTTATTTTTTTTAACTAGTTTATAAATCGATAAAAAAAATTTTTTTTTTTAAATTAAATTATAAAATAAGCTAAAAATATATAAAATTAAATTATTGGTGTTGGAATAGTATCGATTTTGTGAAATGTGAATGTATTCACTCTTTATGCTGACTACTTAAGCTGTTGAAATGGTGTATTTGTATATTAAAATAAGTTTTGAATATCTCTTTAATTATTTGAATAAAGTGATTATTTATTGCATTTTGATTATATATATGTTGAGATAAACTTAAAAAGTACTTGCTAAAATTTATTTTTGAAAATGATTTATTTATAAATGTTTCTTTGATTTTTTTTATTACTGCCTATTTTCTATATTGATGTATAAGTGCGAAATACATTTTCTGAAATTCGACAAAGCTCTGTCACGTCATCATTTGGCTTAATAAAACCACCTTGATTTTTAATAAGACATAAATGGTGTCAGAACAGAACTTTTTTCTGATAAAATTTGTATACATTCTGGGTAGATAATTATTATTTTTTTATTTATTGGTGACAGCTCCAAACGTAAAACATAGTATAAAGTTGTTATGATATTATATTCTATTATCCATACCGCAAATGGTAATGTAAGCACACGTTATCAAATTTTAAAAAGCAATAGAATTTATTTTAGTTTTCTCTTCGACAACACCCCTTTTTGCTTATCTGACGTTGTCTGATTTTTTTTTTTGCTCTAGACGCAGTACATATAGTTAATAGACCTATGGTTTTGATATAGTAGTCGGATTACAAAAAGCGTTCGTCCCGACGAACAAACGAACGTGGGACGAACAAAATAGGAGAGAATAAGGAAAGAAAATCGTACGTAGGTCCTCGTCTTCGTTCTCCCCACGGCTAATGAAAAACAAAAACAAAAGTCTCCGTCTCCGAAGAAAATTACGCGGCTGTCGCGAACCGTCCGAAAAGGTTTTAGCCGTCCGCGTAATCCCGTTTCAGGACCCTCAGCCTCCCCGCGGAGTCCGGTCAAAGAGAACCGTAAACGTGGTGGTGGTCGTCGTCGGCTGCGGTGCGGTTAGCACCACACCGCCTGTACGATGCCGGGGGGGGGGGGTCGGGGGTCCCCCGGTGACGTTTTGATTGACGACGGAAGAACCACGACTACGGTCAACTGTCATTTTTCATGCCGGACACGACGACACCGCCGCCATTGTTTTCGCCCGACGCCGTCGTCCTCGTGTCCTTCCTACCTCCTGACCGAGCGGGTTTTGTGTCGTGCGCGCGCGTGTCGGATTTCGACGTAAAAAACCCCGTGTGTGTGTGTGTGTGTGTGTGTTTTTTTTTGTCTTATTAGTAGTGGCGGCACCGTGTTCGTCTCGTTCGAATGACGTTTTTTTTCTACATATCGATCGACGCTGTACCGTCGTCACGCGAGAAACAATTGACCACGCTCCCTCGTTTCCGGACACGCTCGATTGGATCGCGTTTTACGTGTCTGCGCGTTAGAGCTAGGTGTCGCGCGAACAATCGATTTCGGTTTGGTGTTTCGTCGGTTCCGAAAGGGATTTCGCGACGCTACGCGCTGTCTGGTGCGTTTGTTATTTTTCACAGTCCCCCGTGGTAGTAGAATAAATAAAAATCGAATTATGGATGATGCGGAAAAAATAAAAATAAAAACGTGTGACTTTGTTTGGAAATCTGCTAGTAGTCGGACCTTTTGTGGACGAGTAACACGTTGTATTTTATATATATATATATATCTTTTTGCTGTCGACGCCGTGCGCTTTTAACCGGGCGGGCGAACAACATAATTTTAATGGTGGTTTTACACTATGACCAACAAGACCGAGTGCCGTATACGTATGTGTTCGCACGATTCCGTCGTCGAAAAAGATAGAACGTCGGCCACGAAGGCGTCGGAGGGGAAGTTTTTTTTTTATAAATATTTCTCGAAGGAAATGAAATTTCACGAGTTTCTATAGGTCGCCGGCCGATGCGCATTATTGTTCGCGAGCGTACGTAACAACAATAATTCGCGAATGTTGTGCGCGCGGGACTTAACGCGAACAATATGTAATTATAATGTTTAATGACGAGTATCGCGTTGCGCCAGTGTGTTTATATATTTACAAAAGCCCGTCGAGCCGTACGCGACGGAGAACAATTGTCCGTACGCATGTGTAGTTTGGGCTTTTTCACGTGCATAAGCGTCTTACGGAGGCCGTTTCGAGGACGGATTTCGCTCGTGTGTCGACGTAAAAATAACGCACGAGAAAAACAAGTGCGTTGTATATGTACATATATATATATATATATGTATATACGACGGGATAAATCATGTTTCGCGGCAACGCGTCGAGAGGACCTACCCACACACACACACACACTGTCTTCGCACATTACATTCGCCGAAATGATAGATGCGATTTTCTGTGTACAACAATATGTGCGCGTAGTACGACAAAGGCATTTATAAAATATATTGCACGAATACTCTGTAATACGTACGGCGGAGACGGAGCGACGTGCATGTGTACATAAATATATATATATATATTCCGTATAACGTGGTACACGGTTTCGCGATTTGAAATTTTAGCGCGTTTTCAATACCCTTTTTTTAGCGTTCGAGTGAACGCGTTTCGCCCCGACCCGAACAGTCGCCGTCGTGTTTCTAGCCATTTTTCGATAACAATGGAAATGAACCGTTTGATTTTTTAGCCGAAAACCTCGCGACGACAATATCGTTGTTATCGATTGGCCAGTGTTTACGGCTTTTTCGTGAATTGCACAGCCCGTGAGTTGCGACGAAAATCGATTTCTCTCGAAAACAGTTGTTACGGATAGGACGTGTCTGTAAGGAAGTTAAACTGTTCTATGGGTCTACGCTGCTATAATCAGCTGTTTTCGCGGTCACAAATATAGAACGCGGAAGTCCAACGTATACATATATAACACGTGTAGACGAAAACATTGAACCGTTTTTATGTGTCCTACAAACGGTTTCTTTTTTCTAGTTTTAATCATTTATAAACGATCAAACAAATGTATCGATAGAGAAACATATTACAACGAATTAAGAAAGTAATTTAAATTTAATGATTTTAAAAAAAAATTACAAAAAAATTTTTTATTGAAGCAAATATATAAACGTGATTTCTAACATAAATCTTTTTCATTGCAAATAAAATTTGGATTAAAAACAAAAACCCATTTATAGTTTAATCGTAAATAACGTTATCATTTTTACACACTATACATAATGTTTTCGAGTCGTGACGGGTGCAGGCCTCAACGAAATTGTTGAAGTTGAAAACTTCGTTGCGGAGTTAACCGTGATATTATTATTATTATTATTATTATAACGCAATCAATATAGAGGAGAATAATACATATTTTCGAAAAATAATCGAATCTTCGACTCGTCGCCGTTCGTCAGATGACGGAGATCTGCACGTGACACGCGATCCCTATATTTTTTCTCTTTATTTCGGAATCGACCGACTTGCGATGCCGAGCAGTCGAGACGATGACGCGCTGTACGTGTATACCATACGGTGGTTTTGGATCGCGATAAATTATTATTATTATTATGAGTACGAACGAACGAAGTGAGTGTAATATATATATATATATATATACCGACCGGAAATTGGAACGGCGTGATGGATGTGTGTGGGGTGTGATCGCAAAACAGATAGCCGTTGAGTATATAGAATATTTGGTGTGCATTTTAAAAGACAATCGCGCGGCGTGACGATATAATAGTCTGAGAACAAAAGCGAAAACACACACACACACACACACACACATACACTGGTATACACGAAATAATACGTACCCATTTTATTAGACGTCTGCATTCAGCGGCGGAAGTTGTTTTTGTATATTTGAGTTGTACGACTGGGGTTAGGTTAGGTTAACCGAGCGTGTAAGTGGTGACTTTCGGTTTTATAATGTTTGTGAAGTTTTTTCTCTCTCGCGGTTTACTATAACCGCGTATATTGCGGTTAATCGAGGGCAGTCGTTATAAATGTCAAAACGAGAAAAAAACCCCACGTAGATTTTATTGTACGTGCGTAATATCAATGTTGACGCGTTAATTTATATTATTAAAAACATTTAAACGATTATCGTAAGTCCTTTTACGTTTTACGAAGCGTTGCGGATACATTATGTGCTGTGCGTTCGGTTTTACGTTGCGAAATTGATTCTAATCTGTTTCGGTAGATAATCCGCTACGGCGGTGAGGGGGAGGTCAGGTTGAAACACGACGAGAACGACAATGACCGGTGTAGACGCGAAATAAAACGTTACGGTGTAGGAGGTATCAGAAAAACAAAAAGTAGTTATTTGCTGGGTTTTTTAAATATTTGATTATCGTTTTTTATAACGTCGCGTTTCGTATAAATCGGTTGTACACGCTCAACGAGTCGTTCCCGCTCGTATTATTCAATTATTTCTCAAATTCAAACGGCGTAACGTCTTTATTGAAATACGTATAGTTCTATTATTGTCACGGGCAAAACACAATGGTTATAACAAAACGATACACTTTTAATTGTTGTTGTTTCATATCTTTGTCGCGCGTTATTTTATGACGACGTATTACTGAGCAAAGTTCGTTGCCCTAAGCTAGTTTTAAACGCAGTGTTACGACGTAACGACATGACTGTGACAACGGTTACTTTCGTTACCCAAGACCCGGCTAAACAAACATATATCCGATCGGAATAGCGTACTTTTTTTAACGGTACGCGTAGTACATATAATGTAAAACCGTTTAAGCGCCCGTAGTACGGTCGGTAGGTTGTTTAACGCGTAAATTAGAGTCTCGGTACGTGACTGCTGCACAAAACAGTGTGCGTTTTATAATATATACAAGCGGAAATTGGTGTTTTTAAAGAAACGCGTGATACGCGTTTTTTAAGTGTCTAGAATTTTATTATGGAACCGTTTTTATTACTATTGTTATTTCCTTAATGTACGTAATATATTACGTTTCGCGAATAAACACGCGCGTACGATCCGTCTCGATAGAATCGTTTCTCCTCGGCTTAATTAACAGGACTTTAATGCCCAACAGCCAACCATCTCCTATTCGTCTTCCTCGTCCTCTACTCCCTGTAGTAATTTTAAATCTTCCCGCACACCGTGTCCACCCGCCTTTGTCTAGGCCGTCATCCAGGCCATTTAGTATTTGGTTAGGTTAGTACTTGCGGTCACCACTGCGCTACTTATTCTACTGATTTTTAATCGGTTCTTCCAGCTTCCGATTCTTCGTTGTTCCTTCGACGTTTCTTTCGGTCCGAGAATTTTTCGCAACGTTTCACTTTCGAAAAACTACACGGTCTCGTATGGTATGCCGTCATATATCGTATACGATTAAGCGAGCAATAGTTGTACCGCGTCTTTCGTTTTCAAGACGGCTCTGAGGATTTTCACGAAACGCGGTAAATGTACTGAGAAAACATCACGCGTATATTTTTCAGATTTTTCAAACCCGACAATTGTCTTCCACCCCCCCCCCCCCTAACCGAGTCGTCGCGATATTCCGTTCATCGCGTAACTCTGTACGCATCTGAGAACGTACATAACGTTATATTTTACACGTCGGAGACCGTGTGTATATCGCGTGTACGCGGGTCGACGTTAAACGGAGGTAAACGGCCGCTGACGCGGTAGAGGCGCAGGACTCGTTTTAATTAGCGACGACCAGAGCCCGTGGCATCGGCCGCGTAAACGCGAAATTAAAACGCGGCGGCGGCGGCGGCCATACCGCATCCGTCCCGTACACACACGGCGACACGCGTTATACGCTCACCCACGCACACTCTGTCGTCGCGGTTCGCACGCGTCTTTTATATTGCCATCAAGCCTCTGCTCTCGTCTGCGGCTTCCCTTAACGCGTGCGCGCGCACACACACAGACGTTACGATTTTACGAAATTATAGCCCACCCGTTCGCCTTTTTCCTTTTTATCTCCGTTTAGAGCCTTTTACTCTGTTTCCACCGCCGTCGCCGGTAATTATTAATCCACTTTTCGTTCGTCGCACAACCACGGTCGGTGTATACTCGTATATATACCTCTCGCCGTTCAGAAAATGGTAATTAATGGACGACGTAGACGGCGGGCGGCCTTTGTAGAGACGCGGTCCCGCGGCGAAGTGGAAGGGACGAAAAAAATCTCGCGAGGGTTTCTCGCGCGCGCGTGATTGATAGCTTGGCCGACCGTCGACGTCGTCGCCGCGCGCGACGAAAATATCAAACGACACGCGCGAATTTCGCTGTTTCATTCCGTCCAATTCGTCTCACCGTGTACGTTTATTTATATATTTATTTATCGACGAGATACCGCCGCTATACATTACGTTTTATCACATGTATATATATCGTCGTCGGGGTAGCAGCAGGCAGCTCGGGTGCGCGGATCCGACTTAAGACCGTCCACACGGGTAATTTATGTTAATAACGCGCGCGCATTACACGGGGTTTTCGTTTAAAGAGCTTAAATATTAATATCGGATTTTCACCCGGGGACGCGTGCACGCGAGGGCAGCGACGGCGTTCGTTTGTTGTTTCGTTGTTGATTTTTATTTTTGTGTTTTTTGTTTCGATAAACATAATATCGCTCCCAAAGTTAGAACGACTTTACAGGCCGTTCTCCTCGAATTCTCTCCTCCTCCCGACGCCTTACAGAATAGCAGGTACGTACGGGGCAGACGCTTGCGCGTTTCTGCATTATGACGTCTCGATGACAAATCGCTAAAGTTCCTAACCACTCTCGCCATCCATGCACCACCACGTCGAGGGTGTCTTTTAAGTCTTCAAAAACAGATCACGTTTGTTGGTCCGGCCAATGATGTGTACCGTGCGCCGCGTGTAGAAGGCGAGCGCGCTTTCTTGCATTTCCAACGTACGTGTGGTATTCGGACGTGTGAGGTGAAGACAAAAACACGTGTAGTCTGAGGTTGCCTTTTCCTGACGGTTCGATAATTTACTCGCATACACGTGCGCGTGTTAGGTACCGAGACATTTATTTCGCCAGCCGTTTTGAGGGTAACGCGTGATTTTGTTTTGTTTTGTAAGTTCCCGCGCTAACATTATGTTGACGTATATAGTGTAAAAAAGCCTGTATGTCTGACTATACGTGATTTTCGGTGTTTAATAAAATCACGTGCCTAAAAAAGTTCAAACACACACGGTATTTAAATTAGATAACTTAAATATCTTAAGATAACTTAAGTACACTTAAATATCTATCCGTTACGCGATAATATCAATGTCGTATTTGTTCGATAAGGTTTCATATTGCTCCGACGACAATTTATTGAATACATTTTTTACGAAAATTAACGAAACCGCACATAATTTCCAACAAAGCGTAATTAGTGCGAACACATATCCACTATTCAATAAATATATGAATTTACTTTGCACACGTCCTCGTCGGCTAGTTGTAAATACTCGTATTTTACAGAAAATCGTTATAATAACGACGTGGTTCTCGTTGCGGTACGTATACGTCTTCGCGTAATTATAAACGTGTGTAATATATTTCCGAATCGTTATCGGTAAAATACCGTGCGCTTATTTGGATATCGTGGGCCGTTCGTTTCGTGGTTTTTTTTTCTTCTTTTTCCGTAACCGAGTGTTCGTAAGTGTATACTTATTGATTTTCGGACGAGTATCCGACTCGAATTACCGACGACGGGGACCGGGCGCGCGCGTAATTCTCCGGAGAATTTCTACGGGGTCGCCGCGCCGAAACGACGCGTGTAACTAGAAGTCACAACTTTTCGTTTTCCTTTCCTACATTCAACAGTAATAACGCGCAGCAAATGTCGCAGACCACATGGTCGCCTGGGAACGTCGTCGTGTCGGCGTTATATATATATATATATAATATATAATATGTATGACGTACGTATACGAGTCGAGTGAAACATCGTCTATATTATATACTTAACGATCCTTTACACTGTCAAATCTGACGAGATTTGAGACATTGTCGTTCCAGCGGTTATCAATTCCTTATTTTTACGTAACAATAATTAAGATCAATAGGACTTTATCATGATTCGTTCCGTGTAAAACGTTTCATATAAATAATTAAACGCGATCACATGAATTGTTGGAACGTTATGCAAGAAGACCATCGATAAGACACGCACTAGGTCACTCGAGCTCCGTGTTCAATTTATATTATTCAAATATTTTCTATACGCGTTTTATTATTTAATATTATAAATTATTTAAAAAAGAAGCAACAAACCATTTATTTATTCGTTATCCGATTACATTTTCCCGTCTTACACACGTTTGTGAAACTAATAAAAGTATGATTTTACTTTAAATACATCCAGAGCGTAAGTCACTAAATACACACGCGATTCTAGAATCCACGATCTCGTTAAACCCCTTATAATCGCGTTTTAAAGAAAAGAAATGGTATTTAATTTAATCGAACAGAAATAATTAGTTACTCATATTAATTTTTGATACACACCCATACATACATATATATATATATAGTGTGTTTGTTTTGAAATTATTTTTATCGGTGACGACGGATCGCGACTGCTCCCACGACTTCAGCGACACGTTACATTATTTTTTTTCTCGCCCGATGACGTGTATAGGAGCTGTTAGAGGGGTTAGGTCGGAAAAATAAACATTATTTTCTCGCTTATGTATTATATTTTATTATTGTTGTTGTTGTTGTTGTTGTTATTGTTGTTCGCCCTTGGCGGTGCGAGAATAATGTAGCGGTGTATAAGTAGAAGCGCGGTGAAGGGGTATTGCGACGACGGCAATGACGCGGAAGAAACGAGATTATCGTGACCAGTTTTCGCGAAAACTACCCCTCCCACGCAATAATAATTGTTTGCTTTTTATTTTCTCGACGCCCCCGAATTTCGGTAGAGTGGGCCGATATTGTTATACGGAGAACGTCATCGTCGGGTCTTAATACGCCATTGAAGTTTGTCGGGTGTCGTGCGTTTATGAATGGCAGCGATCCGGAATGAATAGAGACTGCGTTTTGCGCTTCATTCGAGTGTTCACTGCGCCGTTAAATTTGAATAAAAATTACTTTTGAATAAGCGTTCGACGGGAAAATTAAACGATTTTCGAGGGAATCGGAAACGCGCACATTTTCTAAAACGTGTTGGACGGGCAATTTTCGGAACGTGGGCGACGGGCTCGTAAATGATTATTAATGCGAGTGTATCGTAGACTTAACTACACTGTACCGCATGCGTACGCATATGCCAATTGTAATTGTAAGCACTACGCACGATAATTTTGAGTATAGACTTTTAAAAAGTAGTATTATAGTGGGAGTAGATTTTCGATTGAATGTTTTTTTTGTCTTTTTTTTTAACTAAAATGTCGAAAATCGTTTTTCACAATAATCTAAAAAAAACTGTTCTAGTCTTTTTTCAAAATTAATTTTTGTTCACTGCAAAAAATCGAATTTTTTCTATTTTTTATGTCTAAAACGGTAAGAAATATATAATTTCTATCTCCATTATTAAATATTCATACCTTTATAGCAAATAATATTTCGAAATCGATCGATCAAACATTTTTATTTTTCGCGTGTGGTTTGTGCTTTGGATTCATCGACCAACGTCTTACGTTATCATTTTCAAAATTTATTTAGTTTTAAATAGTATAACGTCAACACTATAATAATTCGTGACATTATGAAACAGTACCAATTTTCCTTCAATCGGCAATAGCCATCAAATATGCAATAGTCGTTAGGGATTTGTTCGATACGTATAAACTACAGAGATTTATTTTAAAACGTCATCATTTGTCGATACGCGGCGCTCGCGTGGACTGTCGGCATCTGCTGTCTAGTGTTATTTGGACAGTTTAAATCTAGAAAGTTATAATGGGAAAACTTTTAAACGCATATCTCAAACACGTATATGGTCTGAATTTAATATAAAAATCCTGTGTAAACATTTCGCGTATGTAAATTATTCAAGTGTAAGAATTTTTAAGTCAAAACATTATTGTTTTTCTTTTTTGCTTTCGGCGTATTTAATATTTATACGCGTTGAAAATGTTTTCTCTCTCTGTGATTTACGAACCACACGTTACGAATGTTATTATTAGACGTTGCACCCGAGAAAACTGTGCGAGACTGCGAGACTATTGCGAGTATATTAATATTTGCAGTATTGTAATAATCGATCGATACGATTGTATATATAAATAATGCTCGCAGCGCGTTTGTCGTAATGGTTGAGTAACAACGACTAATATTTTTCACGTCATATTTCATTCGCATTTGTATACATATATAAAAAAATACTATATACCTACCTTATATATTTTTCAATAATCGAATATTATATTATTTTACGAGAAAACAGAAGAATACAGACTATGTATTTTTCAAGGAAAGGTATTACGAAATATTATGAGGTATTATGAGCCGTGCTTTGATCAACATACACAAGTATGGAGAAAAAGACATAATCAAGACCTAGAGTCAAAAGACTAGATATTGTGAATTAAATAATAATAAATAAGCTAGAATAGGCAGGTCATGTGTGTAGAAAACAAAACTCCATGATAAAAAAATTGTTTCGAGAAAACTCATGAAGCAAGAGCCTCTAGACAGGCCAACACTACGTTGGGAAGACTGTATTGGAAAATATTTTCTAAATATCATGAGAGAAGATAATGGAATCCGGAATTAGAAGAAGGCAGCAGAGAACAGAGAAAAGTGGAAGAGGATTCGTTGTATGGCGAGATGGTCTTAACGGCCTTATAAAAATATATTTTTTTACGTACTACCTTATATTGCAAATAATCAGCAACCACTTAAGGATCCGCCCAACACGTCTTTCGTATATCCCCTTCGCCGACTAATACTTCAATCGAATAGTGTGGGTATGTGTATGTGTATACTCATTGTCGGGTGCGAACACAATATTATTATTGTAACAGTCGACAATTTATAGGTTTTTACGCGCGATTTTCCGGTCGATCGATTCTCCTCTTCGCACCCTCTTTGTATATATATATATATAAATGTATATCCATTATAGTATTACGGCGGTCATTATCGGTGTACTCTACTAAATTACAATACATTCGTTTTGCCGCGTGTACTTTGCGACGGACGGAACGGGGGGCGAGACGAGGCGAGTGGACGGCCTTAATGTCCGATGATATTGCCGTCCGCCGCGCGAGTAAATTGTCAACGGTGCGAGCGTGTTCGGTTATTACGGCCGCTCGCCGGGGACACACAGTTTTGCAGTGGAAAACCGGCCGGGACTCAGTATCGTCCCGTGTAATAACGCGCGTATATCGATTCAACGAGATCGATTCGTCGGGGTTCGTGTCGACACACCGTCTGAACGTGTCCCGTCGCGTCGCCGCCGCCGCCGTCCGGTACTAGTTTCGAACGGTTTCCCGCAAACGTCGTAAAGTTCACCATGATATTTTTCGTAAAGTGAAAATGTAACGTTACGGCCCACAACGGTCCGCATAACGACATCTCGGGGGGGTCGCGCACCAGCAGCGAGTGCGGTCTGTGACGCGTTATCGATCACTCTCGTTTTAATACGACGCCGGCGGTATGTGAAAATTCCTATCCGTGTTTTTACAAACGCGCAACGATTCGGTTAAAATATCGTATTGTCGCGTACGTCTAACGTGTGTTGTTGTACACCGATCGGCCGGTTCGCGTTCATTTATTTCTACGTTATACTCGACAAGAAAGTACCGTCGGGCCGGTTATATTGTCTAGAAACGGGACTCGTGTAAGATCTGATTGAAAATATTTTCCGTGAAATATTCGACAAACGTTTCGATCCGCCTCTGAAAAAAAGGCGATTCGACGAATTTATTTGTGACTGTGTAATGACGGAGAAAGGTGGTTGTGAAAACATCCGCGAACGGTCTCGACGTACGGCGTTCCGCGTAGGCAATTGCGGTACGGCCGTGCGCTGCGCAGCGATTATATTATATTCGATGTTAAACACGCTTTGAATGGTTTCGGCTCATTTAAGTGAATAACAACGCGTATTTATGATGAAACCCGACCGAAAATACGTATGTTCCATTAACAACGGGAAACGGACGTAGATAAACCGCACGATAAATCGGTTAGTCTCCCGCATGGCTTGAAATATTTAAACACCTTGTATGCGAAGGTTCGCAAATTGCTTTAAATTCGAATGCAACTGGACTTTGACAGTTTACTGTGTTGAACGAGAACATAAACGTTTTACGTTTTAGTATTCATATATACGCGAAAGTATAATATATAAATACTTTAAAAAAATACATATACACATACATATAAATTAAATGAGTTGTACAAAATGTATTATTCGAAGATTAATCAATCGAATTTCCATTTTTGCGAATGAAATATAATTTACGTACGCACTGCAGTGTACTGCCATTTTACTCGTTTTCTAAAAATAAGTCGTTTATAATCGTCTATAATCGTCTATAATCAAAACGTGGATAGCAAAACTTCGAGTGTTTAATTATAGTAACAATTAAATGTTAGTCGCCGCGAAGATCGGTCTGACAGCCGTTACGGTAAATGTGCTCTCGCGCTATAATAATAATATGACCCCGTACTCGATAAGTGTCGAACGAGAACCGTCCGCGGGGTGGCGACCCGTATAAATAATACGACAATAACCCTATGCAAACGAAAAACACAATCGCGGGCGTCATATCGGTAGTGTTCGAATTCGTCGGCGAACCGAACTTCTAAAAAGAGCGCGGACGACGAGCGAACACGACCGATGTGGATTCGCGGTGCTCGGATCGGGAAAAAATCTAGAAGAGCGACGCGGAAGGGGTAAGACGAACGTTGCGTTCCCGAAAAGTTAAACGTCTTATTGACATCCACCACGGGTATGTAAAAAAAAAAAAACAAAAAAAAAATATATATAAAAAAAAAACGTAAAAGAAAGACTACCGGGGGGGTTAACGAATAAACGAGCGTTGCACACGACCCGCGATCGTACGCGTTTGTTTATAAGCCGCCCGAACGTTTACCGAATATAATGAACGCGCACAGTGCGCACTTGCTTGTATACTTTTTATATTTACGTTTTTTTTTTTTTGGTTTTTTTTGTTTTTTTTTTGTATTTTGTTCAGGCGAGAAACCGTACAAGTGCGAATGGATCGGCTGCGGCTGGAGTTTTGCCCGGTCGGACGAGCTGACCCGCCACTACCGCAAGCACACCGGCGCCAAACCGTTCAAGTGTCGCCATTGCGAGCGATGTTTCTCCAGGTCCGACCATTTGGCGCTGCACAAGAAACGGCACTTCACTTAAACGCGCGTGCGCCCCCGCATACACACACACATACCCACACACACACACACACACACACACACGCCCATACGCCCACACTCACATGGACATTTTCAGTTTTACCGCCTACGCCGCCGTCGCCGTCGCCATCACCGCCCCACCAGCATCTCCCCACCAGCACGACAACGACCGTCTTCACCCCGCCGTCGGACGTTATATACATATATATAGTTTACTCGAACTCGTTAAAATTAATAATACTCTACACGCGCACTGCACGCGCTTAGAAAAGTGTCGAGTACGTTTCCCGCGAAACACGGCGGTATTTTCTTTATTATTATTAATTATTTAATTATTTAATTATTAATTATTTAATTACTATTCTTATTGTATTATTATACTATTATTAATGAAAAAAAAAATATATATATATATATATATTTTACGTTTATACATATTTTGTTACCAGTAATACGTGCGTATAAATACTACACGTATATTATATTTGCGCGTATACAATATGTGTACATATTATAATAATTTCATTACATTATACCAAAGTAAAAAAAAAAAAAAAATATTTATATATATATATATATATTTAAATATTTATTATAACGATAAAAACTAAGTTATAAAAAAAAAAAAAAAAAATACGAGTAATTTAAATTTAAAAAAATATACCCGAAACGTCGTTCGTTGTGATCGTCGAATGGGTGTACGTAATTTGATTACACGTTTCTTATCAATGTTATTATTAATTAATTAGTATAAACGGTTATTATAATTATATAAACTATACGTATATTATAATAACAATATTATTATTATTATTATTATTATTATTATGTGACTCCGGAGCCTAATGATCAAAATCGTTAAAATCCCGTACGCTCGCGTTTATTACGTACGATGTTTCTGTGATGCGCGGACCACAGATTATCGTGTACGCGTACACGACATTATGTACGCTTAAGTATACAAAACGAACCAAAATACGTCGTGTCGGTTAAAAGCGAGTGTCGGCGATCGTGTTCATTGTTTGGACAAAAATCGAATTTGTGAACAAAACGAGAAATCGTCGCGTACGGGGTTTCGGAAAAGATAATATCTGCGAAATAATAAATAAAAAAAAAAAAAATGTGTAAAATTTTATAGATAATACGATATAGTAGATTTTGTAAATAATATTATTATTATTATGTTATATGAGAAATAATTAAATATAGTCTTAAATTGTATTTAGACGAATATGTATTTCAATATAACATTTTATAAAAAAAAATAAACAACGATCCATTTTAGATCCGACGTTATTGCATAGTCAACCTCCCCCGTCCCCATACGGTCGTGACGTTTTAGTTTCCCACGACGTTATATAATATTTGATTTCATATCTAATGCGCCGTTTGTTTTCTTTCGTCAACCCCCCCCCCCTCCCCCCACCATTCAGATTTCACGTTGTTTTGTGTTATCGTCGTGTTTCGACCAAACTCGTATAATACTATTATTATTACAATGATAATTCTACATTATATTACTAGAAAACTATTAAACTCTATTTATATTATAAATATAATACGTACTATTCGAATCGTTTTGTATTAGTTTTTCCTCGCGACTTATTATACTATTATTGTCGTCGTCGTCGTCGTCGTCTTATAAAATACGCGAATTTGTACTATTCATAAATTTCTTTCCGTATGCGCGTATGTGTGCCCTCTTATTGTAATAATATATAATAATGAAAATATTAACTATTAAAAGATATCGTCGAACAGCCTGCTACATAATATATAAATATATCTATATATCTATATATATATACATATACGAAGGACGTCCAGAAAGTAAAATTACGACACGTGTTGAAAATATAAAAATGCGTATATTTAAATGAAATTCACTAGTTATGTGTCAAAACATGTCATAACTACATAATGGCCGTCGAGGTCGATGCATTTTTGAAGCTGGGGACTAGCTTTTGTTACGCTCGTCGCATATCTTCCGCTCCACCTCCCGAAACCACTTTTCGACAGCTTTTCCTGGACCTCCTAGTCATTTGAAAGTTTATTGAAAAGATGGTAATCCGATGGTCCCTAGCCCGGGGAGTAAGGTGGGTGAGTCACAATATCCCGTCCAAATGAAATAAGCAGGTCCTGAGTGAGCCGGGCGGTATGGAGGTCTGGCGTTATCATGCAAGAGTGACACACCACGAGTCACAGCTTTCCCCTCTTTTTGTCTTTAGTTCTTTTACTCCGACCTTTTTAAGTGTCTCACAGTATGCAACAACATTGATGGTGGTCTTTTTGGGCATAAAATTGACCAACAAGATCCCTTTCCGGTCCCAAGAAAACAAACGGATACCACGATCTTCCTCCCTGAAAACTGAACTTTAAATTATATGGTTGATGGGGCGAATGGATATGGCGCCACTGTAGAGACTGCATTTTTGACTCGGGAGTATATTGATATATCCGCGTTTCGTCCCTCTGTCACAATTGAGTCAAGAAAATTTTCACCCTCTGTTTCATAACGTTTATGAAATTTTCGTTATTAAACAGCAGGAGGAGATAGAAAGAGCGAATTGATTATCACGTTTGGCTGCTATGGCGAAATTTTGTAACGGACTGAAGCGCTCAATCATTTGCTTTGACCATTGACTAACTGTCTACACATCAGTGGTATCAACTTTGAAAAAAATGTTCCCACGTCCAACACAGCCTTTGTAACCTTACTTTCTGGACGTCCCTCGTGCGTGTTGTGTGTGTGTGTATATATATATATATATATATATACGTCATATACACTCGTTGACTTTGCAAAATAAATATGTAGCGCGTTTAAATTAAGCGCGAAATAACTTTTAATTATTCGCAGAGTTCGAGAGTAAAACGAAATATATCCTATTTGTGTATATATATATATATAAATAAAAAAGAAGTAATTTGTACATAATATAAACTGAATAAATACGTCGTTTTTATTTTGTGCATTATAAAATGGGGCCAGTAAAAGTAAAAATAACTAAAACTAATTACAATTACTTACCAAAAAAAAAAAAAAAAACCCGTGGCTTTATTATTATTGTTTTGTTTTTGTTTTACACGTCTATTTATTCGCTATATATATATTTTTATTCATTTTTTTATTTTATCGTCATTATAGTTTATTGTTTTACTTTGTTCGTCCAATGCTTATAGTATGTTTCATAATACACATATATGGTATGTAATTGTAATAATATTATATAGATACACACACATACTTGAAAATTATTATCATTGTTACAATATTATTATAATTAAACATTTTCACCGTTATATATACATATATATATATATATATATTATATATGATAATAATGTTATTATTTCCAATCATGATTATGATTATTATTTATTATTATTTGATATATTATTATTGTTCATCGCCTATGTAGACCACACGCGTATTTGTTATAGTCCCGAAATTACATATATTTTGTTGTGCGTACATATATTTTTACGACGAGAAACGCATGCTGCGGAAACTGTTGTGGTTTTGTTTTGTTTCTTTTTTTCGTTATTGTTATTATAATATTGTGTGTTTTTAACGCTATACAAACACACACACACACATTCATATACATATATATTATCATTATTATTGTTAGGCTATTATTATGTGCTTAGAACTAAATACCGTTTAATTAAATTACAATTTTTTTTTTTCATTTGAAGAATTATATAAATCTTATATATATATATCGATATCATTACGATTATATGTATGTACTTTTGAATGCTGTCCCCTAAATTAAAATAATCCGTTATTTCCTTATTCACATAAAATCAAAAAAAAAAAAAAAAAAAAATTAAAAAATAATAATAATAATAATAATAAAAAAATAAAATAAAAATAAAAAACGTATTACTCATATTATACATTGAGATGAACGTCGCGCCTGAAGCATACTTTCGAAATTGTAATATGTATATATTATTATTTAACACGTATATCTGCATTACTATAATTGATTTGTGCGCGCGTTAATAAAGCCAACGAAACGTTATAGGAAAAAATTACCGTACAAAACTACGTTGTTAAATCGTCGTCGTCATCGTACAGCAAATGTTTTTTTATACAGAATTCCCGTGTTGAATTTCTAAATATGTTTTATATCGATTTTTTTATCACGTTTCTTCGTTAATAATAATAATTTTAATTATAATTATAATTTTAACAATAATAATAATATGAATAATAATAATAATAATAATAATAATAATAATAATAATAATAATAATAATTGTATCACTATATATGATTGTATGACGCGGCTGCTTTATATTATTATTAGACGGTACGCGCGGCGCTGTCGATTCAAAACGTGTGTCGCTAGACCAATTTTTGATTTTTTTTTCCTTCAACGAAGTCGTCTCTTCGTACACACTCACTCGTATTTATATATAAAAATAAAAATAAAACTCCGTATGTATTAACGTATGAGGAGTATATAGGTATGTCCAGTAAAACGTGATCCGACGCGGACGAGCTCCGACCGCGTGAAAGTGGGCGAAAAATATCAATACAATCGTGATAACGTAATATATATATATATATACGATTTCGGAAAGTTTCCTATTCGCGTGTATTCGTTTTGTTTTACGTCCGTTTTCGTCCGTAATTATCCGTATAAACGACATGAGTATTATTAGTGTTTTAAGAGAAGAAGAAAATATTCGTTTTGTTTTTGTTTCTCGAAACGATACGTTCGTCTGACATATTGATCATATGATATTGTATCACATCCAAAATATTATATTATTATCTGTATACATATGTATTATATTATACGTGCTATGTTACATAGCACATAACCATTATATTCGTTTGACTATTTTTTTCCTGGCTTAAACTTGTACATTTTAAGATTTTATTATTATTATTATCATTATTATCATTATCATTATCATTATTATTATTATTATTACTATTATTATTATTATTATTATTATTATTATTATTATTATTATTATTATTATTATTATCATTATTATTATTATATATTATTATTATTATTATTATTATTATTATTATTATTATTAATATTATTATTATTATACTGTGACGAAACGGTTGTGCTGAATCACCGCTCGTCGATAAACTATATGAAATATTAAAAACTAAAAAAAAAAAAAAAATATTGAACTATTTAAACCGTTTGTTTTTTTTTATTTACGCAATTGACCTGTACGCCTCTATAGGGATTCAGTTCTCGTACGTTTTGGTAAACACATTGTTTGTTAGAAAACGCATATAAATATATGTTTATTTTTTGTTCTTTTTACATAAAATACGAATATCGATTTTGGAAACGAGTATTTTATTATCGTTTTGAGCATACGTCGTACAGCATATTCTGGTACCATCGATTCGCGTACGGAAATCTCGTACCGGATTCAATCTTTAACGATTTTTTTTTTTTTTTTTTTAGGCATTGAATACACAATTAGAGAAAAATTATTATTTTTTCCTTGTATCTAAGAAAAAAAAAGGATAAATAAAATTATACGCAGGGATGCGTACTCTCGCTAAGTAAAACACTTAGCAATATTACCGATGTGCCGTGTGCCGATTCACACATATTTTTTTTATTTTTACCGACGTTCTCATTACGGTGTTTACATTCAGTCGAACAACGACACCGTTCTATTCAGATAACTGTTATTAACTGTTAATCGTATATCGGTATCATCGTGCATTGATCGTATAGCATTACGTGTGAAATGTTTCAAGACGTTTTTTGGTACGTAGTAAAAACTCAAAAAATGTTTTATATTCTGTTGGGCGAAAACATGGGAAACTTTCCAATGTTTTGGACTTGACCTCTTTGATCGTTGAATAATATTCAGAACTAAACAGCTAACCGCAATCACGTGGTCCTTTGCAAAATTCTATCCAAAAATGATGTGTCACATCGTTCGAGGATAGAATTTTGAAACGAATCGCGTAGTTTGGGTTAGCTTTTTGGTTTCACGACTTAAAACTATTATTTACCATTATTTTGAATATTTATTTATTAACGTTATTTTTCGAGTATAACCAACTGTGACGAGTGTCGTGTCGTTTTAGGACAGAACTTTGTTCTGGGATCGCGAGGTTTGTATTGTTTTTTTTTTTTTGGTTTTGAATATTATTTAACGAGTGAATAATATGTTAAGTGCAGCATGTTGGAGATGGGGGAAAAAAAACGCAAAAGAGTTTCCCGATTTTTTCGCCCTATAGAATAAAACCGACTGACGGATGAAACTCATTTCAGATACACTCCGTGCACATTTATGAATCGCATGCGTTTATACGTCACGCGCGAGTCGGCGGACCGCCCGTCGTCGTCGGAAGACAACAAAAAAAAAAAAAAAAACCCGACTACGTGCCCGCGCGGACGCGAACGCGACAAAAAAAGAAAATTCTATTTCCCACGCGTCATAAATAATACGGACCGATTTACCTCCGTGCACATGGCAGCCCGTTTAAACCTTCGCGAGCGGAATACCGTAACGCCGGTCCGAACACACGCACGCGCACGTTTATATACGATATAAATGTTCCCGTTGATCCTCGCAGTTAATATATATATATATACGACCGCGAACGATATTAATGCGATTGTGTTTTTTTCTTAAACGTACCGCGCGCATAAAAACTCGTATATTTACTGCGCTCTATATATGCTCGTACATAATATCATGAAAATAGAGACGTTTGTTCCATATTTGTTGTCGACTTTTAGATTCCGAACGATGGCGTGCTTTTTGTTGATTATTCTGTCCGCGAATACTTTCTCGATGTACACGCGGGGTACTTTTCGGTAACGGATCCGTCTAATACGCGCGAACCGTTATTCGCGTTACCCCCTGGCCGCAACGGAAAACTACACGAAACGACCGACCGGGTGGACAACGTTTTTGAAGAGGCTCGTCGTTCGACACAAGCTCCGGACGCGAATGGTCTTCTGCCGTCGCTTTGAAATCAAAATTCTGGAACGCGTCCTTCGATTCGCTCGAGTCGCAGCGCTTTTTTTGTTTTGTTTTTTGGTAATAAGCGTATACGACCGACCGCGGTAATTTTATCGATAATAACAGTGTGAATTGTGTTTTGCACGTGCGCGTTCGAGTCGTGAACACTACGACCCGGACGACCAACAGGTTCTCTTCGGCCGCCGGAATCGAATAGAAGAAAATACGGTTCGCCGCGACAGCATTTCACGGAAGCGCAGCAACAGGAAGCGTCGTCGGATCCGTCGCGTCCGTCCGTCGATTTCGCGCGCGTCAAAAAGGTAAGAGACGTGTGTATATGGTTCGTGATGTTTTTTTCAGTTTTTCGACGACAGCGTTTTTTTTTTTAGGTGACGCGAAACGAGGTTAGGCCTTTAGATTTCCCGGCGGAGGAGCGCGCGGCCATAGTTCGGCCAGGTGTACACACAAAAACGTACAAGGTACACGCGTACATTGACAAAAGAAAAAAAGAAAAACGCGTACTGACGTTTTCCGGTGGATTATTTTTGTACGTGCGTTATACGTGCGAACGCGACGATAAATCATTATCGTTTGAAAAACGATTCGGGAGGGAAAAAATTTCTCGAAAGGAAAAAAAATACCCGCTCACTATATACATATATATGTAGATACGACTTTCCTCGCCGTGTCTCGCCCGTACGGTTACTTTATAAATATATATTAGAGAAATTGAAAAATGGCCTGTTCGCGTATACCGTTTTTTTTATTCAATATGATTTTCGATCGATCGACAGGCGGCTGTTGTGCGTGCCCGTACGTTTAATAATAATACGCGCGAGAACGTCATTGTTATGCAAATCTGGTGTGCGTTGTGTGCACGTTTTTTTGTGTTACGCGACCGTCGTCGCGGCGTCCGTGTACGAGTTGAAAACGAAGAGAAAAAAACCGCGCGGTTTAGCTGGCGGGGGAAAGAGACGAAACCGTATCGTCGCGCGTTCGGAGCATAACCGGTGTGGATTTTGTCGGCGGAAACCGAGGTACGTTCGGAAGGCGAGTTCGGTTTTCTGTTCTTTTTCATCGCGTGCTATCGTGACGACGGTTATTTTAACGTTGGCCCGTCGCAAAAATTATAAATCCGTTCCGAGACTAGTTGGCTAGGCACGGCGGGTCGAGCCTTACTTTTCGGACGCGCCTCGTTATACACCGCGTGCTCTCGCGTAACGTGATGTGCTCGCCGCGCGACATCACTTGTACTCGTATGTGTGCGTCACGAGACGGGTCTGGTTGATTTTGGTCGATTTCGGTCGTTCGGACGTGTCGTGCAGTGCGACAGTCACGCCCGGGAAACGAACCGGTGTTTTGCGCGCCAATCGACGAGACTCGAAATCGTAAAATCCTCGTGTCTGTTCGTATCGGCAAAAGACGACGGCATCGCTTGGCCGAAACACCGGACGGCAATAAAAAGCGAGAGAGGCGCGTTTGAAAAAAACTGGTGGAAAAAAATACCGATCATATATATTACGTTTATCTTTTCGGCGGTCCCGGAGAGACGCCAGAAAACAATTGACCGTTCGCGGGCGCGCGCGTGTTATTATTTACGCGGAGCGTCTCGATCCGTTTGTCGTTTACACTAAAAAAAAAAAAAAAAAAAAAACGGTCGTTCGCACGACTTCGAACTGGATTCGATTCTTAAAAACGTTCGAGTATAACAATATATTATCGCGGAGGGTTTTTTTTTTTTTTTTTTGGTAGTTTCAGAATTTTTTCTTTTACAACCGTCTGGAAACGGCGTGCGTACGTATACTCGTAAAATCGAAAACGAACAATAAAAACAACCCACACGGATTCGGGTTTTTATTCGTTGTTTATTACAAACGTTATTTTCGCACGCCGGTCGAGAGGTTTCCGTTCGAGACTGTTTAGCGCCTACGGAATATGTTTATGATCCGAGCGCAGAACGTACGTGTACATATATAGATATATATATTTATACGAGTATATGATGTATAAATAAATAAAAAAAAAAAAAAAAAAAACAATGATCGAAATCGGCACGTAGCGCGTAAATCTGACGAATCCGGCACGCTCCGGCGGTCGAGCTATTCGGAAGGACAGGCGATGGATGCGCCCACGCGGGTGTATTTTCTTTCACGTTTTTTATCGGCCCGTGTTAGTTTTCGGACGGGCGCTGTTGTTTCGTCCTAATCGCGAACCGTGTCCTCCGTCGCGTTCTCTTGTAAGCTTGCGATTTTCGCCCCTTTTTTTCTCTTTCTTTCTTCGTTAAAGTATTCAGTCTTCCGATTGGTTTTTGTCTTTAATACAACTCTTCTCCGTTCCGTCCTGTCTGCTGTTTTTCTTTGAATGTCTGCTTATTTTCGGCCCAGTTCCCTACGCGTTTGTGATAGTAGGGTTGTTACCTCTTTCTTTTTTTCGTCGTATGTTCTGGCAATTAAGATTTTCTCGTTTATCTATCGTTTTCCTTTGTTCGTTTACTTGTCGCAGTATTTGATCATTCGTTACTCTATTACTATCGTTTTTATCGATTCCTCTTCATTTTTATTGTATGTCCAAGTATCTGCTACGTATAATGCTTTAAGCCATATGTATGTCTTCAGTATCCTTTTTCTGAGTGTAATGTTTATCTTGTTTAATAATATAATCTGTTTTTTTTTTCGTAAAATGCAATCTTCGCCATTTCAATTCTTCGCCTAATTTCCGTAAGTATTGTTATCGATTCGCCGTTATCGATTTCAAGATAACACAATCATCGACTTTTCGGTTAGACGATAACACGTTCCCAGACAAACCGAATTATTACAATTAAATAGCAACACGAAAATTTATAACGATTATCCCGGGTCGCCGAGCTTTTAACGGACGTCCACAACGGATCGATAAGAAAAAGTAAACCCAATCTCGTCGTTTACCGGAAAACGTGTACGCGGATCTTGCGATCGAGACGGACTTCGATCGTTTAGGGTTTTCGGTTTTAAGTCCTCGAACGTGGAATGGCGGGGACAATGTTTTCGTAGGACCGTTCATATTGTGCTATACGCGCTCGGTGCTCGGTATCCTTGTCGCGATACATCGTAACCGCTGCGAAATACTGGCGAATGTGATAACGTCGTGTGACGGCCGTCGAGATAAATCGTTCACCTGCACACACGCGCCGGATTCAGAAACGTGGAGTCCGTCTTTAGTGGTGGCCCACTCCCCCTCTTTTCAATTGCGCGTATCTGATATCAGTACGTTACACGAGTGCATGTGACGTGTCTGTTATATTACGATTCAACGCAAAGTAATGTTTTGTTCGAGAGTAAAGCGGAAAAAATTGTAATCATGTCGAATAACAAACCAAACGTACAATCAACCGTGCTCCCGTTATATAAAATAATATTAAAATTACAATGAACACAGTAATACACATTATAAATACATTGGTACTCTTCTGGATTTCGTCGCTGTACACGTTTTCGATTATTTCGATTCGATCATTCCGTGATTTTAACAACCCGTATTGAAAACGATTGTATTTTCCTTGTAACGTGTTTTGAACCGGGACGTAAGATAAATCTATATTGTGCGGAGCAATCGTGGAATTTTCGTTTTCGATTTCGATTATCGGTTTTCAGTGATCGACGACGTGCTGATCTCGACTACTTATTCGTTTCGACAGGACGTGTCGAGTATCGAAATGCATGTTCGTTTGTTGACGGTTCGGACGTGTTCAATACAGATTTCCATTTCGACATCGGTTTCAAGCGTGTGAAAAATATGGCGTATACGATGATATTAGAAAACGTTGGCGTCGTACGTTAATTTCTAATTGTTTTTTTTTTTTGACCGAAATCGTGTTCGAACGAAAAATTCCCCCGGAAAGTCGTCTCGGCCGTGAGTGTTTTTATTGTTATTATTGTTCTTGAGTTGACGCCACGAAGCGATGTTTACGTTAATGTGAATGGAAAAAACGGATCACCTCGCGATAATGAAGTTGTCAGGGTTTTCTGACCGAAACCCAGGCAAGTGATTTCTATTGGACCCGGAAGATTAAGAGAAAAAAAAATCCATATTGTATTTGTTTTTTGTAACCGAAATTCAATGAAAATCCATACAAATCTACTACTACTCGTTACTAAAACGTATTAAACAAAACTACAGCGTTAAATAGAAATCGAACTTCTTTTCTTTTGTCAGTGTTTTTTTATTATTAAAAATTATCATAAAAATTGAATCGAAACAATGTGAGATACGGCGACGGTCCGATAGGTCTGCTTTCCGCCGGTCGATCTAAACGTGTATTTTAATTCGTATGGTAGTTACGCGGCGCGAACCTATCAAAATTCTCGGCACGGTTTAATAAAACGACGTGTAAATAAAACATTTTTTTTTTTTCTTTCGCGCGTAAGAACAATAATAATAATAATAATAATATATAAACGTATATAGAGAGACTGCAGAGTGTTTTCTCGATGTACATTTCGCTCCGGCGACAAACTCGCTTGATTAAACTGAGCGTTTTTTCCGGGCGAGTACACGCACGCCAGCGCGCGCAACAGCCGAAACCGTGGCCGTCGTTCGCGCTATAAAAAATAGAAAAATAACAAAAAACGGAATGTCAAAAATCGATCCGACGCCGTCACGTTATCGTTGTTATAATATACGGCGTTAACGTCCGCCGGTAAACGGGTTGACAGCGACGTGTCCTCGTGTTTCCGCGCGAGATACGAACCCCGAGACGTTTTTACCACCGGCTCGTTTCGTCATCCCGTTTGTTCATCCGCCCGCCATGGCGAGGTCGTGTCGAGTTCGGTTTGAACCGTAAACGAACGTGTACTTTCCAAAGACCGACCGAACGGCGTCGTTTTCTGGACGCAACAAACATTTTGTTCGTCTTACACACGCGGGCCCCCCCCCCCCCCGCGTACGCGAACCGGCGTTTTTTTAATATGTACATATATCATAGTCGCCATGGCCCGTGCGAACGCGATGGGATTTTCAACGATCGTTAACCGGCCGACGTGCGACGTCTCGGCGAAAAAACTTAGATTTTTTTTTTTTTTTTTGAGGGGGTACAACTCGGGTACCTACGTGACCGCGAACGTCGACGAAACGAGACTGTTAACAGAAATATATGTGGAGCGTGACGATCGATTAACAGCTATCGGCCAAACAGCGAGTGGTTTGAACGTGTCCGCGCCCGTTGTGATGCTGCTTGTCCCGTTCCGAGCTGGACGGGCACGGTTGTAAGTCGTCTCGTCGGAAGAATGCAATTGTGTCCTCAGACGGACCGACGAGTTAAGCTCGGGTTTCTCGTGTGACTGAGGACGACCGTCACCGAATATCACGTGTTAAAGCTTAGTGTACGGAAGCGGTGAACGCTTATTAGCAGCGGCAGGGACGTGAAACGACCGAACGTGATCCGCGCGCTCTGAACGACCCTCAACATCAAAGACGGACGGAAACGTCCAGAAAATTGGTCGACGAAGTGCGGACAGAAGAGTGGACCGAGCGCAATAACGCGCCAGCTCATTGTCCACGAAGGCGTTCGTTGACAAAATACGCCGTGTTGTTGGACGACCAACAGCGCTCGGACTGGTAAGTATAAAGTAGTGCAGCTTGATTGCAATTTTAAAAATAGCGTTCCAAACGAAATATTCCGTATCCCACGTCCCCCGGTTTACCATTAATGTTTAATGTAATTTCTAATCGTTTTCTTATTTTTTTTTGCCAATTAAAATAATTTCTCTACACATTTTTCAGTGTACTAATATCCTACAACATTTCATATAAATAAATAACTAATAAACTTATTTCGATTTAGGTAAGAATAATAAAATGTAAAAATCAATTACACGATAATATGCTATCACAACTTATTAAAAAACTATATAAAATGCATTCACGCTATACAGAGATACATCGACACATGATGATCGTTAGTTAAATATAATTTTACCTAACCGTTCGCCAATTAACGACTTGTGACAGATATACGGTTTAATAGTATATCTGTGGGTGAATCTAAAAATAATTGTCAAATAATCACCATTATCGAATAGGTACTTGATATAACAATAACGTGTTAACAATAATGAAAATATTAAAAATAACAATATCAAATATACGATTTGTTCATTGTTTTTCATCTAGGTATACCGGTTACAAACGAATACTTTGAAGACCGTAGTAAAGGGACGCCAATTTTTTTTCAAATGTAGTAGAGGAGCTCCGTCCCCTTGCGCCCTCTCCAATTCGAACACTGACTCGTCCGACCTGCCAGCGTGACTTCATTTTTATTTCCCGAAATGGAATCGGAACTTGAGGGGACGAGATTCGACAGCGTGGAAGCGGTGAAAGCAGACGCGACGGAGGTTCTCGACGAACTGACAGGAACGGACTTCCAGCACTGCTTTGGACGGCGGAAAATCCGTATCGGAGCGTCGTAGTGATCGACAAGGTGAGTACGTCGAAGGCGACAAACTCTCTGACGTGATCGGTGATCAATAAAATGTTTCGTAGCGTCGGTCCGGTCGTTTGTGATGGCGATTTGTGATACGATTAAAGACGATTGAACCGTGTTCTGTGTACGAAACGTTATTGATCGGAAACGATTTATTTGGCCGTCGCGGACGACGAAAACGTACGCATGTTTTTCAAAAAGGTAAACAAAAAAACTTTTCGTTTTGAATTACAAACGCGATATCTGTGGAGCGATTAAAACGCGTATATGAAACGTAACGAATCGAGTATCGTAATTGTTAATTAAAACCGAACAAAACGAAAAATTTCATCGATCGCGTGATATAATTAAAAATGTACAATATCGTAAAAACAAAATTTAAATTAAATTTCGTCGGTTAAAGTTCACGGGCGTGAGGGGTCCGTTGAGGGACGCGAGGGCATACGTATTGTCCAAATTGATAAAACGATAAATTGTAAACCTCGGTTGATTCAATATTTTATATATTTTTTTTTAATTTTTTTTTAAATTCGAAATGTAAAATCAAAACGACATAGTTTTCGATTAAAAAAAAAAAAAAAAAAATCGATTTGTTTTATACAAAACGTACAGATAAAACCAGCGCTGTGTAAATCATCGCGCGGTAGATACGCTGCAGGTACCGTGTGTGTTGACGACAAAGTCTGGATGACCTGTGCCCGCCGTCCGCGTTGGGCACAGGTGAGTATAAATGATTTTCGTTCGTACGTCGTATACTAATTATTTAGAAACGTTTTTAATTTAATTTTTTTTTTTTTTACGTTTTCTAACGACTCTCCGCTGTTAGACGCTTATTGTTTCATTCTCCTTTTAGTCGTTTTTCTCGAACGTTTTCTCCGCGAAATTGTACGGTACGAACGATTTCGAACGGGATTTCCATTATTCCGGTCTCGTTCTGAAAAAAACAAACGAAATCTCGCGGGCGAATACGTTACTATATCGTATCGATAATTATGGAGTGAATTTTCATTTAAAAACGATATTTTTCGTACGGGTTACGTAACTACAAACGTGTTGATTTACGTGTTGGCTCGTCTCGTTTTCGGAGATAAATGTTCTATCGCCGTAGCCGCCGTTACGCGGGTCAGGCATTAAAAAAAAAAAAAAAATCGCGAAATAATAATTTTCTTTTTTCCGATATAGGAACGAGATTTTCGAAAAAAAAAAAAGCATTTCCGGTACATTTTTTTCGTTTAAAATTATTATTTCAAATGTGTACGCGCACCAGAGCCCCATTAAGTAGAAAAATTGTTCTTCTGGGGGTCATTCGCCAGACGGCGAAAAAGACTGCTTTATCGTCGTCCCGTTACACTTTTTAACGTCGTTTGCATAAAACAATTGTGCGTATAGTAGAGAAACGTAAAAAAAAAAAAAAAAAAAAATGGGGGGAAAAAGGCTCTCACGGCGATAAATCTTAAGTAAAACGAATACATAAATTACTTTCGGAAAATAAGTTATTAAATACACAAAACAACAGCAGTATCTATCGTCCTAATGATAATTTTATACGCGCTGTTTTATCGCCGTCTAGACGGGGGCTCTTACTTACAACGCGACGGCGCGGCGGCACACCGTAATATAATATATATATACGATACGGTTAATACTTTAGTCAAACATTTAACTATATAAGTTGTACGCGTATCATATCGTATCGTTTTACGCGACGAGAGCAGAGACGGCGGTCCGGCTCGCGCAGTGTTCGGATTATTAAAACGCACTCGTAAAAAAAAAAAATACAACAAATACAACAAATACGTTTTTTTGTTGATTTTTTTCATGTTCTAGAAGGTTTAAAGCATGACGACGACGGGACCGATCGGAAAGGAGAGAAAACCCCCAGAGGTAATGTATATAATGTGTGTGTGTGTGTGTGTGCGCGCGCTACGATCGGACGGACGAATATAAAGGCGGAAGAAAAGACCGACCGCTCGGGGGCGGGCCACGTGATTCGAAAAACGATTCGAAAACAGACCGGTCGACGTGCGTGGTCGTTTTTCTCGTTTTTGCATACGTCGCCGATCGCACGTGAAATACGTGTACGCGCAGGTTTTCGCGGAGTTATTTTTTAACATACTTGTGTTTTCGGGCTGGCAAGCACATTGTTTTTTTCGCGTTATAGCCACGTCGCTGCACCGGCCGTACCATACCGTCGTTGGCGATCCGAATGTCGACTCGAATGAACTCGACCCGCGGACTCATTACATGTGCGCGACGATCCTGCCGTTCCGACGACGAGTTCCGGTCGTCGCGTGTTGACCGCCCAACTCTCTCAACCTAACCATCCACGCTCTCGTGCGTTACTGATGTACGTCATTCCACTACCGATGCAAATCAAACAAAAAAAAGAAGATAATTGTACACGTTTCAATTTGTATTGTATGTTTTCCCCCGCCAAAAACGGAATGAGCAGTAACGGTTCACTACGGTAATTTCGGCACCCCTTTTGTTCTAGTGACCGTGTACCGATCGGCGGTTAGGTGGAGACGCGGCGATGAAGCTCGTGTCCGGGGAGGAAATCGAACGCACCGGCGCGCGTCGACTTTATCTGCGATGTGAAAACGTTCGCCCAGCTGTTGCGACCATACGCGTAAGTCCACTAGATTATAATCGTCTTATCCGTTCGCGCGGGAACATTATCGCCGTGCGTCAATTTTACCGATACCCGAAAGGACCGCCCGTCGTTATTCCGGTCGTATTCCTGTTCATTTGTGTGTATGTATCGTCGGCTCGAATAGTCGCAACATTTTTCTGCTTCACGCGTTTGGAAATCGGCTTGAACAATCACTGTTGTTTTCATATTATATATTATCAATATTTACTTCCGCGGCTCAAACAGCTAATTGATTGTCGACTTTCCTACGTTATTTTTACGCGTGTGTACGCGTTTAGACCCGTTTGACGGCTGGTCAGTATTTACGTTACCCGCGAGTACGTGTGATTTATTCGATTATTGTCGGGGCCAACACGACCGTGACGTTGTTGTTACACGGCTTATTGATTCGGTCGGTCCGAAACGGCCGAGTTTTCTTTCGTACGTTATCGTGACGGTCCGTTTATCTCGCACAACGCCTTCGTTGCGAAAGTCGGTCCGAAAAACGGTAACAGACAGAATCCGTTCAGCCAACGGGTTAATCGTTTACGCGGTCGCCAAGGCAAAAGTTTTCCGGATCGTGTACGGTGGCCCCCGGTCGAAACACGTCCGAAAACACAGGCCGGTCGGCGTGCGTACAATCACATTTTTTCCTTTTTCTCGTTCTCGCAAACGTTTCGCCCGCGGATTCTGAACGTCGGGTACGCGTGGGGCGAACGTTCGTAAAACACGTGCGCGCGCCGGGTCGGCCTTGGTTTTCGCCGACCTCGCTTTTTTATTATTAACAGTTCCGGTGTTTTCGTTATACGGTTATCGTCTCGCGATACTCGATGATAACAATTAATCGAAAACGTACACCGTTTTATTACGACAAGTAAATAATAGTTAACGGTCCGTTTTTTTTTTCACATGATTTTATTAAAAAGCAAAACAAAAAACGTAATATCGCATTGACTGAACGTTTCTTACCTAGATTTTTATTTTTTTTTTTTTTGAAGCCAATTTATCGATCAGATGTTTACGGTAGATTGTAGACGACGCGTCGAAATATAATAAATATTTTCTTCCCTGAACGGGTATACGTACGGTTTTGTGAAATCATCGTACGTTGAACGAATACGAACTGTCCGCGTGTTAAAATCCGGCACGCTTTTGAAGTTTATTGAAAAACAAAAAAAAAAACGCCTCGTCGAAACAACGGCCCGTTCCCATTTCGCTGAACTTATATAGTTTATTATTATTACTATTAATACGACTGCCGAACTAAATTCCGTCATAAACCGGTTAAATAATATTATAAAAAGAAATGAATATCCAAAAAAAATATCCGTCTTCAAAAACATATACGAAATACGTTAACAAATTATGAGTCACGTTTCGCGTTCGTTTTTTAAACAATTAATCGTAATTAAAACATAGTAATTAGACTTTATTGTTTCGAAACGAACCCATTACCACCCGTTGTACCGTGTACGTTAACGAATGCCGTTCGTGATATAGGTCATTGTATATAGTGAGAAAACGGAACGATTTGTAATTACCCGTTCTAAATATACGAGTATATATATATTTAATATATTATTTAACTATTCGGTATTCTCTGTTAATTTTGTTTTTTCGGGAATAACAAAAAAAAAAATTATCGATTCGAAACGCCGTGACGATTATGTTATACGCAATGTATTTATAGAACCGCGTGCGCGTGGTGGTGGGTCGCGGTCGTCGGTGTGAACGAAATCGTCGTAAACCGTTCACAAAACGACTCGCGAAATCATGCGATTCGTTTGTTTTACGTACGTATCGGTGTTATTGTGCGGAACTGGTTTCGGCGCGTGTTTCTCGCGTGCCGTTCGACCGTATTATGGCCGTGTGCACACGGGAAAACGATTATATTTTAATTAAAAAAAAATACGGCGACCGCGAGCGTCCGCCGGAACTAAGTAATCGAGTAATTAAAAATAAAATTACGGAAAAGTTTTTTTTTTTTTCGTGCGGTTCTGAAAAGAAAAAAGAAATTTTTTTTGTTATTATTATTCTACTCGCTCGGGCCGTTATACGTATGCGGTATTTTTATAGCGGTAGATTCCTTTTTATTCCGTCCGCCCCCCTCGACAGCCTACCGCCGTTTTCACGAATACCTATTTAATTTATAATATCAACAATAGCGTTTGTGTTTGGGTCGCCGTTAGTGAAGGGCATTTGATCTCCGACTAAGCAGAACGACTGCGGGAAAAGTTCGTGTACGGCGGACGAGCGCGCGGTACCTGCCTCGAGTCTCGCGAAATTCTAATAAACTTTTACAATAACGCAACATATACGTGCGGACAGACGCGCGGGATAAACTTTTGGCGTCTTGACCTCTACCCTATACGCGGCGGTCGGTTATCGTTATCGTCAAACCGTCAGTCGCGTGTACCGGTTCGTATTCCACGTGTTGCGACGAACACCGAGCAGACGTTTATATCGTTCTAGTCGTTTTTGGTTTTTTTTTTTTCGTATATTTCGTATTGACTTTATTCGGTTATTATTTTCGTGTCTTCCGTCGACCACGCACGGGAACGTGCGGACGACGAGTGAATGTCTGACGATTAGTCGAACTCGTCTGAAGATTTCGCCGCGAGATACTCAACGCAGAAACGACGCGCTGACCAATAAAAAAAGAAACGCGGATTATTAGTTCGGACGAGGGCCTTGAAAACCCGTAAAGACGACTGGAGGTCAAGACGCCCCCTTTCACCTCGTGTCGCGAAAACCTGGAACCCGATACGGTTGCGTCTTGGCGCCACAGCAAAAGCCGAGAAGGAAATAGTGCTGCGTCGACTGGAAAAACTCTCGCGACTCTTGGTTTTCTCGACGTCGCCGGACAACTAAAAGCCATTGGGCAACAACAACAACAAAAACAATAGCACGAAAGATCAATAGTGATGGTTTTTCATTTTTTTCCCCCGACGTCCTTAGGATTGTCCGTCACGAATTTCTTCCCGAGAGACGGACCGCCAATGACGACTTCTACGTAGAGGTCGCCGAGCGTTTGAGACATCCCGTGCGATTCGCACCTGAACATTCCGTCCGTGTTTGTTCGCGAGTTTCCTTACACGACCGCTTTACCGTGTCCTTCTTCCGCTGGCTCGTCACATCAACCTCCTCCTAGCTTTTATTCGCGGAACGTAAAAACGGTCATGCGGCGGTGGCAATGGACACCGTCCAACCCGACGACGAAGGCAGCTGAAGACTTAAGACTTCGGAAAGGTGTTTCGAGCAACGGAAACGGAGACGGACCAAAGGGATACAATGGATTTTCCGCGATTGAAACGAAAAATGTATTGCATCGGTTCGTGTGTTTTTTTGTATTTTTTTTTTTCGTTTTGCGCGAAACGGTAACGAAAAAGAGCTCGTGACGTTTGGCGGTTTGTTTTTTTCTTCTTTCGTCCGATAGGTAATAAATCGTACTCGGCTCGTATATATTTTCGGAACCGTCGGCGCGGCAACGGCGGTTGTAGAATAGACAAGTGGTATATAACGCGATTTACATAAAACTTTCATTACTTAAAATAACGTTCTAACACTTCACTTTGTCAACCTTGTCTATTTACATTTACGCCGTCGGTCGGTCGGTCGGTCGGCCGGATGTTTTATTCAGCGACGCCTAAACGACCGTCATCGCGCCGCGGCGGCGTGTGAAACAGTGCGAAACGTCTTTGTAATTTCGATTTCTCACCGGCGGTGGCGAAACAACAATAAAAACCTGCTTTCGACCGGGATCGGGTTTTCCAATTTCCGTGACATTCGCTCGGCGTCGACCCGTACGTTGGTCTGCGCTCGTCGGACGGTTTATAATAACGTCACGCGAGATCGCCGTTTCCCGAGCGCGCGGACGTTCCCACACGAGAAATCCACGTCGGATTTTCGTCAAACAACGCGTTCGTTTACAGTTAAAAAAAAACGCTGCCGACGTAAACTTCCGTATACGATTCGAACTTTTCTAGAATCAGTTCGACGACGGCACGTCGTAGCGGATCGTCGTAGCGTCACGGCGAGCTCTGGTCTACGGTGATAAACCGTGCGCTCGAGATCTATTTATGAATATTTATCGCGCGTCGCATGATCATTTGCAATTTAGATATGTGACGCGCCGGTGCGACGAAAGCCAATATCAAGACACGCGGCGCACACGACGTGATAATATATACGACGTTGTAAACAATACGCGCCACCACCCACCGTACCGTATCGGGGCGTACTCTCGACGAATCTCGCGCTCGTTCGGCCGCGAAACTGAAACGTCAGGACTAAACACAATAACAATCGTATGTTTGGCGGATATTCGTACACTAGTCGTCAACATTGTTCGCGGAGCGTGTAAAAACGGGCACGTTCGGCAGAAGAAAAAGATTCGCGTCGCGTACCGGTCGGCAGGATTACGAGGGCGCAGTGCAGTGCAGTACAAACGATTTATATTAGTGGAACGTCCGTTGTCTACTGTTTTTTTTTTTCAACAGTTTTTTTTTTTGATGTTCGTCGTCTTCTTTTGCCTTTGTTTTGAGTTTACATTTTTAAATGTTCGATATTTATATCGCGTGATCGGCCGCTATTTTTCAAAAACACGTAAACTCTCAACGACTAACGGAAACGACCGTCAGACGTCAGTCACATACTAACGAGTTGCAATAACCGAACTATTTGATCGATAAATACAACGTCATTTTATATCGTAAATGAATTTTTCGGAAATGAAAACTTTCTACTGTAGTTTTCGGTGGTTTACAAAAAAAAGTTTTTCTTGTCTGGATATAACTGTTACCCGTGTCACGCTGTAATCAGCGATAACAGAAATTGTTATTGTTATTATTATTATTATTATTACTACTACTGTTATAGCTGCTATATTTCTGAAAACATTAATGTACGCATTGTAAAAAAGGTTTGTGCTTTTTTTAGGCGACCATGTATCTCCCCGTTTTTCTTCGATCGCGAGGCCCCCCGGGGCTTTGGGCTCTGTTCGTTTCCCCGTTGACGCGCTCCAGTCGATCGGCCGCGAATGTAAAATCGAAATATCGCGCGTTTATCTCTCGTACGTAAAATCGTTTACCGTGCAACACGATATCGCACTAAACACCATCCGACGGTCGAACGTGCGTATAAAACATCAAAATTAATTTTAATTAAACTATTCGAGCTCGATCGTGTCACGTCACCGCGGACCGCGCGCCATATCGAATTGTGGTAATTGGAAAACGAAATTCATATTTATTCCGCCGTCGCGTCCGCACCGACAGCGACAAAATACGAGTATACCGTCTCTCCCTGCCCGGTGGCATGCAACGTTCGAGAACATTGTCCGGCGCGTATGCAACCGTTCGTACCAAATCGACCGTTTACATTAGTCGGAACGACAATTTCGGAAAAACACGCGCGGGGAAACCGGCCCGAACCCACGTAGGGGAAAAGGTAAAAATCCGTACTGAAGACAAGTCTCTAGACAGCGTCCTATATTAAAAACGAGAAAATTACTTGTTTTAATATAATTACGGACGCGTTTCCGAACGGAAAAAAATCGCGTCGTACGAAAGCGTGTACAACAAACGCGAAGCTGTGGCTTTAAAGTGGCCATCAGTTTCCTCAACAAAAAAAAAAAAATATGTATTTATTGTACGTATAGAAATTTATAAGTTTTGTCACTACAGTGATTCACATACGATATGTCAAATTAAATAATGTTCTTTAAAAACGATCGCGACTTTTTCTCTATTTAGGATCCGGTTAATTTCTTATCGTCGCGGCCTACGCTCGTAGTAGTATCGTTTCACTACGGCGATGTCGCGTTTTCCGTACATTTTATTTGATTCAGATGTTTCTTTTACTGCGTTCCACATTTATCATAACGAATTACTTGACAAGACCACCGTGGTCCGCGGTTATCTTCAGCGCCGTTGTTCTGAAGCTTCTTACCATTACAGACATACAATCGATTTCAGAAAAGCAAGCCAACTGTATGAGCCACCTCAAAATGAAATCCTAGAGCCGCCATTGCAAGCGCGTCACGCGAACGTATATTATAAACGCGGGAAATCGCGATTTTGAAACGGCGAGGTCGAGACCGGCTCGCCGGCCCGCGATCGGATTTCGTGAAACTCCCGTCGTACATGTATATGGTCCGCAGCGTCGGCATTGTGTCCGTACACGACGGATATATACGGTCACGTATCGATTCGGCCGTTCGCGCCTCGTCATTACACGACGTCGTAGTCGCACGTGCGCGGGGAAACGGTCTCGCGAAAAGCCGCTCTTCTCCGATTTCGCTATTGTCATCATCGACGCGTACCGGCCGGGTCCAGAGACAAGTAACTAACTACACTAATCGCGGGTCCCGGATTTTTATGGGCTGGTCCGGTCCGCGCGTCGAATTGTCGTGTCAACGTAAACGTATTCGATACAATTTTTCTCTGAATTTTGGTCGTCTGCGTGGGAGTTTTTGCTGCACAATCGTATAACGGACGTAAAACAAACGCGCCCACACATTTTCGACTTGTTTTGTTCGGCTATAAATCCACAGGTAGTTCTGAGTGTGAAGGAAAATGTCTTGTATACGGCTCGCGAGAATCCGGACCCAACTGGTGTACCGTCCGGTGTAATTCGACCAGCAGTGTGTGTACAACCCGTGAAAACCACTCGGATCGAAAACCCGCAGCGCGCGGCCGTAGCGGGATTGCCCGTCCGGAGCGCCGTCGACCGGGCCGCGGACGATTTCAAACGGCTCTTGTACACCGCGGTCCCGCGAAATCGAAACGAATAAACGTTGTTGCTGCGCGGCGTTCGATCGTTAGAGAAAAACCAACAAATACAATGGACGCACGTTTACGCGATACACCCGACTACGCCAGTATTTTATCTGAATTCGCCGTTGAAAATCCATAACCCGGAGCCGTCTCGAAAAATTACAAAACACATGAACAATCGCTCGTTTTATTTGCAGTCTTGTTATCTTTTTCTCCGTGAGAAACCGGACGGCACGACGTCGTATATATACGTGTGTGTATTATTTTTTTTTGGTATTTCAAAAAAAAAAAAAAAATAAAAAAACGTTTCCGTCCTGACGTGCGCCGCGCCCGTCCGTCGTCTCGTCCGTCAAAAAAACCCGCGTGACCAGGAAACGACCGACGAAATAACAAACGAACGAACAAAAACGTTTTTGATTTATAACCGACCCATCAATATTGTTCTTTTCAATCCACCCTGCTCCCCGGTCTTCGGTTGGTCTCCCGACAAACTGGATCGATAAGACAAACGCGCGGCACGTGCCGTCGTACACGCACACACACGGGGGCCGTTCCCGAAGATTCGAAACGTCACGTCGTCCGAGACGAATAGGTCTTAAATTACGTTCGAAGTACAGAGATTCATCATCGACGCGACCGCGGCGTGCACGCGAAATTTTCGGTGTTTCGGTTTCGTTCGGTCGTCTGCGGAAAATTATAACGCGTACGTGCGCGGGGTTAGGAGAACGATAAATCCTCCGCGCGGACGTACGTCGTGAATCATTTGGCGTTGTCGTGACGACGACGAAGACGACGAAGACGAGTGTCGTGTCCCGTCGGTCTTGACGCGATGTCGCGGATACGCGAAAAACGCGAACGGGCGTTTCGCAACGGAAACGCGTGACGGATGACGTACGAGAATTTAAACGCGCTCTCGTCGTATAACGGGAACACGGCCGCGTGTCGCGTACGTTTATTCGCCAAATGGTTTTTTGAAAAAATATCAAACAAAAACATTAAATATACCGTCGATTTCGAATGTTGATTCGAATATGTTATTGACGAGAAACAATACGTTTTTCATAAAAACGTTCGTTCTAGTTTTTCGGTTCTATTCCAACGCGACGTTTCTATCCGTCGAATATGATTTATTATTAAACGGGTCTACAAAACACAATTCGCACAGTGGTCTGCATTACTTATGAATTCCACTCGTTTTGTTTCGCACGCGAGACGCGGACTTTTTTCGAACCGTTCAACGGTTGCCGTGCGCGCCCGAACTTAGGTTAGTGATGCTACGAACGCCGAGATTTTCGAGCTCTAGCCGAACTCATTCATATCGTAATGAACCCGAACCCGAACGTCACATAAATAGTCCAAACGATTTGAATTAATTTATAACGTCCAAGTATTCGTTTGAACGAATAGTCGGTTAACCTAAATAATATAGTTATTTAGTATTTAAAATCAAATATATATTTAATTATAACAAAATATTTAGTACCGATGGACAAATTCGGTACGAATTTCATTTTCCTTGATTCGAAAACCGAGCAGTCGGATGATATCGCTAACCTGGGTATTACACTGTGTCGATTATCATCGACGATTCTGTATTGAAGTTCTGTAATCCGAAGTTAAATCAATAAAATTATGAAAACATCGGGTACAAAACATTTTCGGTATCTAATCAATAAGAATACTAGCGAATATTGAACACCACTTGTTTCACTTAGAAATTAGAACATTGTCTTTGTCTAATAAAATATTGACGAGTCTGTAAACACCGTGGTTTTACCAACACCGATTGTTTTAATTATAATTGCTTTATTCGCAATACAGTAATAGAACGAAACCACGTTTTTTTTACTCTGATCATAATAATTTCAAAGGAACGGTTGATGTACTACGAAGTCGGCGCGATTCGTTCGTGTCCGTTCGCGTGGATTTATTACGATACGGTTCATTAAACAAAAGCGAATTCGTCTAATTTAATCTGTTAAATCTAACAGAAAAACAAACGCGTTCTCTTAACACGTATATAACGCGATTTTCGTTTTGTTATTTTTTGAACCTACATAATAAGAATTAATAAACGATGATGATAGCTGTTTGCGCGAACACGCCTTAAGACCGTAATATAATACACGGTACCTCGCACGCATTGTTCTGCGTAATAATAATAATAATGATAATGATAATAATAATAATGATAATAATAAAACGGTTGTCGACCGCGTGATGTAATACGTGGCGCGATCATGTCATGTCGCGTCCGCACGTCCGAAACGTCTCCGCGTGCGACTTTCCGCGACCGTCGTCGGTTTTTGTTCACAAAACGAAAGCGATAATTATTATTTGAACGTGCCGTGCGGGGATGACCGGAGTTCGTCGCACGGAAATTTAATATATACATTTCTTTTTCTTTTTTTTTTTGTCGGAATTCCAATCGTTTATCGGTACCGTGGAGTATTGACGACGGTTTTGCACGCAGTCACGATGTCAGGTTAGGTCCCGTTCGGCCGCCAGCAATTTCAGTCGGTCCCGATCCATTTTTATTTCGTCACGTGATTACGACGGCGGTCGCATTCCGACGTTATACGTTGAAAACGATTATTCACCCAACGAATGCGAAACACGACTTCAAATTTCTAAGTGAGAAATTTCGTGTATATTATTTTCGTATTTTTATCCCGTTTTCGTTAAGCAGTCGTTGTGCATAACAATAATCAGTGGTCGCATACGTTTTTGTTCCAAAGTCGTAATATTATTCGTTGTATGTTCGAGTTCGTTGTTTAGTTGTCCGATTTAACAAATAACGTGTTTACCAATGTTGGTAACTTTAATGGTCAGTAAAACTGTACAGATAGCAAATCGTGTTAAGCACGATACGCTAAATATTCGTGATACCCTCGTAAACGAATCGCTAATCAAACTACCTATTTAATGTCCTGGTACATTGAATACCAAATAAAAGTGACAAAACGCGTTAATAAACGTACTAGAAATAATGAAAAAAAAAAAAATACGTTACTTCAAATTAGTCATAACTGATAACGTCATAACGTTTTAATTCGTATATCTATTGTTTCGATCACGACTCACCGATATAGTTTACCATCATCGGGCAATACCAGAATTATTGTATTCGTATATTACATTTGCTCAATTATCAAAAATGACGTTTACGTTGATTAGATATAGGCGTCAAGTGATAAAAAACACTTGTTTCGTATCAAAAAAAAAAAAAACATCTTCGTATTCTTGTAAAACTAATCAAATAATTATTGTATTTGGTCGGGGGGACGATTAAAATAAGCGGTTGGACGCCATCCCCACCCCACTTCGACCACCGATAATAGTTCATTGTATACATAACGGGCGAGATCGGGAACGAAACACGCGCGTTCCCGGGGGAAGAGTGACGAAACGCCCGCGGTGCGTCGATTACGATTCGGATCGCGACCGGGGAACGAGCGAACGAAAGCGACCGACGGCGGCGCGACATTGTTGCCAGAACGCGTACGGTCTCCGCGGTCTCGCGGTCCGGCGAAGGCGTCGTTATCGTGGCAAACGACAATAACGGCGGCGTTATTGTTAATCCCCGGCGTGACTTTGGCGAATCGGCCGGCAACAATTGATAAAACGCTAATTTACGAGCGGCCGTTTGCCCGGTCCGCCGGATTATTTATCGTTCGGCCGGACCCGGGACGGCGTTTCCGCGTTTGCCCGATAACTCGCCCGAGTGTTATCCGTCACGGTCGCGGCCGTTGCCGTTCGCGTAACGTTTTATTATCCCCCGGGACAAAGGAATCGATTTGGACGGGAAACCCGTGGTCACTAGGCCGTCGGCCGGGGCACCGCGACCAGCAGACGCATTGCCCGTGACGGTCGCGCGTGGATTTTTTAACGGCTTCTCCAGAGGAAATGTCCCATCCGTTCGGCGGGCCCGGCTCGAGGCGACATGGGCAACACGGTCGCACGTAGGTGTTATACGCGGGGGATGGGGGGGGGGGTTTAAAAATAATTACATGTTATACAGATACGAATCTAAAAATTATTTTCCTATAATGATAATTATATCGAACGATGCATTGATTATATATATATATATTCCACTGATAAATTACTAGAAGCACCCTTGCCCCTCATTCGCGCCCAAGAGAAATCATTGTGAAAAATTACGCTCGGGCCGGGCCTGTCGGCACTCGATTTCTATCGTTTTCGAAACGACACCGCGACCAGTTGTTTGTATTCCAAAGCCGGGAGCTAACCGGTACAACGAAAACGTCAATTTTTTCTATTCATTTCAATTTTTTTTGACGTTCTACGTTGGATCGAGATTTTCGTAATGCCCACGGGCGTAGATCACGATTTTTTTAGTGGACGCATACGATAAGACAATAGTTTTAAGTACCCGAAATATTATATATTATATTTACACGGCATCACGAAAAAATATAAATTAATATCACGTCCTCGTAAAGCGGCCCGCGGAATGCAAAACGGCGAAGAGTCGTTCGGTTTTTTTGAACGCGATATCATATGTTTTTCTTCAGTCTTTTCACCGTAATGGTCTTGACGTTCAACGCGGGTTCCCTTTGGGTGACGGAATTCGTCGACTAACGAGAATATCTCTCTTGGACGTTCACTGTCCGTGATAGTCTTCCCGGCCGCGTAAACGCACCACCATCGTCATCAATACGACCTTACTGTGACGCGACGGGCGAGGGTCGACGGTGTTCGTTTCCCGTGTAAACGTTTTTTTTAATCATTTTCTAGAAAACAATCGTAAATGTTTAAAGCGTGTTGTCCACATTTTACCTATTCTCTGAAAGAATTCGAACGGACGTCATTTGGTCATTTGGAACAACATCAGTTTCGTATTTTATCGGTCGTTCGATTAAGACCAGAACGCGAAACGATTTGACTCTCCCGAACAGCGTTAAAAGTTTTTCCACTTTCTCGGACAATACGCGTTTGTTTCATACTTGACCGGCACCACTTGTTACACGATTTTATCCCGTCGCAAACGCACGCGTTCCGTGTTCGATGTCGATCTCGTTCGGCTTTTCTGGATATCCGAAACGTTTTGCGTGTCGTCCGAGGGACGGAGTTTCGGCCGTGAATTCGACTTCGGGACGATGAAACGTTATCGTCGGGTTTTTATCTTCGATACGGAAACCCCTAAGTGTACTGGTGCGCACACGAACGAGCCTCGTGTGTGCGGACCAACAAATGCGCGGTCTGTTTGGAATCGCCGCGATCCGTTTATTTTGCGCGTGTGTTCTGCGCGGCCGGGGCGTTTCTTGTAAATCGGTTTATTTACTTGTGAATTTATTTGCTAACCGTGAATGACATAGCGCTCGCGGTCGTTGTTTTCCGTAAAATTATGTTCGAACACCTCGAACGTTCGGACGACGTAACAGTCGTATTGCGCGTACAGACGAACGCGCGAAGTACGACCTAAAAATATGTTTTTCGACGACGTCGTTTGCTCGCGAAATCGCGAACAAAACCCCGACTATAGACGTCGTGTACAAAGCAAAATAAAAATAAAAGGTTCGCTGTGTTTCCCTCTGTCGCTCGTCCCGAAATGAAAATGTCCAATGAAACGTGCGCGCGCGACGACAACACAAATATAAAACATGTAAAACACGCGACGTGAAATTAAATCGCGATCTCTGCGCGACTACTAGACGGATAGACCAGAGGTTCCATACTTATTTCCCTTACCGTCCGTTTATAAAAAAAAAAATCTCACCGCCCCCCGTATCCCAGAATTTTACCTTAATCAATTAATAAATATAAAAAAAAATGCGTATTTATTTATTTTTGGATGTGTGTTTTAACAATCTATAGTAAAAATAAAAATAAATATACATTTTAATGAGAAGGATGTATCCGGTGGGTTTTCATCGATTTAATAACGTTCGGCTCTATTTGTGCGAGGAACGTTCCTTTTTTATTTTTTCATTAAAAGCTACCAAATTGCGTTTACACGACTACTGCCCAACTGAATCATACCAGCGCCCACTTTGGGAACCACTGAAATAGACGATACGGACGACTATATTGGCGCGAGAAAACGGTTAGGTTCATCTAGATTTGCGTATCCGGTTGTTTTTATGTTTTCGATATCGGCTAAACATAATCGTTAAGGTTGTTAAATCCAAGTCATCCGCGTGACCGACTGTTACGGTTAATACCGCAAACGGCTTTTATCGACGCGAATGGACACGATTGAACACGATGCGCCTTTTATAACACGATCGAGCACAGAAACGTTTACACATAACAAATCCAAAGACGATATCACGAACGACGCTGTCGAGCACAGGAATAATCAGTGCGACGACGCCAAATACAATACCTATATGACAAATGTTAATAAAATAAAAAGAATACTAAACGGCGTCGAATCGAATAAGATGTTATTAGTTCCGGGCGAAAGCCAATTCAAATGAAATAAAAGAATAAATAATGAGTTGTTGAAATATATTATAAATTAAATCGGTTTCGCTAAAACCGCGAGATTGAATCGGCAAGTGATGCCGATCGTGGCACGCTATCGGGACGTGTTTATTTTTTTGTGCTCGATCGGGTTGTTGGAAAAAGTGGGCCGATAAGGACTCTCCACGATCGGGTTTCGTCCGAGTGCACGTCACGTGCATTCGATAAGACTCGACACGACCGCTAGTGAAACGTGGTTTCGACAGACGATCCGGCGATTTAAAGTAACGCGAAGAAATGCGCGTATGATGTCATCAGTTATGATCGCGAACACCGCGGACGTCCGTATTCGCAGGTTTTCGACATTTCGCGTTTAAAAGGCAATAAATCCGTAAAAAATGATTAACGCATACGAGTCCGCGTTAAGTGAGACGTTTCATGTCTTATGTGCGAAAATTTATTTTTCAATTTCAAATTTAAATTTTTTCAAAACCGAAACAATGTTTGCCATGGAAACAAACCATAAGGGAGATTTAGGTTTTTTTTTCTGTAACGCTTTTTCGTGACAGTCCCCAGTGGGTATCTTAATTTAGGTAACGCTTTTCGTGGACACTTTTTGGTGGACACTTTTTCGTGACGGTTTTTTATTTTAATGTGCCAAAGTAAAAACATAAAATGTCAAAAAAAAAAAACAAAAACAACGACGACGTTACGGGTGACACATCTGAAATATATCATACCCGCGGTAATCACACGTAACCGTAATTATTGGCGCGTTTTTCAAATAAATATTTACATAAAATTTTGAACACACACGACAGTGGATAATATATATATATATATGTCTATTTGTTTTTGTCCAGTCGCGTACGGCGAGTTTAATTAACGCACATGCACATAGCGCGTATTACGCGTTACTCGTATTCTGGTTTTGTTTTCATACGAGCTCGGCGAAGTTTCCGTGTCGGCTGCATCGCGCCGGCCCTTTAACCCGGTACACGGTTTGGCGGGCGCGCCGGTCGAGCGTTTGATTAGCGCCGCGCGCTGAATCGATTTGTTTTCCCGTCCGGCGAAAGTAGCCGCCGCCGCCGTGGTTGTTGTTGTCGTTCGGTGTACAGCAGACCCGACCGAATGCCGACGGGGTTTTTCGTTCGTCGCGTTCGGATCGACATCGTCGTCGTACGTTTATCACATGACTGATGCCGCGGGCGAACTTTCAAACGTTTTGTTCGAACGACGTGTCGCCACTTGTTTGTGGAAAATAAATATCATCGGGCATCAACCGCCCACTCTGTATATGTATGTGTATTTATCCTACCGCTGAATTGTAGGTTATCGTTTTATAGTTACAAACACAATATCGATTCGTGTAATTTGTTTGTTGTCGGTTTTACATAAAATATTACGTCTTAAAAGGCGAGCGGTCGTGTGGCGTGTATGCCTCAGAAAATCGCCTGCATTTCCCGGCTCTCGTTGGGATGGTCGGCTGTAGAAACGGTCGTTGTCGCGCGTTTTTTTCGGAACGTCTTGAACGTGTGGCCGTGTGCCTTTTGAAAAGGCGGCCTCAAAAACTATGCCGCGGCCCGTTAATCGCGTACGTTAACGTCAACCGTTAACAGTTGTATTCATTTACAAATACGCGTCGCGTGTCGTTCGAATTCATTTGTTCCGCCGTAATTGTAATTATTATCGTTTCTTATCACGGTACCTATAAAAAAAAAAAAAAAAAAACCGTACACGCGTGTTTGTCACTGCAATAATTCGTGTACGAGTTGAACGTCGTCGTTGCGTTCGTATGCAGTTATGTTCATGTTTGATGATCCATAATTCGGTCGATTCGTCGCGTTCCGACGCTCGAATTTCATTCATTTCGTGATATCGTTTACGCGATTCGAATGTTCGTTACCCCCCGCGGTCTGTGGTTCGCCTTCGGCACCGGTATCCCGAAGACTATTACAGATACAACACGCACGATACCGAAGTGGGGAAAAAAAACTAACTACTGTCGAAGAATCGGTGTGGTGGACCGTCTTATTATGGTCGTGGTGGCCTCGAGACGAAATCCTTGTGTCGCGTTTGCACGGCGTTCCCGGCGTCCCGTCAACAAAAACAAAAAACCAAAAAAATTTTGAAATGGTACGTTGAGAACATTGTTCGAGAGATACGAAAACTCGTGGAAAGTCGCAAAAGCCGAACTGAACCCCTCGACACGGCCGTCACGGGCGATTTCCGTATCGGACGTGCGCGTTTTCTGAAATTTCCATACCAACACGGTGACGGTTTTGTTTTTTGAGCGTTCGGAGTTTTGGTCGACAAACCGAGTCTCCCTCCGACTCGGTCTTTCAAACACAATTGTCGATTAAAAACACTCGAACCCACTCGAAACAATATTTTGTAGCATTCACTGCGTTTTCTCTTTATAATATACACATGTATTATATACAATCGAGTAGTGCGATTTTTTTAATCGCAAGGAAAACCGCGCACGACAATTAAAAGACGCGTGTTTTCGCGTAGTGCATTGTCGTCGTCATCGTGTACCATTCGATTGTTCGTCGCGAGATATTTCAAACGAATATCATTATTTTCGCGTCGGTAATCAGAAATAATAAACGATATTTTCCTCCGCGGCGTAAATTAATATTTGATTTTACTCTCGTACAACGTTTGTGAATTTTTAATCGTGTTTTTAATAATGATTATAATTTTTCCAAAGGCGGTCGGATAATAAATACGCTTTTATTCCGCGTCGGTTGTACCGGAGTCGCGTTCACGACGATTGACGGTTTACGTGGGAGGGTTTTCGCCGTTCGAAAAACAAAACCGCTCTCTCCGCGGCGCGATGTTTACGCGTGAAAATATTACGTTGCCGGAGAGTCAATTAACAAGGCAAACGTTTCTCTCGAAAGTGACGAAAAAATTCGTTTAAAAACACCGTCCAAGCCGCCCGTGTGTGTGTGTGTGTGGGGGGGGGGGACCGGGATTCCACTTAACTTAACCCGCGCGGCGCGTGAGAGTCGATTCGACGTAGATAAAGGGACCACCACCAGGTGCGAATCTCGCGCGCGCAACAATAACGATCACGCGATCCCATACTGTGAGACGCGATGTTAATGATGTTGATGTTTTCGGATCGACGATTATATTCGTTTTGAAATTTGTTTATCCGATTATATCGCGTCGTCCATATATATTTTGTCCGACAACAACCGATACGTTTGAATATTTAAATTGCAGTCGATTTATACACGGGAGGTGCAATTATTTTTTTTTTTTTTTTAAGGTGGCTGAACCAAAAAAATTATGGGAACCGCTGATGTATCGGATGCAGTGTCCCGGGCGCGTCGGTCGCGAGACCAACTTTCAGGGGCGAACGCAGGAAAAACATTTGGAGTGTTTTCAAAAAAAATAAAAACAAAATATCAATACGAGTAAATAATATTCATGCAAATCTAAAAGTTTTATTAACGACTCGCGATTTTTAAGCCTTAAAAACGAAAATTTCCTTTATTTAATATCTCAAAACTTATAATTGTTATAAATTACTTAAAGAAAAAAAAAATTTCAATAGTTGTTTTCGTTAATATAGTACAAATTTACGTATTATCTGAAAATCTCGTATTTGAAATAACGTGATTTTGCAAAAAATATTATATACTTTGTCGATTTTTGAGATTTTTTTTTAAATTTTAAATTTTACGTCTAAAATTCGAAAATTTGTTTACCCAAATACAGTGTAAAGTTTCGTCCATGACATCGTCGTGCATGCATAATATTTATAATGCAACCTAAACGCGTTAGACGTTTTACATCGTTAGGCCGTAAATGAATTCGATCGACGATTCGTGAGGTGCGCGCGAGAAAAATACGCCGTAAAGCGTTCGCGGATTATTGTTTTTTCGAGCGACTTTATTTTTTTTTGGTCTTAAGGACTCGTACAGAGAACACGATGTTATATCACGCACCGATACGAATACAGTGCGACCGTCAATGGTTTATACCAGTGGTGGTCAAACTTTTTTAATGGGGGGGGGGGAGAAATTCTAGAGGGGGCCAGAATTATAGTGTACTTCTCGACCGTCAAAACGTAATTGTGACGGGCCATATACTATCCGTGTCGATGGACCCTCGGCGGGCCGGATTAAGTACTTTCGCGGACCGCTAAAAAAAAATACAATCTCTTGGAAAATATTTTCATATTTAACTGTCCGAATTTCGGGATGTAATGGTACTGTTCGCCAGTTCTGTAGTCAGTGTGTTTGTTCGCGCGCGTCGTTTGACGTCGTGTCGACAATATATTCACAGACACTCGCGAATAGTAGTCGTAGGATGCGTTTTCGTGCGAACTTGTGTACGTACACGCACGGACGATCTCGACCTACCAGATACCAGGTGAGCGCGCAAACTGGTTGCGGTTTGTACGTACGTACGTGTGATTTTGACGTACGATAAACGATCCGAACTTGTCCGGATTTCGTTAAACGTTCGTAACCCTCGGCAATGCGATATCACCGGAACACTGACTAATTTTACGGGGGTAAAAAAAAACGTATTCAGTGTGCGCGCGGCCTAATCGTAATACGTTTTGCGCGCGTCACGAACGTAATTTCATGGAACAAGTTTGGCTGCTGTTGGGCTAAACTTATAGTCGCAGACCCGTTCGCTCGACAGCGCCCCCCCCACCGGTTTTGTTGAGATCGGTTCCCGCGCACGCGCGCGTAATGTTGTTCCGGTCGCCGCGGCCAACGGCGTGCTAGCTAGCGTCCCCCACCACCACCACCGATTTCACCGCGACCCCGTGACCGGCCGTCGCCGTCGTCGTCACCGCGTCAGTTGCCGTTTTGACGCGCGCCGGGCCGGACGGGAAACGGAGTGCCGTCGAACTCCTCGTTCTCTCCGCTCCTCCTGTTTTCTTCGCTCGATTTACGATTACCACGCGTGACCGGCCGGGTAAGCGTTCCGTCGATACAAACGTAGTCCGTTACGGTCGCCAAAACGCGACGTTCGGGTTTTCGCGAAACCGTAGACACACCGGTGCCCGACACGCGCGGTCGTCGCGAGCGTGCGATCGATCGGACGGGACGAGGAATTGATCGGGCCAGGCGCGGATCCAGAACTTATTTCAAAATACTCGTTTCTCGATCAAAACAACTCCAATCCTCATTCTGTCGCGTCGAGTAATCGTTTGCGATACGCCGAAACAAATAAAATCGCGTGGCGGTCGCTGCTGCTATCGGAACGATTTATTGTCCTCTACGGGAATGTTCGAGATATTCAAGAGCCATACTTAGTAAGTATATTACATTATGCGTGACCCATCGATTTTTAAGGTTCACGTGTCGTTCAATAATCAAACCGCAATACGTATGTACTTCGATAAAATGAGGTTATTGAAAACGTTAAAACCGAATAATCCCATAGCTACAATTGTCTTTCTACGGTATCATAGATAAGAGTTACAATTGTAAAACGATACCGATAAAAAAATGTTTGACAAGAGTCTACGGGCGATCGCCCCCCCCCTTGGATCCGCGCCTGGATCGGGCTGCGGGTTTTCGGAAGAGTCTCCAAACACCACCGTGCTCATTAAAACGGTGGACGCGCGATTTTTGTTCGTCCATCGGACGTTTTCGTTTCTACTCGTAATATTTGACGTTCCGTGACGTTGACTTCTACAGCCGTCCGTTATTGGCAATCATCACGTCGCCGTCACTACCGTACGAAACGAAACGCATCAGCAAAACGAAAACCAAACGGGGTTTAAAAACAACTACCGGTTTTTGGCGGATTATCGTCAAACACGTTGTCGTTTATCGACCTCCCGCGTCGTATCAGCACCCGACGTATCAATAAACGTGGCAGATCACGAGATAACACACCGGTTTTGTTTACGGTGTATTTCTCCGAACAAAACCTATTCCGAGCACCGTTTGTAAAAGACGGTTCCAAAAATAGACGGGATGGGGTGGGAAAACCGCGCTATTTGTTTGTTTATAATGACAACACCCGCGCGGCGTTCGTGTCCACTTCGGGTCCGACAAGTTCTCATCGACGATATCGTCGATTATTTCGTCGGGCGCGTGTAGAAAAACGATTGATGACGCGTTTGGTTAAGGGATTGGGTCAGTTCTCCATACTTTTGATAAGAGACAAATTCGACAACCGATTTTTGTGCGTGTAGTAGGAACACCAACATAGATAATTAAAATCCCACGTTCCAAATGTTCGTTAATAAATTTACTAACCTTTGATTAGTCGAAAATAACAATAAATGTTTAACTTTTTCTACAATTAGAACTATAAAATAATGATTATTATAAATGGTAATATTACACAGACAATACGACATTACAGTATTAACCAAATAGAAATTCACTTACAACAAGATTTTAAATCATAAAAAATTCAAAAACATATTACATGAACATATTATAGGTATAATAAAACGTTTTATTACCGTATCACTGTAATGACCGTTAAAAACCGTTACACGTCAAATACTCAAGTACATTAGTAACATACGTTATTTCACATATTTAATGCAGAGTTGTGCATTTATCAGCGCTAAATTTATATTTGTATAATTTCGTGTGGTGGTATGTAACCTCGAAAAAAAAAATTGAAATCATTTCTCTTATCAAAAGTATGGAGAACTGACCCCGTCCCGTCTGCTTTTGTCCACTCGCGCGGCTCACGTGGTCTACCTTCGGCCCACTCTTCATCTGCCGCCGTCACGACCGATTTTTTACCTGCACACGTTCTCGAGTTCGGCGAACAGTACGAGAACGTTTTCCCGTCGTTCGTGATACGCCGCCCGGTTCCGACGTTTATTTCCAAAACCGTTTTATTTACGTCGCCTAATCATGTACCGGCCATGGCGTGTCGTATAAATATCAATCCCCGTATTTATCTCTGTTCGGACGGCAGTGGCGGCACCAGACATTTTTTTTAGGGGGGGCAAGATCATGGCAAATTGATCATGGAATTTAGTGAAAATCCGTCTATACGGGTTTAATATAAATTATTGAAATACATGGAAAATTCTGTATTATTAGCGTTTTCTGATAAAATATAATCAATTTCCGTGCACTATAAAAATACGACGAGTTACACAGCGAAACATATGAAACGCAGCAAATACGTAAATACTTGAAATTTAAATTTTCGTTTGTTCTTCAACAGGTAGGGCAAAGGTGGGGCAAAACCAAATTTGGGTAGGGCGCTTGCCCTACCTTGCCCCCCTCTAGCGCCGCCACTGTTCGGACGGTATCGTCGCGTCGTTATGGTCGTTCCGAAAGTTCCGTGCACGCGTCGATTCCGTTTAGACGTTTTACAATCTTACAATCGGTTATGGTTACCGGTCGACGTAATCCGTTATATTCGCCCGTGTGGCTGCTTTTTATTTCGTCCGCGATAAACGTTTCGGCCCGAGAAAATTGAATTTCGGAATGTTGTACGGTTTACGACAACAAACTGCGTCTCACCGGTTCTAAACAATAATGATGGGTGGGGGTGGGAAAACGACGTTCGATTTGTGAACCAATTTTCTTACCGTCTTGTCGTTTGATTCTTTTCGCTCGCGCGGCGTACGTTGAATTCTTCGGCTTTAGGTTTTTCGGCACACGAACGACCGAAATTCGAACGTAAATCGTTTGTGAAAACGCGTGTGTCATACGTAAACTGTATGCCGTCGTCGAAGTGTACGAGTCATTCTCATAGACCCGGGCGGGCGGGGGGGTTATCGTTTGCGAGTTTAACCTCAAAACATACCGCGTCCGGTCACACGTGACGAGGAAACGTAGCGCGAGTCAGTGGCGCGTGTTTGCGCGTAGAGCCCAATCAATACCGCTCACTTACAGTAATGACCGTCTGGCTCCGTTCGACAACAATGCTTTGACCGGCACTCGTGAAACCCTCTGCAGCGGCGCGTAATTGTTCAAACAATAAATACGCGAATAAACGCGGCCTTCACAAAAACCGTACAATATTCCGTTTGTTCGGACGGACCGTGTTTCGGGGTTGAAAAACTGCATTTTTCATGCGACGTCCGCGCACGACAATTGTTTTCGATCGAGTTTTATAGCGGATTGCGGGGTTTGTTCGACAATACCGAGCACTGTCGGTCGGTATTTATTCATCGATATTTATTTGTTTTAAACAAATACGTTTTTCAGACGTGTTTTGAGTACATGTTCCAATGACGAATCATTTCGACGGAGTTTTTTCCATTTCATTGAAATCCGAATATCGAGTATGCAAATGTATAATACGCGAAAAATATTTTCGTTTTGGCTTTCGGACGTATCTGAACGATTTGATTTTACGTCCGGGGACCCCTGCGGAACGGGTTTTCAGAAAAATCTCACGTATATTTGACGTGTATTAGACAACTTATCGTTATGTCGTGCTGTGACTGCCGCGTTCCAAGGCTCTCGAAACGTGTCGAATGACGTTTTCTAGTCCTGATACCGCGTCGTACACTCTCGATTATACATAATCGTATAATCTTGATCACGTACGAAACCGTTGGCGAAAAATTAGCGCGCGTTACGTTGTACAGAACTGCGTCGTACCGCGAAGACATTGAGCGAGGAGGAGACGAAGAGGAAAGTAATATATATTAAACACGTTCGGGGTTTAGGGAAAACTACGGACGGTGGTATGACGAAACCGTTAAGTCGGTGTAAAGTATTAAAACGTAAAAAAAAAACATACTCGCAGTCGGTCCGAGAGAGGAAACATCTTTATTTTCATCATGTTTCGGTTCGTGAGCACTCTCGTCTTCGGGAAAGACGGTGAGCCGCGGCGATTTTCGTTTTCGTCCCCAGTAGTAATGGATTCCGGCCGTGAAGTCGCTTGGTCGCGGCAAACTCGACAACTTATCGTTGACCTAACCTGTCGCGCTTTGAACAACGGCCCGAACACTTAAAAAACGTTACGCGCGCGATCACGTGACAAACGAGGGTTAGAAGTTTTCGGTCGCGGGTGTGCCAGGACGGCGTTATGATTGTACGACTTGACGGAAACGTCAAGAAATCGGAAAGTCCGGAAATGGCGTTTTTGTTTCCCGCGTCTGTGAAACGCGCCGCCGTAGTATTCGACCCCGACGATTTATTGTATTGTACGTCGGCGATTAGTCGTGAAAAAAATGATTTCTTTACTCAAACGCCGTCCCGACGAACCCTGTCTTGGTTGGGTATCTTGTTTTTAATCGTTCGTTTGTCGTTTCGTCCGTTCGCGACGTTATCGGAAAACGGTTGACGGACGCGCGAAGTTCCCGATCCGAACGAAACTTTTCAACGACTGTCGGGAAAGAGCGTTTTTTTTTTTTCGCGAACTTGTTATGTTACGTCCGACCCGAGACGACATTGTGTCGGCGCGAAACGACCATGACCGTGCGCAGAGCGAAATTTCGGAAGCCGAAAATGTAAACGTTCCGTCGGGAAGGATGGAGTTTCGGGTTTTTTTCTCATTTTTTTTTATTGTTACGTACGCCACAACACGACGTCCGGATGGCTATTTTCCCGATTATTATTACTTTCGACGACGTACAGCGCGCGAGAATAACTACGACAACAACGTAATCATATCATATGGCGGATCGAAACCTTCTTGATCGTTGGTGACTATGGTTTCTATGTTTTGCTATTGAATCGTTTCTACGATTTCTCGTAACTGTTTATGTCATTTTTTTGTTCTTTTTAATGTATGCTGTCCAATAACCTTTGTAGCCGAAGCTTTTCTCTCGATAAGAATAAAAAAAATTACAATAACATGACCGCGTGACGGCTGTTCGCGGCGGACCGAATTCCCGAAAAACTTTATAGACGAGCTTCCGGTTATTCGTTCCGAACTCCGACGGTGGTAGCTTATGTAAATATGCTTGCAGTTTTTCCGCCTCCTTCGCACGCAACGCCGCTCGCCCGGCGAATATATAAATTAATATTTACGTAACGAATTTTCGCACCGAATTATTTATAAACGACGACTTGATTTCGGTGTATTATTATTATTATTATCGTCGTCGCTCTTCCGCCGGTCACGTATTAAAACCGGAAACGCTGTCGCCGCGGTGTCAATGACGAAAACCGACGTTTTCCAACGAACACACAAACGCGCGACGGGATAGACGAGACAATTCGTTCGGGGTGCCATTCCGATCGTCAAGACGATTTTTGTCTTTTTATACGTTCGCCGGATTTCGTTCGGCTAAAGACCGGGAAATATTTTCTGCGCTGGTGCTGGTGCCCTCGGGTTCGACGCGGACGGCCCGTAATGTTTTCTGAAGACTGTCGACGACGGGTTTTTTTTTTGTTTAATGTGGTCCGCGTCCGACCGTCCTGTGATACCGAACGAAACATTCCGGTCGTAATATTTTAGGTTACGTGTTCGATTCGGTCACGCCGTACTAACGAATACAGCGGCAACCGTGGTCGAACGGTAAAACCGTGCACGGTCTGTCGGTGAAATCAAACGGCAAAATATTTACATCGATACGAAATAATCGAATAACCAACGAAAATATGGGAACGGTTTTTAATCCTGGGCGAAGTTACGCACATTCATATGTGTATACAGTTGTTATCAAAGGCGGCTCGTGGTCGCCGTTGGAGAGAGTGCGGCTTTAAATATGAAACAGTCCTCTCTCTCTCTCTCTCTCTTCGAATAAAAAAAAAAAATTTGAGTTGCTTATCATTTCGTAACAATCGTCCGATCTTCCACTCGCATGACCGGAGATAACGTTCTACGAGCTTGTGAACCGCACAAGCGTGGGGAGCAAATTTATCATCGATTTTAATTACAATAAATTATGATTTTATCGTTCTGGTAGATGACGCGACGTCTCTGTACACGAGGGGGTCCCCAAAATAAACCGAACTGACGTCGTGGAAGCCGAAGTTTTTGTAGTATAGGGTTCGCGAAATCATCATGGAACACCGACGACAGACCGTCGAACAACCTGGAGTAACTTGAAGTTCTGTTCAGCAAATTTTAAGTGAAGATTTGATGACGAGAGAAAGGTGGCTGCCAAATTCGTTTAAAAAAACGTGCTAATTTTTTTACCAAAAACGGTATGACTTTTTTTCACTCCTCAAAACGAAAAGAGACATGAAAGGAAAGCACTTTGCCAACGTTGCTGAAGTGGAAGACAAATACGACGGAGGCGCTATCAGGCATCACAACCGACGAATTAAAAAAATTGTTTCGAACAATAGGACAACGTTCCGATAACTGTGGCGTCAAAAATTTATAATGGCTTCAGATATAGGTTATCGATTCGAGAAGAAATTTTTTTTTTTTACTCGATCCAAGTTTAATAATAATAATATTATCAACTTAATGTAAAACAGCTGCGATCGTCCCGTGTCGTCCGGACCGGGAAACCGCCGCTGGTGGGGTAGTTTATCGATTTAACGCGCCGGGAAGTACGACAACGGTTCGGTCACACGGACGGTCGGCAATTCACGTACACCGCGAACGTTAATCGACAACTCAATTGTCGAATCGTCAATAATAATAATAACGATGATAATAACGATGATAATGGCAATGATATACGAATGTGTGTGCGTGCGCGCGTGAGTTTCTCGCGGCTTTCATTCAAGCCTGACGTCAATAAAAGTTTCGGAAACCGTCCCGAAATACATATGCACGCTCGTGTGATCACACGGACGCGCCAACCCGAAACGTCGTATAAATAATTACTCGTACAGATAGCATTGCTGTCGACGAAATAATATCGTCGTACCGTGTTAGGTTGTTGTTGTTCCATCGTAAGACGATCGTGAATAACGACAATGCCGTCGAATTCACGAGCGACCAAACGATCTATCGATCCGTACGGGTTTTTTGGTTTTCGCGCGATCGTTCTCGCTCGGCACGTTTTCGCGTTACGCACGGGAAATCCATTCACGTACAATACGAACCGTTTCGAACGCGAACTTGTTGAACATTTTCAAAATTTTGGCCAATTGTTTTTCATTCTCCACTGGTATCCGTTTCGGAGCTGTTTTACGTGTTATAAACACACACACACACACACGAATGAATATTTCGCGTTTCAGGCGCTGAGGTTATCTGCATAAATAAACGTTTAACGACCGATAACCCGTCGCGATCGTTATACGCTTTGATCGTTTTCGTTCTCAAACGACGCGCCGAATCAAATTGCGTTTGTTACGAGCACTCGGATTTACTTCATAATCCGAAATAACGCGACGTTTAGCTTCGTTAGGAATCGTTTTCCCGTGCGATATTTTATATATATATATATATGTAAAAACGTTAAGTACTCGAAAATTATTTATTTTTTTTGGAAATTCTTCTTCCGTAAATTCGAATTTCAGTTTTCGTACGATCGGCGCCTGAAAAATAACTGCGTACAGTGTTGTTTACGTCCGTCAAGGCTAACCTTTTTTTTCCCCCGAACGCGGCATTTGAATACGAAACGCGTATTTTGACGTTTTGACGGCGTAATTTTTCGATTATCGAAACACGGGACGCGTTCGACCGGGTCGTTTCGGCGACGGACGGACCACCTAACCTAACGACTTCGCGCGCGCGCGCGTGTGTTGTATGCCGATAAATAAACGGCGAAACATTGTGTGTTCGTTGCGAGTTTACCGAAACCGTGATTCGTTGCCGACAACCTGAATCCGAAAACGCCGTCGTCGGACGACTGGCGCGTATTCGCCAATACGATATGTATGTATTGTTGTTCGTGTTGTTATCGCGTTCCTCGCGAACACGACTGCGTCTGAACCAGCCACGGAAACGACCGTCGCTACCCGTTTTGATCGTTTCAACTTGTTATCGTCTTGGCCCCCCCCGGAAACATTGTTATTATAACGCGCGGTAAGTAAGCGCGAACCCGTTGAATTCCGAACAGGAATAAATTCGTTTAATGTCCTCGTCGAATCACGTGCCGTTTTTTTACAAAGAAATACGTATTAATACGTAATTTTACTCTTTCCAATGTCTTGCGTGGCGTTTCGGTCGTTAAAACTAAAGGCGCAGGTTTGCAAAAACAAAAAAGTCTCGTCAACTGCGCCACGTGAAGTTTCTACTTATTCGCGAAGAAGATAAAAAACACACGCGCACACACGTTCGGGACACGTATTATTTAACGTGTACGCACTGCGCAGATACGATTTAAACGGACGTTTGTGAAACGTGTTCATATAAAAAAAAAACGTGTAATTTAAATCGATACGAAAAAACGCGTCGAACGGACAACGCGTACTAGTAAAATACAGTTCGGCCAATACACACAGTACGAAATCGCCATTGACGTCGTACAACGTTCCGCGCGTGTCTTACGATTTGATTGTTCGAATTTCCGGTTTAAAAATAAGACAAATTTTTTTTTTTAAATTTTAAATTGCGACGCTCGCAGAACGAACGTTAAAAAACAAACGGTTTAATTGTTAACGAATCTAATCTCAAAACGCGCACGGTCACACATTAAGTACGAGGGGGAACGAACATTTTAAGCTCGGTGTTTTTCATTTAACATTTTTTTTTTCTTTCTTTGTTTTTGGCCGACGTAAAAATAAATGTCTAAACGTCTCCCCCCTAAACGGTTGCGCGGCGCATAATGTAATAGCACCAACATCCACCCGGAAACCGCATAAGTCCTCTCGTCGTAAAAACGGCTTCTGTACCGGCGCGTGATACGTATGTATATGAAATAGATATATATATATATATTATGCCGCGCAGGTGTATCGTCGTCGGATCTTATAACGGAGGCACGAAAGCCCGTTATATCGTCGATTAAATGGCGTGCCGTGCTGGGGTGGTGTGAAGTTAAACGTTTCGGCTGTGTGCAAACAATTACCGCCGCAACTACCGCCACTGCACTATCACAATCACTATCACTACCGTTACTCACGACGGTTAGGTCGTTATCGGGCGGGAAGGTGAAACGACCGCGTAAACGCGGAAACTACGAATCCCCGGGTATCGATGTCGGCGACGTGACGTCGTGACGTCGTACGGTTGTTCCCGAAATCGTTTCGTACGAGTTGCCGGTCTCCGCGGTGAGCGATAGAGAAAGAACGAAGTCTGGTATGGAAGCCTCGTAAGTCCCGTCGCGCACGTTCGTCGTCTTCTCCGCGTGTGTCGGTCGGCGTTCTCTTTACCCGGTTAGGTCCGCGCCGATTTCCGTTTCACATCTACACTCGAACGAATTTCGTTTTGTGTTCCTCTCCATTGCATCTCGGTTGTCTTCGGTTCTTTTCCACTTGCGCCCCCAGACCGGTTGAGAGTTTTCCACGTTTTCCCGTCGTAGGTCGTGTGCCGGCGGTAACGATTCTCTGGGTACCCACCCGGACACGCGAACACATCCCCCATCTTGTTCGGTCCTTCCACGTTTCCATCCGTGACGGTGACATGACTTTTTCGCGAACAAGCGTTTCCTCGATTTTAGCGTGCTACCGGTCGTCGTTCGTTCGTTTCGCCCTCGTCCGTCAATACTCGATGATCAATAGGGGTCGGTTTTGAACCGATCGATGTACAATGATCTACGGACTCGGCGGGCGATCACGTGTTGTTTTTTTTTTTTGTTCTCGTTTTCTGTTTCTCTCTCTCCTGGCGGTCGACAATATTACTACGTGCACGGGACGGTTCATTCGCGGTTGTACTGGTAATAACCACGGGATCGTCGTTATCAAATTAATGGCGCTGATTCGTGACGATTTCCGAACAGAGTACGCCGTTTTCGTACCGTTACGGTTCGTTTGCCGGACGATTGTCGCCAAACGTGCTTTTCCAAATGTGATTAAAACACGTTAACGCGATTATCAGCACGCCGCCGCGTCTCCGTGTGCTCGCACTTTTCACCGACCCTCGCATATCGTACGCGGCGGTGCCGTTTCGAATTATTTTTAAACAAATTATTCGAAACACGACGCGCGTATATTAATAACGACGTCGAAACGACATATATATATATTTTTTTTTAATTAAACCGTAACAACAGTCGCGTTTTGTATATTGTTGATTTTAGCTCGGCCGAGTAAAAAAGTTTTTGTGCGCGCGCACACAAACCGTTCGGCTGTACATTTCGTTAATATAAATATACTCTTTTTGAACACGGTATGTGTTTTAAAAAAAAAAAAACCGTCGATTTAAAAATACGGGGGGATACTTCTGTGATAAATGAAACAATACTATATGTTAATATTAGCAGTTCATAAAAAGAATTGCATATATATATGTTTATACGAAATGAAGCCCAACGAGTGTTGGCTGTTCATAAAACAATTCGACTAAAAGTCGTCTTTGGGTACGAGTCGAGAAAGAAAACACAACACCCGGATACGCGGTCGTATCGGCGGTGATTTATAATATAACGTTATAAATTAATATTACGTCGTCTTTGGAACGAGCGGCGAACCGCTGGGTACAATTAATTTTACTTAAACAATTTTCAACATACGCCTCCGCCAGTCGCGCGTCGGTCGACCGTTTATATATTTTCCCTACCGACTGCTTGATAATAATTATATATATACGAATTACGTTATTTTATTCACAATTGTTTGCTGTAAAACATATTTTAACGAAATCGCTTCGAAGAAGTTACTGGTATTATCGTACATCATCGTTATCGAACACACGCGGAAAGAGAGTATTTAGAATTTTTTTTTTTTTTTTTGGGTGGGGACCTGAGACATCGAGTAAAAAAGTCGTCGAATTATCACTTATTTCCGACCCAGAACTAGACCTTAACAATCGGTAAAATCTCCCCAGCTCGCATGCTGTTAAAATAACAGGATTTAGAAAATCAGTAAAAACGAGTGTTGAAAGTATACTATAGGTATACTTATTTTGAAAAAAATGTTCCTCAAATTTCGGGTGAGGAGACTGAAGCCCTCCCTTCGTACGCCTACGCCTTTGACATTCGATACGATGTTAGATACGAGTTATCTGGATTCCGAACGCGTATAATTTGTTTTGTTATTTTCGAAAATATTTCTAAAAAAAATGTAAGAGTTATTTTTTTGACACGTCGTACAATAATAATGATAATAATACGACACGACGACGACGAACGCCGTGTCGAGTTTTTATTTTATTTTTTTATTTCACGCGCGACGTCGAGTAGGATTAAAAAAAAACCGTATACCATATATATATATACCGAAACGATTTCGGATGTTGGCCCGCGCCGGCGCACCGAGTAAAAAATCCATTTCAACGCGTATTCGGTGTATAAATACACATGAATCTCTCTAGACTTCACCAGTCGAACGCGCGCGGCGGCGCGTAGAATGCACACAATAATAGGCTTTTAAAAATAAAAAATCGTCAAAAGCGAATGGCGCGCGCCGACGGCGATCGTGAAGATGTCGACGCGTTGTGCGACGCACAGGACGTGTCCCGCAGTGGTCGGTCGTTTCGGTTTTCTCCGGACAACCGGCACCAACGGTCGTCCACAGGGGCGGACTGGCAGGGCGGGTATGAGGCCATACCCGCCCAGGCTCTTTAGACATTTTGTACTTGGGCCTTAAGCTATTTGTTTTATTATGGCCTATTGGCTTACACAAAATAATATGCCTAATAGAAAAATGATTACGATATTCTAAACGATTTTCAACGCGAGTATTTGTTATCTTTCACGTATCGTTGCCAAATGTCGATAACCGAAATCGAAAAATCAAAATTTTTGTGAATTGTTTCACACTTTTAAGTTCATTTTTTTCAAAGTCGGTTTTATTTTGATCCAATAATTTTTTTTATGTGATACATTATCGAGTTATTTATTTTATCAAGTCGCTTGTTTGTATTAATTACGTTAGTTTAAGGCCTCCTAAAAACTTACCCACCTACAGGGCCTTCAGGGTCTCAGCCCGCCCCTGGTCGTCCGACTCGTAAGGGAAATATTCTCCTGGTGACGTCCGGTGTCGGATGCGAGATTTCCCACTTGCCCGGCGAGAGTAGACGGCGCCGAAATTAAAATCCGAACACAAAAACCCGTGTCCGAGTGGCCGTCGAGAGTGATGACGAATTCGTGTTTTTCAAGAGCGGCCCCGACCTGCGATCGAGCTAAACGTTAGACCGTAGAAGGACGTAAGGCCAACCTGACGCTTTTGTTCTGTTTCGGAGTTGGTTTTCTTTCGATTTTTCGATTTTTCGTTCGGTATAGACAGAGAAATAAACTCAAACGCGTCGCGAACTGAACGGAAGTCGGTCGGATCTCCGGGCGCGCACGTTATATCTCGCTAAAGAATTCTCCCCGACGACGACGACGACGTTCTTGTATAGAAGTGGCGAACGACCGACGGCGTGTCGACTGTTGAGATGGCTGAGTGGTGTTTTAAAACTGCAGTGTTCGAAGCACTCGATAAACCGATTTGCGATTTTATGACAATTATCGCGCATTCGTCGGTTGTTCTTTATCGGCGTACGTTTTTTGTTAATTTTTTTCGTTTACAAGTTTAAACGAGTATGATATATGCTCGTATAATCGATGGCGTTTACTCAAAATGCGAAAAACAACATTTTTTTGTGTTCTTTAATAAAAAAATTAAAAAAATATTCGAATTGACGAAATGTTTACCGAATACGTACAGTTTTCGATTTATGTTCGGATCTAAATATATATATATACAAAAAAGCCAATGAGTTGATTAAAGAAAAAAAATATTTATATAAATGGGTATCTTTGCCTCGGGTCACGATTATTTAGGGACGTCTCGAAATTGATTAGTGAGTGAAATATAAGAAAAAACGAATATAACATACATCAGCGGTTAACTAATGGTTTCTATTTTAAATCGTGTTGTAAACTTTGAGTCACTCATCGGAAAACACGCTTTCGTAATATCGTTAATCATATTTTTATGAATTCGAGTGATGGTGACGACTTTTTCAGGCCGTGTAATGAAAATACGTCCCGATGAAAAAACACTAATAAAAAACATTAAGTAAACACTTACGATAATTTAATAATGATAATAATCAAACCCCATTTGTATTGTCGTTATTTGTTTTCAGAATATTGACAGTGATATACTTTGAATTATAATGAGCTTATCAGGGCGCAACTTTTCCATCAGTCCCGGATCCGGAACCGCGTGCATGTAGTAAACACCGATAATTGTTATCACGAGAATATGATTTCGCGGCGCGCTGCTCTACGATAAAAATACAAACAAAAAGGAAAAACACCGCGACGACTAGTTATCGGACGCGACGAACGCCGTGACAACGTAATAATGTTATCACGGCGCGTACCGATCGTTTAAAAAACGGTATTGCGCTGTTGATTTCCATTCTACGGGACTCCAATTTTCTCCGTTTCGCCACACCTTAAGGAGCGCTCTCTGTATGCACGAATTACAAAGTACGAATTGCAAAGTATATATTTATATATGTGTGTGTGTTTTTTGTTTTTTTGACCAAATCACGTTGTTCTCGTGCAACGAGTACTTATTTTAAATTAGATTGTCCGTATGCGCACGGCAAACATTTATTTCCTTTTCCCGTTCCACAATAAGGAAAAAACCCTATTTCGCACGCGTTTGTTTCTGCGACGTGTCACCTACGGACGTCCGCGAGAAATCCAATAATAAACTCTGCTCGCGATATCGTTTATGAACACGGAACACCGTGCGTCCGATTTCGTAGACGCCGGGAGAGCTTAGAAAAAAAGTCCGAACCGCGTCCAATGGGGCGGCGTTGATTTAACGAGAAAATTCCGTTTCGTCGTGTAAACAGACTTCGCATCGAATTTAATAATGTCCCCAACGCCGTAATCTATTGTTGTGACCCCGGACGAAATATTTTCTTTCTTCGCGCGATTTCGATTTATACAAAACGATATATGTATATATATATATAGGCATTGCAATGGACATTATTCGTTCGATCGGATCACATCGAATCTAATTCACGTGGAATATTAGCCGTGATCAGACCAACAAGCAAATAACGCCGAAATCGTCGTGTTCAATGAAATCGCATGCGATCACGTTTCGTACCTTGGCGCGAAAACCGTCCGCGGGCCGAAGCTATACATACGTTTGTCGCGGACTATGCATTTCGACCGCACGGACGTTGCGCGAGTCAAAATGAATATTTCCGAAAAACCCATCGGAAACGTCGACGCAATCAAATCGAACGCGTGTATAGGTGTACCCGGTGACGGCGCTAGACCCGAATTCGGTTTTGCCTCACCTCTGGCCCTACCCGTTTGGAGAACAAACGAAAATTTAACTTTCGAGTATGTACGTGTGTCGCTGTGTAACTCGTCGTATTTTCTTTTTATGTGTGCTTAATTTGATTTGGAAATCGATTAGATTTTATCAGAAAACGTTAATAAATACCGTATTCGACCGATAATTTATATTACACCCGCGTAGACGGGTTTTCACTGAATTCCATGATCTCGCGACCCCTCCTGGAAAAAATGTCTGGTGCCGCCACCGGGTGTACCTACCTGTACGTGAAACGTGGTCGCGCGCAACGCGATGTCCGTTGGAAGCCGGTGTTCTCGGCTGTTATAACGGTGTTCGCGACGCAATTGGCCGCGAGAAGTATGTGACGGACCGACGGCGACGGGAATTTCTGACCTAACCTCGGCGAGTGGCGTGCGCGTACACAGACGTAGGCAACGAGATAGGTCGCGGTGCGGGCAAAAAGTACCGGCTGCGCTTCCGTAACTCTCGTGCCGAGGTAATAACTTCCGACGAGCGTCACTGTTGGTTCGGAACCGACAGAGACGGGTTTCCGTAATTGTTCGTGAACGTTCCCGTCAAGAGATATCAATCGAAGACTTTACGTTTATACGGATGTGACGTTCGGGACGAAACGTCAATCGTCGCAACAGGGATCCAGCAGAAAAGAAGAAGAGAATGAGCCAGACGGGCGAGATCGAACGGAAGCGCGAGTCGTGTTGGTCACGGTTTTCTTGATTTCCGCGGGACCGTTGTTTCTATGTTTTTTATCGATTTCGAGTGGACGGCGTTTAACACTCTGTCGAATGACACGTTGTCGGCGCTTCGTTACCTTTACCGACGCGAAAGGCGTGTTCACGCAGTCCCGGTACTTTTTTTTTATCACACGTACGGACGTCGATAAAACGTTTCGTGTCTAGAGTTATTATAGTTATTCGACGAGACGCGGCGGAAAAGATAATAAACGTGCGCGTTCGAAAATAAGATACGACGGTATTGTTTCCGCGGAAAAAAAAGAATTAGCCAGAGAAACGGTTTAGACGGCGTTCTGTGTAACACCATGATGAAAATCGTCGGGTTCGGTCCGTTTCACGTCTCGCAGGATTTATGAAGTTTCGAGGAGACGCCTGCTGTTACGAAAGAAAAAAAGAAAAAAGGGAGAGATTGCGCGGGGGGGGGGGGGGAAATGGAATGGAACAAACAGGTTTAATACGACGAGAAGTCGCTGGCGAGATCTGAACATAAAACTCGAATATTGTAAGTAGGCATATTTGTGCATATCCGTTTGTTTCTTTTTGTGCTTTTCCCGAGACTGCGGCGCCGCAATACGTTTGGAGGAAATTAATATCTCGCGCCAACGACCACTCGCCGTAAACGTTTGTACAAATATTGTTCGCTCGACTTACGTTACGTATATGACACCGTGCATTAAAATCGCGTGCAAAACGTTTTGCCCCGCGGGTTCGTATTGTTTTCAATTTCTAACAACTATAATGTCGCGCCGAACACGTCTCGCACGCGAATAATTGGTCCAGTATCGTTGTGACCGATTTATTACAGTTATGTCTTCTCGGTTTTCAGTGTACGCGAGCAACGTCTGTTGACACGTGAACGAACATCCGATCGGACCGGCACACGAAACGTCTTCGTGTACGCAGGCACGTGGTTTACGCGATAAGGACGTTTTTTTTTTTTTTTGAAATTTGTTGAAATTCGTTACGTTCGACAGCGATTATGAATCCGACGGACTTTGCGCGAAATCGATCGATTCATTTTATCCGGCAACGACTATTCGAATTTCGGGAATCGGGCGAACGACGTCGAGAAGCAGTTGGTCGGACGTATTCGACAGCAATATCTCTGGCCGCGTGTCCGCGTCCATCGACCCGCGGCGGGGTTGCTTATGACGGCCGAATATCGTTCGAAATAAAAACGGCCGCCAGCGATGAAACACGTAACAAATCCCGTTGTGGTCGACCGTTCTTTACGAAACAAAAACCTCTCGACAACATTATAATCACCAACAAATCCGCCACGACCCGACGACTGAGCGTTAGAACTTCTGCCGGTACTCTTGTCTATATGTAATAAAAAAATTTTTTGATTTTTTTTTCTAGAACGATGTCATTAATATCTCCAACCATTAGCACGCGAAGGTTAACTACAACGTCGCCTAATTCACGTCGGGGCACTGATGATTCAACAGTTATCTGTTCCGGTTTTACACGAATACAACAGCGAAATGTACGCGTCCTTTGGAAACGAAATGGATGATGCAGATCACACAACAGGGATCGCTAAAAATGTTCGCCGGAGAACATCATTAGCTGAATGCAGCGGAGTAAAGAAAATCAGAAGAAGATATCACATTTCATCACGAAGATCATCCAAATTAAGGAACAAATAGAGAGAATCGCAAAGGAGGATTAACGGGCGGTGGTCAGAGTTATCCACTAGAAAATGCCTAGATATAATTCTTACAATATGTGAAACTCGGTCATTTTTACTCTAATATCATTTATGTTCGTAAAATGTAAATTTTAATTTTTAATAATTTCAGATGTTTTAAATAATTATGACTATGATTCTTTGAAATAAACGATATACCTGTAAAAGGAAGGAAGGACGACCCGGAAGAGGTGCAGTGCTCTCTTTTTTAGTTTCCATTTAAACACGCACACAAAAAAAATCCTATTAATTTTTCGCCGATGACATGAGAGTTCATACTTTTAGCAATCAGTTCTGCAACTTCAGACAATGCTCTTAGAATTATATTTTATATATTCTCTCTTGTTTTCATACTAGATGCAGTTTTTTTACTTGAATTTAAGAGGCGTTCAAAATATAGATAAGTTTTAAATAACTTACCTGGATAATTCGTTGTTAAATAGCGTTTCAATTTGCTGGGAACCGTCGGTTCATTACTCAACTTTTCACCACAAACAAACAGGTAATGGACAGTCAATATCGCTAATCCACGTAAATTCAAAACATAAATAATGATCAGTATATTTAAGTATAATTCTTAAATACAAACTTTTATCACTTATAGACGCTGATTGTTTTAATATTAGTTAGAGTGATTAAATTGTTTTTATTTATGAAATTATAACAGATTATAGCTGTTTTGTCTGTTTTTAATTAATACGAGTAATTCCCAAGTAAATGTAATTATACATATAATAATCAATTTTTAATAAATAATTCTAAAATATATTTAATACACATAAAAAGACGAAAGTAAACAGCATGCTAATAGAATTTTGCGTAACACTATTTTGCTGCAACACAGAGGTTGTGAATCCTTAGTTTATATATTTCTTTTTTAAATTTTTCCTAATCTTTTGGAGGTGATTTGTTAAGATCAAATCTGAAAGTATTTCCCTTATAAGACGTTGACGTTCCCTCTTGTTCATCATCGGAGGAAGTATTTTCATCTTGATTAACTGGGGTTGAAGACACAGATTCCTGCTGATTTGAAACATGAGCAGCATGTTCAGATTGTTGTGCAAGTGATCGAACATACCGTAAACTCGAATCGAGCACAAAATATTTATTATCAGGATTTGGCATAATATCATAATGTTCGTTTGGTTCGTGAACATAAGCATCTTTTCGTATTGGTGGTGGTTCGTATTGCACTAGGCTTATATCGAATACAAATTCTTCAACTATTTCTACAGGATATTCGGATACATCAAAATTATACTCATCACAAAATTCCTTTGGACCTTTTGCATTTGTGTGTTCTACCAAAAGAAAATTTTAAAATGGATTACAAACCTGTCGCGGTTCATCGATTACTTGTATAAATGGATAAGCAATATTAGTAGTATTTAATAAAAATACATAATACGTTCAAAACGCAATTGTGATATAATAATATAGAGTCTCGTCGTAATAAACATTATCCAATGAAAACTTTTTGTTCCGGGTATGAATCATTATTGAAATTTGAATGAAATTTTATTTTCAGAAAAAACCAATCGACGAACTACATTTCAATACTGTTTGTGTAACGATAAATCTAATACCGATCTGTTAGTGATATCGCAAAACGTCAGTCCGTATAAAATATTTTCGAAAATGCATTCGGTTGCACGTTTTTCAGTTACTTGATTAGTTTTAAAGGAAAACAATAGTATTTATTAATTTGTTCCTACAGCGGGGAGATATTATTAAAGACAATGCATTAAAAACGAGCCTATGTTGTTGGCAACTGAATACTACAATCAACGGACATAAACAACCCACTTGCTAAATTATCATTAATTATAATTTGTAGGTAAAATTTTTTTTGTAAACATTGTTGAATCATAATGTTGCAAGTAATAATAAATTACAATTAATAAAACGTTTCTGTCAATTAAAATTATTGTTAAATGTCCTTATCTCGATGAATATGAAGAGTATTATTCTTTTTTAACAACAATTGAAAATGTAATCACTCATTAATATTATTTTATTAAATAACGTTAAAGACAAAAAGTATAAAAAGTCGTTGTTTAATTGAATTCAAGTTTACAGAACATACTTAGGAATGTTGCGATAGTGTCTCTTATGTACCCAAAATAGGCAAATGCCACCTCTATTAAAATACACATTAAATTATAAGATATTTTTCTGTTGAAATCAATAATGTATACAGAACACATTAGTTTATTTAAACTTAAATAATTTATTTAAATTTAAATTGATTGATTTTCATGATTAATGGAATGTTGGTCTGTATAAATTGGCTTATGATTAGTTTAATTTAATCAAATTATTAAACGTCCTGATGTAGAATGAATTCTACATCAATTCTAGATTCCAAAAATTGTTTGACATAATTTCGGTAGTTCAAGAAAATTTAATATATGATTTATAATTTAATTATCTCATATGATATGCTCATAATAATACTCCCAATCGTTGATTATTTTAATTGACTTTAACATATATATATTTTTTATAAATTTAATATTCAACACCGTAATATTTACATCGTAAATTGGTAATATTCATATCTAGCTGAATATGAATATTCTGCCGCAGAAAATACATTATCATAAACCAAAACGTTAATATTTATAAAACGTACTTGACAGATGTCTATTCAATGCTATTTAAAGTTTAAAATGAATGTCTTAAAAATTATAGTTCTCATTATAGTTTCGTTATAGTATTATATTGCTTTTGTTAAAAAGTCTGACATTTCATTTATCGCCGCCACATTACAAATAAATGAAACAAGTTGTTGTAGTTTTAATGCTGTGTTCTAACTCTTATGTTCTATACGAAAAATCGTATTATTAACTCACAGTACAAATAAAATGATAAATGCATAGCTTCTTCTACTGTGCCTTTACAAAAAAAAAAAAAAAAACCATTGATATATATATACATATTAAACATTAGTGATTCTATCAATTTATATTATGCTTATGGCATTTATCCATCACACGTTGTTATTAGAGTTAGGTCAATATTTTTATTCGTCCCGTCTTTGTCCGAATTTCAAATTGTACGAAATCAAATTACTTACCATTAAAACCGGCTTTGCCCATAAGCTCTAAACATAATATTTGAATTTTATGTAATAAAACATACGTGTGTAATACATCATTTCAACGTAATATACGAGTAAATGATTACGTATTTTCATAGGTTAAAATTTCACGATTATTTTTTTTTAGTTGTAAAACGTTTAATTATCATATTAGATATGAATGTTCAAATCTAAAACATTACTTTTGCAATCTTCATCATATGTATCACGTTTTTTATTACGGAATCCTTAAATAAATCACCATAAGATTGTTATAATCAAGTAATATACAAGTAATATATATAATGAGACAAGTATTTGGAAATTACATTTGGAGACACGTCAAATGATAAGATGTATACATTGAAATATCATTAAAAATTTACTGTTTGAATGAGATTAACGAACAAACGATTAAATATTTGATTGATATTAAACGTACTATATATTATTACACACTACAAGCAGAGGCGTGCTCAAAAATTTCGAATTAGGGATTGGGGGTGTTGAAATGTTTTCTAAAATTATCTGTATATATAAAAAAGATATCTGACCGACCACCAATCTATGAACGCACGCTTAATGCCACTGTACGAATCGAGCTGAAATTCAGCATACAGATAGCTTTTAAGACGCAGGTATCCGCTAAGAAAAGATTTTTCGAAATTCATTCCCCAATGAGATCAAAAAGGATAAGATAATATGTAAAAATAAATGTCGTAGACATTGAATACGTGAAATACAAAACACTAGGGCAAACGTTTACGCGGGATTGCTACGTTGTTTACAAAAAGGATATGAAAATGATTAACGCATACGAGTCCGCGTTAAGTGAGATATTTTATGTCTTTTTAGGTTAGGTTTTTTTCTCCTGTAACGCTTTTTCGTGACAGTCCCCAGTGGGTATCTTAATTTAGGTAACGCTTTTTGGTGGACACTTTTTCGTGACGGTTTTTTATTTTAATGTGCCAAAGTAAGGACATAAAATGTCGAAAAGTTTCTATAGCTAAAACAAAATATTAAAAAATGATAAACCTGACCTAGGCAACGCCGGGTTGTACGACTAGTTTATATTATGTGATAGGTCTCGTTATTATTAGGTATGTCGAATGCGTCTTCCAGAATAGTTATGAAGAATCCATGAAGTCTCTCTCATAATATGTAATTGAAAACATGTCAGTGACCTCTAACCTAATATAAAACTGATAATTATGGTTAAATAATTATACCCCGGAATCCTGATGTCAATATAAATCAACAGACGTTGATGCCTTAGGCTATTATCATCGTATCATTTGTGATTGAATTATTATCAAATGATACAGGACCGATAAGAAAACAAAATTATGTCACGAAAACGGCCTGATGTCGGACATGAGATACGGAATACAGCAAAGCGCGTAAAAACAATATATTTGTCAAAGCCCGTGGAGGATTTCGAACCCCGTATAATACTTCCGCTCGAGGACGCCTACGAATACGACCGAAGCAATAACAGGTTATCACGACAGACGTGTAAATATCGTACAAGAACCATTATAGAAAAAACACAATGTACACAAAGCAGTAAAGAGTATATGCGTAGTCGATGTAAATCAGTAAATACTTAAAACGAACTATGTAAATTCGCTTTGCACCAGTCTAGTGGATTGTCCAGGACGATATGACGTTCGCACACTGCAAATCATAAATTTTTTTATGAATTGAAATGATTTTTTTTTTTTTTTTTTACAAACGCGTGACGATTTATTCTCGTCTGAATAAAACATATGTGCATTTCTTTGGTTTAACTATTTAGTGTATAATATAAATTTAGTTTTCATCGCAGTAACGGTATCACATACACGTTCCGGCCGCATTATAAAGGTGGTCAAGATATTCATACAATATCCCTGAAACATACATTGTTATTATTGTTATTATTGTTATTATTATTATGTTTTTGAGCAGTGCAATTGTTTCCGGAAACTTTTGCGAAATTCTATTCAACGTCAGTCACATAGTAATAGCGCGTTTATAAAACGGTAATACTGCGTTATTGAAATATGCACACTGAAACATCACGCGGTCGGTAACAACTGTGAATAGCCTTAAAAAAAAAAATTAAAAAAAAATACCTCTTGTATTTTCATATAATCTACTTTCAGGTACGCCTATGAAAAAACATGTATGTTAAAACGCTTAATCCTAATATCATGATGATCACGAGACGGTATCAATGATATACGTGAAGCAATTAATAATTCGTGTTATTTGTTAGTGTATTTGTATGCATTTACGTTTGAATTCCGATACGCGTGCGTGGTACCGTACGCGTTGTTAGGATTAATTTCAAACATAACGGAAATCGCAAACAATTACCAAAAACAGTCGGGTAATTTCATTCTTTTATGTTTTCACGTGGCGTTGTGCGATCATTGAAAAAATCCAAATCGCGCGTCGTAAAAATTTATGTATTCCAATAAATGTGTACAGTTTTTATACATCAAACGTTGACGAACAAAGCGTGTATAAAATGCATTTTACCAACGCTCGCTTAATTATAAAAATTTAGATTTTCATATACGAGTATAAATGATTTAATGGATTGTTCAATATATATATGTTACCGGCAATGTGAATGATCAGGCATTGTGCGAAATGCCTAGGCGTTTTTCTATAATTCCGTACGGTTTTAGGCAATTTAATATTTTTATTGCATACTACTGTCAAGGCGTTATTCGTAATACCTAGGCATTATTTAAAACGTCAAAACATCATTAGGCAAAGTACAAAATAGAAGATTTGGTATTCATTCTTATTCTTATATAATATTTTATTTTTTTTTTTTTAGGCAAATACCTTTTTGTATTTATACGTTTATTAAAACAAAGAACGTTTAAAAAAAAACGTTGACCTGTGCCCAAGGATTGTTTGGTTGCAACTGTTCTGAGCGCGACTCGTTTTTGGGATATCTCATTGATAGCTAATACATCTTTCTGGCATACTGTATGTAAATCAACTCCTATTAAATAATTATTTTAATACTTTTCTCTGTATTTTCTTTCGTCATATTGTCTAATTCTTCTTCATTTGTGATATTGGCTATTACTTTTTCTTGTGTAAACTTGAATCTGAATAGTTTGATTGCTTAAACGCGCTAATATCTACCAGCCGGATTTGAAAAATCCTTTTCGCATTTGATAACCCAAAATGTGCCCAAATGTGTAAAATACAATAATTGTGTTGAAAATAAAACGAAAATAATAATAAAATGTACCGTATTAGAAGTGGCGTTTTGCACAGACAGCAAGTATTACATATAAATATTTCAAATTATAAATGAGTACTTATGATTTCCTGATTTGTGTTAGGCATTATTCTTAATGACTAGTCGATGTGATTATCATACACATTTCTTGTTCGATTAGGCATTATGCATAATGCCTAATTATTCACAATGCCGTTAGCATATAGAAAATTATGTTTTTGGGAAGGTTTGACGTATTATACGCAACATAGATCTGTCGCGTAGATAGATTAATAAATACATTAATATATTTCTCAGAAGAATGTACTTTGAATTTATGAACAATTTGTTTTCAAATTACTCACAAACGTGGTCGTATGCATGTTTGAAAGCATCAGTACTAGATTCACCTCCTACGAGATAAAAGTATTATGATTTCTATACCTCAGTTAACGTTATTACATTCCCACACACAGTGCGGCGTTTCTAAACACAAAATACCTAATAGTTGTGTGAGTATACGTAGTAAAATAATTATATATGACGTCAGTGTCGTAAAATTTACCGTCGATATTATTACATATTAAACGTAAAATGAAACAGGCAAAACAACATTTTTCGATATTATACGAGGGTTATCCCAAAAGTAAAAATGTATAAAAATAAATATAAAAACAATAATCAATAGCATACAATAGTTATATTAATATTTAAATTATTTTTTTTTACATAGTATTCGTTAAATTCTATATATTTTTTTGTAACGTGGGACGAGTTTTTGTATAGTATCTATAAAAATTGGCGCCACCAATGTTTTGAACCATTGATTTACTCCGTTCATAATTCCACATTACTCGCAAAATGTTGATTTGCAATGAACGGATTCATTTTCAGGATAAAATGGTAATCACTTGATGTCAAATACAGGACTGTAGAGGATCAGGGTGAGCAAAAATATTCCAGTTGAACTCCTCAACTAAAATTTTTATGCGTGCAGCAGTGTGTGATCGCGCGTTACCAAGCAGAAGCACCACACCATTGGCAATCATTCCTCGTGTTTTGGTTTGAATTGCTCTTCTCAAATGACATAGAGTTTCACAGTAAACCGCTACATTTATTGTGGTTCCAGGTTCCATAACCTCAGTCATCAATATGCTTTTATCGTCCCAGAAAACAGTGACCATCATTTTCGATGAACGATTCTAAGTGCGTTTATCAATTTCCGATTGGAAAAAAATGATTTAAATTGTTTTCGGTTGTTTGGGGAATTAGTGTACATCCATTTCTTAGACTGTCCTTTAGTATCTTTATTTACATACTATATTTAGGTCAAAACTCCAGTCACAATTTGGTGTAAAAACGCTTCACCTATCATTTCTAAACGTTCGAAAAATTCATTTTGACATTTTGGGCCATGTAGACGTCTGTGCGCTGTATCGGGACCCGCCGGATTCATAGATACATAATTTGTAGTAACCTAAATTTTCAGACACGATTCTGTATTGAGTATTGCGAGAATTTTCGGAAAATCTTGTTGAAAGATTTGAAATCGAAAAACGCCTGTTTTCTCAAATGAATTGGTCGACTTAATGAACCTTGTCTTCGGTCATGATCGATTTACGCCCTTGGCCCTCTTCGTTTTGCACATCTTTCAGTCCGTTTGTAAATTGTACACACCAATCATGCGCCGAAACAAAATTCATTTCATTATAGCCATAAACAGGATATAGGCGAAAACGAATTTGCGGTTGCGCCATTCCGTTCGGTTTGCAAAAAACGAATAACATTTCGAATCACATAGGTGGCGGACGTTAAAATTGTTTCTTCCATGTCTTTATGGCAAATATTAGAACAATACTAAACAACAACGGTCGACATGCGGCCTGTTATAAAATAATAATCTACTAGGCGCGGCATGTAGCGACATGTGAACGGAATGCCTGTGTGTAGCGAATATTCACACAACAGAGGTTGATTTCGAGATCGCTCTCGTATGTATGTTTAGTACGTAGACAAAGAAACAAAATCACTTACCACTAAAAGATCCCCTATATTTTAATTGAACTAGAAGATATTTTTAATGAATATTAAAATTTAATAGAAATATGTATGCGAAACAATTGCAATTTAAATTTGTATGAATTTTCATAAATGCTGTAAATTCAATTCTATGTATGAGACCATCGTATAATTTTCCATCGGCGAACAGAATTCAACAGTAATATTATAATCGCGTTGTCCCGTACACGACATAAAACGGTACAAGCGATTTTCATAACTATTACCATATTCTACGATAAATACATTAGTTTAGAGTCGTCAGTCTTGATTGAAAAATTAGAAATAGAACGATATTTTATAAAATACCATTATTTGTTTCATTATATGCATACCGATTTTTCTTTACGTCGTTTATTAAAATTGAAAACTAGTATAGGTTTAATGGAACAATAAGCTCGTAAAAAACAAGGTCAAATTAATGTCGCATACAGTCAATATTATATATTTAAATAGGTGTAGCGCTATATGGCAATGAAATCATCGTGACTCATATGAAACGTTTTTCAATACCCGCAGAACTATTCTAAAATGTAACGAAGGATAATCGAAACTCGCAAAAATTAGTATAAATACAATTACTAATCTATACGTTATCAATAAACTTACCCATACAAACTTCAACAAAACAATAAAATTATATATTATTATTAATAGGTATGTATTTATAATAGAGACGTATTTATTGGTTCTTGTGGTCGTGATACGAGATCGAAATCACTTACACATTTTAGCCACCGAATCATAAATGAATGCATTATATACTATTGTTATTTGTAAAAGTGAGCACGTATTTATAAGAAAATATGGTTTAAGCCAAATTAAGTGTAAAACACTAAAAAAAAAAAAAAACAAAAATAAAAAATGAAATTATGAAGACAATTAATAGATCTCTAAAATGATCATATTGTGAAAAGTAAAAAATAAATTTTAATCCTTTAGAAAATCAAAATTGTTTCGTTTCTGGTCTGTCTGTCAATGACACGTCAATCTATCACATATTTATTCTATGCATCTGAGCTCACTATGCTCCACGTCGAAGATATATGTAAGACTGATTTAGAAGTATCAAATAATTTTAAATATCAAATTTTATATACGGACACACTTTTAAGAAAAATCTATGCTTCATTTAAGCATGAAATACTTTTAGTAATTAATAAAATTCTAGAAATAAAAGAAATTTTTCCTGAGGTGTGATGTATGTTAAATTTGTATTCAATATGTTGAGCGTAAATTAATTGGAAGGAAAATTGACAATTTCTAAATATTTTATACGAAATAAAATTATTAATTAAATAGATATATACAAACATACTTTCAGCATCGAATTCTTTGGTAGAAAACAACAAATAATTATGTTTGCTTTACAAATATATTTTAAAAACCTTGGTATATATATATAAAGAAGTTGTCTATAATTACTATTTTTATTTTTTTTTACATTACATCATTTATTTTACAAGACATATAATATTTACTTACTCGCATTAGCGTTTTCGAAAGTAACTGAAACAGTTGCAGCAATAAATATTATTAAAATGAAATCCATAATAAATTCGTTATTGTTTTAGAAAAACTAATTTGTATATTTTCGTTGAGAACCATTGTAGCCTTGTACTGCTCTAACAAAAGTCTGAAATGAAATATAAAATATGTGTATGTAAACAGTAAACAAATGGTTCATTTGTATTTGCTTAGATGGTATTTTGTTTTAATAATTAATGTAAAGATAAAAGGTAAAAATCCTATAAAATTTTTAAAATTTAAAGATTTTTTTACACTAAATATATTTATTTACTATAATACCTCTCTCTATATCCAATCGTTCGGCTGTTAAGGCTCTGGTGCAGACTTGAGGACAGAAAAATATTTTAACTAAGAAATTCTTCATATGTTGGTCAATAAATTTAATAGTGAGAAAATTGATAGTAGGTTCTTGTCAGTACGCATTGTAATTATTTTTTTTTTAAATTCCAGCGATTATAATATGTTATGGTAAAATATTACACCACACGTCGGTACTGGAAAGTATTTTTCCATATCCTGCATGTTCTTTTCTCATTCTTCAGAATTTCATAAATTTTCATAAAATTCTGTTTTTACACAGAACGTAGATATTTCTAATTGGCTGTAAACAATGATTGATATACCGATTGTACTTGGCACAATTTTATTCATATTGAGATCAATGGTGAGAAGCGTACTTTGATGAACGAGCGTTTAGTGATTTGGTTAAATTCGAATTCAAGATTTTGGTTATACGATTCTAGTATGTGATTTATATGCTATTATAATTTCGGAATACGAATTGGTACGACATGAATGAAATTCTTTTAAGACGCCATTTATTCATTTTTTATTCGTGAGAAAAGACTCAAGAAAATGTTTCTTTCGTCTCTTCGCTTTCTTCATAGAATATTTCATGTCATCCCCTCCGGCCGTCCTTAAACCGTGTCGCGAAAGAAATAACACGAAAAAACGGATTTTATGTACCAGGAGCGTATGACGCAAACCGTAAGAAATAACGACGACGCGTGTCCGCTCATATATTCCTGGTACCATTTTCTGATTATTTCGTGTATACTGGCCACTCACAGACCGTGTCGCGAACGGAATGACACGAAAAAACGGATATTATATACCAGGACCGTATGTGGCCAACCGTACGACGGGACGACGACGCGTGTCTGCTCATATATCCCTGGTACCGTTTTCTGATTATTTCGCGTATACTGGCCACTCACAGACCGTGTCGCGACCGGAATGACACGAAAAAACGGATATTATATACCAGGACCGTATGTGGCCAACCGTTCGGCGGGACGACGACGCGTGTCTGCTCATATATCCCTGGTACCGTTTTCTGATTATTTCGCGTATACTGGCCACTCACAGACCGTGTCGCGGCCGGAATGACACGAAAAAACGGATATTATATACCAGGACCGTATGTGGCCAACCGTTCGGCGGGACGACGACGCGTGTCTGCTCATATATCCCTGGTACCGTTTTCTGATTATTTCGTGTATACTGGCCACTCACAGACCGTGTCGCGACCGGAATGACACGAAAAAACGGATATTATATACCAGGACCGTATGTGGCCAACCGTACGACGGGACGACGACGCGTGTCTGCTCATATATCCCTGGTACCGTTTTCTGATTATTTCGTGTATACTGGCCACTCACAGACCGTGTCGCGGCCGGAATGACACGAAAAAACGGATATTATATACCAGGACCGTATGTGGCCAACCGTTCGGCGGGACGACGACGCGTGTCTGCTCATATATCCCTGGTACCGTTTTCTGATTATTTCGCGTATACTGGCCACTCACAGACCGTGTCGCGGCCGGAATGACACGAAAAAACGGATATTATATACCAGGACCGTATGTGGCCAACCGTACGACGGAACGACGACGCGTGTCTGCTCATATATCCCTGGTACTGTTTTCTGATTATTTCGCGTATACTGGCCACTCACAGACCGTGTCGCGACATAAATGACACGAAAAAACGATTATGTACCAGGAGAGTATGTGGCCAACCGTTCGAAAGAACGACGGCGCGTGTCTGCTCATATATCCCTGGTACCGTTTTCCGATTATTTCGTGTACACTGGCCACTGACAGACCGTGTCGCAATGGAAATGACCCGAAAAAACGGATATTATATACTAGGAACGTATGAGGCCAACCGTCCGTGGAATCACGAAGCGCGTGTCTGCACATATATTCCTGGTACACGTTTCTGATTATTTCGCGTACACCGGCTGTTTGTAGCCCATGTCTCGATGGAAGTGACACGATGAAACGGATATTTGGTACTAGGAACGTATGAGGCTAACCGTACGATGATACGACGACGCGTGTCGGTTTCTGTATTCATAGTCCCGTCTTTCGATTTTTGTGTATACAGGCAGTTTGTAGCCCGTGTCGCGATGGAAATGATACGAAGAAACGGATATAATGTACTAGGAAAATATATAATAGGAGTCCAACCGTCTGGCTGAATGACGACGCGCATCTACTCATATACACTCGATACTGTTTCTAGGAGTATAGAAGCTGACACGCGTCGTCGTTCCGTTGTACTGTTGGCTTCATACGTTCCTAGTACATAATATCCGTTTTTTCGTGTCATTTCCATCGCGACATGGACTACGAATGGCCGGTAAACACAGAAATAGCGCATAACAGTGCCAGGTGTATATGAGCAGACACGCGTCGTCATTCCGCCGGACGGTTGGCCTTATACGTTCCTAAAATATAATATCCGATTTTTGACATTTTTCGTCTTTACTTTAGCACATTAAAATAAAAAACCGTCACGAAAAAGTGTCCACGAAAAGCGTTACCTGAATTAAAATACCCACTGGGGACTGTCACGAAGAAGCGTTACAGAAAAAAAATCCTTAATCTCCCTAATGGTTTGTTTCCATGGCAACCACTGTTTTGGTTTTGAAAAAATTTAAATTTGAATTTGAAAAAAAAAAGATCACACATAAGATATAAAATGTCTCACTTAACGCGGACTCGTATGCGTTAATCATTTTTATACTAGCTTTGAACCTAAATCTCAGCTATGTTTAGAACCTAAATTTTAAATTATTCTCGAGCCGGACTTTTTCTTTTTGTCTCCTTCAGGGAACATAGTTACAAGATTGACATACCGGGGACTTCCACAAGGTAGTTGTTTGAGTCCTGTTTGTGTCGGTTTATGTTAAATGCCTATTCAATTTAGTAGCTATTATTGCTTACTTAACATTTCACCACAAACGATAACAGATAATGGACAATCAATATCACCAATACAAGTAAGTCCAATACATAAATAATTATTATTATATTTAGGTATATCATTTAAATTTAATTTTTTATCACAAATTGAAGCTAATTGTCTAGTATTAATTTCAATATTGCAATTGTTGTCATTTGTATTTAAATGACCGTAATCTATTTTTACGCTATTTTATAAATTTATCTTTTCTTTTCAACAAGTAAAATATTAAAAAAAATATAAATTTATCGGGCCATTAAATTACATCTAATTTTAGCTGTACATTTTATTAATTTTTAATGTCAGTAAGTTTTCATGTCAATGATATTAAAAATACAATTATTAATTAAAATAAATATTTTAAAATGCAAATAACACTTATAATAAGACAAACGTTTTTTTTATTTGAAAGTCCTTGGCTTATATACTTCGTTTCCACATTCTTCTTAATCTCTTGGAGGTGATTTGTTAAGATCAAATTTGAATTTGTTTTCCATTAAAGATGTTGACGTTCCCTCTTGTTTATCATTGATGGAAGTATATTCATCCTTATTAATTGGAGCTGGAGGCACAAATAGTTGCTGATTTGAATCATAATCAGTGTGTTCATATTGTTGAGCATCTTGTTGAAAATACTTTTTGCTGGAATTATATTTAGAATATTTATTATCAGGATTTGGCAGTATATCATTTTGTTCGTTTGTTTCGTGAACATAAACATCTTTTCGTCTTGGTGGTGGTTCGTATTGCAATTGGCTTCTATCGAATACAAATTCTTCAATTACTTTTACAGGAATTTCAGGTACATATGGATTATACCCGTCGCAATAATCCTTTGGGCTTTTTGCATTTGTATGTTCTACCAATAGAAATATGAATTATAATATTTAAATTGATTACAAACCTATCAATAGACATTAATATTCGACATTTAAAATTATTATTCATTTTAATATGTGAATAAACATGTATTTTGTAATCACTTATGTATTAAAATTTTGCAAATATTAATAAATTACAATATATATTACAGCTTTTGTCAATATAAAATAGTGTTAAATGTCCTGATCGCAATAAATTTAAAGACTTTTATTTATTTTTAACAACTACTGAGAATATAGTATATAATATATAAATATAATATAATAGTATATATTTTTTCGGAAAACGTTGTTTTTATGAATGATAGTTTACATAACTTACTTATGAACGGTGCAATAGAGTCTCTAATGTACCCGAAATAACCAAATGACACATCTATTAAAAAACATATAAAATCATATGATTTTTTCTGTTGAAATTAATATTATATATATAATATATATACATATACATAATATGGTTATACAGAACACATGGGTTTTGTAAAAGTTAATTGCTTTCATGATTTATGGAATATCATTCTGTATAAATTGGTTTATGACTAATTAAATTTATTCAAATTAACATACGTCAATTGTTTTAGTATATTACTTTAATTTGAGAATAGACAGTTTTTAAATTAAAACATTTATTAAATTCTACATCTAGTCTACAATAGAAAAACTATTTGTCATAAGTTCGGAAGTTTAAGAAAATGTAATATATTGTATTCGTAATTTAATTTACTTTTATTATAACCCTAAATACTCCCAATTGTTGATTTTTTTAAATAAACATATATTTATATTTTTTTTTTATAAATATAATATTCAACAACGTAATTACTATAACATGTATATAACAAGTAATATTCATCTCAAGCTGAAAATGAATACTGTGCAGCAGAAAATATATTATTACAAACCAAAACATTAAAATCAGTATAACATACCCGTCAGACGTTTATTCAATGCTATTTATAATTTAAAATGAATGTTTGAAATGTTATATTTTATTACTGGAAATTATAACTAAATAGTTTGCAATAGTATTATATTGTTTATATTAAACAGTGTGACATTTCATTCATCACCATATCATAAATAAATGAAACAAGTTGTAGTTTAAATGATGTTTTTTAACTCTAATATTCTATACAAATAATCTTATTATTAACTCACAGTGCAAATAAAATGATATTTTTATAGCTTCTTGTGCTGTGCCTTTACACAGGAAAACCATTGATAATTATTAGACATTGAGGTTTTAATTAAATTCTATTATATTTATAACATCTATCCATCATATATTGTAATAACAATTTGGTCAACATTTTAATTCGGCCAGTCCTTGTCTAAATGTAAATTATACAAAATCAAATAACTTACGATTATAACTGGCTTTACTCATATACTCTAGTTTAATATTTGAATTTTATGTTATAAAAGATATGTATGTATATAATATATCACCTCAACGTAATATTTACGAGCATAAGATAACATATCTTTAAGGAACATAATTTCACGTATATATTTTTATTTTTAAAATGTTTATTATTTATTGAATAAATGAAGTTCAACTCTGATACATTACTATTGCAATCTGCATCAATTTTTGGAACCCGGAATACTTAAATAAATTACCATAAGATCGTTAGTCAAGTACTATTTATACTGAGACATGTATTTGGAAATCACATAGAGACACACAAAATGATAGGGTGTATTATTTGAAACATCAAATCTGGTTTGAATTAAATTGTTTTAATCACATATCAACCTTGGAAAAATAAAATTTTAATTAAATTTCAAGTAATATTTTATGCTGAAATACGTTTTCAGACAAAATAAAAATGATGAATTAATGATTGGTTATAGTGAAAATTATCCTCACTAGAATTTATCAATGTAGAGAATACCTTTTCAAAATCACATTTCGTGTAACTTATGTTCATCGTTATGAATAAAATGAAAGTTTCTAATTGTTGACATTTATTGTAGTAAAAATGTACATGATTAGGTTAGTAATATAATTAATATTAAATGTAATTTTTATATAATTTATTTAAAATTACAAAGGTTGCAATAATATGTAATTATGACAAATGTGTAATTTTTCTATTAATCAAGAATCAATAGAAAATATACATAGTATATACAATAAAATAAATAGTACATATCTAGTTGAAATAAATTTGTAAATACTTAAAACTAACCGTGAAAATTCGATTTGCACCAGTCTAGTGGATCATCCAAGATGATATGATGCTTACATACTGCAAGTCATAAAATTTTGTATTTTTTAAAAAGATTTTTTTTTCAACTACGTGACGAATATTCTCATAGGAATAAAACATATATAAGTTTCATTCAAGTAACTATACAGTACATAAAACTTAGATTTTATCGCAATAAAAATGCATACACGCTTCAGCTGCACTATAAAGGTGGTCATGATATTCATACAATATCCCTAAAACATATACATAAATATATTTAAGCAGTGCAATTATCTCTGGACACTAATGTAGATTTTTATTCTACGTTAGTTATATAATAATACCGTATTTATAAAATAGTAATATTTTGTTATTCAAAAATTGATATTAAAATTTAACACAATCGATACAACTTTATATAACTATAAAAATAAAAAAAATACCTTTTTTAATTTGAAATAATCTACTCTCAGGTATACCTAAAAAAAATATATGCATTTAAAAATACAATTATCATAATATAATCATAAAATAATACCAATGATACGCGTCAAATAATTAATAATTAGTTTAGGTAATTATTACTATCGTATACATATACATTATATGCGTAAAATGTTTATGTATTAAATGTTAACAAATAAAACAATAACCTCAAAAATAGTTTTTTTAAATACATATAGTTATAATCAGTATAAAATAAAGTTTGAAAATTTATAAAATACGTTTAGTACCACTCGCTTAATTTAAAATTTGAATTTTCAAAAATAAATGATTTCATGGATTATTCAGTATATATCATGAATAATTCTGTTTTTGGGAGTATTTGACGTATTATCTGTAATATAGATCTGTAGCATACATAGATGAATAAATGTATTAATATATTTTTCAGAAGAATGTACTTTGAATTTAAGAACAATTTGTTTTCAAATTACTCACAAACGTTATCATATGCATGTTTGAAAGCATCAGTACTAGATCCACCTCCTACGAGATAAAAGTATTATGATTTCTATACCTCAGTTAACGTTATTACATTCCCATATGCAGTGCGGCGTTTCTAAATACAAATTAACTAATAGTTGTGTAAGTACATGTATTGTAAATAATTATAAATAATGTCAATATCATTAAATTAACTGTCTATATTATTACATATTAAACTTAAAATGAAACATGCGAAACACAATTATTTGATTTTATACAAGGGCTATTTTAAAATCAACCTACAAAAAAAAATTATAAAAAAAAACTGTAATTAATGGCATAAAATAATTTTATTAACATTTAAATTACTTGTCTACATAGTGTCCGTTAAATTTTATACATTATTTGTAACGTAGGACGAATTTTCATATACTCTCTTTAAAAAATGGCACCACCAATGCTTTGACCTATTAATGTACTATGTTCATAAGTTCCTCATTACAAGTAAACGTTAAGTGCAATGGACGATTTCATTTTCAGAATGAGGTGGTAATGACTTGGTGCCAAATCAGGACAGTAGTGGAGCAGGGTGATCAACAATATCCCACTTAAACTCCTCAAATAAAATTGTGCGTGCATCAGTGTGTGGTCGCGCGTTATTATGCAAAACCACCACATTATTGTTATGCCTTGTGTTTTGGTTTAAATATGCTCTTCTCAAATTACATAGAATTTCACCGTATAATCATTGCATTTATTGTGGTTCTAAATTCCATAAAACCCGTTGAATAGCATGCCTTTAGAGTTCCAGAAAATTGTGCTTATCGTTTTCCTATTGGAAAAAGTTTATTTTTTTTTTTGGCTTATTTAGAGAAATTAGTTTATATCCATTGCTTTGACTGTTATTTGTTTATGTGTTCACATTCTGGATATAGGGTTTAAACTCCAGTCATAATTTGGTGTAAAAATGCTTCATCTTTCATTTCTAAACGTTCGAAAAATTCATTTTAACTTTTGGGCCATGCAGACACCTGTGGACTGTATTGGGACCCACCGGACTCATAGGTGCATTTAATATGGTAACCTAAATTTTCAGACACGATTCTGTATAGAGACATTATGTTGAATGATCTGAAATCTAAAAGCGCCTGTTTTATCAAAAAAATTAGTCAACCTGGTGAACCATGTCTTTAGCCAGGATCGATTTACGCGCTTGACCCCCTTCATCATGCATATCTTTGTGTCCGTTTATAAATTGTACACATCAATCACGTACCGAAATATCACTTATTACTATACAGCAGTAAACAACACATAGATGACGGTGAATTTGAGCTGCGCCATTCCCTTCGATTTGCAAAAAACGAATTACATTTCGAATCACATGGGTGGCGAACATTAAAATTGTTTCTTCCATGTCTTTATGGCCAATATTAGAACAATACCAATCAAAAACGGTCGAATGTGGCACGTTATAAAAAAATAAACAACTAGGTGCGGCATGTAGCAACATGTGAATGGAATACCTGTGTGTAGTGAATATTCACAAATCAGAGTTTGATTTTGAGAAGGCCCTCGTATGTATGTATTATATAATGACAAGAGTAACAAAATTACTTACTAGTATTATATCCCTCACTTTTTAGTTGTTCTAGAAGATTATAATTAATATTAAAATAGAATAGAAATATGTATGCGTAACAATTGTAATAAAAATTTGTATGAATTTCTATAAATGCTGTAAGTTCAATTCTACGTATGAGACCATCTTTAATTGACAATTAACGAATAGTACTACAATAATATAATAATCGCATTGTATCGTACACGACACAACATGATACAAGCAATTTGTTTTGGTTTTGTTTGGAAAAGTAGAAACCAAATAATATTTTATAAAATAACATTAAGTGTTTCGTTATACCAATTCCGATTTACCCACACATTGTTTATTAAAATAAAAACTAGTATTGGTTTAACCAAACATTAGTACCTTATAAGGAATAAGGTCAAATGAATGCCGCAAACAGTCAGTATTAAATATTTGAGTAAGTGTAGTATTATATAACAATGTGATCGTTGTGACTCATATGAAAATGTTTTCAATACATGTAGTAATATTTTAAAATGCAATGAAATATAATCGGAACTCGAAAATTATTAGTATAAATACAATTACTAATATATACGCTTTCAATAGGCTTACCAATACAAACTTCATCAAAACAACAAAATTATGTATTAATATTAATATGTACTTATAACAATTACATATTCAAAGGCTTTTGTCGTCGTGACACAAGAACTATACATTTAAGCAACCGAATCTTAAATAATGCACTATACACTATTGTTATTTGTAATATAAGTGAGCAAGTATTTATAAGAATATATAGTTCGAGTCAATTATAATTATAAAAGACTATACCAAAAAAAAAAAAATTAATTAACTCTAAAGATTATATAATAAATCTCAAAAATTATTTAACTCTGAAAAGTAAAATAAAATTGTATATCCCTTAAAAAATCATTAAATTAAAAAAACGAAATTGTTTCATTTCGGGTTTGTCCGTTTATGACACGTCCCTATGTCACTTATTTATTCCCTTTATCTCAGCTCACGATGCTCCACATCGAAGATATATGTAAGATTGTTTTTTAAGTATCTAATAATTTTGAATATCAAATATATATGTAGGCGCACTTTTAGAAAAATCTAAGCATCATTTAAGTATAAACTATTTTTAGCATTTTTTTTATTTTTAAATAAAGTAAAATTTTTCCTAGGGTGTGATTATAGTTAAATTTTAATTCAATTTGTTAAGTGTAAATGAATAATAAGAAAAATAGACAATTTGTAAATATTTTATATAAAATAAAATTTAAATTAATAAGAACTACCCATACATACGTTCGGCATACGTGAGCACTTTGGTAGAAATAAAATTAATATGTTTCATCACAAATATATTTTAATACGACTTAATATATACATAATATAGTTGTCTACATTTCCTTAACATTTATTTACATTACATAATTTAGTTTACAAAACATATATTATTTACTTACTAGCATTAGCGTTTTCGAAATTTATTGCAATAGGTGCAGCAATCAATATTATAAATATGAAATCCATATTATTTTGTATCTATTAAAGTAAAACTAATTCGTACATTTCAGTTGAATACAATTGTAGTATTGTACTGCTTTAACAAAAGTCTGTAAGGGAATATCAAATATGTTTATGTAAACAGTAACAAATGGTTCAATTGTATTTGCTTAGATGCTAATTCATTCTACAAATTTAACGTAAAGAATAAAGTAAGAATTCTTATAACATTTAAACATTTAAAGATTTTACTCCAATAATTATATTACATAATATAATATCCCTCTCTACAACCAATCATTCTGCTGTTTAGGCTCTGGTGCAGGCTTGAGGACAGAAAAATATTTAAAACTAAGAAATTCTTCATATTTTGGTCAATAAATTTAATAGTGAGAAAATTGATAATAGGTTTTTGTCAGTACACATTGTAATTAATTTTTTTTTAAATTCCAGCGATTATAATATGTTATGGTAAAATATTACACCACACGTCGGTACTGGAAAGTATTTTTCCATATACTGCATGTTCGTATGTCATTCATCAGAATTTTATAAATTTTAATAAAATTCTGTTTTTACATAGAACGTAGATATTTCTAATTGGCTGTAAACAATGATGGATATACCGATTGTACTTGGCAAAATTTTATTCATATTGAGATCAATGGTGAGAAGCGTACTTTGATGAACGAGCGTTTAGTGATTTAGTTAAATTCGAATTCAAGATTTTGGTTATACGATTCTAGTATGTGATTTATATGCTATTATAATTTCGGATTACGAATTGGTACGACATGAATGAAATTCTTTTAAGACGAAATTTATTCATTTTTCATTCATGAGAAAATACTCAAGAAAATGTTTCTTTCGTCTCTTCGCTGTCACCAATTCACGTATCAAATCCACTACTGAAATTTTCAAGAAACATAGAATATTTCATGTCATCCCCTCCGGCCGTCCTTAAACCGTGTCGCGAAAGAAATAACACGAAAAAACGGATTTTAGGTACCAGGAGCGTATGACGCAAACCGTAAGAAATAACGACGCCGCGTGTCCGCTCATTTCTGGTACAATTTTCTGATTATTTCGTGTACACCGGCTGTTTTCAGCTTATGTCGCGACTGGAATGACACGAAGAAATGGATATAAGATTCAAGGAGAGTATGAGGCTAACCGTCCGGCGGAATGACAATGTGCGTCTGTTCATACTCTCCCGGTACAGTTTTTGCTATTTTTGTGTATTTCGGCCGTTCATAGTCCTTGTCGCGATGGAAATAACACGAAAAAATGGATTTTAGGTACCAGGAGCGTATGAGGCCAACCATCCGCGGAATCACGAAGCGCGTGTCTGCACATATATTCCTGGTACACGTTTCTGATTATTTCGGGTACACTGGCCACCGACAGACTGTGTCGCGATGGAAATGATACGAAGAAACGGATATTATGTACTAGGAAAATATGAGTCCAACCGTCTGGCTGAATGACGACGCGCATCTACTCATATACACTCGATACTGTTTCTAGGAGTATAGAAGCTGACATGCGTCGTCGTTCCGCCGGACGGTTGGTCTTATACGTTCCTAGTACATAATATCCGGTTTTTCGTGTCATTTCCATTGCGACCCGGGCTATGAATGAACGGAGTACTAAATAACTGAGAATCGGTAAGAGATATTTTGGCTCAGACTCGCTTCGTCATTCATTCGTACGGTTAGCTTTATACGCTCCTGGTACCTAAAATCCGTTTATTCGTGTTATTTCCATCGCGACACGCTCTATGAGCGGCCGGCGTACAAAATAACCGAAAAACGGTACTAGGAATGTAGGAGCTGACACGCGTCGTCGTTCCGTTGTACTGTAGGCTTCATACGTTCCAAGTACATAATATCCGTTTTTTCGTGTCAGTTCCATGGCGACACGGACTACGAATGGCCGGTAAACACAGAAATAGCGAATAACAGTACCAGGTGTATATGAGCAGACGCGCGTCGTCATTCCGCCGGACGGTTGGCCTTATACGTTCCTAGAATATAATATCCGATTTTTGACATTTTAAGTCGTTTCTTTGGCACATTAAAATAAAAAACCGTCCCGAAAAAGTGTCCACCAAAAAGTGTCCACGAAAAGCGTTACCTAAATTAAGATACCCACTGGGGACTGTCACGAAAAAGCGTTACAGAAAAAAAATCCTTAATCTCCCTAATGGTTTGTTTCCATGGCAACCATTGTTTTGGTTTTGAAAAAATTTAAATTTGAATTTGAAAAAAAAATGATCACACATAAGATATAAAATGTCTCACTTAACGCGGACTCGTATGCGTTAATCATTTTTATACTAGCTTTGAACCTAAATCTCATCTATGTTTAGAACCTAAATTTTAAATTATTCTCGAGCCGGACTTTTTCTTTTGTGTCTCCTTCAGGGAACATAGTTACAAGATTGACATACCGGGGACTTCCACAAGGTAGTTGTTTGAGTCCTGTTTGTGTCGGTTTATGTTAAATGCCTATTCAATTAAGTAGCTATTATTGCTTACTTAACATTTCACCACAAACGATAACGGATAATGGACAATCAATATCGCCAATACAAGTAAGTCCAATACATAAATAATTATTATTATATTTAGATATATCATTTAAATTTAATTTTTTATCACAAATTGAAGCTAATTGTCTAGTATTAATTTCAATATTGCAATTGTTGTCATTTGTATTTAAATGACCGTAATCTATTTTTACGCTATTTTATAAATTTATCTTTTCTTTTCAACAAGTACAATATTAAAAAAAATATAAATTTATAGGGCCATTAAATTACATCTAATTTTAGCTGTACATTTTATTAATTTTTAATGTCAGTACGTTTTCATGTCAATGATATTAAAAATACAATTATTAATTAAAATAAATATTTTAAAATGCAAATAACACTTATAATAAGACAAACGTTTTTTTTATTTGAAAGTCCTTGGCTTATATACTTCGTTTTCACATTCTTCTTAATCTCTTGGAGGTGATTTGTTAAGATCAAATTTGAATTTGTTTTCCATTAAAGTTGTTGACGTTCCCTCTTGTTTATCATTGAAGGAAGTAAATTCATCTTCATTAATTGGAGGTGAAGGCACAGATAGTTGCTGATTTAAATCATAATCACTGTGTTCATATTGTTGAGCATCTTGTTGAAAATACTCTATGCCGGAATTATATATAGAATATTTATTTCCAAGTTTTGGTGGTTGGTCATAAAACTGGTTGTGTTTGTAAACCTTAGTACTTTTTCGTTTTGGTGGTGGTTCATATTGCACTTGGCTTCTATCGAATACAAATTCTTCAATTACTTTTACAGGAATTTCAGGTACATATGGATTATACCCGTCGCAATAATCCTTTGGACCTTTTGCATTTGTATGTTCTACCAATAGAAATATGAATTATAATATTTAAATTGATTACAAACCAATCATTGTTCAATTAATTCTTTGTATAAATGGGTAAGCACTTAGCAGTTTTTATTAAAAATGAATAATACATATAAAACGCAATTGTGATATAGTAATATGGTCTCACAGTTATAAACGTGATCAAATAAAAACTTTTAATTCCAAGTATAATCCATTTTTGTAATATGAATAAAATAATATTGTCAGAAAAGATACGATCGACTATTTTCATTTCAATACTATAGTGTAACGATAAATTTAATACCAATCTATTGGTCATATCGTAAAACCTTAATCCGTATAAAATATTTTCAAAAATACATTCGGTTACACGTTTTTCAGATACTTTATTAATTTTAAAGTAAAATATTAATATATATATTAATTTGTTTCTACAACAGGCAAATATAATTAAGGACAATGCAATGAAAACGAGCTAATGATGTTGGTAACTAAATACTACAATCAATAGACATTAATAATCGACATTTAAAATTATTATTCATTATAATATGTGAATAAACATGTATTTTATTAATCACTTATGTATTAAAATTTTGCAAATATTAATAAATTACAATATATATTACAGCTTTTGTCAATATAAAATAGTGTTAAATGTCCTGATCGCAATAAATTTAAAGACTTTAATTTATTTTTAAAACTACTGAGAATGTAGTATATAATATATATATATATAATATAATAGCATATATTTTTTCGGAAAACGTTGTTTTTATGAATGATAGTTTACATAACTTACTTATGAATGGTGCAATAGAGTCTCTAATGTACCCGAAATAACCAAATGACACAGCTATTAAAATACATATAAAATCATATGATTTTTTCTGTTGAAATTAATAATATATATATAATATATATACATATACATAATATGTTAATACAGAACACATGGCTTTTGTAAAACTTAATTGCTTTCATGATTTATGGAATATTATTCTGTATAAATTGGTTTATGACTAATTAAATTTATTCAAATTAACATACGTGAATTGTTTTAGTATATTACTTTAATTTGAGAATAGACAGTTTTTAAATTAAAACATTTATTAAATTCTACATCCAGTCTACAATAGAAAAACTATTTGTCATAAGTTCGGAAATGTAAGAAAATGTAATATATAGTATTCATGATTTAATTTGCTTTTATTATAAACCCTAAATACTCCCAATTGTTGATTTTCTTTAAATAAACATATATTTATATTTTTTTTTATAAATATAATATTCAACAACGTAATTACTATAACATGTATATAACAAGTAATATTCATCTCAAGCTGAAAATGAATACTGTGCAGCAGAAAATATATTATTACAAACCAAAACATTAAAATCAGTATAACATACCCGTCAGATGTTTATTCAATGCTATTTATAATTTTAAATGAATGTTTGAAATGTTATATTTTAATACTGGAAATTATAACTAAATAGTTTGCTATAGTATTATAATGTTTATATTAGACAGTGTGACATTTCATTCATCACCATATCATAAATAAATGAAACAAGTTGTAGTTTTAATGATGTTTTTTAACTCTAATTTTCTATACAAATAATCTTATTATTAACTCACAGTGCAAATAAAATGATATTTTTATAGCTTCTTGTGCTGTGCCTTTACACAGGAAAACCATTGATAATTATTAGACATTGAGGTTTTTATTAAATTCTATTATATTTATAACATCTATCCATCATATATTGTAATAACAATTTGGTCAACATTTTCATTCGGCCAGTCCTTGTCTGAATGTAAATTATACAAAATCAAATAACTTACGATTATAACTGGCTTTACTCATATACCCTAATAATAATATTTGAATTTTATGTTATAAAAGATATGTATTTATATAATATGTCACCTCAACGTAAGGTCAATTCTGATACATTACTATTGCAATCTGCTTCAACTCTTGGAATCCGGAATACTTAAATAAATTACCATAAGATAGTTAATCAAGTACTATTTATACCGAGACATGTATTAAAATACGTTTTCAGAAAAAATAAGGATGATGAGATAATGATTGGTTATGGTGAAAATTATCTTCACTAGAATTTATCAGTGTAGAGAATACCTTTTCAAAATCATATTTCGTGTCACTTATGTTCATCGTTATGAATAAAATGAAAGTTACTAATTGTTGACATTTATTGTAGTAAAAATGTACATGATTAGGTTAGTAATATAATTAATATTAAATGTTTTTTTTATATAATTTATTTAAAGTTACAAGGATTGCAATAATATGTAGTTATGACAAATGTGTAATTTTTCTATTAAACAAGAATCAATAGAAAATATACATAATATATACAATAAAATAAATAGTACATATCTAGTACAATAAATTTGTAAATAAGAAATAAATTTGTAAATACTTAAAACTAACCGTGAAAATTCGATTTGCACCAGTCTAGTGGATTATCCAAGATGATATGATGCTTACATACTGCAAGTCATAAAATTTTGTATTTTTTAAAAAGATTTGTTTTTCAACTACGTGACGAATATTCTCATAGGAATAAAACATATATAAGTTTCATTCAAGTAACTATACAGTACATAAAACTTAGATTTTATCGCAATAAAAATACATACACGCTTCAGCTGCACTATAAAGGTGGTCATGATATTCATACAATATCCCTAAAACATATACATAAATATATTTAAGCAGTGCATTTATCTCTGGACACTATTGTAGATTTTTATTCCACGTTAGTTATATAATAATACCGTATTTATAAAATAGTAATATTTTGTTATTCAAAAATTGATATTAAAATATAACACAATAGATACAACTTTATATAACTATAAAAATAAAAAATACCTTTTTTATTTTGAAATAATCTGCTCTCAGGTATACCTAAAAAAATATATGCATTTAAAAATACAATTATCATAATATAATCATAAAATAATACCAATGATATGCGTCAAATAATTAATAATTAGTGTAGGTAATTATTACTATCGTATACATATACATTTATATTCCAATAAACATGAATATATATACATACACCGTACCATACATATTGATATAATTACTCTAGACTATAACGGAAAACTAAATGAAACCACAAATAATCACCAAAATGTAATTTAATTTTTATATATTTCCGCATAGGCAGTTGTACGAATATTGAAAAAATAGAAGTCATATAACATGAAAACTTATGTATTTGAATATATGCGTAAAATGTTTATGTATTAAATGTTGACAAATAAAACAATAACCTCGAGAATAGTTCTTTTTAAATACATATAGTTATAATCAGTATAAAATAAAATTTGAAAATTTATAAAATACGTTTAGTATCACTCGCTTAATTTAAAATTTGAATTTTCGAAAATAAATGATTTCATGGATTATTCAGTATATATCATAAATAATTCTGTTTTTAGGAATGTTTGACGTATTATCTGTAATATAAATCTGTTGCATAGATAGATGAATAAATGCATTAATATATTTTTCAGAAGAATGTACTTTGAATTTATGAATAATTTGATTTGAAATTACTCACATATGTTATCATATGCATGTTTGAAAGCATCAGTACTAGATTCACCTCCTACGAGATAAAAGTATTATGATTTCTATACCTCAGTTAACGTTATTACATTCCCATATGCAGTGCAGCGTTTCTAAATACAAATTAACTAATAGTTGTGTAAGTACATGTATTGTAAATAATTATAAATAATGTCATTATCATTAAATTAATTGTCTATATTATTACATATTAAACTTAAAATGAAACATGCGAAACACAATTATTTGATTTTATACAAAGGCTATTTTAAAATCAACCTACAAAAAAAAATTTATAAAAAAAAACTGTAATGAATGGCATAAAATAATTTTATTAACATTTAAATTACTTTTCTACATAGTGTCCGTTAAATTTTATACATTATTTGTAACGTAGGACAAATTTTCATATACTCTCTTTAAAAAATGGCACTACTAATGCTTTGAGCTACTAATTTACTATGTTCATAAGTTCCTTATTACAAGTAAACGTTAAGTGCAATGGACGATTTCATTTTCAGAATGAGGTGGTAATGACTTGGTGCCAAATCAGGACAGTAGTGGAGCAGGGTGATCAAAAATATCCCACTTAAACTCCTCAAATAAAATTGTGCGTGCATCAGTGTGTGGTCGCGCGTTATTATGCAAAACCACCACATTATTGTTATGCCTTGTGTTTTGGTTTAAATATGCTCTTCTCAAATTACATAGAATTTCACCGTATAATCATTGCATTTATTGTGGTTCTAAATTCCATAAAACCCGTTGAATAACATGCCTTTAGAGTTCCAGAAAATTGTGCTTATCGTTTTCCTATTGGAAAAAGTTTATTTGAATTTTTTTGGCTTATTTAGAGAAATTAGTTTATATCCATTGCTTTGACTGTTCTTTGTTTATGTGTTCACATTCTGGATATAGGGTTTAAACTCCAGTCATAATTTGGTGTAAAAATGCTTCATCTTTCATTTCTAAACGTTCGAAAAATTCTTTTTAAAATTTGGACCTTGTAGACATCTGTGGGCTGTATTAGGACCCACCGGACTCATAGGTGCATTTAATATGGTAACCTAAATTTTCAGACACGATTCTATATAGAGTACTGCGAGACATTATGTTGAATGATCTGAAATCGAAAAACGCCTGTTTTATCAAAAAAAATAGTCAACCTGGTGAACCATGTCTTTGGCCATGATCGATTTACGCGCTTGACCCCCTTCATCATGCATATCTTTGTGTCCGTTTATAAATTGTACACATCAATCACGTACCGCAATATCACTTATTACTGTACAGCAGTAAACAACACATAGATGACGGTGAATTTGAGCTGCGCCATTCCCTTCGATTTGCAAAAAACGAATTACATTTCGAATCACATAGATGGCGAACATTAAAATTGTTTCTTCCATGTCTTTATGGCCAATATTAGAACAATGTAAAACAAAAACGGTCGAAAGCGGCCTGTTATAAAAAAATAATCTACTAGGTGCGGCATGTAGCAACATGTGAACGGAATACCTGTGTATAGTGAATATTCACAAATCAGAGGTTGATTTTGAGATTGCCCTCGTATGTATGTATTATATAATGACAAAAATAACAAAATTACTTACTAATATTATATCCCCCTCTTTTTAGTTGTTCTAGAAGATTATAATTAATATTAAAATAGAATAGAAATATGTATGCGTAACAATTGTAAAAAAAATTTGTATGAATTTCTATAATTGCTGTAAGTTTAATTCTACGTATGAGACCATCTTTAATTGACAATTAACGAATAGTACTACAATAATATAATAATCGCATTGTATCGTACACGACATAACATGATACAAGCAATTTGCATATCTATTACAATATTATATGATAAATACATTAATTTAGGATCGGTGGTTTTGATTGGAAAATTAGAAACCAAATAATATTTTATAAAATAGCATTAAGTTGCTTCGTTATACCAATACCGATTTATCCACATATTGTTTATTAAAATAAAAACTAGTATTGGTTTAACCAAACATTAGTCTCATAAGAAATAAGGTCAAATGAATGCCGCAAACAGTCAGTATTAAATATTTGAGTAAGTGTAGTATTATATAACAATGTGATCTTTGTGACTCATATGAAAAGGTTTTCAATGCATGTAGTACTATTTTAAAATGCATTGAAATATAATCGGAACTCGAAAATTATTAGTATAAATACAATTACTATTATATACGCTTTCCATAGGCTTACCAGTACAAACTTCATCAAAACAACAAAATTATGTATTAATATTAATATGTACTTATAACAATTACATATTCAAGGGCTTTTGTCGTCGTGACACAAGAACGAGGTGACTATACATTTAAGCAACCGAATCTTAAAAAATGCACTATATACTATTGTTATTTGTAATATAAGTGAGCACGTATTTATAAGAGTATATAGTTTGAGTTAATTATAATTATAAAAGACTATACCAAAAAAAAAATTAAATTAACTCTAAAGATTATATAATAAATCTCAAAAACTATTTAATTCTGAAAAGTAAAATAAAAATGTATATCCCTTAAAAAATCACTAAATTAAAAAAACAAAATTGTTTCATTTCGGGTTTGTCCGTTTATGACACGTCCCTATGTCAGTTATTTATTCCCTTTATCTGAGCTCACAATGCTCCACATCGAAGATATATGTAAGATTGTTTTTTAAGTACCTAATAATTTTGAATATCAAATATATATGTAGGCGCACTTTTAGAAAAATCTAAGCATCATTTAAGTATAAACTATTTTTAGCATTTTATTTATTTTTAAATAAAATACAATTTTTCCTAGGGTGTAATTATAGTTAAATTTTAATTCAATTTGTTAAGTGTAAATGAATAATAAGAAAAATAGACAATTTGTAAATATTTTATATAAAATAAAATTTAAATTAATAAGAACTATCCATACATACGTTCGGCATACGTGAGCACTTTGGTAAAAATAAAATTAATATGTTTCATCACAAATATATTTTAATACGACTTAATATATACATAATATAGTTGTCTACATTTCCTTAACATTTATTTACATTACATAATTTAGTTTACAAATCATATATTATTTACTTACTAGCATTAGCGTTTTCGAAATTTATTGCAATAGGTGCAGCAATCAATATTATAAATATGAAATCCATATTATTTTGTATCTATTAAAGTAAAACTAATTCGTACATTTCATTTGAATACAATTATAGTATTGTACTGCTTTAACAAAAGTCTGTAAGGGAATAACAAATATGTTTATGTAAACAGTAACAAATGGTTCAATTGTATTTGCTTAGATGCTAATTCATTCTACAAATTTAACGTAAAGAATAAAGTAAGAATTCTTATAACATTTAAACATTTAAAGATTTTACTCCAATAATTATATTACATAATATAATATCCCTCTCTACAACCAATCATTCTGCTGTTTAGGTTCTGGTGCAGGCTTGAGGACAGAAAAATATTTAAAACTAAGAAATTCTTCATATTTTGGTCAATAAATTTAATAGTGAGAAAATTGATAGTAGGTTTTTGTCAGTACACATTGTTATTAATTTTTTTTTAAATTCCAGCGATTATAATATGTTATGGTAAAATATTACACCACACGTCAGTACTGGTAAGTATTTTTCCATATCCTGCATGTTCTTTTCTCATTCTTCAGAATTTTATAAATTTTAATAAAATTCTGTTTTTACATAGAACGTAGATATTTCTAATTGGCTGTAAACAATGATGGATATACCGATTTTACTTGGCACAATTTTATTCATATTGAGATCAATGGTGAGAAGCGTACTTTGATGAACAAGCCATAGCGTATGGTGATTTGGTTAAATTCGAATTCAAGATTTTGGTTATACGATTCTAGTATGTGATTTATATGCTATTATAATTTCTGAATACGTATTGGTACGACATGAATGAAATTCTTTTAAGACGTAATTTATTAATTTTTCATTCATGAGAAAAGGCTCAAGAAAATGTTTCTTTTGTCTCTTCGCTGTCACCAATTCAGTTATCAAATCCACTACCAAAATTTTCAAGAAACATAGAATATTTCATGTCATCCCCTCCGGCCGTCCTTAAACCGTGTCGCGAAAGAAATAACACGAAAAAACGGATTTTAGGTACCAGGAGCGTATGACGCAAACCGTAAGAAATAACGACGCCGCGTGTCCGCTCATATATTCCTGGTACAATTTTCTGATTATTTCGTGTACACCGGCTGTTTTCAGCTTATGTCGCGACTGGAATGACACAAAGAAATGGATATAAGATTCAAGGAGAGTATGAGGCTAACCGTCCGGCGGAATGACATTGCGCGTCTGTTCATACTCTCCCGGTACAGTTTTTGCTATTTTTGTGTATTACGGCCGTTCATAGTCCGTGTCGCTAAAGAAATAACACAAAAAAACGGATGTTAGGTACCAGGAGCGTATGAGGTCAACCATCCGCGGAATCACGACACGCGTGTCTACTCATATATTCCTGGTACACTTTTCTGATTATTTGGTGTACACTGGCCACTTACTGACTGTGTCGCGATAGGAATGACAAAAAAAAAGGATTTTATATTCAAGGATCGTATGAGGCCAACCGAACAAATTAACGACGACGCGTGTCTGCTCGTATATTCCTGGTACCGTTTTCTGATTATTTCGGGTACACTGGCCACCGACAGACTGTGTCGCGATGGAAATGATACGAAGAAACGGATATTATGTACTAGGAAAATATGAGTCCAACCGTCTGGCTGAATGACGACGCGCATCTACTCATATACACTCGATACTGTTTCTAGGAGTATAGAAGCTGACATGCGTCGTCGTTCCGCCGGACGGTTGGTCTTATACGTTCCTAGTACATAATATCCGGTTTTTCGTGTCATTTCCATTGCGACCCGGGCTATGAATGAACGGAGTACTAAATAACTGAGAATCGGTAAGAGATATTTAGGCTCAGACTCGCTTCGTCATTCATTCGTACGGTTAGCTTTATACGCTCCTGGTACCTAAAATCCGTTTATTCGTGTTATTTCGATCGCGACACGCTCTATGAGCGGCCGGCGTACAAAATAACCGAAAAACGGTACTAGGAATGTAGGAGCTGACACGCGTCGTCGTTCCGTTGTACTGTTGGCTTCATACGTTCCTAGTACATAATATCCGTTTTTTCGTGTCATTTCCATCGCGACACGGACTACGAATGGCCGGTAAACACAGAAATAGCGAATAACAGTACCAGGTGTATATGAGCAGACGCTCGTCGTCATTCCGCCGGACGGTTGGCCTTATACGTTCCTAGAATATAATATCCGATTTTTGACATTTTATGTCGTTTCTTTGGCACATTAAAATAAAAAACCGTCCCGAAAAATTGTCCACCAAAAAGTGTCCACGAAAAGCGTTACCTAAATTAAGATACCTACTGGGGACTGTCACGAAAAAGCGTTACAGAAAAAAAATCCTTAATCTCCCTTATGGTTTGTTTCCATGGCAACCATTGTTTCCATGGCTACAATTATTTCGGTTTTGAAAAAATTTAAATTTGAATTTGAAAAAAAAATGATCACACATAAGATATAAAATGTCTCACTTAACGCGGACTCATATGCGTTAATCATTTTTATACTAGCTTTGAACCTAAATCTCATCTATGTTTAGAACCTAAATTTTAAATTATTCTCGAGTCGGACTTTATCTTTTGTGTCTCTTTCGGGGAACATAGTTACAAGATTGACATACCGGGGACTTCCACAAGGTAGTTGTTTGAGTCCTATTTGTGTCGGTTTATGTTAAATGCCTATTCAATTTGCTAGCTATTACTGCTTACTTAACATTTCACCACAAACGATAACAGATAATGGACAATCAATATCGCCAATACCCTTATGTCCAATACCTAAATAATTATTATTATATTTAGGTATATCATTTAAATTTAATTTTTTATCACAAATTGAAGCTAATTGTCTAGTATTAATTTCAATATTGCAATTGTTGTCATTTGTATTTAAATGGCCGTAATCTATTTTTACGCTATTTTATAAATTTATCTTTTCTTTTCAATAAGTACAATATTAAAAAAAATATAAATTTATCGGGCCATTAAATTACATCTAATTTTAGCTTTACATTTTATTAATTTTTAAAGTCAGTAAGTTTTCATGTCAATGATATTAAAAATACAATTATTAATTAAAATAAATATTTTAAAATGCAAATAACACTTATAATAAGACAAACGTTTTTTTTTATTTGAAAGTCCTTGGCTTATATACTTCGTTTTCACATTCTTCTTAATCTCTTGAAGGTGATTTGTTAAGATCAAATTTGAATTTGTTTTCCATATAAGATGTTGACGTTCCCTCTTGGTTATCATTGAAGAAGGTATATTCATCTTCATTAATTGGAGCTGAAGGCACAGATAGTTGCTGATTTAAATCATAATCACTGTGTTCATATTGTTGAGCATCTTGTTGAAAATACTCTATGCCGGAATTATATATAGAATATTTATTTCCAAGTTTTGGTGGTTGGTCATAAAACTGGTTGGGTTCGTAAACCTTAGTATTTTTTCGTTTTGGTGGTGGTTCATATTGCACTTGGCTTCTATCGAATACAAATTCTTCAATTACTTCTACAGGAATTTCAGGTACATATGGATTATACCCGTCGCAATAATCCTTTGGACCTTTTGCATTTGTATGTTCTACCAATAGAAATAGAAATTATAATATTTAAATTGATTACAAACCTATCATTGTTCAATTAATTCTTTGTATAAATGGGTAAGCACTTAGCAGTTTTTATTAAAAATGAATAATACATATAAAACGCAATTGTGATATAGTAATATGGTCTCACAGTTATAAACGTGATCAAATAAAAACTTTTAATTCCAAGTATAATCCATTTTTGTAATATGAATAAAATAATATTGTCAGAAAAGATACGATCGACTATTTTCATTTCAATACTATAGTGTAACGATAAATTTAATACCAATCTATTGGTCATATCGTAAAACCTTAATCCGTATAAAATATTTTCAAAAATACATTCGGTTACACGTTTTTCAGATACTTTATTAATTTTAAAGTAAAATATTAATATATATATTAATTTGTTTCTACAACAGGCAAATATAATTAAGGACAATGCAATGAAAACGAGCTAATGATGTTGGTAACTAAATACTACAATCAATAGACATTAATAATCGACATTTAAAATTATTATTCATTATAATATGTGAATAAACATGTATTTTGTAATCACTTATGTATTAAAATTTTGCAAATATTAATAAATTACAATATATATTACAGCTTTTGTCAATATAAAATAGTGTTAAATGTCCTGATCGCAATAAATTTAAAGACTTTAATTTATTTTTAACAACTACTGAGAATGTAGTATATAATATATATATATATAATATAATAGTATATATTTTTTCGGAAAACGTTGTTTTTATGAATGATAGTTTACATAACTTACTTATGAACGGTGTAATAGAGTCTCTAATGTACCCGAAATAACCAAATGACACTTCTATTAAAAAACATATAAAATCATATGATTTTTTCTGTTGAAATTAATATTATATATATAATATATATACATATACATAATATGGTTATACAGAACACATGGGTTTTGTAAAAATTAATTGCTTTCATGATTCATGGAATATCATTCTGTATAAATTGGTTTATGACTAATTAAATTTATTCAAATTAACATACGTCAATTGTTTTAGTATATTACTTTAATTTGAGAATAGACAGTTTTTAAATTAAAACATTTATTAAATTCTACATCTAGTCTACAATAGAAAAACTATTTGTCATAAGTTCGGAAGTTTAAGAAAATGTAATATATTGTATTCATAATTTAATTTACTTTTATTATTAGCCCTAAATACTCCCAATTGTTGATTTTTTTTAAATAAACATATATTTATATTTCTTTTTTATAAATATAATATTCAACAACTTAATTACTATAACATGTATATAACAAGTAATATTCATCTCAAGCTGAAAATGAATACTGTGCAGCAGAAAATATATTATTACAAACCAAAACATTAAAATCAGTATAACATACCCGTCAGACGTTTATTCAACGCTATTTATAATTTAAAATGAATGTTTGAAATGTTATATTTTATTACTGGAAATTATAACTAAATAGTTTGCTATAGTATTATAATGTTTATATTAAACAGTGTGACATTTCATTCATCACCATATCATAAATAAATGAAACAAGTTGTAGTTTTAATGATGTTTTTTAACTCTAATATTCTATACAAATAATCTTATTATTAACTCACAGTGCAAATAAAATGATATTTTTATAGCTTCTTGTGCTGTGCCTTTACACAGGAAAACTATTGATAATTATTAGACATTGAGGTTTTTATTAAATTCTATTATATTTATAACATCTATCCATCACATATTGTAATAACAATTTGGTCAACATTTTCATTCGGCCAGTCCTTGTCTGAATGTAAATTATACAAAATCAAATAACTTACGATTATAACTGGCTTTACTCATATACCCTAATAATAATATTTGAATTTTATGTTATAAAAGATATGTATTTATATAATATGTCACCTCAACGTAAGGTCAATTCTGATACATTACTATTGCAATCTGCTTCAACTCTTGGAACCCGGAATACTTAAATAAATTACCATAAGATAGTTAATCAAGTACTATTTATACCGAGACATGTATTTGGAAATTACATAGAGACACACAAAATGATATAATGAATTATTTGGAATATCAAATCTGGTTTGAATTAAATTGTTTTAATCACATATCAACCTTGGAAGAATAAAATTTTAATTAAATGTCAAGTAATATTTTATGCAGAAAAATACGTTTTCAGAAAAAATAAGGATGATGAGATAATGATTGGTTATGGTGAAAATTATCTTCACTAGAATTTATCAGTGTAGAGAATACCTTTTCAAAATCATATTTTGTGTCACTAATGTTCATTGTTATGAATAAAATGAAAGTTACTAATTGTTGACATTTATTGTAGTAAAAATGTACATGATTAGGTCAGTAATATAATTAATATTAAATGTTTTTTTTATATAATTTATTTAAAGTTACAAGGGTTGCAATAATATGTAATTATGACAAATGTGTAATTTTTCTATTAAACAAGAATCAATAGAAAATATACATAGTATATACAATAAAATAAATAGTACATATCTAGTTGAAATAAATTTGTAAATACTTAAAACTAACCGTGAAAATTCGATTTGCACCAGTCTAGTGGATCATCCAAGATGATATGATGCTTACATACTGCAAGTCATAAAATTTTGTATTTTTTAAAAAGATTTTTTTTTCAACTACGTGACGAATATTCTCATAGGAATAAAACATATATAAGTTTCATTCAAGTAACTATACAGTACATAAAACTTAGATTTTATCGCAATAAAAATACATACACGCTTCAGCTGCACTATAAAGGTGGTCATGATATTCATACAATATCCCTAAAACATATACATAAATATATTTAAGCAGTGCAATTATCTCTGGACACTAATGTAGATTTTTATTCCACGTTAGTTATATAATAATACCGTATTTATAAAATAGTAATATTTTGTTATTCAAAAATTGATATTAAAATATAACATAATCGATACAACTTTAAATAACTATAAAAATAAAAAAATACCTTTTGTATTTTGAAATAATCTACTCTCAGGTATACCTAAAAAAATATATGCATTTAAAAATACAATTATCATAATATAATCATAAAATAATACCAATGATATGCGTCAAATAATTAATAATTAGTGTAGGTAATTATTACTATCGTATACATATACATTTATATTCCAATAAACATGAATATATATACATACACCGTACCATACATATTGATATAATTACTCTAGAATATAACGGTAAACTAACGGAAACCGCAAATAATCACCAAAATGTAGTTTAATTTTTATATATTTCCACATAGGCAGTTGTACGAATATTGAAAAAATAAAGATCATATAACATAAAAACTTATGTATTTGAATATATGCGTAAAATGTTTATGTATTAAATGTTGACAAATAAATTAATAACCTCAAAAATAGTTTTTTTTAAATACATATAGTTATAATCAGTATAAAATAAAATTTGAAAATTTATAAAATATGTTTAGTACCACTCGCTTAATTTAAAATTTGAATTTTCAAAAATAAATGATTTCATGGATTATTCAGTATATATCATGAATAATTCTGTTTTTGGGAATATTTGACGTATTATCTGTAATATAGATCTGTAGCATAGATAGATGAATAAATGCATTAATATATTTTTCAGAAGAATGTACTTTGAATTTATTAATAATTTGATTTGAAATTACTCACATATGTTATCATATGCATGTTTGAAAGCATCAGTACTAGATTCACCTACTACGAGATAAAAGTATTATGATTTCTATACCTCAGTTAACGTTATTACATTCCCATATGCTAGTGGTTCCCAACCTTTGGACACTACGGACCACATTCAAATAACTTTCAGTACGTCACGGACCACCATCATTTTTAGACATTATTTTTTCTCATAAATAAAAATCAATTTTTTTACAGATATTAGAATTTAGGTGTTGAATAAATAAAATACAATGCAATTTCTTATAGTTGGCATAAATTAATGTTTATTATTGTTTAAGTTTCGGTAAAAATTGTACATTTATTTAAAATTTACACTAATTATTATTATAAAAAAAAAAACATTATTTATATTATCGGTTGAAATAAAAACCCAAGTAACATTATGTAATATACATTTATAAATAAATGATGTAATATATGGTGTCGCGTCGTGGAATCGATGATAACAATTGTCGGTACGTATTATTTGTAGCACGCGCAGGTTTTATATATTTTATTATTTATATAATTTTATAGGTATACCTCGCGGACCACCATATGATGTCTCGCGGACTACCATATGATGTCTCGCGGACCACCGGTGGTCCGCGGACCATAGGTTGGGAACCGCTGCCATATGCAGTACGGCGTTTCTAAATACAAATTAACTAATAGTTGTGTAAGTACATGTATTGTAAATAATTACATTATTTGTAACGTAGGACGAATTTTCATATACTCTCTTTAAAAAATGGCACCACCAATGCTTTGAGCTATTAATGTACTATGTTCATAAGTTCCTCATTACAAGTAAACGTTAAGTGCAATGGACGATTTCATTTTCAGAATGAGGTGGTAATGACTTGGTGCCAAATCAGGACAGTAGTGGTGCAAGGTGATCAAAAATATCCCACTTAAACTCCTCAAATAAAATTGTGCGTGCATCAGTGTGTGGTCGCGCGTTATTATGCAGAACCACCACATTATTGGTAAGCCTTGTGTTTTGGTTTAAATATGCTCTTCTCAAATTACATAGAATTTCACCGTATAATCATTGTATTTATTGTGGTTCTAAATTCCATAAAACTCGTTGAATAACATGCCTTTAGAGTCCCAGAAAATTATGCTTATCGTTTTCCTATTGGAAAAAGTTTATTTGAATTTTTTTGGCTTATTTAGAGAAATTAGTTTATATCCATTGCTTTGACTGTTCTTTGTTTATGTGTTCACATTCTGGATATAGATTTAAACTCCAGTCATAATTTGGTGTAAAAATGCTTCATCTTTCATTTCTAAACGTTCGAAAAATTCTTTTTAAAATTTGGGCCTTGTAGACATCTGTGGGCTGTATTAGGACCCACCGGACTCATAGGTGCATTTAATATGGTAACCTAAATTTTCAGACACGATTCTGTATAGAGTACTGCGAGACATTATGTTGAATGATCTGAAATCGAAAAACGCCTGTTTTATCAAAAAAAATAGTTAACCTGGTGAACCATGTCTTTGGCCATGATCGATTTACGCGCTTGACCCCCTTCATCATGCATATCTTTGTGTCCGTTTATAAATTGTACACATCAATCACGTACCGCAATATCACTTATTACTGTACAGCAGTAAACAACACATAGATGACGGTGAATTTGAGCTGCGCCATTCCCTTCGATTTGCAAAAAACTAATTACATTTCGAATCACATAGATGGCGAACATTAAAATTGTTTCTTCCATGTCTTTATGGCCAATATTAGAACAATATAAAACAAAAACGGTCGAAAGCGGCACGTTATAAAAAAATAATCTACTAGGTGCGGCATGTAGCAACATGTGAACGGAATACCTGTGTGTAGTGAATATTCACAAATCAGAGGTTGATTTTGAGATTGCCCTCGTATGTATGTATTATATAATGACAAAAATAACAAAATTACTTACTATTATTATATCCCCCACTTTTTAGTTGTTCTAGAAGATTATAATTAATATTAAAATAGAATAGAAATATGTATGCGTAACAATTGTAATAAAAATTTGTATGAATTTCTATAAATGCTGTAAGTTCAATTCTACGTATGAGACCATCTTTAATTGACAATTAACGAATAGTACTACAATAATATAATAATCGCATTGTATCGTACACGACACAACATGATACAAGCAATTTGCATATCTATTACAATATTCTATGATAAATACATTAATTTAGGATCGGTGGTTTTGATTGGAAAATTAGAAACCAAATAATATTTTATAAAATAGCATTAAGTTGCTTCGTTATACCAATACCGATTTATCCACACATTGTCTATTAAAATAAAAACTAGTATTGGTTTAACCAAACATTAGTCTCATAAGAAAAAAGGTCAAATGAATTCCGCAAACAGTCAGTATTAAATTTTTTAGTAAGTGTAGTATTATATAACAATGTGGTCTTTGTGACTCATATGAAAAGGTTATCAATACATGCAGTACTATTTTAAAATGCAATGAAATATAATCGGAACTCGAAAATTATTAGTATAAATACAATTACTAATATATACTCTTTCAATAGGCTTACCAATACAAACTTCATCAAAACAACAAAATTATGTATTAATATTAATATGTACTTAAAATAATTATATATTCGATGCCTTCTGTCGTCGTGGCACAAGAACGAGGTGACTATACATTAAGGCAACCGAATCTTAAAAAATGCACTATATACTATTGTTATTTGTAATATAAGTGAGCACGTATTTATAAGAGTATATAGTTTGAGTCAATTATAATTATAAAAGACTATACCAAAAAAAAAAAAATTAAATTAACTCTAAAGATTATATAATAAATCTCAAAAACTATTTAACTCTGAAAAGTAAAATAAAAATGTATATCCCTTAAAAAATCACTAAATTAAAAAAACAAAATTGTTTCATTTCGGGTTTGTCTGTTTGTGACACGTCCCTATGTCACTTATTTATTCCCTTTATCTCAGCTCACGATGCTCCACATCGAAGATATATGTAAGATTGTTTTTTAAGTATCTAATAACTTTGAATATCAAATATATATGTAGGCGCACTTTTAGAAAAATCTAAGCATCATTTAAGTATAAACTATTTTTAGCCTTTTTTTTTATTTTTAAATAAAATACAATTTTGCCTAGGGTGTGATTATAGTTAAATTTTAATTCAATTAAATTAAAGTTAAGTGTAAATGAATAATAAGAAAAATAGACAATTTGTAAATATTTTATATAAAATAAAATTTAAATTAAATAGAACTATCCATACTTTCGGCATACGTGGGCACTTTGGTAGAAAACAAATTAATATGTTTCATTACAAATATATTTTAATACGACTTAATATATACATAATATAGTTATCTACATTTTCTTAATATTTATTTACATTACATAATTTAGTTTCCAAAACATATATTATTTACTTACTAGCATTAGCGTTTTCGAAATTTATTGCTATAGGTGTAGCAATCAATATTATAAATATGAAATCCATATTATTTTGTATCTATTAAAGTAAAACTAATTCGTACATTTCATTTGAATACAATTGTAGTCTTGTACTGCTTTAACAAAAGTCTGTAAGGGAATATCAAATATGTTTATGTAAACAGTAACAAATGATTCAATTGTATTTGCTTAGATGCTAATTCATTCTACAAATTTAACGTAAAGAAAAAAGTAGGAATTCTTATAACATTTAAACATTTAAATATTTCACTCCAATAATTATATTACATAATATAATATCCCTCTCTACAACCAATCATTCGGTTGTTAAGACTCAGATTCAGCTCTTGGGGGCAGATATATGATTTTAACTAAGAAATTCTTTAATCAGAGATCAATGGTAGGAAACTTACTTTGATAAACAGACGTTTAGTGATTTGGCTTAATTAGAATTCAAGATTTTCGTTATTCGATTTTGGTATATAATCAATATGGTATTGTTATTTGGAAATACGAATTGGTACGACACGAATGAAATTATTTTAAAACGCAATTTATTCATTTTTGATTCATGGGATATTAAACACTTTTATTAATATATGTATTTGCACGAAATTGTTTTAAACGTACTTGGAATTATACTTTGGAAAATGTTAAATATTTAATTTAATATATGTTTAGTACCAATTATATTCATATCTCTGATTTTGTTGATGGTATTTTCTTTGAATATTTTACGCTACACGTTACTATTATATACATTTCTAATTTTCAAATCACTTTACCTCAAACGATATAAGAACGACCCAAGAAGTCGTGGAAGAAAATATATATCTAGATAAGAAATTATGAAAAAAAATATGGATGAATATTTTCTAGTTTCTAACATAACTTACCATTGTTTCTGCTTCATCTTGCTTATATGTGGTGGTATGTTTTTTTTATGTGGAATATTTTTTTTTTTTTTTTTTAAAGAAAATCTAATAAATTTTTATTGTAATAATAATATAATAAAACAAAATGAAATTTTAAAGTTATCATTTATTTCCTATACGCGTATCAAGTTCGCCCATAGTGTTGGCGAAGGAGGTCATGCCCTTCCCCTCGCTATTTTATTTGATATTTGTTTACGTCTTCCTCACATCCACAGGCAGCTGACAGCAGTATGGAGTAGTATCTGCGGGTATAAAAATAAAAATACGGCTATTTAAATAATAGTTTAATGACTACTACCAAAACGATCAATTTCCATAATGAACGTTGAAGAAGTAGTTGTTTTTATTACCTTTTGTAACATTTATTAACAGCTAGAAAGTATACTACACCCATTTATGTATAATATATATTGTATATGTATTTACCGTCGTATCGTAAGTGACAGAGAGTTTTTATTATTTCATAAATAATAATCATTTGATTATGGCCCGTTGAACCTTGCATGTTGTTCGTGTTTTACACCAGATATTTTTTGTCTCTTCGCTGTCAACCATTCATATATCAAAACCACTAGCGAAATCGTAAAGAAACAAATATATATTTCGTTTCATCGCCTACGAAGACCGCATCTTGGAATGGAGTAATTAGTGGATGTTCTCCTCGCGATAGGCCCCGTCAGCTGTCGGCATAATAAGCATACACACTAAATACATGAGTAACATGTATAAAAATAATGTAAATAACCAAGTATAAATATTTTGGTCGGCGTAGGTTATTGTTTGATCGTCTAGAAAATAGTTAATTGTATGTGTGTTTTTTAATTTTGATTTTTTTTTTTTTGCTGTCTTTACAATTATTTTTTATTTTATGTCATAAAAATGTTGGTGATATGCTTTCAATACCTAAAGAACCGATGATTTTATTTCACCCTTATCCCTTATGTATAAAAAATCTCCACTGGATAAAATAAAACATATGGCTCATACAGATTGCCGGTCCCGGCATATGGCTGGCGACTTATAATAAAATGGTCGGTCGTCATGAAATTGACCCTAGCCCTAGCTGAGGAGTTAGGTCGTAAATTCTAATTCTTTTTTCAATTAAATAATTAACCTCGTAATAACTATCTTACTTTTATATGTAAAAATAAATGTATATGATCCGAACTCATTTCTTCATTAATTCTTCATAATTTTTTTTTTAATTTTTCTTATAACAATATCTTTAAGATCGTCAACCATTTCATTTATTTGGCGACTAATAGTATTGTTGTAAATTAGCACTTTGGATAAAAATTTTTAAATTTTTTTCCCAACATTGGTTCAACTAAAATTAAATAGTCACGACCGAAGCAACCGTAGGCCGATGGATGTGCCGCCTAATCAATAATATCGACCACAGGATACATAGGAGACACCAGAAGATTAATTACCACCTCATCCAAATTTTATCAGGGCACTGATGATATAACTGTTATCTGTTTTGGTTTAAAATAAACAACAGCAAAATGTGCATGTCTTGTGCAAACGAAACGGATGATGCAAATCACACGGTTTTCGGCTGTGACTGATAGCACAACCAACAGAAATCGCTTAAAATGGAGCTGAACTTAGAACTCTCGCCGGAGAACATCATTAGCTGAATGCAGCGGAGTAACGAAAATTGTAGGAAGAAATCACATTTCATCACGAAGGGCATCTAATATAAGGATCAAGAAAAGTGAATCACATAGGAATTTTAACGGGCGCAAGTTAGAAGAGTAATCAACTAGAAAAAGCATACATTAAATTGAAAGCAGTAACATTTGATTAGAAGACCCGTTGTACAACCAATTAATCTATCAATCTAAAATTATTATGTTCAGTAAATTTGTAAATTATAATTTTTATGAACCTCGTATATATTAAATAATTATGATTATGATTCTTTGAAATAAACAATGTTCATGTAAAAGAAAGAAAATAAGACCCAGACAAGGTGCATGTCCGTAACCGTCATCCCTTAGTTTACGGGTTCTTACAAATCAATCCTTTTCTAAATTTAAATACAATATTGCATAAAATATATACGTAATAATTACATACGCACAATTAACTTTATTCTGAATAACTGCTTAAAACACATGTATCGGGGTCATAAATTTATATCTAATTATAGAGGTTTTTTCTGTACATTTTTCACTTTTTATAATCAGTGAATTTCCAAATAGTAGAAAAATAGAAATTACATTAAATGTAATTATAAATATAGTTATCACTTATAATAAATATTTTAAAATATAATTAATGCAAATAATAAGACGAAAATTTTCCATTTTTTGCAGTGGCACATATATTAAAAATCCTTGGTGTATATACTTCGTTTTCACATTCTTCCTAATCTTTTGGAGGTGATTTATTTAAATCAAGTCCAAAATAATTATTCTCATAAGATGTTGACATTCCCTCTTGTTTGTCATCGATGGAAGGATATTCATCTTGAATTTCAACCGGAGTTGAAGGCACAGGTAGTTGCTGATTTGAATCATTAGCAGCGTGTTCATAATTTTGTGCATGTGGTTGTGAATAGTATGTGCTTGACTTGAATATAGAATATTCATGTTCACGTTTTGGCGGTTGGCCATACAATTGGTTTGATTCGTAAATATAAGGATAATTTCGTTTTGGTACCGGTTCGTATTGCACTTGACTTATATCGAATACAAATTCTTCAATTATTTCTACAGGATATTCGGATACATCAAAATTATACTCATCACAAAATTCCTTTGGACCTTTTGCATTTGTGTATTCTACCAAAAGAAATATGAATTATAATATTTAAATAGATTACAAACCTATCGTGGTTCATTAATTACTTGTAGAAATGGGTAAACAATTAGCAGTATTTATTAAAAATATATTATACATTGAAAACGCAATTTTGATATAGTAATATAGCCTCATCGTTATGATCGTTATCAAATGAAAACTTTTGTTCTAAGTATAAGCCATTTTTGTAATATGAATGAAATAATATTTTCAGAAAAGATACGATCGACTATTTTCATTTCAATACTATAGTGTAACGATAAATTTAATATCAATCTATTGGTCATATCGTAAAACCTTAATCCGTATAAAATATTTTCATAAATACATTCGGTAACGCGTTTTTAAGATACGTATAATATCTAAATAAAAATAGTTGTTCGCGCCAGACAAATCTCGGTAATTATATATTGCTGCGAGACGGTTGTCCCGAGCACTTGTGTTAGGCCGTTAAAGGAATTATCAATCGATAGACGGTTTTGAAGGAATATAAAATTGGACTGTACAATTTGACGAAAACTTAAAATCTATTTTTCATAATTAGTTAGAGTGATTGGAGGGGAGACAATTAAATCGTCATATAACGACAAACAAATCCCACCATCGGGTGTATAATTCGCATTAAACAAATATTTTATGTTATTATAAAACCTGTCCTCTTATTGACGTAGAGTAGCCCCAGAACGCGTTTCTTCCTTGATCAGCGACGATGCAACGACGACAACGGAGCGCACTCGCGAATATGAAATATATGTATATATGTATAGGTGTATAGATATTGCGTAGCACGCGGACGACAAATAATGCGTACTCGCGAATATTGAAAAATGTATATGTCATGAGCGAAAACCGAGGATATTGATATCCATGAATGCTGTGACCGCGACGGGTATCGACGCACGACACCGGTGCGTGCAGGGCGAGTACGGTGGGTACGGTCCGACGCAGCGGCGACATCGTCGTTGGGCGGCGGCAAACAGCACGAAGCTGCCAAGCGTGCGTTATATTCTGTTCGGCGTGAACAATGGTATATATAAATTTGTTTCTACAGCGGGGAAATATTATTAAAGAGAATGCAATAAAAACGAGCTTATGTTGTTGGTAACTAAATATTAGTTACCTTTAATCTACAATTGATAGACATTAATGATCGACTTACTAAATTATTTTTAATTATAATTTGTGAGTAAAATTGTTATTTTGTAATCACTTATGAACCATACTTTCACAAATAATAATAAATTACGATTATTGTAACAGCTTCTGTCAATTAAAAGCATTGTTAAATGTCCTCATTACAATAAATATAATGAATTTTAACTTTTCTAACAATAACTGAAAATGTAATTACTTATTAATTACATTATAATTAATAACTTTAAATACGAAAGGTTATAAAATTATTCGGAAATCGTTGTTTATATCAATCAAATGTTTTACAGAACATACTTATGAATGATGCAATAGTGTCTCTAATGTACCGGAAATAGCCAAACGACACACCTATGAAAATACATGTTATATTTATTCTGTTGATACAAATAATATTACAAACACATGTATTTTGTAAAAACTAAATGCTCTCGTGATTTATAGAACATTTGTCTGTATAAATTGGTTTATGAACAATTTAATTTATTCAAATTATCAAATATGAATTGGTTTAGTATATTTTATTTTATTTAAAGATAGAATGTGTACAGTTTTTAATTTAAGAGATTTATTGAATTCAACATCCATTCTACAATCCCAAAATTGCTTGACATAAATTCAGAAATTTAAGAAAATATAATATGATTAATTAATTAACTGACCTTTATGATACAACCATAACATTCCCCATTGTTAATTATTTTAAATAAATTTACCATATATTTGTTATATTTTATATTTGTTATTTATTATTCAACACCGTAATTACTATAATATAAATTATTAACACTCATCTCAAATTGAACATGAATATATTTGCAGCCGAAAATATATAATAACAAACTAAAACCTTAAAATCAATATAACGTACTCGTCAGACGTTTATTTAATGCTATTTAAAATTTTAAATGAATGTATGAAATATTATATTTTATTATTAGGAATTATAACTAAATAATTTGTTATAGTATTATATTGCTTTTATTAAAAAGTGTGACATTTCATTTATCACCAAATAACAAATAAATGAAAGTTGTAGTTTCAATGCTGTATTCTAACTCTTATATTCTATACAAAAAATCTTATAATTAACTCACTGTGAAAATAAAAAGATATATTTATAGCTTCCTCTATTGAGCCTTTACAAAGAAAAAACATTGATATATAATGATCATTAGTGTTTATGTTAATTTACACTATGCTTATAACATCTATCAATGACATATTTGTATTAAAAATTTGGTCAATATTTTTATTTGACCCGTCCTTGCGGAAATATTAATTGTACAAAAACAAATTACTTACGATTATAACCGGCTTTCCTCATATACCCTGAATAGAATTATTGAGTTTAATGTAATAAAACATATGTGTCAGTTCCACGTAATATACGATTATATGATAACATTTTTTTATAAAATGAAATTTCACAATTTTTTTTATTTTTTAAATGTTTAATTATTATAAAGTATATTGAAGTTAAAATCTGAAATATTACTATTGCAATCTTCTTCAACAAAAATTGGATATCTGAATACTTAAATAAATCATCATAAGATCGTTAATCATGTACTACTTATAATAAGACATGTATTTGGAAATTACATAGAGACTCACTAAATAATAAAATTCATACTTTGAAATATCATTTCCGGTTTGAACTAAATAGTTTTAATCACACATCGAAATTGGAGGAATAATAGAATTAATAAATTTCAACTACTCTTTTGTCCCTAGATTATTGTTTTAAGCAAAATAAGATAAAATAACGGTGATTGGTGAAGGTAAAAATTATCCTCACTAGTGTTTACCAATGTACAGAATACCTTTTCAAAATCACATTTCGTTTCACTTATGTTCATTGTTACGAATAAAAGTAAATGATTTTAATTCTATTGTTGACGTTAATTGTTGTGGAAATGTACAATATTAAGTATATGATTGTATATTAAATGTACAATTTATATATATATATATAATTTAAAATTACGAGGATAGCAATAATATGTTACAAATTTGTAATTTTTCCATTTTACAAGAATCATTATAAAATATACACAATATATACAATACAATAATGAGTATAAACCGAGTTTAAAAGAATTTGTAAATATTTAAAACGTACAATATAAATTTTTTTTGCACCACTCTAGTGGATTATCCAGGGTGATATGACGTTTGCATACTACAAATCAAAAAATTGTTTATAAATTGAAATCAATTTTTTCGCAACCACATGACGATTTATTCCCATATGAATAAAACATATATAAATGTCTTTCAATTAACTATACAGTACATAATAAACTTAGATTTCATCACAGTAACAGTACATACACGTTTCAATTGTACTATAAAGGTGATCTTGATATTTATAAAATATACCTAAAACATACATAATCATATATTTGAGCAGTAAAATTGTCTTCGGAAATTTTATGAAATTTTATTTCACTACATTAGTTACATAATTATACCTCATATATTAAATGGTCATATTGTGCTACTCAAATATGAATACTAAAATATTGCACATTTGGTATAACTATATAGCTACAGTATATAGCTATAAAAATAAAAAAATACCTCTTGCATTTTTATATAATCTACTTTCAGGTACATCTAAGAAAAAATATGCATATTAAAATACATAAATTATACTATAATCATAAAATGGTATCAATGTTATGCGTCAAATATTTAATAATTAGTGTTAAATGTTGTTATTATTATGTACGTTACATGTATACATTTAAATTTCAACACACATACATCTATATACATACACCGTACCATACATATTGATATAATTACTCTAGAATATAACGGAAAACTAACGGAAATCGTAAATGTTCACCGAAATGGTGTGATTTCATTTTCATGTATATTATCACTTTAGTAGTTGTACAAATTTTGAAAAAATAAAAATCATACAACGTAATAACTTATGTATTCGAATATATGCGTACAATTTTTATATATTAAATGTTGACAAATATAACAATAACCTCGAAAAAAGTTTTTCTTAATACGTGTAGTGATTATTAGTATAAAAAAAACTTTGAAAATTTATAAAATACATTTAGTACCACTCGCTTAATTTAAAATTTGAATTTTCATAAATAAATGATTTCATGGATTATTTAATATATATTATAAATAATTCTGTTTTTGCGAATGTTTAACGCATTATCCGTAACATAGATCTGTTGCATAGATAGATGAATAAATGCATTAATATATTTTTCTGGAGAATTTACTTTGAATTTATGAATAATTTGTTTTCAAATTACTCACATAAATTGTTATATGCATGTTTGAAAGCATCAATACTAGATTCTTCTCCTATAAGATTACGTACTATGATTTCTTTACTTCAATTTATATCATTACATTCCAATATATAATGCTGTGTTTGTAAATACAAAATATCTAATGGTTTTGTAGGTATAAGTATTGTAAATAATTATATAAAATTTCAATATTGTTAAATTAACTGTCGATATGTTAAACCTAAAATGAGACATGTGAAACACAACTTTTTGATGTTATAAAAGTCTATCTCAAAAGTAATCTCCAATGCGAAAAATAATTAAAACAAAATTTAAAACACTTATTAACTGCGTATAATATTTGTAATATTTATATTACTTTTTTACATAGTCTCCGGTAACTCTATACATTTTTTGTAACGTCGGACGAGCTTTTGTACACTAATAAATGTGTTCGCCAGCATATTGAGACATTGATTTACTTGTTCATAAATTTCAAACTACTTGCAAAATATTAAGATGCAATGAACGATTTCATTTTCGGAAAGAGATGGTAATCACTTTGTGCTAAATTAGGGATTGTTGGTAAGTGGGGGCTTGATCGAAAATTTCCAAGTAGAAATCCTCAACAAATTTTTTTGTGCGTGCATCAGTGTGTGATCGCGTGATATCATGCAGAAGCACCACTTCGTTGGTAAGCATTCCTGGTGTTTTGGTTTGAATTGCTCTTCTCAATTCACGTAGAGTAAACCGCTGCATTTATTGTGGTGCCAGGTTCCATAACCTTGGTCATCAATATGCTTTTACTGTCCCAAAAAACTGTGGCCATCATTTTTCGATTGGAAAAAGTTTAATAGAATCTTTTGGCTTGTTTAAAGAATTATTGTGCATCCATTACTTACTGTTTTTTAATTTTCGTATTGACATATTAGATCTAGGTCTAATCTTCAGTCACAATTTGGTGTAAGAATGCTTCACTTTCCAGCTCTAATCTTTCGAATAATACATTTCCTGAATTGACATGTTGGACCTTGTGGACAACTGTGGTTTGCTTTGGGACCCGACTGGTACAGAACATGTGGTAACCTATGTTTTCAAACTCGATTCTATGTAGAGTACTATGAGAAATTTCGAAATATCTTGTTGGGAGATGTGGGATCTTAAAAATGGTTTTCTCGAACGAATTGGTCAACTAAGTGAATTACGTTTTTAATCATGATCGATTTGCGCCTTTGGCTCCCTTCATTATACATATCTTTTCATTCATTTTTAAATTGTCCACACCAATCACGTACTGAACCATCACTCATTACTGTATAACAGTAAACAGTACATAACGACCAACGATGATTTTAAATTGTGTCATTTCCTTCGGCTTGCAACAAACGAATTACACTTCGCACCGTATAGGCGGAGGGAGATATAATAGTATTCCCCATGTTATTATAGCAAAAATTAGAACAATACTGAGGAAGAGTGGTTGAAATGCAGCAATATGTTTTATATATGGATAAAAAAACAAAATAATTTACCTTTATATTTTCCCGCGATTCTTAGTTGTTCTAAAAGAGTATTTAAATTAATATTAAAATGAAATATGTATGCGTAACAATGTTAATTTAAATTTGTTTTTTTTTATGAATGCACTAAGTTAAATTCTATGTATGAGACCATTTTTTAATTTACCATCAAAGATTTATTCAAATTCAAAACAAATTTAAAACGATTTGGTCAAAAGGACCAAAATGTATGTACGCATGTTCCTTCCTACTTGGGTCGTATTGGGCTTGTTCATAGAGAACGAATTAATATGATACTAAACAACTGTGAATAACATGTTACAAAAGAAAAATCATGTTAGACACAGTTGTATAAAATGCTGTAAATTAATGGAATGTATTTCACGTATTTTTCAATATATATTATATACGTAGACAAATTGTTAATCTTACGTAGAGGAACAAATAACAAATATGAAACCGAAAAAATTTTCGTTTATTACAAATATGAACGACCTAGCCTGGTTGACGACAGTGTGTTCGCTGAAGTACAGCCTCAGCGGCGAACAGCTACGAAACGTGTACTCGCATTCGAGTATTAAACAACGTTAACAACAACTTGCTCTTTAACGTTTAACTGTTAAACGTTTGACGTAACTGGCTACGGCAATGCGACCACACGCACACGACATACAATATAATAATTTTAGTGGCGAAAATATTATTAAAGAACAAAAACAAAACCCGAAACCGATCGCTCGCAATTAATAATGCGACCATCAATAATATTAACAACGTGCACGGAACGTCGACAAGGCGGACTCGATCGCGACATAATAATGTTTATAAATACATCCTCACCTACACGCAACTGTTGCCGCAAACGACACTGACGATCTCGTTACACGAATGGTGTTATCAGTAGCGGCTCGTGAGGTTCACAGAAAGTGAGGCAGAAATTTTTTACCCCTTTCTCATTATTCCGTCATCATAAATTACCATTCCTAATTCCTATTTTTTATTTCCTAAAATTTACCTCAAGTAAATATCAGAGGCAATTTTAGGGTAGGGGATGGTGTTACACCCCCCCTCCACCTCTCCCATCATAAATCGATCGGTTCGTTGAAAATAGATTGATAACGCCTATTTCGACATGTTTTGTGTATATAAAACGAAGAGAGAAAATGCCCGCTTTCAATCTCATTAAAATAAAACATAGGTAAAATAGTGTGTACCGTGTAATACTGTTTGTTTTATTTACGAACAACAATAGTCGACAACGACAACGACAACGCGTGATGATATGACGATTTAAAAATAACTCGGACCCAGTTCGTTCGTTCCTCACATCACTGTGTAATTCGTGCCGATGAATAGGGGAATAATAGGGATAAGATTGATCGCTTAAAACTTCGCATTTTTCAGATAGTTGTCAATTATTTAGACTATATGATTGACGCAATATTATTTTTATTTAATTTGGTAAATAATATTATTTTATATAGTTTATTAGGTGAGGTACGTGCCCGCGTGCTCCTTAACAAGAGCTACCACTGGTTATAATCGCCCTACCGGTACTAAACAAATAGAATTAAAATAATATTATAATTGCATTGTATCGTATACAACAGAACATGATACAAGCAATTATCATAACTATTACAATAGATATAATACATTTATATAGGTACGTCAGTCCCAATTGAAATTTAGAAACTGAACAATATTTTATAAAAATATAATAAGTGTTTCGTTATTCCCATACCCGAGTTTTCCTTACTATAGAAATCAAAATTGAAAACTAGTATAGGTTTAATCAAATATTCGTAACAAAAACGATAATTTAAATTTTGTCAAAAACAGTCTGTGTTATTTATTTGAGTAGGTGTAATTCCATATGAAACGTTTATCGATATCCGCAGTACTACTCTAAAATGTAACGAAAGATACTTGAAAATCACAAATTATTATCAAATTATAATAAATTGATACTATATAAAAGGATGTACATATATATATATATATATATAAATATATTAAATTTATGATTTAAATAACGTTAAGAGTTCCGTTTATACAAATCTCCAATACATTGTATTCAAATTATTATAAATACAATTTATAATATATATGTTATCAATGACTTACCCATACACACTTCATCAAAACAACAAAATTATATATTATAATTAATATGTATTATAATATTTACATATTCATTGGCTTTTGGCGTCGTGATACAAGATCGAGATGACTATACATTTAAGCGACTAAATCATAAATGAATACAATATATACTATTATCATTTGTAATAAAAGTAAACACATATTTATCAAAGAATTTGGTTTAAGACGATTATCATTATAAAAGACTAAAAAAAAAAATGCATATTTTAAAAATAATTAATAAATCTCAAAAGTTATTATATTCTGAAAAGTAAAATAAAAATTTATGTCCCTTGAAAAATCACAAATTAAAAATTCAGAATTGTTTTATTTTTATGTCTGTATATTTATGACACGTCAATCGGTCACTTATTTAATCTCTTTGTCTCAGCTCACGATGCTCAACATCAGAAAAAAAAGGAAGATTAATTTATAAGAATCAAATAACTATGAATATTAAATTTATATTAAAGCACACTAAAAAAAAAATATCTACATATTACTTAAGCATATAATATTTTTAGTATTTAATATATTTCTAAATAAAATTTTATAATTGAAAGTGATTTTCTTGAGGTGTGATTAAAGTTAAATTTATATTCAATATGTTTGAGTGTAAATTAATAGGAAGTGAAATAGACAACTTATTAATATTTTATATAAAATAAAGTTATTAATTACATAGATCTATCTACACATACTTTCGGCATCGCTTACTTTGATAAAAAACAACAAATTAATGTGTTTGCATAACAATTATATTATATTACGTCGTTTTATATACATAATGGAGTTATCTACAATTTTCTAACTTTTATTATATATAATTTAATTTATTTTACAAAACATGTATTATTTACTAACTTGCATTAGCGTTTTCAAAAGTAATTGTAACACTTGCAGCAATCAATATCATTAGAATGAAATCCATATTAATTTCGTTACTGTTTTAGTAAAACTAATTCGTACAATTCAGTTGAGTACGATTGCAGTCTTGTACTGCATTAACAAATGTCTGTAAGGGAATATAAAATATGTTTATGTTAACAGTAAACAAATGGTTCATTTTTATTTGCTTAGATTCTAATTCATTTCACAAAAATCAACATAAAAAATAAATATGAATCCTAATAACGTTTTAAAATTTAATGATTTGTTTACACTAAATATATGGATATAATATAAAATCTTTCTCTACATCCAATCAATCTGTTGGTAAGATCTCGGTTCAGCCTTTGGGAACAGACAAATGATTCGAACGTAGAATTTCTTCATAATTTTGAGATTGTTAGTGGTTTTTTGTCAATACGCATTGTAATTAATCTATGAAAAATGAAGTGTGTATAATATGTTATGGTAAAATATTACATCACTCGTCGGTATTAGAAAATTGTCATAATTATGCTTCATGTTATTCGTCTCATTCTTCTAAATTTCATTTATTTACATAAAACTCTGTTTTTATATAAAATGATGAATATACCTGATATACATTTACATGACCGTGATCCCTTAGTTTACGGGTTCTTACAAATCAATCCTTTTCTAAATTTAAATACAATATTAAATAAAATATACACTTAACTATTACATACGCATATTTAACTTTATACTGAATAACTGCCTAAAATACATGTATCGAGGTCATAAATTTATATCTAATTATAGGGATTTTATCTGTACATTTTTCACTTTTTATAATCAGTGAATTTCCAAATCAATATTATTATAATTTTAATTAACAATTACAATAAATATTATAAATAATATGACAAAAATTAAACAGCATGCCCGCATGGTTTCGAGGCACACTATTACGCTGCGGCACAACAGCTGTGAATTCTTGGTTTATATACTTCTACTTCACATTCTTTTTAATCTCGTGGAGGTGATTTGTTGAGATCAAATATGAAATTACTTCCCATGTAAGATGTTGACGTTCCCTCTTGTTTGTCATCGAAGGAAGGATATTCATCTTGATATACCGGAGTTGAATACACAGATAGTTGCTGATTTGAATCATAAGCAGTGTGTTCATATTGTTGAGAATCTTGTTGAAAATATTCTAAACTGGAATTAGATATAGAATATTCATCTCCACGTTTTGGTGGTTTCTTTCGTTCATAAATATTAGTTTCTTTTCGTTTTGGTGCCGGTTCGTATTGCACTTGACTTATATCGAATACAAATTCTTCAATTATTTCTACAGGATATTCGGATACATCAAAATTATACTCATCACAAAATTCCTTTGGACCTTTTGCATTTGTGTATTCTACCAAAAGAAATATGAATTATAATATTTAAATGGATTACAAACCTACCATAGTTCAACTACTACTATGTATAAATGAGTAAGAACTTAGCAGTATTTATTAAAAATGCAATATACATATAAAAAGCCATTGTGATATAGTAATATAGCCTAATCGTTATAAACGTTATCAAATGAAAACTTTTTGTTCCAAGTACAAACCATTTTTGAAACAAGAATAAAATTTAATTTTCAGAAAAAAACAATCGACGAATTAAATTTGAAAATTTCAGTAAAACGATAAATCTAATACCAATCTGTTGGTCAAATCACAAAACGTCTATCTGTATAAAATATTTTCATAATTACATTCGGTTTCACGTTTTTCAGATACTTTAATTATTTTAAAAGAAAATAATAGTATATATTTATTGGTTTCTACATCGGGGAAATATTATTGCAGGCAATGCAATAAAAACGAGCTTATGTGGTTGGCAACTAAATACTCGTAGTTCAGTTAAAAGACATTACTATTCGACTTAGTAAATTATTTTTAATTATAATTTGCGAGTAAAATTTGTTTGTTCCTAATCAATTATGAATCATACTGTTACAAATAATAATAAATTATAATTATTGTAACAGCTTCTGTCAATTAAAAACATTGTTAAATGTCCTGATTACAATAAATATATTAAATTTGATCCCTTTAATAAAAACTGAAAATGTAATTAATTAATTATAATTTTATAATTATTAACGTTAAAGACCAAGGTTTTTAATATTATTTGGAAATTGTTTAAATCGATTATAGTTTTTACAGAACATACTTATGAAATGTGAGATAGTGTCTTTAATATATCCGAAATAGCCAAATGACACACCTATTAAAATACATATTATGTCATAGGATTTATTCTGTTGATACAAATAATATTACAAAAACACATGCATTTTGTAAAAACTAAATGCTTCCAAGAAAAATGGAATATTTATCTGTATCAATTGTTTTGTGACTAATTTAATTCGTTGAAATTATCATACATGAATAAGTGTAATAAATATTATTATATTCGAAGATAGAATGTATAAAATTTTTAATTAAAGAGATTTATTGAATATTACATTCATTCTAAAATCCAAAAACTGTCTGACATAAATTCGAAAGTTTATAAAATGTGATATATGATTATTAAATTAACTTGCTTATATGATACAAATATAATACTCTTAATTGTTGATTATTTCAAATAAATTTTACCATATTTTTATATTTTTTTGTTATTGTAATGTTAAACACCATAATTTTTACAATATAAATTAGTTATATTCATCTCAAGCTAAATATGAATATTCTGCATTAAAAAAAAATATATATAAATACAGGCCATAATATTAAAATGAAAATAACGAACCTGACAGACGTTTATTCAATGCTATTTATAATTTTAAATTAATATATTTCAAATTTTATTTAATTATTGTGAATTATATATAAATAGTTTGTAAAAGTATTATAATGCTTTTAATAAAAACTTTCACATTTTATTCATCACCATACAACAAATAAAAAAGATAAACCTGTAGTTTTGTCTACTGTAGTTATGTGTTCTAACTCACATACAATTCTACATAAAATATCTTATTATGAACTCACTGTGATTATAAAATGATACATATATAGCTTCTTTAACTGTGCCTTTACACAGAAAAAACATTAATAATTATTGAACATAAATGTTTTTATTAAAATATATTATGTTTATAGCATCAATCCATCACATAATATTATTACAATTAAATCAACACAATCATTCGACCCTTACTTATCCAATTTTAAATTGTATAAATTCAAATAACTTACGATTATAACCGGCAACACTCATATACCCTGAATATAATTATTGAATTTACGAGTATATGATAACATACTTTTATAGAATAAAACTTCATAATTATGTTTTTATATTTATTAGGATTAATTATCATAAAAAAAATTATAGGTAAAATCTGATACATTACTCTTGCAATCTGCCTCAAGATGCATTGGAATTCTGAATACTTAATTAAAAATTTATTTAAAAATTACACAAAGACACACTAAAAGATACAATGCATATTTTGAAACATAATTTCCGACGTGAACTAAATTGTTTTAATGACACATCAAACTTGGATGATGAATAGAATTATTAAATTTCAACTTATATCGTGTGCCAACATAAATGTTTTTAAAAAAATGAGATGAAAAAACGAAGATTGGTGAAGGTGCAAATTATCTTTACCAATGTCTTCAATGTACAGAATACTTTTTCAGAATCATACTTCGTGTAACATATGTTCATTGATATAATTAAAAGTATATAAATCTAATTTAATTGTTGACGTTTATTGTGGTATAAATGTACAAGATTAGGTATATAATTGATATAAATGTACATTTCATATATTTTATTTTAAATTACGAGGGGAGCAATAATATGCTATTATAACAAATTCGTAATTTTTCCAATATACAATATACACAATATAAACAATACAATAATGAGTATAGACCGAATTTAAAAGAATTTGTAAATATTTAAAACGTACTATGTAAATTATTTCTGCACCACTCTATTGGATTATCCAGGATGATATGATGTTTGCATACTACAAATCAAAAAAATTTTTATGAATTGAAATCAATTTTTTCGCAACTACATGACGATTTATTTTCATATGAATAAAACGTATATAAATGTCCTTCAATTAACTATACAGTACATAATAAACTAAGATTTCATCACAATTAAATTACATACACACTTCGACTATACTATAAAGGTAGTCAAGATACTTATAAAATACTCCTAAAACATACATAATTATATATTTAAGCAGTGTAATTATCTCTGGAAACTTGAAATTGTGAAATAATATAACATGATGGTTTCATAATAATAACGCATTTATAAAGTGGTAACATTGTGTTATTCAAATATATACACTCATATATTACACAGTCGGTATAATTGTATCTAACTACAAAAAATAAAAAATACCTCTTGCATTTTTAAATATTCTTTTTTCCGTTACAGCTATAAAAAAAAGGTGCATATAAAAAACAAATAACATGTTATCATCATAAACTGGTATCAATTATATGCGTCAAATAATTATAATTCGTGTGATGTAATTTTACTATAATATACATATACATTTAGATTCCAACACACATGAACCTATAAACATTTATATTAACATACGTATTGATAGAATTCTTCTGAAACATAACGAATATCGAACGGAAATCGTATACGATCACCAAAAAGTTTTAAATTTATTTTTAGATGTTTCCTCCTAAGTGATTGCATGGATATTAAAAAAAGGCAAAATCACACAACGTGATAACTTATGTATTCGAATATACGTATACATTTTGTATATATGAAACGTTGTGAAAAAAAGCATTACCCTCTAAAACCTTTTTTTTAAATTCATTTAGTGATAATTGCCATAAAGAGAAAAATATAAAAATGCATGAGATACATTTTTTACAGTCGTTTAAATTAAAATTTGGATTTTCATTCATAAATGATTTAATGGACCATTCAATATATAATTATTATTAATAATTCTATTTTTGCGAAGGGTTGAAATTATTTCTGTAACATATATCTGTTCCATAGATAAATTAATAAACACATTAATACATTTCTCAAAAAAATGCACTTTGAATTAGAGAATAATTTGTTTTCTAAATGCTTACATAAATAGTTAAATGCATATTTGAAAGCATCAATACTAGATTCTTCTCCTACAGGTTAAAAGTAATATGATTTCTATACTTCAGTTTACATTATTACATTCCCATATATAATGCTGCGTTTGTAAATACATAAAAACTAATGGTTTTGCAAGTATAAGTATTGTAAATAATTATATAAATTGTCAATATCGTTAAATTTACTGTTGAAATAATTACATATTAAACAAAAAATGTTATAAAAGAAATTGTAAGCTTGTAAGAAACGAATTGCACCACACAATATGGCGGGAGATAAAATTTAATTATTCATTATCTTATGCTAAATAATAGAAAAATACTGTGCAAAAACGGTCGAAATGCAGCATGTTGTAAGAGAATAATGTACTAGGGACGACGTGTAGCAGTACACATGTGATGTTTATTTTGAGATAGCCTTCGTATTTATGTAATAAATACTGACAAAAAAAGAAATCATTTACCATTAAACTTTCCCACTCTTTTTAGTTCGTCTAGAAGATTATTTAAATTAATATTCAAATGTAATAGAAATATGAATGCATAACAATTGTAATTTAAATTTGTATGAATTATTATAAATGCTGTAAGTTCAATTCTATGTATGAGACCATCTTTTAATTTACCATCAACGAATAGAATTAAAATAATATTATAGTTGCATTTTATCGGATAAATCATAACAAGTGACAAGCAATTTTCGTAACTATTTCAATATTTTATGATAAATACATTAATTTAGGTACGTCAATCACGATTCAAAAATTAGAAAACAAACAATATTTTATAAAATAACATTAAGTATTTTGCAATACCCACACCCGAGGTATCCTTACGTATTTTATTAAATTGTAAAACTAGCATAGGTTTAATCAAACATTAATCTCATAAAAAATGAATTTCGTAAACTGCCAGTGTTATATATTTGATTAAGTGTATTGGCATATGAAAATCTGATATTTGTGACTCATATGAAACGTTCTCTTGATATCTGCAGTACTATTGAAAAATGTAACGAAAGATAATCGAAACTCCCAAATTAATATTAAATTATATTATTATATTTATGTAGGAGTATATGTTTATATATTATTTGATGCAAATCACTAACGTGAAATATTCGTTCTTATCGAAATCTCTGTTACATTGTATTATAATTATTATTGATACAATTTATAATATATATAATCAATAAACTTACCCATACAAACTTCACCAAAAAACAAAATTATATATTATTGTTAATATGTATATATAATAGTTACATACTCATTGGAATTTTTCGTGACAGGAAATAATGATGACTACACGTTTTAGCGACCAAATCTTAAATGAATGCACTATGTACTTTTGTAATTTCCAATAAAATTGAGCACATATTTATTAGAGAATATGATTTAAGGCAATTATAATTATAAAAGACTCCAAAACAGAAAAGAAAGGAAATAAATTCTAAAGATAATTATTAAATCTTTAAAATAGTTAAATTCTGAAAAGTAAAACAAGAATTTAAATCTTTTAAAACATCACAAATTAAAAGTCAAAATGATGTCGGCAATACTGTTTAAAAACTAAAATTTTTTTAGTATTCAATATATTTCTAAATATAATTTTATAAACGAAAGAGATTTTTCCCGAGATGTGATTAAAGTTAAATTTATATTCAATATGTTGAGTGAAATAGACAATATAATAATATTTTATATATAACAAAATTAATAACTAAATAGATTTATCTACACATACTTTCGGCATCGCTTACTTTGTTAAAAACAACAAATTAATATGTTTGCATCACAATTATATTATAATACGACTTTTTATATACAAAATGGAGTTATCTACAATTCCCTATGTTTTATTATACATTGCATAATTTATTTTACAAAACATGTATTATTTACTTACTTGCATTAGCGTTTTCAAAAGTAATTGTAACACTTGCAGCAATCAATATTATTAGAATTAAATCCATCTTGATTTCGTTACCGTTTTAGTAAAACTAATTCCTATATTTCAGTTGAATACAATTGTAGTCTTGTAGTGCTTTAACAAATCTCTGTAAGGGAATATATAATATGTTTATGTAAACAGTAAACAAATGGTTTATTTGTATTTGCTTAGATTCTAATTCATTTCACAAAATGAAACATGATACGTTGCCACGTTTCGTTTCTTTTTAAATAATTTCCACAATATTACATTTTCATGATCATCACATTGTCATATTCTTAATTATACATTTCATATTTACAGCACTGTAGTGTCTGCATGGTTAAACACGGTTGGTTACGCTTATCGTACGAATTATGTCCGTCGTTATCTCACATTCGTGGCCGTCGTGGGATAACGACGTTTGACAGTCTAGACCGGTCGCAATGCATCAGACGCGGTCGCCTCAAAAAAGTTTGTACTAAATCGTTTTTAAATTAATAAAACTCTAAACCTACACTTGTAAAACGTTATAATTCTTTTACGTATCTAAACCCATAACCCTGCGGAATTTCCGAATCAGCATTTCGTGTCGCAACAAAATGGTCCTTCGGCTGCGGATGTTCTAATGTGGTTATTTGGTGTTCGTGTGATAGTAGTATAATATCGCGTGCGTTGCAATTCGTGCAAGCACATATCGTAATTGTTTAAATAGTTTAATTCGTTTAAGTAAAATAAATAATTATTCCTGTCGACTTACAACTGGCAGTAGTAGTTATACGTTCAGTATATGAAAAAATTCGAAATATACATCGTTAAAAGTTAAGAGATTCTTCAAACTTGACTTACGCAAAATCCGACGTTTTTGAAATACTCGTTTATCAGGAATTTCCAAGTGTAAAAATATAACGTATAGATTTATAATAAACATTGTAAAGACAAAATCGGTCTGAAAGGTCAAAGATAATAGTTAATTGTATTGCAATCGTAGCAGCGTTTTTCTATAGTAAAGACTTTACGGACTTCAAAAATGGCCGAACGGGCGAATTTAATTAAACGACGAGGTCAACTCAAAGCAGCCGTTACGAGGTTCCAAACATACGTACTGGGAAAAAACATGGATTTAACAAAATTTGGTATTAGAGTAGGAAAGATCGAGGACGTATGGAACGAATTTGAGCAAGTTCAATTGACAATAGAAATGACAGACGATGAAGATGTAGAAGAGCAAATGAAATATCGAAACGACTTCGAAAATTTATATATTAAAGGGATGGCGTACGCCAGAAAAACGTTATTGTCGAGCGAAAAGGATAGTATTGTGAGCATCCAAAGCGATTCGGAACAAAAATGTGATAATATCACATCGAATAGAATATCTGCAATACCAGTTAAACTTGCAGCTTTGACTGTTCCGGTTTTCAACGAAAATTACCGGGAGTGGTCTTCTTTTTTCGATACTTACTTTTTACGAAACAAAGATTTATCGTCAATTCAAAAATTCTTTTATTTACGTTCAACGTTGGCAGAGGATGCATTGAACTGCATAAAGTGTTTAGAAACTACGGAAAAGAACTATGAAGTGGCTCAAAGATTTTACTGCAAATACATGTAAAGGCGATTTTCGACCTATATCCAACTGACACGTTTTCGGTCACATGCGAGCATTAGAAACGTTAGGACAGAAGCCAACTGAGTGGGGTCATCTTCTAGCTCATTTAATATTAACGAAACTGTATAAAAATAATTTAAGTGAATGGGAAAGCAGTACGAGTAATGAAGGAATACCGTCTATTGACGACTTGACGCGGTTTTTAGAAAAACGTTTCAAGATATTAAAGGCCGCAGAAATGGCAAAAATAATTAATACACTACCAACAGGTGCAATAGTTCAAAATAGAAACTACCAAAATAATCGTTCTTCATCGTTCGTCGTTTCTTCTGGTATAAAATGTTATTTGTGTGCGTTGCCACATACTATTTATCGGTGTCTTACGTTTATATCATTAGCGATAGTCGATAGAATGAAAAAGGTAGTAGAATTAAAGTTATGCCGAATTTGTTTAGGAAAACACCCGGATAAACAATGCAATTGTAAACTTTGCGTAAAATGTTCAAGGTCGCATAATATTTTATTACATTTTCCATCAAGAAATACAACGGTAAAAGGTGTTCACAACCACATTGCGAGCGAAGATAACGCAACGAAACAAAATATAAAATCGTCGTCCACTACGAATACATCGATAAGCACACACGTATCTTTTTATAATGTGCGGGAACAAGTATTATTACCAACAGCGATAGTAAATGTACAAAACGATCGCGATATTGGTGATTCCCAGCGTTGTCGTATGTTGTTAGACTCGGGATCGCAATGCAATTTAATTACTAAAAATATGGTGCAAAGTCTAAGGTTAAAGAAAAAACGTATAAATCATAGTATAATGGGTATAGGCAATATACCACAAACGATTACATCGTCCGTAATAGTATCAGTAAGATCGTTGTATAATCAGTTTACTTTACAAGACTTGTAAATGACATGTAATCAAGTTTGATTACATGAAGTAAAAAGTGCTCCTTTTTTGTTAAAATCTTTCTTAGCCTGGCATATTCGTTTTATTATTTTCCTTTTACTTCTGCCATCTTCGCTTATTATGCTTCCCAAGTATGCAAACTCTTTTACTTGCTCTATTTCTTGGTTATTTTGTAGATGTATTCTTGCCCTAATATTATTATTCCTGCAACATGCAAGGATTTTAGTCTTTTTCGTATTTATTTTCATTTTTAGTTCACTGAGCAGCGTTTCTTCCATACATCTCTGCATCCTTTGCAATTCTTCTCATTCTCAGCTACTACTGCTATATCATCTGCGAACCGTTGCATATCAAATTTCCTACCATTTAACTTTATACCCAAATGTGTTTTCTCTCTTATTATATCAATTGCCTCTCAATATATGCATTAAATATGCTAAATGAGAGAGTACAAACCTGCCTTACTCCTTTTCCTATGCATGCTTCCTCTTCAAATTCGCCAAATCGAATAACAATTGTTCCTTTCTGGTATAGCTTAAGAAGTAATCTCCTATTAGTGTAATCCATACCTGCTCTCTTTACCATCTTGAACAATACTGACCAATTTACATTGTCGAACGCTTTTTTTATGTCAAAAAAAACTAAATGTGTAAATGTTTATCTTTCTAATTCTTTAATCAAAAATTGTTCTTAACCTCTCTTGTACCCATGTTCTTTCTGAGCCCAAACTGGTCTTCTGAAAATATGGCTTCGATCTTATATTCAATTCCTGTTGACATAATTATTGTCAATATTTTTGACACATGTGTCAACAAGCTTATTGTACGATACTGATCACATTTGTTCGTGTTTGTTTTTTTCGGAATAGGAATAATCTTACACTTTATAAAATCAAAAGGAAGTTCTTCTGAGCTAAACATTTCCTTAATGAGTTAAAAAAGTTTACTGCGCATTTTTTTGACAGATTCTTTCCATAGTTCTGTTTGAATATCATCAATTCCTGTAGCTTTCTTCCTTTTTAGATTTCAAACTGCTTTATCAAATTCTTCTCTCAGAACATCGTCATTTAAACTGTTGTCCATTACTCCTTCAAATTATATTTCTTATTTACTTATTTAGTGAGTTCTTTCCCCTCGTATAGTTGTTCTAGATATTCTTTTCATGTAGTCCCTCTATATTTGTCCTCATAATTAATTGTTGCGTTACTTTCTCTATTAAATTCCTGCCACCAGTTTTTATTTGTACCTCTATATCTTTGCATTTTTCCTCTAAATATTTTTCCTTTGCTTCATTCTACTATTGTACTACAAGATTTCTTATTTCCCTATATTTCTGCTTGTGTTCAAAAGTAGTCCCATTCTTAAGCTTCCTTCTAATTTTTATCATATTTACTATATCTGCTGTTATCAATTCTTTTCTCGGTACTGCAGCTTTATTGTCTATCAAAGCCTTTGGTGCTATTTCTGTCAGTATGCATTTTAGAATAGCCCACCTATATTCTATATCGGTTTTCTCAGTTAGATTTATATTCACAAATGTATAAAAAACCCGAAATCACAAAAATGTATACACAATATCCGCATATACGTATTTCGACAACTTACGTATACGCGGATATTGTGTATAAATGTTTGTGATTTCGGGTTTTAAACATTTGTGTATAAAATAAACACAAGTTCTTTTAAATATTTTATTATATTTATATTGTTTGTGAATTCTTTATACTTTTCATTTGACTTTACTTATTTTAATTTGTTTATATTTGGGGATCGAGGGCTGTACCAGACGTATGGACGGCTTACCCGATCGTTATGTGGACTGTATAAATACTTCTTAAACAATAAAATCTACGGCCTATAGCGTAAGTTATTAATATGTGAGCGACGTAAAATAAATTATAATTGGTATTGTTTACGACTCAAACAGCGTTCTAAATTTAAAATATATACATACAAAATAAAGTGTAACAACTATGTTCTATATAATGTTGGGTATTATTATTGTAATCAACATTCAAAAACGCACAGTATTTATATATATACAAATGAACTTACACGTAATGAAGCGCGGACTAGCTAACCGCCAACTAAGACTAAATTCTACTGAATATAAAATAATTAATGCAAATTAACAAAATACAAAATAATGAAATATGAATAATAATAAAACTCAAAATAATAAATTACAGAATAATTTTCACAATATAATTCTGGCGATTGGCGCACACGATATTTATAAAACAAGGTATAATAATCTGCACGCTTTAATAAATAATATTAATTTACAACGATTACGGCGATAAGCGCACGCTCGGAATTAAATACAAATTTTTGCGATTCGCGCTACAAAAATACAATAAATAATTCATATATTAAAAGAAAAACAATACGATATACTTCGTGACCACCACGGTGGAACACGCGCATAAATACCACACGAGTACGAGCTTGACAAAGACACACTCGCGTACATCGATAGCAACGAACAAATATAAATTTACAAGCGACGAAGATAATTCCCGCGTAATACCAAATGCAAAACTTAATAATTACTCACAATAACAATGCTATCGGTATGCGGTCGCAGATCGACCGTTGACCGTCAATGCGACCAAAACAATAAGCTTTCAGTCTTGAACATGTACTGTCGATCATTGTTCTTTCTTGGTATTATTTTTTTGAACGTTAGGTTACTTTTCATCATTAAAAGGTTATAGTCACTATCTACAACCGATGGCTTATTTAAACCCCGACCAACATGAACTTTAGATTTAGAACAATCAAAATGTTTTTAACTGGACAAAAAAGATTGACATGATATATTTTTTTAATTATTAATACGATGTTTTTTTATACAACTCAAAAATTATTTTTAAATGATTTAATATATATTATTTATATTTTTTTTGAAGAAGATTGACTATCTAATAATTTTTAGAGAAATTGAATTAGGAGTATTCTTATCACATTGGCGGATATCTCAGAAGACAATAATTTATATTTAATCCGTGAAAATAATTTGGAAAAAGTCTTTGAATATTGGAAGATTTTCGTGTTCAGAAAATAATTTGTAACGTCAGATATAATTGGTGTACCATAAATGCTACAAGGCCTACCGATGCCGTCAAACTGCACCGGAAGCAAGTACCTTTCGCTGTCGTCGTTTAAATTCCTCACTACTCATATATCGACGGATCGTGTGATGAACCTTACATGTAGTTCGCGTTTTGCACCAAGTATTTTTCGTCTCTTCGCTGTCAGCTATTTAGGTGTTTTCTTTACAGTTGCGGTTCAAACCCCCAAAAAAATCATATTGATTTCTTGCAAATGATATGAGAGTTCATATTTTTATCAAAATGTTTTGCAACATGAAAAGATGATTCAAGAGCGTTATCTAATTTTGTCTCTCTTTTTATCATACAAATGCAACTTTTTAATTTAAATTAAAGAAGTGTTCAAAATATATAAACGATTTGAATAGCTCAACCGGATGTTTTTTTGGTTAAATGGCTATCCAATTTTTTGGGTACCATTTCATTATTACTTAATTTTTCACCACAAACAAACAGGTAATGGACAGTCAATATTGCTAGTCCACGTAAATTCAAAACATCATAAATTATTAGTTTATTAAAGTATAATTTTAAGATATAAACCTTTATGACTTAATGACTCTAATTCCTTAATATAAATTTCAACTTTTACTTAAATTGTTGTCATTTACATTTACATGACCGTGATCCGTTAATTTACGCTTTCTTAGAAATCAATCCTTTTTTAATTTTAAATACGATATTGAATAAAATATACACTAAACTATTACATACGCATATTTAACTTTATACTGAATAACTGCCTAAAATACATGTATCAGGGTCATAAATTTATATCTAATTATAGAGGTTTTATCTGTACATATTTCACTTTTTATAATCAGGGAATTTCCAAATAGTAGAAAAATAGAAACTGGGAATAAATAGAAATAGAATAAATGTAGTTACAAATATAATTATCATGTTTAATAAATATTTTTAAATATAATTAACACAAATGAAAAAACGAAAATTGTCCATTCTTCGCAGTGGCACATGTGTTAATAAACCTTGGTGTATATACTTCGTTTTCACATTCTTCCTAATCTTTTGGAGGTGATTTGTTTAAATCAAATCCTAAATAATTGTTCTCATTAGATGTTGACGTTCCCTCTTGTATGTCATCGAAGAAAGGATATTCATCTTGAGTTGAAGGCATAGATAGTTGTTGATTTAAATAATAAACAGCATGTTCGTATTGTTGTGCATAAGGTTGTGAATAGTGTGAGCTGGAATTGAACATAGAATACTCATTTTCACGTTCAGGTGATTGGTCATACAATTGGTTTGGTGCGTAAACATTAGTATCTTTTCGTTTTGGTGCCGGTTCGTAATGCACTTGGCTTATATCGAACACAAATTCTTCAATTATTTTTACTGGATATTCAGATACATTTGGATCATACTCGTCACAAAAATCCTTTGGACCTTTTGCATTTGTGTATTCTACCAAAAGAAATATGAATTATAATATTTAAATGGATTACAAACCTACCATAGTTCAATTAATACTTTGCATAAATGGGTAAGCAATTAGAATTATTCATTAAAATTACAGTATAAATTTAAAACGAATTGTAATGTAATTATATTGTCTTATTGTTATAAACGTTATAAAATGAAAACTTTTTGTTCCAAGTATAAACCATTTTTGAAATATGAATAAAATTTAATTTTCAGAAAAAAACAATCGATGAATTAGATTTGAATACTTCAGTAGAACGATAAATCTAATACCAATCTATTGGTCATATCGTTAAACGTCAAACCGTATAAATAATTTTTATAAATACATTCAGTTACGTGGTTTTCAGATACTTTAATTATTTTAATAGAAAATAATAGTATCTCTTAATTTGTTCCTAAATCGTAAAAACATTATTGCAGTCAATCCAATAAAAACTAGCTTATGTAGTTGGTAACTAAATACTTCAAATAAAAGACAATTATAATCGACTTACTAAATAAACTTTAATTATAATTTGTAAGCCAAATTGTTTTTTTTGTAATCAATTATGAATCATACTTTTACAAGTAATAATAAATTACAATTATCGCAACAGCTTCTGTCGATTAAAAGCATTGTTAAATTTCCGGATTACAATGAATATAATAAATTTAATCCCTTTAACAATTACTAAAAATGTAATTACTTATTAATAATATTATAATTACTAACACTAAAAACCAAAGTTTATAGAATTATTTGGCAATCGTTGTTTATATCGATAATATTTTTTACAGAACATACTTATGAATGGTGTGATAGTGTCTCTAATGTAACGGAAATAGCCAAATGAAACACCTATGAAAATACATATTTTATGTCATAGAATTTATTCTGTTGATACAAATAATATTACAAAAACACATGCATTTTTTAAAAATAAATGCTTTCAAGAAAAATGGAATATTTATCTGTATCAATTGGTTTGTGACTAAATTAATTTATTGAAATTATCATACTTGAATAAGTGTAATAAATTTTATTATATTCGAAGATATAATGTATACAATTTCTAATTAAAGAGGTTAATTGAATTTTACATTCATTCTAAAATCCAATAACTGTTTGACATAAATTCGGAAATTTAAGGAAATTTAATATATGATTAATAAGTTAAATTGCTTAAATGGTACAAATATAATGAAAATGTTGATTATTTCAAATAAATTTAACATATTTTTATAGTTTGTGGTTATTTTAATATTGAACACCATAATTTTTATAATATAAATTAGTTATATCCATCTCAAGCTAAATATTAATATTCTGCATTAAAAAAAAAATATAAAAAAATACAGACCAAAACATTATAATGAATATAACGAACCTGACAGATGTTTTATCAATGCTAATTATAATTTAAAATAAATATATTAAATATTTTATTTCATTATTGTTAGTTATATATAATAGTTTCTTAAAGTATTATAATGGTTTTAATAAAACGTGTGTTATTTTATTCATCACCATATTAAAAATAAGAAAAACAAACAGTAGTTTTGACTTCTATAGTTATGTGTTTTAACTCTTAAATTCCATATAAATAATATTATTATTAACATACTGTGAAAATAAAATGATACATGTATAGCTTCTTTAACTGTGCCTTTACGCAGAAAAACATTAATAATAATTAAACAATAGTGAGTATATTAAATTATATTGTATTTATAATATTTATCCATCACAATTTATAAAATTCTTATTATAATTATTACAATTAGGTCAACATATTTATTCAACCTATCCGTGTCAAAATATTAATTGTAAAAAACAAAGTACTTACGATTATAACGGGCTTTACTCATATATCCTGAATATAATTTTTGAGATTTATGTAATAAAAAAAATATGTGTAACACATACACATAACACATCAACTTGACGTAATATACGAGTAGATGATAACATTTTTTTATAGAATGAAATTCCAGAATTATGTTTTTATTTTTAAAATGTTTAATTATTATAAAGTATATTAAAATAAAGATATGAAACATTACTATTGCAATCTTTTTCAACAAGAAGGGACCATCTGAAATCTTAAATAAATCACAATAAGTAGGTTAATCATGTACTAGTTTTAATAAAACATGTAATTGGATATTACATAGAGACTCACTAAATAATAAGATACATATTTTGAAATATCAATTCCGATTTGAATTAAATTGTTTTAATCACACACCGAAATCAGAGGAATAATATAATTATTTTTGTCAACTACTCTCCTCTTCCGGGATAATTGTTATAAGAAAAATAAAAGACAAAAAACAATATTTGGTGAACGAGCAAATTATCTTTACTAATGCTTTCAATGTACAGAATACTTTTTCAGGATCACATTTGTGTCACTGATCTTCATTGGTATGAATATACAAAGTTAGGTATATAAGTGATATAAATGTACAATAGATATATTTTATTTTAAATTACGAGAGTAGCAATAATATGTTATTATAACAAATTGGTAACTTTTTCATTGTACAATAATCATTATAAAATATACACAATATATACAATACAATAATGAGTATCATCCTAGATTAAATGAATTTGAAAATATTTAAAACGTACCACGTAAATTAATTTTGCACCACTCTAGTGGATTATCCAAGACAATATGATGTTCGCATACTACAAATCAAACATTTTTTTAAAAATTGAAATTAATTTTTTCGCAACTATGTGGTTAGGTGTGTTGACAATTTATTCTCATATGAATGAAACATATATAAATTTCTTTTAATTAACTATACTGTACATAATAAACTAAAATTTCATCACAATAAAATTACATACACACTTCGGCTGCACTATAAAGGTGGTCAAGATATTTATACAATATTCCTAAAACATACATAATTATATATTTAAGCAGTGCAGTTGTCTTTCTAGAAACTTTTGTGAAATTTTATTACACAGTGGTTACATAAAATTAACGCAGTTAAAAAGTTTCAATATTGTGTTAGTTAAATATGTACACTTATATATAACACAGTCGGTATAAATTTATACAAATATTAAAAAAAAAAATACCTCTTGCTTTTTGAAAAATTCTTTTTTCCGTTACACCTAAAATAAATGATGCATATAATAAACAAAAATCATGTTATAATCATAAACTGATATCAATGATATGCGTCAAATAATTAATAATTCGTGTGATGTAATTTTACTATATTATACATAAACATTTAGATTCCAATACACACGCATCTATATACATATATCGCAACATACGTATTGATAGAATTCTTCTGAAACATAACGAATATCTAACGGAAATCGTATACGATCCCCGAAAAGTTTTAAATTTATTATAAAATATTTCCACGTAGGCGATTGTACGAATATTGAAAAAGGCAAAAGCACACAAAGTGATAATTTATGTATTCGAATATACGTATACATTTTGTATATATGAAACGTTGACAAAAAAAGCATTACCCTCTAAAACCTTTTTTTTAAATTCATTTAGTGATATTTGCCATAAAGAGAAAAATATAAAAATGCATAAGATACATTTTTACAGTCGTTTAATTTAAAATTTGGATTTTCATTTATAAATGATTTAATGGACCATTCAATATATAATTATTATAAATAATTCTGTTTTTGCGAAGGTTTGAAGTTATTTCTCTAACATAGATCTGTTCCATAGATACATTTTTCAGAAGTATGCACTTTGAATTAGAGAATAATTTGTTTTCTAAATGCTTACATAAATTGTTAAATGCATATTTGAAAGCATCATTACTGGATTCTTCTCCTACAGGTTAAAAGTAATATGATTTCTATACATCAGTTTACATTATTACATTCCCATATATTATGCTGCGTTTGTAAATACTTAAAAACTAATGGTTTTGCAAGTATAAGTATTGTAAATAATTATATAAATTGTCAATATCGTTAAAATTACTGTCGATATAATTACATATTAAACAAAAAAGAATATAGGTGAAATTCAATATTTTAATATTATACAATAGCTATTTCAAAATAAACCTTCAAAAGAAAAAAACCTAAAATAACATTTAAAACACTAATAAATTACATACAATTTTTTATTAGCATTTCTATTACTTTTTTTCACAGTCTCCGTTTAACTCTATACGTTTTTTGTTACGTGTCACAATTTTTTTTATACTCACCCTATAAAATGGGTTCGCTATTGTATTGAGCCATTGATTTACTCGTTCATAAGTTCTTTACTACTTGCAAAGTACTGAGATGCAATGAACGATTTTATTTTGGAAAAGAGGTGTTAATCAGTTAGTTTAGGATTGGATAGTATTCCTCGTCATTTGGTTTGAACATTTCTTTTCAATTTACGTAAAGTTTTATGGTGAACCTCTGAAATTATTGTTTCCAGCTTCTATAACCTCGATTATCGATATATCTCTACTATCCGAGAAAACAATGTGGTAGACTAACTGAGTTAACAGTGGGTGATGTAAGTGTAAGTCGCCGATGTGATTAAAACAATAAAAACAATATTATTAAGTACTTTTATTATTTCGCTTATACAATATCAATTTAACGTCCGACTAAGGCGGCGACTTACGCGCGACAAACTCCGTACGCGCGGCACACGCACTCCAGACATCGTCGTCGTTATTGCGACAATTCCGCGATAATATTACAATAATAATATATTATAAATAAAGGGTTACTACAACAGTGACCATCATTTTTCGATTCGAAAAAGGTCGTTTGAATTTTTTGGGCTTGTTTAGGGAACTAATGTGCATTCATTGCTTAAAGTGTTCATTAGTACCTGTGTTAACATACTGGATTTAGGTCTAACTACCAATCATAATTTGGTGTAAAAATTCTTCACCTTGCATTTCTAAACGTTCGAGAATTGTATTTTAGCACGTTGGACCTTAAAGACATCTGTGATCAATTTTGGAAACCGACGGATACAGAACTTGTGGTGACGTAAGTATTCAGACACGATTCTAAGTAGAGTACGAAGAAAAATTTCTGAAAATCTTATAAAAACCATCATTCATTATTGAATAGCCGTAAACAGCACTAGACGACTATTAAATTCAGCTGCACCATTTCTATCAACTTGTAACAAACGAATTACATATCGCACCACACAAAACAGCGGAAGATGATATTGTATTTTTCATTATCTTATGCTAAATAATAGAAAAATACTGTGCAAAAACAGTAGAAATCCAGCATGTTGTGAGAGAATAATGTACAAAAGACCACGTGTTGATTTTAAAATAGCCTTTGTATTTATGTAATATATACGGACAAATAAAGAAATCATTTACCATTAAACGTTCCCACATTTTTTAGTTGGTCTAGAAGATTATTTCAATTAATATTCAAATTTAATAGAAATATGAAAGCGTAACAATTGTAACTTAAACTTGTATGAATTATTATAAATGCTGTAAGTTTAATTCTATGTATGAGACCATCTTTTAATTTACCATCAACGAATAGAATTAAAGTAATATGATTGTTGCATTTTATCGTACACATCACAACATGTGACAAGCAATTTTCGTAACTATTTCAATATTCTATGTTAAATACATTAATTTAGGTACGTCAGTCTCGATTGAAAAATTAGAAAACAAACGATATTTTATAACATAACATTAAGTATTTTGCAATACCCACACCCGACTTATCCTTGCGTTGTTTATGAAAATGTAAAAACAGTTTAGGATTAATCAAACAGTATTTTCATAAAAAATGAATGTCGCAAACAGCCAGTGTTATATATTTGGTTAGGTGTATTGGCATATGAAAAAATGATATTTGTGACTCATATGAAACGGTTTTTTGATACCTGCAGTACTATTGAAAAATGTAACGAAAGATAATCGAAACTCCCAAATTATTATTAAATTATATCTATTTGATACTATATATATATATATATATTTGTTTATTTATATATATATATATATATATATATATATATATATATATATATATATATTTGTTTATTTATGTATATAGATATATAGATATATAGATTTCTTTTATGATTTATTACTATTCACTTACGTTAAGTATTCGTTCTGATCAAAGTTTTCATTACATTGTATAACAATTATCATTAATACAATTTTTAATATTTATAATCAATAAACTTACCAATACACACTTCACCAAAAAACAAAATTACATATTATTGTTAATATGTATTTATAATAATTACATACTCATTGGCATTTGTTGTCGTGAAACGAGATCACGATGACTACACATTTTAGCGACCAAATCTTAAATGAATGCACTATGTACTTTTATAATATCCAATAAAATTGAGCACATATTAATTAGAGAATATGATTTAAGGCAATTGAAATTATAAAAGACTCCAAAACAGAAGAGAAAGGAAATAAATTCTAAAGATAATTGTTAAATCTTTAAAATGGTTATATTCTGAAAAATAAAATAAAAATTTAAATCTTTTAAAACATCATAAAGTAAAAATCAAAATAATGTCGACGAAACTGAATAAAAACTAAATCTTTTTTAGTATTCAATATATTTTTAAATAAAATAAATATATTTCTAAATACAATTTTATAAACGAAAGATATTTTTCCCGAGGTGTGATTAAAGTTAAATTTATATTCAATATGTTGAGTGAAATAGACAATATATTAATATTTTATATATAATAAAATTATTAATTAAATAGATCTATCTACACATACTTTCGGCATCGCTTACTTTGGTAAATAACAACAAATTAATATGTTTGCATCACAATTATATTATAATACGACTTTTTATATATGAAATGAAGTTATCTACAATTCCCTAATTTTATTATACATTATATAATTTATTTTACAAAACATGTATTATTTACATACTTTCATTATCGTTTTCAAAAGTAATTGTAACACTTGCAGCAATCAATATTATTAGAATTAAATCCATCTTAATTTCGTTACTGTTTGCGTAAAACTAATTTGTACATTTCAGATGAGTACAATTGCAGTCTTGTAGTGTTTTAACAAATGTATGTAAGAGAATATATGATATGTTTATGTAAACAGTATACAAATGGTTCATTTGTATTTGCTTAAATTATAATTAATTTCGCAAAATTTTCATAAAAAATAAGTATGAATCCTAATTACTTTTAAAAAATTAAAGATTTTACAACACATAAATATATTTAATAGTATAAAATATTTTTTATAGTATAAAATCCATCTTTACATACAATCATCCTGTTGGTAAGACTTCGGTTCAGCCTTTGGGGACAGACAAATGATTTGAACTAAGAATTTCTTCATATTTTGCTCAATAAGTTTATGTGCGTGAAAATTGTTAATGTATTTTTGTCAATAGAAAATTGTAAATTGTAATCGACATTATAATTTATTTATGAAAAGTCAAGTGTTTATAATATGTTATGGTAATATATTACACCACACGTCGGTATTGGAAAATTGTTATTCTTATCCTTTATGTTCTTCGTCTCATTTTTCTGAATTTCATTTATTTACATAAAATTCTGTTTTTACATAAAATGATAACTATACCTGATGATATAACTATAATTCATAGGTGAAACTATTTGATACTATCTTAAACATTTATAACTTACTCTAGACAATTTTTCTTTGTATATGTATACACACATTTATATATATATATGTGTAAATTTATATAATTTTTAAAATATATACTACTTGTTTATACATATTATTCTTTAATATTGTAGATTATTTTATTATTAAGTTGTTAGTATTATTGATAAACCTTTTGTCTAACGCTTTTTCTATGCCAATAAAAACTAAATATGTATGTTTATCTTTCTAATTATTTTCTCAATAATTATTCTTAACCTCAGTATTGCCTCCCTTGCACTCATGTTCTTTCTGAACCCAAACTAGTCTTCTGAAAATATGGCTTCGATCCTTTATTCGAATATAAGATTTTTTTGACATAATTATTGTCCATATTTTTGACACATGAGTCAGCTAGCTTATTGTACTATATGACCACATTTGTAGCTCATTAGAATAGCCTACCTTTTATCTATATGTTTGTCCTCAAAAATAATTGTTGCGTTACTTTCTCTATTAAATCCCTGCTACCAGTTTATATTTGTAAGCTTCCTTCTTTTTTTTATCATATTTACTATATCTGCGGTTATCCATTCTTTTCTAGGTACTACAGCTTTATTGTCTATCAGAACCTTTGATGCTGCTTCTGTCAGTATGCATTTTAGAATAACCCACCTATTATCTATGTTGGTTCTCTCAGTTATATTTATATCGTCTGTGAGTTCTTTATACTTATCATTTGCCTTTACTTCTTTTTATTTTTTTATATGTACCATCAATCATTGTTCTTTTTTAGAATTATTTTTTTGAACTTTAGGTTACTTTGCAGCATTAATAGCTTATAGTCACTATCTACGTCTGCTTTTGAATAGCTTCTGCAGTCATTTACTTGGTTTCTAAATCTCCTCTTGACTAACCTATTTAAAACTTTCCTATCTCTCCTAGTATTTTCAATGTATACCTTCTTCTTGGGCGGTGATTGAAATAGGTATTTGTTATTAATAACTCGTGTATTGAACAAAATTCTATTAATCCGTCTCCTCTATCATTTCAGTTTCCTAGATTGTAGTTTCCTGTAACGTGCCTTAGGCTTTCTTCTCCCACTACAGCGTTCCAATCTCCCGTAATAGTAAGATTTTCATCTCCTTTAACTTTTTCAATGACTTTTTCTATTCCTTCATAAATTTCTTCTATTTCTCTCTCACTGCTATTACAATTAGGTATTTAGACTTGGACTATGATTGTATCTTTAGATTTCGTTTAAATCTTAACAATATTATTCTTTCATAGTACCGCAAAAAACCTTTAACTTCTTTCCCTATGGCATAACTCATTAATATGCCTACCCTTCCAATTCATGGTTTATTCTCCGTTGTTTCTTTGTGTATCAATTTGTATTCACCGCTTAGAAGATCTCTTACTCTCATCCATCTTATCTCTGATATTCCAAGAATATCAATCTTGATTCTTGCCATTTCTATTTTCAAATTCTCAAGCTTTTCACATTGCAACATGGTTCTAACTTTCCAATTAGCTAGTCTTCTCCAATCCTTAACACTTATTTCTTTTCCAGTGTCACGACCCGGAGATCCGGAAGACTATTTTACCTCCACAATATATCACTTGAGAAGATGTCATGTTTTCACTATCTCCAGGGATGGTTTATACGGTGGCCTCATTTGCCATCTGTATCGCAGTGCATTCACCAGTCATACAGTTCCCAGATCTGTCTGCTGCTGTTTTATGTGTAACTGTTTCTACCATTGAAGGCTACCTGCACATACAACCAATATTGTAAAAGCTGTTGCTCTACTACAAGTCCCTTTTAGTCGTTTCTTACGACAGGCAGAAACAACTGAAAGCATATTCTAACCCCAACCAACACGAACTTTAGATTTAATTAAGGAATTATTAATTAAGATTTAGTTAATTAGATTTTATTCAAATTATCAAAATTTTTTTAACTGGACATTATGGACAAAAAAGATTGACATGATATATTTTGTAATTATTAATACAATGTTTCTTTATAGAACTCAAAAATAATTTTTAAATGATTTAAAATATACATTATTTATATTTTTTTTGAAGAAGATTGACTATCTGATAATTTTTATGGAAATTGAATTTGAAGTATTCTTATCACATTTGCGGATATCTCAGAAGACAATAATTTATATTTAATCTGTGCAAGTAATTTGGAAAAAGTCTTTGAATATTGGATGAAATTCGTGTTCAGAAAATAATTTGTAACTTCAAATGTAAATGGTGTACCATAAATGCTACAAGGCCTACCGATGTCGTCAAACTGCACCGGAAGCAAGTACCTTTCGCTGTCGTCGTTTAAATTCCTCACTAATCATGTTTTGACGGATCTCGTGATGAACCTTACATGTAGTTCGCGTTTTGCACCAAGTATTTTTCGTCTCTTCGCTGTCAGCTATTTAGGTGTTTTCTTTACAGTTGCGGTTCAAACTCAAAAAATAATCATATTGATTTCTTGCTAATGATATGAGAGTTCATATTTTTATCAATATGTTTTGCAACATAAAAAGATGATCCAAGAGCATTATCTAATTTTGTCTCTCTTTTTATCATGCAAATGCAGCTTTTTAATTTAAATTAAAGAAGTGTTCAAAATATATAAACGATTTGAATAGCTCAACCGGATGTTTATTTGGTTAAATGGCTATCCAATTTTCTTGGTACCATTTCATCATTACTTAATTTTTCACCACAAACAAACAGGTAATGGACAGTCAATATTTCTAATCCACGTAAACTCAAAACATAATAAATTATCAGTTTATTAAAGTATAATGTTATGATATAAACTTTTATGACTTAATGACTCTAATTCCTTAATATAAATTTCAATACTTAAATTGTTGTCATTTACATTTACATGACCGTGATCCGTTAATTTACGCTTTCTAACAAATCAATCCTTTTTAATTTTAAATACGATATTGAACAAAATATACACTTAACTATTACATACGCATATTTAACTTTATACTGAATAACTGCCTAAAATACATGTATCGGGGTCATAAATTTATATCTAATTATAGAGGTTTTATCTATACATTTTTCACTTTTTATAATTAGTGAATTTCTAAATCAATGTTATTTTAAATATAATTATCACTTATAGTAAATATTTTGAAATATAATTAACACTCATAATAAGACGAAAATTTTTATTTTTTGCAACGGCACATGTGATAAAAATCCTTGGTGTATATATTTCGTTTGCACATTGTTCCTAATCTCTTGGAGGTGATTTATTTAAATCAAATCCTAAATATTTTTTCTCATTAGATGTTGATGCTCCCTCTTGTTTTTCATCGAAGAAAGGATATTCATCTTGATATACCGGAGTTGATGGCACAGATAGTTGCTGATTTGAATCATAAGCAGTGTGTTCATATTGTTGAGCATCTTGTTGAAGATACACTAAGCTGGAATCGAATATAGGATATTCAATTCTACGTATTGGTAGTTGGTCATAAAATTGGTTTGGTTCGTAATTATGAGTATCTTTTCGTTTTGGTGCCGGTTCGTAATGCACTAGGCTTATATCAAACACAAATTCCTCAATTATTTTTACAGGATATTCAGATACATATGGATTATACCCATCGCAAAAATCCTTTGGACCTTTTGCATTTGTATGTTCTACCGAAAGAAATATGAATTATAATATTTAAATGATTACAAAACTACCAAACCATTGTTCAATTAATACTTTGTATTAATTATTAAAAATAAATTATACATTTAAAACTCAATGTGATATAGTTATATAGCCTCATCGTTATAAACGTTATCAAATTAAAACTTTTTGTTCCAAGTATATACCATTTTTAAAATATAAATGAATTTTCAGAAAAAAGAATCGATGAATTACATTTGAATACTTTGGTAGAACGATAAATCAATACCGATCTGTTAGTCATATCGTAAAACGTCAATCCGTATAAAATATTTTCATAAATACATTCTGTTTAGCGATTTTTAGATACTTTAATTATTTTAAAAGAAAATAATAGTGTCTGTTGATTTGTTCCTACATCGGGGAAATATTATTGCAGGCAATGCAATAAAAACAAGCTTATGCGGTTGGTATCTAAATAGTTCAACTAATTATTTTAACAACTAAATTATTTGTAATTATAATTTGTATGTACAATTTGTATGTTTGTAATGAATTATGAATCATACTTTTACAAATTATAATAAATTACAATTATTGTAACAGTTTCTGTCAATTAAAATCACTGTTAAATGTCCTCATTACAATAAATATAATAATGTTGATCCCTTTAACAATAACTGAAAATGTAATCAATTACTAATAATATTATAATAATAAAATATATAAGAGAACTTGTGATTATTTTATACACAAATGTTTAAAACCCGAAATCACAAAAATTAATACACAATATCCGCGTATACGTATTTCGACAACTACATCATCAGTGCGAGCTACTAACCGTTAAATGCTTTTTTTTTTTTTTTTTTTGGAACAGGGCGGAGGAAATCTTCAGAAGGCACCTCCGTAATGAAAGAGCCGAAGGTAGTGCCGGATTCACCATGAAGTGGTGCCTACCGGCTAAAAACTCCTCCCCAGGGGGCAACAATAAAAGTTATGCACCTAATAAAAAACGAAGAAAGAAGAGTGGGAAGAAAAAGAAAAAAGAGGTATGTGCGGAGTAAAAATGTGGCCATCACTAACTCATAGGGCTGAGCAGTGAGGCACTCGCGCGTAAGGCGAAGCTGAGGTAAAATGCTATATACACTTGTATTTATACAGTTTTTATTACCTCTGACGTCAACACAAAATCCTTCCGATTGGTCATGAGTCGTCCAACCACGCAAACCAGAATTCTATGTTATCGCCATTCGATTCACATTAAATTAATTTTAATAACGAATTTGGCAATGGACTTAAGTCCCAGTTTAACAAATTATTTTTATTTTTTGACATTTCTATTGCTTCTCTTATGTTTAATTCCTTATAGTTATTTATATTTTTTAAAAGTTTTACTGATTTAATGTTATGGTTAGTATTCAATAAATGTTCCGCGACAGGAGATTTTTCGTCTTCTTAATTTTTAACGTTTCTTAAATGTTCTTTTAACCTAACATTTATATTCCTTTTTGTTTGACCTACATAGCATTTATTAAAATTTTCACATTGAATTTTATTAATACCCAATTTTCCTCCTTCATCTATTTTATCCTTTGTATTTCCTAATAGTGTTCTTAAATTATTGTTTTTATTTGTAATTGTATTAACCCACAGTGTTACAGTGTTCACAATTTCTCCAAAAAACTTAAAATAAAAAAAATTTCAATAAAAGTGGAAACTATTTTAAGCTCATAAACAATTAAAAAATTAAGATTGTTTTTATTTTAAGTCCAATAAAGGGAATTCTGTAGTTATTATGAGGAAACAAGACTACATAGAAAGAGTATTTAAAATGATACATAATAGTCCTTATAAAGAATTAAAAAAGAATCCTTTAAATAAAATGATTAGAGAATCAACTAAAATAATAAATAATTCAAAATTATTAATCGAAGAAAAAAGTAAATTTTCCATTAAAAAATCTAATCCTCATTTACCTAAACCATATGCTTTACCGAAAATTCATAAACCAGGGGACGGTATGAGACCGATTGTATCTAATGTAGGAGTTCGAACTTACGGTTTGGCTATGTATTTAGTTAGGATTTTTTCATCAATTCAAAAATTTGAAAGCATTTCAGTTAAAAATAACATTGAACTTGTTAATAAATGATCAAAATTCGATCTAAAAATCAATAATAAATTAATCCCTTTTGACGTAGTAGGTTTGTTTTCAAGTATTCCGATAGATATCACTTTAAATTTTTTAAAAGATTGGTTACAAGAATCAAAATTAGAGACAAATAAAATTAAAGAATTATTTAATTTAACAAAACTATGTACGAGCCAAAACGTTTTCCAATTCCAAAATAAATTTTTTGAACAAAAACTAGGAACAGCCATGGGAAATCCCTTATCACCTTTTCTAGCTGAAATTTTCATGAGTAGGTTTGAAATCAATATTAAAAATACTTATGACAACTTTCCAAAATTTTGGGTTAGGTATGTTGATGATATTCTTGCAATAGTAGACGAAACATTTAATATAGATCTTTTCCTTCAACACATTAACTCCCAGTGTCCTTCAATAAAATTCACATATGAAATATAATTAGAAGGAAAATTACCATTCTTAAACTTATTAATTAAAAGAGTAGATAATCAGCTAAAATTTGAAATTTAGCGGAAGGAAACACACACGTTTAGAAATATTCATAAAAATTCGAATCACCATTGGCAACAAAAAATGTCAAAATTTAATAGTATGGTTTTTAGATTAGTTAATATACCCTTAGAGAAAAAAGATTTTGATAAAGAATTAAGATTAATAACGGAAATCGCTAAATTTAATGGGTACGAAAAAGATTTAATTTTGAAAATGGTTAAGAAACATAAATGGTCAAAGGAACTTAGGATGGTAACACTTAACAATAGATTATAAAATAAAATCATAAGGTCATTTTATCCCAAACTTTCGTATGGCTTAACAAAATTTTTAAAATATTATGGGCTAATATAGTTACAAATAAAAACAATAATTTAAGAACACTATTAGAAAATACAAAGGATAAAATAGATGAAGGAGGAAAATCGGGTATTAATAAAATTCAATGTGAAAATTGTAATAAATGCTATGTAGGCCAAACAAAAAGGAATACAAATGTTAGGTCGTTATTAAAATTAATTTAATGTGAACCGAATGGCGACAACATAGAATTCCGGTTTGCCTGGTTGACTCATGACCAATCGGAGGGATTTTGTGTTGACGTCATAGGTAATAAAAACTGTATAAATACAGGTGTATATAGCATTTAACGGTTAGTAGCTTGCGCTGATGATGACAACGTAGTTGTCGAAATACGTATACACAGATATTGTGTATAAATTTATGTGATTTCAGGTTTTAAACATTTGAATATTATAATAACTAACTTTAAAGACTAAATGTTTATAAAATTATTTGGAAATCGTTGTTTATATCGATTATAGTTTTTACAGAACATACTTATGAATGGTGTGATAGTATCTCTAATGTAACGGAAATAGCCAAACGACACACCTATGAAAATACAAATACTATTATATAATTTATTCTGTTGATACAAATAAAATTACAAAAACACATGCATTTTGTAAAAACTAAATGCTTTCAAGATTAATGAAATATTTATCTGTATCAATTGTTTTGTGACTAATTTAATTCATTGAAATTATCATACATGAATTAGTGTAATATATTTTATTATATTTGAAGATAAAATGTATACAATTCTTAATTAAAGTGGTTTATTAAATTTAACATTCATTCAATTCGGAAATTTAAGAAAATTTAATACATGATTATTAAATTAACATGCTTATATGATACAACCATAATACACTTAATTGTTGATTATTTCAAATAAATTTACCATATTTTTATATTTTTTTGTTATTGTAATGTTGAACACCATAATTTTTATAATATAAATTAGTTATATTCATCTCAAGCTAAATATGAATGTTCAGCATTAAAAAAAAATATGAAAATACAATCCAAAACATAAAAATGAATAAAACGAACCTGTCAGTGGTTTTATCAATGCTAATTATAATTTTAAATGAATATATTAAATATTTTATTTCATGATTGTTAGTTATATATAATAGTCTGTTAAATTATTATAATGTTTTTAATAAAACGTGTGTTATTTTATTCATCATATTACAAATAAGAAAAACAAACAGTAGTTTTGACTTCTATAGTTATGTTTTAACTCTTAAATTCTATATAAAAAATCTTATTATTAACTCACTGTGAAAATAAAATGATGCATGTATAGCTTCTTCAACTGTGCCTTTACACAGAAAAAACAATAATAAATATTCAACATAAATGTTTATATTAAAATATATTATGTTTATAACATCAATCCATCATATAATGTTATTACAATTAGGTCATCACAATCATTCGACACGTTCCTATCCAAATATAAATTGTACAAAATCAAATTACATACGATTATAACCGGCTTTACTCATATACCCTGAATAAAATTATTGAGATTTATGTAATAAAACATATATATGTAACGCATCACCTCGACGTTATACACGAGTATATAATAACATTTTTTTACAGAATGAATTTCCAGAATTATGTTTTTATTTCTAAAATGTTTAATTATTATAAAGTATATTAAAATTAAAATCTGAAACATTACTTTTGCAAAAATCTTCAGGAAAAAGTGGATATCTGAATTCTTAAATAAAGTACAATAAGAACATTCATCATGTGCTACATAATGAGACATGTATTTGAATATTATATAAAGACTCACTATATAATAAGATACATATTTTGAAATATAATTTCCGATTTAAACTAAATTGTTTTAATCACACATCGAAATCGGAGGAATAATAGAATTATTGATTGTCAACTACTCTCATGTTCCGAGATCATTGTTATACGTAAAATAAAAGACAAAAAACGATGTTTGGTGAAGTTGCAAATTATCTTTACTAATGCTTTCAATGTACAGAATACTTTTTCAGAATCACATTTGTGTCACTGATGTTCCTCGGTATGAATAAAAGTAGAAGATTCAAATTCTATTGTTGACGTTTATTGTGGTATAAATATACAAGATTATGTATATAATTGATATAAATGTACAATTTATATATTTTATTTTATTTTAAATTACGAGTGTAGCAATAATATGTTATTATAACAAATTTGTAATTTTTCCATTATATATTAATATAAAATATACACAATATATACAATATAATAATGAGTATAGACCTAAATTAAATAAAATTGTTAATATTTAAAACGTACTATGTAAATTAACTTTGCACCACTCTAGTGGATTATCCAGGACGATATGAAGTTCGCATACTATAAATCAAAAAATTTTTTAAAAATTGAAATTAATTTTTTTTAACTATGTGATTAGGTGTGTTGACGATTTATTTTCAAATGAATAAAACATATATAAATTTCTTTTAATTAACTATACAGTTCATAATAAATTTAGATTTCATCAAAATAAAAATACATACACGCTTCGGCTGCACTATAAAGGTGGTCAAGATATTTATACAATATTCCTAAAACATACATAATTATATATTTAAGCAGTGCAGTTGTCTCTCTAGAAACTTTTGTGAAATTTTATTACACAGTGGTTACATAAAATTAATGCAGTTTAAAAGTTTTAATATTGTGTTATTCAAATATGTACACTTATATATTACAAAGTCGGTATAAATTCATACAAATATTTAAAAAAAATTACCTCTTGTTTTTTGAAAAATTCTATTTTCCGTTATACCTAAAATAAAAGATGTATATAATAAACAAAAAACGTGTTATAATCATAAACTGATATCAATGATATGCGTCAAATAATTAATAATTCGTGTAATGTGTTTCTACTTTCGTATAGATATGCATTTAGATTTCAATACAAATGCATATATATACATATATCTTAACATACGTATTAATAGAATTCTTCTGAAACAAACGAATATCAAACGAAAAATGTATACGATCACCAAAGTGTTTTAAATTTATTTTTAGATGATTCCATGTAGGTGATTGCACGAATATTGAAAAAGGCAAAATCACACAACGTGATAACTTATGTTTTCGAATATACGTATACAATTTTTAAATACGAAACGTTGACAAATAAAGCATTTTTAATGCTTATTTTTCAATCAATTACACTCTAAAACATTTTTTAGCGATAATTGCCATAAAGAGAAAAACATAAAAATATATATGATACATTTTTTTACAGTCGTTTAAATTAAAATTTTGATTTTCATTCATAAATGATTTAATGGATTATACAATATATAATTATTAAAAATAATTCTGTTTTTGCGAAGGTTTAAAGTTATTTCTGTAACATAAATCTGTTACATAGAAAGATAAATAAATACATTAATACTTTTTTCAGAAGAATGCACTTTGAATTTAAAAATAATTTGTTTTCTAAATACTTACATAAATTGTTAAATGCATATTTAAAAGCATCAATACTATTTTCTTCTCCTACAGGTTTAAAGAAATATGATTTCTATACATCAGTTTCCATTATTACATTCCCATATATAATGCTGCGTTTGTAAATACATAAAAACTAATGATTTTGCAAGTATAAGTATTGCAAATAATTATATAAATTGTCAATATCGTTAAATTTACTATCGATATAAATACATATTCAACAAAATATGATATATGTGAAATTCAGTTTTTTGATATTATACAAAAGCTATTTCAAAATAAACCTTCAAAGGGAAAAACCTAAAATAAAATTTAAAACACTAATAAACAGCATAAATAAGTTTTATTAACATTTCTATTACTATTTTGCATAGTCTCCATTTAACTCTATACGTTGTTTGTGACATGGGACGATTTTTTCTATACCCTCCCTATAAAATGGGTTCGCTATTGTTTTTGAGCCATTGACTTACTCGTTCATAAGTTTCTTACTACATACAAAATATTAGGATGCATTGAACGATTTCATTTTTGGAAAGAGGTGTTAATCAGTTAGGTTAGGATTGATAAGCATTCCTCGTCATTTGGTTTGAACAGTTCTTTTCAATTTACGTAAAGTTTTATGGTGAACAGCTGAAATTATTGTTTCCAGCTTCTATAACCTCGATCATCAATATATCTTTACTATCCGAGAAAACAGTGAACATTATTTTTCGATTAGAAAAATGTTGTTCGAATTTTTCAGGCTTGTTTAGGAAACTAGTGTGCATCCATTGCTTAGAGTGTTCATTAGTATCTGTCTTCACGTACCGAATTTAGGACAAACCTCCAGTACTAATTTGGTGTAAAAATTCTTCACCAAGCATTTCTAAACGTTCGAGAATTGCATTTTAGCACGTTGGGCCTTACAGACATCTGTGATCAATTTTGGAAACCGACGGATACAGAACTTTTGGTTATCTAAGTTTTCAGACACAATTCTGAGATGAGTACTACGGGAAATTTCTGAAAATCTTTTAAAAAGATCTGAAATCGTAAAAGACCTGTTGCCTCGAACAAATTAGTCAATTTGGTAAATGCGAAGGGCGCAGATCGATTATGACCGAAGTTGTGGTCATAATCGATCTGCGCCCTTCGCCCACATCATTATGCACAACTGTGCGGCCGTTCTTAAATTGTCAATCACGTATCGAACCATCATTCATTATTGTGTAGCCGTAAACAGCACTAGGCGGCTATTAAATTGAGCTACGCCATTTCTTTCAGCTTGTAAGAAACGAATTGAAGTTCGCACCACACAAGGCGGCGGGAGATGATACTGTATTTTTCATTATCTTATGCTAAATAATAGAAAAATACTGTGCAAAAACTGTCGAAATGCAACATGTTGTAAGAGAATAATTTAATAGAGACCACGTGTAGCAATACACATCCAAAGTTGATTTTGAGATAGCCTTCGTATTTATGTAATGTATATGGACAAAAAATCAAAGTCATTTACCACTAAATTTTCCCACATTTTTTAGTTGGTCTAGAAGATTTTTTAATTAATATTAAAATGTAATAGAAATATGAATGCCTAACAATTGTAATTTAAATTTGTATAAATTCTTATAAATGCTTTAAGTTTAATTCTATGTATGAGACCATCATTTACTTTACCATCAACTAATAGAATTAAAATAATGTTATAGTCGCATTTTATCGTACACATCACAACAAGTGACAATCAATTTTCGTAACTTTTACAATATTCTATGATAAATAAATTAATTTAGGCACGTCAGTCTCGATTGAAAAATTAAAAAACAAACAATATTTTATAACATAAAATTAAGTATTTTGCAATACCCACACCCGAGTTATCCTTACGTTGTTTAATCAAATATAAAAACACTTTAGTTTTAATCAAATATTATTCTCATAAAAAATGAATGTCGCAAACAGATAATGTATCATATTTTATTAGGTGTATTGGCATATGAAAATCTAATATTTGTGACTCATATACAACGTTTTTTTAATATCTGTAGTTATATTGAAAAACGTAACGAAAGATCATCGAAACACCCAAATTATTATTAAATTATGACTATTTGAACTATGTATATATATATATTTACATATAAATATAGGAGTATATGTATTTAGATATATAAATTTCTTTTATGATTTATATAATATTTATATTTATTTAATAATAAATTATTACTATTCACTAACGTTAAGTATTCGTGCTAATCAAAATCTCCATTACATTGTATAACAATTATTAATTACACAATTTATAATATATATAATCAATAAACTTACCCATACACACTACACCAAAAAACAATAATATATATTGTTGTTAATATGTATTTATAATAATTATATACACATTGGCGTTTGTCGTTGTGACACGAGATCACAATGACTAAAACATTTTAGCGACCAAATCTTAAATAAATGCACTATGTACTTTTGTAATTTCCAATAAAATTGAGCACATATTTATTAGAGAATATGATTTAAGGCAATTGAAATTACAAAAGTCTCTAAAAAAGAAAAAAAAAGAAATTCTAAAGATAATTAATAAATCTCTAAAATGGTTATATTCTGAAAAGTAAAACAAGAATTTAAATCTTTTAAAACATCACAAATTAAAAGTCAAAATGATGTCGGCAATACTGTTTAAAAACAAAAATTTTTTTAGTATTAAATATATTTCTAAATATAATTTTATAAACGAAAAAGATTTTTCCCGAGATGTGATTAAAGTTAAATTTATATTCAATATGTTGAGTGAAATAGACAATATATTAATATTTTATATATAATAAAATTATTAATTAAATAGATCTATCTACACATACTTTCGGCATCGCTTACTTTGTTAAAAACAACAAATTAATATGTTTGCATCACAATTATATTCTAATACGACTTTTTATATACGAAATGAAGTTATCTACAATTCCCTAATTTTTATTATACATTATATAATTTATTTTACAAAACATGTATTATTTACTTACTTGCATTATCGTTTTCAAAAGTAATTGTAACACTTGCAGCAATCAATATTATTAGAATTAAATCCATCTTAATTTCGTTACTGTTTTAGTAAAACTAATTCGTACATTTCAGTTGAGTACAATTGCAGTCTGGTTGTGTTCTAACAAATGTCTGTAAGGGAATATAAAATATGTGTATGTTAACAGTAAACAAATGGTTCATTTGTATTTGCTTAGATTCTAATTCATTTCACAAAATTAACGTAAAAAAGTAAGTATAAATCCTAATAACATTTTAAAATTTAATGATTTTTTTACACTCAATATATGTATATAATATAAAATATTATATAATGCTATTACAATTAGGCATTTAGACTTGGACTATGATTGTATTTTTAGATTTCGTTTCAATCTTGACAATATTATTTTTTCATAGTACCGCAAAAAACCTTTAACTTCTTTCTCTATGGCATAACTCATTAATATGCCTACCCTTCCAATTCATGGTTTATTCTCTGTTGTTTCTTTGTGTATCCATTTTTATTCACCTCTCAGAAGATCTCTTGCTCTCATCCATCTTATCTCTGATAAACCAAGAATATCAATCTTGATTCTTGCCATTTCAATTTTAAAGTTCTCAAGCTTTTCACATTGCAACATGGTTCTAACTTTCCAATTAGCTAGTCTTCTCCAATCCTTAACACTTATTTCTTCTCCAGTTGTCACGACCCGGAGATCCGGAAGACTATTTTACCTCCACAATATTTCACTTGAAAAGATGTCATGTTATCACTATCTCCAGGGATGGTTTATACGGTGGCCCCATTTGCCATCTGTATCGCAGTGCATTCACCAGTCATACAGTTCCCGTATCTGTTTGCTGCTGTTTAGTGTGTAGCTGTTTCTACCATTGTAGACTACCTACACATACACCTAATATTATAGTAGCTGTTGCTCTACTACAAGTCCCTTTTAATCGCCTTTTACGACAGGTAGGAACAACCGATGACCTATTCTAAACCCCGACCATTAAAAACTTTAGATTTAGAATTATCAAAATGTTTTTAACTGGATACTGGACGTGCGCGTCCTGTGGAAACGAAACGAATAATGTAGAACACACGGTTTCTAACTGTGACATATAGCACGATCAACGGATAAAATTCGAGTTGGGCTTTGAATTATAACTAGATAACATCATTAGCTGTTAGCTACGAATTAAAGAAAATTGGAGGAATGTATCGCATTTCATCTCGAATATCATTCAATATAAAGAGCAAGAAAAGTGAATCACATAGGAAGCTTGAAGAGCACAGATCAAAGTAATCATTTAGAAAAAGCAAACACTAACTTTTTAATATGTGTGTCGAAAGCAGTTACATTAGATTGGAAGACCTGTTGTACAAACTATGTCACTATCACTCTAATATCATTATGTTCAATGTAATTGTAAATTTAGTTTTTATGATTCATGTAAATGTTAAATAATTATGATAATGTTTCTTTCAAGTAAACAATGTATCCGTAAAAGGAAGGAATGTCAACCCGAACAAGGTGCAGAGTTTTTTTTACAGTTGCGATTGTAACACAAAAAAAAAATCATATTTATTTCTCGCCAATGGCATGAGAGTTCATATTTCTATCAATCAGTTCTGCAACATTAAATGATGATTCAATAGTATTATTTAACTGTGTCTCACTTTTTATCATGCAAATGCAGCTTTTTAATTTGAATTAAAGAGGTGTTCAAAATAAAGAAATGAGTTTAAAGACTCAACTGGATGTTTTATTGTTAAATAGTTTTTCAATTTTCAGGGTACCATTGCTTAATTACTTAACTTTTCACCACAAACAACCAGGTAATGGACAGTCAATATCGTTTATCCACGTAAATTCAAAATATTATTAATTATCAGTATATTTAATTATAACTTTTACATATAAACTTTTATCACTTCTTAAATCTAATTGTTTAATATTAATTTCAATACTCAAATTGTTGTCATTTACATTTACATGAACGTTATCCGTTCGTTTACGCTTTCTTACAATACTTTTATTTTTTTAATTTTCAGTACAATATTGAATAAAATATGCACTTAAATATTACATACGCACGACAAACTTTATACTAAATAACTGCATAAAATACATGTATCGGGGTCTTAAATTTATATCTAATTATAGGGATTTTATCTGTACATTTTTCACTTTTTATAATCAGTGAATTTCCAAATCAATGTCATTATAATTTTAATTAACAATTACAATAAATATTATAAATAATAAGACAAAAATTAAACAGCTTGCCCGCATGGTTTCGAGGCACACTATTACGCCGTGACACAACAGCTGTGAATTCTTGGTTTATATACTTCTACTTCACATTCTTTTTAATCTCGTGGAGGTGATTTGTTTAGATCAAATATGAAATTACTTCCCATGTAAGATTTTGACGTTCCCTCTTGTTTGTCAGCGATGGAAGGATATTCATCTTGATATACCGGAGTTAAAGGCACAGATAGTTGCTGATGTGAATCATATGCAGTGTGTTCATATTGTTGAGCATCTTGTTGAAAATACTCTAAGCTGGAATCATATACATAATATTCATTTCTACGTTTTAGTGGTTGGTCATACAATTGGTTCGGTTCGTAAAAATTAATATCTTTTCGTTTTGGTGCCGGTTCGTAATGCACTTGGCTTATATCGAACACAAATTCTTCAATTATTTTTACTGGATATTCAGATACTTTTGGATCATACTCGTCACAAAAATCCTTTGGACGTTTAGCATTTGTATGTTCTACAAATATAAATATGAATTATTATATTTAAATGATTAAAACCCTACCATAGTTCAATTAAGACTTTGTATAAATAGGTATGCAATTAACAGTAATTATTAAATTACATTATAAATTTAAAACGCATTGTTATATAATTATATAGTTTCAGCGTTGTAAACGGTATCGAATAAAAAATATTTTGTTCCAAGTATAAACCATTTTTGAAACAAGTATATAATTTAATTTTCAGAAAAACACAATCGACGAATTAGATTTTAGTACTTCAGTAGAACGATAAATCAATACTGATCTGTTGGTCATATCGTAGAACGTCAATCAGTATAAAATATTTTCATAATTACACGTTTCTCAGATACTTTAATTATTTTAAAAGAAAATAATAGTATATATTAATCTGTTTCTACATCGGAGAAATAATATTGCGGGCAATGCGATATAAACGAGCTTACTAGTTACGAGGTAACTAAATTCTTAAATTAAATGATTATAATTTGTGAGTAAAATTGTTATTTTATAATCCCTTATGAATCATACTTTCACAAATAATAATAAATTACAATTATTGTAACAGCTTCTGTCAATTAAAAGCATTGTTAAATATCCTCATTACAATAAATATAATGCATTTTGACTTTTCTATCAATAACTGAAAATGTAATTACTTATTAATTACACTATAATAAATAACTTTAAAAACGAAAGGTTATAAAATTATTCGGAAATCGTTGTTTATATCAATCAAATTTTTTACAGAACATACTTATGAATGATGCAATAGTGTCTCTAATGTACCAAAAATAGCCAAACGACACACCTATGAAAATACATATTATATTTATTCTGTTGATACAAATAATATTACAAAACACATGTATTTTGTAAAAACTAAATGCAATCAAGATTAATAAATTATTTATCTGTATCAATTGGTTTGTGACTAAATTAATTTATTGAAATTATCATACATGATTTAGTATAATATATTTTATTATATTCAAAGATAGAATGTATACAATTTTTAATTAAACAGGTTTATTGAATTATACATTCATTCTAAAATCCATTAACTGTTTGACATAAATTCGGAATTTATAAAATGTAATATATGATTAATAAATTAACTTGCTTATATGATACAAATATAATACTCTTAATTGTTGATTATTTCAAATAAATTTTACCATATTTTTATATTTTTTTGTTATTTTAATGTTGAACACCATAATTTTTATAATATAAATTAATTATATAAATCTCAAGCTAAATATAAATATTTTGCATTAAAAAAATATATATATTAATACAGACAAAAACATTAAAAGCAATACAACGAACTTGACAGACGTTTGTTCAATGCTATTCATAATTTTAAATTAATATTTTAAAATTTTATTTCATTATTGTGAGTTATATATAAATAGTTTGTTTTAGTATTATAGTGCTTTTAATAAAAAGTATGACACTTAATTCATCACCATAGTACAAATAAGGGAAACAAGCTGTAGTTTTGTCTACTATAGTTTTGTGTTTTAACTTTATTTAATTCTATATAAAATATCTTATTTTCAACTTACTGTGAAAATAAAATGATATATGTATAGCTTCTTCTATTGTGCCTTTACACAGGTATAACATTTATAATTATCAAACATAAATGTTTATATTTAAACATATTATGTTTATAACATCACTCCATCACATAATGTTATTACAATTAAATCAACACAATCATTCGACCCGTTCTTATCCAATTATAAATTGTACAAATTCGAATAACTTACGATTATAACCGGCAACACTCATATACCCTAAATATAATTATTAAATTTTATGTAATAACACATATGTGTCTAATACATCACCTCAACGTAATATACGAGTATATGATAACATATTTTTATAGAATAAAATTTCATAATTGTTTTTTATTTTTTATTAGGATTATATTATCATAAAAAATATTATAGGTCAAATCTGATACATTACTCTTGCAATCTGCCTCAAGATGCACTGGAATTCTGAATACTTAATAAATCATCATAAGATCGTTATCAAGTACTATTTATAATGTTACATTTATTTGAAAATTACATAGAGACACACTAAATGATACAATATATATTTTGAAATATAATTTCTAGTGTGAACTAAATTATTTTAATGACATATCAAACTTGGATGATAAATAGAATTATTAACTGTCAACTTATAACTTGTGCTGATATAAATGTTTTTAAAAAAATGAGATGAAGAAACGAAGATTAGTGAAGGTGCAAATTATCTTTACTAATGTTTTCAATGTACAGAGTACTTTTTTCAGAATTACATTTCGTGTAACTAATGTTCATTGGTATAATTAAAAGTAAATAATTATAATTCTATTGTTGACGTTTATTGTGGTATAAATGTACAAGATTAGGTATATAATCGATATAAATGTACAATTTATATATTTTATTTTAAATTACGAGTGTAGCAATAATATTTTTATATAGCAAATTCGTAATTTTTCTATTATACAATATACACAATATAAACAATACAATAATGAGTATAGACCGAGTTTAAAAGAATTTGTAAATATTTAAAACGTACTATGTAAATTATTTCTGCACCACTCTATTGGATTATCCAGGATGATATGATGTTTGCATACTACAAATCAAAAAAATTTTTATAAATTGAAATCAATCTTTTCGCAACTACATGACGATTTATTTTCATATGAATAAAACATATATAAATTTCTTTCAATTAACTATACAGTACATAATAAACTTAGATTTCATCACAATAAAAATACATACACGCTTCGGCTGCACTATAAAGGTGGTCAAGATATTTATACAATATTCCTAAAACATACATAATTATATATTTAAGCAGTGCAATTGTCTCTCGAAACTTTTGTGATATTTTATTACATAATAATAACCCATTTATAAAGTGGCAAAATTGTGTTATTCAAATATGTACACTTATATATTACACAGTCGGTATAAATGTATAAAACTATAAAAAAAAATACCTCTTGCTCTTTGAAAAATTCTATTTTCTGATGCACCTAAAAAAAAAGATGAATATAAAAAACAAATAACATGTTATAATCATAAATTGGTATCAATGATATGTGTCAAATAATTAATAATTTGTGTGATGTAATTTTACTATATTATACATAAACATTTACATTCCAATACACACGCATCTATATACATATATCGTAACATACGTTTGATAGAATTCTTCTGAAACATAACGAATATCTAACGGAAATCGTATACGATCACCAAAAGTTTTAAATTTATTTTAAAATATTTCCACGTAGGCGATTGTACGAATATTGAAAAAGGCAAAAGCACACAAAGTGATAACTTATGTATTAGAATATGTGTATACTTTTTTTATATATGAAACGTTGACAAATAAAGCATAACCTTTTTTAAAACATTTTTTTTAATTCATATAGTGTTAATCGCTATAAAGAGAAAAATATAAAAACGTATATGATACATTTTTTACAATCATTTTATTTAAAATTTGGATTTTCATTCATAAATGACTTAATGGATTATTCAATATATTAATATTATAAATATTTCTGTTTTTGCGAAGGTTTGAGGTTATTTCTGTAACATAGATCTGTTGCATAAATAGATAAATAAATACATTAATACATATTTCAGAAGAATGCACATTAAATTTAAGAATAATTGAATTTCAAATTACTTACTTAAATTGTTAAATGCATATTTGAAAGCATCAATACTAGATTCTTCTCCTACAGGTTAAAAGTAATATGATTTATATACTTCAGTTTACATTATTACATTCCCATATATAATGCTGCGTTTGTAAATACATAAAAACTAATGGTTTTGCAAGTATAAGTATTGTAAATAATTATATAAATTGACAATATCGTTAAGTTTACGGTTGATATAATTACATATTAAACAAAAAATGTTATAAAAGAAATTCATTTTTTTGATATTATACAAAAGCTATTTCAAAATAAATCTTCAAAGGGAAAAAACCTAAAATAAAATTTAAAACACTAATAAATTGCATAAAAAAGTTTTATTAACATTTCTAGTACCTTTTTACACAGTCTCTGCTTAACTATATACGTTTTTTGTTACGTGTCACGATTTTTTTTATACTCTCCCTATAAAATAGGTTTGCTATTGTACTGAGCCATAGATTTACTCGTTCATAAGTTCTTTACAACTTGCAAAGTACTGAGATGCAATGAACGATTTCATTTTCGGAAAGAGGTGTTAATCAGTTAGATTAGGATTGGTAAGCATTCCTCGTCATTGAACAGTGAACAGTTCTTTTCAACTTACGTAAAGTTTTATGGTGAACCGCTAAAATAATTGTTTCCAGTTTCTATAAACTCGATTATCAATATATCTTTACTATCTGAGAAAACATTGAACATCATTTTTTCATTAAAAAAATGTTATTCGAATTTAGGACTTGTTTAGGGCTTGTTTAGGAAACTAGTGTGCATCCATTGCTTAGAGTGTTTATTTGTATCTGTCTTCACGTACCGAATTTAGGACAAAACTCCAGTCCTAATTTGGTGTAAAAATTCTTCACCTTGCATTTCTAAACGTTCGAAAAATTCAATTTGGTACGTTGGGTCTTGTAGACATCTGTGATCTATTTTGAAAACCGACGGATACAGAACTTGTGATAACCTAAGTTTTCAGACACGATTCTGAGTAGAGTACTACGAGAAATTTTTGAAAATTTCTAAATAGATCTGAAATCATAAAAGACCTCATGCGTCAAAAAAATTAGTCAATTTGGAGAATCACAACTTCGGTCATGATCGATTTGTGCCCTTCGCCCACTTCATTATGCACAGCTGTGCGGCTGTTCTTAAATTGTCAATCACGTATCGAATCATCATTCATTATTGTATAGCCGTAAACAGCACTAGGCGACTATTAAATTGAGCTGCGCTTTTTCTTTCGGTTTGTATGAAACGAATCGCAATTCACACCACACAAGACGGCGGGGGACAAAATTGTATTTTTCATTTTCCCATGGTTTATAATAGACAAATACTGAGCAAAAATTGTCGAAATACAGCATGTTGTAAAAGAAAAATGTACTAGTGAAGACGTGTAGCAGTACACAACCGATGTTGATTTTGAGATAGCCTTTGTATTTATGAATTAAACATGGACAAAAAAAACAAAGTCATTTACCACTAAATTTTCCCACTTTTTTTAGTTGGTCTAAAAAGTTATTTCAATTAATATTAAAATTTAATAGAACTATGAATGCATAACAATTGTTATTTAAATTTGTATGAATTCTTATAAATGCTGTAAGTTCAATTCTATGTATGAGACCACCTTTTAATTTATCATCGACGATTAAAATTACAATAATATTATAATCACATTGTATCGTACACATCACAGAATGCGACAATCAATTTCGTAACTTTTATAATTTTCTATGATAAATACATTAATTTAGGCACGTCAGTCTCGATTGAAAAATTAGAAAATGAACAATATTTTATAAAATAATATTAAGTATATCGTTATACCCACACTCGAGTTATCCTTATGTATTTTATTAAAATGTAGAACTAGTATAGATTTAATCAAACGTTAATCTCATAAAAAATGAATGTCGCAAACGGCCAGTGTTATATATTTGATTAGGTGTATTGGCATATGTAAAAGTGATATTTGTGATTCATATGATACGTTTTTTGATATCCGCAATACTATTCTAAAATGTGTCGATAGATAATTGAAACTCCCAAATTATTATTAAATAATAACTATTTGATACTATATATATATATATATATATATAGGAGTATATGTATATAGATAAATATATTTATTTTATGATTTATTACTGTTTACTAACGTTAAGTATTCGTTCTTATCAAAATATCCGTTACATTGTATTACAATTATTATTAATGCAATTTATAATATATATATAATCAATAAAATTACCCATACAAACTTCACCAAAACAATAAAATAATAGATTATAGTTAATATGTATTTTTAATAATTACATACTCATTGTATTTTGTCGTCGTGACAAGAGTTTAAGGTTACTATTCAATTTAGCGACCAAATCTTAAATGAATGCACTAAGTGCTAATGTAATTTCCAATAATAGTGAGCATATATTTATTAGAGAATATGATTTAAGGCAATTTTAATTACAAAAGTCTCTAAAAAGAAAAAAAAAGAAATTATAAAGATAATTAATAAATCTCTAAAATGGTTATATTCATAAATGTAAAATAAAATTTAAATCTTTTAAAACATCACAAATTAAAAGTCAAAATGATGTCGGCAAAACTGTTTAAAAACTAAAGTTTTTTAGTATTCAATATATTTTCAAATGAAATAATTATATTTCTAAATACAATTTTATAAATGAAAGTGATTTTTCCCGAGGTGTGATTAAAGTTAAATTTATATTCAATATGTTGAGTGAAATAGACAATATATTAATATTTTATATATAATAAAATTATTAATTAAATAGGTCTAGCTACACATACTTTCGGCATCGCTTACTTTGGTAAAAAACAACAAATTAATTTGTTTGCATCATAATTATATTATAATACGACTTTTTATATACGAAATGAAGTTATCTACAATTCCCTAAGTTTTATTATATATTACATAATTTTTTTTTTTTAAACATGTATTATTTACATACTTGCATTAGCACTTTCAAAAGTAATTGTAACACTTGCAGCAATCAATATTATTAGAATTAAATCCATCTTAATTTCGTTACTGTTTTAGTAAAACTAATTCGTAAAATTCAGTTTAGCACGATTGCAATTTTGTACCGTTTTAACAAATGTCTGTAAAAGAATATAAAATATGTTTATGTTAGCAGTAAACAAATGGTTCATTTGTATTTGCTTAGATTCTATTTCATTTCACAAAATTAACGTAAAAATGTAAGTATGAATCCTAATAACTTTTTAAAATGTAATGATTTTTTTACACTCAATATATGTATATTATATAAAATATTTCTCGACATCCAATCAACCTGTTAGTAAGACTTCGATTCAGCTTTTGGGAACAGACAATTGATTTGAACTAAGTAATTCTTAGGTGCATTTCCCCAGCACCCCCACTTTCGAATTTTGGCACCAAACCCGGGGCTTTCGTTTGTTCTTGTTTGTTCCGAAAACCCCGTCGTTTGTTCCATCTTTGTTCCCGACTTATAACCGATTTAAGGTGGGAGTGCTGGAGAAATGTCAGCACCCCCACTTTGAATTTCGGCACCAAATCCGGAACTTTCGTTTGTTCTTCGTTTGTTCTCGTTTGTTCCGAAAACCTCATCGTATTAATAACCCCGTATAAAAGTTTACATAAAATTAGTGTATTATTAAATTTGCCTACCACAGATTTATTATTTTTATCGGATGTATTAGATACATACATTACAGATCCAATTATATGCAAAAAATGCAATTTCATTGTTAAAAGACAAGTAGAATTCAAAGAACACCTTATAATTGAACCGGCGGTACCAATGACAAATGACCGAAGATCCAAAAGCAATTTAGACCTCAATATAAGGTTACAAGATGTAAATAAAATATTAAAAATTCAATATAAAACTTTTTATCTAAGAGGCCATATTTGTTTCATTCCTCCGGCAAGTAACCATAGAAACTCAATAGGACATTGCATATTGTTATAGAGCATATAACAATATATGGGAAAAGTACGATGACCAAACAATTAAATCGAAAAGTGTGAGACCTACAACTGAAGCTCAATTTTGTCAGTTTTTAATTTACACAATTTAGAACTTATATATTAGTTGTTTAAATTATATATATTATTATAAACATACATTCATATTAAATTATATAGTTTTAATTATGTAATTTTTATTATATATTTCACTAAAACATTATTGTTTATTTCATTAAGTGTACACTAGCATGAACTTTCTGTTTGGTTAAAAATTATCAAACATTCGCATTTCTTAATCTGTTGGTCTAAACAATTTCGACCAAAAAGATTATTGTGTTTAAAATAGTCTGATGTTTTCAAGGGAAAAAACAAACGAATATTATAATATTATGAAATTATAAATTCTTTAATTTTAGTTTATTGATATAAAAAATGATGAAAAATGATGTAATTTTATCTGATAAACAATTTCACGTTTTTAGGAAAAATTCATATCTCGCACAATTCGCATGTGAAACAGTTCGATATTACAAATTTTTAACATGTGTTATATAATACATGTTAAATATTAAGTAAATATGTATTACATTATATATGTTATATACTAACCTAACTTATGATATTTTTCTAGTAATTATTTGACAACAAAATATCATTACTTTCAAAATATTACTTTTCAAATAATTTGACGTTTAATGATTATTTTTCCTCAACATCAGATAGTTTATATTAGTTAGTAGGAAAAATAATTTCATACCTTGGAACTCAACTAAGAAAAATTACATTTTAACACAAAATAATTAGTTAGAATTCTGGAAACAAATAGGAACAAAATAACCATAATTTATTCGATTATTTATACAATTGCCATATAAAAGTAGTATGTGTAGTAGGCAATTAAGATAAAATAAAATAAATTTAATTTTGAACGTATACAAGTTACTTTTTATATATATTTTTAACTTTTTAAATTTTTGTAGTTAATAATAAAAAGTAAATTTCAACCTGGACAACATAAATAAATTTCTTTATGCTAAATTAACTAATGAATTAAAATAATTGTTAACTTGCCCAGCTATGTAGCAGACAGTAGTATCCCAAAATAAATCGGGTATAAGTCAAAAACAAAGATAGAACAAACGACGGGGTTTTCGGAACAAACAAGAACAAACGAAGAACAAACGAAAGCCCCGGGTTTGGTGCCAAAATTCGAAAGTGGGGGTGCCGGGGAAATGCACCTGAAATTCTTCATATCTTTCTCAATAAGTTTAAGTTAGTTGATAAAATTGATAGTGGTTTTTTGTCAATACGCATTTTAATTTATTTTTGAAAAATCAAGTGTTTATAATATATTATGGTGAAATATTACACCGTCCTTTGGTATTGGAAAATTATTATCATTATCCTTTATGTTCTTCGTCTCATTTTTAACATTTCATTTATTTACATAAAATTCTGTTTTTACGTAGAATGATAAATATACCGATGATACAAGCACAATTTGTTTGTGATTGAGATCAATGGTATGAAACCTATTTGATATTCAGGAGTTTAGTGAATTGGTTATCTTTGAATTCAAAATTTTTGTTATTCGATTCTGGTATATGATTAAAATATTTCATATATTAATATTTGATTCATGGAAAATTATACATTTTTATTAATATATTTAATAGCACAAAATTGTTTTGAAAATACTTGGAGTTCTACTTTGGAGAATGTTAAATAATTTATCTTCTTCGTATCTAGTACCAATAATATTTAAATCTCTTATTTTGTTGATGATGTTCCTCTTGTAGTATTTTACGCTACACATTGCTATATTTTATTATTATATTTCAACTCATTATAACTCAAACGATATACGAGTAAGAACGACCCAAGAAGTCGTGGTAGAAATTATAACTCTTGAAAAGAAAAATATATAAAAAATAATGAACCATATATGAATATTATCTAGTTTCTAACATAACCTAACATTTTTTCTGCTTCCTCTCCCTTATGTGTACTGGTATGTTTTTATTTTTTATGTGGAATACTATATTTTAAAGAAAATTTAAAAAAGGTTTATTGTGGTAATAATAAAATGAAATTACAAAGTTACCATATTTTTACAATACGTGAGTTGAATTCCAGTATAGAGTAGACTTACGAAGGTTCAAATATACTTATGTATCGGGTAATGCAATGTGCACTAGTCGTTAACCAATCAAATAGCATACAGCGTACTCAAAACATAAGATTACAAAGACCGAAACCAATGAATTAAAATAATACAAATACAGACCTGGCTCATATTATGGCAAGCATTATGTAAACAAAAATGTATAAATATATATAGAGTAAGATCATAAATTTTGTGATAAAATAATGGGAATAATAATTAATAAGATATTATAGACTTTTTTAACATATATATTGTTAACACTGCGCCCAACCACCAACGTGGAAAACCAGTTCCCCTCAACTATTTCAGGTTGATGTGATAACAATTATATTGCATCATGCGATACATTGGGCGATGGAGACGCCGCTGTCCCAATGCCATTGGACCCCACATTTCTTTTACTACCATAATAAAGTAAATCATATTAAATTTAGTCATGATATTTTACCCACTCCCTCCTACCCCGCAATATCCATGCGTACTACACTGTTGTACATCGCCGCACAGTCAGGCACGGATCCAGGGAGGGTGGGTCATCGGGGTAATGACCCCCCCCCAACAAACATCAAGATTAGGTCCTTTATGTTTACTTGAAAACCGATATACGCATAAATTGCAATTTTAATTTTTTTCACAGAGATTTTTTTTTTATTGTGTATTATCTTTTTGTCCTATTTGAAAAAATGACTCCCTCCCACCAAATTTTAGTTCTGGATCCGCACCTGTGCACATTTACATTACAGATGATCATTAAATTACACGTGGAGGACGCACACGACGACGACGCAGTATACAGAGTGAATCGCGTTCTTATTTGTTACCGTAAATAAACGTACTGGAAAATCGCAGTGGCCTGTGAGATCCGCAATATTTTTCACTAACGGTGGAACGAACTCAGGTTTTTGAGTTCGAACCGAACTCATTCGAATTACAACCAACCCGAACCCGAAACCATTCATTATAAATATCGAACTTCTTCATAAAAAGTTCACGGGATTCAAATTAATTTAAAACGTCCAAACACTCGTTTGATTTAATAGTTGGCCGAGCTATGTTAGTTGATCATTGATCCGTAAAATAAATAATACAGGTATTTGATATTTGAAATCAAATTTGTTTGAGTTTTAACGAAAATTTAGTACCGGCGAACAAATTCGGAACAATGTTCCGTGTTTAGTATAAATGCATACACATATACATGCATATATACATATTGAAATTTAACGTTTAAACTGTTTTAAATTATTAACTTGTACACGATTTTAGAGTTATTCAGAGTTATAGAGGACCGTTGGTCTGAACACTCGTCGCCGTGTTCGTTTTGTCTCACACGCTATATTCGCGAATTCCAAACGTTTCGTCGATCAGAAAAATGTGTAAAAAACAGTTAGGTTAGTACATCAGTAAACAAACAGTAAATCTAAAATAACAGTTTGAATTTCATTTGTAAAGTGGACTGTTGTACTGTCGATTACTGAATGCTCGTTCGGTACGTTTCAGTCAATTCATATTCAATTAATTTAATAAATTCGTATTGGGTGTTTAGACTCCCGACGACGACACGACGAAATCAATTTCATTACGGAACGCTCTTCTTTACTTAATAGAGCACACCGTCCATAGCTTTTCCAGTTCAATCGCTGAATATACGACGGAAATAATGTTGCGGACGGTTGAAGTGATGAGAGGGAGGGTGTAACATTCATATTATTTCGAGTCGTGTAATTCGCACGAGTATTGTTATAACGGTTGAAAAAAAAATATCGTTGTTTTATTCAGTATTATTTGGATTTTAATACGATAGATCACTATGTAAAAAAAAAAAATGATAAACGTCCTTCTAAAAACGCAAGCGTTTAATTGGCAGCAGCGATAAAAAACGTATTTCAGAACGAAATTCTTTTAAAAAACGTTACATTAAATAATATATTAGATGCACACTGTACAGTAAAATGATATTACAATTTTTTTTTTTCGATTTTCTACAGTGTACTAAATATTTAATAAATAATGTTTATGATGATGAGCTGAGGAAAATGTTTGGGGCGAAAAACATTTACACCGCGCGAAAACTTTTAAAACGACGGCACAACCCCCCGGTAGTACTTAATGCGTGTAAGCTCGGATCGTCCTATTTAGGTGTTTAGATTCCGCGTTTTCGGATTACGCGGACGCGGTTCATACGCGAAACGAACGTCAAACATGATTAACGGTGGAGTTTATCGACGCGGACATGAGATGACGATAAAAAAATATCGAATTTATTACACGCGATAAGTTTCCTAACCTCGTTTCCGCGGTATGTCGCAGTTCAATGTTCGCGTGAACTGCGACCGAAAACTTGTCTATGCATAAGACAGACGTCCCGCGCAAGTGGAAATCGTTTCGTCTCGACGCGAGGATTTCGATAATTGTATCGACGACGGCACGTGTTCGACGCGACCGCATTCCGCCGACGAAACGACGTATTCTAAAATCTCAACGCGTACAACACGGTGCAGACGCGTCGCGGGCATTCGGAAATTGTTTGAGCCATTGTTTCGGCAGAGGAATGTATAGACGATTTTCCTTTCCGATAACGATCCCACCGGCGTAACGTGCCCGTGAGTCTCAGGCGGCACCGTTTTCCTTTGAAAATCAAATTTCTTTTTTCTCCCTCACACGACGTTCGATTTACTCCACGGTCCGCTTTTCTTCAAATATCTTTTTCCTCGGTATAATTTATATTAAAGTAAAATAGCATTCAATACACTTTACTCGTTCGTTTTTCACAACGTTTTCTTTCACGACGTTTCGTAATGTCTTCGTGTGGCTTACAAACATTTTCTGTTTTATTATTTTACATGTGAACAAAACCGTACACCAATACGCACTGTGTACGGGGGAAAAAAGTATTGACGAATTTCGTATTCCATTCACTTGTCCCCACCGTGGTATACGGTTAAGCTTTTTGTCGATTGGTCCGTGGAGAAAAGCGGAATCTAATTTTTAGAGGAGAATGGCCACGGCCGAAGTCTCCCGAGCGGCGGCAATTAATTTCCGATTTCCGATGGGCGTCGAGAACGTTATTACGTGCACGGCTTACCGAACAATCGGTTTTGTTTTTTATTTTATGCGTCATTGTGTCGCGGAACGTCACGAAACGTTTTGGCGGGAATCGCGCCAATATAAAACAGCGGGTAATAACACTTGCCCGTTCGTTTCCGAAACCATACTGCCGTCGAGCAACGCGCGCACGAATCGAACGAATTACGCATTGATTTATGCGGCACAGGCCGCGTGTAGTTCATCAAAACTCGGGATCGCCGTCATTGTTGTTTAACAGTTGTCGTGCAATATCGTCCTGACGAACCTGTCGTAATTATTTCGAGGTTAGGCGACGGGAATTACGACGTTACGATCATTTATTACTCGGACGCCCGCGACAACGACACCTGCCGTGATCGATTGTCCGGGAAAACGTTGCAGTCTTCCTTTCAAATTAAACTTCCGTTCGCGCGACGGACGTCAAAAACGAAATTAATAAATACGTCAGTGTACGTGGGATGTACTCACTGTCGAGTCGCCGTTCTCTCCGAGCCGAACAAAACCAATTACGAACAATTTATTTCCGCCGGTATACTAAGAAAATGATTTACAATGATTTCAACAAAAAAAAAATGTATGTATATATTATCGTTTAACTACAACTATCATCGTGTGAGGCGATACACGTATAAGTATATTTATTCACGTTATTATTTCGCAAACGCGAATATCCTATTTTTTTTTGATTTTTTTGATTTTGATTTCACGTTAGTAGAGAACACAGTAGAGACAGTAGAGAACGTCGTCGAAACGCCAACGGAAATTAAGCGAATAAATGATCGGACTGAAACTGTCGGCCGTAAGTAACATTTATCACGACGTCCGCGTGACAATAGAAACGACCGTCATCTCGACGACGGCAACTCTCGTGACCATATACGTGACGTACGTGGATCTGTTGAGAGAAGAAAAAAATATGAGTATAATAGTAATTGCGTACGAACTTTTTAATGCCTTGAAAACACTTTACGTTAAGTTTGAAACAATTAAAGCGTTCAGTTATTTATCGAAATAACAATATATACGAAACAATGAACTTTATGTTTCGATTTTAACACCGAGTGTAACGATTTTGTTTTGAGTTTTTGAGTTTTCGTTCGATTTGTTCACGTCGTCTGAACTCACGAATATGAACAGTCGACACTGTTATGTATGCGTTTGAATTGTTTCAGAATTCACGTCATTGTTCCGCTCAAACGTATCGAGGTGTAAAATTTTGAAATCCAATAATCGTACGAATAGCAGCATGTTTAGCTGCGTGTACGTGTTTGTTATTATGTAATTTAAACAAATTAAACGTCAACGGTTATCGCTGAAAACGTTCTCGGGGGTCATCGACTGGTCGGTCGGTGTATGTGTGCATAATTTATAACTCATTCCGTAAAGCGAGTTGTAATTGTACATCGTTATCGATCACACTCGAAATCTCATGCGTATTCAACACGATACGACTTGCGCATAACATTACGTACGTGTCAAACGCAAACCGCGTTTGTTTTATGAAAGTGGCGTCGTGGCGGCTCATAAAGATCGATATACAACGCTACTCGGTTTTAAACGTTTTTGATTTCCCCCGCCGATGATCGAACAGCGAAAACGTATAACAACACGATAACCGTGTCGTGTAATCCAAAACCACCCGATAACGAAACGTAGCGCGGTGTTTTGACGTGCGTCGTCGCAATCGCCATCCGTCATACGTGGTGTGCAAATAAAACAATGAGACTTATAGCGTAGCGTGCAAACGGGCGAAACTGGTGACTTTCCCTTTTTTGCAAAGGTTTGTAGGTTAGCATCTAATGAGCTTTTAATACGAGTATGAACGTTCCTACGGTCACGTATTGGTCCGTAGCGGTTGTTTTCGTAAACCGGGTTTTTTTCTAGTGCGTTCCGAAAACGATTGACTACAATTTCCAGCAACGGTGTGCTATACGTTTTTGCTTCAGACTTGGGCACAGTGCGACGAAAACTCTTCACAAACTTCGGCAAGCGTGTGGAATTAGTGTTCTTTCGAGGGCACTCGTTTTCAGGCGATTTATAGCGTATTCAGAAGGCAGTGAATCGATCGTAGATGAACGTCGCAGTGGAAAGCTTTCCACTGCGGGAAACGACGAAAACGTCGAAGAAAAGTGGACTGTATTTAACAAATTAATAATGAAATTCAATGTAACAACGAATAAACGATCTTAAAAGTAATAGGATTCAGAGGGATATTTAATATAATGGGTACATAAGACTTTGTACAAAATTAATTACTAATGTACGTAATTATTAGAAATACATAAGCACGAGAAAGAAAACCAGAATCTGATCCTCGAACGACAACGCTTTCTTGCGCGAAACGCAAATGATACTTTTATGTAAAAAAAAAAAATAATGAAATAGTATAAATCTCGCGACAGTGAATTACAAAAACGAACATCCGCGACGACGGTACCGACACTACTCGTCATAATATATCAATAATAATAATAATAATAATAATAATAATAATAATAATAATAATAATGATAATAATAATGATAATACGATGCGAATGTATTTTCTTAATTATAACAGCGCAACGTATCGATATCGCCACGCAAAGGCACGCAAAATAAACTAACAATAAATGTATAATAATAGCAATCATAATAAGTGGAATTCAACGAATAACAAATGCGTCTTGGTCACCGCGGCGCTCAAGTCACTTAAAGTCGCGTAATAAAATGTCTGTAACGCGTAAATCATAATAATATGGGACGATTTTTTTTGGGTTTTCCTTCAATTATATTATCTTCGGGGACTATATAACGGAATGGTTTTTGAACGTTGTTCAATGTTTTCTCGTAATTCCGGATTTTCGTACGGCCACGGGCGACTGTTCAATCGTAAATTCACGAGGAACGCGTGTGGGAATTTACCAGCGGCCAGGGCGAAGAGACGGCGTAGTGGTTATTGAAAACGTACCGTCTTCCGGGATGCTCTGTCGGGAAACGTCCGAGCCCCGTTAGGTTAGGTGAGCGTTCCCAGTCGTTGAATGTCCGTTCGAATAAACATTTATCAACGTGATAGTAGTTACGGGCGAAAACCGACTCGCGCGTCCCAAACGCAGATACCATTATTCCCGTCCCGTAAGATATTCGGAAGACATCATAAATGTCACGAAACCCAAAAGTTCGCACGTCCGTGCGATCGTTCTACAGGCAATCCTTAAGCGGGTGACTAAAAAACACACACACACACATTATTTCGCTGAAATAAAAACCCGCTCGCCGGCGATAGAATTTTTCGTTGTGACGTAAACCGTATACTGTCGGCACGTCCATCTCTGAGCAACCTACGGCTTTGCCCCATCGCTATCAACCCGACGCCCTAGTGCTGTCCATGACGTTTTACCATCATTCAATGGCTCTGATTTCACGATTTAAACGTGTTCCGATATCGTTTCGAATCTAAGCATGCGTACGATGCGATGTTTCGGCGTACAGATATGTTTTTGTGTTTTTTCTCGTTGGTTTTGCTACTTAATCGTCGAAACGAATTTATGTTTACACAAAGCGTCTAATAATAACACAAGCCACGACCAGTGATGTATTTGTTGTGTATTGTTGTCCCCCCCCCCTTTCACCACTGACCTCCTTGCTGCGTGCAAAAGAAAAACAAAACACTTTACCAAGCAATTCTCTGAGACAGACACCTTTCAAAACATATTTAAAATATTTCACGTAAAAATAATACTAAATAATATGTATAAATAAACATTACGTTAACGTTTATAATTATAAAACAATAACACGCAATGCCAACATGTTAATGCCTGATAATATTTGTTTTCCGAACTGTGAAATATCATATATTTCAAAAACGAGTAGTGATTATTATAACAAACAAAACCCATTAAAAATTTTCTGCCCCCAAAAACGTGATGCCCGGGGCGATTTCCCCACATCACGCACCCAGCCCCTCGTTCTCCCACTAAACACGCCGCTGCTCACGTCGCGAGCGTACGTAACGAACGACTTCGCCACGCGCGCCGAATGGGTTTCCATTACCGCGCGTTCCCACCTGAGGCCGTTTTATTTATGTCTTCCCGTTCGCTATAAAACGAAAATTTAATCACTCACGTCCGATAAAATTGCACGGCCGCCGCCGCCGCCGCCGCCTTTCGCCTGGGCGGTTCATACTCTCCTCATTTCCTCGTCCGCGAACGTTTTTCGCGTACGGGACGCGTAAATTCGATTGCGCGCCGACCTCTGCGCGATCCCCGTTGTTTGCCCGCGAAACGACGTCCGCTCGCCAATCCCAACGGCGAAACGTTTGACCCGACCGACGGACCCGGCGTATGGTTTTCGACATCGAAATTCGTTTTCACGATGAAATTTAATCGATTGCACGCGAAATTGGAATGGAACGCGTTCGTGATGTTCGCGTGGCTCTACCTCAGCAGATCGCATTTGTATCGGTTCCGTAAGACCGTATCGACCTGATACACATGCTCTCGTTTGTTATGGTACTGCGGTGTCGTCACTGTTATTGCAGTAACAATATATATATATAATCAATTCAACGCCGTGTTATAATAGTTTGACTTGTGGTTGTTGTCGATCAACAACAAAATCAAGATTATTCGGATCTTCGTTTCAAACTCCAGTGGAAATTAATTTAAAACATGAGTGAACACAGTTATAAACGAATGAAACAAATGTTATTTCCTACTGATTGTCGCTGTGCCGTTCTTCAAAGTCTTGTCTCTAGTTTCGTCCGGTACCGTTGAAAATAGTACTGCACGAGCAGTTGTGTCCAGTTTCGTACGGTTTTTTTTTTTAAATCATTGTTACAGCACTATGATGACCAGTAAAATTGAATACATTTAATGAATCACCACGCAATAGCTGTGACCGATCGTTTCCCGCCAAAAACCGGATTCCCTTTCCCTACGAACATTTTTTTATATATGATATTTTACAATAAAATTATGCGCAATACACATACCGTTTTAGACCGCACTTAATCGTAAGATGTCCGAACGGCCAAACGTTTTTTTTATTTTTTTTATTAGAAATAATACAATTGCAAAACCGTTTTCGAACTGCGTGTACAGATTTACCGGTACCGATAAACGGCACGTTGCACTATTCGTCCGCTGTGGCACACGGTTTGGTTTCTCGTCGATCGGTCCGTGGTGGAGAGTTGGAACAGAACTCATTTGGAGCGAAATAGCTCTACGGCCAAAATCTCACCGCTGGGACGACCTTTGTGATCGCCGCGGTTGACTTTTCGCCACGTAACACGCGAAACACGACCCGACGGGTTTCCTATTTGTCGGCAATAGTAAAAGACGAACATTCAAGTTTTCGATGTATCGCACAGCGTATTTTTGAACGAATATACTGTGCGCCCAATAAACGATTCCGAAGACGGAACAAACGATTTATCGGTTTCGAAACGATCGACACGTTCGGCTCGTGGACAGCCGCGTTCAGTAAATCGTGACCGTATAATTTTCCTCGTGCGTCGTGTATTGAGACGTGCCCAAGAAGTCGTCGAAGAAAATATATATACATTTATCCAGATGAGAAGCTATGGAAAAATCGATATATTCAAATATTTTCGAGTTTCTAACATAACCTGATATATGTTTTTTTCTTTCTTTCTCTCGTGTGTGTACCGGTCTTGGAAATATTTTGTTTAGAATATTAATTACAATTTGTGTTATGATAACATTGAAATCGCAGAGTTACATGTTACATCCCAGTGCGGAGTCAAAGCGTTTTTAATCGTTTCGTCGGCAACCAAAAATGAAACACGTGGGGGAGGGTTTTTTTTTATGATATTTCTATTAATCATCAAAAACAATCGTGACGAATGATATTATAATTTATAAATGCGTGTCACGTGTACAAGCCATAAAGGTCCGTTCCGACGACGGAATGGCGTGACCGAAACTCGTCTTGTCCGATCCGTGCCGGCACGGACGTGTTTCGAAATTCTCGTACGTATATCCCGTTGTGTCGATTCTGTCGACCCGCGATCGTCATTTTGCATTTCGACGGCGTGACCCCATTGTTCACAAACGTTATCAAGCGTTGTGTTCGATGTTCGTGATTGCACACGCCGAATGTCATATTTTCCGGCTAGGCTAAAAGCGCGTCAGTGATCGGAAACCAATCGCGTGTCGTGACGGCGGTTCGCCCGGACGGCGTTCGCGTATTCCGAGACTCGTTTTCGGTCGACGGACAATAAACACGCGGCTTCGGCGCTTTGAAAAGTGATTATAGCCGCGGCAAAGAGGATCGCGCAATCGTCAACACACCCGACGACCGCGTTTTTGAAATCGCGCGACGCCGTTTCCGGGCGTTACCCGCGCGCAACACGTACGCACGTTGGGTAAGTAACGGGCGCCGGGGCACGGAGAAAAACGACAAGAGAAGAACGTTCGGTTCGCCGAACACGTCGACGGTTATAAAACGAAATGTGTTACAAAAATAACTGACGTTTCTCTCCTGAAAAAACGTGCCGTCGTCGGTCTCCGTACGGCGTTCTGAAAATTCAATCTCCGTATAACGTTTCGTGAGTTTTGTAAAAAGATCCGACCGATTTTCCTATGACGCTACAGTGACCGCCACACGATATATATGTGTGTGTGTGTGTGTGTGTGCGTGCGCGCGCGTGTAAGCAAGGATGAGACGCGACAATACGATAATAAAATTCAATGAGCCATCCCAGTCCTTACTAAAAACAGTGTTTTCGAATATACGCGATTAAAAAAATAAAAAGTATATATTTATTCACGTTTTTATACATGTATATTTTTTATTAATGCGTTTGTAATTTATTTTCAACACGACCGCCATTCGTAATTCATTATTTCGTGATACACGTGTATTAATTCGGTTTTTTTTTTTTTTTTTTTTGGCATTTTTATAAACGTGTCCGATGTGGTCTGTTTCGTTTTCTATGGTGATTTTTATCGACACAAAAGCCAAACTGGACGGACAAGTTTCAGTTCACGAGTTTACAGCCGTAAAAATAAGACGCCATTGAATAATTATCTACAATTTGTAAACTTTGTCAAGTCGTCGACTGAATTTTATTTGGAAATTTCAAACGAACTTTTTAATTGCAGTATTTTCTTACTAACGATGTGTCCAATCGTTTTCATGATTCTGTTTACTGACGCGGTAGTTGAATTTCTAAGTTCGTTTTTCATCCAACGAACATACATCATTTGGAAAATTGTTGTTGCCGACGACGTTATAATTTATTCGATGCCGTGAAGTCGCTGGATGATTACGTCGAGTGTTTACGCGTTTTGAAGTAATTTTTTTTTTAGAATGGCGTCCGTCGCCATTTAACTCGTCCGATTTGATTCTGGCGGTTCTCCTTCGTCCGATTATAGTGGACGCTATTCGTCGTGCGCCACATTGACGAAATTAAACGACACAACACGACGAGAAAATGATCGCGATTCATGTCGTACGTGAAGTTTTACCTGGTAGGATGAAACCTGTCGGAGCGGAAAAAACGGCAATAAAAACCGAATCAATAAAATCTCGGTCTGCCGAAAACACGTGTGACGAGATGGATGGTAAAAAGCGGTCGACGCGAGACAATCGGAGACGGCAAAGCGGCGCGATCGTGACGTTTGGTACGGCGGACGTGTCGTTTTTTTTTTATCCTCGAAACGGAGCGAGGGGGAAAAAAACCCCACGGAGTAGAAAACGAATCGTTGAGAACTCGTCCGTCCGGATGAAATCAGACGGGGAAACGAAGTAAGGAAACACCGACGACTATTTCGAAATTGGAAACGCTCCGCGGCGCACCGACTCGTCGTTACTTGCTGCGACCGAACGGCTCCGGACGAACCGAGGACAGACAAACTACCGTCATCGTTACCAGCGTCGCGCGGGACACGTTTTATTCGCGGCCTCACGAACGTCCTCAACACGCGGTCGTCACACTGTTGATGTGGAGTATACCGATTTTTCGTCACGCGAAAAACATCCGTGAAATTTGCACTCCGTCGAATTTAAAAAAAAAACAAACCACAAAACGGCCGAATATCGATAATAATAATTATTATTGTCAATGGCGGGGAAAGTTTAGAATAAAATTTACGTACGTAAAATATTGTCTGATATCAAAACCAGTTAGCCGCGCTATACACGCTGTACAAACTAAAAACCGTCTTATTTTTTTTTTCGAAAAATAATTCAATATAATCTATATTGAAGACGGAAAACCCGTGCCATTCGAGCCGATTCATTCGATTTTTTCAGATTAAAGTATTTTGTCCGTTCGTGTTTCTCAATGAAAATGTTCTCGTGTAAACAATAGTGGTCGTACTTAACTTCAATCCAACACACCGGTGAAAATAGGTTCGCCGATAACCATTTGTTTCGCATCGATCTGGGAATTGGAAAGAGATCAAAAAAGAAATGACCGTTGGTGTATAACGTGTTAATTCGTTTTCCCAACAATCACAAGACACCGCGAGCAACTGATCAATGTTTACGACGTTACCATGGTCAATTATTTCACCGGCGCAAAACACGTTGCGAATATGTTTCCCTCTGGACTGGACGTTATTTGTTACGGTCGAAAAAACACGCGCCGATTCATTATATGATATTCATACGCGTCGTCCGCTCTGACGTCTAAAAAACGCGGTCGCTGAACGCGTTCCGAAAACGTCCGACAGATGGCGCGCGTACAGAACCATCGGAACACAAATTTAAAACGTGACGATTTCTCGATCCACGTGGCCGAGTTGTAAGTTACACGGGAAGTCGGCGAACATTAACGACCGTTCACACATCACGATTGAAATACCGTCCGAATTGCAAAAAACACGTTTTCGTCCGCGGACGAACAACGTCCGCCCGCGCGCTCTGACGTACCGTCGAACAGTTGCATGCGTCCAATTCTCACGAGATGGCGCGTCACGTTCAATTTCCACGCACAAGACTCCAACAATCGCGCTTGAAATCCATCGTGAACAGACCGCCGTGTCTTTAAAATCCACATTCGTGTATAATAATTGCAACACGACTATTGATGGTCTACGGAGTACTGTGGTTTTAATAGCTTCGTTTTTCCATTTCTATTCAACAGATCCTTCCTTCTACCGCGGACCACCGCGGTAAACATATTATCATCTCATCGATTCGTTTCGTTTTGTCGGTGAACAACGATCGCGTTACTCTCCGGCACCGTGTTTTCGAGTTTGCCACGTGTTTCCACGAGAATAACGAAAAAACCCCGGTAAAGTCATCGACAGTTTGACTGGTTTGGATCTGGCCGAGTGTTGTACATTTCGTAGCTATTCGAAGAGCAATCGATGATTTTATATTTCTAACAAAACATCCACCATCGGAGCCGGATTAAGTACTTTGGATAGCCGTAAGCAAATGATTCAGATGAGCCTAATTAATTACTATAGATAACATCAATAAAATATATGAAGATCATTACGGTGTACAGATAAGAAAGTCCGAATATCCTTATTACTTATCGGTTATTCTTATTTGTATGAGTTATCGACGGCACCACAGCTGACGGCACTGCTTTTCATTATCTGTGGGGATTCCGTCCAAATTATTCACTGTCTCGTATAGCGTGATAAACGCGTAACGAACATAACCGAATGTATCCGAAACGGGACTCGACCGAAATGCATTATTTTTCGAATATAACATAATGATTTATACTCACGTTCGATTTAGTTGATAATTTATTTAGCAGAACAACGTTTGCCGGGTCAGCTAGTCGTATAATATAGTTTTTATTATTTTTGTATACCGAACATTTTACGAGCCGTGTTTTTTCGAGGGCCGTAAGCAATGCTTGTTTTGCTTGTAGGTAAATCCGGCCCTGTCCACCATGTTCGCGAATTACAACTGAAACTATACGAGCGTGGCCCGTCTTTCGAATACATCGATCGTTTTCGGAAATAATAATACATTTCTAAAAAATCACCGTCGGAGTGACTCGCTGCCCTGTATACGTAATTTCGCGAACGTCTTTGGAAAAAAAAGAGAAAAAAGGTCAGTTTAATAATTTTCTACGACGCGACAGTCTCGTTTCCGACATGAATAACGTACACCGCGTGCATTTGATAACCAAAACGATTTGACGGCTTCCCGCAGACAGAGAGACACCGGTGTGCGAGACGGATACGATGCAAGTCGTCAGACGCGGACGCACGTACGGCCAGAGACCGGTCCGGAGCCGTAATATACGTTGTAAAAACGCGAAAATGAAACAATTAAAACGGCGCGGCGACGGTCGCAGGTGAAACCGGTCTTGGCCGGGTTTAACAAACCCGTTGAATGCAAATCGCTCTTGTGCATCAAACCGATTAAAAAGTTCGTCGCTCTCTATTCATAATCGTTCACGCGTCGTTACAAGACGGTTATATTTCGTTTTTTCCGTCGAATATCAAACTGGGACGAAGAAAACCCGGTCTCGTGATCGACATTTTTCACGGCCGCGCAAAATCGTACGACCAATTCAAATCGCATCACAACTCCGTCGTCGACGTAACCGGAAGAAACCGTCATGGTTTTTGTTAAAGCGCGGGTAACGTAGAACGTGACAAACGCTTTTGTGCAAACGTAGAGCTTTGGAATGAAATCGTACTCAACTCGTAACGCCACGCCCGTCGTAGAAACAAGATGCGCGGACGTTTAGTTCTTCCGCCGCACAAAACCAAACTATATCAGGTTTTTGCTATTCGGTGTACACCGGCCGTTTGTAGTTCGTGTCGCGATAAAAACAACACGAAAAAAACGATTTTAGATACAAGGAACGTATGAGGCTAACCGTCCGGCGGAATGACAACGCGCGTCTGCTCATAATCTCCTGGTACAGTTTTTTGCTATTTTTGTGTATTTCAACCGTTCATAGCCCGTGTCGCGATGGAAGTGACACGAAATAACGGATATTAGGTACTAGGAACGTATGTGGCCAACCGCACGGCAGGATTAAGACACGCATCTGCTCATATACGCCTAGTACTGTTTTCTGATTATTTCGTGAACACTGGCCACTCACAGACCGTCCCGCGATGGAAATTACACGAAAAAACGGATTTTATGTACCAGGAGCGTATGAGACCAACCGTACGAAATAATGACGACGCGCGTCTTCTCATATATTCCTAGTACCGTTTTCTGAATATTTCGTGTACACTGTCCACTCACAGACCGTCCTGCGATGGAAATAACACGAAAAAATGGATTTTAGGTACCAGGAGCGTATGAGACTAACTGTACGAAAGAACGACGACGCCTGTCTGCTCATATATTCCTAGTACCGTTTTCTGAATATTTCGTGTACACTGTCCACTCACAGACCGTCCTACGATGGAAATAACAGGAAAAATGGATTTTAGGTACCAGGAGCGTATGAGACTAACTGTACGACATAAAGACGACACGTGTCTGCTCATATACTCCTGTTAACGATTTCTGATTATTTCGTGTACATTGGCCATTTACAGACCGTTTCGCGATGGAAGTGACCCGAAAAAACCTAGTTTTTAAACTAAGAACGTATGAGGCTAACCGCAAGGCAGGACGACGATGCGTGTATGCTCATATATTCCTAGTACCGTTTTCTGATTATTTCGTGTACACTGGCCACTCACAGACCGTGCTACGATGGAAATAACACGAAAAACGGATTTTAGGTACCAGGAGCGTATGAGACTAACCGTACGAAATAACGACGTACGCGTGTCTGCGTCTACATTACTAAAACCGTTTTTCGGTTATTTTTGGACGCCAACCGTTCATGGCCCGTGCCGCGATGGAAGTGACCCGAAAAAACCGAGTTTTTATACTAGGAACGTATTAGGCTAACCGCAAAGCAGAACGACCGACGCGCTCATATATTCCTAGTACCGATTTCTGATTATTTTGTGTACACTGTCTACATACAGACCGTTCCGCGATGGAAACAACAAGAAAAAATGGATTTTAGGTACCAGGAGCGTATGAGACTAACTGTACGAAATAACGACGACGCGTGTCAGCTCATATACTCCTGGTACCGTTTTCTGTATAATTCGTGTACATTGGCCATTTACAGACCGTCCGCGATGGAAATAACACGAAAAAACGGATTTTAGGTACCAGGAGCGTATGAGGCCAACCGTACGAATTAACGACGACGCACGTCTGCGTCTACATTCCTAAAACCGTTTTTCGGTTATTTTGGACGCCGGCTGTTTATGCCCGTGTCGCGATGGAAGTGACCAGAAAAAACGGAGATTGTATACTAGGAACGTATGATGCTAACCGTACAAAATAAAGACGACGCGCGTCTTCTCATATATTCTTGGTACCATTTTTCCGTTATTTTGGACGCCAGCCGTTCAAAGCCCGTGTCGTGATGGAAGTGACCCGAAAAAACCTAGTTTTTATACTAGGAACGTATGATGCTAACCGTACAAAATAAAGACGACGCGCGTCTGCTCATATATTCTTGGTACCGTTTTCTGAATATTTCGTGTACATTGGCCACTCACAGACCGTCCCGCGATGGAAATAATACGAAAAAATGGATTTTAGGTACCAGGAGCGTATGAGACTAACCGTACGAAAGAACGACGACGCGTGTCAGCTCATATACTCCTGGTACCGTTTTCTGTATAATTCGTGTACATTGGCCACTCAAAGACCATATCGCGATGGAAATAACACGAAAAAACGGATTTTGTGTACCAGGAGCGTATGAGACTAACCGTACGAAAGAACGACGACGCGTGTCAGCTCATACACTCCTGGTACCGATTTCTGATTATTTCGTGTACACTGGCCACTCGCAGACCGTGTCGCGATGGAAATGACACGAAACAAACGGAAATCGTATAATGTTATTAAAACGGTTCCCGTTTCCATACCGTAAACACCCGTTTTCGCGTTTAACGACGACAGTATCGGAGAGCACTGAACACGCGGTCGGCTCGACTTCCCAACAGCCGTTCCCCGTCGGCATTGACTTTCGTATTGATTACGTATCGACGTACGGCTCGTGTGTCCGGTCAATCGATCACCACCGATTCGAATCGGCGGCTTATCTCTCGCGACCGTGTACGCCCGCGTCAAGTCAGCTTCGGTCGGTCTCCGTAGGACGTGTGACCGACTGCGAAGGCGACGGACGGACGACGGGGGAAACACGTTAGAAGAATAATGTTCGCACCGGCGATCGTGTACGGACGGTCTTATCATCGATTTCGTTACGCGGGTTACGTCGACGGGGTCGGTCGGGCCGAGTACGGATGTCCCGAACGCCGGAAACGGAGAGTTGTTTTTTTTTCTCTCTCCCCGTTCACAACCCATCGGAAAAACGTAGCCGCGCGTTCGACACGAGTCCGGACGGGCTCCGGCGGTGGGAACGCGATCGAATGGACTTTGAACGGTTTGCGCGTGGGAATCGCGTAGAGGTCGTCGTTCCTCGAGATTTCCGTGTACGCTGGTCATTCAATTATAATACGTCGTCTCGGTCGGTCGACCGCGACCTCGTTACCCGTGACCGTGTCCGGTTGGTGTTGGGGGGGGGGGGGGTCTTGCACGCCGGTCACCGGTTCGCGTCGAGTACACGGACTCACAACCGAACGTTCGCGTCGACGTTTCGTTTTTTTTCCGTTCCGTTCCTCCGCCGGGACCGCGTCGAACAATCCATTTCAAGACGAACTCGACCTGCTGCTGTTGGACGCGCGACACAACACCGTCCACGAGGACAATAAACCGTTGAAACACACGCGCACGTAGTCCTGGAAACGTCCGGTACGCACGATTTGCCGCGATCCGCGGGCGTCGAACGATTTTATATTTCGGGATCGTAATGTTTTTCTCGTGACTCATTGCCCGGCGCTTAGTACTAGGGTCGGGTCGACGAAACGTTTGAACGGACGGTCCGAATCCCATTTGAACGTGAAACGGCAGACGGCGTACGATGGCGGCGCGGCGGCGGTACAAGTGTGTGAAACGATCGAACTGAGAGTCAACGGCGTAACACGTGAGTAAAAAGTCCATATGGGTCTTACGTGTACAGTAAACGGGCGTTGTGTCGGTTTCCACTATTCTCGTGGTTCCGACGCCGGCCGCGCGTACAAAAAAGAAAACCCTCCCCGACTACGGATTCGTTGTCGTCGACGGAACTCCACACGTTTTATTCGCTCGAAAACCAGACGCGGTCCAACACTGTTCTCGTCGTGCTCGCCGGCCGGAAAAACGCAGCGCGGCAACGTTTAATCGTGTTCTGCAGCGTCGCCGTTATCACGTCGCTGGCTTCGGGTTTACGCGCACGTCGTCGGCTGGTCGTGTACGGTCGTAACGGCGTAACTCATCATATATATGTCGCGGAATGTCATCATTTTCATCATCGTCGTCGGCAGACGTCAAGTCTCGGACTTCGTTTAGCATGCTCGCGGCGAGAACAACAGCTCCAATGCGAACGTGGAGAAGTCGTCGACGTCCGATGAAACGGGTATGACGAGGTCTTGATTACACGACGCGTTGAAAACGATCGTGTTTATTTTTTGGGTTTCGACGATCGTTTTCGGTTTAGTGGTCGAGGTAATATTACGGAAGGAATAACAATTGGGCGGAGAACGTATGTTCGGAGATAATCAGTGGAATTAAAAATGGAAATGTTGCGGATCGTGACGTTGTTACGGGAGGGTACTGGAGGCATGGGCGCCCATGGAAAATAAGTATAGTTGCTAGTTACGTTTCATTTCTGTTTTATTTTTTTAACATAAATAAAAATATTTTAAGTAATTTTTATATATTAATATATTTGTTTATCGAACAAATTTCCATTCTGTTTCTTCTGCGATAATACAACAGTGAAGATACAACAGTTAAATATAAATGGTTTAATTTGGTATGATTACTGGAAATTAAAATCAATATAAGACTACATTAAATTATTGAACCTAACATTTTTTTTGCTTATCAAAAATAATAAATTATTTTGTCCCTCCCTAAATATTATCCTATGGGCGCCCATGACTGCAGCAGGGGGATCGTTTGACGACAGTTCAAACGAACGGCAAGGGAGTAATAGGGAGCAGGAAGATACGGACTTTCCGGGACAGGTCGAGATCGTGGAACCAGGGAGCGATCTACGTTGGATCGGTACTTTGGCCGGACGGACGTCGAAATCGTCAAGCGGCACGTGCACGGGCACAACACAACGTCGTGTCGACTCGTCAAGTCGATGTCTCGACGGACGGTAGGTGTGCGCACGCGTCGCCCGCGACTAAAACCGCGCGCGAACTCGTTTTTAAATTCAAAAACGTCCAAGCTCTCTCGTTCGATCCAGATGTCGGTCGACCTAACAACCGGACGAAACACGGACGATCGTTGGAATCCGATTTTTTTTTAAATTTCGCGTTTACTTCGTTCCGCGTTCGAACCGTTTTGCTCCGCGGGACACTGCGGACGTGCCACACGCGGAACGCCCGAAAACGTTGAACGTTCGTTAAAAATAAAAAAACGTATCGAGTACCACCAACCACCGCCGACTCTAACCGTGATTTTCCCGTGATTCTCTAACCGCGGGACGGACAATAAAACAATACACGCCGACGTAGCAATAATGCTGTTGTTATATTATATTCTATCATATTGTCGTGTCGATTTCACCGGCAGACGTATTAAAAACATCAAAACACATCAAAACACACACACGTTTTAAAATATACAAAAGTGCAATTGTTTTTTTTTTTTTTTTGCTATACGCACGCCAAAACGCTAAGTCGCTAGTGACGTTCGCAACGCAAAAAATTATTATTATTCGTAGTAGTATTATTATTATTATTTGTTTTTTTTTTATGTACGTGAAAACGAAACGTGTAAAAAATCCACGTCCGCACAAAAAAAAAAACATTAATATTGTTCGGTTAAAAACAAACACGCGAAAAACCGACGGCGTAAGAAAACGGAGTAGAAAACGCGCACGGTCCGTCCGTACGGACACGATAAACAAACACGCGGTGAATAATAAATAAATCATTAGAAAAAAATATTTGAAACAAAACAAATCACACGCGTTAATGGCAGTGGCGAACGTTCGGATACGGTACGAAAACGTACAAAAAAAGGAACCCGGAGGGTGGGGGGAGATCGTGAAAAATAATAAAAAATAATAATAATAAATGATATTAATAAAAAAAATAAAAAAAAATACGTTTAATAAAAACTCAGACTTATATCGACGTCGTCGTTTGACGGTCTCGCTCGTATCCGGCGCGAAGGAGTCGCGTACGGTAAAACGATAAAGACGAAAAGTAAAAAACAAATAAACAACAAAAATAATAAAGAAGACGCTCGGAAACGTGTACGTGTGTCTTCTCATGACGATTACGTTTAAATCTCGTTCCATTATTTATACACCGTGTCAGGCGTGCGGGGGAGAGGACTGCTGTTGCTGCTGCTGGTATCTCACGACCGTTTCTCCGGCTGTCCGCGTCCGCGACGCGATTGATTCTCTGTCGGAAAAAACGTAACGCGTTTACTTTTCATTCGTAATCGTCTTGTCGACGGGATCGTTTTTTTTTTTTTTTTTTTTGTTTTTCAAACTCACTCTTTACGTGGTCAGTTTGCTCTGGAGGATCGGCGAAAGGATCTCCTCGAGACTCGCCGACGATCTCAGCTCGGCGTTCGAAAGTCTGTCGACCTAAACGGAAATATAAACACGTTCGTTCGGTTCCGTTTACCACACGAGGACTATGCGACTTCCCGCGGCGTAATTAGAAATGTACTCGTGTTACCTCGGCCGTGTGGTGGGGGGGGAAGGTTGAGAGCCATAGCAACTTGAAATCGCGCCCTTTCGGTTTCAACCAATAGATTATATTAATTTACAAGTGTACTTATTATCTACACGAGTGCGGAAAAATTACACTGTGAATTTTGACTATTGTATTAACTTTTTTAATTTAGGGGGTCGCAGGCTCTGGGAGGGGCTAACCTATCCGTCATAAGACGCGTAAACGGTTATCTACCGACGAATGCTGTTTTTCCTGGTCGATACGAAATCCTAACCTCTTACGCCGTCGACAACTTCGGTCACTCGTGTAACGATGAGTCACGAGACATCACGTACTACTACTTTGGCGGGGCGAGATAAGTGCTGATTATGGGTTTTCGGGACGTGACCTACATAACCAGACGGTACGAAGGCAGACGACGTCCGGCGAAGAGACCACCAGAGGACCTCATCTATCATAAGGGTTACCTTAGCCCATGATAATAAGTGTCGCGCGCCGAGGTCGAGTCCGCGACAAAATAAACAAAACTCCCGGTATGGAAGAAGAGTAGGAGGAAGAGAGAGAGGGCGTTACACTCACGTGGTTGTGCTGGGGCGAAAAGTACGCGGGACCTCTGGACGACGAGCGCACGCCCGTCGACCTGTTGCCCGCGAACGGTTCTCCGCCGTTGTACGACGCGTTGTTGTTATGGTGCTGGTGCTGGTGCTGGTGCTGGTGTTCCCATTGCGACGGCCTCGGCCTCCGATGGTCGCCCGGCCACGGTATGATCCCGTTGGGCGTGTTCGCGTGCTGTCCCAGCACGCCGGTCTCGAACGACTTGCTGGGCCTGATCGACTGCGGCGCGTTCCTCGTCTCCTCGGCGGTTAGGCCGTCCGCCGCGGGCGTCGTCTCCGGGTTGTTGTTGCTCCGGTTCTGGTACGCCGCCTGGTTGATGTTCCGCGGCGGCCCGTAACCGCTAACCGGGTACACGCGGTCCGGCACCACGCACTGCCACGGCATCGCGACGCCGCCGCGGACTTCTTGGCCGGGCCACGCGCGCCCGTCGTTGCCGCGGAACGACAACGGCAACTCCCGCGTCGCGTTCTCCGTCCTCCCGTCGTGCGCGTTGTCCGTTTGCTGCGACCTGTATATTTCACGCCCACGCGTTAGATCGTAAAGGGATCAAGGTTATCGAATATAAATCGATGAGACGTTCGTGTCACGGTTACGGATAGGATGTATCGTTTTGGACGTAAACTCACCACTGCGAACGATTCATGACGTTCCGTCGGTCGTGACTAGAGATATTGTAGTTGGCCGCGGACGACGCCGCCGCCGGGTTGCCGTGGACGGCCGAACACGCGGACTTGTAGTTCGAGTCGCCGGCCGACGTGCGCGCCGTCGTCTGCCCGTTGGACGGTTGCGCTCTGCGAACAAACGAACGGACGTTCGGTGAGACGAGACCACCACCGGCGGGGCGAGCGAGTGGAGCGCGCAAACGTGCACGCGCGTCATGACGGGTCGTGAGGGCCGGGCCCTCTGGATGTCTGCTACTCGGTGGCGTCTCAAGTTGTATATTTTTTTTTATCGGTCCACACAAAACAACAATACGGTATTTTAAACGAAATCCATGTATTATATTATCGTCGGAGTCGAGTCGAACCGTCGCGACCAGAAAATAAAAAATTAATCCCGCTAAAATAGTGTGAAATAATTCACAAAAATCTTGTCCGGGGTGGGCGTTATTCTCGAGCATCGCGCGATTGAAAATTAAAAGATAATGTTTATCATCAATGTTTTGGTCTGGGAGTGATACGGGCAAGACGCTAATGTGTCGCGGGGTTCGGAATCCGGCGACGACTTCCAAAAGATTTTCGTGAATTATTTCACACTCTCCAGTGCGTTTTTTTTTCGAAGTTAACGTTTTATATTTTTCATACATTACATCAAATCGTATTCGTTTTATTTAAAAACCGTAACAACGTCAATTAGCTTGACCACCTGGGTGCCTTCAGGGTCTCAGTCGGCGGCGTACCCATGAAACGTTTTTTTTTTTTTTTTTTGGAGGAGGGGGCAAAAAATTAAACACCTCACTTTAAAAAAAAAATCATAACCTAACTAACCTTATCTAACTCGATATTGAACGACGAAAATAAATATCAATTTTAAACGTTTAACGGTCCTCGCAACGTTCCCCGACCAGAAATCTCCGAACACGTTTCACAGTACGTCCTGTACAACGGTCGGCCAAACCTAACGGCCTCGATAGAAATTTGTTTCCGAATGAAATTTCCATGGATACTTTTCGTCTCAAACGGATCTAATAACGTGCACTCGTATTTTTTTGTTCTTTTACAGATCGACCGAATCGAAGAAAACGCGGACGATTTCAACTGCGGCCGATCAAAGAATACGCGAATTCGTTGTAAACACAATAATTTGATCGCTTTGTTTTTGTTTTGTCAAATAAACGACGTAAAAAGTTGTGTATTTTTTTCCCCCCCTCCCCTACATCCGGGAACCCGCGGAGCCGTCAATCTGGAGATAACGTCGGGATGTCGGAAATCACGGACAACGGTAATTACCGGATCTTTTTAACGGTCGTAATAAATTGAATTCATCAAGCCTGGATTGTGTTGAGGCGGAGACACACTACTATTTACACGCCACGGTCTAGTATTCGAACCTGGCAGGTCGAAAACTATACGATTCGGTTTTAAACATCGCCGATCGACGTGTTCGTGGTTACGGCCATGATCACACTGTACACGCGACGACGATGCGGACACGGCGGTAAATCAAAATTTGTTAGTTTGTTTCTTCTCGCGAACTCGTGAATCGCCCGTCGTAAAACGATCGAGATTTTCGTTTTTGAAACTACGCGCAATACCACCGCGACGGTCAATCGACCGACTCTTGGTCCGGCGGCACCCGTCGCGGTATAAAGCGAGGAAAAACAATCAAAAAAAAAGTTCCTCTCGAATTTCGTTCGAGCGCGAACGATTTAAACGCGTCTCGTCTTTAGTTCGCCTCCGCGAGTTCTTTACGCGCTATGAAACAGCGTACCATCGAGTATTATATCACCGCGATCAATACATATTTATTTATATATATATATATATTTATACACCCGCGGAAGCGTCGATGATTAATTTTAAACGTGACTAATAAAATAAAAAATAAAAAAAGGAATGACAACTACATTGAGTGACAAACAATATTTTGAGTATACAGAAAAAAGTTTTCCGACTTTTAATACCGCGAAAAAGTTTTTTTTATCCACTGAATATTTATGGGGGAAAAAAAACTTCCGTCTATTGCGGATAATTAAAAACTAAAACACCCCCTTCCGTTTACGTATTTATACCGAGTCCGATCGATCGAAACTCATGGGGAAACTTACGAAACACAATGTTCCGATTACGGTCGAATCCGGTCACGTTATCGCTACGGCCGGACGGGAACGCGATTTGTGGTCACGTGAAACCTTAACCTAACTTGTATGATTTCCGACGTTATCGAAATCGAAAAAAAAGTCAGCGTCGAAACGGCACGTTCCCTAGGGAGCACGTACGTGTGACGACATCAGTGTTGAAATGTGAAATTACAACACGTGTGACAAAGAAAGAGAGAACTTTGGCGAATATCGTACGTTATTCAAAAGACCACGATGACGAACGTTATATTAAACTCGATTCAAGATGAATTTTCGTCAAAAGAAGTCATAAATAATGAACTTGCAATAACATTTGAGTAATTAATAATAACAAAAAACGTTTAACTGTTCGGCACGAACAACAATCGTCATTATGTTTGCGTCCAAAACGCTCCGAATAACAAGTGAAATGTGGACGTTACGGCAGGGTGTAAAGCGATAATCGCGCGCGGTTAGGTTGGGGTTTTTTTTACATTCGCATACTTGTTGATGACGCGGTTGTCCCGTGACAAACGCGAGAGGGGGGATTAGGTTAGGCGATGAAGTCACCAACGGCCGCTGACCGACGAAACGTTCATATTTTACAGACAATGCGAGTTAACGGCGTAGTTGGGCCTTTTCGCAATAATCTAGTCGCGGCACATTAGTGTGTTGCGAGGCCTTTTATAGATGTGCCGCGAATATCATGATCATTACAATAATAGACGAGTAAAATTGCAATATTAAAAATATTTAAATAAATAATTATTATTATTTTCGTTCACTATATTTTATTGAAATTGTATTATCCACTTGACGGTCGTTTGTCGTCGTCCGTTGTGAAATAAATTTATTATTATTATTATTATTGTGTTTTCATTCAAACGCAAGTTCACAGGAATCGTATAATTATTATATAAGTGAGTGTCAAGTGTGCCGGTGAGGCTAGAAGGTTGGCAAACTTAATCGTTGTTATCGAACCGATTGTTGTCCGGCCAGCACGTTCGTAGCACGCGACAGTATGCACTTTTTATGGCGAAGATATCGGGAGGAGGAGATAAAACCCCCTGAAAATTTTTATAGAAGAATTGATTTCATGTATATTTTTAGTCAATAATATCGGAAAACTAGATTTAAAACCCTCCCCCCACCAAAAAAAAAAAAAAAATTCAGGTCCAAGTACAAGTAGTCAAGTTAATAGAAACGTTAGCCGAACGACTATTCCTCCATTCGGTAAACGACTCACGACCGTTACAGACGTTGTGCGTGTCTGAATCCGTACGCATCGTCACAACACCACCCCCCGCGGGACTTAAACGGGTCGGCGGCACGGAAATCGTTTCGTTCGAGGTCCGAAAACGCGGGACGAGCGCGACAGAGACGCCGCGTTGAAATTCCGCCGGAACGCTGTTGTTTAGCCGGGCACGAAGTTGCGGAAATCAAATCCGCGCGGCAAATCAATTTCACTCGGTAGACCCCGTTCGGACAGGTGGACCTAACCTAACCTACGCGCAAGGTGGGGTTTTAGGGATTAAACCCGCCCCGCCCCGCCTCCGCCCTCCGAAGTTTAGAACGATATACAAAACATGTACGTAATTTTGAATTACTTCACGTGAATGTAATACTACGCAAGCGCGGGGATTCGGTGAGGAACGAAAAGGACGGGAAAAAATTCTCAACAAAAATACTCGACAAAACATTTGAATTATTTGTGTGTTCTATGCGCACGAATCAATACGTTCTTGGCTGTCTATGTTTGTCGAAGGAATAGTAACAGTAAACAGCAATCGGCGACGAGCATCAACGCGTCGTGTATGTCTCTTAAATATTTTGTCGTAATTTTTACGGTCCCGGCCATTTATCGAATTCAAATGTATTTTTTCAAATTAAATTTACGTTTGTATTTCATTTCAATAAACACACGCGCGCACATATATCAGACAGGTAATTTTTTTTTTTTTTGCAATATTCGCTCCCCCCACCGTAATATAATTCTGAACCCGCGCCTGGTAATACGACCGATAAACATTTATTATCGTTTACGTATTGACTATTAAACGTTGGAAATTTGGAATTTTCGGAAATATTCGTTATCTGTTATTGAATATTGATCGTTTTATGTACACTACGTTTATAACATTACAGATATCGTGCTTGATCGTTGTTCAATCATTGCGATCTACGACATGTGAATTATTTAATCATACTGCTGCGGATGATACACATCTGGAGGGTTTCGTCAAAATGGGGACTGGTTCGATTTTAAAGTTCTTTAAACCGAAAAATACAATCATCGTTCCAACGAATTCCTTATAGTTAAACTCGGACGGGTTACACGCGGAGAAGTCATTGGATATAATGGCAAAATTACCTCGAAGAATGGATATTTTAATACATAACACCTGCGTTAATAAAACTTTCGAATTCGGACGAATATTATTTACTCGTATTGATATTTTTTCGAAACCAAATTTTTTTCCTGCGTTAGGAGGGCGTCTGTCGCGATCCGAATGCCGCGTGTCCGTCCGAAATAGGTCGAACGGTCCGAACAAATCGCCATGTACGAGAATGCAACGGCATTGAACCGGAAAAACGAATTATAGCGTCGGGATGCGTTTTCCCTACCGAGAGCGACCCTCCGGACCCGTCAACAGCTCTGCGCGAAACTGACGTTCCGCAATCGTGAAATTGTTATGACAACTGTCGGTCGTAACGATTCCGACAGATCCTCACGTACATTTAACACACGTTCTCTCGTGGAACGTATTATGTATATTTGTTATCAAAAAAAAAAAAAAAAAACGTATTTCAAAGGATTGGTTGATTTTTTTCGTACAAAAAATTTAATTAACGTTACGATAATATGACATATTGTAGTAAAAAAAAACAAAACAAAACTGTGCACTTAACGTACGCTTTGATCTGTCGAATGTCCTCTCTCTCTAATTAAAACGATAAAGCGAAAAAGTGCAATTAACTACGTTTATATATAGAGTGGTCCAAAAGTCAATGCACATGGGCCAAAAGTACATGAAAAAAACTAACTATTAAAAACACATAAACTAAGATTTCGTTAACCTTTAATAGAAAAAAAATAATATTAATGTTCAAACTATGCCTCTCCACAATTTATTATGCAATCGGTAAGGCGTTGAGTACAGTCTTGCATGACACGATTCCTCAAATTGGCATCTGCTTCAACTTCACCGGTTAGGCGTCAAAAATGAAATTTGCCGTCTGTGCAAGTGTCCGGGGAGGATCTCGGCGGTCATTAAATTGACCCTCACCATTTATGTCGATTACACGACATTCAAACTGTTCATCTAAAAACGCACGCGCGTTTCTAAAACTACTGCCCCAAAATTATGTGTAACGGACGCTGTTATCAAAGCTGTACAACGTTCAAATAGAGCCAGACGATCGTTTTTTCCTCTACTTTCAGTATAATTTTGTTTTTTTTGGATTCATCATACAGAGGTACACAAGTTCTTCAAAACTGTGCAATGACTTTTAGACCACTCTGTATATATATGTACTACCAGTGTATACCGCCGGATGCCGACGATTTTTTTTACCAATAAACCCATATAAACTATGTCATATCGTTAAAATAAAATCGAATACACGTGTCAAAAATTATATAAATATAAAAAAAAAAAATTTAAAAAAAAAATGTGATTGCGTATACTCGTATAAACGCCGTTTGATTATCAAATGAAAAATCCGTTCGCAAGAGGTTTTAACTCTTCGTACCTTGGTAACTGATTCGCGTTTTTCGAATTCGGCGCGGCGCCGGCGGCTGCGGTGCACTTGTCGGCAGGGCCTTCGCTGTACGGCGGCGGAGGACTGTCGCCGGCCTCGGGCGCGGTCGCGTCTTTTAACGAACAACTAATGCGAAGAAACACACGCGACGGATAACAATGACAATAAACGGTATGGACACAGTGCGGTCGCCAGAAATGACGACGAACACAAGACGAACGGAAAACGAGACGTCCGTCGTCCCCCTCCGGAATCGAGATCGAACCCCGTTTCGCGTTGGTTTTTCGCGCGCTCACCTTTTGGCTTTCCGAGACGAATACGTCTTCCGTTTGGACGAGAGCGGGGGCGACGCCGCGGACGGCTTCAGAGTGGTCTTCACCGCCGTGTACGGTATCTCCCGCAACTGTTCCTCGGTCATCCCGTCCGTCTCGACCAGTTTGAACTCCAAATGCTTCTTGAGCTCCTCCGGCAAACGCGTCTTGCTCTCCGACGGCGACCTGGACCGAGACCTGCGCGTTTCGTCAGTCGCATACCATTACGCACGCACCATTTCGCATCGTATACGAGATGCACAAGTATTTTTTTTTTTTTTATTAAAGTCAAAAGTTGACGTTTTCTAATCAACAATGAAAATAATAAAACGAACGCCACGCACAGATTATTCGACGTTACCTATTATTAGTTTGGACGCGGCCGAAAAAATTTTCAAAAACGGTTAAGACTGTGAATATCGGCTCAACTCGGACAGCGATTTTAGAGCGGTGATTGTTGTTTTGAACTCGAACACGACGACGACATGTTCAACGAGTGGCCCGTCGTAAATTAACTTGTATGCGCTTGTACTGCGTTTCGAACTATCGAAAACGCGGGAAACCCCTATCGGTTTTTCCATGCAATTCTATAGTCCGAGAAAACTACCGGGGAAAATCACGAACAAAGCGGGTGCCGCCAACTACAGTCTATTCGCACAACTTGGCCGCCGAGTAACGATCTCATATCGAACGGACTATAGATCCCATTGGAAACGCGTTAACCGGCCCCGGATTGAAATCTCCTTGGGTTTTTCTGCTACCGAAGTGCCCCCACTCTCCCACTCCCCCGGTCTGCAAGCTTCCGTCAAACACGTGAACTCACTCACCCGTGTTTCCGGTGTTTCCGTCTCCGGTACGACGACGAACGATGCGACACCTCGCTCTCGGACTCCAGTCCGCTGTTGGCGTAACCCGACCGCGGCCGCACCACCGACGCCTTCTGTATGACCGACCTGCCCTCAGCCTGCCGCCGCTGCACCTCGCGCCACTGTCCCTCGGACTCGACCAGCTGATATCGGTGCTGCTGCTGCTGCCGTCCGTGCTCGTCGCGCTCGTCGTGCTCGTGACGCTCGTCGCCCGCCGCCGACGACGACGACTTGCGACTCCTGTGCCGGTGATGCCTGCGGTGCGACTTGCCCGACCGGCCGGACTGTTCGCTGTCGTTGTCCGACGACCGCCGGTTCCTGTGCCTGTGCCTGACCGACACGACCGTTCCGTTAGTTAGACCGACCGCTCTCAGCACGTTATATATATATATATATACACGCGCGGCGGGGGCGAACGCGGACAAACAATTTGGGCGGGATTTTTTTGGGAAAAAAATACGAGTAAATAATATTCTACATTATATATAGTTTTATTGACGATTGCGTTCTATTGAAATATCCATTGTTCGAGGTAATTTGGCCATTATATCGAATTACTTCTCCGCGTGTTAGTAATGGTACACAACAGTATGATTAAATAATTCACATGTCGTAGATCGCAATGATTGAACAACGATCAAACACGATATCCGTAATGGAATAAACGTAGTGTACATAAAACGATCAATATTCAATAACAGATAACGAATATTTCCGAAAATTCCAAATTTCCCACGTTAATAGTCAATACGTAAATAATAATAAATGTTAGGTTTTACATTCACGTAAAGTAATTCAAAATTACGTACAAATTTCATATATCATCGCGAATTTCGGGGTGTGGGGGGCGGAGGAAAGTTAAATCCCCAAATCCCCTCCCTTCTCTCGCCCCTGATACACAGGGCGTTCAAAAAACAACGAGACCGAAATTCTCAAAAAAAAAGAGTTTTTTTGGCTTAGAAGAAAATTAACGTTATCGCTTCTCAACACTACCTCCCCACGAGAAGAATCCACCAGTCATCCGACTCGCGGTACGCCTCTTATAACGATTCTTCTAGAAGCTGTTTGAGCTATCCGTCAGACCTCAGGACTTCAGGATTTGAGATGAATTCGATCGCGGGGCATCCGTTGCAATGCGCCGTGTTGGTCCAAGAACTCGTTTTTCCACGCGATTTCGCAGCTGTTCTGTTGTCACAACGTGTGCGGTGCCCAAACGAGCACGCATGGTTCTTTCGTAAGGCCGTTGTGAACGGTCGATTTCTACGTCATTTCTCGGACTGTGAACGAACGGTCTTCTTGTGATATGGTGGCCACGGTATGTCGTCAGGTGCTGTTGACGGTCGGCCAGAAATACTTTTTTCGTATCCGCGTCATCCCCGCGAAATACAATAAACGAATAGCTTCGGTTTCGCCGACGACTCGGGTGTATCCACCATCTCGAAAAACGGCGAGGAGTACGCAAAACACGTTTCAACAAGATTGCCAACCGCCAGCGAATGGATTGGTACCGTCCAAGTCGTCAATCAACAAGACAGCGTCGTGTTTTCCAAAAAAAATTTTAAAAAAATAGTCTCATTCTATTTTGGACACCCTTAGTGACGACCCGTGACGACGGAACCGTAACCTCGCCGTTCTTTTACCGATAACGCTGACGGAAACCGATGGACCGACCCAAAACGAAAGACCCGGCGGAAACGACGGAGTACGTCGCCCAACAATCTAAAATCGATCGCGCACTGCTGTTATTATTCGTCCGGAAGTCAACAGGCGGCCCACACGAACGAATGCAAATAAACGTACTCGACAGCAACGTCGTTATCGTCGACGAGATCGTCGGCACGGTACAGCAAATCCAATAACATCAACGGAAAATTGCACCCGGACGAGTATATAGAATTCCCGTGATCGGGTACAGAACCGCCACAACGGCGCGACGCGTGTAAAACGCACGGGTACGTGTTTCCAACGCGGATATCGTAAACGTACACTATTCTTTCGTCCCGTCGTAAATAACTGTTAACGGTCTATTGTCGAAACGTACGCGTCGTGATCTAAATCAAGCCGTTAGATCGAACACTACTCGAATAGTTGACGTGATCGTCCATCATAGTTAAGAGGTCATCAAGAAAATACGTTATAACGCAAACAATCTCGACAAACAAAATGCATTACGGTCGACTGATTAGATATTCGATAGTTAATTTCGTGCAAACCGTTTGTTTTTAATGTTTTTGTGACATCGTCAAGCCGTCGGTTTCGTTTTGAAAGACTTCGAAACAAATGTACGCGTTTATTGAGCATACGTTTGTACGCCATTGAGTTCACGTACAATCATCATTTCTATACGAGGGTTTTGACAACACGCGATCGTATACGATATAACGGAACAGTCAAACGTAATTGTTATTGTACGCGTTTCGGCGCTAGAACGTTGGTCGAAAAGACCGTCTCGAGTTTAATGTTAACGGACGAACAGCGACGGAAAACAGAACGCGTTCAGAGAACGATTTTGAACAACGATCGAATTTCACGACTCGTACAGGTTGCGGGGACGTCGCGCGGGACGATTGAACGATCGTTGTGATGTTACACCGACGGGCCGTTCCGCGAGAGAAAACAATATTCCAGAAATGTACGCTGGTATACTGGTTGGACCGGATGAGGAGGAGGAGGAGGAGACGGGGAAGAGCGGCGGGAAACGTCGTCGAAACCTTTTGTGTACGCTGGGACGGAAGGGCACGCGCCGTGAGCAAACGATCTCGTATTGCGAGTCCGCGTCGTTGATACGCGTGTGTGCACGACAAGTGTCCGTGTATTCTTCAACGTCACACGCGCGTACGGCCGCCCCAGACATTCATTGTATTGTCGTGTACAACGACAATCGTTCTCTCTGTCCCGATACGCGTACGCACGAGACGTGGCTATCAAATAACGAGACACTCGTCCTGAGCATGACGATTTTCAACATTCTTCTCGTTCTGTCCACTCCACTTCGCGTCTAATACATCGCTCCGTTCGCGTTTTCCATTGGTCCGCACGATGTTGGAAATCCTCTTCTTGCAATGCCTTCAGTACGTCGGTCGACTTCGTTCTCGCAGACTGAAAATGTGCTTTCTAATGTTGGAAATAGCCGAAAGTCACATGGAACGAGAACTGTTCGTGTGCGTAACAACACTGTCGCGTCCGATTTTTGGCCGGAAACCGCTGGACGGATAAGACGTTACGAGCCGGCGGTTATTTTCGAAGTCTCCCGTACTGTCCGAAACGAATTCCAAAACCATCGAAGAAAATTGATCGATTGAAATCGATTCGTTTGTTCGTGCGATCGCGTTATTTCTAAATCCGTATTTACAATAAAAAAATGTTTTTCGCGTCAACGGTGTAGAGCGAATAACATACTGTTCGGTTTCGCGTCGAACAGTGTTTAACTGTCCGTAACGAAACAGTTAATCGAATCGATATATTACGTCGGACACAGAGAATCTGTTTCTCGTAACCAAAAGAAAAAAAACAGGGAGGGGGACCTTCGCGAGAACTTCACAAAACGCACTCCAAACACATTACTCATGTTTCATCAACACCGCCATATATATATAAATTAAATTTCTCCCGAATCCTTCGACGCAAATAGCTGCCCGGAGGGCAGTTCACACGAGCAATAGCAAAACTTGAAAACCGCACGTCCGTGCACGAAAATGTCGAACGTTTCGAACGGAACGTGCGTCAGGTGAGACGGGGCTAATTATTAAAAACCGACAACAAAACGAGAACATACGTTTGTTAAGCGTTTTTCTCCCGTCGAACTTCATCATATCCCAGAGCCGTTCAACCGATCGCGTATTAGGTTCGTATTGGAATGAAATCAACGTAAACGTACGCTAGACGTTCCGCCGGGTAAATAAATACAAGGAACCGTGCGAGCGCAGGGCGTTTGGTATTATTATCAATAAAAATAAATCAATATCGATGCTTTGGAACGGGTTGTTTTACAACGTAAATTAACCAAACCAAAAGAGCGGTCAACACTGTCGTTCACGTTATTCGACGCGGCGCGTGTGTACGCGTACGTGTACAAACAGGAACTGACGTGGTGATGACTGCGCGCGAGAGTCCCGGTCCCGGTGAGATCGATGGTGGACGGTCGAGCGGGTCCGCAACCGACCGCGACGCGCAAAAATCTGATATTTTTATTTTTCGTACCCACTAAAGTCAGTTTCACTTCAAAAACAAAAACGAAAACCCCCCGTCGAACGTTTGACGGACCCGAAACGGAAACTGTGAACACACTCACTTGCGACACGATCTCGAATCGTTCGAGCTCTGGCTCTCCACGCTGGACGACCGACGGGCGTGACGCATGATCTGATGCGGTCCGGACCTGACGCTCCTCGGCGAACTGCTCGAGTACAGGCCTCTGGTCGGGGCGCTGGACCAGACGCCCCACGGAGCGCTCCTCGTGCTCCTCGGCGAGTCGCTGCGGTTCGGCACGTACATGCTGCGCGCGGGCGCACGGAAAACGAATTTTAAAAAAAATAAAAGACGGCCGCGAAACGTTCGGCAAGCACGTGCGCGCACTTACGTGTGCACGGGCAGCTGTGGGTTAGAGCAGTTTTTCGTCTTGTCTTGGAGCTTCGACGACGACGACGACGACAACAACAGCAATTCGTCACGACTCTTGTACTCGTCGCCGACGGTTTGATCTGCTCGGAAACAAACGAATTCGTAAAAACACGGGCATCGGCATGTGCTCGATGACCGGAGCCCGAGATTTCGAGTCTCGAAAACCATATTTATTTTATTGAACGTTTATCAACATCGATAAATTTTAAAACAAAAACGTGCTTTGCCGAGTATCGGGGTTATACGAGTTACCACCGGGGAGGGGGGGCGAACGGGAAAACAGTAAACAGTCAAGCGCCTACACACAAAAAAAAAAACGGAAAAAAAGTCCGTGTCTTCCGCGGGCCGACCGCCTTCACGTACCCGGGGGAACACGCGTTCGAAAAACCGTCCGGGATCGATTTCGATCGCGATACACGGACGCACATCGAAGCGACGCGCGTTTTTACGTCCGGTCCGTAAGAAGTCGTCAGTCAGTCGAATTCCGGGGAGACGCGTTTGGCAGAACGTCGCGTTTTTTTCTTCGGTCTTAGCGATTCCGGCGCGCGCCATAATTTAAAACCGACGCCGTTATTCGAACAGTTAACGAGATTTATAAACGCGCGCGCGTTAATCGCATTTGCCGAGCGCGCGCTTCTGACATGCACGTATATACGTTCATTCGTTTATATAAATATATGTGTGCGTGCGTGTACACGCGTTTTGCTCGGCTAACGACACCCATTTGAATACCTCGACGGGCTCTTAAATTATGGCCGTACAACGTCCCCGCGTCCGGACACGTGTTACGGGACCGGAATAATTGGCCGAAACGCGACGTGCTTTATAGCGTACGGGAGTGCCACAACGCCGTCCCGCGAACTTTTATTCGACATTTTTCGTTCTTATTTATTTAGTTGTTTATAGCTATTTTTTTTTTTTCATAGAACAGTCATTTTACCGAACGATTTTCGCGTTGGAGATGCTTGTTAGTTGTTAGACTGTTGACTTGCTACGACTTCTCGAAGTTCACGGACGCGTCTTCACGTCTCTTTTAGCGATCGTGAGCAATTTCATAAATGCCAGTTTATTTGTTTTGTCGATATACACGAGTTAGATGTCACACTACTGCTAGTGGTTTGATTTATTTCGGTTAGGAAATACATTAAACTCTCAAATCTCCGGCAAAGTGTCGCGCTCGAGTCCGCACAGCTTTTCATCATTGCGGCTGTACGAAAATGTCGATAACACGTTATAAAAATAAATTTAAAAAAAAAAAGCTTAAAAACATTGAACGGAACGAATGTTATTTCGTCTGTCGGATCTGCGCGGCTAGAATAGTTTTGCGAACACAAAAGTCGGAAAGTTCGAAAACCAAAGTGAATAATAATACGCGCGTTCTCGGTCGAGTGTTCAAACTCGATGAAACGCACACGACAGGGCAACGGGTTATTTTAATTACGTTTCGCGAGTCCCGGTACAACACTCGCGGAAACATTGCTGAAAAAACAAGGTTAGGTTAATAGCCGACGGATAATACGAACGCACTGTTGAGACTACAGGTACGTATTGTTTTCTCATCGCGTGTAATATATGCGCACACGTTATACCACTCGGCGACGGACGATTTGTTTTTTCATTTTTCGGTTTACCTGTACAGGAATAACGATTTGAACGACGTTGTAATCACGATCGGTTATTTCGTCCGGCGCGCGTACTGTGCACGTGTACACACGTATACGACGAACGAAGGCGTACACAGGTCTGCTCGGTCGGTGTATACTACGGTATGGCTCGAGCCACTCTACACGTCGTTCCGATGGCATTTAATTAAAACGGCAGAGTAAATGTTCTGCTGCGCCGTTTCATAAACGTATATATCATTGTTGTTTATAATACAATCGGAATATAAAACAAGAAACGCATATTTAAATACGCGGTTGAAATTCGAGTGCGCTTTCGTTAAACAACGGTTTCGGTCAGAAGAAATAATATTATTTATTGTTATTGCGCGCACCGTTACGGTCGGAGAGTCGCTTTTTTTTTCTTTTGTTTTTTTTTCTTTTTTAACTCGAAACACCGGAAAATCTCCAAGTCCGTAAACGTCAACGAAACGCGCGACGACATAGTCGTTTCGCGGTGTGTTTAATACTTTTGTATTTTCACGGTCCTTGTACGTATACGATACGTACTACATACAAACTGTAGAGAACGGTTCGCGAGATTTAATTATAACTATAAGTGTTTTTTTTTTTTAAAAAAAATGTATACGACGTGACGATTCGCGCGTAAAAAAAATTACGATAAATGTAATGTCGCACGACTTACTGTCACTGGCTCCTTCGACGATCCTCCTCTGATAACGGCGACTAGGCGTCCTCGTAAACGACGGTGGCGTTCTGTTGCTCATCTGCGAACTCCTCACGGACGATTTGTCGGCACGGCCGCTACAAAAACAGCGACAAAACACACACGTTTACAAACAACGCGACACACAATAATCGGTTTGATTGCACGTTATCAACACGCACTACGCGAAACGGTCAAAATAAAATATTTGAGGGCACCGGCGGAAACGCGCTTGTTCCTAGAGAGTGTTAGATAGGCGAGTGTGTCCGAAGAGTAACAAAAACGTTAAAAAAAAACGTAGAAATCGATTTCGGTGGAATTCGTGTTGGGGAGAAGGGGCGAAAATCAAACGTAGGAAAATCGGTTTCGAGAAGTCCAAGACATTTGTTTCCAGATGTCCTGTCGCACTGTTAGACCGGGGCAGACACGTCGGGAGAGAGAAAACCGTGTAAACTACATTGTTTCGCGTGTGTCGGACAAAGACGGACGGTAATCGTCGATTACCACCGATACCCCACCCCCACCCCCACCCACGAGACGGACCGATGTTTTGGTTCTACGTACGAATCACGTGATTAATTAAAAACCAAATTGCTCGTATGATAATATTATCGCGCGGCGCTCCGAGTAGACCAATTGTGCTACAACCGCGCGCTGCGAACACGCCCGTTAGACAATATACAATATGTTCAATTTTCCCGAAGACAATTGAAAAACGGCCACTTTACGCTTACGTCGACGAACCACTAACGATAAACATGATTTCCGACCGATTTTTATTGATCTACGTATCGAAAACGGGAAAGAAGCACCTTTATGGGTCCGTACGAAAACTTAATCCGGGAAAACTATTTTCTATTAATCAAACCGAATTGGCAACAACAATACGAATGTATTGATTTTCCGTTTTCGTCCAAAATCGAATGAACTTTACGCGGAAGATACATTTTGAGTATTATTTGTAAATATGTTTTATATTTATTTCATACGTATACGTATATATATATATATATTACAAAAAAACAAAAAACGAATACCGTTGTCGTCCATGGATATTTAACATTCCGTTTCATCAATAAAACGGGTTCCAAATGTATGCACGAGCTAATTTATTCAATGCGTAAAACTGTGTATAACTTTAACAAATGTTTGCGTTTCGAAATCAATGAATTCAATTAGTTTGTCAAGGAAACATTTTTTTTTTTTGTACACAATATTATTATCAAACGGAATTTTTTTTTTAACGAGACCCGTTTACCTAAACCTTTCGAAAGTAATATAAACTCACGTTTAAGCTACTGAACGTAAATAGCATAATAGATATACCTAATGGTTAATACCACATAATACTGATAACATATTTAACGTATTTAATTCGGACGGGTCGGAATCATTAATTTATACGTATAGGTATCGGGCAGGTGGTAATTATAATGTGATTCGGTCAACGTTCTGAAAATTGACGATGTACCGTGTACATGTTACACGTATACAAACACTTGGCTATACTTAGAAGACCCGACCAAAAGTTTATACGTTCGAGTAGAATAATTTATCGAGCGGTCCCCTACCGTATATCTGGCAGAAAGTTTTGAACGTAACTAACCCCGAGTTCTAACACCGTTCTGGGCCAATAGTTCGAAGAAAAATACAATTCCCACGCGTTCTAACGGCTAGTAAATTCGTGTCCTTTAGATTGTTTATTTATGTTTTGTTGTTGTGGGGAACTGTTCACACGATTTACGCGTGTTCGTTAATAATTCCATCCGTTCGCGTGTGCAATAAATGCCTATAACATTATTTATCTTCGCGTATTTCATAATTGTAATGTCTAGCGTAGATCGGAACTTTTTCGAAAACACAAATAATTCTGGAACACTTCGTTTACACTGCGAAATCGAATGATTCATATTCTTAACACCTGCCCTCGCGTACATCGCATCAACTTTTGCTTCTGATAACGTCGATTTCCATATTTAATTTCAAATTCTTATGCACACTATTCTCCTCGACATTTTGGTCTGCCATACATACAAATATAACATATATCATAGTGTATTGGTTTGCAAATACCCGCGCAAATGTGTAGTGTGTGAATGGGAAATAATATCGTAACCTCCCCCCGAAATCACTATTCGATTGAACGTTGAATACTGCATTAATACGAATTATCGGTTCGACATTCGGTGCAATCGCGAATTCCAAATGTCCAGTTGTGTGTAGACGCGAGCACGTTCAAAAACCCGACGTGCGATCACGTAATGATTTGAACATTCGAAATTCAAACCGAATGTCCAGCTCGCGGCTAGAAGAACCCGCCGGGTTCGGTGTACAACGTTCATCGGCAGCTCTGCCCGTTCGCGAACGCAGCGCGTCGCGCACACCGGTCGAGTCCAGAAATAAGATAACTGCACCGATCGGGTGCCGCCGCGTAGCGCACTAGTTCGGTCCGCACATGAAATTATTGTGTCGAATTCTCGCGTCCGTTTCGTGACCACGTGAATTTTCGCCGTTCGCTTTTCATCGCCGTGTGTGTATTGCGAATGGTCGCGTTAAATCGACGAAATGGAAAAAAAATCACCGTTTACTTTATACGAACCCAAGACGTTATCATCGTATGAGCAAAAACATTTTGAACTACACTTGTACGATATTAAGCTATAAATCACAGACAAAAATGTCTGGTGAATATTGCTTGTGAAAATTCGGACCCAACCGGTGTAGGTTTACGTAAAGAAACCCGGGACCGAATTAATGCGGTGTCATTGAACTGGCTCCCAAGATTTCACGAACGAAACAAGCCTAACTCAATATTTATTTCGTCAATACGTGGATTACCAAAATTACCGAACTAATCAAAACGAAAAAAAAATTATTTATTATTTTTTCGAATACTTTCAAATAGTCATTTTGAACATCTTTCAAACGAATTTCTTCAATCCAAACGATTGTTAAAAATCGTTACGAAATAAGAAATGAAATTTTTCTTCACGGTTCATATAATTCGGCTAATATTTGTATATACTTTAATCTAGTCTATTACACCCGTTTCACATTTCCGTGTCACATTCACGTAACATTTACGGAGTACGATATAAAAATACGATATCGACAATAATCGAAAAATATTATTGAATCAGTGAAATAACAGTTATATATATATATATAGGCACGGTCGTCGATTGTTAACAGACGAGTGCGTTATTGTCAAGCGAAAATATTGACGATCGGATGATTTTGTATTTACTACGACGACACCGTGTTGTGGACCTCGTATACGGTGTAACTAACAAACGGCACGTACATTTTAAACTTTCATTTGAAACACATGTCTAGAGTACAATGTTTTCGAAAACTATTACTTCTCGTTGTGTTAAGAGCCGATGCGACGTCGGCCACACATTCGGGACCCGGGGACCAGTGCGCGGACTACCCCCCCGTGAACACCACGTGGATCAGGGACCCGCCCGACCGGGAAGATTCGTCGAAATACGCGTACATACACTCTCTCTCCTGCGTTTCGTGCTGCTCTATTGCAGTGACAATTATTATTTCTATTGTTCTTGTTGTTGTTGTTGTTGTTGTGTTTATTATTATTTTGTGCCGCCGCGCACACGAGTAATGTAATTAACGTTGTACGTCACGAACCTGCTAAACCGAGTGCTTATCACGTCCGGAGGGTTGGGCGACACTTGGACGAGTCTGAAGAAAGAATGGTGTTCCATGCTGCACTTGTACAGATGTTTGCACGCAGGCCTCGAGGGCGTCTCAAAGCCGTAAGTGTTCTCGTCGTTCTGCAATCATTATTAATAATTATTCCGATGCGCAATTAAAGTTTGCCCGGCGTGACCGGCCGGGACGGCGTCCGCGAGTCGACGACACGGCGAAACGTTTCTAAATACTCACGTTTTTGTCGCACACCCGCAGCATGAAATATTTCCCTTTGCTGAAGATCTTGTTGATTCGCGGCCTAAACGAAAAGCGCGGGTTGTATTGGCTTATTATTTAGAGCGCACACTGACGATGGTCCGTAGGCGAATAACGGAAATAATATCCGTGAAGCGTTTTTAATTTTATACGACACGTTTATCAACAAAATACGTTATTTAAATTTTTTTTTTTTTTTTTTCATCTGATTGATATTTTTAGATAAACACAGTTAATTAACACGTAGTTATTTGTCTGATGGACACGATATGCAAACTATATATTTGTTTTTCCTCGCAACAGCGACAGATTTGAATTTTATGCAACGTTCGTGTAAAAAAAAATCTCCCCAATAACGACATTGTACCGATGTTAAATCGTTCGGAAATACCCGCTGCCTGTTAATGAAAACAAGTGTTTCGAAAGATTCCCGAAACGAACGCTATACATACAAATATAAACAAAATAGTACGCTATGGGCCAAGTATGCTAAACGAATTCAATATTATAATACGTTGTGTACTCACCAATAATAATTTGCGACGATGTTTTTGTTACGGAGCACGATCACTCCGATGGGCGTCAAACCCAAATAATACTCGACGTTGTCCTCGCCCTAAAATCAAATGCACAGAACGTTCAATGTTTACTCTGTCCGCCGGTTCGATTCGTTACGAGACATTCGTTTTCTCGGGTTTTGTAACACGCCAGTAATCCAACGAACAGATTGCGTTTTATTCTCGGCCGTCCGAACTCGAAGCAAAACCACACACTTAAACGCCACATCTCTCCGCGTTAAAACAACGTTAGTCGTTTCGTTTATTTTCCCGTAAGAACGGTTTCTTCGCTTTTTTACGTAGCAGAATGAACCTAATCGATATCGTCTGTTGATGCGAACAAAATAATATCGACGGGCAGTCAAAAACGATAAAATAAAAATCGTTCCGTTAACGTAGGATCGTTCCAGTTATTTCCATCGAAACGATTATATGTTAAACGTCTAGAGTGTCACGCGGTAATGTAGTGAACAAAATTGTTTTTGGCCCGTAACACCTGCGCGCGTTTTTGCAAAATTTTAAATTTCCTCCTAAACAATAAAGAAACGCGTGTTTTCTTTTCGTCTTGTCGACGTTTCGTCGTTCCGTAATCATATTTTCGAACAACGTGCGCAGAGCTCGCGACTACGTTGTTTGTTACAGTACACACATGTTTGTACATGTCGTGATCATCGGACCGGCGAACGCAAATGTCCGCGAACACGATAGTTCGCAGTTTCGCGCTGGAAGCCGGCCGCGCACGTACGTTTGTTTTTATCATAAATGTACAGGGCGTATCTGAAATGAGTTTCACTTCGCGACAAAATGGGTGGTAAACTTTTTTCCGTTTTTTTTTTTTTTATCTCCGATATTTTTCGACTTAACCTATTTACTCGTCAAATTTAATATTCAAAACTGAAAAACATTATTTTACAATTTTCTACACGTTTTATTCAAGTGATTACGACAGAAAAAACGGGGTTTTTATTATTATTATTACTATTTTTAATTATGGAAGTCAACTAGTAACCTAAACACAACCCATACCACGTGATTCCTTGCAAAATTCTACCCTATGGTGATGTGTCGAGTTTTTAGTTTTGAATATTATTTAACGAGTAAATTAGATTAATTCCAAAAAATCGGGAAAAAAAATTCCCAATTTTTTGGTCCTACAGAATGTAACCAGCTAACGGATGAAACTCGAGGTTAAGACACACTCTGTATATGTGATAATCGTTTTTTTTTCTTTTGTAATATCGACACAACGACGGGCTTTGTGAGCGTGTTGTGTTAATGCGGAAAAAATATCCAATCGGAATAATAATAATAATAATGTTCAGTAACGACGCACAAATAATGGGTTTCGCGCATAAAACGTGGGCGGAAATCATCTGTATACATTATAATGTGCAAGACAACCTACACCGTGTTACAGACGTGCATTCCGTATCGATATCGGTAAGCGTGCGGTTTTACTTGCGCCGGCACCGGGACGATAATTTATACCGTTTATATTATTAAATCGTATCGTGCGTCGAACGTTTTTTTTATGGCATCGCGACGCGGGAACGTCAATTATTTTTTTAGGCGTCGACCGCAGTGACCCAAGGACAATCGTCGACACGGTACCACACATCGTGTTCACACAATTACCTGTTAGACGTGTTAATTGGACCGTGTTGCGCGTTACCGTTGAATACATCTAAACGCGACATACCGAATCACCGTCTCGTTACTCTGTATACGGGAGTCGTCGCTCAAAACCAATGGCTTTTTCTCACGGCACGTTTGATTGGTGGAAATCGCACGGTTACCGGTTCGACATGGATGGACAGTAACGGCGACGCTCCTGAAGAAATAAGGCGCAGGGTAGAGATTGCCAGAACAGGGTTCTTTAAAATGAGGAAAATCTTCTCGAATCGCGACCTATCGCTAGAACTGAGAATAAGAATGTTAAAGCGCTATGTGGACTTTAAAGGAAGCTGATTTGAAGAAGATAGAAGCATTCGAGGTGTGGCGCTACAGAAGAATCTTAAATATATCATGGGTAGATCGCGTTACAAATTTCGAAGTGCTGATGAGAGAATAGGGAAAGATAAGTAAGTAGTAAAGACAGTCAGAACAAGAAAGTTGCGATATTTTGGGCACATGATGGGGGGACAAAAATATCAAATTCTGCAACTCATCTTAGAGAGAAAGATATGTGGTAAAAGAAGTCGAAGGAGGCCTAGAACAAGCTGGAATGGTCTAGCTACAGCGGCGGCCCAAGAGAAAATCCAGATCAATATGATGATTTTCAACCTTCGCGAGGAGAGGAACTCCAAGAAGAAGAAGAAGAAGAAGAAGAACGGTTGGACGGTCGAGGAACACCCGACGGTCCACGATCGGGTTTCGTCGCGTGTATTCGTGTCGGTTTCAACGAACGCGGATTAACGCGCGAAAACGAATCTCTATGCCTTCCACAGCGCGCTACGAACACGGTCCATTTACGGTTATTGTCCGTCGTCATCCCGACGCCGCGAGTTGACTAGATATTTACAATCGGCCGTTCGATAAATACGATCGCCGACAAAATACATTTAGAGACCGTAAAATGAAAAAAATCGTCGAACGGGAATGATTCCGGTTCGCCGCCCCCACAATAAACGTTGGCCGTTGCGTATGCGTTACGAATTATACGTCGATGAGCCGACTCAACGGGCTCGGTTCGAATATTCCAATTCTGTTTGATCACGAACATTCGCGTGTTGTTGACTGGTCGTTGACTGGAAATAAACGATCGCGTCGATCAACTGCAAATCAACGCGCGAAATTAATTACTCGCGTTCGCTCTGTTCGCTTCGTCCACGGACGTCCCGCGACAGGCGATTCCGGACGAAATAAAAACCCACGATGATTTCCCGAAACGCGTTCCCCTCTCGGACGGTAGCACATTATTGTACCACAACGCGACACCGGATTCCATTCGCCGCGTCCGAATGGACCGAATGCGGAATGTCGCGCAGTGCTCGTGACTTCAAAACCGAAAAAACAGGAGCTGAAAACGAGCGTGCAACGCGTGTTCGCATCGTAAACAATTTACATGATCACAGCATGCATACCGTACGGTGTGTGCAAGTCGAACAATCTTAAAATGTGTAAAAAAAAAAAAAGTTTTGAAATGTACTTAAAAACCTCACCATTAGTATTTTATATAATAACGTCGACTCATAACGTATTTACCGCGTTACGTCACACGTCACGGAGGCACCGGACGACTCGGTCGGCACGCCAAGATACGTAGGTTTATCTACCCGAAAAACGACCGACACGACCGTTCAAACGAATCGGACTCTGACGAGACGTTTGATTTCAAACGGAATCAATCGATTAACAAGTTCCTACACGTAACTCGACGCCGGTTAGAAAGTGAATTTGGATCGGGCGGGCGCACGATGCTGTTGTTCGATTGATGAAGTGTGTTCACGACATCATTAAAATATTGACCGAATTAAAAATATAGTATACGGAGTCGACGTATTAGAGTAACGACGTGAAAAAAAAAAAAAAACGATGTCGGTCCGACCGACTCGAACGATTTCACCGACCTATCCGCACTTGTCAAATGTATACGACCCGTATAACGTTTCCCAAATAGATTTTAACGCCATCGATCATTGTTACGTGATTTGATTTAAATCTCGTTAGTACGGCTCGCATTCATTGTTTCGGGGTTAATGCGTTTGACTCCGTCCGTCCGTACGTGCTAATTGTTCATGACGTCATTGCTGCGTGCCGGGTGCCTACTACCGACCGCGTAATTTCTATTAACGCGAGGCGCTACTCAAGTGGCGCGGCAGAGCAGGCAGGACAGCTAACCCGATCGGTCTTACTGCCGTCGAATCCTACGACGTCACGTCTACGGACCACCCGACGACGAGCTAAACCCGTACCCTTACGGGCGCCGTGTCAGTTCCTCTTCCTCTCACTGGGTCCTGTGGTTCGGTTATCCCGTACGTGCCACGGCCACCACGTTTCAACCGGGGTAGGCTCCTCGAAAATCTTGCGGGGCACTGCGTCCAGCCAGGTTTTGAGTTGACGTTGGTGGGTCAACCCCGGCACGTTACGTCCCTGTCACTATTCCAGCTATTATTCGGCATCATTTAGATCGAATTCTCATATCTCGAAAAAAATGACCGTAAAAATGTTTTTGTTTATCTCGTTTTTCGTTTCACTCGACATAAAATTGAGTTTTTGAATTGAAAATAAGTTCAAATCGCCTTAATACGTTACTTATCGAGACAAAAAAAAAGATACTAAGTTATAACCAAAATATCAATAACAATATTTTATAATGCGTAACAATGGATTTAAAAACCAATTATTTATGTAATTTGAACTCTATAGAGTATACAAATATACAAATTATATGACGAAATGTGCGAAAAGGCGTAAAATAAAATCGAAAATATAAATTCTCCTATTGTATAGGCGCGTTACGACTCAATTACATTCAATTATTTTTCGCGCGACCGATTCGGCAGAAACAAGCTCTAATATACGTACGATCTGACCTACTAATATAATGATGATATATTTTTACGCGAAATCGGATCCACGTGATTTTTCAGGGATTAAAAATATAATAAACATATATACGAAAATAATAAAATTGTAAGTGTACGAAATCGAGCAATACGTATTTTAATCTAACTAAAACATTACATTTATATAGTAACCGCTTCGTCGTAACTCTCGTCCGATAGTAAAATATTATATTGTTATCATATCGATTTATATATCGTATGTACGTGCGCAGAATTTACGACACGATATTTATTAATCTGAACTTGCGCGCTGCAGTTGTGTTATTCGCGCGCAAAACGGTTATCGCGTCTTGGTCGTAGCTTAATCCCACGACGGGAACTCGTGGAGAAAAACATACAAATGAATTAAAAGTGGAATACGAGAGTTTCGTGTTATTCGTTCGACGACAATTCTTTACGCTCGAATTTTGCGAATCGTCTGAAATATTATATCTAGCATTATTGTTGATTTGTTATGTTGAACCATAAAAAAATGAACGGTCCGTATAATAAAACTTCGGTTCAGGAATTGTGTCCTATGAATAACAGTGGAAACAAACGTGAAACGTTTAAAAAGATTTTCGAAACCGCAGTTTTAGACGTAGAACTAGACATCGATAACATTTTTTCGACCCGAAATCCGTCGCGTGGCTCGAGTAAGAGATTCAAACTATAACACGACCATTCGGTTTTAACGTCTCGACCCGCAATTAATAATAATTATATCACGTACTAAAGCAGGGACCAAACTCGTGTAAACAGTGTCCGTCGGTTTTCTGCGTTTAATCTTTTATTTTTCGCGTTTCGAGGCGTTTGTTTAATTTCCGTCGGGTTTTCAGCGACTCGTTCTTTTATCCGTCACAAAACTTCACACACACACATGTACATCATATAGACCGCATATTAAATAATATAATACGTATACGCAAAATAAGAAAGACCATCACCGTCACCAGTATCCACACATAAGCCAAACACAAATGGAAACAATAGCAAAGGCGGAGTTTTTTCCCTCCCGTTTTCCGTCTCTAATGAAAGGAACTCGACGCCGCAGACGTAACGCGCGTCGTTCCCATCGAGACCTTTGTTTTTCGATGAATAATTCGCGTGCCTTTGAAACGCGTGTATAAAATATACACACATATATATATATATATATACTCTGAAATAATAATAATAATAATAATAATAATATTCCGAACAATAATAATACATTTCTCGGATGTCTTAATTTAATTCGATCCCATTGTTATTTTCCGTTTCTTTTACGGACAGCGTTCCGTGTTGAAGTTTCGGAATAAATTTACAAGTATCTAACGCCACGCGCAGTGAATTGCATTGGTAAACGACGAACGAAAATACATTTACATTATATCCGCCCGTCTGGTTGGAAATTATCGTTCGCTTCTATTTCCTAAACAGACCGCGTGTATGTGTTTTGATGCAATTTATCTACGCGTAATAACCTTCCAGAACGAAAATACCCTCATAAAACAAAGTAACTGGGTATTTTATATATATATATATTATAAAACGTTTTTTTTAAACTGTATACGCCATTATCGTGAGATTATTTGAACGCGAAAAAATATTATACAATATTCCTCCGGACGAAATGATAAATTATTGACGAAATATGAAATCGGCGTACTAGTAGATTTTTAAAAATAAATAGCTGTGGACGATGGCTAGACAAAGGTTTTAGAGTAGTATTGTTATTTTCAATTTGGAAACGATTATCGATGTTATTCGTAAAACGATTCTGAGCGACGCTATTTTATAATTGATGAATAACGTTTTCAGGTTGAATCAGAGTATCCGTAACCCGGCGGTTTCACGAAATGCCTACGTGTGTGTTTATGTATCAACCGGAACAATAATCGATTACAGAATGATAAATACAAACTGGAATCACTTTTGCGTAAACATTTTTCCTTGAAAACAACACCAGGAGATGTTAATTATAAAATTCGAAATTTTATTTTGCCTCAATTACATTAAGAACGATTGTAAAAAAAAAAAAAAAATCTCGATCGATTCTTATGACTTTTCGATCATTTTATGTTCTAGAAAAAAATATCGTCGTCGGCTCTCAAACGCGGAAATCGACCGAATCGTCCGACGTTCACGGATAGTCGGAGCACTCTGTCCACGCGAACCCAAAAAAGTGATCCGTCGAAGCTTCGCTCCGCAACTCGACACCGTACAACATGTACATCACGCCGATTTCGGGTTTTGTCTGGTGTCTGAACACAGCCGACTCCGTTCCGGTAAAATCATTCCGAGTTGCCGACACGAGATATAATAACCCGACGTGGTCCTTTCGAACACACTGCACAACAACAACAACAACAACAACAACAGCGTCTCCGTTGGAAAGGCGAAAGAACGCGCAGAATAAACACAAACCCCAGCACGCACACGCCGCACCGTGTGCACCGAAGCCGACCGAGCGTGGGACGGCCGCTGATGAATGGAAGGCGCACGCGCGCCAACGTCATCGATACAAATAACAATTATGTAAACCGCGCGCGCTCTGTCCGGCCGCCGCCGGCGGTTTCGCAGTTGTGACAGGTGGTATGTACACACAAACATATATATATATTATTGTTATTATTATTATTATTATTATTATTATTATTATTATTATTATTGTTATCATTATTATTATTACGGGTATCGTCGTGTGCGCGTCCACGTACGAATTAATAATAATGGCCAGCGAGCGAACGACAACGTCGATAAATTATCCGAAACTCGGCGGCGTGGGTTCGGATTTCGGTTGCGAAAACAACGTGACGTCGTCACCACGAGACGATTTATTTACACGAGAGGACGAAACAAAAAAACAAAAACTAAAAACGTATATACGTCCTAGTGTAAAACCGAACCGACGCGCGGCGTTTTTTTTTTGCTCTTTTTTACGCGACCCGGTACGAGAGGAACGCGTCGCGACCGGTCTTCTACCGGTTCGATTCGTTCGTTCGCGCGGGGCTGGAAAAGACAATTGCACGGTCGTTCGGGTCTAATGACGTTCGATTAAGGACGAGTGTTCCCGGACGGCGGGTCCACAAAACCGGGCCGAGAACAGGAGGGAAAGTTTCTCTCTCCATATAATTAAGTTCGGGAAAAGGGCGGGAACAAAAATTGAAATGTATATTTCGTCATTGTATATGAATGATCGATGACGGAAGTAAAGCGTAAGGGATTCTCAAGGAGTCGTCGGTAACACAATAAAAACATTTTGAAAAAAAAGAGGCGCAAAAGTTGATGGCGATCTGGCGAGAAAACCAAAAAACGACGTCATTTGTCGTTTTGGGGGAAGAGGGGAGGGTGGAGGCGACTTGAACGGTGTTGATTGCCAACACGTTATTACTGACTAATACGAGTAATACTACGAGTAATATGACTAATACTAACCTAACCTGACGAAACCGAAACGACGGCCGCCGGTTCGAACGTTTCACAGCTCGCGAATTGTACGCGTGTCTCCTCCCTACCCCCGGGAGAAAGCGTAGGCGCTCCAACCCTTCCTCGTACGCGTCGTTATCATATCGCACCCCCGCGGTAAGGCTGTAACGGATTTCCACGCCGACGCGAATATTTTTATTATAATATATCACAACGACGCGCGCTAAAACGTTATATAACGCGCAGACGACGCTTTTGGCGCGACTTCGGGGAGCACACCGTCGTATCAAGTATGATATATTACAAAACAACAGGCTGTTTTTGATACATCGCGTAGGAGCTTCGGTCGTCAAGAAAACACTACATACGCTTTTTTTTTTTTTGTTGGGGGAGAGGGGGTGTAATAATAATCACACGAACTTACGCCACTACAATATATTAGCATTACTATCAATTATAACCAAAGTATATTTATTAAGATACTGTACCGCACCGGTAACTACTAAATATTTAAAGTAATAATTACAATAAAAATCATAAAACAACGAAATATTTTAGAAATTTTTACGTCAAAACTCAAACATTGGAGTTGGGTGATACAATAGTAATTTATGCTTTTACCTCCGTGGCTCTTATTGTATACATCAACTGTGCTCGCCTTTGACGAAAGTAAATTAATTTTTTTTTAAATATTATTTCACAATACTCGTCATTGTTATCGACTGTCAACACATTTACTAATATTACTCATTGAATCTGAACAAATAAAAATTTTCTGTTGTAACGATTTAAAATAACCACAAAAAAGCCTCTAGTGGGGGGGGGGGGGACACCTGCGACCGTAAATACGCCACTGCGTACACTACGCGGTATACGTTCGAAAAACGTGATCACATCCGACGACAAGACGTGATCGCGCGACGTTCACGGTCAATCACGCCGACGGTGATTTCTTTCGTCTCAAGTTAAAGATCGCCGTGTTTTCCGCCGGGACACGAAAATCACACACTATACAGTCAAACCATATATAATTCGTCCCGCGACGACGTCTGGAAATAACGAAAGTCACCATACGACGCGTATTTTAACGACTTCACGCGTCGTCCGTCCGTCCGAAACGTCCTCGATTCCCAGTGCGCGTGTTTGGATTCCGTTTGTATTATAAACGACGACAACGACGCGAATAATATAATTGTCGTGAACATTTTGTTCCGCTCGCACGTCGAACAGAAAATACTACTTCGTCTTGACTGGTAAGCGGATAGGGGGAGAGGGAGTTTTAAAAAAAAGAAATACAAATAATTATACCGCCACCGACGATTTTTAAAGAGGATTCGGATTTCGGTCCGGCACCGATGGCGAGATCAAAAAAAAAATCGACGACGACGGACGGATAACTAGTATTATGACGGTAAACAAGTGAGAGAATGATGCCGATTTCCGGATACTCGAAATGTAAAAGTGACAACGGCAGCGTTTTGCGAATGCAAATTACCGCGCGCACACGAACCGTTCTAACTCGATCTCGGAGTCGCGCGCTCTTGACAAATACTGAACGCCGTTACAATATTTCCGATTGATCTAGGTAACGATCAGCCGCCGATTGACTTCGAACGTTGCCGTACAGTTCCCCTTCCCGCCGTGAATTTCGTTCGAACGAAACCAGCGTAAAGTGATTTCCTTCGCCACGCGAGTCAGGTACCGGAAGCGTTCGACCGGAAGGTCAGATCGGATCGGGTGGTCCGTCGTTGTAGTGTTCGTTATTCGCGCGGGTCCTGTTTGTTGTCGCTAACGACCGACGCGGCGGTTCGATTGTTTGTCGTTACTTGTTCAGAAGCGATTTTTTAATGCGCATTTATTTAAGCTAACCTAACGAATGTCATGACCGAGTTGGCTTGCGTCGAACGGCGTAAAAACCACATATTAATTATTAACCGCACGCGTTGTGCGGAGAATTTATTTTGTTTTTCCGTTGCATTTTTAACACGCGTATATGAAAGAAAGTACACTCACGAGAACCGGATGAAGATCGACGCCGTACATGTCTAGCCACTTGACTTTATCCAAGAAATTTAACTCGGCGACTGCAGGCACTTGACCCCTGCAAAATGGCCGTCGTTAAATAATCATAGTAAAAATATAAAAAAACAAAAAGAAAGAAAGAAAGAAAACTCCGTGAGGAAGAAAGAAAAGGATAAACGCCACCTCTCCCGCCAGGGAGGAAATAGCGTTTACGTGCGTGGGTGGCGGCGCACTTACGTGAGTTCTTTGTGTATTTCTCCGATTCGGTTCTCGAGCTCCGCGTTCTGATTCGACACGAACCGGAATTCAGACACGTATCCGGAAGTGTGCCGTCTGGGATCGAAGTCTCCGAGTTCAGCTGCAAACAACGACGTAAGAAAACAACGGGTTAATAATGCGCATCGTGTTGTTGTTTGATTTTAACGGGGAAACCAGGCGCGTACGCGCGTACAATAATATCGTCAAACGATACTACGTTGTACGGAATATGTGTTCACGGGTGTTTTTTTTCCACCTTTTCTCATTTTATAGCAAATTAAACGAGTTCGTACCGAATACGTATATACGTGCATGTATAAAAAAGTAGTATAAACCGGATATTAAAAGTTCGTTCCGGGATGATTTCGAAAACGTCACGGAAACGAATAATCGCTGTGCGTTCGACGATAAACCCGCTGGTATAAAAATGTTTTTACCGTCCGAGACGTGAAACCCCTTCTTTTTTTTTCTTCAAATTTTCATTGCGTCAGGCGACACTAAACCAGAGTCGTAGAATAATTCGTTTCGAGTATCGGACCGCGCCTACCCCTTTTGCGACGCGACAGGACAGAGCCAAATAATATACGCGCCCGGTCGCGAAATCGTTATTTCGGTAATTCGAAACCCTGTCGACAACGCCTTGTTACGACCGTGCGACGTCTCCGTAAAAGGACGTCTGTCGGTCGCTCCGACGGCGGTAATAATAATAATAATAATAACAAAAAAATAAACGCCAATCGTTAAATATTAAAAAAAAGCGTACGTCGTTTGGCGAACTTTTGACGGGCGCGCGCGCGCCAGACCAAAAAAAACTTTAGAAATATATTACCGTCGACGACCCGTACAGACCGACGGATATCGATACGTTATTATTATTATTATTATTATTATTTATGATGGTCGAGCGCGTCACTCGAGAAACCCAATAGAAAACTAGTAGGTGAGTTGTTTCGACTGTACACACTAATATAATATATATGTATACGTTGTAAAGGGACGTTATTTTTTTTTGCAACGAGAAACCGTATTATATATACTGCGCGTGTACAAAAGTTGTCGGCTGGCGGCGCGCGCGCGGAGATATTAATGCGCGTTCGTCCTCTAATAAGCACCTCAATTTACGATATTTATGGGTCGCGGGCTCGGGTCGATCTTTATTGCTTCCCATTTACATTGGAAAAACTAACGTTCGGCACACGCATTATACGGTATAGAAAAACAACCCTCTTACTACATATATGTGTATACGTGCATCGAACCGTACATACGAGTATATACGACGACGACGACGTTCGCAAACGCAGCAGATTTATTCTCCGAGTCGGGTCATTTTTCCGAAAGATATTCTATATAATACGTCTTTATTTATTTATTTCGGTTGTTTTTTCTTTTATAAAGAGAGAGAAACACCGGAAATACGCGTCCCAGCCAGTCTCGTATGTGTACACACATATATTATAAAATAATATTCGAATCTCGTTCCGTTCGCGGCGGGGAAGTAAAATTATGATTTTCGGTAAGTTTGCGCAAAAAATAAATAAACGTTCTCGGGTCGGGACGGTGTGCCGCGACAAATTTATCCGTTATTTCGATTCCGGGCGTAACCGTAAAAACAATTTTTTTTATATATAAATATCTTAAATATACGCGCGCGCGTGGGAAATGAATCGATATTTACGAGAGTTATTACGTAATGTATTTTTTATTGGAATTTTTCGTCTGTTTTTCGCACGCGCCACCGGTTTTCGACCATTGAAATTGATATTTATTACGTGACCGCGCGCCGACGCCGGTAAATGCTGTTCGCGTGTGTTCACCTGCTGTTACCCTCCCCACACGAACGCATCACTTTGTGTGTATATATATATATATATATGTATATTCGTCGCCCATCCATCGAGATTAATTTTCACTCGCCGACATCGAAACAATCCCATTAAAACTTCATAATACCGGATTTACACGTCGCGGCTCACGGTTGTGGATAAATTTACGAGCGGAAAAAAAATATCAAATATAAATAACGGCTGAAAACCCCTAACCGCGAAAAGTCCGGCGGCAACGCGCTGGGCGAAGAAACAAAGCGGTTTTTTTGTTTTTTCGCCTTTTGAGCATCATCTCGACCGGAACAACACGCAAAACGCTTAACAGTTTTTCGTCGCCGTTATATGCGTGTACAGGAAAAGTTTCGAAAACAACAAGAACGGACGTTTACCCAAAGCCGATTATATTTTTTACATTTGATTCAGATGGAACGCTTCGCAATAATTCGCCACGAACACTATCGACGACTGTATTTATCGAACACGTATGCTCGTCATCGCGACGCGAAAACATTTGTAAAACATTTTAAAACAATTATATTTCACGTCATAAAAAACTATAATGACTTTTGTCGAACGATAAATGTAATATATATACACACACGTGAAAACACGTGTTTTCGAACTGCGTCCGCTTATGTGCATACGTTGATATAAAAAACTGAAAACGGGAAATCGAACGACTAGAATTTGCGTTGACGTGTCTCGTTGTTGCGTTGAACACGAGAAGGAAAATTACATTATGAAATGTTCAAATAATATTAATAATGAGTTTCCTTTGTAATGGTGTGCAGTTTATGTATACTCTTTGAAAATTAACTATCGGGTATATTGTAATATTGTAAACTAATTAAAAACTACACGTCGCATGGGGTACGACTTATCACAAAGCGATATTTTATGAAATTTTCTCGTGAAAATATGCGCGTATATGAAAAATTAATCCAGAAATTAGTCTCGAAGACGAAAACTAAACTAATACACACCTCTGCGCGGCTTTTCTCGCGTTCAAAAACATAATATGTATGTATATAGTATACCGCAAGTTTTCGCGTTTCTATTACGGAATTTAACCGTAACCATGTTTGAGGACAAACTTGGTTCGCCCACTTCCAACTAAATTGTCTATTTTATATATATATATATATATATATATATGTATATAATATAATTTTGTCGCGCATAATTATTAAACTTTTAATACGATAATTTAGTCAACCCTCGCTTTTCAACACTATGATAATGCGTTCGTGTAATAAACACCCGTTGTTGCTTGCCTCGTCTAAAATAGTCGTGTACAACAAAAAACATACCGCTGTGTCTGAAACGGAAAGTGACGAATCCGAACGGAATTTATATAAACGATCGAGAGCGAATATGTTGTCAGAGGCACACTGAAAATTAAGATAAAAAATTATATTGGATGACGTATACGCGTGGAATGTCTTAATGTCTGAAATCTTGTTTTTATTACGAAATATAATAACAACAATAATGAATTACAGATAAGTGTTTACAATTTATCTAATATCAACGAAAAAAGCATACAGATATCAATACTTTCTACTATATTTATTATATATTCTACTAATTTCTAAAACTATCTACACCTTAGATTGACTTCTCAGCTATATTTACATATTCAACTTTTGAAATTTACACGAACATCCATAGTCAAACGTCTCTCGCCAACGATTTTATATATCGACGATAATACTGAATAATAATACTGTAATTCCAAGTTGAAGTAATATCATTAAAATACGCATGTATATCTATACGAAATCGCCGTAGGTCGCTTAAACCATATTATTCGTTGAATTTCAATATAATTATTTGAAAAACGCATGCACATAGTAAATACATTCTGTAACGTCGAACGCGTATTACCATTAATGATTACTCGTTTTTAAAATGATAATCATAGTCGCAAACCCTCCTCTAGCACTGCGGCCGTTAGTTTAGTTTACGAGACGTCGAGGATCGTCCGAAGGTGCATAAGAAAAGGGGTAGGTGGAGGACGACGTAATACAGATGTTACACAAAAAGATTAAATAAGGTATACGGTCCAGTGGGTCCTAATCCCCGACGCAGTTGTATTGCCTACGGTAAGCGCCGGCACGAAGATACTATTATTATTATTATTATTATTATTATTCATTTAATTTTCCCGCCCTCCGCACGGATATAATGTACAATATATTACGTGTATACTCGCGTCCATAAATCGTATCGGCGTAGTAGTCAAAATTAATAACTTTAATGACGATTTATGATAACTCGCAATTCAAATTTCAGCGATGCGCCCCCCCCCCCCCCGCGAGTGTTTCGGGCGGTTCGATGATATACGTATACGTACAGCTAATACAACGTAATCGTTATTGCTCGTTGTACATCGTTTTCGGTCGCTCGCGCGCGATGAAATTACGGATTTTAGGTGAAACTTCGTTGCACGTAGGTCTTCGCGACGCGAAATGGATTTCGTAGGCGGCTTTCGTCGTCGTCCCCCCCCCACCACCACTGATCCGCGTATTTATAAATCATTACAATCGTTACGAAACGTTCACAATTTTAATAAACAGTGGTCGGAATGTTACGGATTGACGTCTACGCGATAATAGTAAAAATAATAATTATTATTATCGTCTTATCTGTATATTTTCCAATTATATATTGGCGCGTCTAGAAAGTAAGTTCCGTTTTCTATTTTTATCGCGTCGGCGCCGTGTTATCATAATTATAGTTATTGGCGATTATTTCATTGACTCGTTTTAAAAACTATAAAACCGTTTCGAGACTAGTCGGTGTTATGTATGCCACGTGGGACGAGTGCACAAAACGGATAAACAAATTAAAAATCTCGCCACGTGTGAGTTACGGCCTGTGATCATTTTTCTGAAAGCTATGGTAATACCAAATCAGCGGATTCAAATTTGTGAAGTTTACGAAAGAACGCGATGAGTGATTCAACGGTCAGAAGATTGGTGTGCGACTTTTAAAAAAACCGTGTCCCGCAGTACAGAACAAACGACGAGGCGTGCTTAGCCGCGGTATATTGTTTTCGTCCACGACAATGTCCGCCCGCACACGGCGAAAATAACGCAACAACTTCTAATGGATTTTGATTTGAAAGAAGTTGTTATTGCAACACACGGTTGCACTCACAGGCGGCATCCTATATGATGCCGGAATACAGAAACTAGTGCCCCGTAATGACAAGTGTCTAAATAATGATGGCAACCGTGTAGAAAAATAGTGTACAGTTTTACTTTACGTTCCAATGAATTTCTTTTTAGAAATATGTACATATTATACTTGTTCCAATTGCCAGACGGAACTCGCTTTTTGAGCGGACCTCGCATCACAATTATTCGGAATACGAATGTACAACGGCCAAACGGTCGGTTTGATGTTGAAATATTCTTGTAAAATGTATATATTCGAAACGAGCTATCGAGCAAATTGATTTCGATGCGAAGAACTTGTTCAAAACTAATGTAGAAATAATCATGACTGTTAATTAATCATTTCACGTACGGCACACGAATCGGAATGTTCACGTCGTAGTTCGAAATGAATACGATGGAAGATTTCTATCGGTTCTCAAACTAGAGATTGAAAATCACGAATGATAACAATACCGAACGGGACTAGAAAAACACAAACGCGACGGACGTTTCGACGTGACATAATGAATGGTGGACGACGACCACAACCGTTTAAACGTTCGTTATTTTATGATTATTAAAGCAAATGTAATCGGACAAGACGTATTGTAGTGTTGTATTTAATATTTAAAAAACAAAGCAAGCAATATCAGTCTATACGGATAGGATTTTAGCGCATAGACTACAAACCAAACGAATACACAAAACGTAAATTCGACAATGATTAATATATATTTTTTTTTCTACTTAAAGTATATACCTAACGATTTCTATAGAATGACGAATATAACGGAACACATATATGTATATATATATTTAATGTCGGTAGTAAAACTACAAATTAAATTATAGTACACGTACATAGTATCGTAAATTTCACGTGGTAAAAATAATAATAATTAATAGGTATATTGCCCAAATAACGAATACTAACAATGGACGAAAAAAAATTTACCGAAACCGATTACCACATCGTAACGAACATAATACGTTTGCGTTTTATTCCGGCTGGTGCGTAACGAAAACTAGGTTGGCATTCGTAGTTCTGTTCGATAAAGCGATCAAACGAAAACCGTTTAATTTCGCGAACAGAGTCGCTTGTTCGAAATTGAATCCAACGTAAATAACTGACCGTTCTTTTTGGCAACCGAAACGGATATTCTTACCGCCCACTTTCGAAGTGGTTAGATCGAAAAAAAGGGATTGTTTTTTTTTTCGCGCTCGCCATTGTACTCGAGGGGAGAAAAAAACATTATTTACCATGTGAATAGAAGAACAATGTTGTTTTTCCCGAGTGTGTCCGAGCGTATGTATATAAATATTCTCTCTTCGCCGATATTCGACGGCGGAAAAGAAGGATTGGCTAGAGAGAGAAAAACACTGTATATACACACACACACACGAGTGTCCAAATAGCGCGTGACTGTCTGTTCTTCTTTTTTTTTTTTTTATTGAAAAACCAAAACGACGATAAGAATACCATTTTACTATGCACATAACTATGCATATACGACATATATTTTAATAGCGGCCGGTCCCTTTTCGTTCGGCCATAACGGAATTACGGACCCTCTGACAATATCGTTTCCGTACATTCGGATTTACCCGCAACGTCAACATTCGAGACCGTGCGAGAAAGAATTTAATTTTCACCCTTTCTCGACCGCAACGGTCACCACGACAACAATGGATTGAATTATAAACCCCCCCCCCCACCCCACCCCACCCGGAAGGACAATAAACAAACTTCGTCGAATCGAAAGTACAAAAAGAGATGCACGATTACTTCTCACGCGTACGTCGTGTCGCGAAAACCGTGAAAAAATTATATATATATATATATATATATGTTTTACCGGCGCGGTGACTGAAATCAAACTAGACGAACTTTGCGAACAGTACGCCGTTATTTCGGTCACGGTTAGGGGGAACTTTCGACAGTTATAAACCATATATAAACTGGCGCATATTTCACACTGACGTAGTTACCACACTACGGCGCGTAAATGCCGAGATGGACCGTGTCGGTGTGTAAAATACGTGTACCCACGGGCAAATCGTCGCGTTTTCGCCGGGTGGAATTCGACTTGGCGGAGCGTAAAAACGAAACACGATTCACCGACGGACGAATCACGTAACCATCGTGTCCAGTGGGTTTCTGTTGGAAATATATATTTTGAAAATCGCATCGCGTTCCCGGTCAGTTTCGCGCGGACGTGATATTACGAACGCCGTTTAAACGGACAAAAACGACGCGCGCGTACCGCCGTGACGCGCGAAATGTATAATTCCGTGGACGCGTTTAGAAACTGCGTAATATATTATTGAACGTGTCGTGATGATTTACGAACGAACGCGTGTCGTCGTCGCACGGGTGTAGGATTTCCTCTCGAGTGGAAAAACCGTGTGTATAACACACGCGCGCGCGCGCGCACTTTTCGTAAGGGTTATATGTGCCGGAAAAAGAAACGGGCGGGGCGGGAAAAAAAAGTGTCTCGTTCCAGACCGAAATAAAAAGGAAATGTTATTATTACTATTTATTTGAATGTGCGATTTTATACCCGTGTTCGCGTTTGATGGCCTGTGTCTTGGAAATTCGTGAATTTCTCCCGGCTTTTACGACTACCTTTAAGTTTTACGCGCGTCGACAACACGCCGGAGAACGACGTTATTCCTGCCCGTACACAATACCCGTTCACAAACGATTTTCTTATCCTCTCGATAATAATCATAACCGTACGTATATACTACACACGTATCTATTTATGCGTTCCCGGAACAACGCGCTATAATTTAACCAGACGTAACGTCGGAGACACGCGAACACGAAAATAGCGATTATCATTCGTATTTTCTTTATTTTTTTTATTATTTTTTTGTTACGCTATAATTATCGAACGCGGGATAAACACGAGAAAATAATAACGCGGCGTTTTCAACCGGCGCGGTAGTAACCGTGCAGTACCCGCAGGTACAGTCGTCAAGGCCGAATCGAGATTTCGGACAAACCGTTTACAAATGATAATAATAATTATAATAATAACAATCGTAAGTCGTACGAAACAAATTGAACACGAACGGGTGTTATGACGTCGCTCGGGCCGACCAAGACCGTTCGAGAAAAACGCGTTTTAAGAGACTCGTTGAAAGACCTGTCCGTTTTTCCGCCATACATATGTACAATGGCGTATTTACGGGTGAGGGGTATGGGGGATAGATCGTCCCCCCTTTGATTTTCTTTTAGTTGTTTGATATTCTTATTTACAATGGCCAATAGGTATGATTTTACGAAGCGCTCTTTAGGTCAATAAAATATTTTTTAATATATATCTCCACCTAGACGAAATCCTAAATACGCCACTGTATATTTATATATATGCTATTTCGTCACGTTGTGGCGTCCAGCGACGTCGTTTCAATTTTTTCTAGACCGTGGCGAACATTTCGCGATATTATATTCAATATACAAACGACGTGTTTGGCTATTAATAATTTTACAAGAGCACCGACTCGAGATCGAGCCAAATATAGCTCTAGACCGGGGCGAATGCACGAGTCGCCCTCCCGCAAATGACGCCGCTGGTTTTATCTCTAAAGATCCCACTAAACTGTTCAATCATAATAATGCGGTCCTTACGTATTTAGATCGACCGTAACGACCGTAATAAAAACAAATAATAATAATAATAAAGAAACCGGGAGGGCGAAAACTCATTTGTGGCGTGAATTCGGGTAGATTTATCTCGAACGTTCGTTTTTAATTTACTTTGTGGCCTACTCGGTACTACTCTTTTTGTACGTCGTAATTAATGAGGTTCGAATGACGGGGGAGGGCAGACCTCCCGCGGACGTTATCACGGTTATGTTTTTCCGCTAGACACGCAATTTTCATATTTCATACGACTATATGAAATGTAATTATAAAACATTGTTCACAACGTACTAATGTAGGTAGGCAAATAAACGTTTATTCTAATTAATGTCCGAACGACCATAAACAAAATGATTAACGTTTAATCAGAATTATTTTACCGACGCAATACAAGATTATTCGAAAATCAGTAAAATTACGTATATATTTTGTTTAGCGTGTTATACGCGTTTAAATCATGGTAACTCGAACGTCCAATAACTAAAATTCGAAATCCTCTAAGTTTCGAAAAAAAGAAAACCTCGCGAAACCGCATACATACTTAAAATACAGAATGCGGGATCGATATATATAAGCCTCGTGTGAAAACGTGCGTAATTCGTTTTTCGATATTACAATATCGTTCGAATTTCTTGTTAACTCGATTTATTTGTTTTTTTTTTGTGTTTTTTTTTTTGGTTTTCAGCACCCTCGGGATTTGAGCTATCGAAATTCTACTGTATAAAATAACTAAATATTATACGATAAATAATAAACGAACGTGTTACAGATAAATTCCATCGTTTCGACGCGTACAAACATACGAAATACAATATATAAGCGTATCGTTATTGTTAGTAGTATGTATATGGTCCATCGAAGTCGATGAAAAAAATAATAATAACACGTAATTGATTTTTTCGTATTACGGGGAAAAAACGTGAAATACAATATCCTCTTTGAAGCATACGATTCCTGTGTAATGGAATAGATTAGATTTTCAAATTTTCTTTTTTTTTACCCGATTCGAGTGAAAAATTTTATTTTTAAACCGTTATCGATCCGATCGTTAACTCGGGTGACAACATCCGCTTTCCATAAGGGCTCGTTAAATATAATTACGGTAACGTAATCACTTGTATTGTTTAAAATCGACAACAACAGCGAAATAGACTACAGTGACGTTCGAATTTGACATTGATTTTCTGATTAATGAAATAGGCGCGTACAATAATAATTATTGTCGATTCGGCATTTCGAAAATCCGTATCTAAATATAGGAGAAAGCCGTAAAAATAAGACTGGAAACAGGTAACGGGCGTTACTAAGGTACGACGAGATGTCGCGAATCGGTCCGGTCCATTACAAAAATGACCTAACCTTGTATTAAATAGTTCCGCCAACGCGGCTTGCGTCGTTATTGAAATCGTTATGTACATATATAAACTCTGACCGTTATATTACTTAAAATATTCAGCAAGATCACAGCGCTGTAAAAAAAGCTTCGGGTTTTTTCGTTTCAAAGTTTCGTATTCGTTAAAAAAAAAAAACTCCGCGTGCATAAGGTACGGAAATGTATTTCAAGTTTTCGCGATTAATACTTTTAGCCACTATTACTCCGTAGCAGTCCAAGTCTATTTTCGTATAAGTTAATATTCAAAATATAGTTATTAACGTAAACAATAACCTTTTTTTTTTAAAAAAAAAATAAATAAATAAAAAAATTGCTCAAAAATTGATCATTGTTAGATATGTATAAAAATTATTATTAATACGTCTTGGTTATCCCTAGGGTTGATGATACGCCCCGTACAAATGTGATCTCCCGCAGTCGGGATGTCGGGTCACAGATCTAACCGAACGATCATTCGGATTGCGGGCGAAACCCGTAAAATATATTGTTGTTACTCGGAGCGCGCATCGAATCGCGTTCGACGGGCGGCCGCCGCGACAGGGCTTACGATATTACAACGATATATATATATATATATGTGTACGTACACGTGAACGCAGCGTGAAGGCCGATCGGAAATTTTCGGGTTAAGTCACGCGCGCCAACGCGAAATAACGCGTCTCGGCGCGAAAAATACCACGGATTACGTACAATAAAAACCGGCGTAACGCGTCTTATCGGCGGCGCCGTTGCCCGGCGAAGGACGCGCGTTATCACGCCGGACGATTCGAACTGTGGTGTTGCGCGTGCACGCAACGCGATTAGGAGTCGCGTGAACGGGTGAACGGGCCCCGCCTCGTAACTACAGCGTGCGGCGCTCAGATAACAGCGGCGCGCGTGGTATCTGTCGAATTATAGTCGCGTCGTCTCGTCCTCCGGGTGTGAAATATCACTAGATGACGCGCGTATTCGGTGCAGCAGTAAAGGTGGCCTGTTCGAAAAAAACGCGCGCCCGCGACCCTCGCGAAGTCTCGAACCGCGATCTCGGGAACACGCGCGGCGGGCGTGATTCGCGAAGAAAAAATCGTTCGCTGTTCCCGATCGCGTGTTTTTTTACGCGAGCGTCCCCGTCCGCGACGCTTTCGACCGGTCCCGGGGGCGTTTGTTCTTCACCGTACGACGAGGTTAGGTTAGGTTAAATAAATAATTTACACGCGGGTAACAGCGCGCGTGTATGTTTAATTTTCGACAACCCATTTTTCCTTTTTTTTTTTATTTTATTTCACGAATTTTATTGCACGTTTGTTGCAAAAACGATAGTTCAAAAAAAAAATGGACTACGCGTGTGTGTCGACAGTTTAAAATATTATAATCGTGTGCTTTCGAACGTCACGATAATACGCGATCCAACGCGTATACGAACAATAATAATAATTAAAGTATTTTAATATCAAAGCCGAGGGCGCGAGTCGAATTGAGTTTATATAACAAGAACAAAAAGTTAACTTTGAAAGAGTCTTGGTTAAAGATTAAATTCCAGTTTAAAAACCCAATTAGCTTGTTGACTTTAAACTCGTCAATCGCCCGGCGCCGCGAAACACGTGACGGTTTTTACACGAGCATTCATTACGGGACAATTCACCGGCTACGCGGCACACGAGCGATTCATAACGGGTGGGAAAAAAAAAACATGCAACTCAAGTCGTTCGGGCAACACGGCCGCGCGAGCCGTCCCTTCTCGTTCTTTCGTCTCTACCTATTCCGCTGGTGCACTCGTTATCTTCGGGTTTCGGAAACGTTTTGATATCGTATTGCGCAGAGCCGCAGGCAAGTTCTTCTGGCACCTGAGCTGATTTCAATATATGCGCGCCCCCCCCCCCCCCCCCCCCGCGCCCCCCCGAACCGCAAATTTTTTTTTTCATCCTTTTTGAAACAGGTTATTTTTCTATACTAAAAAATATTTTCAGTATAAAAAATGTCTCAATGTTTAGCGCCCCCGTTGCGACGGCTCTGGTATTGCGTGTGCGCTGGCGTTACTTTACGACGGCACCCCTCCACGCGGGCACCGACTCTGACGAGACCCGCGAACGCGCCCGAACGTCGCGCGTCAAAAGGCGACGAGAGCCAAACAAACAACAAAACAAAACGATATTTCGCGGACGGTAAGCGTTCCGTGTTTACACACGTCGAGTCCTATTAAATAAATATATATATATATATATACACGCGATAATATTTGACGATAACCGATTTTCGCAGCGAGATTTTCAATCCCAAACGCGCGTTAAATTCAATATTTCCCCCTCGGAATATTCGTTTTCGAACGTCTCTCTCCCTCCCCGACATATATAAATAAATAAATAAATATATGTATATATGTATATACGTTCATCGATATGCTTGCCGACGTGGTGTTTGGAAATATGAAATTCTATCGCACTCTCGTTCTCTTTCCCTCTTTCGTTTTTCAATAAACGATTCTATATGTTTATATGTGTATATATAATTATGCACACACGTATACTATTATCGACTCGTTAATTACTGGCCGTTTCGCACACGCCTCTGTGTTATAATATAATATACGTTCATCCGTCCAAAAAATACCGATCCGAGATCAAATTCATACAGCATCGCACGTACCTATAATATAAGTACATCATTAACAATTTTTGAAATCTGTATAAACGAAACACGAAAACCTTACACGCTCAAACCACGTCGTTCTAAAAAAAAAAACATATATATATATATCATATTACGAAAAGTTTTACAAATGAAAACGAAACACGTTTATATATATATATATACGAGTGTTATATACAGTGTCGCTTCACAGCTGCGAGTCTGATCGACGAAATACGAAACGCGAGGATAAAGAACAATATCGGACTATTATTATTTTATGTTTGTTAATATAATATATTGTTCATCCGCTAGTTTGGATAATCTGATTAAATTCGTTATATATATTATATATATATTATATATATATATATCGTTCGTTAACATTTATATATGTACATAAAACATAGAGGGGGAAAAGTTCCGTTGACATTTTACGTAATTGGCTGTTTTCGAGTTACGTTATTTATCTATTTCCAATAAATAAACTCTATATAACGTGTGCATGCGTACGTCTCAAGTTAGATTCATTTTCAGCTTATATAAAAATGTAAACGTATTTTGAAAATTGGAAAACGGTACAATTGTTTTGGATATTTCTCTAATTATTTCTACACGTTTAACGTCGTTCGGTAAATTATACGCATTCGTCTTCGCGAGCTACGTCGACATAATTTATAAATACAATAACGTAATATTATAAGTACGTGAAGCGTGTTAAACTTCGGTTCTAGACAAAATTGTATATACATACTTTTTTTTTTACATTTACAATGATAATTTTCATATAATATATATTATCCCCGCTGGGATTATTCTAGCGTTAAAAATGTTTATTTGTACAATTTGAAATATCTGTTTTGTTAAATTATCATTAAAAAAAAAATCAATGACGAAAGCTTTCTTTACGACGTTTACAGATTTTGTATAAAAATGTACATATACACTACAGTGATATTTTTGTCACGCCTGTTATTATTATCTCTTATTACAATTAAAATTCGCAATGTAAATATATATATATATATTTAATTAACAGTAACTTAATTAAAAAAATGAACGCTTTAATTTGTTGCGAAACGAATAAGGTCTCGTCTAGAACCAAATTAACATAGCTTTCATCTGTTAATCCAAATACACGATCGATTTTCGAAATCTATTAAAATGTGTTCGAAATGAACAACCTAACGGCATCGGTCCGTTCGACGACGACAGCATGCCCGCGCGCTATTGACCCTAAATATAGGTTAAATAAAATATAACAAATTAAATTGTTGTACCGCGTTCAGCGTAATCGCTATAGTACTGACAACATTGACATCTCATGACGGACAATATTATTTTAAAAAAAAACGCATTTTCGAACAGGTCCGAGATTCGAAAACGTACTAAAAATACATTAGGAGATTAGGAGTTCTGTTTTTGACGCGCAACGATCATCACCGGACGCTGCACCGACCGCTCTTAAATTTAATCCAAACGGGTAACAAGGCACCAATTTTTATCATCTGAAAATGATTTTATTCGATAATCATAATAGTCAACGATACGTACTAATTCAGTTATTACTCGTAGATTTTTTATATTTATTTGTACGTATTCGATATTAATAATTTGACTATTTAGCAACACGTTTTCGCGACCGTGTATACTCGTACAGTGTCAACGACCCGTTTTTTTCCCCCCCATTGAAATGTCAACAAAACGGAGAGCTCCGAGCGGCTAGGGCGAACAATTACGATGAAATGTCACTGGTTGTGCGTTGTCGGAAAATGAAAAATGTCAAATATAAATTCTCGGCAACTGCACGCGTTGCGTCGACTGCGGCACGAAGAATGTTCGTAACTTGTAGGCTTTTACACGTACAAACACACACGTATGTACCGCGTGCGGGACGGTGCGTCAGGTGAAACTTTGAGATCGCCGTCTTCGCCGATAATCATGACACGGCAAAATGAAAATTTGTTTCAATTATTTGTACGTATAATCTATACAGTACACGTGTGAACATGCGCAACGCGAACGTTGGTTCCGAGCTGTTTTTGGAATTGACGATAATTCTGTTGCCACGCCACGGTGGTCGTGAAACGGACGAGACGGTGTCAATTTTAATTAGGTACCGGGTTAAAACCAATGTTTGGGAGGGAATCGTACGTGGTCCAAGAGAGACTAGTCTGCGCCGGGCCGTTTGCGGCTTGTCGTATTTGTATACGCGTATTTCACGCGTTCCCTGTCAAAATAATAAACATTGAATTTGTACACCTGACGAACGATTTGCGTTCATTTCTATGCGAAATTCGAAATTTACATCCATGTACACCGAAACCTAACGTAATATTACATAAGAACCTGTATACGAATTACATCGGAAAATCACCGATATTTCGAAAAAATCCGTGCGTAGTACGTCAGCCGCGGATGAAGTGAAACTTCTTTCGCGGTCATTCGACCGATGAGGACGTTTAGGTTTTTTACACGTCGACGCCACGATTTTTTCGTGTGTCCGTTGATGTCGTCCCTCGATGCGTTTGTCGGGAAGTCGTTGACATTCGTCCGCCGACATTGTCGTTTGACTTCACGCGTCGCGTTCCGTATCAACCGACGGGGATAGGGTCAGTTCTCCATACTTTTGATAAGAGAAAAATTTGATAACCGATTTTTGCGGATGTAGAAATACCAACATAGATAATTAAAATCCCACGTTCCAAATGTTCATTAATAAATTTACTAACCTTTAATTAGTTGAAAATAACAATAAATGTTTAACTTTTTCTACAATTAGAACTATAAAATAATGATGATTATAAATGGTAATATTACATGGACAATATTACAGTATTAACCAAATAGAAATTCACTTTAAACAAAATTTTAAATCATAAAAAATTTAAAAACTTATATTACATGAACATATGAAATATTATAGGTATAATAAAACATTTGTATCACTGTAATGACCGTTAAAAACCGTTACACGTCAAATACTCAAATACATTAATAACATACGTTATTTCACATATTTAACGCAGAGTTGTACATTTATCAGCACTAAATTTATATTTGTATAATTTTATAATTTTGTGTGGTGGTATGTAACCTCAAAAAAAAAAAATTGAAATTATTTCTCTTATCAAAAGTATGGAGAACTGACCGTATCCCCAACCGACGGTCATTCGCCGCGGCGCGTAAACCGTTAATGACATGATCGCGGGCGCTAGCCGGACGCGGTGAAATCGGTGATGGTGGGGGGGGGACACGGTCGAGCGCGCCATTGGTCGCAACAGGAACGTTACGCGCGTGCGCGACTAATCTCAAAAAAACCGGCGGAGACGGACAACGAAGTTTCACCACGAAACTACGTATACAGTGAATCAGCGTTCAATAGTCACGCGACAGTCGAGTCTCGCGCCGTAAACTTCACGGCGAAACTTGAACGAACACGCGAGTCCGGCGTTCGAACAAAAACCCATACCCGCGGTGTGGCGGTGTTCAGTCCGCCGAATTTTGCACAACAACGGCGGCGGGGGGTCCTATCCCGTTGCCACGGGAAAAACGGTAGTGGTGCGTCCGAACGTTACGGACCGGTCGAAGCGTCGTCGGCAACCGGCGAAAACAAACCGAAACGATGAATGTCGAAGCCAAGCCGAACGGAACGTGACCGTTCGTCAGTCCACAACGTCAATTAAAAAACGAAACGGTAAAATTACTCGACCGACGTTTCGGAACGGACAAGAATACAACGCCACGGCGCGCACCATTGTGTACAGGCGACGAAAGAACACAGCACTACGATCCCGTGGGACGGCCGTGTAATTGGTACGCGTGTACCAAACGAGTATGTTATTAAAAATGGGAATTTTTCGTTTGAAAATATATTATACGTGATTCGGACACTGAACAAATAATGAATACTAATTACATCTACGTGTACGAACGCGATAAAAAAATAATTTAAATAAAAAAAACCCAAGTTTTCCTTAGTGTTTTACACTGTACGAATATATGTATATATATATAAACTGTCTTCTATGAAACTCGTTTAATTATATACGCGATTAATTAATTACTGCAGGGAACAAATAATAATAAGAAAACGGATTTTTATATTAACAAGTTTTTTTTTTCCATTTATATAACCGATTCATTCATACACATTACCTACACATTAATTATATATATATATACATATGTGTGCGTGTGTGTGAGCGTAAAACCAGACGACAATCAAATGGCTTGTAAACCGTGTTACAATCGTTTGAATCTTTGAAAACTGAATACATGTAAATGACCTTATCAAAATATACGATCAAGCGGTGTTTAGAAAATGTGAAAAAAAATATTTGATATATTAATCGTGGGAATATATATTTCGTCTCTCGTTTGTTACACATTTTATCGAATACGTATTAATAAAATTTATATATATATATATATAGAATAACGAGTATAATGGATAAATAATTCTAGCAATGAAAAAAAATCAACTTCGTTCGTTTAAGATTTCGTTATTTTTCTGGGTTAATCGTTGTTTATTTTTCTATATCACTCAATATTTCATGTCAATTATTTACTATATTCAAAAAGTGATTCGTAAACATTTTTTTTTTTTTAGAAATCACACAATCCACACGCTATATAATAAATATACGTGTTGAGAGAAACAAGATTACATGATTTTTTTTTTTTTTTTTTATGAAATAAGCCATCCGTCGGTGACAGTTCCGTTTGAATTTAATTATAAACTCGTATTACTATTATTTTTAATGTTGTTGTTTATCCGTTATCTAGTGAATCTCGACACCGGTTCCGCTCGAGATCCCGTACACACGTATATAAACGAAAACAATAAAGAATACCGTCGTGGAAAATCAACAAATCGTCAGGATCGAATTTATTTTTTTATCAGAGGAACAGTTTGTTCGTTATTATTAGTGCCGGTGGATTACGCGTTTTACCGTTACGCGAAATATTCCGAGGGCGAATGCCGCGCGTAAAAACTCGTGCATTGAACTATAACGAACGAAACGTACGCCGTACATTATCGCGACGTACAAAGAATATCCGTTTAAAAGCAGTCGGGCGACGTGAAATCGTTTGTGCCATCTACTGTGTAAACTCCGGCCGGGAATAATAATAATAATAATAATAATACACGCATCGTGACGAGCGGACGCAGCGGTTCGGCAGGGCGAGAAAAACGACTTTTGTCGGCGCGCCGCGCGAGTGGAAAAACAATTTTCGCCGTTCAAACAACGGCCGCGGGACACGCCGTGTGAAACGGTGTTAGCCGATATTACGGTCGCGCGGTTCGCCCGTTTTTTAATTTAGGTTTTTGCGTCTTTTCGTGTTTTTTTCTCGTTCGTTCGTTCGTTCGTTCGTTTACGAAACATACGCGTTGCGAAAACCGCGACGTTTCGTCCGCGCGTCGGAAAGCCCGCGGGCCAAAATAAAAAAACGTTTTCGTCGGCCGGGAACGCCTTCAAAAGAAACGCGATAATAACCTTGTTTCCCTCGCCCGTGAGACGGCTTTTTTTTTTTACGCGCATTGTGTCGTTGTACTCACATTGCACGACGTACGCTCCCAGCTCGGCCATCAGTTCTTGGGTGACGGGCACGCGGCCTTGCAGTATGTCCTGTTTGAGCTGCAGGAAAAACTGATACCTGTAACACAACAAAAAAAAAAAAAATCTTACGAAATATATCGCGTGTTCACACATACATACAAAGTATAGGATTATTTTTTTTTTCGCCTCCAAAGTCATTGTAAATAATATAGCGTCATGGGCGGACTGGCGGGCGGGTAGAAGGCCATACCCGCCCAGGCCCTCTGGAAATTTTTTACTTGGGCTTCAAGCTATATTTTTTATTACAGCCTATTGGCCTACACAAAATAATAAATAATACATAATGTTTTAAATGAAAGCTGTATTATATTATCGACCAAAAACTTGTAAATAAAACAATCTTTACAAAAAAAATTGTTTTTCTTCTTTTTTGTACGTATATACAGTGATGTATTCGGAACTTTGTTGCCCCCCTCCCCTCTGACCACGTTACTGCGTGTAAAAAAAAAAGAGGCAATTTTCTGAACCCCTTTACACGACCCCGTCCCCCTTTACGACACATATTATGTTTATTTTTAATAATGTTTACAATGTTTACGACTATAAAATAATAACACACAATTCATTATACACAGGGTGTTAATATTTATTTTCCAAACCGTGTGAAATAAAACATCGAATATTAAAACCCTAAGAAATGATGTCACCTCATAATCGTTATGAAGAAAACAGAACCGCGAGCCGACTCCGCCGGGAGTTGTACGCGCGGTCAATCCGCCGATCGAACGAGGTTTCTCCGCCACTCCGGTCGGTCAGGCAATCGTCGCGAACGGTGTCGTGCGCGTATACCGTTTGCCCGGGCCGGTCGACTTCATTTATACAAACACGACGCGATAACGCGTACGGAAGGGCGTGTTGCGTGAACGACGCGAACGACGGGAGGATAACGTTTATCGGAAACCGCCACGGGCTACCACGACTCGGTCATTACACGTACGTCGGATGCCGCGTGCACGGCCGAAACGGATCGTAATTATTGTTATTGTTGCTGTTGCTGTTGTTGTTGTTGTTATTATCATCATTACGCACCTACCCGGTCGACCGTGTATCGGACGCGTTGAAAATAATAATAATAATAATAATAAATAAAAAATAAAAACCCATTAAAATACCGACTCGGAGGGTGTGTGGGAACGAAAAATATTTAAAACCAGAAAAAATTACCGATCGGTTTTTAGCGCATGACCAACCGACGTTCGTGCCGCGGCCGTCGCGCACGCGTGCGGAAAGGAAGGGGGTTGAAAACGAGGAAGATCCCACGCCACCGGATTTCACTATGTCCGCGCGAACCGAACGGTAATTAACCGCACGAGACGATTATCGGCCGCCGGTCGTTTTTTCGATTCCGTTTAATGAGAAATAATCGAGTGGCGGCCGACACGAAATACATACACGTTTGTCCAGACTCCGTACGTACGTTATTACAGTCATTATATGGTTATGCAAATCGGCGCGTTTGAAATCTACTCGACAACCACAACGTCGTAACGCCATCATTGTGAATTACACATATATATATGTATCGTCGTGCTCTGTGGTTGAATCGGGGGGGGGGGGAATAGAAGGGGTACTCCTGAAGGCTCACAAAATAATTGCGTCCTCAATACATTTTTAGAAACGGTGTGATCGAAATTTCCGAGGTCCCCCGTCAACCGTTTTTGGCACCGGTCCGGCACAAACTTCACGACGTCTCGATTTTTCTTTCCCCCAGATCGATGCCTTTAAAACGTCTCAGGGACGTAAGCGAACGGTTTTCGGACGTCCTCACCTCACACTACTGTGTGTGAATGTCGGTCGGTAACGTTCACGTTTCGCGTTGACGACGGCACGAACTTCGTGTGCGTACTCGTATTTGTGTGTTTTTGATAACTAAAGTTTTTCGATTACAATTTATTATGAAGGATTTAACCTGACAGTTTTTACTCGTAACTAATTTCTAAAAAAATAGTACCACTCTGTGTGTTTATTTATGTGTACGACTTTTAATAACGAATGACCGGAGATATTCGTACTATATATAACTACCATGGAAATATATACGCGCGTCTATTCACTTTTCATAATAGAAAAAAAAGTTCTGTTCTCGTCTGTCGACTGTTGTTGACAAATGCATTTTAATCATACGAGCCTGTTATAACGACGTCGCGCGTCTTATTCGAAAAATAATATGTTTTCCGTTTGAAAACCAAAACGAATTCGATACGTTGATTGCGTTTCGTAAAATCACCATGCAAATACTCTTTCTGTTTCAAAAACGATAAAAACGTTTAGAAGAGTGCGTTGGACATAACGACACATAAAGACATGCCCTTAATGCGATTGATCTAATCATTTTAATTGTTTTTATAAAAACTAATAATAACAACAAACTCGTTATAAAAAATTATGCCATTCGTGTACAATAAGAATTATAAGCGAAAATATTTTTAAATGAAAAAAAAAGTAACCGCAATAGTTAGTTGAAATAAATATGTACATTTCGAGTATATCCTAAAGAGAAATATTGTGTTTCATAATGCCAACTATTCAACTTAATTTTTTGTAATTTTCTCGAATAAAAAGTACTAGACATAATTATTTTTGAAACGCGATTTTTTTTTTAATATTTTAAACGCTATGATTCTTATATCTGTATTTTTAACAAACAAATAGAACAGAATCGTGTGGAGTCTAAAGTAATTATAATTATTTTAACGAGTTTTAATCAACTCTAAAAATAACATTCAGCTGCTGTTTTCTTTTATTTTTTAGTCGGTGTTTATTTTTCTACCTTTACGAGTATAATATATTATATACAAAAGTTTGTTTCATTTTTGTTTTATAATTTATTGTTGTATTTATACATTTTTAAAATTGTATACCATACTGGCGCGAACATCGAAAATTACAAAATCGCTTACACACACACACATACACTTTATTGAAATTACTATAAATATGAAAAATACTGCGATAAACTGCACAATGAGTTTAGATCGTTATCGTTAAATTAAGTAAAACGCAAATATCGATATTATTATTAATTAATATTTTACTTCTACATATATATAAACAGTAATATTATCGAAATAAACCGATATACGTTTTAAAAATGCACATCTTAAAATAAGTTATCTACTACGTACACGATAAACAATTACATACATAAAAAATATATATAATATAATATAATTGTTAAAATGTATTATTAAGCAATAATGATGTTTGATCGATTTCACACGACAAACGAAACGCATCGATTATATTAAAATCAATTCCCGAAAGCAATAATATAATTAGTTGGTTCAATTATCTTAGGTTATGTCTACGTAAACTTGTGTTTTCATTTTTCGTACGATCTCAAGTCGTTTTTTTTTAACGTGAATAAAAAAAAAAACAGTCCGCAAATGGATCTCATTCAAACAAGTTCACATTACGCTCTTTTTATTTGTATACGCGTACTAACACTATAACACTCGCTAAACGACAATAATGACCTACGCGCGCTAAAAACTAAAAGCAAAAAAATGTATTTTCGCGTTGTCATTTGCGTATAGAAAAACTGATGTTTTACCTACGGCCAGTGCACATAAACGTATATACGCACGCGATTAACCCTTTGCGTTGAGAATTTATAGCTGCCGAGGGGAATCCGAGTGCACCATTAAGCAGCGCTGCGTAAGGGGAAATCGGTGAAAACGAGAAGAGTCGAAATGTGCGGTCCATCGACTATGTGATGATGCAGACAATAACAATAATGGTAATAATAATAATAATAATAACAAAACCGGCACGGTATATTAATGTTTTTCACCGTGTCGAGGACGGCGAAAACGCGACACGTTATCTTTTAGGGTCTCAGATCGGTATTATACGTGTCGTATGGAAAACTACAATCTCTGGATTTCGGGACGGAATGAACGAATTCACGATACGCTTTCAAAACGGTTCGGAAACGTCGTACGGACAAAAAGACGGTTTACGTAATAATAATAATAATTATTATTATTATTATTGCGCTCGATGGACACGTTCGGAATGTATTTTATGAACACTGTAGTTGTTCATTCGCGATCCCGCCGAACGATTCGGCATGGTATACGAGTAATAATATTCTACGAATAATATGACTCTCGAAAACACGTTTATCGTTAGGTCACGGTTTTATCGTCGACCAGAACTATTCGGACTATTTATCCTGTTGTGCACACGCAGACGAGCGTAAATTTAACGGCTAATTTTCTTTTTACCTGTCCGACTACCACGTATATACGTCTGTTATACGTACCCAGCGTGTCCCACAAGTCCCCGTAAATCTCCAAGTATCTCCGCGATATTTTTTTAACGCGGGGTTTTCGACAGTTATATCTACAAGAAAATTCCGATCTGACGACGTAGGTTTTAAAAAATGTTTGTAAAGAATTTAGTTTTCGAAACAACCGTTTTGTTGACCGTTCTTTTCTACTCCATATATATATATATATTCGAACTGAACCATGAACATGTTAAGTGTTTGATTTTAGTTAGTAAAAAAAACCAAAAACAATCGATTGTCTGAATCTAATTCGAATTCTAATGCGGATTTTTCCACCATAATCTATAAAAATTGATCTTGCTATTACTGTAGTTTTAATTTTTAAGTATAATGAAAGATTAATTTAAAAACCAACAATTTAAATATTTTTCTAACGTATCAAAAGTTAAAAACTTAGCCTGCTCTAACTCGATCATTTTTCCATTGAAAAATTTGAATAATTAGTCTTTTATATTGAGTAGAAGAATAATATTCAATAATTTTTGATATATATACATTTTAAATTTAATTACATTTTTTTTTTACAAAAAAAAAACCCCCCTAATTTAGAAATAAATATTTGTCGCGGAAATATTTTGTGTTTTACGAATCTTACTGCGTATTAGTAAGTACATTAATGATATCCTTCGACAAACGAAGCAAAAAATGTTTAACGTATAATTATAACGATTGTGGCATTGTTTTAAATGTTGGCCGAGTAATACACGTTAGGTTTTCGACAAACGACAAAATCGATTTTGAAAATGCAATGTTAACGAAACAAAAAAAAATACTCGATAGTGGGTCCGAGACGAACTATGCACTGCGTTGTATACACACGTATACATAAATAAACAAATATAAACAAATAAATATATATATACAAATATATATCTAAAACGATTCGGGCACAATCCTATAGTGCTTCACGACGAGCAGTCGCGTTTATAATTGGTGCTCTAGTTGCGTAACGGTTGCGAATGCCGACGCGACGGATGTTCGAAGAGCGGCGAAAAACTAGGTTTACGCAACACGCACCAGAATTATGTAGGACAACGCGCCGTTAGTATAAGTTCGCCGTCGTTAAAAAGGCAGCGCACATAAATAATATGTCTCCGCGCGCGAACGCGTTAGCGAATATAATTGGGTGTCGTATTTAACGTCGTATTATCATCGGCCGTAATTGGCAATTGAACGCGAAACAAACGCATTACAATGGCGATGACGTTTCACGTGATTTCGTCGATTCGATTAAAACGAAATTATGTAACGCGGGTGTGGTTTTTTTTTTCCTCGTAATCGTACATAAACTGTTTGTAGCAATGTCGACCATTGATTTTTTCCGCAAACGCGTGTCGTTCAGGTACGTACGAAAAAAATCGAGTCTCGTTCGAAAGACTTCGGAGTTTTCGGTTGGGGGGTTTTTTTTAGTATACTGTAGAAAATCGAATCGGAAATCACCAGAACTTTATGTCGCGCGTATTCACGATTAACCGTACGTTCAACTAACATACGATAACGATAACATTCATAAAACAAAAATCGTCCGATTGTTATTCCGCTGTTGTTTGAACGTCTATCGAATTTACTTTAAATCCAACCAAAACACGGTATTGCAATTTGTAGTCAACGTATTATAATTTAATAAAATGATCACGTCGTGTTCGTCTAAAATACGTTCAAGTGTTACGTTTCGAACTGTTTGTCGACAAACATTACAAATAAAGCGTCCGTTATCGGTCTACGCTCTTGGCTCTCCCCATCGGATCCGACCGAACGACGCCCGCAGACGTAATAATGTTTACCGCGGAGAAATCCACACGAACGTATTAAAATAAAATAAATGTTGAATATACAATTGATATTGATCCTAACCTAAACTAACGTAGATTAGACTCTTCGTGATCTTGGTATAACCTTCCAATCGAATCTCGTGTTTTCCACTCGTATTGATAAAATTAGCTTAAAAACAATAAAAAAAAACGTTAGGACTCCTAATTAGATCTGTATCACCTTTTAAAGATATACTTCTTCTTCTCCCTTGCCTCTAACCCAGCTATTTCGGGTCGGCCGCCTGTGTCCTAAACCTCCACTTGACACGATCTCCCACATTATCTACGCACACACCAGCAGTCCTCATATCACATCCAATCGCATCCAACCACCTCTTCTTCAATTCTTCCTCTTCCTCTTCTTTCTTCAACGTTCATTTCCATAACCAGCCTTACAGCTTCCAAATTTTCTGTCCTCATAACATGACCAAACAATCTAAGTTTATTCTCTCTCATCTTATCCACGATCAACGCTACTCCTATGCTACCTCTTACATATTCATTCCTTATCCTTTCGTCACTCCACTCAATCACCTAAGCGTTCTCATCTCTGTTACACGCATTCTCTGCTCTATTTTCTTGTCAACCGCCCAACACTCCAAAGCATACAACATAGTGGGTGTCACTACAGACTTATAGAACTTACCTTTCAGCTTCATTGGAATTCTCTTACCGCACAAAACCCCAGACGCTTTTCTCCACTTGAGCCACCCGCACTTAATCCTATGTTTCACATTCTCATTAAAACCGCCGTTTTTTGTACAATGGACCCTAAATACATAAAACTTTCAACCTCACTTACCTCATCCCCGCTTATTGTCATTACATTCCTCGTTTCATCGACTTGCTCTCTTTCATCAAACTCATACTTTTTATACTCTGTCTTACTTCTACTAACCCTTAATCCCTTTTCTTCAAGAGCTAATCTCCACACATCAAGCCTTTGGTCGAATTCTTCCCTATTTTCTCCTACCAAAACTATGTCATCAGCAAACATCATGCACTATTGTACTTCACCTTTTAAAGATATACATTGTCTAAATATTCTATTTTGCTTTCTAGTTCATCCATTATTAAAATATGAATTAATAGTATAATGTCCATTTTTTATTTGTCAAATTGAAAAATCATAACAGTGCAAAGAAGATATTTACGTTATATAAGGTTTAAAAATAAAATAATAATAACCACTCTACTTAAAATGAAATTCAAAATTACCTCAATCTTACACTTTTATTTACCCGTCGGAAGAATACAGACATTTCCTTCCTTACAAAGTTGTTAAACGATAAAATTACTTGTTCCCCACATCTAGAACGTATTTCCTTTCACATACCTCATTACTATTCCCGATCATGTCACACTTTTCATATAAATACCCACAGAACAAATTATGGTCAGAACCACTCACTTGAGAGGATTCTGAGATTGGGAAATAAATCTGCATTAGACTCTTTTCATTACTAAAAAGCATCTACGTATCATCAAGTTAACCGGTTGCGTGTTTATGTTTCATGTGTATTTAGTATTATATTAAGCTATATGATTAATAGCTTACGATACTTTACTGTTTATTGATGTTAAAACTGTTTTAAGTGTTTTATAACCGCACTTGAGCCAACTATGGCGTTTATATTAATAATAAATGAATACATATTATTAATTCGGTGTTACTTCTAAACAACGCGAACACGCATATTATTATTGTGCGTGTGTGCCGCGCGAGAGGATTTTTATCGCGACGCCGAATATAATATAACGCGTTCATATAAACATTTTGGATTTTTATCGCACTCGACGAACAAAAAACCCAAAACGTACAAGTCAAACGGTATTTTATTGCGTATGAATCGAAATACGAGGGAAACGAATACGCGTGCTCGCGTAATACACGTCGTCTAAGTACGCGAGGAAACGCCAAATCAATCAAAACCGATCTAATCGCAACGCGCATTAAAATGTCGTGGTCGTTTCGGCGGAGAAATCGCGTGATGGCGTGTCCGAACATTATCCGGTACACGTAGTTCGACCGAGAAAGTCCATTAATGTATCGCTATGTCATATATATTTATTCACTTCCGGCGCGCAAAGTATACAACTACCGAACTTTCAGGCTGTGTTAAAACCTAACTGTAAGCTTACCGTTCCGAACAAGTGCTATTAAGTGTGTATATATATATATATGAATATGATACATTTTTGTCAACTTGCACCACACGTTATCAATTATTATTATTATTATTATTATTATTATTATTATTATTATTATTTATTATCTTTATGTTTATAAACACGATTTCAAGAGGGGAAGATTTCATTAAGCGCACTATATTTATATATATTATATTGGCCCGCAAAACATGAACGATTATTACTTGTTAAATCGGCTACGGCTAATTTTCCTCTGGCAATTTTGTTATTAACTTTCCGCTAAAATGAGTTCAAAATATTAGAAGGGACGTGTTATATTTATATTATTATTATTATTATTTTTATTTTATTTTATTTTTTTAATACGTACACATATAGTATTTCGTTTTTAAATAATATTAAATTTAACATACAATATCACCGAGCGAATTTCTTATTAAATATTTTTTTCAATTACGTTTTACATTCTCGAATGTAATTTTAAAACGTGACATAAAATAATAAGAAGAAAAAGATGTTCATATAATAATATGCTATAAGTTTCTAAAATGTATACAAGCATAACTATATATCGTTATAATAACTACTACAGTATAAAAATATAACGGGCTGCTATGCTTATAAAATATTTCATAACACGTAAGATGTTAAAATCACATATTTCATTGGATCGCCGAAAGTCGTTCGACAGCACACGAATAAAACACTATTAATCTTCATTTTTTTTTTTTTCCGAGACCTTCGAGTTTAGTATTTGCCTCCGTTCAAATATATTAGCTCTCGTGTTTCCATCTTATAAAGTAGTTCATAATTGAAGTGACATTTTAATAAATAACGCACTTCTCTTGCAGCAGCGTACAAAACACACACACAATAGTTTATTATGAAAATAAGTTATACCCTCCTCAATCAACACTCAATATAAACACAATATTACATAAATCTTGGATCACAATGGAAATTCAATTTATTGTTTTAAACATAATAAACGTTGGAATATTAACTTTTCGATATCAATTACTGAGTAATCAAAATGCATTTAATTAAAACGTTCGGTTTGTATACGGAAACTTATTATATAGTAAAAATATTTTCAGAAGACTTCGTGATTTTATACGCACTACAGCGTGCTGGTCTGTAAACGTATTTATTGGCCAAGCTACAACAATTACATTTGTAAAACGATATTACGGACGCAGGAAATCGAAAACAGCTCTGTACCGCTAGTGTTCGTTCAACGATGATATTAATCGTGTTTTAATTTTATAATTTTTTTTTTTTTTTTGAAAAACGATATTTTACTCGAGTTCGAAAATGATTATATTAATATTAGCATCTACATTTGTAGAATTTCACCTTTCCACCCTCTTCCCTCTTTAGAAAATTCTTTTAAGACTACAAATTTACAATCACGTCTGTAATATTGTACTTTTTACACCATTCAAAACTTTTATAAAACCCAAATTATTTTTTATAAATACGCCACTGTACTGTATATACGTATATGTAATGTAAAATAATATCATTTTATTTGTTTCGGTACGTGTTAAAATCATATTATTATTTGAAACCAATACATTTTTTATGATATCGATTATAATTATTGATTTTATAAATTCGAAAATACTTTTAAAAATTATATTTTTTCGCACTACAATTACATTTAATCGAAACGTACGATTTCGTGTTAACTTTTCAACATTATATTTAACACTTGAAATTCCTCATGTTACTCTTCAATGTAATAGTGTATGTGATTCCAAATATGTTAAATAACACGCCAATAGGTGCAATTCTTTTTATATACCTACACAATCATTATAACTAGCAAAAATTACAATTTCCAAACAAATTCAAACTATAGCATTAAAACGTGTTTGCGTACACGCGTTTAAATAACGTAAAAATCACTGGATACCTCATAATAATATATTATATTGCAATCTGTTTTACGTCGATAAACAAGACCGAATGTTTACCGTTATAATAATAATCAACATATTATAACGAATACTTGTCTTGACACTTATTACGTACAACTATACACGAAAAGAATAACAACTACTATATATATATACATATATTATATGCCATTGTCGATTTAATGTATCAAAATTAATATATTCTTTAAACATTTTTTTAATAGTATTTATTTTACAAAATAAAAACTGTGGACAATGATATACATCTATTAAAAACGCAAATCATACACAACACGAATTGTCGTTTGAAAAACGGATATTTCTATTATATTACACGTTCGGCGAATAAAACGTGTACTAATGTAAGTATAACGTAGGAACGTTAATATATATATATATACACGTCGTCGCACAACACATATTATACAAGTCGTATAAAATATTGCACGGGAAGCGTGCCAACGAAAAGAAAAAATACGATTCGGAGACAATACTGAATACGCACACGTGCGCCAGCAGTAAACTAGTGGAAATTATTAATACAATACAAATATGAAATATATACGAGAGGAATACGAGAAAGACAGACAGAGAAAGACAGACAGTGAGAGAGAGAGAAAGAGAGAAAGAGAGAGGGAGAGGGGGGGGGATAGTGATGGCGTAATAACGAGAAGACCCATCAAGTCGTTCGTAACTAAAATTAGAATATACAGCCAAACTATAGTGAAATTTCAACAGCAATAATCACGCACGCATAATTTTCGTTTTATCTTGTTCGAATCAGACGAGGCCAAGTGTATTATATACTATTCGATTTCGAACGGAAACGAAAAGCTATTTAAGTATTTTAACGGTATTTGTTTGTTTGTTTGTTTTTTTTTACTTAGGAAAAACGCTTTTTAAAAAATATATATATATATTTACATAGTGTAAAAGTGTTCTATAAGTTTTACGTAGCATGTCGTTCGATTAGAATGATTCTACTCGAGTTCGTCAACATATTGAACACGCGTTCTTGTTAGTTTTCGAAAACAAAGCGGAGATCATGTGAACCGTGAAGTTATCCAATATATAATTTATGCACACACGATAATATTTATGTTTGATTATAAATTAAATTTATAAACAATAAATTATTCAATCAAAAATGTTTTACCGTTAAACGTCCAAAAGTATCTTAATAAAAATCTATAGATTTAAAATGCAAATAGCGATCCGTTTCGACTTTTTTCCACAATCACAACGGATATCAACCCAACCTGGTTATTTTCAAATTTACTGTTGTAACACGTCCGAAAGACTATTAGCCTGCACACGCTGTCTTTTTTTTCGTTTTTTTTTTTTTTTTGATACTTTTAAAATCGTGTGCGTTTTATTTTTTTTTTTAAATTATATAAAACAACAGTTACGGAAATATCTAAAAATATATGCAATAAACAATGACACGTATCGATATTGTAATAGGGTGTAATGTATTAAATTATTTTTGTTTGTCCGTCGTGAAAATAAAACGATAAAAGTTATGGACAAATCGAATGTAAAAACTCGCCATATTAAGAAGAAATCCGACGAAACGTAAGTACGATAATTTTCGTATTTTATGCAAATGCTCGATCGTTTATATGTTTATATATAATCGCACTAATGCGTTTTTAATCGCGTACTTTATTTAAACTGCGAAAATATTCAAAACGACATGAGGAGGTCTTATCCGAGGCCGCGACGTAATTATTTTGAGTTCCGTTGCGGGCTTGTTAATTAAAACGGCTATTTGTATGTTTCGTTTACGAATATATTGCATTTTGACGCGCCGTCGTCCAGTGACGACATTTGTGAATCGCAGCGTACGATTGAAAAATCGAACGCGCGAAAATCACTTCTACGGTGTTTGTCGGGCAAACCGTTTCACGACCGGATCCGCCGAAAAAGGACATCACACACGTCCGAGATTCGGAAATCACGGCGGCGTAGTGACGAGGCGAGGGAAAGAATTGGATCTCGGACTTCAAATATGTCGACTTCGAGACGTTCGAATTGGATTGGACGAAGAACGGCTGTCGAGGTAATGTGTTCGTTTGAACATCCGCGGGCGAAACGATATTACGACGGCCGAACCGACGAACGTGTTTTACATTATTATTATTACTGTTCCGTCGTAAACATGATACCACGGATGTTATTCGTCTCGATTTCGAAAAATAATTCGATCGGGTCGGCAATTATTTTTCCTAACCCCGCGAAAACGGTCCTCGGCCACGCGTCCCGCTGGTCACTCTCGACGCGGTCTCCGATGACCGTTTTTACGTGCGCGCGGACCTCATCCGCCGCACGTGCCACGCGTACGTGACGACCGTATCGGCGACCGCGGGGAAGGTGTCGTCGCGGTGGCAAAAAGAACGACGTCAGCGTTTTTTCGGTAGCGCGCGCGACGCGTACTGATTTCGCCCCACACACAATATGCACATACGAGTACACACACGTTTTATTTATACCGAACAGGGTTAGTCGTCGTCCCGGAAGGATTACACAACTTGACTGGAAACGACCGGTTCATACACGCGACTACGTATTTCGCACAGTTATCATTATTATCTTTTATCGCGTACGGGGGGGCGTCTCGTGGTTTATACGCGACAACGTGCGTTTGTCAAATTTATTTCGTTCCGGTCCGCCGAGATAACGACACTCGACACGGTGAGGAGTTTCTCGACGAATCCTTAGATTTTATACGTTTTTTTTTTTTTACGCCCCTCTAGCTTTTTTCTATTGACCGCCTCGGTCGGAAACAATCGTATCGGACCATTTGCCACGCGTAGTTGTCTTACAGAAATTTCCAACAAAAAATATATATTTAACATATGATCCGTTAAATTCGTCCGTAGCGTAGAATTTATCTCCTAGCATTCATAAACGTTCGTGTCGAGAAAAGAAAAACACTTCGGGCGGACACGCACTTTCGCGGAAACACGATAGCAGAAACGGGTGCGAAGATCACAGTTTGCAAAAAAAAAAATAATAATAATAATAAACACGCGTGCTTCAGTAAAATGCACACCGTACCGCGCGCACGCACCAGTGTCTCGAGAGTGATAACCGAGTGATAACCACGCGCGATATGACATTGGCTTACATACGTTTTCATCGGATCGGGTTGAGCTCTGTCGGAATCGTCTCGCCGCTTTTGGAAGTTCTCGGCTACGACGAACTCCTCTTGCCGCCGTCGGCGTCGACCCCGTTTTCGAACGGCCGACGGTCTGTCTCTCTACCCCATCATACACACACGCGAGTATTTCCGACTGCGCGAAAGACAATGCGCACTGCTCGTGTACGTGTACACAATTAAGCGCGTGTCTACGCGATTGTTGATTACACGGTGAAATCACCGCCGCCGCAGCGTCGGCGCAAGAACTATAATTTTGTTTGCTCGATATCGCGCGTTTTGTTTTCGTTTCTCGCATTTTCGTCGTGATCGCGATAAACGAGACAAAGCAACGTAAAATATCAACAAAGTAAAAGTTGAACCTGTATAACACGAACTCGTCATAATATAATAACACACGACACGAGATCCGAATAGTTTCCGTTAAACGTGTTCATTGTTTCGCGGAGAAAACGATTTTATCGCTATATGCGCGCCCATAACCGTAGATCGTTCTTTATCAGAATTTTTTCTTTTTTTTTTGATACGAAATCGCTTTTTTTTCTTTTCCTCTCACGAACACGACATGATAATTTATTTGAACCTACCGCGCGGTTTAAGTTTATATCATTCGCGATACATCTCATAAGGGCATAAGCGAGTACGTATGACCATTCAAGTCACACCTACGACAAGAAAAAATAAAACATTAACCACGTGTGTGTGTGTGTGTGTGTACAAGAACGTATACGCGATGAATAATTTAAATAGGGCTCGACATTTTTATTGTACGAAACATATCATGTCTCGGAGATTATATATTATATGTGTTCTCGAAACTGTTAATGGAGTCACTAAATCCATTATCCTTGTTTGTGATAAATATTTGTATATATATTTATCATATATAGTGGACAAACATATTAAACACATATCAATCGGATCAAAAGCAAGATCCGATATGACGTGTATATATATATATGTGTGTAATAAACGAAGAAAAAATATAATTAAGAGTCCTCCGCAACACCGAATTTACGTTTGAAAACAACTCGTTCTAATTCCAACAAAACATCGCAATACCTAATCTGATTTTAGTTTTGAAATCAAATTCGAATTTTTCGTAACACGCGCGACGAATTGATTTTGGTCTTTTCAGTTGTGATAAGAATTGGTAAACATTTTCGGAAGATCGACAAAACTTCCAGTACGAATATTAAATCGACGGAGAATAATTGTTTAAATGCCGTTACACGTCATGTTGTTGATAGTCTGGATATTCGTCGTTCGTATTTAAAATCAGAGAAGCCTTTTCGAAATTATAATGGTCTATACGAGTGAAAAAATGAATTACTGACATGTGCTTGCGAACGCGTACGGGCGAATAGAATATTGTTTTATGCAGGTTACTAAAATGATACATTTACGACTGGTACAACAATAAAGCCACCACCGGAGCGAATATATAAAAAGTTGTGAATATATTTCATTTTTTTTTTTTTTAACTTTATTGTATTTTAACCGTATTATAATAAAAAACGTACCGAAAAAACGTTTTAGACTAATCGGAATTTCAACAAGACCGAGCAACTACTTTTTTTTAGCAGCATGTATTTTAATATTTATATGTACGCGATGAAAAAAAAATTCAGTAGAATCAAGAAAATATAAAAATAACATTTAATAACTATAATACTTATGACGATTGTTTAAAAAAGAAAAACCGTTTTAAATTTAAGTTAATGGTACTTCCAAATCAGATACAAAACTTTAGTCAACTTAATCAGTTAGTACAATTAGAACGTAATTGGTTTAAGCATTTTTACATTTCCAATAAGTTAGTGGTAGTATTTCACATAATATTTTATATTCCTTTATAATATACTTAATATTGCGTCAACTAATTTTCAAAAACGAATATAACGGAATATACGTATTACTCTCTCTCTTTTTCCCTTTCTTTTCACAAAACCGTAGCAAAAAAAAAATATATATATATATAAATAAATAAAAAGTAATTTTTTTGTTGTCATTATTACCTAACGCGTGGGAGCCTTACCGACGACGACGACGGTGGCAGAATCATATACGCGTGTAATGGTTTCGCCCGACCAACATCACGTAATCTATATATATATATATATATCCATAGGGTGTGCGTGATTTGTGTTCAATGGATCGAGAAAAATAATAATAGAATAAAATGAAACGATGACAGAATCGTCCTGACCAAGTTTAATGAGCCAGACACGAGAGCTCTTCTATAGATTTCTTTACCTCCATCCCGTTTGTATTGTTCGTATATATATATATATAAACGCGTAATAGACATACTACACACATACGCAGTTGTGTTTCAACGCGAATTGTAAATCGCAAGTAATATTGCACACATGCGACTCGAATCAACGGACGGGAAACGAACCGACATAAAAACCGAAAATCATTTTCAGTCATACTTCAATTCGACGCGTTTCATTAGGATCGGGTGTGTATTTTATGTAAACGACGGTAGACGTCATCTGGGCTGTTCGGACTTCGTGTTTAGATTCATTCGAAATGCTGTTCTTTTTTTCAATACGTTTTGAATTTTAGCTGTTATAAATCCGTTTGGAAAACTCGAAAACATTATTATTACGTTTCATCGGAAGTGCATTATACGCGTGTAATAATATTGTCAAAAACGTTGCGCCGTGTCCGGAGAACTTTATATAAACTATAATAATAAACAACCATAAAGATAAAATACGGCGGCGGTCTGTGCGGCCAGACCCGTATTACGTACGGTGCTTAACGATTCGTATATGAGACACTGTTCATAATAAATGACCGTCGTCGAAGAGAAGTTTGTTCGTCGCGTATACAAAGGTCTAATGATTTTAGTATGCGGCGGGGATCGGCCCATATTTTACGAACTTGTGCGTTCGCGAGGAGTGAAATGTGTGTGTGTGTGTGTGTGTGTGTGCGTAAATCCGCATCAAATACGAAACGATTAAAAACCAAAAAAAAGCTCGACAAAAAATCATTGAAATTACAATTGAAAATTAACGATGATATTCGATGCCGTCGGGCCGTCTCGTCTCGTATTGTAACGATCGTACACGATCGGGCACGCATGCGGCACGTTATAATATGATTATGTAACACGGAAAACAAAATTCGCTTAATCCGTAAAATATAATGTGACGTTTTAAACGGAATTTATTCAATTCGATATAACGAAATACGAAAAATCAATTAGTTGCCAACACCTGTTTGAAGAGATAAAATCTAACACTAATCTCTTCTGGAACAAAAAAACCGAATACGATTAAGTAATTATTTATTAACGCTATACCGATTTGAAATACATATATTATAATATATTAAAAAGTGTGTTGCGCCGGGTTGGCTCGTGGCGCGTACACGCAGGCTGTATATGTATTGCTGTTTTTTGTTTTTATGTAACTACTTGAAAAAAATATATGTTTGTTAAATAAAAATAAACGTTTTCCCCGTTTTCCGTATAACATATCCGTCGGAATATTATATTTATTTAAAGAATTCAATTAAATAATGCATCGTAATATAATCGTTTTTACATTTCAAACGGATATGATGTTGATATTTACAATAATATTCGAAATACTATATATATACAATAAAATGTTTACCCGCGATTTATTTATTTTCCCTAATATTCTATCGAGTATGTTAACTTGGGCTGGCAACGCACGAGCGTTATTTTACCACGTGGAAAAACAAATAACGCGCGGTAAAAACATCGAACAACATACGATCGTCATTTTACCGCACGATGTTTCTCGAGTTAAGACGATCTGAACGAAAAAACAAAAATGTCAACAGGAAAATGCGGGTTCATCGTTTGGTTGGTTCTCGTCCATCCGAAGGATCATAATGATGTTATCAAAAGATCGTCGTCCAAAATGTCTTCGTCAAGGATCGGGGTCTCTCCGTCGGTCGAGGACACGTTCAAATCGATCGACATTGCGGTCTGGCCGGTTCACGACTATGACTGATAATAATTACGGCCCGTGTCACGGGCATCGTTTCAACGCACAATAACGGGAAACGCTAATCGCGAGATGTTTCTAAACGCGCTGTAAAACGTCAAGGTGATATCACGAATACCGCGTTTTATTTTTACGCGGCGCGACATAAAAGTCGCGCGGTGAAAATCACGCTCGTGTCGTTGCGCCAGCCATACAGTTTTTGCGGGAAATACGCGCATATCAACGGAACGGAGTATCGGCCGCTTAAACGTACACAACGCCGCGTCGAACGAATTACCGATATCACACACGGCCGTGGAAATCTTACCAAACTCAAATGAACGTGACGTGGACGGTGACGTTCCGTGGCGAAGAGTCAGGATGTTCGTTCAGACCAAGACTAGACTGATTCCGAAACGAATTCGCGAATTCGCGACGGTCTACACGGTTTAAACGGCGCGCGTTCATTTTTCCAGATGAATTATATTATCAGACAGAGAGCAATGTTTGACCTGTACGGAACGATTCACGTCCGAAGCGTCCGACGGACGACGGTGATCGTACGACGCGGGTGACATTTGACATTTCTACACGCGACGCCGAAAAGTGCTCGCAGATGTGTGACGAACGTGTTTTTACTGTTAAGACGTTGATGGAAATACGGGCACGATAAACGCACGTTTTTTTTAAATTTATTAATTTTTTTGTCGATTGCAAGCATAAACATCGCGAGCGCACATAAAACATTCGTTTAAGTTAAACGACATGATTAACAGATAGATAATCACACGTAATACGTATAGCGATTTGAAAACCAAGACGGAGCACATTACCAACTCTCGAGTACGGGTAAATCGTGAAGTGTTTTGTTCTTATAGGTTATGTAACCGACGATAAGCCAAATGGCCTCAATACCATAAAGATGTATGTACATAATACAAATCATTTAAAGTAAATACAAAGTAAACTAGTAAAATACGTCGGAAAATATTTTATGAAAATTTTCAACTCATTCAACAAATACTTAAATATTTATATTACTAAACTATAGTTTAGTCGTTTCAAACGATAATATTATACATATTGTGATTCGAAAAATAAAAATACTTATACGATTTGATAAAATCGATATATTATTATTGGTTTTTAAATATTTTTTATAATAATAAGTTCAGATACTTTTGTTAAAAAATGTTTGTCGTCAACTTTCTATGTTATATTTATTTTATCCAAAGTAATATATCAACTTTTCATGGAGTTTTTAAATTCTATTTAACCGTATGGACCAAAAAATACAAATAAAGAAACCATACATTCGTTGTTGTTTTCTCTATAGAAAAAAGAAATGTAATTAAAATGAAACTAGCCGACGGTGTGTTATTAGTTTAAATTTTAAATTTAAAAATGATAAACCACTGAATCCGGAGTAACGATTTCCGAGAATGCTCGTTCGACACAACTAATGGTTCGTAATTCATTTTATAGTTTGCTCAATAACAGAAAAATTATTGTAGAATTTTAAAATAGACATGTATAAAGTAAGTATTATATTGCCCAAAAATGTGTTTAAAAAAAAAAAAGCTAATGTAAATGTTTAAATCCAATACCACTCAGAATCTAAAAATAAAAGAAGTATTATTTTAACAAAAAAAAATTGAAATTCTCTAAAAAAACGAGAAATTATCCAAACCGAATAATCAAAACTCAATTGAATTGTATAAAATGAAATAAGAGACTAAAGTCGAAAAAATAACAACAATACGTATGAACATGGAATAAAAAATTAATCATCCCCAAGCAATAGAAAATAACATCAGTTTTGATCAAATGTATTCGTGACAAAAAAAGTGGATAAAGAATACTCAATTTGTATACATATCACATATAATTCAAAATGAAAACCAGCTGTAATTGAATTCAAAACGGAATGTTTTTCGAAATAAAATATACGACACAATCGTGTTTTTATAATATTTTAGTTGTGCTTGTAAAATCGATACGAGCGTTTTAAAAACAATATTAAACTGTTATCATTCATGGAGAAACGAATAGATTTGATATGTTCGACGTGAAATATATAATACGGAATGGAAAAAAAAACCACTGACATCCGGAGCCGGATTAACCTACGAGCAAAATAAAAGCATTGCTCACGGCTCTCAATAAATCCGGTCCATAAAACGGCCGATATTTAAAAAAATATATTTTGCGATTACGGCCGGTCGTTTATATCACTCGTCCAACGGTCGGCAATTTATCAATTATCCCAATATATTTCAACGTTACATTTATCGTGTACGTGACATATTCGTCTGCTTACGACCCGCGAAATATTCGATCCGGCTATGCCGACGTCTACAACCGTAGTAATATAACATTAGACAAAATGAATGGTTTTTTTTTTTGTATGGCTTTCCTGAAGAACGCGAGAATTCGTCTCGTGACTGTCGCACAACACGTATACTGTAACAAACGATTTCAAACGAGTCGCGAGAAACAACACGTGCTTAAATGCACGTCGAATCGCTGGACAATATACGCGTCCGCGTTGTATACTATACTACAGCTGACGATTTTTGTTGTGTTGTTTTTTAAAAAAAAAAAAAAAAAAATTTCGAGAGCTCCCGAGAACACCAACAAACGAAATCGGTCACCCGATCCCATAGTTTCTAATATTTAACGTAATTTTTACATGTACACGGGGACCCTCGTATGTTCGTGTGCCCATGTATCCTCGTACCCATTGGAATAAAAAGTAACACGCACACAAAATAGCACGTTCGTAACACGTGTGTGTGTGTGTAAATATGTAACCAGCGGCTCGTGGCTTGGACGACAGGATTCTTGGAAAACAAACTATTATTTTTATTTTTGACTGTATGAATAATTTAATTGTTCATTTAAATGTTATTGAAATTGGATCAAGTAAAAATAATAATATACATTTTTTTTCGACGTATTGTTTCTTGTGAGTACCGAATGGGCATAAAATGTGTAAGTAATGACGTATAAGGACGAAAAGTCGCGTCGGCCAAACAATAAAATGGTTTTCGGGGACGAGAACTAACGATTTGGTTAGGTTTCGAGATCGGGAAAAATCATTTCGGTAGTTTTCTGAATTAAAAACAAAAAATTGGACTAGGTATAGGTTACCATAAATTACATATACTCGACGATGTAAAAACGAACGATTAAACACCAAATTGTTTAATTTGGCGAGCTCATAGAAAAAAGCAATTTTCAAGTAAATCTAGCAAGATTACATACGGTGTGTAATATTTGTACGTCTACGCGTGAGAGAGAAACACAGCAGAGAATACGCGCGTATGTCATCCATAGACTCGGGCGGTCGCCGTAGACAAAACATTCACGAAATATTGTGTTCAGATTTCGGACAACCTTTCTGGTGTTCTGGGTATTTTTTTTTTTAACTTTACTATATATATTTTTTAATACGCGGGGAAAAAACTCGAAAGGATGAAAAAAACAACCTCTCAAGTCTGTTAATTATTTTCCCGAAAAACATTCAGTGCCGTTTATACTATATATACGTATGCACGTGTATAATTACATAAAGTATGCCGTCTAACTGACGTACTATATGGTATATGATATAAAATCGCACGCGTACAACCGAGTACTCGGGCAACATATATGTAATTTTTAAACATAAAAAAAATGTTTTTCATTTTTTCGCACTGCCGTTCCGTTAACGTCTGCGCGGAGAACATTTGAATTTTCATGCGAATCGTACGCGTGTTATTACACAAGTATAAACCAACCCTTTTTTGCGTATGAAAAAAAAATGCATTCCGCTGACTGTGGGATAAAAATTTCTCGGCATAGTACATTACCGACACGACAACAACGATAGTAACAATTATTATTATCGCGTAAAACGCTCGCGTGTTGGGCTCGAAACGGATCTATCAACACGATAATGAATATAAAATAGTCTGTCGTTTGACATAATGTACACACTACACGAGCACGGAAACGAATTCCGGCGGACACGTCATTTCTACGTAACTAACGTGGAACATAAACGCGACTCATGAGACACTAAATCGCAAACGCGCACGCGTTCGAACAATATATATATGAAATATCGTGATCTCTTACCTGGTGATTTCTTCGACCAGTTTACACGGATCGGCGGAGTAGAATTTCACGCCGAAGTAAAACGTGAAGTTCTCGTTACCTAAAATGAAAAAAAAAACACAAAATAAACGTCCGCGAACTTATACGGAGTGCATGTAAACGTCCGGTGTTGAGTCGACATCGGCCGAAGTCGAAATTTACAACGTTGTACGCGTTGACGTTACCCGAGTTTTTACACTAACCGTCGGGCAATGTCAACTGCAAAAGAAAGTCAATTTTTCCAGTTATCGTTTATAATATTAAATACTTAAAAACTATGGACAGACTCGATGTATAAGAACGTTCGTGTGGTTTTATTCCGATAGTACCTACACGTCGAAATTGGCCGAGTCCTCGTGGAGACACTCGGGTGAAATCTAGGATAACCGACATCATAAACATGACGTCGCGCCAATATTTCGCGCAGCAGAACGTTTATGAAAAAGAGGAGGAAAAAACAAACGAAATTAACCGTTCGCCCCTAGAATTCATTAATAAACGAAACGTTTATTGGCCACGGCGAAATCGGTCTTAAAAAGCGTTCATATTTTGTTTTTCCCCGTTAAATACACGAGCAAAGACGTATTTTTATACCGGCAATAAAACGGAACGTGATGTTGCGACCCGGGCGAATTTCCTCGGTGCCGCTCGTCGTCCCTCGTTCGCGCGATAGCTGCCGACGTAATGAACGTCGCGGAATTAATTACAAGCACGTTTTACGACCGCTCAAAAATGTAAAAAGCAAGCAAAAGCAACGGACGGAAATCCGAGTCCGGGTTTCCGGTGCTACCGTCGTTCGAAATCATTGATCTGTTCCGAGCGTTTCGTTCGCATCCGGGTTTTTTTCGCGTAATGTCCGTCCGCCCGCCGACGAGTAAACGGATTCGATTTACGCGTTTTATCGTCGAAAAATGTTTTATTTATTGAAAACCTGCCGACTCTCTACGAGCAGTATTGTTGTATGAAACACGATTGTCCGAAAAACCAAAAACAAAAAACTATATTAAAAAGATACGCGTGCGTGTATGTATTTTCGCGAATAATAGATTCCATCGAAATATATATATATACATTCGATTTGGGGGTTGATTTTTTTTTTTTTGTTAACACTTAACGAAGATTGCGAATGTCAGATGCTACCGTGTGCAATAATGAGATATAAATCGATAAAACGTCAAGCCTTCAGCAGTGAACGGGGATAAAAAAAAAAAACCACCCGGTGAAATTTATGTCCAAACACATTTTGACTTGATAAAAAAAACAAGGTAAAAATATTGATTTACTGTGAAGTAGCGATTGTGTCGGATTATCGCGTTGCGGAAACAGTTCCAGTACGTATATATGTATATGTATATATACGAAGCTGAGGGTCCTCCGAACACGTTATTGGGTCGTAAATCACACGTCGGCGATTTTAATCGAAATGCGTTTTTTCGCCGCCGTCGAAATGCCCCGCGAGAGATCGTCGACGACGCGGCGTGGACATGATAAATTAACACTCGCGGTCACTATACTGTAACGATCACGTCAATGTTATTGTAACGCGTGCCAGGGACACACTACCTCCGTTGAGACGGTATAATATATTCTGTTCGCATGTTGTCTTTATCAATTATTTGTTTTTGATATTCGTATATACTTGTCGGACGATATTCTACGACGAGAGGCTGTGATACGTTATTCTCTTTGCCGATTCTTCGGCAACAACCCGTGTTTAACCTCTACATCCGACCCAAACGGCACAATTTAAGGTTCTATTCCGCTACATTGTCCGTCAATAGTTTAGACGAACGCCACGAACGCGCGTGTGGCGTCCTCTCGAGGACGCGTTAAAATATCGACTCGTGAGTTGAAGTCAACCGGGAGCACCTCGGGACACGTTTAATGACTGCGTTTCGAGGTTTCCGCGAAGCACTGTCGTTGTTATTAGTTTTTAATTTGTTTACGTGTGCAATGTAAATTTCACTTGGATATTGAATCGATTTTCTTAATTATGGTACCGCGCGCGAACGAAATTTCCAAAGAAATTGTCGACGAAACTAAATCGGAAGAATTTGATATTCTGGTTCTTTGGTGGTAAACGGACTCTCGTCAATATGTATAATGGATATTACTCAGATGTGTCACGCGAACGGATTTCATAGCGGAATTAAATATAATATTAAAAACGGTCCGTATTTAACACGTAATATATATATATTTTTTTTCCCGGACAATGTCCGAACACTGAGAATGTACGAAACAAATGCGTTTCCGTGATGGCGAATTAAAAGACGTGTACGTAACATTACAGTCGCTGGTCGAGCGCGTTCCCTTTTCATCGGTCTCCTGCCGTCGTAAACTGAGGTCGGGCTACAGCGTACGCTACCACAATACGACGCCTGTGGTCGTGAGGGACGCGTGAGGTGGTCGACGGTACCGGACCTTTCGGTCGAAACGTTTACGGGATCGCACACGCTACGTGTGTCTATTATACGTTTACCGATTCACACGACATGTATATATAAATAAATAAATATGTATACGTACCCTTTAATTGTTTGTTCATTTTCTTCGACAAGTCCAACCAGTGCTGTAACAGAACGTACGCGCAAAACACGTATTATCATTAGTCGTCCGCAACACGTACACGTATACGACGCGTATGAATAAAAAATGTTGGAATGGCTTAACACGTCTGAGCGAGCGAAGAGTTCGAACGTGGTATATACTACTCCCGCACGTCAATGTATTCGACGTTAAACGCAACGAGAATATCGCGCGTGACACGTGAAAATATCAATTCGAAATAAACGACGAGTTTAATAACACGAAATATTAATCGATTTTCTAAACAGCACATTATTATATCGAATATGATATTGAACAACTTTCAAACCGATCATTGAAACTGTACAAGATGATTTATAGGATTACATGTATATATGATTACAATTTAAATGTTCTTCCTCGTGACCTTAATATATGAATGATCAACGTTATTCGTATTCTATCACATTATACGAGGTCGAAAACAGTAATTCTTAAACAAATTATATAACGTGTTTACCGTTTGGTTCTGCGAGTCCAAATAACGAAGACCGAAGTAAGCTGTCTCCAAAAGACTTAAATGTCTCACGACGACATCAAATACTTCTTGTCCCAAGCTCGATCCCTAAGAATAACAAAAAAATCAATCAATTAATTAGTAATAATAACAGCGCGTGCATGCAGGTAAAGTCTAAGGTCGTCTTTATTCGCGACAATTTCTAAACATATAGGAGCTAAAATTGTTTTCTTGTACGTATTATGTAATGTATTATTTTCTCACAAGATTATATATTTATTATAAAACAACTTAATTACTGGCATGATTGATATATATATTTATATATAGTAATATTCGAATCGAATTTTAAGTGATGGACAAATAGCACACAACAAAAAGTTTGATTAAAATAATATGTTTCTGTACATTTGTAACATTTGTATGTAACGAGGTGGCGTGCACGATTTAATTTCATAGAATATTAATTTGATGAAAACACAAATTTCAATAATCAGGAGTTGGGGGGGAGTTAATATTATATTCAACAAACTATTTCAAATTCGAATACGTAGGAGTAAATAACATCGTAAGAATACAATAATTTCTAATTTTGAATGGGTCTGCCCACCGTTGACTGGCAACAACCGACTTGTATCGGAAACAACTATTAGACTATACTCAAAACGGTAATAAAATGACATAATATATTGCATTGTACAACATATTTAATAATACGTAATTTATTTGTTTATAGCATGTTCAACATTAATAAATTAAACTACAATTTTATTTTTTTAATAAAACGTTTTCAGATTTTAATAAAATAACAATGTGCAAACCGCAGCAGTGGATTTTGTTTTGTGAGAAATATAATGTGACTTTACAATAGTAAAAAAAAAAAAAAATGTTAAAAAAACCTATAAGGTTTGTGATTTTTGAAGGACATAAAATCACCGGTGCAACTCGCATAAAACTGTTCATCAAGTAGTTCCTCATAATGCTCTATAGTATAAAAAAAAAAAAATGAGCTAGACGGTCATAAAAATACGATATAATCTCGGTAATAAAATTTCCCAGTGCGAACTACAGTACTCCCATAAAGATCCTCCGAGTAAGTGTAATTCACGTTTGCTCGTTTCCAAAAATTCCGAATTCGAACACCACGTAGAAATATGAGTAACAAACAAATGTAAACGTAAAACATAGAATCGTCATCAACATATTTTTCCAACCGATGTACAACAGTCTGGAATTTACTAATTTCGCAATAATTATATCGACACATTTTCAAACGGATTGAAATCATGTATAAGATTTCGTCGTTAGTATATTAAATACTATTTATACAATGAATATTTCGTAAGATAAACTTAGATTAATACAGTATTATATTATACGCTTGCAGCTTACAAATGCAAAGTTTATTCAAGATTATACTCTTAATTATATATACAGTTCCTCTGCAAAGTATATTTGCAAAAAAAAAATAAAACGGAAACAGACCTTTATTTGAATAATATATACATATAATAGGCACACCGTGTTTTTTCCGACATTTCCGAATTTGTATCGTAAAGGTATACGCGGTGCAGATTTTCCCATCGTTTCTACCAGGGTATATGTATCAAATCGATATCCACACGAATAATAACGAACCAAAATGGACGGAAACAATTTGCTCTCCTTTCTTTTCTTTTCTTATCCGTCGTTCTCTGTGTGTGTGTGTGTGTGTGTCTCTCTCTCTTTCTCGCTATTTAAGAGTTACCGTTTTTACTACGCTTATATATATATGTATACATATAATATAATATATATAGAGTGAAATAACAACACGGTAGAACGGGTCCGAGTGCATTCCCGAGAAAACAAAAAAAGGATCTAATATCGAGCGAACGGAGAAGGGGGACAAAATTATACCACTCACATTTTCACACCCGGAAAACATACCCCAACTACGCACACGCGTGCGCGCAACGCTTACGCGCGTATGTATAATTCATGAGACGTGAAAACCATCAATCAAACAAAAGCCTCGTCTCGGTCAGCGTATCTTCCTCTATATTCTCCTCACTTTATATCCTTTTACGAGTATTAGACGTTAACGGTTTCAATAAGAATGGAAGCCGCGGGAGAGGCGCGCGTCCAGTTAATAGAGAGGACTGCGACGAGGAGATTTTATCCGCAGTTCATGACGAAAATACGAGTATTTATATAGCAGACGTGTAGCACATCAACGGCACGGTCGTATTGTATGGCGAGTGCTGCCGCACGACGAAGATCTTCATCGATTTATCATAAACGATAAAAGGGTCCGGGCAGCATTTTAATAGGCAATCTCGCCCGAACCGATTTTCACATGTTAATATCATACACACATATATATATATATATAACGCGCACGTCCTCTCAATCATTTATTAGTTATAATATTTCTTTTTCTTTTCTCCCGCCCACTGCGAATCGCGTTGAAGATCCTCACGTTTAAGTAACACTATTACGAATACATTACAATCTTACCGAAACGCATTTATAACCTAAAAACACCAAACAAATGCGCTTAAAATTCTTTAATTTTTTTTTTTTATTATTATTGATGAATATAAAATAAAATAATTTTAAACAACAAAAACATTTAAAATACACAAATTCTGAAAAATACTCTAAAAAAAAAATTTATATTTATATTTTGATAATGTGTTGTTAAAAAATGTGTGATTGAAAATATATACTTTTTATAAATATTTTAAGGCATTCTTTTTATACTCCAAGTATTGAGTCAAAAATAACCTACGAAATACTAAAAAAAAAAAAAATCGCTATTAGAATAGTTTGTACTAGAAACGCTTAAAACGTGTGTAACTTGAAGAGCATTCCATTAAAGATGCAAATAACCTGCAAGGGTCATTGAAAATCGTTTTTCGAACACAATGATTTATCGTTGCTTTCGAATTCAAAACAACAATAAAGCTCTGAAATCTCTGTCTGAGTAACTCACTCGAGCCTTTTTCTGTTAAGTGAATTATTTCACTCGAAAAGTATTCGATATAATGTCCATAGCTCGAAATGTGTCTACGAGTTTCAACGAAACACTTCGAAAAAAAAAAAAAACACGAAACAATAGGTTTACTACGCATACGTTTATTATATTGATATTATATCTGGTTTCCCATCAAGCTAATTTTGGCAAGGACGCGGGAATTGTTTCATTGTCAAAACACGTGGTACGCGGTCATATACTTCCGCTCTAACTTCAACGCGTATGATTTATGACGATTATTACACAGTCCACGTATATGCGTACAGGGCTCTTTCCACATAATATAATAATATAGTTTGAAAACCACGAGCGCCGTATTCCGCTGCGGTGTGGGCCGAGTGTAACGTTGCGTATGCCCATAACAGGGTATCTCGTTCAGCCTTACAGGAAAAGTAAGTAATATCGGAACGATTGATGTGAGAAGGGCGTATTGCGTTATTACGAAATAATGCGTTGTGTTGTTGTACATTAACGTCCCGACGGCTTGTACATTTTAATGACGTGTGCGGTTTAACGAGGCCGAAATATTATGGTTTAATTGACATTGGACCAAATTCGCGGAGTACATAATATGAATACGAAATTTCGCCGGTTTACGTGTAACATGGTATCCCGACGAACGCAGACGACCGATAACAAATGAACAAAAGCAATATAAGCGAAAACACATAATAATATTATAAAATATAAACTTAATAAAATCGTTTCATATTACAACCTAATTTCATCTTATTTTAATTGTTTTCAATTTATTATTAAAAACATTGATTATGAATTGATTACAGTATTTAGAATCAACGTGGAAAAATCATAAAACAATATCAATTACACTTGTGATGAAAAATTATACGCAATATTCTTTAAACATTGTATTATTGGAGTATTATGATGATCGTTAGGTTTTAGTCATTCTACTGAATCTTTGTAAACTTCCCGCCGATAATTATTGTTTGGGTATTGAAAGACCAAAATCAATCTAGTTTTATCGCAAGCAATACCAATTGTGAATTTTATAACGCTCTTCATCACACAATGGTCAATGATGATTTATGAACAAACACGTATTTTCTTTGTTTTCTCTTATGTTTCTATTCGCTCATTTGCGTTCGCTCTATTGACATGGATCCGTTTAACATAAACAAATTCGCTATACAAATACAAAAAAATGTATACATAATAAAAGCCCATTTCGTACCGATTCATCAAAATACATATTACGCGATCAAGTAATAAATACCGTTCGAACGTATAAATCGCACAAGTGATGTCTAAAGTATTATAATAATAAACGACATACACAATAATAATATTTTACGTATAATTCTCAACATTTTTAGGCGGTGAAATATATATATGTTTATATACATTTAATTTTAATCACAAACGACTGCTAAATTATAAATTTCTATAGAGACGTAAGAGCATAGACACACAATCAAAGAACTATCGTGATGACAGATATGAATACGTATAAAAACATATTTTTCACGACGGGGGTTGAAAGGGTGAAAATAATGAGTTCGTTATCGTTTTCCCGTGTTGTCGGAGCCCAAGCAATTCCATCAAGCCGTCAACGTCACAAATCGGTTCAGCCGGGAGATTATGTCTTACAAAATTATATAATTTATATACATATACACAATGAGAGAAAAAAAGGTATTGCTCGGGAATTAATTTTTGTTTTCAAGTAATATTTATTTTGTACGTTTTATTTCGAACCGTGGGCTGTGGCGTTTGTTCAACAACGTTTAGGGAAATTACAACGAAATATAGCGAGTGGAAAATGTATTTAAACGAAAAATTGCACCGTATATCACGAAATACGGAAATAATAAATATTTAGTAAAAATACGTATACTCCGCGTACATAAAGTTTATATACCAAAAACTATAGAATACCATTGTAATAATAACTTTGTTTAATGTCTACGCCCATCGGATATATTTCACGAAATGATGTTATTAAAACAACGTGATAAATTTAACTTTTAGAAAATTAAATATTGAAATATATATTATGAACACCGTAACAATCCGTGCGGATGCCGAATTTTATAACGAAATAGTTTAAAAAGAGTTTTTGTAAAATGCTAAAACATTTTTTTTTATTTAATTCAGCGAAATTGTTTGATTTGGATTACTCCAGTCAAATGAAACATTTCAAAAATAATTCCAATTCAAATTTTGCACTTATATTTAAAAACTAAAATCTTATGTTTATTTTTCGTTCTAGAATAGCTTTAAACGTTTATTACCGTAGCTAAAATTATAAGATATTAGGAAATAAAAACTTATAAAAAAAAAAATTAAATTTAGTGTCTTTAATTATAATCGGAATGCAATGCGTATCAGCGCAATTATCTTTCTAGAAAATGACTGCTAAAACAGAACACATTTGCCCGGAAACCTGAACCTAACAGCATATACATTATTATATACAAACACCGCGCGAGCGTGAACATCAGACGTTATTCCCAAGCGAAGTTGCCAAACACGCGTTCCGTATAGTTGGAAGAACAATTTACGTACCTATTTGAAAATAAATTTTCGAGTAGGTTCAAATTGTTTGACGATCAACAGCGAAATTGTTTTGTACCCGTAAATTATTAAGCTCCAGTCGTTCGGTTATAAAATTAACACGTCGTCTTTGAACGTATGTTCCGAACATTATAATATTAACGATTGTTAAATTAATTTAGATTTGTATCTACGGCATTACATAATATACAACAAGCGATTAAATATATATTTATATATTATTATGACACGCCCGCGCACGTTTAAAAAACACTAAAAACTCCCGGTAAATTATTTTACGAAGACGTTGTGAATATAATAATATTACGTTACTCGCGCAACGTTAACAATATACAAAAGTACAACGTGTAAGACATTAAGCTTTAGTAATCGTTTGGTTGAAAAATTAACCCGTCGTCTTTGAACGTATTTATTGAAGTGAAAATAAAACCCAATATAAATATGATTAACTGGAAAAACAATAGATCACCATCTGTGAATATTACATTTTGATAATTGTCTCTTAGTCTTGCGGTATTGTTTTGTAATTTTTTCTTTTCAAGATTTTGAAAAAATTTTTTTAAAAACGGCAGTAAAATATACGCGTCTGAAAACAATTCTGGCGATTGATAATTGAGGTCCCGATTTACGTGATCGGCTTCGAATGAAATTTCCCGAACGAATAAACGATACAACGTTATAATGTTAATTAACGAACGTTAAATCAATTTAGATTTATATCTACGACATGCTCGCGCGCGTTTGAAAAACGCTAAACTCGCAGTAAATTATTTTACGAAGGCGTTGTGAATTTAATATTATTAAATCCTCGCGCTACGAAAACAATGTACAAAAGTACACGCGTAAAATATATCTAAATATATATATATATATATATATATGTGTGTGTGTGTTGTGTGTGTGTGTGTGTGTGTGTGTGTGTGTGTGTTATTCAATACCCAGTGAATATGATAATAATTTTAAAACTATTTGGCATCTATTTGTTTATAGGTCCCACGGGTATCGTCGTACCCGTCGCGAATAGTAATGCAGTCATTTGCATAAACTGCACCCGAGCCGATAAACAACGAAATACCTAATAATAACAATACGCCCGAAAAACATTTACAGAAATAATAAATTCTTTTTAAACGCTCACGGATCCGTGCGATATTATGTATGATTTAATATTATATCGTTCGACAGATCAACGTGAAAAAATAAAAATAAAAGACAATACGAGTGTTAATTTTTCAATAGGTTTAACGTTTATTTTCGCATTAATGAAGCACATTTTGCGAGGGAAATTGTCTGACTTAATCAAATTTTATACGTATACTTAAAGTTTTTGTCAACTAAAAATGAGCCGAGATCTCAAGTTAGGTCTCATTTCCGTAGGATGTCATTATCCGAAAATGAATGCTTTTTACAATTGCCATAAGATCTCAATACCAAATCTCACTTCAAACGAGTCATTAAATTAGAACCTCAAATAGGTAAATAACAAATGAATACTTTGAGTAACAAGGGAATAATATTTCTATATTATACAATATGCATACAATTTATATTAGTAAGCTTGAACTATAAATAATTTATAGTATAAATTGCATTACAAATGCATAATTTGTATAAATAAACAATTATCCCGTGTCGGACCACTCGAACGATATTTCCGTCCAACGATCGATCCTCATATTATTGTATATTTTACACACGCTCGTAACGTACAACGCACGCAGTCTCACGGCCCATTACGCCGACGACGAAATATACGAACCGTCAACTTATCGCACTGTATTTAATAGTATATATATATATATATATGTAATATGACATACGCGTTGAATTGCACAACCGTTTTTCTGTGTACGTTTACAAACCCCCGCGAAACGAGTGTTGTACATCTTGTGGTGAGGTGAACGTTGCATTTTTTTTCGTTTTATCTATCTATTTTTTTTTTTTTTTACCATACGTAAATAAATTGATTCGGATCGGTTTGACAAATCACGTCATGATCTCTCGAGACAGTTGAAGAAAAAACACCATATTTTAAGCAGACACGAAATTAATTTTTTTTTTTTAAGAGCTTTCATGAAAATACATACTGCCCAACTATTGAACGACTGAACGACCACTCGGAATAATAATCGTTCACTAATATTTTAGAACTTTTTCGCTCAAAAATATTTCGAATCGAAGATCAGAGTCGTTGGGGTTGATTTGTTCGCGCGTTTAATCGCTAACGAATGTGAACATTATTAAGCCGCGTCCCGACCAAGAAATATTTGTCGTCGACAAAACGTTTCTAGAAAAGTCACCGATAAAGTTCAAATACATGTACGTCCACAACGAAGTACGATATTTGACAAACATTTTAGTAATAAATTAGTCTTGAGCAAAATGTGGAACGAGAATGACGTTGCCATTGTTAGGTCTGTTTTGTGTAATTTTAAGTTTGGAAACGAATTCCAATTTATCAAAACTAAGTATTTTTTAAATTTTATTATTTTTTTTAAATTTATTTTTATATTCTGGTTGAGTATGGTCCCATGGTATTTGCTTTTCATGATAATAAATCAATAAGTTGACAAGCTCTTTCTTTAGACCACTCCATTATTTGAGTAAAAAAAAAAATGAAATAAACGTTTCAACACAAAACTTGTGAGACTATGTCCTAGGCGCTAAACTGAACGGATGGCAAAGTACGACGAATTGTCAAATGTCCATCGACAATATTTGACCGGTCTGGACGTGTCAATACATTGTCTCCGTCGACCATGTCAACAAACGTTGTCGAATTTTTCTCGCGTCCGGATGGAAAACAAAAATTTGTCATGCGACACGTGTTAGCAACAGATAATTCTTGCTGCGGACGCGGCTTTGCGAGGCACACGTTTTTAGGTTTTCATGCGGCAACAGTCAATCCCCGCGGACCAGAACGTTTAGAATAATTGAAATCGTACGCTCTCGGTTTCCGGCGACGCGTAATTGAGGCACTTGACAATGGAAATGAGGTTAGTGCCGAAATTTTAAAAGTGCGTTTTTTTCACTGAAAATAAAGTTTGTTCCAATGCCAATAGCGTGGATTAGGAGGTAAGTTCCTGTTCCGTTTGGTCTAGTAGATATCGGTACGGGAAGACGGCACGGGTGGTAAATCCGTTATGTTTTGCGTTGACAAAGAGGTCAGTAATAATAACTATTATTGTTGGAACAACCACGTGTCATGATAATATCGTATATTTTTTACAATATTTTTTAGTAATTTGTGCTTATAAATGAATAGTTTTTCTAGCCGAAGAAGTACGGTTTTCGAGTTTTTAAGACGTTTTTTTTCCTCCTGTAAAATTTACTTCTTGGCACATACCTCTTTTCCGTTGTCAGTGCCTCAATCGTTTCGTTCCGCCCAGTCATAAGTAAACTGTTTAAACGCGCGCGTGAGGTCAGGTTAGGTTACGGCCTAACCGTACCGGACAATGTTTACGTTTCTCGGCCGACGGGCGCGCGCGCGTCTCCGCGACATTTTAACTACGTCCGCCAAATCCCGTTCCTGAAACGTCACGTTTACGTTTACGTCGAACGCAAACGCACGAGTCATAACGATTGCTGACGTGTGCGTACTCGAGTTCACGACGAAAACGCCGTCGGTCCAAAACGACTTACCACCGAACCGTCGGTGATGTTCGGAGGGAAAACGCGCGCGTAGAAATCAAGTCGCGCGTTTCACGAGATCGCGCGCAACGCGTAATTATCGCGATGTTTTTCTTTTTTTTTTAAACAGTCAACAGGTGTTTATTTTGAATGATAATTATTGTTTTAAAAGACTCGTATAATATTAAACACGTGTTATAATTAAAAAGTCGACGTTCGGACAATTTAATTTCGTGCGAAAAAAAAGAAGAAAAAAACAATTACGACGTAACGAGTAAAGTATTACTTGTACACGTTTAGCGTATTACTTTATGCCGTCGAGTGTCGAGTACTCGACTCGAGACGATGTAATCGTAAGATTGTAGAAAACTCTAAAAAAAACTGATTAACATCGTACGGGTATTAAATGGTTCTAACGAAATACATTAATACGCATCAAACGATGTTGAAGTTGAGTTAATATATATATTTTTTTCTTTATTCAATTAAATTTTTACAACCTGTAAAGTAGTTTACAATAAGCAAAATTGATGTAGTCGATTTATGTAACAAACATTAATATAACAACAATGGTTGTTGAAATTAATAATTCCTATTTGACATGATTGAGTTAGGAAATTACCAATTATTAATAACGTAAAAATACTTTTTATTTATTTTAAGCTATGTTATTGAGATAACGACTCAGATCGTCGCTTTAGACGTCTTGGGAGGTCACCGGGTATATTTTCAGAGCCTAGCTCTTGGACTAGTGGATTTGGGTGGGTGATAAATTCGGAATGCATGCGTCTATAGTGTATTACTGCTTGAATCAATATACAAAGAAAAAATAGATGAAAACAATTAAAATTTCGACTTTTCCAATACGCACGTCGAAAGAATACTTCATTTCACGTGAAAAATGTTTTGATAACGGCGTTTAACAATAGATTAGAGATCTGCACGTTCTGTTATAATTAAAGTGCCATACGTTTTGTCGATCAGCGAAACATTAATACTAACTAACATTATAAAACGATTTTCCCCGCACACGAGAAAACGTTCAGAACGATGCCGCGCGAACACACAAACACACACACACACACACACACACACACACACGTGTGTGTGCGCGTAATTTAATCGTTTTGTCTGATCGTCTGTTTCGTTTTACCGAAAAGTACGAAAAACGACGCGCGTGCGAAACGATAAATCAAAACGCTCGTCCGCCGGTAATATTCGTTCTCGTCCGTTTTCCCGGCCACACTCGTCGTCATCAGGTTTCGTTCCGAAATATTATCCCGCACGCGCCCGCGAGAAAACTCTCCGAGAGATTAAACGAAACGAGACTCGTGCACTGCGAACGCCAAACGTCGTTCGTTGAAAAAGCTAAAATGCTGAAAAAAAAAATAAAATAAATTTTACGCCGCGGCGACGACGGGCGTAATTGATTTTTGTGTGGTGTGTTTTTTTTTCCTCGCGTCTCGTACACACTTACAGGAAGATAAACATGTTTTGATATATTACGGGTTGGTAAAATCGGAAATTTCAACACGCACTACAGACCATTCGGAAATCCGAGTTAAACCTCCCCCCCCCCACTCAATAATACATATACGATGTTTTTTTTCCTCAAACGATTATTTCCCGAAAAAATTCGTTCTCTAGACGTATTCATAAACGGTTCGTGTTTGAGCTAGTAAAACCAACCCCTCAATCAATATGCGTTTACGTGGAAAAACAAATCGGCTAAACAGGATGGAATTTAATACTCGGATGTTACTGTAATTATTGTTGAACGCGCGTGAATAATAATAACGGATGATTCGATTAATAACCGATTTAGTAGCGGTTCATTTTGAATGGTGAAAAATCGTTTGTCCGAGATAAGTCGAAACGCGTATGTGCGGAGTTACGCGGCGTTTGCGACGGTAAAGTCGATTGGATTTCAATACGTATATTACCGATGCAACATACACAGTAAAATCTCCTTATAACGCACTGATTTTCCGTTATAGAAAAACTAAAAAAAAATCACGAGATCGCCATTTCACGTGCGAAATTGAAAACGCCGGAGAACAAAACTCCGTGACTTTCCGAGGGCCCTGCGCCACCTCTCCCCCGTACCACGCTCTCCGACTTCAAAACGAATAGCGCGAAGCACGGCCGTGTAAAGTCGCCCGAAAATATCGCGCGCAATACGTGTAACGTGGACGGGCAAGGAGCGGGGACCTAACCTTTAATTCCGCGCCGGCCGTCGAGCCGTGTCACGAGGGATTTGCAGGTTGCCAGATTTAATGCGATCGGGTGAGAAGCGTTGTGCCCGAGCCGTCGTCGCCGTACACGCGTCTGTCGAAATGATCCTCCGCGACTTGTCGTAAAAACTATTTTCCAGTGATGTTACGAACTCGAACCGAATACAGACGTTTTTTTTTTTTTATAATTTTCTATTAAATCCGGTACGAATTTCATGTTGCTTGGTCCGATATGCGAACCGAACTATTTTGGGTTTAGTTCGAATATTTCCGATTGTGTGTTGGTAACATCACTACTATTTTCGTAGATCTAACGTTACGTAACTGTCGAGTTATCAGGCATTTTTTTTTTTTTTTAGATAAGAATTAAAGTCAGCAAACGAGGTAAATCAAACCGTATTTTCGTACACGAAATTCAAACACTACAGGTTATATTTATATTTGCTTAGAAGTCCAGGACCTTATAATTAACGACGAGGCTCGGACGGCGCGAGCAGTCGTTATAAACGGTATTATTTGCCGTTCGCGAAGACACACAACAGTTACCATCGCGTTACCAATGTTTACACTCAGCGAATAACACAAACAAAAGATCATTTCGACTCGCTAGTTTCGCCACTCCGAGGTCTCTCCGTCTACTCCGTCACCGGCCCCCGCAAATCCCCGTCGCGTATACGTGTATATTGATTGCGGTGTGCCGTTCTAATTTCGACAACGTCAAACGTTCGAAAGTACCGACTCGACACTTGCACGCCCACGTTCGCGGTTATAGTTTAATAGCTGCTGCGCGCGCGTGTGTGTGTTTCGACGGGCACCTCCCCGTACGGGGCGACGGCGTTTCTCGGTGGGTTTCGCCGCGGGCGGCCGAGAGAGACGAATTCGCGAAAAGTTCCGAGACAATTAAAACTAAATGTTACGCTCTTAATTATAAAGCTCAAGCCCTTTGCTCTTTCTTTCTCTTTCTCTCTCACTCTTTCTCTCCGGCTATACCTTTCTAATTATTGTACGGCTTGTAATTTCAATCGTGTTCGCTCCTTCTCTCCCCCGCCACCCCGTCCTGTCTCCATATATACCACGCCAAGACTTTCGCGCACGTTTCGCAAATTAACTGCAGATTTTAATATATATATATATATATAACAATATTCATAACAATTAAATACGCGAATCCAAATGGTCGAAAAAAATCTCCACGGAATTCGTTGACTGGGGTTAGAGAAAAACCCTCCATAAGCCTCTTATAAACACGTACACACACACATATATACGCGACGAACGAAATACGACGTTTTTTAATCGTGCAGCGTCGTTGCAATTACGATTTCCGTGCATGTCAATTACAGTAACATTATTCGCGTCATTATATAATTCAAACTTTATTATTATTGTTATTATTCACGCACAATAGGGTGGGTTTTATGTCGTTGTAATATATGTATAATACTTTTATATATATATATAAGTACCGATAGAATTCACCATGACTCCTCAAAACTGCTTGTATTTTCAATAATAAATGTACGTAAAAATATAAATCATTTCCATAATTCATAAGAAAAAAAGTTTTCGCGACCGGAAAAAACTTCGATCGTATTTACATAAATACCAGATAAACTTGCCAGACTCGCATTGTTAAACTATACGTTATACGAACAGTCGACGACATATCACGCAGAACCGTAAGGTAAACGTATACCGTAACCAAATTATGATATATTATAAATTACGATTTAACGATTATAACAGAGTTCACGGGTATACAATTTATGAGCGCATAAACGTTTTTGTTGTTTTTAAGTATTTTCACTAGTAATACTAGACGTACGCTGTTTCACTTAAATACAATAAACCACTATTTCTATAAGGAAACAACATTATTTTATTCATTCACCATCAATAATCAACCAAACGTAAATATATTTCGGTGTGTTTTCTGTTTTAATCTATATAAAACGTGATTTTTAGCGGTTTCGAAGTTTTAATGACTACAATACTAATATGTCGGTCGTGCACAATAACCAAAACGTTTATTTTAATCGATATTAAAAAAAAAAAAACAACATTCACACGTCCCGAAACTTATTCGCCAGCTAAGCATTTTGTTCATTTCATTATGCGTTAATTAAATTTTGCATATCTTCAAGACTAGTCAAAGGTTATAATTTCCCAAGAGGCATTTGCGTTTGAACCGCACGCGATGATTATAAATATACACACGAGCCGACTCCCTCGCAAAAGATAAATTCCGATCAAAAACCCATAAAAAGTTATGCACGCGATTTTCAGTTACATAAACCAAAACTACATATTTTATTAGATTAAAAACATGTTGATTTATTTCCTTGGAAAATGAAAAAAAAACATCGGTTGACAATTATTTCAACATGGCGTTATAACCTAATAGTATTACGCCGTTTACGAGTTTTCAAACAACACACGGGATACTTTTTATTTATTTCGTATTATCGATTTCGCTGCCCTTGACAATTGTTTACTAAACGTCTCTAAATGCGTATTTTTATTGTCACGAAGTATTTGGGTCGCGAAACTAAATCTCTTTTAATGAGAATATCTACAAATCCTGTTATACACCTGATGCAATGCAATGCAATGCAACGTAACGGGTAATGTCTTTTACGGGTTATATAAATATCTATTATATTATTGTCAATCAAACAGTTATCTTCATTTTATATTCAAATTTGAAAACATTAAAACCCCCAGGCTAAAAGTAAATCAAACGGTAAGAAAAAACAAAGTAAGTTTATGTATTATTTATATTGGGTGTTACATTACTTATTCCGATCTGATAATAAAATAATACTATTATCTGCCGTAAAACAAAAAACTCGATGATATGTATACATATATTTTTAAGTAAACAAAAGCATATTTGACGTATGATAAATAGTTTTAAGACCAAAATAACGAAAATAATTTTCTGACGTTAAAATATATGGTTTTTTTTAAAAAACGATGTTCTTTAGACCATTAAATTTTAAAGAGTTCTAAAATAACTTAAAAACTAATTTCGCGTTTTCCTTTATTCTTTTGTAAAACGGTAAGAAATTTATGTCAGAACAAGTTCCCTTTATCGCGTAAACTTATTCTCTTATCCGGTTGATTAATTTTACGTTTTCAAAAATATGTCTAAACTTTTTTCATTGTTAGAATAATTAATTAAAGCGACAACGTTGTTGGGGAATACGTGTTATACACTCGAAAATATGAGTTCAATTTATCTAATAAAAAATATTGCCGTTGAAAACAAAAAGTGAAACGACAACGGTAAACATATTGTTTGAATAAATACCGTTCACACATAAAGAAAATGTTCACTTTTATGATTTCTCAATCATATCGAACAAATAATTATCGAAATAAAACCGTAATGGCGAAACGCGTAACTGTGACCGTATCGTACTCGGTTCAAACCTAATTGTTGGTGGTTCCTAAATGATAATGCGATTTTTCTTGTCTGTGTGTGTGTGTGTGTGTATGTGTAGGCATGTGTGTATGTGTGTGTTTGTGTGTGGGTAGGTGGAAGGGAGAGGAGATCACCATCAAAGAACATCACATTGCGAACGATCGTTCCGTGTCCGTCAAATACGTATTGATAATAATAAGTCGATCGTTGAATATTCAAAACGTTTTTTTTCGTAATCTGTTGGACGAACGAACGACTGATTAACGAAACAACGCGTTATTACCGGATAAAAATAAAAATAATAATGTTGTCACAAACATTCCTACGACGCACGCGAGTATGCGCGTATAATATTCGTAACATACGTTATACGACGTGAAACGAAACGGGAGAGGGACAAAAAAATAAACGAATACGATTAAAACATATTCGTACTTAACTCTGCTTATTTTCGCTAGCCCGTGTGTACACGTACGACGGTCGAACAATCGTGCGAATACGAATACGTGTACACCGAACGCCGACACGATCGAACAAATCTTGAAATTTACGACCGACGCGACCGTATTCGTTTATTAATCTCCCAACGATTTTATATAATACGTACGCGGCCGAGAACGGAGTACGTTGTGTATTCAAAAAAAATTCATAACCTCGGTGTGTAAATAAAGTAATGAGACTGTCGAGCCAACGATAAGACGGGTACAGATAAAAGAATGAAATTGGTATGTTTATAAACTATGAATGCCATTGTACCGAACAATACCGGTTTAGTCGGTCTACGTTCGGTGGTTTCTTTGTGAGCGTTGATCGAAAGTAACCACCTTATATTCACGTTGTACGTCGAAATCATACCGGACAAACAAACCGAACAGCCCATTAATCTAAAATTTCTAGTGAAACTCTGAAAATCTGCGACCGAAGGTTTTCGTCTGTAGACACGTGTATATGGAGATGATGTCATGTCACGACCACGTGTTTTTGGGTGGCACAAACGATTTTGTGAGGGTCGTGAGGAAGCTGATGACTTATAGCCGTGTTTCTCGATATAAATAGTGTAATAATTACTGAACGAGTACCACGAGGACAGACTGTTGATCAAACATTATTATCTACAAGTCCTTACCACACTCAGTGACCGAGTAAAAAGAAAACGGCCTAAATTGTGGGATAACGACTTTTGGATCTTGCATCAAGACAATACGCAGGCTCATAATGCCTTATCTGTTAAGCAATTTTTGGCTAAAAATCGAACGCCAGTGTTACAATATTCCTCTTATTCGCCAGATCACGCTCCATGTGACTTTTGGCTATTTCCAAAATTAAAAACGCATTAAAGCGAACACATTTTGAATGAATTGAAGCTATAAAAACAAAATCGACAGAGGCATTGAAAGAAAAAGATTTCCAACAATGTTTTAGCCCATGAAAAATACGAATGGAACGATGTATTTAAACGCGAAGGGGACTGAGAAAAACGTTAAATTATTAAAATTTGTTAATAAAAAGTTTTTAAAGTGAAAGTCTCGTTATTTAATAGCCACACCCCGTATATCACTGCGTTCCGTGTTTTCTCGTACGCGTTTTCCGACCTGTTCAAAACTCGAGTCTTACAACACGACCGCGTGTTACTACGTAGAGAGACAGAGAGTCGTGTAATTTCAAACGATAATAAACACGCGGTTTTGTCCCCTTTGTTTCTCTTGCATCGAAACTTTATATCGAATATATATCTATCGTGCGCTGTTGACGGAAGATGGTGTCGCCGCTGCGGACGAGACGGGCCGATTGTTTATCTCGACGTTTCGATTAGACCGCAGAGACGATTTTTTCGCTTTTCATAGAGCATAATCGTGGCAGTAATATCAGGCGGTTTTTCTTTTCCGTATCGGTTATCATGCGTTATCGCTATCACGCGTACGTTTTCGACACGGGATTCGGTGGTGTTCGGCGGGTCGGCGAGGGGAAAAAACGGTATAAAACGCAATATCCGCGCGTACATACGAAACAACGACGACGGCGAGTTTTCTACGTTCCCTCGCGTGTCCATGGCTCGTCCGCCCACGCGCCACTGCGATTTTGAAAGACGTATTATATTAAACATCGCCGTTAATTAATAACGTTTTCAAGACACACGCGACGTTAGACGGTACAAGCGCACATAATATTATATAAATTTTCGCCTCGATTGTGTTTCCCACATATTCGTATTCCGTTTGACGCGATAGTAAACGCGATGGTTTTATTTTTTAACGGCTTTATATATACGACGTTCACAAGACGCTCGCGCGAACCGTAATACCGCTTGTTCGAAACACATAACAACGACTGATCCACTCGAAATTTTTACATTTATTTAATTGAATTTTTGATATGGCGTGTTCTTGCGATGACTACGCTGTCGTTGAGCTTATTGCGTTTTATTTGTTGATCAAAAAAAAAAAAATGATATTAATCGAAACGATTTGTATCTGACGGAAATATCAATCTACGACAACGCAATATTTCAAAAGAAAATAATACACATTTACTCATATTATATAGATCCATAAAAATATATCATTTCTGTACACTTGCAAGATGACTACGTCGATAATAATATAATAAAATTACATTATTTTTAACTACTTCGGTTTCATTAGTTTATAAAAATTCCTTCTCTTGAACACTATTAAACATAATTTATCGCAGTGTTTTTTTATTCATACACTATACCCGTCAGAACTATACATATATATATATATTCTTTTTATTCCCGTCTTAAATCCTACTTGAGCTTCTATGGACCGTAAACACTTAATACCGCTGTTGTTTGGATCACACAATCGCTATTCAGATATAAATTATATCAAATGGATTTACGGCGTTCTTCTCATTGTTCTCGAAATTATACTGGAAAAATATGGAATAAATAATGCGAAATTCGCCACAATGCGTTCTTGCGAACGACAGTTTGCGAATAATCCGCATTAGTCGGCTCGTACCTGTTACTTTTAAATGCGTATGTGCATAATATAGGACAAAGTCTATTTACAAAACGTTAGTCATCTCAATTGGCGAGACGCCGATCCACGAATATTTTCATCGAAAAGTATTCGTTGACTTTTAACGAACAATATCGGTTGTTTCGACTCGTCGGGAACATCGTCTACGAGCTGAAACCCCGGTCTTAAGACTTCGCCGCCCCCGTACACGTTCGTTTTAAATGGCCGCGATTAGGTTAGTAAAAATTTCAAAACGCACAACAAACCCGGGTTGTCGCGATCGGAATTTGATGGTTCAACGAACCAAATCGATCCGCTTGGATTTTCGAAACGCCTTCGCGGCATTTGTCCACGAGAACCCGCGGCGGCGAAACGTATAAAACACGGTGTGCGTGTGTGTCTCTCTCACTCTCTTTCTCTCTCTCTCACCTGTCGTCTCCTTCCCGCCCGCCGCAAACTTCCGGTCACGCAATATTCGAATGAAAACATGTGACCAATTCGCTCGTAATTCGTACGCCTTTCGAGTGGCCCGGAGTCATATTTATGACGTCGGGACGGGCACGCGTTTCCGACCCGAAGGGCGAATTGAATTTGTCGGCGCGCTGAAATTGCTTTCATATTAATAATAATACGTACGTGCGCACACTTTACACATATTATATAAATAAATAAATAAATATAATATATATATATATATACTATAGATATAAATCGAATGTAATCGAAAAATTTTCGTTTTAAATGTTATTCTTAACAAATCTCAATAACCGTGGACGGTCCGAAACCCAATGAATATGCGGTGGAAAAAAAACAAATTTTAGAAATTGCAAATTTCGTTCGTTTCTCGTCAGTGATGGATACGATGAACGTTTACCGAATTTATATAAACACACACAATATGGTCATGTTATTTTTTTTTTTATACGTTTGCGCGAGGGTATTGTGTTCTTCGCACCGTATACACTGTCACGGGGTCGAAGTGAAAACAAATTGTTTTCTCGCGCACATTTCCCAGCGGCGAGACTGCAACAGTAGCAGCAGCAGCAGCAGCGGGGCGCGAACGTGGACCGACACGGAGAGCGATTCAAGTCTGGGAATTGGATTACATCGGATCGGAAAGGGTGTCGCGCCGCGTTGAATGTCAATTGCGAGAACAAGAAAGTCCGACGGGACCCGAAGAGACCCATTATTCACTTTTCTCGGCTCCTTTTTTATTTCCTTCTCTCGTTTTATATCACGTAATCATATACCGGGTACACGGACCTCCGGGGTTTTCGACAACATCTTCGATATTTATCGCGCGCTCACTATTGAATATTTATATACACACAACAAACAAGTTTATACACAAAAGGCGTAAAAATTAAATACGTATATTTTTTCCCCGAGCGATATTCTATTTGGCACACGTTATGAAACACGCGTTTTTCAGTAAAACAATGTCATGGATATACGTGTCCATCGTTTTCCGTGATATTTAACGTTTTGACCAGGTAAAAATCGTCTTCATATCAACTATCACAGAACTACAAATAATTATTGACACTGACGGTTTTACAGTTGTACGAAAAAGATATTCCGGTGTTTCTATGCGAATATAAATATATATATATACGCGTAATAATTCCGTACGGATTTCTCACCGAAACACGAACAGTAAATTTATTGGAGAATTTTATTATAACGTCACTCTTTGGGCGTAAAAAATACATATATACAAACGTATGTCGCTGTGCAGAAACTCGCACGAAAAACACGTAGAGTCAAACCAAAGGTTTGTCGAAAACAACAGATAAAGAATTGTCCTTCATTTTTTTTTTCGACATTGTCCGAGACACGTCAAGTTTAAAACAAAAACGAAAAACGTCTTTCCGACAGCGGGCGACGCCCACACCGCACTCGGCCGATTAAGACGTTAAACGCGATTAAAGTGATGTGTGCGGCCGCGACGTACGCCTTCGGTTCCACGTCGCGGCGGTCGTATCGATGACCGTTCGCTGTCACGTTTCTCGACGACGACGACAAAACGCCGTTCTCGACGCGGTCTTAAAACTTGTGCTTTTCTCTTCTTTTTTCTTTTTCTTTTTTTATTTTCTTAATCACGCGGCCCGAATCAAAATCGATTTTTATGCAACTACTGTTTGTAGGTTTTCGCGGCGGAATTTTTATCGTACAATAAACGTAGAGCGCGAAAAGTATCGATCGACACGTGCGAAATCGGATTGAAATGCATATAAAACAAAGACGCCGCGAGATTCGTACTCGCGTTACGCGTCCAGATCGTCTGCAGAAAACAACACGTACCCAGTGTTTTATACAGTGTTTTATATTTTAGGTCACATAATATCGTTGGTTTTTTTTTTTTTGCAAGACACAATTATCGTTATTTTACAGCGACCGATAGAGAACGACCACGTAACTTCAGAATCACACACATATATATCTATACGAGTATATATATATATACAAGGAGGGATTTCGTAGTTGGCATTTTTTGCACGGTTACTCAATTACGGGCACGAGGCTATATCAGTCGTGGCACAGCATCCAAATAACACCATTACCAACGTACAATTACTGTATATACGCCGCGGATACACCTTTTAGCCGCGTTTTGTTTCCCCGGCTTTCTGGCTTCCGAAGAAATTACGCTCCTTAATTACGACTTCTTGTTTTCGGGCTTTTACGTTATTATTCCGTGCCGGCGGAACGAAAATCCGCTCGGTTTTTTTTTTTTTTTTTTTTTTTTTTGTCCCCGCCGTCCTTCCCGCCCGACCGCGCCGCCGCCGTCGTTATGATATCAGAACCGTTTGTTTTTTTTTTCCCCTTTGTCGAGTGTGTACGTATACACGAGTGTACGCGTTTCTTTCGGAAGAGTCGTAGAGAGTTAGGTTCTCACTCTCTTATATTATATTACGTACGTGCACACAACCAAACCGTTGTACGTTTATGCGGCGTTGTTATTATATTATGCAGCGCGTGGTAGTATCCTTTTTGAAAAACCCGGCCGGACGAGAGCGCGATACGGAAGAAAGGGAACGATGAAAAAAACACCGAGCCGATAAGCGGGTCGGTGGTGTTCCGCCGCGGTTGGTTCGCGCGAGATTCGCCCGCGACGCCGACAACGGTTTTCCGTCGCGAATGAATAGCCGTCGTGCGTAACGATCGCGGCCGGCGTGCGGATAATTCAGCCCCGACCAAACGTGAAGATACAGCACGCGAATCACGACAATAACGTTTCGTTTTGTCGTTTCTTTTTATCGCGAGAACCCGTTTATAAATATATATACACACGTACAGGGTGTGTCCGTAACGAGTTTCGCTCGTCGGTCGGCTGCTGTACGTTGTGTAGGCCGAGAACAAACGGAGGAAACTTTTTTTCGTGTTTCCGTTTTTTTTTTTTATCTTCAATATTTTGGACTTGACCGTATTACTCGTTAAATAATATTTTAAGCTAAAATTAACCTTGACCACGGTGATTTCCACAAAAACCATTTGGTCACACCTGGCGATATTTTGGTGAAAAATTATGTGACACGTCGTCTTATGGGTAGAATTTTGCTATTTAACACTGTTTAACGAGTAGTTAGGTTAAGTTCGAAATATTGGAGATAAAAAAATACAGATTATAAACTCAATTTCACGTACACCCTGTGTTTATATAAATAGTATTAGAAGAAGAAAATGCACGGAAATATAACATTGTATTACAAGAGATTACGAAAAAAACTAGAGTAAACGCGAAACCAGACGAAGGGACGGGTGGGAAGACACGATAATTTGGAACGCGAGTTACGATATCCACAGAATGAACGCGCCGAAACGTAAACGTAAGTGTACGGTAATATTTGAAAACGTGTATAGCTACCTAATCGGTATGTAACTTATAAATTATAATAATTCGACAGGTACGTGTAACACAATTAACAAACTAGTCGAAAAGTTTGAACGTTATAAATTACGACGTGATCTCGCGCGAGAGTGAAGTGAAACGATATATCAATATTGTGGAAACTGTCGTGCGAGAGATTATAATAATAATAAAACGAACCGTTCTGCGCTTAGAGAAGTGCACTGTTTACCGGTTTCTAGAATTAAATGAGAATGTACAACAGTGTATATGCTGCTCTACCAATTAAACTAGAAAAAAAATATCGACAGTTTTACGTCACCGAGTGGTTTTTTAAAAAAAAATACACTTCTTGGATTCGAAGAATTTAATATTTGTCTAGAAATGTGAAACGAGAACGTTTTATAAATATTGAATTTTAAAAATCAGAAAATTCAGTTTAGATACGAAACAAATATAAATAATACAATTGTATTACGATTTACACAATACTATGTAAAAACATCGACGAAGAATATATATTTTATAATCTCGGTAGAATGTGTCGATCAAACCTTCATCGTTAACATAATGCGTATATTAGTGATGTTGTGAACCCAGATTTTTGAGGTCGAACCCGAACCAAACCATTTAATTTAAATATCAAACCCGAAGCCAAACTCCATAATAAATTCAAAGGTTAAATTAATTAAAAACATCAAAGTGCTCGTTTGATTTAAAAATTGGGTAATCAATTATCAATTCATAAAACAAATAATATAAGAATAAGTATTTAAACTTTAATTTTTTTTTTAAATAACAAAAAAAACGGTACACATTTTCCTTGGTTCGAATATTTCCAATTACGAGTTTAATTCGAAAATCAAACAGTTTATAACATCGCTAACATATATATAAACATGTATAGACAAATCAATCGAGAGAGAAAAATGAACAATTTTTTTTTTAGAACGTCGATAAAAATTAGGCACGGGTGAAAACCCGGTATTTTGCATCGACAACGGATTTGTTCTCGTCGACAATATTCAAACGACCTTCGTTATAATAACACGCACGCACGAATCCCCGATTTCATTATTGTCGCAAAGGTATACTATGTAATTACGTTATTGTGTACGAGTGTTTTATCGAATTCAATTTCGGAAACGCGGCCAACAGAAAGGTTCCGAATGAAAGTTTCGCGCGTCACTTGTGCAAAATGTAACGAGTCCGACGAAAGCATTTTGTACTTATACGTGCACGCGGTTTATTATTTCGTCCGCCGCGAACTGTTCTTTCGTCGTCACACAGTTAATTACAAGATTGTCTTCGATACATTCTTATACGTCGCGGTTTTATTGTTTATTATATTTTTTTTTTCTAAGTTCCACCGTTTCGATTGAGACGTTCGCTGGACAATTATTAATACACATCCGTACTCTCGTTGAAACGTCAAATCGTCGCGCGCGTCGATTGAAAAAATTAAGAGACGCTCATATTGCGACGCTATCGTGTTCTGATCGAACAGAAACCGGCGACCGTTTATTGGTTACCGTCGGTACCGTTCTCGGCAGTACAATACATTATATCGTTATATGGACGATTGTCCGCTGACGAATCGTTACGAGGTGTACAGGTTGTACCGTAATTTATTTAAATTAGTTCCCGAAATGACTTTAAACAATCATCAATTCTCGTTTATCGGTCGTAATGGGCTACTAAAGAGACGGACCTATTACACAGACAGAAGGTAAAACAAAAAAACCAAAACAAAAACAACTATTTACCCCACCTTGCCATGTCGTCATAATGAATTTACACCCAACCGAATAATATACACTATACGACAGACAAACTTACGCGGCGTGTTGGGCCGTCTAATTTGACAGCGTAATTCAAAACAAGATTTACGAGCATCACTCTTGTACCGTCCAACGGCCGTTTGCATACGGTTATTCGCCATTAGGAATTAGTGAACTGTCGAATCGAGTGTTTAGACGTCTAAATTGATGCACGCGCGGTGTCGATGTTTCCCCGAGTCCTGTCCGCCAAAACGGTACGCGCATTTAAACAGAACAATAAAAAAAATATAATTGGCTTGTCGATCGCGTGACCGAACGTTATTCCATACTTTCGTCCGCCGCAGTCGAATTAAAGGAAACATTTTGATCGACAACGTTATAACGCGGGAATTGCTTTTAACGTTTCGTGTTGTAAAGCACAAAAATCGTTGTCCGTCTATGTCTTCTTGAAATGTAACGGTGACCTTGTTAGAACCGAACGAAAGTATATTCAAATGACAATCGTGCTTGATTAGGAATATTCGGTGTGGTTATTTTACGACTTGAAGCAAGTTATTCCGTAAACTTTAATTCAACTGTCTCGTCGATATAGCATCAGCCACATACAATAATAAAATTATTGGATTTTAATTTCGTATATCGTATAAATTATATAATACGTCATTAGAGCTACACCTTTGCGAAATGGAATTTTCACGAAACACAATTTGCGTTTCGACAAGGGTACAAGCGTCTAAACGGATGTAATTAGCGAATACGTCTCGTATCACACGTAAATCGTTTCATCATCGCCAAGTACGAACACGTACAAATACGAAAAGACGTTTCTTAAGGAGAATATGTTTATGATCTGTATACGACGACCTGTGCGGCATATTATCTTTTCGCTGAAGGAAGATTGGCGATTTATTTCGAGTCTAAACGAATCGATCATTTCTGTCGATATTTACTATTTACTACACGCACGTACGTACGTTACCGACGAGTTTCTTAATAGATTAATAGATATTTAAATTATATCGACGTATTTAAAAAAGACGAGTTTTATTTACTGATCAAACAATTGTTTACGGCAGAGAGAGAATGATGACCACTCGGTCGGGCAATTATTGTCAATCCAACGTGGATCGGTATACGTAAAGCAACGACAAACCGCGTCGACATTTCGTACCTGCTGTGCAAAGAAACTCCCTAACATTTTCAGATGCCTTTTCTAAGAATTCTTGTATACAGATCGTTATTCACACACACGCACATTTATATATATATATGAATATATTTACACAGCCGACGTGTCGATTTCATAAATTATTTTCGCTCGAAATTCTACTCGCGTGTCGATAAAGGACGAGAGAGAGAGAGACGTATCGTTTTTCAAAGTCTAAACCCCAGTCTCCTTTCATCGAAAATTCATTTTTATATTCCGCGAAAATATTAAAATAATAACAAACGGAAAAAAACGTTTTTAAACTATAAATTATATTATATATATATATATATATTGACGTGATTTGGACACGTTTGCCGAAGGGCTGTCGTTTTCCATGCGTGGATACCTGCAAAAGTGCGCATGGAACGAAGGATCGTATTACGTAAATAAATGATATCGGCTTCCACGCGTCCTGCCCGTGAAACTGAACTACACACGCGTGTGTGTTTCGCATCCGTTTTATATACGCAGAGTCCTTGCGTTTGACGTGCGACCCAATATCGTTTCGCGGACTATATTCGTCCGGAAGTCGGTCCGCGCGACATTTCGTATACCGCCGAAAACCGTTATGGCTGTGTCGTTTCAGACTCTCGCCCGGTAACAAAGGACATTCGATCCGACGCGGCTTTTTAGAAAATTGAAAACGACCGTGTCATCGCCACACCCGTGTAAATAATAACTGTCGTGTGTATTCCTTTCTTTTCAGGGGTTTTTTCTTTTTTAAGAAAAACAACGGAAAACGCAATAATTTCCTGTCGAATCGTGTAATGGTCCCGTCCCCCCTCGCCAGCTTTTCGTTCAATTACTTACTCGAGTAAACACGCGTTTTCTAGTAGATGACAATTATTATATCAGTTATATTTTGTACAAAGTATATATAGTTTATTATTATAGTCGGCTGTCACCGTGATATTCGATATTAAGATAAATGTGCGTTGCGCCTTTTACAAATACAAAAGTCAAACGCACACGCAGAATAAATACGATAACATAACGCAAACGTATAGAATACACTGTAAAGTCGAGAATGATATGAATTAATACTCCAGTCCGTAATTATTTACTACCTAAACGTACAAAAGCATTTTCAAATATCGCGTTGTAGTTTTGAATAATAAAATGAACCACTTGAAAAAATACTAATCTTTTAAAAATAAACGTTTTTTGTTGGCGCGAAGAAAATTTACTTAGTGTTCATAATTTAAAATTTAAATGTTCTTATTCGCATTGTTTTAAATATTTTTAATTGAAAATTTGGAATATAAACAAAATATAATTTGACGAAATATCTTATTCAGACTTTTTATTGTGTTGGTTAATAATTCATTATAAAAATATAATCATGTCGTTCAACAAACACTTCTGAATTTCTTTTACAAAACTATTTAAATCAGGAATTTGCTTTATATTTTAATATATTATATATACTAGTATACATCTACTATCAATACATCAAAATCGTCTTGATTTAGAAATATTTTAACTTAAAAAACACATGAAACCTACTCAAACATATCTCTGTTCACAGGTTTCTTATAAACAAGAAAATTATATTTCACATCCTAAACATACCTATCCGTTTGATAATTTGAAATCTTTTTAGACGGGACAATAAACTTGAAAAAAAAAATAGTACTATGTTTCTACGTCCGATCGAGCATGTTATAAATAAAACGTAGTGTTCAAAATCGATATATTTTTCGTTTAAATTACTTTCATATATAACACGTATGGTTTGAAAGAAAAGTTTACAGTACAAAGGATAGTTTGAGAAGGTGATAACAGCGTCGTACACCTCGTGTACATTTTTTTCCGCTGCTATTATTACGTCGCTATTCAATCGCAGAGCAACGGAGTTGTTGACAACAACGAAATTTATATATGTGTGTGTGTGTGTGCCAGTGTGTATTCGATTGCTTTGAAACAAAAATGTACGTAACGTAACGGAACAAACGTGAAAACTGCAATAATACGCGTTGAATACTCATGATTAAGTTTACAGGATACGGCGCACGTATTTTCGACTGGTACGGTGCGAGTGAAAGAAAAAAAAATACATATATTATTATACGTAGGCGGCTTAAGATTAAAAGAGAATTCATTGTAAAGTCGTTAACGAAAGTCTTTTACGAGTGCCGTGTCGATATTGTGTCATGTACAACGAACGTTTCTAAAAAGCCATCAAGCGTTCGGTGCGCGACAAAACCGTGGACAAAGAAAACGGGTGTCGATCGTAATTATTTTGTCGACGGAAGGCGCGCTCGTAAAGGCGATAATTTGTGTTGGCGGTGTATTATATACGGTTTCGGTTTATTTAATCGTTTCGCGGCAACAGCGCCCGTTTCGAGTGGACCTTTGATAAAGCGAAGCGACAAAAAAAAAAAATATGAAACGAAACCGCAAATCAAAAGCCGAACTATATTCGATTGAAAAAAAAGAATACTCGAAAACACACGTTAAGGATAGAAAAAAGCACCCTTGTCGTACGGTATTAAATACGTGTGTTTGTGCGAATGAAATGTGCCTTTGAGTCAGTCAACCGTCTATCGGTTTAATACGTATCTTAATGCGTGCCGAATGGAAAACCACTTGGTCTTTGAATTCATACGTTCGATTTTAACCGTAAATTTACACTATCGTTTCTCAACAGTATCCAATATAGTTTACGCCTGAGAAACAAATTGGAATTGAAAAATAAATAAATCTGTAATAGACTATATAAACATACATATATACATATATATTTAATGATAATAATAATAACTTCGAAACGTTGTTTACAACGTTAATTAATAAAAGGACGGTGATACGTTGAAATTGCATTATCCGAGTACTATTAATCTTACGTGTACACATATTTGTCTATCACACTTCCAGTCAACTGAACGCTCGTGATGAATACACTGTTGATAATCATACGTTCAATTATGAATAAAAACTTCGGCATACAATATGATACGTGAAGGTATTATTATTATTATTATTATTATTATTATAAACCACCTAGACCACTCGTTATGGAGGCAACTCAAGGACACTGGCGCTGGAAGAACTAAACCGATCATTAAATTAGACGTAAATGAAAAACTAGATTATTTCCCCAAAACAGTCGTATTCATTAGTCTTCTAGAAATTATAGCTTCACTGCATTTATATAATGTTGTATTTTTTTCGTTTTATATATATATATACGTTTGTGTATAATGTATACGATTTAATCATTACTTTACTACATTTTTGTACACGTTACGAAACGAAAAGAAAAAAAATGACGTTTTGTTTTTAAGAAAATATCTTAATATTACACACCTCGCGGGAACACGAATTTCACTTTTGATTTACACCATTTAACTATTAATATAAATGCGATTAACTTTGACGAGAAAATTGCTTAAGAAAAACTTTAGAAATTCAAACAAATCTGTTTTGTCTTCTTTGGAATTCGTTGGATATCGTCACGCGATGATTATTATAAATATGAGAACGTCATATCCATATGGTATTTCGAGAGATCAATTATTATATGCTTTTGGGATTTCCGATAATCGCGTATTTCGCCAAATTTTGCAAAAAAAAAAACGTTCATGTAAAACGAACGCACGGTTTCATTTGAGTCTAGATTTGGTGAGCCCTCTTTTTAAGGACCATTAGCGTTTTAGCTGTTTACGGTTCAAAGGGTTCCGACGGATTCCGACCTAGATTTAACTAAATACGTTTTTATTTCAATCGCATTGTCCAAGGAGGTATACTAATGTGTGTGTGTATATATATATATATACGTAACAATATATTATAAATTAAATAACATCTAAGGAAAACCTCGTTACCATTTAAAAGTCGAGCTGAAAGTAACGTTTACATTTAGATCGTCTAAATGTTAAATTAGGCGTTAGTTTATATGGAAAGTACAACCAAAGTAGATAAAATAATGAACACGTGCTGTTGCAATAGTAGTGAATAGTTGAACTATAGTTTTATCTGTTGTTGATCGGAACCGCGTCGACATTAGTGTACAGGTGTTTGAACGATTTTCATTCGGATTGGAATTCATTTTACGTATAATATTGAAAACGGTTAAAAACAATGGCGCGCCGAAACGTATTAGTTCGCGTTTTCGAAATTAAAATCGTACAAAGTAACGCGTTTTGGATTAAAACGGTTCGCTTCGATACCGAAAACCGTCGGAGAACGATAATGTACGATAAATTAATACGACGACGACGACGACGATTCGCAAATACAAATACGATAGGCTACATTCGTTGGATACGATTCGCAAAACGGAAATTATCGGACGGCGGACGAGATTGTTCACAACAGACGTCGGACATATCTCGCGCGTTTTTTACCCCTACCGAACCGATTAGGGTTAGCGCCGGGACGCCGGAAAACCGTGCGATAACGACGCTCCGACGATACGGATCGCAACGTTCTTTGGGTGGCGGGTGGCGGGAGGTCGGAGGGACACACCCCCGCACGTTCAAAGCCTAATAACGGTTCCCGTCGAATTTCACGGCCTCGCTCCGCAACGACGGCGTAACGTGAATTCCGTCGGACGAGAAAACAATACGTCGGCGGAGGAATACGAGTGTGTTGTAAGTCGAACGCGTATCAAACGACGAAAGAAGATTCCTGACCGAGATAGATATTCTCTACGTAATAACAGAACGGGGCGCGCGTGTACGGCTCATGGTACACGCTTCTCTCTCACTCGCTTTCTTTCTCCCGCTCGTCCGCTCGGTATCCCTTTGAGCACACACGCGCCAGCACACGGTCTCCTCGAAAAACGTTCCGTCGCACGAACCGTATGATTAGCGAACGCGTTAGCTGTAATATTACGTGCGTACGGCCGCAGACGTTTCAGACGCGTTTTCGGTACGGGGCCGGGGGATCGCGTACACACGAATATAGCAATTAACTGGGTGTCTGCGAAGTGGGTGGGTACATCGCCTTTGGGGCTCCGCACTACTCGTTCTCGACGTTCTCCCGTCGGACGGTTAAACGTCCGATATTTATTCTATATGGAATTTATAGCGTACCGGCCTCTTTTGTTTTCGGGGGTTTTATTATTATTATTCTCCGTTCGCATTTAAATTGGATTTTTTTTTTTAAGAAAAAAAAACATAAATATATTTATAATTTCGTACGACACGCGTATCGAAACGTAATAGTATTATTTGTGCGCGTACACAAAGAAACGCGACGTCGTGTTATTATTGTTTCTCCGGCCGACGGCAACGCGCGCACCGTAATAACGATATAATATAATATGCTCGACCGGCTCACGTCATTCCGTAAGAAGCCCGGGACGTATTTCATTAGACGGGCGATATCCATTACCACAAACGTCATAACGTTAAACGGGGGGTGCGAGTGTACCTGTATTTCGGAAACGCGTGCATTTCGAAAAACAAATTACCGATTGCACCGACGAATTTCGAGTTGAACATTGTACGTTATCGTACACGGTTATCCACTACCGTGATATCTCGATAACCATGTGTTTTCAGAACGGTCCGACTATATTTTATTCCGATTTCCATATATTTTATATACATTAAAACGCGTTGGAACATTAAATATAACCGTGAGTTCGGAGAAAATATCGTGTTTTAAAACCGAAAACTCGTTCAAACGCGTTATACTCGAGTAACTTTTTATTGCTATCGCTATTGCTCGGGTGAACTTGTGCCCATGGTACACATTTCAGGCTCTAGCCTATTATGTGTTGAAGAAAGTGTTAAATAATAATTTGTCTATTTTTAAGTGATAGCCCGGTGGAATGGCTGTAATTTCTTTTTGCACACTTCGTACTCAGTCGACCTACCTAATTCGCGGATGTGTTTTTACATAGATTGAGAGTTTTCGTAGCAGTTGGTTTTCGACATTTTAGAAATATGTTCGTGAATTGTAGGGAGTCGGGCCGAGCTAAATAATGTCCGGTTTGAAACATAAGGTGGGACGGCAGTAATGACGCAAAGGCTGGTGTTTTGTGTAACTTCAATTTTTTTCCACTTTGACCGAGACATGCGTGGATCTCAGACTAATTCTGCATAAGTGAGAACGGATTCGATATACTGTTGGTAAGTTTGAATCTTCGAATTTTGAGGGAATTGTATTTTTACGGCCTATGATCGGGGAAAGTATTTCACGGGTTCTCAAAGCTATCCATGCAAACCCATCTATGGTTACTCCGAGGTATTTTACTTCCTTCAACCAGTCGGTATGGCAGCCTTTGATTAGGATTCGTTGTAGACCGTGGGTGTTGTTCTTGTTGAACACGAATGCTATGGTTTTATGCTCGGTTAATTGCAGTCACCACTTTTCGAACCACAGGATCGCCGAATTTATTTGATGTCGTTAGATGATCGCCCGCTTGTGATTTCTATTTTTTGTGTAAAGTAGGGTTTCATCGGCGAAAAGTACGACTGAGACGTTTGAATTTACCGGAATATCGTTTGTATACACCAGATATAGTAACAGCGATAGCTAGAAGCCCTGAGAAACACTGGCAGATATGTGCGAGATGGAATCTTCGACTCGAACTTGAAAGGATCTATTATCGCTGAGGAAAATTTGAGTGACAACGGATGCGGAATATTTAAGTACTATAATTTTCTAGGCGACACGCGTAAGCGCCGCGATACCACGGTTTCGTTTCCCCCTTAGCGTTCGGCGTTTATTAGAAACGTAATATAAGCTAACAAATGAAATGATATGAGATCATTTTTTTCATATTACGGTTGCGACAGTTCAGGTTATTCGTGCGAATTGGTCACGTTATCCCATTGACGGCGTGAAAAAATGAACACTTAACGTTCCATCGAGGGGTCATGTACCCGAAATCAATTGAAAACTATACGCCGTAGATGGACGACGGGTGTCCGAGGGAAAAGGTCACAAAGTTTTGCGGATTTTTTTTCGAACTCTATACACTTTAAAGACGGCGATTATTTTATTTCGTCGTCAATGGATTTATTTTTTTTTAAATTAATTCCGTCACGCGAGAGGCATAACGATTTAATAATATTCATTTTCACGACGGAAAAATAAATATTTAGTTTATTGCACGTGTATTGAATACGTGCAAACCCGCGAATCGAACCGATATTGTTTTATTGCGGTATGAAAAATTCAAATACTCATTAAAAAAAAATCATCACGTTATAGTTCACGTGTATTGAAATTCAATATAAACAAATAAGTATACATACTTATAGGCGATTGATTTCCATAGGTATTCGGCGAATGTCCACAATAGGCACATTTTAAAAGCCGATTCAAATTTCTTTTTCAAAATAATACAATGGAATTTATTGAATTTAGTCCTCAATTGAGCTTCAAACTTTTATAAATTATTTTTAAGTTAGAACTTTATAAAAAAAAAATAATTTTCGAAAGAATTTCAATTACCTATTATGATTAAAAAAACGTTGAAAAATAATTTACGTTGTTGATCACAAACAGTTTCTAATTTTATAATGTTAAATCATTTTCATACACGCTTCACTATCGACTTTTAATCTAAAACTAATATAATTTCCTTTAAAAACGATATACATACATATATATATATATATAATTTATATCACTAATATCAAACAAGAATATAATGTATTGTGTTATAAAAAAAAAAGTGATTATAATTCCACAAGGGGAAAACAAAACTAAGGCTTTTTCTTTCTTTAAACAATACTGACCAAAACCTACAGAAATGTTTGACGAGAAAATAAATCATTCTAAATGGATGATTTTCAACTATTTATTACGGATTATTAAAACAACGGGGCGCTTAACTATATATGTCCTGTCGAATTTTTACCAAGTCACCTTCTGTCCATAATGCTTGCATGACAAGAATTATTTTTGACTATAAGTATATAAAACAAAACGTACTTATAAACTACAGGTATTGTTTATATTACGAACGTTTTCAACCTCATGTTATGATGTTTGTGAATTCATCAACACAAGAACGCAAGTAACAACATACAAAACTACCGAATAAACATGAGATCGAAATTTTCATTTGTCAATTTTAGTTTTTCTTAATATATTTCAGATAGTTTCGCTCGATTTAAAAAAAACACCTTATCGAATTTTTTTATCGATCAATATAGCTGATAAATGAAGACCATTTTTTTTTTCGTTATATTACCTAATCTACAGTAAATGTAATACCGTGGTTATTACGAATAATACTGATCTAAAAACGACATCGAGTACTGTTATTTATTGTATTTCGTTCGGAATGACGTACACGGTGACGGACAAACGTATTTCCAGTGGTTATTAGACATAATACACGTGATTCGCGCGTCTCTATTAAAATAGAAAAATAGAAGTATGCACGGGACACGTGGCCCGTTCCCGTTCGGGTTTTAGTAAAATAAAGTATTTTTTTTATTAATTTCTGAACGTTCGTACACGATGATTATCCGGGGAGAGGCGCTCCACAAGCACTCAAGAATACGGTTGTTGTACGTCCGGGGGGGGGGAGGTACGATAGGGTTGCCCGAGAGTTATTTATCGGACGTTTACGTCGTTAGCGCTCATACATGCGCGTGCTCGTCCAAGAACCCCAACCGTGCTAAGGCCGACTCCGAAAATTGATGATCTTTGTGCCGTCCCGTGCGCCCGGTAACGCACGAACGGGTTATTACACAAAGCCCGCGAGGTGTAAATACCGTTCTCGGCCCCGGCGATAAATCACCGATGGTGTCCGCGTGGAATTCTCGTTTTTTTTTCTCCCTCGTCTCACACACACACACACACACACACACTCATACTCTCATTCTCTCACTCACTCACTCACTCTCTCTCTCTCTCTCTCTCTCTCTCTCTCTCTCTCTTTACGTCCTCGCCGAAATGATATTTCGACATTATCGGGTTAATTTCCCGGCGCGATTGACGGAAATTGCAATGTGAACGATGAGACCGTCGAGGAACATGAACGATCAGCACGAATTGGATAAAATTGGTAATTACTAATTCTTACTCGTACGTATATATATACGTCATCGTGTGTTTTCAAAGGGAGGGCAATCCCGGCGACACTCGAAATATACATTTATTAAATTTGTTCGCGCGACAGCAATCAACTGTTAAATATAATTAGTCTTGTCTATCGTGAATGAAAGCGTATACAATGTTTATATTTATATTTATATAAATATATATATATACATACATATATATTTAGAATAGTAATGTTACGAACCCAGATCCTTGAAGTTGAACCTGAACTCCATAAAAAGTTTAAAAAACTTTAGTTTAAATTAATCTAAAATATTTAAATGAGCGTTTGAATTAAAAATTTGGTTAATCCAAATAATTAATTACTAATTCATCAAATAAATAATATACATAAAGGTGGGTGTTTAGAGTTTAAGATCATTTTTTTTTTAATTATAACAAAACATTGGGTACCGGAGGATAAATTCGGTACGAATTTCATTTTCCTTGGTTCGATATTCGAACCGGACTATTTTGTGTTTAGGTCAGTTCGAATATTTTCGGTTCTAGTTAGATCGCTAATCTAGAATTATAGAAATAAGAAAAGATATTTAATTAAAAACGCCCAAATTAAATAATTATTATTTAATATATTAAAACCACTATTTTGTCATATCAACTATATTCAATTTGACATTTCAACGTATACGAATATTTCGTCGTTATAATTTATATTATTTTCAATCTTTAAATATTATACACGTTTTAATCGAAGTTTATCTTTCCAACTTACACTATCAATCAAATGTCGAATGAATATTCATAAACAAATATGTTAATTGCTTATAATTATGTTTTCAAACGGATAAGTAATATCAAAAAATAACTGCAGTTGTTTTGTATACTAACAAAATGTTGTTCGGCCTTTTTGCAATAAGTATAATACAGAAACGTGTAATAATGATCATCACGCAAACAAACATGATAATGAATATACTACGTATGAAGATAAAATTTTTTTCTGAATATGCAAAGTGTTTAATGAAGTTAACACTGGACCTCTAATTATACAATGGCCGTAACCTATTGATTTACCACATCCGTTATTTTTTCACCGTAATTTCTACGGATTAAATTTTTTTTTTCATTGCCTTAACGGGTCATTTATCTAAATATATTATGTATAATGATAATTTTTGGCTAATGTATACACTTTTTCATTATTACTTTGACAATGTCCCGTTCGGGTGAACGACAGTAAATTATATAGCGATCGTGTCGGGCGATTCTCCGATACGGAAGACTATATGATTTTATTGGCGTGAGAAATTGGTTTAATACATGCCAGAAAAAAAACGATAGAAAACGCTTGAATGACCTAAACATATAAAAAATATTTTTACGAATATACTTTTAGGATATTTTTTAAAAAGTGGCGATTATTATAAAATCAATTTATATTTTATTTTACTAATGCATCAGAATCAAATTAAAACGAGGTATAGTATTTATCCTTTCGAAAAAACATATTTTCATCGTGTACAAAACGAACGTCGAAATTAATTACGGTAATTGAAACATGAATGGATTGCAAAACTTTAAAAAAAAAAAAAAAGTCGTCTGAATGTTCGATTTATTCAATATTTTCCTGTATAATATTTAACGTTCGAATAAAACAAAATGTTTACCATTAAATTGTACCGTAATTAACTATAACATATTTTCAACTTGTAATTATAGCGAGGAAAAAATGTAATCTCATAATCTTTACATTTGAATTGATTCCGAGTACATTATACACCGTCACGACTTCAGCGCCGATGTTTAATGGTATTTAACGTGGAACATATTTACCGGACAGTGTATGGAAAAGATTCGTTCCGTTAACTCGACTCGTATAACTATAACACAATTCGAATATCTGATAATCATCATCGTATTAACTACGTCACTCGTTGTTGCACGTACTGCATAATGTGTTATACGCATAATGATATTATATAGTACATTATTTTATTCGGATTGGATTCGATTTTCGACAACACAAACCGCTCGTCTATGCGAGTAGAGATCGTTGTAATCATATTTACACGTTATACTTAATATATATTACAACGAAACCAGTTCGCCCGACCGAGCGGTTCAGACGAATCTCCTCCTCCTCATCTTCCTGTTTTTAGGGCTTAGCTTCCATGCATCTCTCGCAGCGTTTCCCACGAACCCGTCTCGTATAATTACGTATTATAATATTGTCGCTGTTATTATCGTTATTGTTACTGTGCAGTTGCCTCCAACGCGTTCCTTCTTAAAAAGAAAAAACACGTCATATACATCATGCGTGTACAACAATCCGAACGTTTCGAATAGGAGTTTACCGAAAATAAACGGTTAATTCCAATCATACTAGACTTCAGTAACTTTTACTTTAAAATGCAATATATTTAAAATAACCAAAAATATGCCAAAATTAAAATAATTATTCAACATTACGCCAATCGAATTATAACCTAAAAATCACGTTTTACGTTATGTTTATAGAATTTTTTACCGAACTATATGTTACATAATGAGACGATTTTATACCGACGCGTCATTTATAGTTCGAAATTAATCCCTCGAAACTAATTTAAACATTCAGTAAAATGTTAATTTTGAGTACTACAAAACATCTCGAAAATACTCTAATTGAAAACACAAATAAATAAATGGAACATTATCCAATTCAAAAAATGTTGCGAGCCCTTGTTTATTCATAGATTCCATTCTCCGCTAGTACCTTTTATTAAGTAAAATTTATTGTAATTAGATTAATTGAGATGTTTCCATTTTGAATAAAATAAATAGAATAAGAAAAAAATTAAATAAAAAAAGGTTACTAAAAGCTAAGTTCACTATAAGCCTTTTTAATATGTGCACTGCTCGAAGCATCTTTGTTGACTCATTATTTAAATGGAAAAAGAATAAAGCTGGTAAAGTAACCTCGCAGTTTCGATTCACTAGAAGAAAAAGTTTATCGTCCATTTATTCTCGAGGTCTTTTCATTTTACATTTCCGTTACGTAGTTTTATTTGATTTTATTTCCTCTCTTTCTGTTTTCTTCGCTTTATTATTATACCGTTTATATTGGTTACAACGAGATGGTTTTATAAGTTACCAAGGCGTCGACATTAGTACAATGTAACGTAGAGGCGGGTAAGAAATTGGTAAAAAAGAAATCTGACAGCGTTAAGCTTCTATATATTTACTGGAATCTCAGAATGAATAATAATTCTTTTGCTCTAAATAAATTATTTTAAGAGAATTTATTTGTATATATATATTTAATATAATTTAAACTCGTAACAACGTACTAAGTTATTATTTTTTCGTATAGAAAATACTTGTCACCTTAATTCAGAATAAAAAAAAATACTATGATTGAAAAATAACATGGCAAGTTGAAGAAGAAAAATACTTTTCTTTTTGAAAATTTCCACTGGTTTTACATTAATTTATATTTGAAATATTTTAACATGGTCAGGTAACCTTGTTTGACATCTATTCACCCTAAAATGTATTGTGTTACCAACGAATGACTGTCAAAGCGAGACCATTTAAAACCATATAAATTATAGAAAGGCTGTGTTGGTCGATGTGAATAGGTCACTTGCAATAAACATGTCAATTCGAGATTACACAATACAGTACTCCCCGCAATGTTTTCGAGTTCCAAACAAATATGAAAAAAAAAATTTACTCCATTTGTAACGAATAATAATGTGACCTCGCAATGGTGCTCATACCGTCATAACGATTTGTCTAGCCGAGAAAAAAATATTAGAGCGTACAAGACTTTTCATGGCAAATTGACTATTTTATCTTTAAAATAAATACCATTACTAAACAACGGAAGTATTTTTTTTTTTTTTACTTATAACTCGATTCTTTTGTCAGACATCGTTTTGGATCGCTTTTTCCCTTGCCGTTTCCATTTTTCTTTTGTTTAAAGCCAATGTACCTCAGAAGTAGACGGATAAAAAGCCTGAACGGATTCAGAAAACGCAGCGAAACTTTCCCGTGATAAAAGTCCACGTAATAATAACCTTTGTAATAATAATATTTCAAATCCACGTGACCCGTTCCTAATAAATATATATATATATAACATAAACGATATATAAATGTGCGTTTTTACGATAAATTCCATCGTTATGTGATGTCCGCCTAAGCACTACAAGATTGAGACATATAGTACACCCAGAGCCTAATAAAACCGTGGATGTCAACTGAAATAAATCATTTTTGTCAGCCGACTATACTAAGCCGTTTTATCAAAAACACCGCGTCCTTTTATCCGACTGTTACGGCGACCATAACTATACATCGTGCGGTTAATATAACAGTTCACACAATGACTACGGCGACTTTACATCGTGTACAAAGATTTATCTGTATGTTTATGAAAACTTATCAGCCCAGTTAGTTGATAAAAATATATATACGATGAAAATGCACTATACATAGTAACTGAAAAGTCTTGAATTGTTTACAATTGTAAATGACGTAGACTTCTTGACTAAGAAAATTTATATTTGTAACGTGTTGTTTGTTCAATCACAACGTATGCCTAAAACGAAATACGAATGATCGCAAACAATGTTTTAGATAATTTAATTCGTGATATCGACGTTAATCAAACATCAAACAAATTTGGTAAGTATTTTTTTTTTTTTTTTTTTTGTGTTTATTCGAGTTTTCACTAATAAAATGTTATGATATGTCTATAACACCCGTTGAACCTTTAAGGCGGTACATTGTAAGGTTCAAAATATATTTGTATCCTACGTTATTCACACAGTGAATCGTTATCACGTACATTTTTTTTTTTTTGTAAATGGTTACGAAAACCTTAAATGCATAATAAATTATAGCGCGCGCCGTATTATTATTTTCAGATGATCCGTCATCTAGACCCTATTAAGCTAATGACCGAGTACTATTAACGTCAACCTAATAATTATGGAATAACACACGAAGTAACGAAACATAAAACGTACATATGCGCCGTTAATACATTAGTATTACGTCCGAGTGTACGTTCGCATTGTCGTAATTGGTTTACGATAATCAATTTATGGTCGCGGTTTCCAAACGATAACATGAAATTCGAAAACATTCAATTATGAAGGTACATGTTATTCGACGTTAGACGGGCACGGCGTGAAACGATCGCGATGAACACGACGGAGATTGTGAATGACGCGGCGGACCAAAGCGAAGACGAACAATTAATTTCGAACACGAGATCGACGAACATGAAGCGGAGTTACGCGAAGAGATGAGGCGACGGCAGCGCCGTCGGCAAGAACGAAAACGGAATGGAGAATAAATAAAAATATACAGAAAGCATGGTCTCCCGTGCAGTATTCAGCAGCCGTTGCCGAGCCGATTTCGGTTCACGATAAACGTTGTTGCCGTCGGCTTTATCTCGCGGCAGTACGCTGGCAAATTTCAGTGACTTATACAACGACGTTTTGGTCGCCACATCCGCTGCACTCGTAAAATCTAATAGTCCGTTCTTTTAATCTAAGCCGTCTTCTCGTCTTCTTTCTCCAAACGGAGAACGTTATACATTCGGGCACTGCTGTGAGGTCAGGTGTCAATAAACAAACTTTTTATCTGGCTGTATGTAAGGCGAACGAGAATTCCATTTCATAATCCTATATATATATATATATATTTTCATTTTTAAAGTCGAAACAAATTTCAACTATTCCTACGCCATCGGATTTGAATATACGTTTTATTTTATTTTTTTCTAAACATTGATTATTTATAAAAGCACGCGTTTACAGTGAGAACAATGTCTTAAGACACGTCCTGGAAGACAGGTGTTTAGTCATACTTTGATAACAGCGTATTGCTTTTCAAACACAAGGCGTTTAAACGCGACAAATCGAAATCGTATACATCGCTGTTTTATTTAATTACGTTGTTTGAACGGACAACAAGAACGTAAAGTGTGATCTGTAAACCACTACGGTCGCAATGGGATTCGACCGCTCGTCGGACGTGTTTGATTAAAATAATTGAAAACGATAAAAGTAGAAAGTACAGCTGTGGACGAGACGATTCCGGCGGTAAACACTGTCTTAACGGTCGCGAAGTGATTTTTATCGGCGCGGCCCGATTACGTCGGATGTTCCTATCAGCTCCCACCCCAACCAAACGACCACTGTGTCGTCCGCCCGTTTCCACCTTTTCGTTTTTAATTAAACCGGAACGGGCCGCTTCACAGCGCGTAACCCAACGCGAACAAAGTGCGCGCTGCAACGAAGCCGCGGGGCGCGTTTTGTTTACGATTCCGCGCGGCGAAATTCGAAATCGCGGACATGGTTGACTGGTAAGACTTCTTGGGGGCACCGTAGGCCGACACTCGGAAGTGAAAACAAACGTCTGACCGTCAGAAAGCTTGCATAACCGAAACAAACGAAATCCCCAGGGACACGGTATACTCTCGTCGGTTTTCTTGATTAATCGTTCACGATTTCGTTATAAATAGGATGGCGCGGATCCGAACTTGATTGGATCGTGAAATTATCGTAAAGTTCGGTTTGGCCGAGCTGCCAACGCCGAACACTAGCTAACGGTTAATTCCCGTGAAATAATAATATGATAGCGCCTATGGCCGTATACTATCCCGAGGTGATTGGGAATCGCGCCAAAAACTATATAGAACAAATTGACACTAACTGCGGCGACGTCGTTAAAACACTACGCGGTTCGGGAATTCCGGAAGTTATAAATGTAACAGGTTTAAGGTCATCCGACCATTCGAAGAACGCGAGATACGTCGAAACACTATTATATAGTGATATCACACTTGAAAAAAAATTCCCCGCGCGTCGAATATTACAAAAATCGTCGAAATAAACGTTTTAAATTTACCGTATTACGACGTTTCTCGTCTTCGACATAAAAAAAAATATACGTCATATTCATTAGAGTATATTAATCGGATAAGACGAAAAATTAAAATGTCATCGCAAAGTAATCAGTATAATATAATTATATCGTCTGTGAAAGTACTTTATTTTCGGCACAAAATTATTTCGATTCAAAAATTAAATTTAAAAGATTATCGGATGAGATAAATTAATTTAAAGTTTTCTTATTTTTTCCCCTTCGAATCCTTTCACTGTCGGCGCTCATTGCTCAAAAACACGCCTACTAATTTTACGTTGCGTGTTTATAAATTATGATACAAAAACGTTCGATTAGACACAGCGGCAAACCCATTAATTTTTTTATTACATATTTTTTTAACGCTATTCAAAAGAAACATATCAATGTACATATAGTACCATAGCTTTCAAATGTCAAATAATAAAAATTATGTACTGTTTATTCTAATGTTTGTTTAAACATAAAAGTGAAAATCATATATAATGGCATAAATTACGATCTTTATTTTAGATAATACGAACACTACTAATAAAAACGTTTACAAAATTAGTTATAACAGAAAAATGCTAATCGTTTTCATTTTTTAAAACTTCAACACACTTATAACGTCTGTGTAGATTGTATTAAAATTTGTAAATTTTTTGTTTTATACAAAAATCTTTCATTTAAAGTCGATTTTTCTAATTGTTTTGTTAATTTTATCTTTTTAATTAAGACATTTTACGATTAAAACACATTATTTTACTTATATGTTTTTCATATTATACTTTATTTTAATATAATATCCACTAAATTATTCGTGTTCGGAGAAACACGTAAACAACATCATAAAAAATATCAATTCGCAACACATTTTTGCAATCGTCATTATATAGTAACTACGATTTAACTATATTTTTAGTACCAATGTTATGAACTGTTCAACAATTGGAACTCATAATAGGAAATGTTCGAACTGAACTAGATACAAAATAATTCGGTCCGAATAACGAACCAAAGAAAATGAAATTCGTATCGAATTTGTGATCCAGTGGCCAATTTTTTGTTTTAACTCAAAACAATTCAATTTAAAATAATAAGTACCTTTATTATTTATTTAACGAATTGCTAGTTAATTATTTAAATTGATCAACTTTTAAATCAAACGAGCACTTAGATATTGTAAATTAGTTTAAATCCTTTGAACTTTTTATGAAGTTTTAGTTCGCGTTCGGATCGACCTCAAAAATGTAAGTTCATGACTATTTTTAGATAATCATAATATAGAATACGATTGATTCTTCAACTTTACCACAACACTGAAAACCATAAAATTAATGATCTAATGCTATTGTAATTTTTACTACAACGCTGTGCGTACTGTGTGCATACAAATCTTATAACCACATTATCTCGAATGTACCGTAATGCATTAAATTAATGAGAATAACCTAATAACAGCATTTTAATTGGATATCGCGTTCTTACCTGTACTTCGTGCACGAGTTCTTGATCGTCGAGCAACACGATCTTACAATGGTGTGTCCGGGCGCTAGTACAAAAACAACCCATGGTGATTTTTCTATTAGACCTTGTCGAAGAAATCTGTGAACAAAACGAAACAAAAACCATTAGGATTATGTTTGAATTGAGTCGTGCGTTTTAGTAAAAAAATCATTATGTTTAATCTAAAAACAGATACGTATAAATGTTATACACTCTTTGAGGGATTTATTGTAATAGTTTATTATTCCGGTTGGAAAAAAAATAATCAGCAAAACTTTTCATTGACTAAACAAAAAATTCTTTGTTTGTATTCGCATGTTTTTTGTGACCCTTGAGCGATTAATTTCTTTACCCGCTAAACCTATGGAATAAATTCAACGAGCCCTCTAAGGATATTAAATACGCCCATTGTGTAAAGCATTTGTTTGCCCTTGGCATTCTAATTTGAAATAATGTTTGCTATTATAATTTTTTTTTTTTTTAAAGTTCTACGTTTCGCATATCGTTAACGCAGTACGCGCATACACGTGTATTGTTTAGTTTGCGACCGTATATCCGTTCGTTCGACGACTGTTTTAATAGAAGCATTTTTTTTTTTTGTTTTTCGCAAAAGCCGCTTCGATTAAACTGGATTTTTATGTAACCCGCCGCAATTTCCCATACGGTCGGTCGGCCGGAATGGAATTCGGGATATTGTCCCGGGGGAATCGCCGAGGGAACTCGCGAGCGGCGCTGGGGCTTTACAACTTAACCCGCGGGACGTTGTCCAAAACATCGGGTCGTAAATGCGATTTACGCGGAATACTCCCAAAACTTTTACGCGCGACGGATAAACTAGTAAAAATAATACGAACGGATAAGATAGTGACAAGAAAAAAGTAATAGTAGGCATGTTTGGAATGACATGTTTCGAAAAGAAAAAAAACACGTTTTTCTGAGAGGAGAATTAACGGGATGAGGTTTTCCTCCGGGAACTCGTAATTCCTCGGAGTCTTCGTGATCACGAAAAAGTGATAAATCAAATTGTAAAAATGAAATGGTATAAATGTGTAAACAGGCACGTGGCTTCAGGGGTTTTCCGACGGGGAAACGATCGAATTTAAATATTTATTCAGACAAATATTGTTGTAATAACCGTGTAACAAAAAGGGATTGTAGTCGGACGAGAGATCGCTTTCAACAAATAATTGTTTTCACTCGTGCTTTGTCTTGACAGAGAATCAGCAAAACACGTTACAACGATAAATAATTTGTTCTGTTGTCGAATTATCGCTATTTTTATATTGTCATTGTTATATTGAAATGTTCAATTATGTAAGGAATAAGAAGTAAGGAAACAAATTATTTTGAATTCCTTTTTTATTAAATCATAACTTATAAATTATAATTACTCTCAAATTAAATTTGTTAAAAAAAACTTTTTTTCTTATAATAAACATAATTGTTTGCGCGATTTAACGTTTTTATTATACATATATATATAAAGCACGCCTTTATAATATGAACAATATACTTTAAGTTTATACATTATGCTAAATTATTATTTAAATCCAATTTTAATCACTACAAAACGTTAAGAGCAAATATTTAGTATATACATCGTATTATATGTTTGTCTGTTCAAATAAAGATATGTACGAAATCTCTTATGCAAGCAATTACTACACTAAAGAACGTTTGAAGATTTAATTTTCACCCAGTCTCAAAGTTTTTAAAAATATATCTGGACGTGTGTACTTTATTTAAACAACTGTTCCACGCGATTTTCATTTTGTTAGATTTAACAAGAACACAACGACGCATATTATACATAACATAAATAATACCCAATTAAATATGTATTATTTCAATCTCACCTTAAATTGTGCACATATACATATAAAGTCAAAAAGCATAAATCATTACATTTAAGTCTATATACATCAAAAATTCATTAAATACAAGCTCTTGTATTGTTTTCAAACCTAAATTGTATTTTATTACAACATTTTCGATCACATGTGGATTTCCAATAGAGCGTAATAATAGTGTTCTTTTATCCATGCAATTCGTTTATAGTTTACTACGGAAAAATGTGTTTCGACAAATACCAACTAGGTTGTCTTTTATGCGAATTTAACGCTAGAAAGAGCATGTCAGTAACAGACGAATGAATACAGTTTTGGTAAAAACTATTTTATATACCTATTATACTATATATACATATACATAAATTGAATCAAGTGCAGAATAATGTTTACTATTTCTCTGTTATGTATTGTCTTAAGATTATTCAATACTTATAATTTGTATAATCGATTTAGTAGTTTTTATTTTATACAGCACTGCTAGTCTTTCGTATACTGCATAAATATACAGTCGTAGCAACTACGATAACTAAATCTATAGATTTATTCAATCGAGTTAATAATATTAATAATAAAAATATTGTTAAAATCAATAATATAAAAGAACAAAATATATAAGATTATATAACTTTTCAAGCCATTACTTTACAAATAATATTTTAATATAATCGACACGTACATAAAAATAATAAGTATAGTGGCAATTTTATATTTAAAAAAAACAATAAATATAAATGTCAGTTTTGTCAATATCTTTATGCATTTTGTTATACAGTTCTTTATCTTTTTCGAGAGATCGATCGAGAGGATAATAAACCCAAAGCAATTTCCAGGGTGTTCGTTTCGGGGATATATATATAAAACGACTATATAACATCAAACAATTTTTTTATCTCTACGATTTCGTGTGTCTTCTTATCGTATAACACTACTGAACCTTTATGATGTAAAATTTATTTTTACATGTTAGCGCGAATAGCTTCTATTATAGTTTTATAAGAAGTATAAAAACGTATAACAAACGGGTAGATGGTACTATTTTAACTGAAAATTTCTTATGAAATATACAACATTACTGTTGCTTTATTTTTCATAAACATTTATCACGCAGAGAACTGATCGGACGTCACCGAGACAAACGAACGACGGCGTTATAATAATTGAGACGAAACGCGTTTCGGAGCGTACGGAAAGCAAAAAACAGAATTTTAAAAAAAATAATAATAATAATACAACAAACATCCTAAAACATCATAAACGCATACAGTTTATCGCGTGGTTCTCATCGACCGGCGCTCGTAAAACCGTTGTAGGCTACACCGTGCCTCGGCGAAAATATTGGCGAGGAAATATATACGAGTATATATATATAAAGCGAGGATAATATTCAGAAATATCTACGACCGTTTAAATTCGCGTGATGACGACGACGACGATAACTGTAATATGCTAAACCGTAGCACGTTATTGTTGAGCGCCGATACGCCACGGGATGAACAACAACAGTTGATCACACGCTCTATTTGCGCCGGACACGCGGTTTCTTTCGCGATCGTCCGAAAACCGATGATTCGCCGTCCGACACGCGCGTCAAACGGTTCGTTAACGTACGACGGATCGTTTTGCGGGTTTTTTTTTTTTTGTCGAAAATTTCAATATCGAAACCTCACGACGACAGTTGTAACGGAACCCGACGAAACCGAACGTGAATCTGTTTTATTGCTCTTCCGGCGACGACGTTCCGGCGTTATTATAACCTTTGTCCCCGTATTCGACGGACCTTTTAATCGTGTATATTTTTATTTGTTTTTACCCGGTACATTAATTTTTACTGCTGACTGCTGTATCGTTACAGACCCCCTAAAACATCCGTCGTCGATATGACCGCAATACGTCCGAAACTTTTTATTATTATTTTTTTACCAATTTTAATAAAACGTCGACGATATTCCATGACACCCCCGACAGTTGTATACATATTATATTTCATAATTTAAACCGTTCGTTGTTCGATATTGTTCACAACAGCTTGAAAACGAAGAAAAACATTTGAATAGGAAAACTAATTTTATCACACTACAAATCGGTCAATCATGTTTACTAATCGATATACGTCAGCCGTCGAATACCCGAAATTGGAAAAAATTAATAAACGTCAATTCACTATTAATTTCCAATAAATGCAAAACAGATATTTCTAATGACGTATCCAACACCTACGAGAAATAAAATACTTCAATCCGATCGTTATTTTACTATTTTGTTATTATTGAACGGAATATCCGATATGCGTTATAATTATAATCAACAAGTTTATTTCTAGCTAATCGAAATAATCAACAGACAATTTTATCAATCTGTTTTCAAATATGATTTATCCTTTTGATTATTATCCAAAAATGTTCTTTATAATACATGTATGTGTTTAAAAATATATATATTCAATAAGTGATAAAATTTACATACAATAATAAAAGCGCGAAGTTATTATAATGAAAATTTAATCATTTTTTGCATTTGTAAAAAAAAGTACCTAATAAATTATTTCCGAAACTAAAGCAATAAATAACAGGTAAAATATAATATGGAATTCACCCTGAACACGGTTTAAATTTAAAATTTAAAAAAGAAAAATTGTTTTTAACATTTTCACGCCTGTTTTCGCATTTAATTAACTTAACTTCTTTACACCGACTACTGAGATTTATTTCGTTACTCGCCCGAACAACGTATTTCGTCATTACTTATACGGTTACACTATGTCACTGAATTTACTTCGCGAACATAATTATAATATTATATTTTAATAAGCTGACGTTCAAAAAAAAAATCATACCCGGTTTTTCATATTTGTTATATAATAAACCCAATTTTTTTATTACGTAAAGATTTCTATTATTATAGAATTGCGTGCAGTGTTATTTGAAGTATACGAGCATACCATGTATATCTCGTTTTGTATGAGAATATTTAACATTTGAAATAATACAATTATGATTTATAGATAAAGGGAAAAAACTCATTGTTTTCCGTTCTATTTTGACAAAATAGTTGTAAAAAAAATTTTAATGTATATACTCAGAATGCGGTGTTACATTGCGGTGTACAGAATTCAAACCTGAGATGTCAAAAAGTTAGAGATTTATATACTTTAATATTTGAAGAAGAATATAAAGTTTAGGAAGTATAATAAATATACATAAAATGTCATAAATATTTTCATAACTAAGTAGTTAAATTATAATACGTAAATGCAAAATGACGACGACGTACTATTAACAGACTTTAAAATTTTCTAACGTCTAATGAAAACAAGTTTATTAATTGTTTTGATTTAATACTATAATATGTATACTTAAAGGGCTGTAAATGATATAAATATGTATTATACTTTACACTACAGATTTTACAAAACGAAAAAGTCTTCGAAAAAAATTATATATTTCAAGTTGTCAAATAGACAATACCGCAAATACACAAAACCGATACAAAACGCATCTATACTGTTTTCGATAGTTTACAAATCGTGTGCAATGGTTTAGTTTCGGTTAAAAACACAATTTGCGAAACGAAAACCAAACCACTGGACAGGGGTAACGAACGGTTGATAATCGTCTCCGTAGTTGATACGGTCGTTGTCGGCACGCTTTCATTGTCCGGACGTTGTGCACGACGGACTACTACTCGACGGGAGGAAAGGCCGAGATTCAAGCACGTGGTGAATCACCGATTTTGACCGACGTTCGTAAAGCTCGTCCGTTTTCGATCACTACGACTAACCGTTTGTACAGCGTGTTTATTTTTCCACCCGATCCGTTTCGAATAAAAAAACTAGTCTAACGCGACGGTCGTTCCGGCGCGCGGCGTATTCGTAAAACGTTATTTCTTTCTTTCCGACCTCCCTCTTCCTCTTTCTCTCTCTCTCTCTCTCTTTTTCTCTGTGTGTGTGTGTGTGTTTCTCGACACGGACAACGTTTACACACTCACACACACGACCGCCGGTACAAGAGGTCGACAACCCGTTTTATACATACATAATAACGTACAGGTAGGTAAATAAATAATAATATATACGTGTGTGTTTGTGTCGAACGCGAGACACTACTACGACGACGTTTTAATATCCGAACCCGTCATCATCTAGTCGTGTTGTGGAATACGTTGTTTATATTATTTTGTTTTTTTTTCTACTCGAAACCATAGTGGGGATTCACGTCCGTCGGAAGGGTCGGATATTCGCTGTACCTCTACGTTTCGTAATATCGTTTTCCAACAACCGGTGTTGGTAAAATCAATTTTAAAAAGTCGAACACACGTCGATTCGTTTCATTATATTGATTGAAAACCCGGTCGTCTTTCGGTGCACCGCGTCGTGCAAGTACCCCAAGACACCCGTCTGGTCGGTACGCACAAATCAGATATTCAATCGACCGCGTCGTCAATCGAATGATTTTCACGAAACAAACGCGATTCGAAATGTACGGTTGGAAATGACGACATTTTTCGTCTAAAGCCGTGGCGATCGCCGGGGAAAAAATCGTGATGATCTAGCAGCGCCGTGTGCGTTTCAGTGAACGTACGGCCGTCTACCCAATCACAATAATTAAACGCAAACAGACGGGAAACCGAACATTAAACAAAGTGCGAGCGCGTATCGCTGCAAATAAGCCAAATACGACTTCAACAAAGCACGCGCGCGAACAATACGTACACACACGTCGATAATCGACACGCTTTGTCGTGCAAACGCTGTACGGTCTGCCGACGGCGAACGCACTGCGGGGTAGAGAGGGACGCGCGTATCCAAAACGAACGGACAGCCCCGCGAATATACACGTAAACGTTCCAGTGTTTCGGATCCCGTAGTTGTATAGTTAACCCGCAATACGAACGGAACAATTGTTTTCCAATTAACCTATATATATATATACTCGTATAAATACGTATTTGTGCGCGTGCCTGTCGCCTCGTCCGTCTCTCGCGTAGTTACGAGGCCCGCGGTTTTCAAGAGCGAACCCGCCGAGCGGGTACGAGGAAAACTGCTGTGCGGTTCTATTCGGCCGGGAAATCTCCTCCGGAATTCCTCCAGTCCCGGATACACGAGAAACCAATAGAGTGGTCAGACGAAGCCAACCATATATCACGGAGTAACTCATTTTGGTCGTCGACTCAAATCTAATAATCATATTAAAAATACAGCAAAAAAGGCAACGGGAAATCTCCGATTCCACTTGTTACGCGCATTGACCTCTACAAAACGTATGTTATCCCAATTCTAACCTGCGCTGGAGCGGCGATGGCCCTAATACACATCGACTGCCCAATGGAAACACCTCAATGCTTTCCGGACCATCGGACTCAGTACCATTACTGGTATACATATTTACGTATGACACCACATCGTCGTGTTAAACCAACCCAGGGTCAAATGTCTCGAAGAAACAATTCGCCTGCAATCAAAATCAATGTTTTATCGTAATGCGCAATCAAGACGAAAACATGTCCACGAGCTGGGACGCCAACTCAGCTCTAAACCCGACAAAAACCCTTTAAGTTTGGGGCCACGGTTCTTAATTAACTCTCTTCATGAAGATCATTTCACTAGAAAAGACACTCGCCTGGAATAGTCGACAGACCTGTCGGCCATCCTACAAACCCAAGTAATACGAGGTATCGTAAACGAAAAATGAACAATCGTTTGCCCAAACGCGTTTCTGTTATCCAATGACGCACAGAAGTCCGCGACGACGTTTCCAAAACGGGACACGTTTGTCCGAGAAAAATAAATCCACGCGTATTGTTTATATATATTATGCGGAGTGTAAATCGGCACAATCGTCGTGTACCGCGACACCAACAACGAACAAACGACTGTCCGACGGATGGTCGGTATTTCTTTATTGTGAAAATACTGTCGTCGTTTCCAAATCGACACGTTCTCACGCACGACTCGTCGATGAACAAATAAATAACCTAAACGCCATGGCGTTACAACACAAATCGATTTTCTTATATTGTTGCCGGTTTGTTTCTTTGATCGAAGTAGATCGAAATATGTGCTGGACGGGTGTAAGATGGCAATGAATAAAAGTCTTGAGATCTCTTTCGATAAGTTATTGTTAAAGATAGTCAAACACATCATTTCGAAATACGTCAAGTCATATAAATTATCAAATCAATTTTAATGATTTTACCAAATAAATAATAATAATAATAATAATAAAAGAATGGTTACTTTTTTACAGTTGCACGTAATACATAATATTATATTATGAAATATAACGATTTACAATTTTCGTTGCATTAATAATCACATTGTTTCTACATTACATTGTAATATATAAATAGTTACAGGTTTGTTTCGAATTTATAAATTATACGACTTCGTCCGCCTCGATTCAAATTCAAAACAATATTACGCGAAAAAAAAAGGAAAAAGTTTTTTTTAAACATTATGTTTTCTATAAGTTTGCGTCATAATATACAATATCCATATACATTCTAATTATAAGAGTGGACGTTTTTACTAGCTAACGAAATCCTAATTATGTTGCTTACTTATATATATTTCATACACATAAAACAACTTTGTGGGTTTTATAATACCATTATGTGTTAGTTTATAAAAGTAAATGACCTTATGGTTTTTTCTTTCGTATTTTCATATTTTTCTACTCGAATTATACACACTCATTTCGATAGCGTTGAAACGTACTAGAACGTAACCGTGAGAATATTTTAAAATACAAATGAGATTAATCCAAATCGCCTTTAATGTCGACCGGACGTAGCTTAATTACTAATACTATTACAATGTTTTATATTTCAATTATTCTTTACTTCAATAAAATTATACTTCATCAAATGCATTTGACTAGACATAAATTATTAAAAAAAAAAAAAAATACAAGTCTTCTTAAAAATACACCGTTTAGGTGATAATTACATACTGCACTTTGATGTTGAACTCTGTAAAAGTTTTGTGAATTTCCACTAATGAGAAAAGTGTTGTTAAGAAAGTGTACAATTTCATTGTGCGCTTAATGTTTATAAACGTAAAAGTCTTTTCAACTCTGCCAGAGGAAGCGAATTGAAGCTTATTGAATAAACTTAACGTTTGCAGAATGCAACTAAATGATATTACGGAGAACCCATTATCGTATTATTAATTGTACGGAAAATATAATTCAAGCAGCAACGAACATATTTCAATCATACATTTCGTTGTTGTAATCGATTCAAACGAATATCGAACAAATAATTCAACAAAATGGAACTCCGGTCGATTCCGATACGTGTTTACGAGACGTTTGCGATGATCGCTGGTGCGTGACACGCAACAATATCAGTCGGTTAATACCTATTACCGACTCCTGAGTATAACATGTCGAGCGTGCATTTTCCACGTCGCCTTTACGTCGCATTCATCGGTTAGCGTTGTCTGAGACGAACTGGGGTTACAACGAAAATGTTTTTTAAGAACGTCAACGCTAGCTTTAGGGTACAACGTAGCAGAGTGTTGCGCTCCAGTTCGGATGAGAAGTGCTCGCTGGCAAAAAGTTGACGTGCAATTAAATCGAGCTATGAGAATTACAACCAGTACGGTCAGAAGTGCACAAACGCAATGACTACCAGTTCTCTCCGACACACACGTCCACCAGGGATTCGCGCGGGAAAACGACGTCGTCCGCCATACTAGACCAAATTGAGAAGACGAACGTGCCAGTTCACGATGATGTTTTCCATCGTTATCCAAATCAAGGCGACCGATACGGGACGAAGCTATAGACCGAGAAATCCTGCAGGAATCATGGAAAAAGCGACGGGAAGAATCCGGCGTAAAAAAAAAAAACAGTTCACCAACGGTTAACCCAAACACATAACCCCCCCGTTTTCGAGCTGCCTCGACCAATCTGGACAACGTTAGACCGGATCCGAACCGACCCGGGAAAATGCAACTACCTGCCGCACAAATGGGGATTTTCAGAGACGCCTGCTGTCTGCATTCACGGAACGGGACAAACAGCGAAACACAATGGAGAGCGCCTTCAAGCCAAATTCGAAGGAACGGTTGAAGAAATCGTTCATAAACGCAATGTCGAAACAATAAAACGGGTATGCGTGAGCGGACTGCGCGCCCGTTAGACCATTTGCACAATATCTCACTGCCTGCCCGATCGTCCACCTCGATTTATAGGTTGTTACTCATTGTTTTCGATTTGTTATTTATTAATTACCGTCATTACTTCTATTTGAATTAATTTATATACATACAGGTTTATTGTAATTTTATTGTATCATAATTATGCCACGAAGTCATATGAAATTAACCCTCCCTCCCCCCACGGTCAACTTGCGTACGTGCATCATAATTATCGGAAATTTTAAACGACGATTAAAAAAAAAAAAAAAACCCCAGAAAACAGGACGACGGAACGTAAACGTATGATAACGATTACACGGAGAAAAGCTCGTCGGGCGCGCGTTATAATCGGACGGTAGTGGCGGATTAATATCCGACCGACGTGTTTGCACATCGCGAGCCGGCCGGTCACGTATCTCGGAAACGTCACGATTTCCAAACCGTCATATCACGCGCACGCTCGTTGTCGGAGCTCTTGACCTCCGACGGCTATTGTTCGCGTTCGTTGTACGGACGCACGCTCGCGCGCGCGCATACGGTATGCGCACACGTCCGTGCACGGAACTCGTACCGGGATTATTAAATTAAATTAAAAAAAAAAAACATTTTACTTTTATTTATTTATTTTTATTTATACGTTTCGATAGCGACTTTCGGTCGTTACCGCGGACGCACCACCCCTGTGATGTCGGGCAAACGGTTTTCCGATAGCGGAAATACGCGCGTAAGGCCAAAAAAAAAACGCGTCGAACGCGTTTCCTGTCTGACGATAGTAGCCGCGTGACCGAACGACACACAAAGAGGACGTACACACACACGACAGGTGCCGCTTTCAGTCTACCTCAGTCACCTGTTTTCGTGGCGTGGCGACCTCGCAACCTCGCGCAGCACGGAATGAAAACTAACGATGAAAAGATAATAACCCCCACCCCCTCACCCCCTCGCGCGCGAACAAAACGGCGCGTACGTTTTTGATGTGGATCACGAATGAGAAAATAACAAACGCTTCGACGGCCGTCGATAAGCGTCGCACGTAATAATGTTGTGCGGTCTACGTGGGTACGAGGCATTCACTTCCGACGTGACCGTCCCCGTTGCCCGGTGAAACGCGCCCTAAACCTTCTCTGTTCGGCAATCGTGACGGTCGTCGTACACAATTGCCCGGGCTTTTTTCGTCCCTTCCGCAGACGAATTTCGGCTTGGCCGGTATTGTTAAGAACGTCGTACGTACAAAAGGCATAAAACGTTGCGCATTGTTGTTCGATGCCGAACTCAAAACTAAACGTGTTACCTACCGACTACACTTCTCGTACACGTTGCTGCACACAACGCCAACCCGGACTTCCGACCAATTTCCAGTGTATAATAATTTTGTAATCGCGGCAGAAAAATCTTTCGTACAAAGCAATCATACAAATCCATTTCACACACTTAGTACTCGGGCTCAGAACATTATAATTCAAACAACGAATAATTATTACCTATCAAGCAATTTATTTTTTTATTTCAATACATTTTTTCGATTAGTTAAAATTTTGAAATTCCCACCGACTCCAACTGCCGTACAACCGCTATAATTTAAATTCCCGACGGAGTATTATTATACATCTGTGAGGATAGATACGAGTTTATTAACGATGCCGACGTCTAGTCCCAATAACGATCAGTGACAGACGTCTTAAAGAATATGCATTCTTGAAAGAAGATAATATAACAAACAACCGATCTCGCCAGTCAAATACTTTCGCTAATTATCGACAACAGCATTGTAATCGCTGGATCAATATAATAAATAAAAAAATAAAAAAAAAAATATATATATATATAATACACATTATATAGTAACACACGTATACCATGTTTCTGTTGGGCGGCACATAAGCGTTTCGGTGGATTTACGATTTTCTATTGTCAGATTTTATGACGTACAATAACAAACCGAACGCCAAGAGGAAAACGCAGTTTTCGCTACTGTTATGACTCTCGTGAGTTATGAGAGTGTTGTAAATGGACTCCGGGGTATTTCTATTAATCGGTCAATCGTTGATATTTTATTCCTCCCGTTCGAGTGGGAGATTGAGGTCAGCGTGCGGACGCTATAAAAATATTATTTCCAGACTAGACGACCAGACACAAAGAAGATATATAACGATGTCGGGTGCAAAAAAAAAATGTTTTAAATCATTCGTTGTCCAGTTAAGTTGAACTGTACTATGGGACCTACGAAACTAACTGTCTCGTCAATTCCGTTCGATCATTTCGACACTAGACCAATTAAACTCGTATAAGACGTTTCTTTACATTATGTTTCGAGAGAGGTTCGTTTATACAAAATTAAATCTGAAATTCTAAATTTAGATTAACGAGTGCCACAACAAACTGTCTTTCCGATTACGCAGTGTGGACAAACCAAATAATAATTGTACTATATGAACAGCGAAACTAATAAAGAATTGATTTTTTCGTCATAATGTTATTTGTGTAAATATATATATTATATAAAAAAAACAAACCAAAATTAACCGGTCGACATTTTATACTACTTTAGAGACAGACGGCGATTGAAACCCACGACGCGTAACATTATGCCACAAAGGCATTCGATTGGAAAGAAAACGTTTTAGCAATATTCATTTCATAAATGTAATAACGATATTATTATTCGAATCTTGTATAGATGTAATGTGTGACAATTGAAAGCCATTATTATTATTACGATTTTATCCGTACGGACCCTTCCTTCATTACTCCATTGGAATTGAGCAATCCCTTATTTTAAATCCGCCTATTATAAACCCTAATATAGCTAACAGTTTATTTTCGATCAATCTAAATCACTGTTGTCGTTTATCAACAAAACACTCGTGATGTTTTTAAATAGAAAATTTGATATGTTATTATCTGGAATAAAATAATTACTGGAAAACTGTTTTTAAAAATTATACATTAAAAATATTAAGCGCGACTAATATATTCACTAAAAACCAAAAATTGATTAAAAATTATTCCAATTTCACTTTGAATTCGTCTACTTCAAATTATCCCGTAAAAATATAATTTTATTTATAAAATACATACACAAATTGCAGTACGATTGTGTAAAATGGTAATATCTTATGATTATTATTCAATTATATTTTTTCAGTTTCAGACATACTTCACTGCCGAAAACAAAAACGTATTTTTCAACATTAATTTAGATAATTATAATATCTCATCTTTTATACAATAACATCATTTTTCAATTTTATAAAATTCCTTTTTCCAAATCATCATTTTTCCTGTGATAACATGTTCAAAGCAGAACAAACAGGTGATGATGATGAAAAAAAAATATATGAACAATGGGCACGTATCACAGAGATGTCCTTTTCGAGTCATCTGATCAACCGGAAAACCGTCGACGTCCCTACCTCGTTCATTATTTGTTAGTCCTTTTTTTACCCACTATGCCATACTTTAGCAATCATTAACCGTTTAACCGTATTTATTATCAAAGCGTTTTCATGTTGTCAGTACCCTATTCTCGTGCCAGTGAACGATAAATGTACGATTTTTTTTCTCCGAGTTTTTATATATAGCGGTATTGAAAGTTTACCCTGACAATAACAGGGAGGACAAAATCAATTTTCAATTTTTACGATCTCATATTTTATTAACATCAACAGAAAGTAGGTAATTAATATTTTATGTTTTATGATACGGCCATTGGTAATCGTTAAAATAAAACGAAAACGGTCTCTGACTTTTTTACGACGCCTGATAATTATTTTATATCATTATATCGTAAGATTTCAAATGATTTAAAACGATTTTAATCATAAAATAAGAACGAATTCAGTACGACATCCTTTCATTAATTCAATGTATGATTACACTAAAATACTTTCGCATCAGAATTGTTTTCGAATAGTCCCATTGCTGCTCAACTACGTACAATAAACCTTTTAATACGAGCATAACTCAAAAGAAAACCACAACATTCAACATGTAAAATAAAAATAGAAAACTTAAATGCATATATAACATCTTCCAACAATATAAAACTACTATATAATATAGTCAAACTTATGCATTCCAAGGTTTAAATTCAATAAATACGACTTCGATGATTTTCCGCGATACCTAACAATTCTCTATATATAATATACTTTTTTTACAGTGAATTATTGTTTAATACCCGTAGAGTTATTTCGTTTTTTGATCATATGATTCGTAATCTTCGTAAAAAAAAAAAAATACGAATTTGATCTAAACTAAAAATTTAACATGATAATTGATAGGTACTAATATTTTCGTGTTTCGTAATTAAGAAGATAAGAAATCATAGTTGTGTCTTTGTGATATATACGATAAGTAGTTATTATGCTTCTGACGGTGCAACAAAAGCGAATTCCACGTTAACGCGTTTATTACCTACGTCCTACCTTACATTATAACTAACAATCCAGCTGTTTTGAATAATAATAAATATTAATATTATAGTTTCGTAATATATGTATTACGTGACTATAATTGGTAAAAGTAAGACTAGACACTTATCGAATTGCATTCTTAACAATATCACCGTATTTTCTTTGACAAAATAAAAGTCGACTACCCGACTGCATGGGACCTTGTGATACGTCACTAGTGATGGATTAAACCTAATCACACAGCAGGGTCTATCGAATGAGGTGTGTCAACTATTCTGAGTTATCACTGGGAAAAATATTACATTACAAAGTAATAACGACAACAACAGATTATACGCCAAAAACGGATTGTTTATTGTGTGACACATTACACGTTTACATTGAAGAATTTCGGAATGAAAAGTGTTTTGTCGACATGTACGGCGAAATATGTGTCACTGATGAAAAAAACGTAAACGAGGGTGTCGGTATCGTATCTACAGACGTGAAAGACGCGTAAAAAAAATCGGTTTGAAAATACAAAAAGCAATTAATCGATCGCCAGAAATATTAGTAAAATCTTTGAAGAATTCGTCGCCGAACACGCGAGCAAAACGAGAAGAAATACACGCGCCAAACCCCAGTGACGTCATTCGCTCAATCTCAAGTCGGCGTTCTTGAAAAACACGAATCGCCCCAATACGTTATTTGTTACTAATATAAGTTGGTACAAGACGATTAACCTGGTCGACTCATCTTAAGGACAAAAAAAACGTCAACGTTCGTCTCCATATTTTAAGACCACTTCACCACTCCAAAGCATCAGAGAATAATTCTAAAAGCACCTTCGCTTCGTTTGTCACTAACAAGGCGATCCACCACGACCGAAAAATACAACAAACCATAAACGAGGCCGCCTCGTCATTTTACAAACGATTTCATTAAACAGTACAATTACGTCATAACCCCCTCGTCGTCCAGCTGGCATCGAAAACCCTCAGGTAATCCTACCAGGCGTCTAAAACGAAACTGGTCTGGGGAACTTCTGCAACAACTCAACACCTCAAGTCAATCCAGGTTTGGCAGCTGTGCGCTCTCCCGGTATATATGACTACATGAGTTCGTCCCAGTCTGGTGTTTCGCTCAGTCTCAAGGTCTTACAAAAAACAAAAAAATTCGTCGCCGACATTAACGGTTGGCCGCAGCGCACAGAACGAATGGAGACGACGACGCCGCCACCGGATGAAACCACGTGCGCGCCGCTACGGAACACTCTCGTCGGCCAACAACCGTCCGTGCACGGCAGGCGCGTGTCTCGGGTGGCCGCGACCGCGGGCGGACCGGCGGCCGTCGTCGTCGGACATTATGCCGCGCGCGTACGTCCCCGACCGTCGCGCCGTCCGCCCGTGAACCGGCCGTCGTCGCGTACCCGGAACACGAGCTCCCGCCGACCCGCCGCGGTCTCCGCGTCCGAATACCGTAGGCGAACCCGACGCGACAGACATACTTGACGAGTGTTGTTTTCCTGTTGCGCGCCGTTCGGCGCATTAATAATAGTACGCGTTTACCACGCGCCGCGTCCCCGGCGTCGTGTCTGGCGCGGCCGGATGAACGCGTTGGAACGACAAAACGGCGGGCGCAGCGGAACACGGCTTTCAAACGGGCTGACATTGGGAGCTGGACGGTCCGAAGACGACGTGTTTTTTATGTCACTGCGGCACAACGCGGACGACGGCGCCGGGACCCCTGCGCGCAATAACACCCGACGACCCTGGCCAACCACGGACGCGGCCCACTGTCGGGCGACTGAAAACATCTAGTCAACGCGACAATGCTGTCGTTATGTTCGTTATTTTGTGTAACTATGTTCATATTTATATTTCCGTACGTCTAGCTTTGCGATTTCCATGGTTATCAGAATGATCGTAGACAAACAATCTCTGGCAACTGTAAAACGGTATATTAATAAAACATAAGCGTATCCAAACGAATGTTTCGCTTTCGGAAAAATGCACTCTGCACGGAAAATCTATTCGTTTACAGTGTTTGGAATTTCCGGTTTACGTTTTTTTTTTTTTTGTTTTCATAACAACGAGAAAAGTCCAGAAAAACTACCGAAAACTGTGAACTCCTAACAGTTTGTAATCTGTATATTACATTACAGATGTTTCAACAACAATTTCCCTTCTTGGTTGCCCAACTTTTGCTCGTATTAAAATTACAAGTATTACTTTTGTGGTGTATCGAAAATATTCATTTTCAAACATTATTTACCGCAGGTTTTTTCCACTTTTACGATCATCGTTTCATCAGTCGGTCAATTAAACTTTTCTTTACGGGACAACTTAAAAGTTAAAAGTTTTTTGATTAATCCGTTGAAATAAACGAAAAATCGTCTTACGAAATATCAACAAAAAAATAAATAATTTTTTTTTAAACCTTAAAAACGTCGCCCGGAAGTACAGAAATCGGGTAGGTATACTAAAGTGAAAATTTTAACGAATGTTTTTCCAAACAAACGAGTGTAATAATATTTTTTTTTTTTTGTGGCGATTTAATGCGTAAAACACTACTAAACAGACGACCCACTACGTGTGTAGACCCGCATTTCGGAATGTACATGGTAAATCGTTTGTCCTAAACAATATTATGGTATTTTTAGGTAGCTATGGGACATAAGATAAAATACTGAAATAGATAATTTAAACAAACAAAACGTAGCAAAGTCATTGTAGACGCGAAATCAACAGTCGTCGGCTAATATAGTCTCTTACGTTCCAAAACGGAGATAATGGCTACGGGATTATATACACACATGTACGCATCGTAAACACGGGGAAAACGTAAAAAAAGAAAACGCGGAGCGAACGCACGCACCAAATCACTAAATACGGAGCTCGATTACACGCACCTTACCATTTTACCGATTATTTATACGGATATAACAATAAGATATTCTTTGCAACGTCCGCAGCGCTCGTGTACGAGACGACGTACGTTCATGTTGTTAAGTGGAAGTGAAATGATCACCGGATTAAAAAATTATGTAGTAACGTAAACACGCGATTTACTATAGTGTTTACCGGAGCCGATAATGAATTACGAATTTTCCGACATCGAAAAATGTACACGATTTAAAACGGTTGTATACGTACACGTTTTTTGGAAAACGATTCCGTCAAGTTATATTTCCTGACTAGATAAATTCGTCGGGATTGAAAAAATACAGTTAGAAACGTACATCCTTTACATCGAAAATAGTGTTAGGCAGGTTTGAAATCAAAAGTTGCGACCATAATGTATCTAATCCTAACTCTACCTTTCTACCGTTCTTATACGGTTCTATAATACGTTTTGAAATCTAAAATTTAATATTTCATAAACTTCACAAAACCCGTTTTCGAATGATTGTTAAAATCGTCATAAACAATAATTATATTATTATTGAATTATTTTTCGAAAAAAATAGAAATAAAATGTTTGATTATTGTTGCCTTGAACAAAAACGTATATACATATATATATTTAACACATACTCATATATACCGTAGAGACCTATTTGACAAAAAAAAATTCACATTTTAATAAAAAAATGTTATTATTACCTTATTTTTACCATAGACATATTTTGCATACATTCACTTTGAAACTACTAACAAATTACATATATTCATACTGTAATTATAATATATTTTATGGGTTTTACTCATAACTGTTGTAAAATATTGTTGAAATATGTCAACTAACCCTTTCAGCCACAATTTAAAAGTTTTTTTTTTTCCAAAAAATGTTAAATATGTAGTTTAATTAAAGTAGACAATTAGTTAAAATTTCAAATTCCACTAAATACGTTTTGCACTAGTATAATGTTTGATAACCTAATTGCATTCACGTTTAACGGCTGTAATAATAATAAAAATTATATGAGTACTTATATAAATAGCGTTAAAGGTACATTAAGAATCAAGATCAAGAAAATAAAATTTTATGTAGATTGTTTGAATACTGTTTGAACTCTAATCAAACCTGAAGTTACTACTTTTTATATTACGGAAATATGAATACGTTAGAAATGTACGTTAGATTATATGGAGGAAGACGGGTTAATAAAATATCGATGAGTTTATTCGGTAAACGGCGTTATAACAAATTTTAAACGAGAATCTTAAAAAAAAAAACTACATAAAAATAGAATCATAACCTATTTATACATAGTTTATTAAGACGTTGTACTGTTATTCATTCTGAGTAAAATATAATAAACAAAATGATAAAACGTTATAGATACCTACTCTCCTATGGACATTTTAATTCGTACCTTCTTAAATAAACACACGCGTGTTCGTTCGTATATTAATCCATTGAAAAAATTTATACAGCATTACAATCACATGATATTATTCTGGATAACGGAAAAATGATTGCGAGTATTACGTTTTATACATTACGACGATATCGTATCCACAAACGTATTCGTTCGGAATAAGAATAACTGTAAAACGACCTTCAATGTGTATTATTGTTCTTCGGTATAAATCGTACGGGTTATAATATTATTGTTCTAGAACTATTCATGATAGTAATTATTTTAAACGGCGCAACGAACAAGTGGATATTAAAGTCGATCACGAAAAATAGTCCATTTCGGTATGTAACCGCAGTAAGAACGAAAATACAAAAAATGTTTAATAATACGTAGCATTATAGAATTTTGAATAAATCCCGCGAATAGTAAATATGTTTTCACAAAAACGTACGTTTTTCACCGAGTACTAAATATGACTAGGTAAAATCTACTACAAATCATAAATCATTTGAATCATTAATAATTATTAAAATACGAGCGTATACTTGGATGCGAATTAGTATGAAAAATGCTAAAGCCCCTAAACAAATAAAATCAATATTATTTCGATACTTCTACGAGTCAAATACATATTAATTAATTATTATTGATTTTTATCTATAATAATATATAAATCATTTTTTATTGTTACATAAACAATAATTAAAACACTTCATACACTCGATATGTTTTACGTATTTTCTGAGTGATAAATACGTAAATTGCTTAAATATTGAACTAAAAACTTCACTCGTCAACATAGAATTCAAATTTTATTCATTTGCATATTAAGTAAAATTCAAATAATATTCTTGCTTTTAACTACATACATTTTTTTACGGAGAATTTCCGTTGTGCGCTTTTTAAAACGATATACTCAAGTTATTGAAAGCAGTCGAGATGTTGATTATGTCTAGTGATAAAAACTTGATAAACCAATACATTATTGTAATAATGTTGGCATTATAACTCAATTTATTCAGATGCACTTACACTTATTAATTACTATTTTACATTAACTCAAAAAATTTTTTGTATATTTTAAATTTGGTAAATTTCAGTGAAAATTTAAAGACTATTTTTATACCGAAGATTCACGATAACGTTTATATTAAATATTTAAAAAATTAATTATAAACACACATAACATTTACAGTTTATATATACCTAACCTAAACTTTCAATAATTCATCAATTCTAAAAAATATTTACCAATTTATGAAACTAGTCCATTTTATTGGTAATGAATCTATTGTCTAAATGTATATAATATGTTATGCATATATATGTAAATAATGATTTTTTGTTGTATATATATATATGTGTGTGTGTCATAGTTTAAAAATAATAAATACACATACACATATCTGAATGTTAAATCATTTGTGTATCACAAAAAGAACGCGGATAACCAAATAACGGAGTCTGAATAAAATTTATTATTTGAGGTTATGTTTCGATAATAATTTTATGTTTGGTTTGGCGCTCAAAGTAATTCAATAAAGAATATAATTCAAAACGTTATTAAAATACGGTTATTTATCGTACTTTTACAATTTTACCGTGTTACGATCACGGAAATTATATAGAATATATGTCTATAAATAGTTCTATACGTAGGTATTGTAAATAATAAATATAGTAAACATTACGCGTCTTATTATTCAAATTTACACATCCGTGTGCGAGAAAATAATACGAGAACGGACAGTCCCGCGTTCCTAACCGTTTAATGTCTATTATTTTTTATTTCGTAATCGTACAACATAAGATCAGTGATGTCGTTTCAGTTTTTGTAACGGAGAGGAGGCAAACGTTTTAACCGACCGACTTAACGAAATTAAAATAATAGAAATGCATTTAGCTTTTTCAGCTAAAAATCATTATCATTGATGACTAGTAAATATTACCTGAGATTCGAGTTCTGATCTTGCTCTTCTCATCACATCAAACATGTTATAAACGTTTTGTGTACGGCTCTGAGCAGCTTGTTTGAGTTTAATTTCTCTCTCTCTCTCTCTCTCTCTCTCCCGTCTTGGCTGCACTACCTTTCGATCTTTTTCGTTTTTATTTTAAGTTTTCACGCATACAAAAAACGAAACAATGAATACCAAATGCGATCAGCTCTCCAACGGCCCAGACAATAAACACGGAAACCGCCATGGATATATATGACTTTAGGTTAAGGTTAATAATTTACAAACTGCCTTTAATAATAACCATTACCATGTTAATTGAAAAAGCACATAACCGCGGTAAGTTATAACCACGATTTAAGATCTTATAGTCGTGGTTTTAACTATATTTTTGGATGAAATGTATTAACTGATGTTATTTTACTTTCCATCGGCCGTTCGCCATGACGTTTGTTATTAAACCGGCCCGCCGATAATAAGGGGGGGGGACTTAAATGCCCCTCACTAAATGACGCCGCTGCATAAGATCACACCCTTTTTTACTACCTAGTAATTTTAGAACTGGAACGAAAACGGCAAAAAGAGAGATTGACGTTTAGTTAGACGAAAATGACATGGAAAGTTCTGAGGACTTCGATAACACGGACGAAATGCTTGGATGGGCGAAGCTCCTCTACTACAAATTCCAAAGGAACGCGAGGAAGCGCCTAACCTAACCGGTATATCTGGGGGACCATAGATAAAAAAAAAATCATGAGAAAATTGTATACTCGATATTATTATTTTTATTATTATTAATACGTTAATGCTACATCAAGTACCTACTTGATAACGGCGCAATTTATTATCTTGTAAATCACTCACCACAGAATACTATTCGTATATTATTTGACAATTATTTTTAGATTTACTCGCAGATTTCCCATAAAACTGTATATGTGTGGCAGTAAGCAAACAGTAGACAAACAACGTCGGTTAATTGGCGAACCGTTTTGGAAATTCTATTTTATTTATAGTGATACCGTAGGGGAGGAGGTACTCATATCTTAACGTGCAACCCGTGTACAGAAATAACTTATTCCGTGATGGTATTTCCACGATTATTGTACGCCCTATTGTGACTTCCGGACACCGGTGTCGGGCGGCCACGAGTTTTACACACCTATCGTAAGATACAGCCGATATTTTACACGATAGTTTAGGCAGGTACAAGTGTTTTGTATGCTTTTTCCAATCGTTATTAAAGGTTTAAAATGGTCTGTTTATACGAAATGTTGTAGAATACCATTCTATTGAAAATTGTATAGTGGAATTATTTTAATTGGAAAAAAAAATAATACGGTTAGAAATTAAGTTATATATATGTGGTAAACTGGGGTGGGGGTGTGGGATACCAACGGTTTTGTGGTATAGAATGTTTCATTTGGAACGTTATTTTTACGTTTCCAATCGAGCTCCAACTACTCTGGAACTACTGAAATCAACAATGATTCCAAGCAAGTACGATTTCTATCACAGTGTACATGAGTATTTTTCAAGTCGAAACGTCTATACTTTGTTATTCATTATAAATCAATACGCATTGTCTATTTTAAAACGGTCAAAATTGTCATTCGAGAGTTCATTTCACCGTGTTGAAGCGAACAAACGTTTCGATTTAACCGTAGTTTTAATTTTTTTTTTTTTAAGATACCCGTTTTGAACATAACTCGAACAACCGATATTAACCTCGATAAATACCAACGTTTATGCATATGACGAACAGAGTTTCGAGACGACAACAATCGTCGTCGGTAAACTTCGAAATGCTTAGGCCAGGCGCGCACACGTACGATAAACCCAATCGGCCGATTGTAGAATCACTCACGCGTGGACCGCCTTTTCGGTCGGCCAATTCGTTTTGGTTTCCCTGGCAAGTCGCACGTCATATTCCGAACGTGACGCGCTTACCACATACCGCACACTTATTTACGTACTCGTTTTTACTGTGGTTTCGAAAAACGATTATGGATCGCGTAGATTGTTACACGCGTGTGCGTGTCGTGCTCGCTGAATGGCGTAAAAATACAACAGACACGCAACGATTAGCGTCAGGCTGGAAAAGTCTCTCGCGAACGTTTTAAATACCGCGTCCGGAGAAGTGCATCATTCAAATACACCAGGCAACGTTCGTCGGGCGGCTTCGGCGCGTCGAATAATACGTCAAAATACCGTCCGCGAATGTATTTCGAGCACCGACTCGGCCGATCGAAAACGGACACGACGACGACACACGTAATCGTTGGCGGAGGGAATCGTGTTCGGATTTCAAAATCGGCCGGATCGAATATCGTTCGCGCGCGTACCCAGTCTCGATCGCGTGGACGCGTAACAACAACCGCGGTCGGTTAGGTTCGACGAAAAACAAAAGCAACACCTCCCCCCCGAAACACACGTCAACGGAAACGTGAGTATAAATTGTAATCCGCTGCGACGTCGCCGGAGATACGGTACTGACTAACCTCTAGATCACGAAGACGACGAACCGCTGACGATCCACCGTTCAGACGAAGACGCGAACGACGTTGCGCCGTACGTTAGGTTTTTTCATCGCCGTCGTATTCGTACGACACGCGCAATGAAACATGTCGTACCGACCGCGGCATGTGCTTGGAATTTTATTAATTAATTTTTTGAAACTCGAACGATTTCGACGAGCCGACGGGGAAACGCGCGTATTATTATATCGACACGAACGAAAACAAACGTTTTTGACCGGCGCAAACCCGGTAAACAACGACGGACGACGACGGGCGACGACGGTGAAGCGCACGACAGACGTACAGCACGAACGAGAGCATCCGAAAGACTGATCACATGGAACGGGATTCGAACGGCCGCCGGGACGACCGCGCGGCGACAACGACGCGGAGAACAGGTGAACTGGAGTGCCGCCGCCGCCGCCGCAACCGCCGAGCGGCGCTGCCGACCACCATTTTTTTTTTTTGTTTTTTTGTTTTCTTGTTTTCGCTTTTTTCTCGTACGTAACAATACGTATGTGCCGTCGTCGTCGTCGTCGTCGTAAATGTTCCCGGAATATATTACACGCGCGCGCGTCATTAGTATTCCGTCGGCCGTCGTGTCCGCCGTCCGTAAATATTTTCACGACCCGTGGACGCCGGGGACGAAATAATGATGTTTTTTTTTTTTTTTTTACTTCCGACCGTCCCATCCTACCACGTGGTCCCGTTATCCCAATCCGTGCTGAAAATATCCGTATCTCCTGTTCACTCGACTCCGCTTTTGACACTTCCTTCCCGTCCCCCTAAACTCTCATCGAACGATACCCTCCACAAACGACCTCCGACATCTCACCTCGTTCTCGATCGTCCCGAATTATCATCTAAACGGACACATATCCGATCTCCCTTCTTATAATCCTCCCAATATTCCGTTCCACGCCAAAAACATTTTTCCCTCGTCCCAAAAACCACTCCTCGTTTTACGTATCCGTTTTACCCTTGTTAAGTCTAACGTTTTTCTATTTATTCATTTGTTAGTGTTATTATTTTTCTCTTCTTCCCCATCCCTATCGCCCGAACCGTGTAATCCCTAAATTGATTGTCGACGCTAATTGTATTTTCAAAGCCTGAAAAAAAAATAATGTTTCCTTTTTTCATCATCATCGTCAAACTTAACGCGTCTGCGTGTGTAATTCATTTTGTACGAATGCAGCTGTGTGTGGCGGCGAATTCGGCGGAAATCCGATAGGTTCACACGGCGATCGAACGCGTCCCCTGCACGTGACGAGTATAAAAACGCGAGCCGACCCCATTGGAAAAATCGTAAAAACGTTGTGTGACGAATTCCGAATCGACGTACTCTGTACACGTACCATCGATTGCACGCTTCGGAAAAACGTCTAACTCGGCGTAAGTCAGAAACGTTTTAAAACATTTTTTCTTTTTTCTAATAGAAAACATTATCGAAATACGACCGCATACGAGTATATTTTGCATGTACATACAGGTACCACGTGACATTTATATCACAATTCGAGATAATTAACACATCAAACCGTTTTCATGTTTTTGATATTTTTGGATTCTGACGCGAAGGATGTATTCGTTTATAAGCATTTTTTTGTCGCGTAAGCACCATTTCGCCAAAATGCTCACGCGTTCAATAAATAATATGTAAATGTTTTGATTTTCAAACATATTTCTTAATTCACGAAAAAAGCCAATTTTGGTTTCGTACCGTTCGCGTATAACAATCGTTTTTTACAGCGTTTTTGGTCGATTTCCTTCGCTCTATAGACAGGGTTACAAATACGTCCGGACAGTCCGGATCTGAGAAATGTTCGGATTTCACAAAGGCAAACGTTTAACATGGCTATATCGGACACAAAAACTTATGTCAGGTGACATAACCTTCGTGTTCACTCGGTATAAATGTATAATATGTAATTTCTATTTTTGTTCGTGTTTTTTCCCGGAACGTCAAAACGATCCATTATTATCTTTGGCGGGGGGGAGGTGGGGGGGGGACCGCAGCCGATCGGAGACGACCGCCGTCCGTTGCCGGAGTAACGGGCGCGACCGGCGGACGAGTGATATAATTTAAATCCGGTCGGACGAACGCGCGACGTCGTAACCAGTAAAACGGCCGACACGACGGGACACGATGTCGTGCGGACCGTGCAAAGACGCGCCGGAATGCGAGGAAATCGACGAGGACCGCGAGGATTACGAGGCGCTGACGCGTCTGTACCGGCGGCTGTTCGAAGAGCGACGGTGCGACGACGAAGACGGACGGGAACAGTCGGCGGCGGCGGCCGATAAAAACGCGGCGGCGGCGGCGGCGGCGGCGGCGGCCGACTATTGCGGCGACGCGACGGCCACCAACGAGTCGCCGGTGAGACGCGCCGACCGGCAGCTGACGGCGTTGCTGAGACCGCGGAGGGACGACGGGCCGATCGCGGCCGCGGCCGAGGGCGACGTGAAACACCTGACCGACATGCTGCCCGCGTTCAGGTCGGCGTGCAGGACCCGGAAACCCGGCACGGTGAACGCGGCCCAGTTCGCGCTGGACCTGGAACGCTGGATGGCCGGCACGACGGCCGACGACCGCGGGGTCAGGCGCGCCGCCTACGACCTGGCGTCAGCCGAGGCGCGGTGCAAGCACGTGGGCGCCGTCGAAGCGGCCGAGATGGCCGTGCGTGTCGAACCGGCCGGCCACTTGGCCGAGGTGGCCGCGCGGTACGGCGCCCAGTCGTTCGCGGACGACAGCAACGACGCGGGCCACGCCGGCCACGACGCCGACGCCGACGACACGCCCGTCATCGTGCTCGCGTACGTCGGCAACACTGTGCCGCAGCCGCGCGACTGAGGAGGACCACGGCCGGGCGACGGGACACAGACGATCGGCTCGTACCTCAAGGAGCGTGCTTTTGTAAAATATATTTTTGGACTGTTCCATATTGGAGGATATGATTGGCTGACCGCGGCTTGAATGTAGTAACACTGCGTAACCGACATGTTCGTGTAAGCCCGTTAACTATCCTGGTGCCGATGGTTTTTTTTTGCACAGCTTAGATTTTATGCCAGTGGCTCGAACAGGTGTATGGCGCCCAGGCCGCGTCGCCGTGAGTTAGGACTGGAATGACGTTGAGTTTTAGAATGTTAAGTCGCGTTTTTGCCGGGACCGGGGGCCGTGCCGATCGATTATCATTGAGTGAAGAGCTATCCCCGTACTTGGATGGCTCTACTGATTATATTGTTTATATGAGTGGAAAAGTTAAGATCGATGGTGAGCATCTTTACTTACTCGGCGTCGAGACATTTTCTACTCGTTCTAGTGTTTCGGGTAGTGTAATAAAATACACTAAAAAACACTGAGAATTGTTTAAACGAAAAATGTTGGAATATTTATTTTGTTGAATTTATTTCATATTTACACTAATATTTACTCTTTACAAAATAACGTAAGTCGTACTGCATTTAGTGTGCTACAACTGGTTGTTACGGTGTTGTCGCGCCACTATATATTATATCACCGGAACTCCTAGATCGTTCTATTCTTTTTTCTGTCGTTGTGTGAATAGAATGATCTAGAACCTTCGTGCACATATCGTATTCAGTCGCGAAGATTCTCGATCATTCCGTGGTCACTACACTCGTCAACTCGGTCAAAATTAATTTAAGCCGATTTCCTCCTTCGATCGGTCTGGCTTTGTAACTTAATGTAATTTTATTTTGTGTACATTCAATGTGTAAATGATGTAAATTATATTTAATGTGATTTTATTTTATTTTTCTTCGTTTTTCTATAAACGTCAAAACAAATAGTTTTATCTAATGTTCCAATTAAAAAAAAAAAAACCAGCCAGGTCCTCGCGAGCAGCGCGTACGGTCTACGGCTCGTGTACAGCGACACGCCCGAGGGGGACGTAGAATAAATTGAAATTTTCTATTAGAAAAACTATAAAAACCGGGGCTTTGGTGACTCATCTCGGTAGTTAACGTCACGTCCCTCGTCACCGCTGGTGCGTGTAATTAATACAGTTAAGGGTCGGAAGACGTGACCGCCAGCGGAAGAAGTCGTTTCGAACCTACCCACCGGCGCGATTCATCGTACTCGAGTACTTGCGATGGGTACAGACGTGTCGACGAACTGTTTATTGCGAAAAACGTACAATTTTTGCCTTTTACTATAGCACAAACGAATATTATTACTATTTAAATATGATGCCCGATGCCGGCCGATTATTTCCGTCCATACGCGCAACACTTATATATATATAATATATCCGCACCCACAGTTAAGAAGTGACAAAGCTTAAAAATCACGGTTTTTTAGTTTATGATGACATTTTGTTAACGTACATCATAGTTTTATTGTGTAAAATCGTTATAAGTCTATTTAAAATGTTAACGGCTATATTGCGTTTAGAAAAGAAATCCGTAAGGAAAAACGACACTAATGTAAAACAAATGGCGGATAAGTAAAATTATAACGGGAAAAAATAGATTAAATAGAAGGTACACCGAAAAATCCAAACAAATTGATCGACTAATGAGATGCCAAAAAAGCTTGGAAGATTCTGCAAACGTTCAAATGAGTTTATTGAGAATTACCTTTTTTTGAGCTGTGTCACTTTTTAACTGGGGGCGCGTATATACACGATACCTATGACACCACTGCATATACGTATACACAAAAATGTCATATCAAAAGCGTATAGATTAACTCAGTCATTCCTGGGAATGGGTGCGATTACGGGTGTCGATAGTGGGGTCATAATATTTGCAGATAACGGAACCCTTTGTCGTGGCCGTACGTTGTACATCGTAAACCAGTCACATGTTCCGGAGATGTGTGTAGTAACAATAGTATATGAAATTCGAACTACTGACAACGAATAATCAAACATTAGATATACAGAAAAACATTATTAATCTCGTAGAAAAAATACTAAGTTAGAGACTGTATATACAGAAATCAAAAACATTAAAGAAATGTATTATTGTTCTTCAAGCAAAGACAAGTAGTATTGAGAATAATATTGAATGAAATAACAAATCATTTTCTCCTCTTGAAAAAAAAGTGATAAGTATACGAGGAGCTTCAAAGAATTTGTAAAAATATTAAATAATAAACATGCTGATGTTAAATGTTGATATTTGAAAAAATATATTAAGTCAGTAGTAGAGTGACTATATTAAGGAAAAGACTTGCGTAACAACGTCTTAGGCTATATTAGATATTCAATGCTTTCTAGGAACAAACTCAAAGTACCTTATTAAAGAAATATCGGTTATCGATACTGATACTTAGTCAGCACAACATTGGATTTTCAAATATCGTAACAAGATGCAAGGAGTCAAAGGATAAATAAATGACTTCAACAGCATTACCTATCAATGGAATACGGCGATGTCGAATATGAAGAAATCAACAGAATATTAAACTCGTTTAACATTGAACACATTTACGTTAAAGGAGAACAAAAACAGAAAATTATCAACAACTTCATCCCACATACAACTCTTACCAACATTGAAGAAATTGGCACTTTCGATCCGACCATTGCGGTGGTAGGACTCCGATTCATATATCGACGGCGAGAATTTAATGTTAAAAAAAAAAATTTCATATTTGGTCTCGTATATTCAGGAGGAAAAATTGAAAGTAGTCTTATCTCATTGTCAGTGAGTATTATAGTGAGTATAATAGTTTATTATTAATAATCAACAGTTTACATTATTTTTTAAATTATTAATCGTTACAAATTTATTTTAAAATAAAGTTTTGTTAAAAATTTATAAAATATGTCTTAATTAAAACTAAATTTATTAATCATCTACGTCTAATTTTTTCATTTTGGTTGGTTCCCTTTGCTAAGGCTAAAACTAATAATTTCCATTAGTGTCTTACGTATCTTGATTTGGTTTGTTTAGCTCAAAGTCTTCCATATTTTGAAGTGATTTGTTTAGGTCAAAGTCTGTTATGTTTTGAAGTGGTTCACTTTGGTCAACGTCTTCCATATATTGAAGTGGTTCGTTTAGGTCAAATGTCTTCCTTCTTTCTTTATTTGCACCCGATGATTGTCCAGTGATATTATATGATTTAGGCCGTCCACCTTTTTTACAATATACTTTCGGAGGTAATACTATTGAATCGTCTACAAAAAATAACAAATAAACGACAATAACAATTATAATTATAAAATTAATGCCGAACTTTACTCGCATCAACATAATTACTTGTATACATATTAGGCCGAATAGAAATAATCATTGAAATTATAATAAATAAATTTTTTGTATTCGTTAATATAGTATTATTTATTAATGTTAACGACTAAATGCAATTTAATTATTTGGTATTAATTGCTTTATATTATTCGTATAGTTAAAACATACTTATATTTGCTGCAATAGTATCTCTAATGTAAATAATGTATGGAAGTAACACCGCTATTTATACACACAATATTAATAGATTATTCATTTTATTCATACAAATACTATATACAACACATATCAGTAAGGAAACTCAAAGTGTTTATATGATATTTCGAATTACAGTTTGTCGGATTCAATTGATATATAAATAATTTGTTAATTTAAAATTTATAATATAGAGTTGATACAAAATAATTAATTTAATTTAAAAATTAAAAGTATATATTTTATAATCATAGCAAAAAAATACATTTATACTAATTAGATTTGCCAAAATACTAACCTGGAAATTTACTTTGGAAAATGTTTAATAATTTAACATGTATATATTTTTACTATATTTAATATCAACAATATTGAAATTTCGCATTTTGTTGATATTTGTTCCTTTTCAATATCCCACATTTTATTTACTATATTATTTATCAGTAATTTTCATCTCATGCTGTAATTTGATTATCAGAAAACAAACTGAGGCTGCTTATTCAGAATTAAAATAGTTATTATTCCTGACCAAATCATTTAAAAATATTTAACTTACAGTAGTACATATTTTCTAGTTCTAATTCACATACAAAAAGGAAGAAATATAAAATAATATATAATTATATAGTGAAATACATAAGTAAATTGTGATCATATTGCCTCATTTCCTTTGTTGAAAAGTCTAAAATTTTATTAATTTCTACTTTATGAGTAAAACAAACTAGTTTAAGGGTTTAAGTTAGACATTTAATCATCTGTAATAAGTTTTATATTACACATTTAATTAACCATTTTGTTTTAATTAACGGAAAGTCTATGTTTGAAGGAAGAGATTTCGAAAAAATGTTATTTTGAATCGAATCTAACTAATGCGAAAAACATTAGTATTTTCCGAAATCTGCATTTAGGAATATTTACAACATAATTATTTTAAGAAATATACGTTATAAGAATTTTATAATTTCATATAACATAATTATTATACACTCACTCATAAAATGAAAAAAGTCATGTAAGACTTTTTCAGCGGTATCTTTAAAAAAAGTAGACATTTTTGCTTATTACAAATGAGTACAATAACATTGATTGTAACTATATAAATAACATTTATTTATCAAATATTGTTTTTATACATTCATATAATAAATATATTAATTTTGACAATTATTTGGACATTATATTATAGACATAATTTTCATTCGACTTGTATGTCGTACACTATGTCGTACAACTATGTAATGTACAAAATAATTACTTACTGCCTAAACTGTATACATTAAGTTCCCCTAAATACAATTATTAACTTTTATGTAATAATACATATAAGAATTCACGTTCATAATATTAACAAGTTTAAAATATAAATATATATTTACATAAATTTTAATTTTTTTGTATGTGTTATTCATAATAATATAGAATCAGTTCGAAATTATGGTTAATTTCAATGATTCACTAAAAATATGCATGTTTTTAAAGTTTAATAAATAAAAACGATTTTTTTAAATATAATCATAAATGATTCCACGTCAATTTTGGGATAATATTAAATTCGATTTCACATTTATCTCATTAAAATAATGTTTTGTTAATAATAAAATACATTTTAACATCAATCTTATATCTTACATTGAAAGAAATCAGGAATATTCGCTCTGTCATTGTATCCTAAATAATATTATAATAACATTTATCATACGAACATTAATCCTGTAGTTTTTATAATGAAACATCAGTATTAAAATTATATTTAAAAACACATGCTAATTTGTGGTATACTTTGAAATACCATGTGATTGTTTTAAAGATTTTTTAAAACATTCTCGGGAATAATGGGGGAAAATATTTTTAAATTTTCAATAAATGTAAACTTTAATTGAATTTAATTTAAATTGAAGAAAAATTAATTTAATTAATGAAGGTTCTTACTAGCTCTAATAGTGATAAAACAATATTTTTTAGATGTTTTATTTGCTAATTGTGTGTTGCTACTGTGAATTAATAATGGATAAAATTCGATGGCTCTAAAATTTACTATCAACCTATATTTTTGTAGTTAACTAAATGTATTCGGTAAAATATTCATTTTAGATGGTCAATTAATGTGTAGTAATTAAAACTTTATTTGTATAAATAATATGATATACTTACGAATTTTTACCAATTCTATTTCCGTATAAATATTTACATTATACATTGTACAATTACGATTATAGACATCATTGACATTTATACAAACTTTCTGAGTTAGCATTAAACCATTCCATTGGGTCTTTAAGCAAATCTGGTTTATTAGTGTATACTGCAAATAGGAAGAATTTGTTTAAAATGAAATGATATAACTTTTATTGCTAAAATCAAAAGATGATTTATTTTTAAATGATTTATTTCATATAGTGTACTTTTATTTATTGACATATACGATACATACTCAACATGACTGCAGTGTAAATATGAGCTTGATAAGCAGATAAAATCCCTAAAATATTCATATTTATTGATTTATAAAGATTTATCTTCACTAGATTATATAATAATTTATTATTTAACATTTTAAGTAAGAAGATAATACTATATCGACGAAACATAAAATAATAATATATAATACATTCTGTATACAGTTGTAAAATTATAAGAAATACCATGTGTATCCTGATTATAAAATTCATTTTTCATAATAGCTAAAAGTAAATATGTATGTTAATATATAAAGAAACACATTTTAGTTATCAAATATCAATTATGTACATCAACATAATAATTAATCAAAGCAGTAATTAAAGTTATGTTCATAATGTTCAGGCGACGCTTCTGGTTCGCAAAAGAAGATCGTAGATAGCTAGATGTTTCATACGCTTAGTCAGTCATGAATATTAACAATACGCGGTCGTCTTATTAGTTACATTAGTTAAAATCTGATTTAAACTATAAATGTGACACGTAAAGTTATAGGGTAAAGTTCAATTCCTTTATAATCCATATAATACAATAATCTAGTTTTATAACAGAAATGTACAACACTGAAGTTGTTAGGACATAAAATGTATTATTTTATTACCTAATATCAATACGTCAACGTGCATAAATTGATAAGTATATACATTAAAATATTGTTCAATGTCTATTGAATTTAAAAGTGGTCTGATTTTAAATTACTCACCCACGCTGTTAAATGCATATATGAATGCTGCTTGACTGTTATAATTTTCTACAACGTAAAAGTACATACGTTTTATAAGCTTTAATGTCTATTATTATATGCATATGTTACCATGCATTGATAAATACTAAAACGTTTATTATTTTGTATGTATTAGATAATTTTATAGTCTAAGACTTCTTATGTATGTACTTATATATATATATATATATATATATATGTATATATTTGGAATAACTTACCATTAAATCCTCCGGTCACCATGAGTTGATCTAAACGATTAATATATTTAGTGTTAAAATCAATATATAATAAATAATAATAAAATAATAATGTAAATAAAATTATTTTATTATAACAACATGTTGACAATTATGTGAAATAATGAATAGCTGTAGAATTCGTGCTTTTCTTAATGTACATCAATATTTTTGCAAAAAATCGTCGGCACAATATTTTTGATGTTTCACCGCAAACTTCATATCAGTTGGTTCGACGGATAATTAAACACACCGAAATCAACAAGTTTCTAAATGATAAATTCCGCTTTGATATGGTATATACACTGTCGTGCACGAGTTTTCTTTTTATTTACTTAGCTCGCGCCACGGCTAAATCGAAAATTATTACCAGGGCTCTTGACTTGTAGTTCTAAGAAAGGCAACGACTTTTATATTATATTATAAGTGCAACGAATGCTATTAAAATAGTCATATAAGCGTTTAAAAATGCACTAAAATCGTTAAAATATGAAAAAAAATTAATGTCAATAATAAACAAACAAATAATTATTAATTATTATTTATTTATGAATTATATCTCATAAAATTATAAGTTTAACTTATAAAAAATTACAATAGGTAGTAATTTTAAATATTTATACTATTTTTTTTTTAAATTTATTAAGCTTTGTTTTACATATTTTAGCTTAGCACATAAAAATAATACATATGCATATATTACATAAACAAATACAATTATAATAATTATAAAACGAAGCCCGATGTGGAAAAAAATTGGATAACTTTAATAATAACCCAAGGATTAAAACAGTTAAGGATATTACAGGGATTAGGAACTATGTAATTTTTTAAAAGGAAACCAAAAAGATTATTTCTTAAAAAATAATATTCTAATAATATTATTATTATTTAAAAGATAAAAAAGAAGATGAGAAGAATCGCCTATATTTGGTGAAACATGAAGAGGGCAAAAGGAAGATGAATTAAGACCCGAATAAAATGAGTGAGCAGGTAAACGGTTATGACCTAATCTTAGCCTAGAAAACGCAATAATATATATCCTAGGAAGACTGTTCGATGCAGTCGGTTGATTGACAGATCATTGTTGATCGTTTGCTTTGAATTTCTTTGGGGCCGATTTGTCAATCGGAGATAAAGCGTTGGATTTTGATTTGGTTGTGTTCTTATTAGAACACGCATTATTTGAAAACCCGGGTTAAAGGGGGGCAAATTTATTGCCCCCGCCTCTAGACGATGAAGAGATGCCCTAAAGGGCAATGCTATTGAACACGCAGTTAAACGAACGAAATTATTGAGAGCTTATAAGAATGCACTAAATTACTTGGAAAACACCACAACGGTATACCGACACGAAACATAATCGCGTCGATGACGATTAGCGAGCGATAGACGTTTGTGCTGAACAATATATGCGACAAAATTGATATTTACTATTATTTCGTAACAAAAATCATCTGTATGTATTCGTTCTTTCCTTCTTCGATAATTATTTTGTAAAAAAATAGGTAAAACTTATAGTGATTCAAATATATTTATTTTGAACATTTTTACGTTGTAAATTACATTAAATAATGAGGTGTTTACTCATGTTTTCAAATATAAATAATCTTCGATTGTTACTTAGCAAAGTTTTGTACGTAGAAAACGATCGCTTGACGTCGACAGACGTAATTGGCGCGTACTTAAGGTACATGAAATCATCAGTTGAAAGATCTTCAGGAAGTACAAGTTTATGTTTGATGTTCATATTATTGCCCAATAATATGTTTGAAATATTTTTTAAAACTTTAAGGCCGATGTTCTTGTTAACGACATTATTGAATTTATTTAAAATAGCTATTACAATTATCCTTGAAAAGTTTTAAATGCCCTTTCGACAGATTCAAATATATTTATCCGTTCAGCTAATGGAAATTTTTGTTTTTATAGTTTGGTAATAGAAATGGTTAGTATTGAAAACTTGGTCTTTATATAAGCAAAATTTCATTCAATACCATTTTTTTTAATGTATTTGTTTGCCTTTTCGATATTAACAGCATCATTTTACGTCTAGTTTTTCAATTATTTTACGAATGACTTCCCAATTTTCACAATAATAATTTGAGGTGCTTATCCACGTACCCCGACGCGTAATTATAGGTTTTGGTGGCAAATTTAAATAAGGTGATTCATTATTTTAACTTTTTAACACGATTTGGCGCTTTCCGTAATGTTTTTTTGACACTGGAAATTACTTTATCGACAGTACTAAATTTCCCTCTCAATTCTTCTGCTACTCTATGAAGACCACGAGCCGTGCACGTTATTTGTATCATTTCTGAATATAATGCTTTCAAAAAGTTAACAGCTTTTACCATATAAGGAGCAGCGTCAGATGTAAACAATAAAACGTTGTCGTGTTCAACACCAATATTTTGTATACACATGTCAAACAGTTTACTAATGGTCGAATAATTTGTTTTTTCTAATAGTTCAGAACCTAACCCAGGCGATTTACCTAAAGTATACCAACAACCACGTTAGCTACAAATCAACTATCAATATCTGTCGTTTCGTCAATACTGACCCATATTGTCTTACTTAACAGATCTAGTTTAATTGTTATGTGTTGTGAAAATATTCATTTACGTTTCCAAATCTTAAAGTTGCTTCTGTTGGAATATTTTTTCCGGTAAAAGTTTCCAAAAAAATTCTAAAATTTGGATTCGAAAGTTTATTATTATTATATTAGCCTATAGTAAGGTACAACACAAGTCTATTAAATAAAGATTTCATTGTTGAGTTTATAATCATCAGTTTTTTTTTATTTTTTGTCACATTGGATTTCTGCACACTTAACTACATTCAAATGTTTTTTGGTTTTTAAATGTTGAGTGACATTAAATCTTTTTTCATGTTTAAATTTAATAAATTGTAATAAATATATTTTAAACTTACATAGTAATACACTCACGTCAATTACAAACATATTTTCACCGAATTCACGAATATAACTTCTAAGACGATTAGTAACAGATATTTTTTCTTTAGGCATCATGAAAAATAATAAATACACAAGGAAAAATTAAGTTCGCACATAAAAACATAAAACTCTACTACGACAAAAAACAAGAGCGACTGATAAATATTTTGTGTAATTTGCTGATTTTGATAATTCTGATTCAACACCAGTTTTAATACCAGCAGACTTCGAAACTAAAAATATATTAAAACACGTGATATGTTCCTTATCTCTTTATCAACGGGATTTCTAAACACCGAAGAATTATCGCTCGACGTCTCATTGTACTTTTATGATAGATATTACACATATATTAAAATTTTATAACAGATAAATAAAGAAATATAAATTTTTGATAAATACATAAACGCGTATTCCAATTAAAATTATTCAGATTCATAAGTACTATGACGACGCGTTTGTGTGAAACAGGCATAATAAGAATTAATCATTTTATAGAAAATTACACATTTTTTTTTCTATAACATGGCAAAATAAGCGTAAAAAATCACTAAAAACATAAATTTAGCGAAAGAGCATCAAAAATTCGAATAATGCAAATATATGCAATAAAAATTTTCGTATTTTACTTATTAAATATTTGAAACAAATTTATAACTTACTTAGGTACCTATAAGACCTCTCAAAACAAATATGCAAATGCTACAAGTCACAAGCCCTGGTTATAACATATGATAAAAAAACTACTTACTTTTACAATCTTCAAGAAAAGAACAAAATTATGTGTTATTAGTAATATGTATCTAGACCAATTTTGTTTGCATTTGCAATTAGCATTGTCAACAAAAAATAGAAAGACTTTTTAATATCCGAGTAACCGACACGAAATGAAATTGTACATATTACTGTATATGTATATTATTAATAATAATCTATAGTACATAATTATGAAAGAATATTGCACTAAATATATTATTTAGTACAATTAACATAATAATTAATTACAAAAAATAAAATGATTAAAAGAAAATATACAGAAATGAATCTCTAAAATAATTGCATTTCCCATAATTTTATTAAAAATTACAATACGTTAATAAATCAAATATTTCCAAAATCAAAATATTTTATTTTCTTGTCGGATACACTAGGTATGAGATACACCAGGTCAATTTCTTGTACACCCTTGTTCGTCTCACAATGCTTAACGTTACTGCTATACGAAAAACCTACTTATGAGTTTTGAAACCTATCTGATAAAACAATATTTGATAGACGTGCTGAATCAAAAGTGTATTTTAATTATTAATTCCGCAAAACAATACTAAATTGACCATTTACGAGCAAAGAAAATTAAATAAAGGTATAAATAAAATTTCATAATTTAATGGTTGAGATTTATATTAAATGAGTGTATAAATTCTTAAAATGATAAATAAACAAAATTAATATTTAATTCCTAATGGAATTATTTAAGAAATAACTTTCTGAAAGTACATACTTTTTTTCCATTCTGTATCTATTGAAAACAATAAGCTCAAATTGTTTTATCACTAATATAATAAAATTCAGTTTAACAAGCGTATAATAAAATTGAGTACAATGATATAACTTTTGTTAAGTAATTATTTCAATATCTAATATTTTATTCTATACTACACTACTTACCCGCATCAGCATTTTCGAAGATAATTGCAACAGTTGCTGCAATAAAAATTAATTTTCCTGAATCCATAATCATTTCGTTATTGTTTAAGTTTAACTGACGTGTAAATTTACGTATCGAACAACTGAAGCTTCTGACTGCCACGAATATTAACAAAAAACGAAGTAAACTGAAAAGGTGGTCTTAAATAAATAATGAACTAATTAACCAAATACCCCGAAAAGATGGGCAGATGAAAATAATTTGTAGTTAAAGAAAAAACAAATGTAATATTTCGTTAAAGCAAATATAAAAAAATTCCGCAACAGTTTCAAAAGTTGAAGCCAACTTAATTCAGTTGATAAATTTTTACTTAAAAAATGTCCTTCGTAATCAGAATCACCATAAATTTTGCTTTGTTATCTTTTCGATTTCGAGGTAAAAGCAGGAGTCATGTGATACAATATATTTTCTCAACAATACACAAACGTAAAAAACATTCGTCAATTTACAGTGTTTATCGAATAATTATAGGAAATGTGATTGTAACAAATCAAAATTATCAAATACTAATATGTAACCTAACCCATGCATGCACTGTGGTAAATACAGTGCCCATATAATGTTATTGTTCGTTATTCAACGGCCCAACACTGTCCGGCGTGGGGCCTAAAATATTGGTAGGGGATGTAATGCCATGGGTTGACCCACCACGTCAACATAAAACCTAGTCGGTACCGCGGGAACGGAGAGCCCCAATGTCACACCGGACCGCCTTGCCGCTCCAAGCGCAGTACCCCACAATGTTGATGCGACTACCTCGGCTGAAATGTAGTGGCTGTGCGACAGGCGCTTGGCATTAACCAAATCACAGGAGCCAATGAGGGGAAGAGGAACGTACACTGCAATTAACTCAGTCGTATCACTAATAAGAGTATGATCTTAGCCCGGCAATGATAGACCATAAGACATATCCAGTCCTGATCAGCCGTATCAAATGAGTAACGCCTCGAGCTAATAGAAGATATGCGGTCAGCAGACATCAGCCGCAAACATTGTACACAATGTTCATTATTTAAGTCAAATAAAGCCTGTAATCTATGAGTAAATTAGTTTTTTATAAAAATAAGATTAACAACAAAAATAAAACTGATTCTATGTAGTTTAACATATTTAAATGGCCATCATAATTGATAAACTGAAAAATTCTAGGGGGCAATTTTAGAAACCACTAATATTAAAACGGTTAAGTATATTTAATCAAGACTACAGTAATGATTCAACATAATTAATGATTTTCATAATAATAAGGAAAGTAGTTTGGCATTTTCATCAAAAATATAGCACAGCCCGTAAATACGACACGTTCACGAGCGGATAATAATCAACAGTCCCTACAGGATGTGACTATTGCAGAAGAGAATACTTTCCGTCGCAATTTTATTATGCGTTGGTTTTACTCACGACCTAAACAGCAAAATATTCTAATTAAAAAATAATACAGTTAGAATATTGCACTTGCCAGTAATTTATAGAAGGAGTACTGATAACTGAATACTTACATGTAAAATACCAAGTAGTCAGAATTATAAGCAATAAATATTAAATAGTAAATAAAAGTAATATAAACACTATATAATCTCATTATCACATAAAACAGCAAATGAGCAAAACAACATTATAAATTACTCATTAGTGGATTGATAAAAACACGATAAACAGGTATGAGATTATAGTACATACTACAATTGATTAAATATACATAGATAGCTCATGACAATTGGCGATTCGGAAACAATTGAAATAATATCGAAATGTAACAATAGTTAACATACACTGTATCGCTTCTGAAAATTAATTATAATCGCAATCAAATAGTCTGTGAGTGGTTTTATAAAATGGGGGGGGGCGGGGAATTAAACTGTGATGCTAGTTGTCATACAAAGTACAATCCGTAAAACTCAGTTTCAGTAAAATGTTTTACGACAAGGAGTAATCCAATATTACTGTAACATCGTTAGGCACTGTTCGTCGGCGGTGGTCATAGTATTTCCAATGGTTCGTAATAGACGTTAAGAATAAATTTGTCTTTCAAGTATGTTAATCTATAACTCAGTCATAATTTATGTAACAAGTACTGTAACACTAGCGTTTGACATGCGAACTATTGAATATTTAACGACATAATTAATAACCTTTATAGTTTCCATTTTTCATGCATTCAATTTTATAATCGTGACAATGTTCTTCCATCTTGTCTCGTTGCAAAACAGATCAAACCTCCCTATATACACTCGCTTATAAAATATTGGTATACAAAACTATTTCATTTAAGATTAAAATGTATTATTGTTAAAATATTTAAAATGCTTTTTACATTTATTTTATCGTATTTTATTATATAGATTATAACAATACAGAATCGGACAATGATTTTTGAAAGATATCTGTTGATACCGATATTTAATAGATTTAAAATAGTTATAATATAACGATATTACTAATATATATATATATATTATTATTATATATATATTATTATTATATATATATATATATATATATATATATATATATATATGAAATTAATGCATGTTTGAAACATTCATAACTATGACGAAATTTCAATGCGTACGCCTTAACATAAATATGCGTGTTCTGCATATTTATAACTGCTAAACGATCCATTAGCACTGTCATTCTCTAAACGATTGTTCAACATTGACAATGGAAAAATTTTATTGCATGGAAATACACAATGTATCAAATTGTCAGAAAATTTTTGCAACATAGTAGCCACGAAAAATATTTTGATTTAAAAGCACATCCTCGAATTTGCACGTTAATTACATTAACCTTAGGTGACTATGAAAACGAGATATTTTGGCCGCAAAAAATATCGATGTGGACGAAATTAATTTTACAATACAACAGTATTGCCTGGCAATGAGATGTACAAATCGATCGTCATTGTTGTCGTTCCTGACGAAGCAGTCAACTTTCCTGTTGAATTATTGAATTCACTGGATTTACTAGGAATGCTACCACATAACTTGCGATTAAAAATTGGTTCACCAATCATTTTGCTTCGGAATTCAAACGCACCTAAGCTATGTAATGTCATGCGATTAGTTGTAAAAAAAAACATTTACAATGTTTTTGAAACTACCATTTTGAAAGACAAATTTCAAGGTGATGTGGTTTTCACTAAAAGAAAATCACTAAAACCTACACTAATCTCCCAGTTTTCGGTTACTTTCTGCAACGTCCTTATAGATGGTTAAGACCTTCTCAATAACCGACAAACTTTAGACCCAAAGAAGTGTAATATCAAAGCAAACTTTTTGTTTCTTTACTGTGCCGTCGTCCCTTGGTTGATTTTGTAAGATTTTTTTCAGCTTGCATTTCACAAAATTAAAAGCTCAATGAATTGGGAAAAATTGTTCACAATGTACGTCGAAATTGGACGAATATAGTGGGTCCTTCCAATATTTGTTTGAGTTTTTCTTTCTCGTGAGTAACTAATCTAAGTTTTTTCTGCTTGGTTCAATCTAAATTTTAAATCTTTGTTCTATATCTTTAATTTATCATTTATAGGAGTAGTTTTAGATAAATTTAATCTGATCTGTCTAAGTGAATCAAATATTTAATAATGAATATTCATAAAATGTTATTAAATCTAGCAATTAGATGTGAAATGGATTAGTACGTTTGTGCTACAACACGACAATACCTTGCGACATTTTGTTCTTAAGATTTGATTATGAAACATAGTGGAGTAAACTTAACTAACTCTAAGGAAGAGTCTCGTGGTTTCATTGCCAACTTCAGACCAGCCCACCCAAATTTTGTAAAGAAAAAGCAATTACATTTAATTAAATACATCAATCCGTGATAAGACGGTCAGCTGATTTCGAGGTTAACGAAAAATATATTGCATAAACAAAGGAAATCTGGACAGTGTCGTTTCTATTATATTCTACGAATATACCAAACTACTCTTACATGTTAAAAGTGGTTAGATGTACAAAAACACACACGCAAAATATCGGTACTTTCGATCCGACCATCACGGTGGTAGGATCCGATCCATTTATCGAGGGTGAGAAATTTAATGTTAAAGAAAAATGTCTTAATATTTTGGTCTCGTATATTTAGGAGGAAAAATTGAAAGTTGTCTTATCTCATTTTCAGTGAATATAATAGTAAGTATAATAGTTTATTATTAATAATCAACAGTTTACATTATTTTTTAAATTATTAATCGTTAAACATTTATTTTGAAATAAAGCTTTTTAAAAACTTATAAAATGAGTCTTATTAAAACTAGGTTTATTTATCATCCATAACTACTTTTTGCTTTTACGTTTCTATTACTTCGCAAAGGCTAAAACGAATAATTCCTATTTTGTAATATTATGTATCTTGAAATAGTTCGCTTTGTTCAACGATATTCATATTTTGAAGTGGTTTAAATAGGTCAACATCTTCCATATTTTGAAGTGATTCATTTAGGTCAACGTCTTGCATATTTTGAAGTGGTTCGTTTAGGTCAAAGTCTACCATGTATTGAAGTGGTTCATTTAAGTCAACGTCTTTCATATTTTGAACTGATTCGTTTAGGTCAACGTCTACCATATTTTGAAGTGGTTCGTTTAGGTCAACGTCTTCCATATTTTGGAATGGTTCGTTTAGATCAAATATCTCTCTTGTTTTTTTATTTGCGTCCGATGATTGTCCCGTAATATTATTAGATTTAGGTCGTCCTTTTCTTTTACAATATACTTTCGGAGGTAATACCATTGAATCGTCTACAAGAAATAACAAATAAATTACCTTAATTATAATAATTATAAAATGAATGACGAACTGTTCTTGCGTCAACTTTAATATTTGTATATATATTAGGTCAAATGGAAATAATTATTTAAATTATAATAAATACATTCGTATTTTTAAAACATACTTATCATTGGTGCAATAGTATCTCTAATGTAATTAAAGTATTGAAATAACACAGCTATTTAAAGACATAATAATAATGAATTATTAATTTTATTCGTATAAATACAATATATAAATCATATCAGTGGGGAAACTCAATGTGCTTAAATTATATTACAAATTACAGTTGATCGGACTCAATTGATAAATAATTAATTTGTTAATTTTAAATTTACAATATAGAGTTGACACAAAATAATTAATTTCATTTAAAAATAAAAAGTATACACTTTATACACATCGAAGTAAGAGATGTTTATTATAATTACATTTACCAATATTTGATTAAAGCGAATTCGGATATTTACTTTGGAAAATTTATAATAATTTAACATGTATCTACTAAGTATCAACAATTTTCAAATTTTTTATTTTGTTGATATTTATTCCCTTTAAATATCCTACATCTTATTTATTACATAATATATCAGTAATTTCCATCTCATGCTGTAATTTGAAAATCAGAAAGCAAACTAAGGCTGCATTTTTAGAATGAGAATAAATATTATTCCTGACCAAAACATTTAAGAATGTTTAACTTACATATGTAGATATTTTCTAGTTCTATTCCACATACAAAAATAAAGAAGTATAAAATACTAAAAAGTTGTATAGTGAAATATAAATAAGTAAATTGTAATCATATTGTTTTATTTTCATTGTTGATAAGTCTGAAATTTCATTAGTTTAATATTTTTTTATATATGAAATAATAAGTTAATTTAAAAATATCTATCTTACGATTAAGGTAAACTAGTTTGTAGTCTTAATTTATGAAATTAACCTGTACTTATTTTATCTATAATAGGTTTTATACGTACAAACTACACATTTAATTACATATTTTGTTTTAATTAACTGAAAGTGTATTTTTGAAGGCCAAAATGTTCTATCGAATTAAATATAACTCATGCGTACAACATAATAATTTAACAAAAATATGCGTTTGTAGAATTCTACAATTTTTACCTTTCACAATTATTATATACTCACTTAAAGAATGAAAAAAGTGACGTAGGGCTACTTCAGCTGTATCTTTTAAAAAAGTAGAGATTTTTGCTTATTACAACTGAGTACAATTACATTGATTATAATTATATGAATAACATTTATTCATCAAATAATATTTTTGTACTTTCGTATAATTTACTATATTTATTAATTAATTTGGATTATTGTTAAGATATCATAATAACATAGACATAATTTGCATTCTATCCACATAACTATGTAATGTAAAAAAGTATTACTTACTGCTTAAATTGTATATATTTAGTTCTCCTAAATAAAATTATGGATATCTATGTATTTATATGATACATACAATATTATTTTTTTATCATATTATTAACAAGTTCAATATGTAACTATGTATTTATATTAATTTTAATCTTTTTATGTGTATTATTATAATTAATATAGAAGCAGTTTAAAGTGTAGTTTTATTTCAATGTTTCAATAAAATTACAAGGTTTGACACAGAAATATAGAGACTTTTTCAATATAACCCAAACTATAAATGTTATCTATTTAGCGATTATAAAAATATTATTGGGAAACATAAATCTAAGAATACTATCAATATTAATGAAATCGGTTTGTTTTTCTTATATTTATTTACCTTGTTATCAGTGTGTGTTCGACAATATTGCCGGAAATATGTTAGAAATAATAATCGAACATGTTAACATTAAATTTCTTGCTAAATGTAATAAAACTTTCGCGGAATCATTTCGAATGTTAAATTAAGTATATGAAAAATTAACATTGAATAATGTTGTTGATGTTTTCAACATTTTCGTTTTTTAAAAACATGTCAGAACAGGTCGAAAACAGATCAATCATCGTCTTCAACGACTTCTCTACCATTAGAAAACCGTTCGTGCCATTCAAAAACGCGAGCTCGTGATAAGCATTATTTCCATAAACTTCATTTAACATTCGACACTTTTCAATCGTAGTTTTATTTAATTCAGCATGAAATTTAATGAAAACATATTCGATTATTATTTCTAATATATTTCCGGCAATATTATCGAACACAATAATAACAAGGTAAATAAATATAAGGAAAACAAACCGATTTCATTAATACTGATCGTATTCTTACATAAATTTTCTTCTTCTGTTTCTTCTCCTTCTTTTTCATCAGCTTAACGGTTTATTCATGAATTTATTAAGAAATCTCGTTATTTTTGTGTCACACCTGGTACGTATATTTTAAACGTTAAACTAAATAAATAAGGATTTTTGTAATATTATAAATTATACCACGTCACTTTTGAGATAATATTATATTCGATTTCACACTTATCTCATTTAAATCATTTGATGTTAATAATAAAATACATTACACCATCAATCGTATATCTTACGTTGAAAGAATTTAGGTATATCCAACCTGTCCTTGTATCCTAAAGAATATTATAATAACATTTATCATACGAACATTAATCCTGTAGTTTTTATAATGAAACATCAGTATTAAAATTATATTTAAAAACACATGCTAATTTGTGGTATACTTTGAAATACCATGTGATTATTTTAAAGTTCTTTTAAAACATTCTTGGGAATAATGTGGAAAAATATTTTTTAAATTTTCTATATCTAATTGGATTGAATTCTATATTTATACTTACGAATTTTCGCCAAATTTATTTCTGTATGAATATTTATATTGTACACAGTTTAATGACGATTATACACATCATTGAAAAAAATGTATTAAAACTAATACAAACTTTCTGGATTTGCATAATACCAGTCCATTGGGCTTTTAAGCATATTTGGGTTGTCTCTGTAAACTACAAATAAGAATACTTTGTTTAAAATAATATGATATTATAACTTTTTTATTCAAAATAAAATGATGATTTGTTCTTATATGATTTATTTCACGTAATGTACTTTTATTTATTTATACAAACGATAAGTACTCTTCTCGACTGCTCTAAAAATATGTTGTTGGTAAGCGGATAAAATTCCTAAAAAATTCAAATGTATAGTTTTAAGCAGATTTAACTACACTAGAATACATATTAATATTTGATTTAACATTTTAAGTAAGACGATAATATTATATCAGCGAAACATAAAATAATAATGTATAATTTTTTGTATACAATTATAAAATTATAAGAAATACCATGTGTTTCCTGATTGTAAAATTTATTCTTGATAATAGCTAATAATAAATATATGTGAAAATATATGGAGAAAGAAGCTTCAGTTATCAAATATCAATGAAGTAAATCCACATAATAATTAATCATAATAATAAATTAAGTCATGTTTAACTTAAATAGTTAATGCGGGTTGGGTTCGGGCGACGCTTAGGCGTCTTTAGGCGATACTTAAGACTACGTAAGCAGATCTTAGATATCTGGACGTCTCATACGCTTAGACAGTCGTGAATATTAACAATACGACTTTACAAAGAGCATTAGACTGAATATCTTTAAAATTTCCAATGGGTAGAATACGTATATTAAGAATCAATTAATTAGTAAATGAATCCCTTGTCTCGGTCCAGAGTACCCTTCCCGTGAAAACGTAGAGTTATTATACGCAAAATAAAAAATGTACAAATAAAGAATATGATAAAGTAACCAAGTTATATTAGTTAAAGTTTGATTTTAATTATAAATTTAACAAGTAAAGTAATATCACTAAATAATTTCGTTATATTCCATATAATACAAAAATTATGTTTTATAATCAAAAACACAGCAATAAAGTTCGTTAAAGATATTAGGTTCATTTGAAGACGTTAAATTAATTATTTGGTTACCTAACATTAATACGACAAGGTGCATAGATAGAAAAGTAAATACATTGAAATACTGATCGATGTCTATTGAATTTAAGAATCGTCTAATTTTAAATTACTCACCCACGTCATTAAATGCATGTATGAATGCTGCTTTACTGTCATCATTTTCTACAACGTAATGTTACATACATTTAATGAACTTTAATGTCTATTATTATATACATATGTTCCTATGAATTGGTGAATACTAAAACTTCTATAATTTGTAATGTATTAGATAATTTTATAGTCTAAGACTTCTTATATATGTATTTATATATTTAGAATAACTTACCATCAAATCCTCCTAACACCATGAGTTGATCTAAACGATAAATATATATATTATGCCAAAATCAATATATAATAAATAATTATTAAATAATAATGTAAATAAAATTATTTTATTATAACAACATGTTAACAATTATGTGAAATAATGAATAGCTGTAAAATTCGTGCTGTTCTTAGTGTACATCGATATTTTTGCAAAGGATCATCAGCACAGTATTTTTGATTTTTCGCCGCAAACTACATATCAGTTGGTTCGGCAGTTTAATAAACACGCTGAAATCAACACGTTTCTAAATGAAGAATTCCGTTTCGATATGGTACACACGATGTCGTGCACGATTTTTTTTTTTACTTAAATCGTACACAACCATGGTTGTGTCGATGGTTATTACATAGGAGGTATTATATTTTCGTACAAGAAAATACTTACATTTACAATCTTCAGAAAAAGAACAAAAAAAAAATATTAAAAACCTATTTTTGAGTTCTGAAATTTATCTGATAAAACAATATTTGATAGACGTACTGAATCAAAAGTGTATTTTAATTAATAATTCCATAAAACAATACTAAATTGACCATTTACAAACAAACAAAATTAAATAAAGGTATAAATAAAATTGCAGAATTGAATGGGCGAGATTTATATTAAATGAGTGTATAAATTCTTAAAATGGTAAATAAACAAATTTAATATTTAATTCCTTATGGAATTACTTAAAAAATAACTTTCTGAAAGTACATACTTTTTTTCCATTCTGTATCTATTGAAAACAATAAGTTTAAATTGTTTTATCACTAATATAATAAAATTCAGTTTAAAACGGACATAATAAAATTGAGTACAATGATATAACTTTTGTTAAGTAATTATTTCAATATCTATTTTATTCTATACACTACTTACCCGCATCAGCGTTTTCTAAGATAATTGCAATAGTTGCTGCAATAAAAATTAGTTTTCTTGAATCCGTGATCATTTCGTTGTTGTTTAAGTTCAACTAACGTGTACATTTACGTTTCTAACAACTGAAACGGCTAACTGCCACAAATGGTAATGAATTACGAAGTAAACTGAAAAGATGGTCTTGAGCAAACAATGAACAAATTACAAAAATATGCTGAATAGATGGGAATCGAAAAAGACGAAAGTTATTTACTGTATTAGAAAAAACCAATGAAATATTTCGTTTAATGGGAGCCAAACCAAAAGTAAAACGTATTAAATGCTCCAGAGATGGCGTTGCTCTCCGTAACTCGTCGGCGGCAGTTTGTAAATCAGTAGTTTTCCAATTTTGTGAAAACATACATATGTACTTCCTACTAACTTACTAACTAACTAACTTCCTATAAACATATATCTGTATTACAACCTGGGAGGAAGAGGTGCGTACACTGCAATTAACTCAGTTGTACCACTTCCTCGAAAGAGTGTGGTCTTTGCCCGGCAATTATAGACCATAAGAGATTTCGGGTCCTCATCATCCGTATCACATGAGTAACGCCTCGGGCTAATAGAAGATATGCGGTCAGTAGACATCAGCCGCAAACATTGTACACAATGTTCACTACTCAAGTCAAATAGAGCCTGTAATCTATGAGTTAATTAGTTTTTTATAAAAATAAGGTTAACAACAAAATAAAACTGATTCTATGTAGTTTAACATACAATTATATATCCATCATAATTGATAAACTGAAAAATCTAGGTGGTAATTTTAGAAACCACTAATATAAAAACAGTTAAGTAAATTTAATCAACGCTATAGTAATGATTTCACACAGTTAATGATTTTCATAATAATAAGGAAGGTAGTTTGGCATTTTCATTGTGGCGGCGCTAGAGGGGGGCAAGGTAGAACAAGCGCCTTACCCAAATTTGGTTTTGCCCCACCTTTGCCCTACCTGTTGAAGAACAAATGAAAATTTAAATTTCAAGTATTTGTGTATTTACTGTGTTTCATATGTTTCGCTAGGTAACTCGTCGTATTTTTTTTATATGCATTCGTTTAGATTATACACCACCATTTAATTTGATTTCAAAATTGGATTTATTTTGTTAGAAAACGCTAATAATAGAGTATAATCCATGTATTTCAATAATTTATATTACACCCATATAGACGAGTTTTCACTAAATTCCATGATAAATTTGCCATGATCATGCCCCCCCTAGAAAAAACGTCTGATACCGCCACTTTATTCATTTACGCGTTGGTTTTAATCACGACCTAAACAACTAAATATTCTAATGTAAAAATAATACAGTTAGAATATTGCACTTGCCAGTAATTTATAGAAGAAGTACTGATAACTGAATACTTACATGTAAAATACCAAGTAGTCAGAATTATAAGCTATAAATATTAAATAATAAATAAAAGTAATATAAACACTATATAATCTCATTATCACATAAGACAGCAAGTGAGCAAAACAACATTATAAATAACTCATTAGTGGATTGATAAAAACACGATAAACACGTATGAGATTATAGTACATACTACAATTGATTAAATATACATAGATGGCTCATGACAATTGGCGATTCGGAAACAATTGAAATAATATCGAAATGTAACAATAGTTAACATACACTGTATCGCTTCTGAAAATTAATTATAATCGCAATCAAATAGTTTGTAAGTGGTTTTATAAAATGGGGGCGGGGAATTAAACTTTGATGCTAGTTGTCATACAAAGTACAATCCGTAAAACTCAGTTTCAGTAAAATGTTTTACGACAAGAAGTAATCCAATATTACTGTAACATCGTTAGGCACTGTTCGTCGGCGGTGATCATAGTATTTCCAATGGTTCGTAATAGACGTTAAGAATAAATTTGTCCGTCAAGTATGTTAATCTATAACTCAGTCATAATTTATGTAACAAGTACTGTAACACTAGCGTTTGACATGCGAACTATTGAATATTTAACGACATAATTAATAACCTTTATATTTTCTATTTTTTATGCATTCAATTTTCTAATAGTGACAATGTTCTTCCATCTTGTCTCGTAGCAAAACAGATCAAACCTTCCTTTATACACTCGCTTATAAAATATTGGTATACAAAACTATTTCATTTAAGGTTAAAATGTATTATTGTTAAAATATTTAAAATGCTTTTTACATTTATTTTATCGTATTTTATTATATAGATTATAACAATACAGAATCGGACAATGATATCTGAAAGATATCTGTTGATACCGATATTTAATAGAATTAAAATAGTTATAATATAACGATATTACTAATATATATATATATATATATATATATATATATATATATATATATATAAAATATATTATTATATTATAATATATTATATATATATATATGAAATTAATGCATGTTTGAAACATTCATAACTATGACGAAATTTCAATGCGTTACTCCTTGACATAAATATGCGTGTTCTGCACATTTATAATTGCTAAACGATCCATTAGCCATGTCATTCTCTAAACGATTTTTCAACATTGGCAATGGAAAAATTCTATTGCATGGAAATACACAATGTATCAAATTGTCAGAACATTTTTGCAACATATTAGCCACGAAAAATATTTTAATTTGAAAGCACATCCTCAATTTTGCACGTTAGTTACATTTATCATAGGCGACTATATGTAAACGAGATATTTTGGCCGCAAAAAATATCGATGTGGACGAAATTAATTTTACAATACAACAGTATTGCCTGGCATTGAGATGTACAAATCTATCGTCACTGTTGTCGTTCCAGACGAAGCAGTCAACTTTCCTGTTGAATTATTGAATTCACTGGATTTACTAGGAATGCCACCACATAACTTGCGATTAAAAATTGGTTCACCAATTATTTTGCTTCGTAATTCAAATGCACCTAAGCTAAGTAAGGCCATAAGATTGGTAGTAAAAAAATTTTTACAATGTTTTTGTAGCTAACATTTTGAACGGCAAGTTTCAAGATGAAGTTGTTTGCCTGCCACGGATTCCAATATCACAAGGCTAAACAATGTCTATTTGTGAACTGAGTCTAGAAAATCTGTGCTTCTCACATGGACAATTTTGTATCGCGTGTTCTCACGTTAGAAAACCATCAAGCTTGTTCATTTGTGCACCTCAGGAATTGACGAGAAACATTGTTTATCAACTCACATTAAGATAAAAACAAAACAAACTTTATTACTTAGTATTAAGATTCAACATTTATTTCAATAATTTCCTTTTTTCACATTAATAAAAATATAACTGTCATGAAGAGGTATAGCCGTATAAAAGTACGGGACAGTTAGTATTAAATAATTATATATTATAATTATTATTGTGTATACATTTAATAATAAAATTTAAATGTAATAAATATTATCAATTGGATAGTATTTTAAGTTATCCATTTCTATTTTTATTTCTAATTGGGATGCTTAAATTTCTGTTTGTTTTTGTTAATATAGTTTATATACAGAAACTAATAAAAAAGTTTAAAAGATAGTTCTTTAAGAAATTGTGAAGGATATTAAAAATGCACGATACTACTTTCACTTTTACTTTTGATTTTTTTGTCGAACATTCGGTAAAATTTATAAAATGTCAAATTTGTTTATGAAAATTTGATCAAGATCGAAAATAAATTGATAAAAAGTAGAATTTGATATTATTAATGATAAGGACATAGACTAGGTATTACGCTCATTAATAATAATAATATAATATATAATAATCACGCCTGGAAATAACGAAAAAAATTTTCGCGAGATAATGTTGAAGTATCATAAGCGAAATCTATGTTGACATCACAGTTATGCATTTTGATGCATTAACTCGTTAAATACCCGCAACTGTATGTAAATGCATTTAATTCAGGAATCTCAAAGGATCAATAATGTTTTGGATCTATAGGCAATGGACAAGTATTTACAAGATGTACTTTTTCTGGAAAAATAATTTTTAAATGATCAGATTGTGATTCTTGTAGACCAATTAAAACGTTATCTAAATCATCTAAATAATTTGTTCCTTTAGAATATTCGAAATAATTAATACTAAAAATTTTGTAAGGTACGTTTTAATTGTATACAAGATGTGTCATACAGTTGCAATTCTTTGTTCTAACAGTAACAAAGAAGTTTCTAAGCAATCCTGAATTAGTCTGCTGAATTAGCTGAATTTTTCGGGTGTAATACCTAGAGTATCAGTAAACAGTCCTATCAACAAATTCTTAATATTTTGTTCTCGTATATTTAGGAGAAAAAATTGAAAGTTGACTTATCTCATTGTCAGTGAGTATAATAATAAGTATAATAGTTTATTATTAATAATCAACAGTTTACATTATTTTTTAAATTATTAATCGTTAAACATTTATTTTGAAATAAAGCTTTTTAAAAACTTATAAAAGGTGTCTTATTAAAACTAGATTTATTTATCATCCATAACTACTTTTTTCTTTTACGTTTCTATTACTTCGCTAAGGCTAAAACGAATAATTCCCTTCATAGAATGATGTATCTTGGAATAGTTCGTCTTATTAAACGTCTTCCATATTTTGAAGTGGTTCGTTTAGGTCAACGTCTTCCATATTTTGGAATGGTTCGTTTAGATCAAATATCTCTCTTGTTTTTTTATTTGCGTCCGATGATTGTCCAGTAATATTATTAGATTTAGGTCGTCCTTTTCTTTTACAATATGCTTTCGGAGGTAATACCATTGAATCGTCTACAAAAAAAACAAATAAATTACCTTAATAATAATAATTATAAAATGAATGACGAACTGTTCTTGCATGAACTTTAATATTTGTATACATATTAGGTTAAAAAGAAATAATTATTTAAATTATAATAAATACATTTGTTTATTAAAGTTTCAGTTAGAAAAAAGCTATGTAAAAATATATTTTTTTATTGACAAATGTATGCACACGTTAATACAATATTATATACAAATGTAGACGGCTAAATGAAATTCAATTATTTGGTACTAATCGCCTTATATTATTCGTATTTTTAAAACATACTTATCATTGGTGCAATAGTATCTCTAATGTAATTAAAGTATTGAAATAACACAGCTATTTAAAGACATAATAATAATGAATTATTCATTTTATTCGTATAAATACAATATATAAATCATATCAACGGGGAAACTCAATGTGCTTAAATTATATTACAAATTACAGTTGATCGGACTCAATTGATAAATAATTAATTTGTTAATTTTAAATTTACAATATAGAGTTGATACAAAATAATTAATTTCATTTAAAAATAAAAAGTATACACTTTATACACATCGAAGTAAGAGATGTTTATTATAATTACATTTACCAATATTTGATTAAAGCGAATTCGGATATTTACTTTGGAAAATTTATAATAATTTAACATGTATCTACTAAGTATCAACAATTTTCAAATTTTTTATTTTGTTGATATTTATTCCCTTTAAATATCCTACATCTTATTTATTACATAATATATCAGTAATTTCCATGTCATGCTGTAATTTGAATATCAAAAAGCAAACTAAGGCTGCATTTTTAGAATGAGAATAAATATTATTCCTGACCAAAACATTTAAGAATGTTTAACTTACATATGTAGATATTTTCTAGTTCTATTCCACATACAAAAATAAAGAAGTATAAAATACTATAAAGTTGTATAGTGAAATATAAATAAGTAAATTGTAATCATATTGTTTTATTTTCATTGTTGATAAGTCTGAAATTTCATTAGTTTAATATTTTTTTATATATGAAATAATAAGTTAATTCAAAAATATCTATCTTACAATTAAGGTAAACTAGTTTGTAGTCTTAATTTAGGAAATTAACCTGTACTTATTTTATCTATAATAGGTTTTATACGTACAAACTACACATTTAATTACATATTTTGTTTTAATTAACTGAAAGTGTATTTTTGAAGGCCATAATGTTCTATCGAATTAAACATAACTCATGCGTGCAACATAATAATTTATCAAAAATATGCGTTTGTAGAATTCCACAATTTTTACCTTTCAAAATTATTATATACTCACTTAAAGAATGAAAAAATTCACGTAGGGCTACTTCAGCTGTATCTTCTAAAAAAAGTAGAGATTTTTGATTATTACAACTAAGTACAATTACATTGATTATAATTATATTAATAACATTTATTCATCAAATAATATTTTTGTACTTTCGTATAATTTACTATATTTATTAATTAATTTCGATAATTGTTAAGATATCATAATAACATAGACATAATTTGCATTCTATCCACATAACTATATAATGTATAAAAGTATTACTTACTGCTTAAATTGTATAAATTTAGTTCTCCTAAATAAAATTATAGATATCTATGTATTTATATGATACATACAATATTATTTTTTTATCATATTATTAACAAGTTCAATATGTAACTATGTATTTATATTAATTTTAATCTTTTTATGTGTATTATTATAATTAATATAGAAGCAGTTTAAAGTGTAGTTTTATTTCAATGTTTCAATAAAATTACAAGGTTTGACACAGAAATATAGAGACTTTTTCAATATAACCCAAACTATAAATGTTATCTATTTAGCGATTATAAAAATATTATTGGGAAACATATATCTAAGAATACTATCAGTATTAATGAAATCGGTTTGTTTTTCTTATATTTATTTACCTTGTTATCTGTGTGTGTTCGACAATATTGCTGGAAATATGTTAGAAATAATAATCAATCATGTTAACATTAAATTTCTTGCTAAATGTAATAAAACTGTCGCGGAATCATTTCGAATGTTAAATTAAGTATATGAAAAATTAACATTGAATAATGTTGTCGATTTTTTCAACATTTTCGTTAGTTAAAAACATGTCAGAACAGGTCGAAAACAGGTCGATCATCGTCTTCAACGACTTCTCTACCATTAGAAAACCGTTCGTGTCATTCAAAAACGCGAGCTCGTGATAAGCATTCTTTCCCATAATCTTCATTTAACATTCGACACTTTTCAATAGTAGTTTGATTTAATTCAGCATGAAATTTAATGTAAACATGTTCGATTATTATTTCTAACATATTTCCGGCAATATTATCGAACACACTAATAACACGGTAAATAAATATAAGGAAAACAAACCGATTTCATTAATACTGATCGTATTCTTACATAAATTTTCTTCTTCTTCTTCTTCTTCTTCTTCTTCTTCTTCTTCTTCTTCTTCATCAGCTTAACGGTCCATTCAGGAACAGCGCTGCCATCAAAATCTCTCTCCATCTATTTCTGATACGCTGTCTGTAAAGGTTGTGTTCTGGTCTATTATTAATAAATCGTTGATCACTACGTCAATCCATCGGGTTTTGGGTCGTCCTAGGGGTCTTGTTTTATTTATTTTGTTGACTTACTCATTTTTAATTAACTGCCCGTCGTTTCTCCATGCATGCCCGAATCATTCTAGCCGTGTTTTCCTAATAAAGGAGAGTATGTCTGGCTTATTGTATAGTCTCTTTATATTTTCATTGTTTCTTCTTTCATAGGTCTGTATTTCCGGATTAAAGATTGATCCGTATATGGTTCGAAACACTTTCCTTTCGAACGTAAAAAGTCTCTTGTTATCGCCTTTGATCAAAGACCAGGTTTCACCAGCGTATGATAATACAAGAAGGTTTTTATGGTATAGTAGTATAGTAGTATCATTAATTCTCTAGATAACAGCTGTAACGTTCTCACAGATTTAATAATATTAAAATAATATCTATTTCCACTCGTGATCCGTTCGTCTATTTCTATATGCATATCATTTTTGTTATTAATGTTCACGCTTAAGTACTTTAAATCATCAACTTTTTCAAAATAATAAATTTTTAATAATTAAATTATAAATAATAAGATAAATTTTTACTAATGAAATTTCAATAATCGCTAAGTAGATAACGTTAATAGTTGGGTTTTATTGAGAAATCTCGTTATTTTTGTGTCATACCTAGTGCGTATTACTACTATATGTTTTAGAAGTCAAACTAAATTAAAACGATTTTTGAAATATTATCATAAATGATTCCACGTCACTTTTGGGATAATATTAAATTCGATTTCACACTTATCTTATTAAAATCATTTTATGTTAATAATAAAAAACATTACAACATAAATCGTATATCTTACGTTGAATTAATGTAGGAACATCCACCCTGTCATTGTATCCTAAATAATATTATAATAACATTTATCATACGATTATTAATCCTGTAGTGTTTCTAATGAAACATCAGTATTAAAAGTATATTTAGAAACACATGATAATTTGTGGTATACTTTGAAATACCATGTGATTGTTTTAAAGTTTTTTTAAAACATTCTCGAGAATAATGGGGAAAAATATTTTTAAAATTTTAATAAATGTATTGTTTTAAGATTTTAATTTTGATTTAATTAAATCTAATTAAAAAAATTAATTTAATTAAAGAAGGTATATACTACCTCTAATAGTGATAAAACAATATTTTGAAGACATTTTTATTTGCTAGATGTGTGCTACTACTGTTAATTAATTATGGATAATAGTCAATGGTATTAAAATTCATTGTCAAGATTTATTTATGTAGTTAACTAAACGTATACAGTACAAAATTCATATTAGATGCACAATTAATATGTAGTAATTAACACTTTATTTATATAAATAATATGATATACTTACGAATTTTTGACAAATCTATTTCTGTATGAATATTTATATTGTACACAGTTTAATTACGACTATACACATCATTGAAAAAAATGTATTACAACTAATACAAACTTTCTGGATTTGCGTAATACCAGTCCATTGGGCTTTTAAGCATTTTTGGGTTATCTCTGTAAACTGCAAATAGGAATACTTTGTTTAAAATAATATGATATTGTAACTTTTTTATTCAAAACAAAATGATGATTTGTTCTTATATGATTTATTTCACGTAATGTACTTTTATTTATTTATACAAACGATAAGTACTCTTCTCGACTGCTCTAAAAATATGTTTTAGGTAAGCGGATAAAATTCCTAAAAAATTCAAATGTATAGTTTTAAGCAGATTGAACTACACTAGAATACATATTAATATTTGATTTAACATTTTAAGTAAGACGATAATATTATATCAGCGAAACATAAAATAATAATGTATAATTTTTTGTATACAATTATAAAATTATAAGAAATACCATGTGTTTCCTGATTGTAAAATTTATTCTTGATAATAGCTAATAATAAATATATGTGAAAATATATGGAGAAAGAAGCTTCAGTTATCAAATATCAATGAAGTAAATCCACATAATAATTAATCATAATAATAAATTAAGTCATGTTTAACTTAAATAGTTAATGCGGGTTGGGTTCGGGCGACGCTTAGGCGTCTTTAGGCGATACTTAAGACTACGTAAGCAGATCTTAGATATCTGGACGTCTCATACGCTTAGACAGTCGTGAATATTAACAATACGACTTTACAAAGAGCATTAGACTGAATATCTTTAAAATTTCCAATGGGTAGAATACGTATATTAAGAATCAATTAATTAGTAAATGAATCCCTTGTCTCGGTCCAGAGTACCCTTCCCGTGAAAACGTAGAGTTATTATACGCAAAATAAAAAATGTACAAATAAAGAATATGATAAAGTAACCAAGTTATATCAGTTAAAGTTTGATTTTAATTATAAATTTAACAAGTAAAGTAATATCACTAAATTAATTTCGTTATATTCCTTATAATACAAAAATTATGTTTTATAATCAAAAACACAGCAATAAAGTTCATTAAAGATATTAGGTTCATTTGAAGACGTTAAATTAATTATTTGGTTACCTAACATTAATACGATAAGGTGCATAGATAGAAAAGTAAATACATTGAAATACTGATCGATGTCTATTGAATTTAAGAATCGTCTAATTTTAAATTACTCACCCACGTCATTAAATGCATGTATGAATGCTGCTTTACTGTCATCATTTTCTACAACGTAATGTTACATACATTTAATGAACTTTAATGTCTATTATTATATACATATGTTCCTATGAATTGGTGAATACTAAAACTTCTATAATTTGTAATGTATTAGATAATTTTATAGTCTAAGACTTCTTATATATGTATTTATATATATTTTAATATTAGAATAACTTACCATCAAATCCTCCTAACACCATGAGTTGATCTAAACGATAAATATATATATTATGCCAAAATCAATATATAATAAATAATTATTAAATAATAATGTAAATAAAATTATTTTATTATATCAACATGTTAACAATTATGTGAAATAATGAATAGCTGTAAAATTCGTGCTGTTCTTAGTGTACATCGATATTTTTGCAAAGGATCATCAGCACAGTATTTTTGATTTATCGCCGCAAACTACATATCAGTTGGTTCGGCAGTTTAATAAACACGCTGAAATCAACACGTTTCTAAATGAAGAATTCCGTTTCGATATGGTACACACGATGTCGTGCACGATTTTTTTTTTTTTACTTAAATCGTACACAACCATGGTTGTGTCGATGGTTATTACATAGGAGGTATTATATTTTCGTACAAGAAAATACTTACATTTACAATCTTCAGGAAAAGAACAAAAAAAAAATATTAAAAACCTATTTTTGAGTTCTGAAATTTATCTGATAAAACAATATTTGATAGACGTACTGAATCAAAAGTGTATTTTAATTAATAATTCCATAAAACAATACTAAATTGACCATTTACAAACAAACAAAATTAAATAAAGGTATAAATAAAATTGCAGAATTGAATGGGCGAGATTTATATTAAATGAGTGTATAAATTCTTAAAATGGTAAATAAACAAATTTAATATTTAATTCCTTATGGAATTACTTAAAAAATAACTTTCTGAAAGTACATACTTTTTTTCCATTCTGTATCTATTGAAAACAATAAGTTTAAATTGTTTTATCACTAATATAATAAAATTCAGTTTAAAACGGACATAATAAAATTGAGTACAATGATATAACTTTTGTTAAGTAATTATTTCAATATCTATTTTATTCTATACACTACTTACCCGCATCAGCGTTTTCTATGATAATTGCAATAGTTGCTGCAATAAAAATTAGTTTTCTTGAATCCGTAATCATTTCGTTGTTGTTTAAGTTCAACTAACGTGTACATTTACGTTTCTAACAACTGAAACTGCCGACTGCCACAAATGGTAACGAGTTACGAAGTAAACTGAAAAGATGGTCTTAAACAAACAATGAACAAATTAAAAAAAATATGCTGAAAAGATGGGAATCGAAAAAAGACGTAAGTTCCGTATTATAAAACCGTATATGAGAAAAATACAAACATAATATTTTGTTTAAGCGGCGCCACACCAAAAGTAAATCGTATTCAATGCTCCAGAGATGGCGTTGCTCTCCGTAACTCGTCGGCGGCAGTTTGTAAGTCAGTAGTTTTCCAATTTTGTGTTAACATATATATGTTCTTCCTACTATCTTAGTAACTGACTTCCTATAAACATACATCTGTACTACAACCCGGGAGGATGAGGAGTGTATACTGCAATTAACTCAGTCGTACCACTTCCTCGAAAGGGTATGGTCTTAGCCCGGCAATTATAGACCATAAGACATATCGGGTCCTCATCAGCCGTATCACATGAGTAACGTCTCGCGCTAATAGAAGATATGCGGTCAGTAGACATCAGCCGCAAACATTGTACACAATGTTCATTATTCAAGTCAAATAGAGCCTGTAATCTATGAATAATTTAGTTTTTTTTAAATTTAATGCATGTTTGAAACAATCATAACTATGAAGAAATGTCAATGTGATACGCCTTATTTTAATTTACGTGTTCAACTGCTAAACAATCCATTGGCACTGTCATTCTCTAAACGATTTTTCAACATTGGCAATGGAAAAATTCTATTGCATGGAAATACACAATGTATCAAATTGTCAGAAAATTTTTGCAACAGTAGCCACGAAAAATATTTTGATTTGAAAGCACATCCTCAAATTTGCACGTTAATTACATTTATCATAGGCGACTATGTAAACGAGAAATTTTGGCCACAAAGAATATTGATATTGACGCAATTAATTTTACAATACAACAGTATCGCCTGGCAATGAGATATTCATATCGAACGACTCTGTTTTCGATCCTGACGAAGCAGACAACGGGACAATCCTGTTTTAAACGAGACGTATGGTCACCTTAATCTAAATTTAAATGGATTGTATACAGTTAAAATATAAGTAATAAATAATAATATAAGTCATCTTACATTTATCACACTATAAACCGTGAATATAACAGTTTCACCAATTTCTGTAGTCTGATTTAATCTATTTTTATATTTTTTTACGAATTTTATTACAAAACTTCAATTATTTCCTATAAATTATAACATTAAAGTTTATATAAGGTGAATTTGGTTTTTTACGTATATAATTATTGTATAAAATATTTTGTGGTATCTCCGACCGTTTGTCAAATATATATACGAGTATCATGATAATAATTCAAGGAATCATTTGTGTCAAAAAAAAAAAATCTTTCTAATTTTTTTTCTTAAATAATGATTTTACGAGAAACTTTTTTTGAAAATTGTAAAGACAATATGTGGTTAATTAAGGTCTTATATATTTTTATGGCATGTGTTATAGTTTTTTAATAAAATTCGGAAATATTAAAACTACCCTTTTTGTAATATTCAACACCAAGTGCAGAGGTTGAGTAATATTTTCAAAGTTCTACCTAAATTACTTTATTTTATGAATTAACAAATTTAGAGGGTACAGACTAAAATATATTAGATAAAATATAATTGTATATAAATAAGGACCACATCTAATATACAAATTGTTAAACTGAATTCTATTATTAAAATGTAAAGTGTATTTTTGTTGATACATATTCAAAAAGTAAAATACTTAATTTGTTCTCAATTATATGTCCAACATAATAAAAAATGTATGTAAAGTTTTAAACCTGTTGATTTATTTTTTCTCGAGTTTTCCATATGTTGAAAATTGTCAAGTAGCCTAATTCATTAGCCATGTACGATTTGTTTTCAAATTTGTCGTTTTTTCAGTTGTAAATTGATTTCGTTTGCCCATCTTTTCGCAATGTGTTATTTATTTATTCATAGTTTGTTCAAGAACACCTTTTTAGTACCTCGAAATCAGTGTAACACTTGTAGTAGCTCATGTGCCTAACTTAAATGCACATTCTAGTTAAACTTAATCAATAACAAAATAATTATGAATTCAAGAAATCTAATTTTTATTGTAGCAACTATTGCAATTATCTTCGAAAAAATTAATGCGGGTAAGTAGTGTATAGAATAAAATAGGAAATATTGAAATAATTACTCAACAAAAGATATATCAATAAAATATATAAGAGAACTTGTGATTATTTTATACACAAATGTTTAAAACTCGAAATCACTTATGTATAAAAGATTTATCACTGTACATAATTTTATTACGCCCGTGCCAAACTGAATTATACTACATTGGTGACAAAACAATTTGAATTCATTATTTCCAATAGATGATAAATGGACTAAAAGTATGTATTTTCAGAGAGTTACTTATTAAATAATTCTATTAGAAATAAAATATTTATTTCAAATGAAATAAAAATATAAAGGTTTTCATTTTCGGAATATATACACTCATATTCTAATATAAATCTCGTCCATTCATTAATGAAATTTTATTCATAAGTTTATTTATTTACTTTTATTTATAAATGTTAATTTACTATAGTTTTATGAAATAAATAATTAAAATTCTATTTTGATAGAGCACGTCAACAAAATATTGTTTTAACAGATCCGTTTTGGTACACACGATAGATTTTTCGTATGTCACTAACATAAGGAATTGTGAGACGAAATAGAGTGTTTAAATAAGTGACAGACTGACGTCTCGTATCTAGTGTGTCCGAAAAGAAAACGAAATATTTTCATTTTGAAAATACGTTATTTATTAACATATTTAAATTTTTAATATAATTTTCAGAAGTATAATCTTTTTAGAAATTAATTAACGTATACTATTTTTATACTATAATTTTTTTTTTTTAGAAATGATTCTTACATTAATCGCATCGAATATATTCTTTTATAAATATGTACTATCGGTTATAACGAATTACAGTAAAATGTATAATTTCATTTTATTTAGTGTCACTCGGACACTAAAAAGTGTAGTTCATTCTGTTTTTTTGTTAACATGATAAATAAAAATGCAAATACAATTAGTCTAGATACATATTACGTATAATTCATAATTTTGTTCTATTCCTATAGAGTGTCTGCGTAAGTTTTTTATTCTGTGTAATATATATTTTTATATTACGTAAGAAAAGATGTAAAAATGAAAAACTTAATGTTTTACTGTATAATTGAATTATATTTTAATTAATTTCTTTCATAACTACAATTGAACTTCTAACCAAACAAATTAATGTACATAAAGAACAGCACGTATTTTGCAACTGTTAAATAATGCACATAGTTATTAAATGTCGTTGTTATTAAATTATTTTATTTAAATTGTTATTGTTACATTTATTTTAAATACACATTTTAACGTTAAATATATTAATCATTTAGATCAACTCATAAAAATCGGGAAATTTAAGAGTAAGTTATTCAATATATATATATATATATATATATATTAGAAGTCTTGAATTAAAAAATACTTAATGCTTAACAAATTTCAAACCTTATAGTTTTTACAAATGCAGTGTAACATAGGTATTTAATAATTGACAATAATATTTATAAAATGTATGTACTTTTACGTTGTAGAAAACGCTAACAGTAAATCAGTTTTCAGACATGCGTTTAACAACTTGAGTGAGTAGTCTAAAATTAGAATACTCTTAAATTCAATATACATTGAGCAGTATTTTAATGTATATACTTATCTATCTATGCACCTTGCCGTATTCATATTAGGTAACCAAATAATGCATTTTATATCTTACCAACTTCAGTGTTGTATTTCTCTATATTATCATACTAAATTATTGTATTTTATCACAGATAAAAATGTGATGGGCACTAAGAAAATGATATTTTTCGAGGTATTCAGAGATGTTTAAACTACTCTGTAGAAAAAATTTCATTATAGAATATGGGGAATTATATTACAATAAATATATAAAATCATTTTAAAATTTTACAAAAGAAAAGTATAATTAAACATTTAAAAAAATATATTATCGTCTTTGTTATCTGAAACTTCTAATTGCACTAATACTAACTAATGAAAATCCTTATATGTCAAAAAAATGTCATGCAAAGTGTATCGTAAAAACAAATATTTTTTAAATACACATTGAATTGTTGGAAAACACATTAACATTTAATGTTTCTACAAGAAACGTATTAAATTATACTAGGTTTCTTAATGAATTGACTGCTAGTATACATTTTTTGTACATTTACACCTGGTACATGAAATATTCTACATGCGATCCAAAAGTGTTCAAAATTACCGAAAATACCGTGGCAGTTAATCTGTTAAATAATTTGCTTGAAGAAAAAATATATATTAGAATATATTAAAATATAATAATGATCCCTAGTTATTATTATTATTAATATAATGCATATTAATTAATTTAAATAAATAAACAAATTATTTGTAAGTGCCAAGTTATAACATAAACCTTATTGATGTCGAAATACAATTAGAATTTTTAAATTTAATTATAACTATTAATTACGGTTTCAAATGAGTCATGAAAACTACCAATACTATTCATGTTTTTGCGATTTCAGTCGTAATATATAATCTCGTGTTATACTCAATAAGGGTGACCAGGGATAATGAAAACAATTGTATACAGTTAATATAATATAACTATTTAAATGTTTAACCTTTCCTCGTTACATATATGGTTAAAACCAGATTTTAATTAATGTAATTTGGACACTCTTTTATACCTTTGATTTGTATATTTTTCGCTTTGTGCATAACATAAAATATGTTTTTATAAGTACGGTACTCTGAACACAAAGGATACGTCCGCTAATCGACTGATTCCTAACAATCGGCTTCTGTTCGTTGGGAATTTTAAATTTATTTCGGTTATGCTCTCCCTACACGGCTAGGACATGCTCCACAAACATGACTTCAGGCAGCGAGACTAAGAATGCTTATCACGAAGGACCTGCCGTTTGCAAACGCTTATTGTTAATATTCACAACTGTCTAAACGAATGCAACGTTCAAATGTCTGAGACCTTTTTACAACAACGTTGTATTAAGCGGGACCCGAACCTAACAAGCAATCATTTTTGCCGAAGTATAATATTTAGCAGGAGCGTTTCACCAAACACAAGTGTCTTTATTATGTTTTCTATAGATTCCATAAAAAGTTGTGGTTAAAAGATTAACAGTACACAAAATTAATTATTTAAGTTAAACTTTAATATAAACATCAATTTAATTATTAACTAACTGATGTATACAATTTATATTTGATAACTTAACCATATATATTAACACATAATTTTTAATTAGGTATTTTGAAGAATAAAACGTATAATACGCAGAAAAAAGGTATTTTTTATAATTCAACTATTATATTTAAATATATATATTTAACTATTTACACAATATATTATACACTATTATTCATTTAACATGTATTATTTTATGTTTGGTCGATATAGTATTATTATATATTCTACTATATATATATATCTGTATCTACGAGTATATAATATATATAATCTATATAAATGCTGTTGGTTGGTAACCGCATCACTTGAGAACAGCCGGACCGATTTGGCTAATATTTTTTAAATGTTCGTAATAGTCCAAGTATGGCTTTTAAGAAAAGAAAAATTGAAGAATTTTGCCGGAAAAATTTGAAAATTCAGGAAAGTTTTATTAGTAACGGCTAATCATAGGAAGCACTTATCCAATTTTCATGTAATTTAATATTGATTTGTAGATTACTCTACGCAAAATGTTATAAACATAGCTTAAAAAATATCCGTCTAGTGTTGAATGAGTGATGAATTCGGAAGAATATTTCACACGAGGAAAATTGGTTATTGATTATTTTGGATTTTATTATTGGTTATTATGTTATTGATTACAATGTGGTTAACATTTTTTAACAATGAATGTTCTAACTAATGTTCTAAACTAATTCTCACAGCTACTTATTGGTTTTTTTTTTTGTTTCATATTATGTATTTAATTTTATAATTTCTTTCGTAAATAAATAAGAACAATTATATTTGTGTGGATAATTTCCCATCAACGCAATCGACATAATTAAATTGAATTGATACAATTTAATTGCACTGCAATGCCGCCAATAAGACGGAGCAATTTAGGTCGTAGAATTCGGAATGCTACAAAAAAAAAACAAAAACAAAAACAAGAAGAAAAGAGAAAATGCAAACGAAAATGATATGCATCGAATGAGACATTATCAGTCAATAAAAACCAATCGTGTGACAATGAATTTGAAAAATCGTGTATGAAGACAAATAAATTTTCGTCGAATAGTCACTGAGTTGCATTCCGTTACAACGTGACAATTGATTACAATGCAGACCAATCCATTGTTATTGGATCGATAAGCCCACGTTGCAAGGTATTGAAATACAGAAATGAAAGTCCTGAATTAGGCCAATAGAGCCATTGTGCTATTAGTTTCTGGAACAGGAATAAATTCCAAACATTCCCCGACACAAAACCAAAAATATAACGATTGTTTCCAAATTACTTAATTTGGCACAACAAATGTGTTTTGGGACAATGTCATGCCCACTTTTAAGGTAATCTTTCACAACATTTAATACTTCCACACAACACACATTCACATCATTCGACACTTCTACAGAACATAATTATTCGAAAAAGAATTATTAACCTTTACAGATTCAAGGTCGAATATATCATCGAGGAGGCTCGCTATTGCCACCGACGGATATAGACTATACATTTCTGCATATATATTTCATGGGTAATTCATCACAAGAAGTAGATTAGCGTTGTACACACAACATTTCGGTGAAAAGGCCAATTGTGGAAAAACTGCAAACTTTCTTCATAAATACAACGAATTGATTGTATTGTTCAAAACCGCACTAGACTGTGCCATCTGACAATCACAAAATTGTAATCAGAGCCAATATGACATCTGCAGGTGAACACGCAAGACGTCTTGATGCGCCAACAATTGATGAAGTCACCATTGTCGTCGTTAGTGAAAATTTGGAGTCCCACAATATCGTTCTACATCAGTGAAACGATCAATTGCAACGTGTATACGAAACGCACCGATCATATAATGCGTTGCAATATCTCATTATATTTGGGCAAGATAAAGACTATTATATTTCTATATTTTTTCTAATAAGATTAATTCTTTTTACTGACAAAAAAAAATTAATCTACAGGCGCTGAAACGAATAAAAAAGTAATTTCAATGAACTATTATTCATATCGACTGATGGTTCGTGAAAATGAGGATAATCACATCTTAAAATGTCGGCATCTATTTCACCAATATGCTGTCGATATGTTTGTCAAACTTGAAACTGAGCGATTGACATTCATCAGATTAAACCAGAAAAAACGCCATTCCGAAGAGTATATTCACCTTCGAAATGCCATAAATGCTGACGAAAACGCACTAAATGTCGATTGATGCAAATCTACTAAATAATCAAAATCGGTTTTGTGTTGCGATGATTCTGTTGGCAGGTAATTTTCGCCAAACATTGCAAGTGATCTACGGTCAACGTCAGCCGATGAACTTAATGCATGTTTGAAGTCGTTAAAATACATTTGTGAAAATACGTCAAGACAATCAAATTAAGTATGAACATGCGTGTTGAGTTGCAAAAGGACCAATGTGGAGAAATGTTTTCAAAGCAATTGCTAGACATTGGCAATGGAAAAATCCCCGTGGACAGTTTGGCTAGCTGCATTAAATTCCCGGTAAATTTTTGCCAATTCACCGAATCAAATATCGAACTCACCTGAAAGGTATTTCCAAACATTGTTCAAAATTACAAAAATCATGTATGGTTGAGCAAATGTGCTATATTGGCAGCGAAAAATTTCATTGTTTTGATTGTTTATTTGAACATCGAAATAGAAATTTAAGTAAAACATCTTTACATTCATTGTGATATAAAATTTAAATCACGTTTCCAATAATTTTTCACAAATTCACAAAACGATAAAAAAAAATTTATTAAAATTTAAAGAGGACAACGCTGTTGAGACAGCTAGTAAATAAATAAATATGATTTTTTATTTTAGGGATTTTATATGCCTATTTTAATGAAATTTACAATGCAGTCATGGCAGGTATGTATCGTTTGTGTCAATAATTAATATGTGTTATGTGAAATAAATCATCTATTGATTCTGGAAAAAATTATAATATCATTTTATTTTAATCAAAATCTTCGTTCTGCAGTACACACAAATAACCCAGATCTGCTTCAAAACCCAATGAACTGGTTACTTAATAACCCAGAAAGTTTGTAAAAATTTTATTTAATTTGTTTCAACGGTTTCTATACTCGTAATTGTATTGTATATAATATAAGTATTCATACAGAAATAGATATATCAAAAATTCGTAAGTATATCATATTATTTATATAAATAAAGTGTTAATTACTACAAACTATTTGTACATCTTTTATGAATTTTATACCATATACGTTAAGATTACTACGAAAAAAATGTTGACAATAATTTTTAAAAATATCAACACTTATCTATAATTAATTAATAGTTGTAACAGTAGTAACAGTAGTAACAACAAGTAGGGGATTGGTAAAAACCTGCACGCGACGCCCCTGCATTGTTTTCTGTTCGATAGACCAGACTAACTAACTAATCATACCAATACCAGTGCAAAATATGCTAATACCACCAAAACGGTCCTTTTCAGGACCAAACTCAGTTCAAACCATACTATCGTAAAATATTAGGAGCTTCTCAACATGTATGGGGGAGCTTCTATCCACCCTATGTGCTGAGAATGACTGCAATATAGGTTGTGTACAAAAAACGCACCGAGACAAGGCCAACTCACAACCAAAAATACCGGGAATGAAATTGAATGAAGAGATACCTAGTAAAAAAATACGGAAATACAATTTTCTTAAAACCTAGATTGATCATAAAAAGTGCAGAGCATTGCAATAAAGTAAATATCCAAATAATTACAATAGAAGTTAAAGACTGTTTTAAATAACATATTGCTAACCTCAAATGGTATTTCGAAATATACCAAAAAAAATTGTATTTCGCATTTAAATGTAATTTCAAAATTATTGTCTCATTTTAAATAATACATGATAAATGGTCTTTTGACAAATAATTTTATTATTATCCAGGAAATTACCAAGACAAATCGAATTTTATGAATTTTTTTGAAAGCAAGTAGTATTTGTTCCATAATATAATATATATATAAAACACATTATCATAATCATAAAATGTTTAACTGAAATACGTGTAAAATCTAATTTAATATTATTCCAAAAATATAATGTGAAACATTTATAATATTTAAAAAATCGTTCTCATTTAGTAAAACTTTTTAAAAAAAACATATTTTTATTGAATCATTGAAACTAAAGATCGTTTCAAACTACTTCTATATTATAATATACACAACAAATTTAAATTAATATAAATATACAATTATATTTTAAATTTGTTATTATTATGGACGTAAAATATTATATGTTTTATAACTAAATAATCAATAATTATATTTAGTGGAAGTTAATAGATACAATTTAGGCAGTAAGTCATTTTTTGTACATTACATAGTTATACGAATAGGTCGAATGAAAATTATGTCTATGATATTATTATATCTTAACAATTCATCATCATTCATCACTGGCGTTTATAACTCTATTAGAGTTTTTGCCGCCAACACTATGTCTCTCCATTTCTCTCGATCTTGGATAATTTGAAATTATCTTAACAATTAGCAAAATTAATACATTTATTATATGAAAGTACAAAAATTTTGATTGATGATTAAATGTTATTTATATAGTTATGATCAACATAATGTACTCAGATATAATAAGCAATTTTTTTTCTTTTTAAAAGATACAGCTGAATTTGCTCTACAGCAGTTTTTTAACAGATTCGGTGAGAAACTAAAAATTGTGTTATGTGAATTAATAGAATTTCTAAATGCATATTTCTGAAAATACTTATGTTGTTCGCATAAGTTTGGTTCAATTCAAAATAACATTTTTTCGAAATCTCTTTCTTCAAACATAAACTTTTTGTTAATTAAATCAAAATCTTTAATTAAATATATAGTTTGTACATATTACACATGTTACAAATAAAAGAAGTACATTTTGATATCCGAATTTAAAACCTTAAACAAGTTCTTACCTGTACAGGTAGAGATGAATAAAATTTCAGACTTCTCAACAATAAAAATAATGCAATATTATTACAATTTACCTAGTTTTTTCACTATGTCACTATATTATATTTCATACGCCTTTTTTTCTCTGTATGTGTAATAGATGTACATATTATATCTTTAAGTGAGTTAAATATTTGTTAAGTATCGGTCTATAATAACCATCCTCATTCATAACATACAACCTCAGTTTGTTTTTCTGATAATAGAATTTCAGCATGAGATGAAAATTACTAAAATATAATGTAGCAAATATGATTTAGAATATTTAAAGTGATAAACTATGAACAAAATGAGAATTTTAAATATTGTTGATCTTTAATGTATACATCTTTATTTCCCTCACCACATTTCTCAAAGTAAAATTCCGATTTCAGGTAAATCGAATTTTGGGCAAATAGATATATAATACAACCTTGTATTACTATTCTTTCAATTTTTGCTCTGCACTATGTTCACCCCCTCATTTAAAGTATCTTGTTTACTGTATAGTCACATTATAATTCTTCTATCTCTCCAGTCTATTCGTGCTTTTTACATAGAATTTATCAATAAGGTTCAGTTAAATGTGTCAAAAGCTTTCTCCAAATCAATAAAAGTTATAAATGCATTCCTATTTTCATTCAACGTTCTTTCCGTCAGCACTCTTAAAATTAGAATTGCTTCTATTGTACCGATTTCTTGTTTAAAACCAAATTGATTCTTTTCGAGTTCTTCTTTAATTTTTTTCCTTATCCTATTTTTATGATAAGAAGTATCTTGGATGCATGTATTAAGAGATTTATTGTTGTATAACTCTTGCATTCTGTGGAATTTCCTTTTTTAGTAATTAATACAATTTTGCTTTTGGTAAAGTCTTCTGGAAATAGTTTTGTCGGGATGACATCTATTCCTGGCGGTTTACCCTTCTTCAGTTCATTTAATACTTTAACGAACTCACTTTACATTTGACCCTCTGTCTTTATTGCTTATTTCTATTCTATTTTCATAATTCTTTTCTATCAATCCTTGATACAGGTCTTCTATATATTCTTTCCGTTTCGTCACTATTTCACATTCATTCAGAATCCATTGTCCATTCCTATCCTTAACAATTTTACTTCTTTAACTATTCCGTATGCTTTTTCCATTCTATTTGTATTCATATTTGCTTACATGTTTTCACATGTTACATCCATCAAATTCTCCTTTTTTTCTTTGCGCTTTTGGGTAATATGGTTTTTTATTATTCTGTGCATCTCATTATCACCGTTTCTTAGTTTATTTCGGTATTTTTTTAAATCCATTATTTTATTCGTTATCCATGGTTCTATATTGTAAGTTTGAAATTAACAAATTAATCATATACCAATTAAGTCAGACGAACTGTAATTTGAAGTACCATATAAATACTTTGAGTTTCCTTAATGATGTATGTTGTATATAGTGTATGTATGAATAACATAATTTATTAATATTATATATTTAAATAGCGGTGTTACTTCCATACTTTGATTATATTAGAGATACTATCGAGAATGAAATAAGTATGTTTTATAAAATATGATTCATATAAAACCTTCATTGTTAAAAATGAAATTGCATTCAGTCGTTTACATCAACAAATTATATTATATTTATGAGTATATACATTTGTCAATAAAAAATACCACTTTATATTTTACTAACTGCAAATTTAAAAAAAAACTATTTACTTGTGCTATTATTTCAATAATAACTGCTTTTCAACCTAAATATTTAAGTTGTCCTAAAAAAAGTTGGTTAGATATTAAATTATTATTATTATTGTTATTTATTCATTATTTTTTGTAGATAATTTAATGATATTATCTCCGGCAATGTATTGTAATACAAGAGGACCATCTAATTCTACTAACAACACTAGACAATCATCGAATGAAAATAACGAAACAAGGAAACCATTTGACCTAAACCAACCACTTCAAAATATGGAATACGTTGATCTAAATGAACCATATCTATATATGGATAACGATCAAAACTATTAGTTTTATTAACGAAAACTATTAGTTTGAATGAAGGAATGTAAAAATGTTAACGAAGGAATGTAAAAAAAAAAAAGTAGGCGTAGATGAAAAATAAATCTAATTTTAATGAAGACGTCTGGATAAAATTTCACCATAATATATAGCTTTGTTTTAAAATATATTTCTAACTATTAATAATTTTAAAATAATATAAACGCTTGAATATTAAAAAATATATTTTTGTACGTATTAACAACGAGGTAAAACTACTATCAATCCCCCCCCTAAATATACGAGATCAAAATATGAAGAATTTTTCAGTTAATATTATACTCTCATGGTCGAAAGCTGGATTAGAGTCCTACTCAGTGTTGCATAAAAATAAATATTAATTTATCCAGATAAAGATAAAAGATGTTAGACAATAAAATTATCTAAATTAAGATAAAAGATAAAAAAAAATGATAATTTTTTATACTTTAATAAAATGTCATAAAATTACTAAGGAATCAGTGATAATCATCATTAGGATTGAAAAAAGTACTTTGTAATTAATAATAATGAAACTTCACCTTTACGTCATTTAATGACTGGAAAATTAACATTAAACATTTCTGATAGTATAATTATTTGTAGTATATTTTCCAACAATTGTATTAATTGTTTATAAATCGATCAGTGGCCTTTAAAAATATTCAGCCATAATCATTTATCATTCATCATTATAAAAATCACTATCTATATAAAAATTAACATCTTTATTCATAAGTCTAAGTATAAGTATATAAAAACACCAACACGCATTAGTATATGATTTAAAAAGTTTCCAGTTGAACCTTTTTACCTTAGAATAAGTTTTGAACACAATTGACACTGGACAGATATGTTTTTTCTTCTTTGATCACGATAAAAAATTTCCCGTCAAGAATATAACAATTATTGATACTGGCACTTAACTGATTCAACATTTCTTGTTCTCAATCGGGGTTTTTATTAAACTTAAGCTTTTTATTTGTCGTAATATATTTGTCTATATTTTTAACAATATAATTTTTTTGGAGGAAAGAAGCGTACTAATTGCCAAATGCAAAATGAAAACGACAAATAACACGACTCATAAGTATAGTCAAGTGTTTAATGATAACTAATAACATAATTTATATTTTATAATTTATCGCTTGGTTGTTTCACCTGTCGATAGTAAGCGGTGGTCGACGGAAAACTTATCATATCTTATCGACCTTATGTATTAGCACAAGGTATTAATAGCAATCGCTAAATTATTTTTTTTCCAATTGATATTATTATCAATACACACGTTTAGACATGAGCCTCAAACAAGCGGCCGCATCCCGACTCCAGAACAGCATGATATAAATATCATGGGTTTTTACGAGCTTGTTTCTAAATACACCTAAAAATACATTGAAGCACTCAATGTGACAAGTGTGGCGTTATTTTTTTATGGTTATTGTAAAAATTATCGGAACGTTTTCAAATAAACCAATTAAATAGAAACTTGCCACACAGAAAAAAAAATTATTTGGGATTTCTGTAATTTAATTTATTTAGGATAGAAAATTGAAAAAAAATTTAACTGAGGAACTCGAATTTTTGTAAGTATTAGATAAATAATAATAATAATAAGCACTTTTTAAATTTATTTTATTTAGATAAATTTATCTAGATGACTTATAGATGACTAATCTCACCAACTACATCTCACCTCTCATTCAACTTATACTTATATTCTGAACAAAATTTTGTATACCCAGCAACTGTTACCGGAAGATTACGCGGCCAAAATGAAGTTTTGCGACGAAATGCTACCGAAGATTGACTCGGAAAAATTCCGTTAAACGCGCTCTTAACAACGAACGAAGCACATTTCTATCTACAGGGTGATGTTAATAGATAGCGTATACAGTATCGCTTTCCTAAAATTAATTATAATCGCAATCAAATAATCTGTGAACAGTATTGTTACACTATGATGTTACACATTGTACAAAGTCCAATCGTTAAAACTCAATTTGAGTGAAATGTTTTACGACAAGAAGTAATCCAGTAATACTTAAACATCTTTAGGCGCTGCTCGCTGGCGGCTGCCAAAGTATTTCCAATGTTTTATAATAGACGAACTGAATAAATCGATTTGTTCACCAGTACGGTAGTCTGTACCTCAATTATAATTTGTGTAACAAGTGCTGTAACAATAGTGGGTGACGTGCGAAGTACCGAGTATCTAATAACATTATGTAGTATTAATGTAATAGTAATTAATTAAATTTCTACCAACGCACAAACATCATGTGTATAATATTATTAAGCTAAATTTATTTTCTCATTTTACAAAAAAAAAATATTTATTACACTCAAAAAATATTAATGTACAGTAGAAATTGTTTATAAATAATGTTCAAGAAATCAAAAAAACAAAAAGGTCATAATAACCGATAGTCATAACAATCAAAATTTTAAAAAATGCCATAACAAAACAAATATATATATATATATATATATATATATATATATATGTTACTCACAAAATTATAAATTTATAAAATTATAATTTTATAATTATTTTAATTAATACAGGTATATGTGTGTGTGTGGGGGAGGGCATAACAGTGTGATATCGTATAGCATAGTATGGTATGGCCGCTGCAACGATGTTAGTGTGGATGTGGCATAACGCAAAATTGGCTACGCAAATTCGTATACGCAAAACCAATTACGCCAAGTCACGAAAAAAAAGTTGTATCCAGTCCAAAACAAATATATGTCAATATGATTCATATAAAATAATAATTACAAAATAATTAAATTGCATTTAGTAATTTACATTAATAAATAGTATTCTATAAACGTGTACATTTATCAATTAGGAAAATTGACCAAACCACTTCGTATTTTACTAACTGAAAATGCAATAAAAAAAACTATTTATTATAATGTCAATAGTTACTTCTATTTAACCTAATATTTATACAGGTAATTAAGTTGGCACAAAAGAGTTCTTCATTAATTTTATAATTATTAGTATTATTATTGTCATTTATTTGTTATTTTTTGTAGACGATTCAATAGCATTACCTCCAAAGGCTTATTGTGAAATAAAAGGACCTAAATCTACTAACATCTTTGGAGAATCGTCGTGTGCAAATGAAGAAACAAGGGAGACTTTGACCTAAACGAACCATATCAAAATATGGATGTTGACGATTAATAAAGACGAAACTCATAGTGAAAAGCGTTAGCGTAGAAATGTAAACGGAAAAGAAGAAATAGACATTTATCATAATTAAATCTAGTTTTAATGAAGACGCCTGTTATACAATTTCACTATAATACATCGTTTTTTTTTTAAATACATTTATAACTATTAATATTTTAAAACATAATATAGACACTTGAATATTAAAAATTAAATTGTTGTACCTACTGATAATGAGAGAAAACTGCTATCAATTTTCCCAACTAAATATTAATACCAAAATATGAAGAATTTTTTCGTTAACATTATATTCTCACTGTTGAAAATTGGTTCGTAGTCCGACCAGCACGATGGTCTAATCGAAAGAGGCGATTTTTCGCTAATGTATTTCGGTACATCTAACCCCTTTTAAAATGTATGAATAGTATAATGTTTTTATTAACTGGCAGATTACTAAACGTAATTTCTTTGATAATTTGAATAATCTACATAGTTTTTGGCTACGTGTATTCAAATGTACTATATTTTATTAATTAGGTACGTTTTGAAATTGAATGGAATTATGACACCAAAAAAAACGATTAAAGTAACAATTAAATTCCTTTGACAATTTTTGTGTCGTGAATTTTGTCTACTAATTAAATCAGTGGTTCTTAACCTTTTTCGTTTCATCGCCCCTTTATCAAGATAACTGATTGCTAGCACCACTCTCTAAATAATTCTCAAAAGCATATGAATTAGTATTTTAAATCAAAATAAAAACTTTTATTTTAGTATTTAATAAATGCTTTGTTTGAGACAGTGCATTCACGTATAAAAGACAATTTAATTCGCGATAACTGGTCGACAATAACAAGTTATATAATGCGTCTTATCGTTTTAATAATTGTCTAATTTTGTGCATGGTCAATGTCGTTTATTATTTTATCAGTCATTTATTTTTTATTCTGTCATTAACTAAAATAATATTTAATTATCTGTTAAAATGTGAATTATTATGAAGAAAACAATATAATAGTCGTATTACGTGTGCCATTGTGGCAACACACAAAATTATATAGAAAAAAACATTTTTTTGTTACTAGAAATACGCCATTGAGCCAAACGTATAATTATAATGTATATAATAATTAATAATGTAATCTCGTACTTAATTTAATAAGAAAAGTTTTATATGTGCACATATAATTGTCAAATTGGACATTGCGTCCGCGATATTTTTTTTATTTATAAAAAAGAAAAAGGAAAAAGAAATTACAATCTATGCTGTTAGCATAATAAGCAATTGTGATACAGATAAAATTAAAGTAAAATAAAATAAAATCACTTGAGTAGCTTGAGAAGAATCCAGCCATTGCCGGCACTACTACTGACTTTTTCAGTAGTCTGCTTGACCATATTTGATATATGGCATAAAAAAATATGGCTTGACCATATCATCTAATTTCCAACATCAATGCTTTAATTTATGCAGTATAGTTTGATATTTTTATTCTCGCTTGTTTTCTTTATTCTGAATCCCTCGGATCTTTTAAGTTCCGATGCTGCTAAAATCCACGTGGAATAAGGCTACCATAAAAGGCTAAGTACTGATCTTTCTTATTGTTTTTTCCTATTGAATGACTAATTCATGTCAGACGTCAGCCCGTATGTGATATTTTTCTATCTTGTCTTCTTCTTCTTCTTGTACTTTGCCTTTTCCCGCTCACGTGGTGTCGGCATTTTTTGTCAATCTTCTCTAATCGAGTCTGTCGTGATTGAAGATTCATTGACATAGTGGGTTTAGGCGGGGGGTTTTACAGTAGGATGCCCTTTTTTTTTTTTTTTTTTTTTTTTTAAATCGGCAATACACCCACTGCCCTGAATGCCTGTGCAGCAGTGCTTGGGGCAGTGGGTCGCCATCGTTTATTTAAAAAACTAAATGAATAAAAACAATTTTCCGTTGGGGTGGATGATCGGACAATCCCCGGCCAAACCACCCCTCACAAAACGTAATACAAATTAAACAGGGAGGAACAATAAAGCGAATGCTAACTGCTCCTCCCCTCACAATTTATAAGTCAAGAGGGCGACCAGCCGCCGCCCTCCTTCTCCTCCAACCACGCGATGGAGCAATCCCCTGCAGGGACTGCCTCTCCCGCTCCGCTTCCTCCTTCAGACCCATCACGGTCGAAGCGAAGTGAGCAACCGCTTCCCATTTCGCCGGGGACTCCAGCATTTGGGCAACGAGATCACGCGGCCGGAAACGACCTATAACGCGTATAAGATCGTTCCTGGCCCACTCGAACGCCTCGCAGCGAACGAGCGTGTGAAACGCGTCGTCATCCTCCTCGCTGTGGGAACACCCGCTCTCCGGAGCACGGCCGATCCGGTGTAAAAACCGGTTGAAACAACCTTGCCCCGTTAACAGCTGGGAGAGATGAAACGTCATCTCACCGTGCGATCTCCTCACCCACCGATCGAGTAGCGCGGGGGGTATGAGTGTCCGGGTCCAGTCCCGTCCGCTCCCGACGGGAGCGTCCCATCTCACTACCCTCCCCACCCACTCGTCCGTCGTCAAGGCTCTCAGGTCACCCGACGTCGCCGGAGTTCCCGAAGGCCGTCCTTCCGCTGCCGGCGGTGTCGCCCTCCTCGCGTCGTACGCCGAAGCGCGTTCGACCGCTAGGAGGTCGATAGGGGGTAACCGCGCGACGACCAGCACGGCGTCACGGGAGACTGTGCGGTACGCACAGGCGCTCCTGATGGCCGCCCTACGCTGGACATTCGCCAACGTTTCTACGCCTCGCGGGTTATAAGCCAGCGTAGGCGCCCACGTCGGAGCGCCGTACAATAGGATCGATTGCACGACGCTCACCAGCAGACGTCTACGGCTTTCCCGGGGGCCGCCCACGTTCGGCATGAGTCCGCACAGGGCGGACATCACCCGCTCGGCTTTCGCCGACGCGGCGCGCAAGTGCGCACCGAACATCGTCCCCTTGTTCTCTAGGATCACTCCCAGGTACTTCAGGGACGCTCCTAGTCGTACGGCCTGACCCTCAAGCCGTAACCGGGGTTCCACCGTCCCGCGACCGCTCGTAAACGCTACGGCCTCCGTCTTGTCGACGGCCAGCCGTAGGCCGAGCACACGTATGTGCTCGGCCACCGTCGCGAGTGCGGCGTTCGCGCGGTTCTGCACCGCTTCCACCGTGTCCCCCTCCGCCACGATCAACGTGTCGTCTGCGTAACCGACCGTGATCGTTCCCCTGGGCAGGGGAAGACGGAACACGGTGTCGTACGCGACGTTCTAGAGGAGAGGACCGAGCACGGAGCCCTGCGGTACCCCGCAGGTGATCTCCATGGTGATCGGCTCTCCCTGGTCGTCGTCGCACAGGTGCAGAACCCTGCCGCCCAGATACGACCCTAGGATCCGCCGGAGGTATGGCGGGAAATCCATACGCTCCAGCGCCGCGAGGATAACCCCCCAGTCCACCGAATTGAACGCGTTCCGGATGTCCAGACTCACGGCCACCGCCACCCGACGGGCGTTGCACGCGTCGACGAGACGCGTCTGTACGACGCGCAACGCGTCGTCGGTCGACCGTCCTTTCCGGAAACCGTACTGCCTGTCGGACAGCACGATACCCGTTCCGGACATATGAGCCTCCATCCGGCTCACCAGCAGCGATTCCAGGATCTTCCCCGCGTCGTCGAGGAGACACAACGGTCGATAGGAAGACGGAATCCCCTCGGGCTTTCCCGGTTTGCTGAGAAGCGAGAGGCGAGCCCGCTTCCAGCGCCCGGGAAAGATTCCGCTCCTCAGGCACGTGTTAAACGTGCCCAGCAGCATCGTCGGTCTAGTCGCGTGCACGACGCCCCAGACCCGGCTCGGTATACCATCCGGTCCGGGGGCCCTGTTACGCGACTTAAAGCGGCCTACGGCCGCCGAGACCTCAGCTAAGGAGAACTCCGGCACGACCGCGAGTCCCCCGACGGCGCGGGCGGGCGCCTCTCCGTCACCGGCCTCCGGGAGAGGTCGGCTCGGGAACAAGACGTCGGCGATATCGCGCACTGCGCGCGGTTCCATCGCAGACGTCGCGGCGGGCCCGCGAAGCTTCCTGAGGACGACCTTGTAGGGCTTGCCCCAAGGGTCGTCGTCTACGCTACGGACCAGCTCCGTCCAGCACTTCGCCTTCGAGCGACGAATGCGGCGCTTCAGCTCTCTGCGAGCCGACCGGTAGTCACATTCCGCCGCGGTCCTGGCGACGCTGACGTCGCCACGAGCGCGGAGTCCGGTGACCGTCCTTCTCCGTCTGACGCACTCCGTCCGAGCCGCCGCGATGTCCTCGTTCCACCAGTAGACCGGACGTCTCCCGCCAGGAGGGGGATTTCTCGGCGGGAGGGCCGTGTTGCAGGCCGCGGTCACTAGTCGAACGAAGTCGCCCCGCCTCAGACTCAGCGTCGTCGGCGTGAAGAGACGTTTCCGGGGACAGAGCCGTCCCAGCCCACTCGGCCGCCACCAGCGCGGCCCCGAGCAGGTCGGCGTTCATCCGGGCTGTTCTCCAACCTGGACGAGACCGACCCCCTCGCTGACCAGCGCCGGCGGTGCCCGTCGTCGACGGGGACGCGCTTTCGAGACAGTACGAGAAACACAAGTGATGGTGGTCACTCATGTTCTCGATGTCCGTCCGCACGGTCCACCCCCGAAGCCTCCCGAAGGCGGCCTCGGAGACGAACGTAACGTCGACGATCGACCCTCGACCCCGCCCGAAGAAAGTGGGTACCCCCCCGCTGTTGACCGCGACGAGTCCGAGCGAGTCGGCCAGCGTGGAGAGATTGTAACCCCGAAGATCGGTGATGCTGTCCCACCAGACGGCGGACCGGGCGTTGAAGTCGCCCGCGACGATCAGGTCGACTCCCGTACCCCGGTACGAGGCAACTCCGACCTCGAGGTTCCCCAGGAACCGTTCGAACTCGGCAGGAGTGAGAGCGGGTGACGCGTAGCAGCTATAGACGCGCAGAGCGCCGCCTATAGTCGCTGCCACGTACCCGTCGCCAATCTCCACGTCCGCGAGCGAGAGTCCAGCGCGAAGGACCCCGATGGCCGCCCGTCCAGACGAGTCGCACTGCCAGCCTGGACGGCCGACGTTGTACGGCTCGCTGACGAGCGCCACCGAGATATCCTCCCGTCCGATGAACTCCCAGAACAGGTCCTGGGCTTCCCTGCAGTGGTTAAGGTTAGACTGTACTAACCTCAGCTCCATCGCGGGTCTTAGAAGTCGTGGGCGACGACTCCGGTCGCCCATCCTCGGCCTCGTCCTTCGCCGCTTCGACGACGTCCATCGCCTCCGTCCCAGCAGCCGCCACCATCGGAGGGGTCAGCGCCGCCGTCTCCGCTGTCGGACCCGTGACTTTAGCCCCCGCCGCCGCCTTGCAGGCCGCCGCGATGTGGCCCTGTTCCCGGCACCGGAAGCAGGTCGGCTGACGCTTCTCAAGGAGCCTGACACGGCACCTGGTCCACCCGACGACGACACAACGGGCCTCAGCGAGCTTGAGAGCCGCCGGGTACGTTGTGTCGAGCCGGGCGACCATACAGTAGGATGCCCTTCCTTACACTAACCTCAAGGGAGTTAAATACAGCCGCCCATTCTGGGTCAGACGTGTTTGGGATTTGTGTTTTGTAGCCGCTCCTCTGGAGATCAGACGCTACTTGTGCTCTTGTTAGTCGCCTTACGACAGGGGGAGCAGTGGCTTTATTCTAAACCCGAGTGCCACACGGGTTATTTTTCTATCTTGTCTCATAGCATAAAAAATAAAACTCCTATATAAACGTACTAAAAAAAATTGGTATACAAAACTATTTCATTTAAGGTAGAAATGTATTAGTGTTAAAAAATTTGAAAGATATTTTACATTTATTTGTATCGCATTGTACAAATGTAGTATTGGACTATGATTGCTGTAAGTTATCATATTGGTAGTTTACATGATGCCTGCAAAATTATTTGGTAGTATAGTAAGTGTACGTTTTTTCCTGTGTAATTAATTTATTACGAATATTGTTTGTATGAACATCGTGTGTATGAAATAATTGATCAATAATTATTTAATTTGTTTACAAAGAATTATGTTTACTAACTGTAGGAATACATGCATGTGTCTGTAGAAGAAATCGTTTATAATGTTCAATATTTGCCCAAAACCACCTTTTTGATTTAATTTTCGTATAATAATCCGTGTGATAATCGTAATAATAAGCAACCTCAGTTGTGCTAAACGTAAATGTAGACGTCAATTGAATTAAAACAATAACGTAATAATCATGGATTCAAGAACACTAATTCTTATTGTAGTAACTATTGCAATTATTTTTGAAAATGTCGATGCGGGTAAGTAATGTATAGCATAAACTATAGAACATTAAAATAATTTCTCTACAAAAGTTCTATAATTGTACACAACTTCATTATGTATGTGCCACACCGTATTATACTATATTTGTGATGGAATTATCTGAATTTACTATTTCCAATAGATGATGAATGGACAAAAAGTATGTAATATCAGAAAGTTATTTATTAAAAAGTTCTATAAAAATAAATTTTTATATTGTCGGTTTTTCATTTTTGGAATTTATACACATTCAATTATGAAATTTTATTCATGTTTATTTTTTTTTTTTTTAAAAATGGTCAATTTAATAAAGTTTTATGGAATAAATAATTTAAATTACATTTTCATACAGCACAATCACCAAATATTATTTTAACAGATACATTTCGGTACTCGTGGATAGGCATATCAGTGACGTTAGGCATTGAGACGAAATAACGAAATAGAGTGAAAAAAAATATGTAACTGAATGACGCCTCATACATAATGTGTCCAACCAAAAATCGAAATATTTTGATTTTCGAAATACGTAATTTAATAACATATTTAAATTTTTTATTTAATTTCAGAAGTATAATCTTTTTAGAAATTAATTAATGTATACTATTTTTATACTATCATTTTTTTCAGAATTGATTCTTACGTTAATCCCATCAAATATATTCTCTGCTAAATATTTAGTATCGGTTACTACAAATTACTGTAAAATATATAACTTTATTTCATATATGTCAATCTGACACTAAAAAGTGTAGTTATTCTGTTATTGGTAACGACAATAAATGCAAATGCAAATAAAATTGGTATAGAAACATATTAGTAATAATGCATAATTTGTCATTTTCCTATAGATTGTATAGGTAAGTTTTTTATTCTGTGTTATATAAATATATATATAAATTTGTAAATCTTTTTAATAAATAACGTAAGGAAGGATGTAAAGATGAAAGATGTATTGTTTTATTGTACAATTGAATTATACTTTTATTATTTTCTTTTGTTACTATAAGTGAATATATAACATGCAATATTAATCAACATATAAAGCAGCAACAATTTTAAAACTACTTATTACTTCACATAATTAAAAAATATCGTTATAATTAAATTGTTTTATTTACATTATTATGTCTACATTGATATTATTATATTTTATTTAAACATTTTAACGTTAAATATAATAATTGTTTAGATCAACTCATTAACACCGGGAGATTTAGGAGTTAGTTATACTATATATATTTATATATAAAAAATCTTGGACTATAAATACAGTCAAACGTACTTAATACTTACAAGATTACAAACTTTTTAGTATTTCCCAATTACAGTGTAACATGCATATGATAATAGTCATTCAAATTTATATAATGTATGTCATTTTACGTTGTAGAAGATGATGACGGTAAAGCAGTTTTCATACACGTATTTAACAACTTAAGTGAGTAGTTTAAAGTCAGACCAATTTTAAATTCAATATACATTGAGCAGTATTTTAATGTGTATACTTATCTATCTATGCACCTTGCCGTATTTATATTAGGTAACCAAATAATGAATTTTATGTCTTAACAAATACAGTGTTGTAAGTTTCTATATTATCAAACTAAATTATTGTATTATATCACAGATAAATAAGTGATGAACACTAAAAAAAGATAATTTTTGAGATATTCAAACTACTCTGTACAAAAAAGCCATTATAAAATATAAGAAATTATACTACAAGTAATATAGGTACAATAAACAGGAGGCAGTAATGAAATGTCATATTTCAATCCCTGATCTTAAAAAAAGGTACAATAAACAAAAAAATAAAAATAAAATTTTAGAATTTTACATATGAAAAGTTTAATATAAACATTTAAAAAAATATATTATCGTAATTTTTCTTCCAGTTTCTTTAATACTAACTGGTTAAAATCTTTACATATATAAGAAATATCAAGAAAAGGGTATTGTAAAAAACAAATATTTTTAAAACACATATATTGAATTGTTGGAAAACACATTTCTGTTTAATGGTCCAACAAGTAACGTGTTCATGTCTAATAGATTCCTTAACAGGTTTACTGCTATGTATACATTTCTTGTACATGTAATTAGGTACACCTTGCACATTAAGTATTTTTATACCATCTAAAAGAAATGAAAAAGTCCCAAGGAATAACGTAGCAGTCAACTTGTTAAATCATTTGCTTAAAAAAAAATTGTCTTTAATTTTTTTTTTTTTGGTTGGCGAAAACCAAACTGTGTGTTTGGAAATAATAATAATAAGCTTTGCTATTATAAGTTTAATTCTTTTTAAAAGTAGTTTTTCGAGTACTTTGGAAAAGAGAGGAGAAGACTGATAGGTCTATAGGATGAGGGGTGTTCCAGTTCTTAAAATTTTAAGAAATGGATATATTTAAGTAAATTAGTTAAATTCCTATAATATATAGGTAAAACAAATATTATATTGTATAAATAATATTTTTAGGTGAAGATAGCTTTTGTTATGAAGTTCTATTAATGATGAGATATATTTAATTATTGTTATAATATATATTATGTGTGTGATATACTTGCGATCATACGTGTATGTTATAAATACAATGAGGTCTCAAGGGTGAATAAGGTTTAATCGGTATCAGTCTTTATCATTCATAACACTGGGGAACAATTTTTAACATAATTTCTGTTGAGTTCACAGATAAAACACGTCAGGAAAAGTTATAAACGAAAATTCTTACCTTAATATGTAGTTTGCCAATTCCTAAAATAACTATTATTGTAACTTGTATGAACAACATTTTATTTACATTAACTTATACAATATATAATATTTATTATATCCTTTGTATGAATAAATTTATTAACGGTGAATAGTAATTTTGCAATTTTTTATATATTTCTTTGTATGTACATTTTATATGAATTTTGAGACAAAGAGAGGATGTACCCTGTATTTCAAAAATTTGATGTGATAGATACAAATTTATGGCATTTTTAGATTCAGAGACAAAAAGTTAGTTAATAACAAGTGTAAAATCTAAGTCAACGAAATATGTATTTCCCAGTGTAATCAATCGCGATCGATTGCGTATAATCATTGTATTTGACATGGGGGCAGAGAGGGGTATATAGGTATATAAGAATTAAGTATAGCCATAAGAGTATTGAGGTACCAGGGTTGAATAAAGTTTAGCACCTACAGCGGTGCCAGTGGGCGGCTGTGATAGAGTATAGCACCCGCGAGTGCTATAGGATTCCCTAGGGTCCAGAACCGAACTCTTCATAATACTAATTATTAATTAATCTATATACATAATTTATATTTTATAAGATCATCTAAATCATATATATGAACACACATATTTTTAATTAGCTTTCAAGAATAGATCTTATAATAAGCAGAGAAAAAGTAATTTTTATAATTTCACATCTATGTATATACACAATGTACGAGTATAATACACTATTATTCAAATAATAGATATTTAATGTTTCGCCGATATAATATTAGTATGTATTCTAGTAGAAATAAATAGCAGTAGGACAGCTTGTGCGGAAGCTGTTTCACCATGTGTACAGGTCTACCCAACGGTTGTAGTGTCAACGGTGTAGGGACATCACCGCTGAACTCTAGGATGATTTTGCGTTTATGTGCGAAAAATAGGCATAGATAATAGGAAATGGTTATAAAATAATATATTCAGGTAAGACTAGTACAAGGAATGGTGTAGGAGTAATAATAGACAAGGAGACGTAAAGTAAAATAGCAGACATAGTAAAAAAAAGTGATGAAGTAATAGTGGTAAAATTAATTTTTGAGGAAAAACCTTGAATTTAGTAAGTGCGTATACTCCACAAGTTGGATGTCAATAAAAAGACAAGGAAGTGTTTTGGCGAGAGATGGATGAGGTGATGCAAGGAATACCAGGTAATGAGGATGCGGTGATTGGCGGGGATATGAATGGACATGTCGGTAGTGAGAGGAGAGGATAAGAGATAATACATGGTTTTGGAGAGGGAAATGAGGCTGGAGAAAGAGTTCTAGATTTTGTATTAACGTATGATCTTACAGTAGCCAATACCTATTTCAGGGAGAGAAAAGAACATTATATAACTTATAAGAGTGGGAGTAATAGATAATATAATAGGTAATAATAACAATAGGTAATAGATCACAGATTGATTACTTTATGTGGAAGAGAGAGAGAGAGAGAGTGTAAATCGAGTAAAGGATTGTAAAGTAATCCTTGACGAGGGTGTAATAACACAACACAGATTGATGGTAATGGAGTTGTGGTGTAATGGGAAAAGGGTGTACAAAAATAAAAAGAACACAGAATTGAAGTCGAGAATTCGATGGTGGAAATTAATAGGGCACAAAGAAAAGGAGTGTTTAGAAAAGATGAAAGAAAAGGTGGTGTGAAATGTTGAGAGGAATATAAATGATGCGTGAAAGAGGATTTCTACTTATGTTAAGAATACCACAAAGAAGATTGTCGGTTAGAATAGGAGTAATGTGCCAAAAAACAAAAAAACGTAACAATGGGATGAGAAAGTTCAGATAATTATAGGGAGTAAGAAAAAGCAATTTAATGTATGGTAGAAGAGCAGAAAGACAGAAGATTGGGTGGAACACAAAAGTTTGTGTAAGGAAACAAAGAGGGCTGTAAGCAAAGCGAAGTTTAAGACGTATGATGATTTGTATAAGTTCGGAACAAATAAAGGTAAAAAAGAAAAGTATAGATTGGCTAAGGTTAGAGATAAATGATTCTATGATTTTCAATAGGTATAGTGTATAAAAAGTGATAATAATAGAGTGCTAACGAATGATGAAAATGTGAAAAAGAGACGGAAAGAGAATTTCGAGAAATTACTGAATGAAGAGTACTACCCGAAAGAAGCTTTAGAGGATATTTAGTGGAACAAAGATCTAGTAGATTTAATTATAAAGAAAAGGAGATGTGGAAAGTCGTGAGAGCAATAAAAAAGAAGAAAGCGGTAGGAACAGATGAAATACCAGTGGGAGTGTAGAAGATGTTAGGGGATGTAAGCATAAAGTGGTTGAAAAATATTTTTACTTAAATGCTAGTAGAGGGAAAATGCCAAAAGAGTGGAGAAAAAGTATTGTGGTGCATATATTTAAAGGCAAGGGAGACATACAAGAATGTAGAAATTATAGAAGCATAAAGCTTATGAGTCATAGTAAGTCACATGAAAATTTGGGAAAATATTATAGATCAGTGAATAAGAAGTGAGATATCAGTAACTAAAAACCAGTTTGGTTTTATGCCTAAAAAGTCGACGATGGAACCTTTATTTTGTGTGAGATAGCTTGTAGAGAAGTATAGAGAGAAGAATAAAAAGCTTTGTATGGTGTTTATAGATTTAAAGAAAGTGTATGACTGAGTGCCGAGAGAAGTATTAAATGGTTTGGTCATGTTATGAGGAGAGAAAATTCGGAAGCTATAAGAACGGTTATGGAAATGAACATTTAAGGAAAAAGAGGAAGAGGAAGACCAAAAAAAAGTGGTTGGATGCGATTGAGTGTGATATGAGGACTGCGGGTGAGTGCATAGAGAATATGGGAAATCGTGTCAAGTAGAAGTTTGGAACACAAGTGGCCGATCCAAAATAGCTAGGTTAGACACAAGGGAGAAGAAGAAGATTCTAGTAGAGATAAATCTATATAAACATATATAAATATGATTTTTTTTAGAAATTTTATTTGCTTATCATCAAGAAATTAACAATGCAGTTCTGATAGGTATGTATCGTTTGGGTTAATAATTAACGTAAAATAAATTATTTAAATATAAATCATCTTTTGATTCTGGAAAAAAATAGTTATATTATCATTTTATTTTAAACAAAATCTAACAATTTTCAGTACACACAAATAAACCGAATATGCTTACAGATCCAATGGAGTGGTTTAATGATAACTCAGAAAGTTTGCATAAGTTTGAATAAATTTGTTTCAACGATGTAAATAATAAAAAAATAATAATGTAAAGTATTCATACAGAAATAGATATGTCAAAAATTCGTAAGTATATCATATTATTTATATAAATAAAGTGTTAATTACTACACATTTTTAATTCTAATATGAATTTTGTACCATTTAAGTTTAGATAACTACGAAAAAAATGTTGACAATAAATTTTAAAAACATCGACTCTTATCCAAATTAACAGTATTAACACAATATTTTTTAATAAAAAGGTCTACAAAATATTGTTTTATTCTTATTAAAAATTGAATACACCTTCCCCAATTATTATTTTTTTTTAATTTGTATATCAAAACAATACATTAATTGCAATTTCAGAAATATTTTTTTCCCATAAGTCTTGAGAATGTTTTAAACAATCTATTGCTAAGCTCGAATAATTTGAAATATACCAAAAATCGTGTTACGCATTTAAATATAATTTCAAAATTATTGCCTCATTATAAATAATATACAATTAATGGCCATTTGATAAATAATTTTATAATATTTGTCAGGAAATTACGAATACAAAATGCATCCTAAAAAATATTTTGAATGTAAGTTATATATAATCTATACTATAGTGTATTTTATTCATTATAGTTATTAAATTATTATTGTTATTATTAAATAATAATTATTTACATTATTCTGTATTAAATACGTATAAAATTAAATTTAATATTATTCCAAAAGTAATGTGTGAAACATTTATAATATTTTTAAAACCCGATTTCGTATAGTTTTTAAGCTTTTAAAACACATATTTTTATTGAATCATTGAAATTAAACATAATTTCGAACTGATTTATATCATTATAATGAACACAACAAAATTAAATTAATATAAATACATAATTATATTTTAACTTGTTAATATTATGGACGTAAAATATTATATGTATTATTACTAAATAATCAATAATTATATTTAGTGGAACTTAATAGATACAATTTAGGCAGTAAGCCATTTTTTGTACATTACATAGTTATACGAATAGGTCGAATGAAAATTATATCTATAATATCTTAACAATTACCGAAATTAATACACTTATTATATGAAAGTACAAAAATATTAATTGATAAATAAATGTTATTAACTATATGATCAACATAATGTATATTATGTAATAAGCTAAAATTTCTTATTTTTTTTAAAAAGACACCGCTAAATTAGCTCTACAAAGTTTTCTTACGAGATTTGGTGAGTAACTAAAAATTGTGTTATGTGAATTAACAGAATTCCTAAATGCATATTTCTGAAAATACTTAAGTTATTCGCATAATTTTGGTTCAATTCAAAATAACATTTATTCGAAATATATTCCTTTAAATATAAACGTTTTGTTAATTAAATCAAAATCTTTAATTAAATATATAGTTTGTACATATTACACCTGTTAAAAATAAAAGAAGTACATTTTAAGTGCCCAACACAAAACATTCAACTAGTTCTTACCTGTAAGGTAGAGATGAATGAAATTTCAGACTTCTCAACAATAAAAATAATGCAATATTATTACAATTTACCTAGTTTTTTCACTATGTCACTATATTATATTTTATACGCCTTTTTTTCTCTGTATGTGTAATAGATTTACAATCTATATCTACAAGTGAGTTAAATATTTATTAAGAATCGGTCTATAATAACTATCCTCATTCGTAACATAAAACCTCAGTTTGTTTTTCTGATAATAGAATTTCAGCATGAGATGAAAATTACTAAAATATAATGAAGCAAATATGATGTAGAATATTTAAAGTGTAAAACTATTATCAAAATGAGAATTTTAAACTTTGTTGATTATTAATGTATACATCTTCATCTTCCTCACCACATTTTTCAAATTAAAATTCCAATTTCACGTAAATCGAATTTTGGGCAAATAAATATTGTATAAACGTCTTCTATATTCTATGATTATAAAATATATACATATTAATTTTTAAAATTTTATTAATCTTTTTGTACCAACTCTATATTGTAAATGTGAAATTAACAAATTAATCATAAACCAATTAAGTCAGACCAACTGTAATTTAAAGTATCATGTAAATACTTTGAGTTTCCTTAACGATGTATATTGTATATAGTGTTTATATGCATAACGCTAATTATTTATTAATATTATATATTTCAATAGCGGTGTTACTTCCATACTTTAATTACATTAGAGATACTATGGAGAACGAAATAAGTATGTTTTATAAAATATGATTCATAAAAAACTTTCATTGTTAAAAATGAAATTGCATTTAATCGTTTACATTAATAAATTATATTATATTAACATACATTTGTCAATAAAAAAATACCACTCTTTATTTTAAACTGAAAATTTAGAAAAAACTATTTACTTGTGTTATTATTTCAATAATAACTTCTTTTCAACCTAATAAGTATAAAAGTAGTTAAGTAGACCCAAGAAAAGTTGGTTAAGTATAACATATATATTCATATTAATTATTCACTATATATATATTATATATAAATAAATTTTAGACGATTCAATAGTTATACCACCGAAAATTTATTGTGAAACAAGAGAACCACCTAAATCTACTAACGTCACTGGAGAATCGTCGAGTGCAAATAAAGAAATAAGAGAGGTATTTGACCTAAATGAACCACTTCAAAATATAGAAAACGTTGACCTAAATGAACCACTTCAAAATATAGAAAACGTTGACCTAAACGAACCATTTCAAAATATAGAAAACGTTGACCTAAACGAACCACTTCAAAATATAAAAAACGTTGACCTAAACGAACCACTTCAAAATATAGAAAACGTTGACCTAAACGAACCACTTCAAAATATAAAAAACGTTGACCTAAATGAACCACTTCAAAATATAGAAGACGTTGACCTAAATGAATCACTCCAAAATATGGAAGATGATAATGAAAACAATTAATTAGAAACGTTAGCGAAGGAATGTAAGCGGATACGAAAAAAAGTAGGCGTAGATGATAAATAAATCTAGTTTTAATGAAAATTCAGGTATGAATTTCATCATAATATATAGCTTTGTTTTAAAATAAATGTGTAACTATTAATAATTTAAAAAATAATATAAATGCTCAATTATTCAAAAATTAATTGTTTTTTGTTATTTTTTTATAATTTGCGGCAATATAGGCAATTGGGAATCGCATTAAATATTATAAATTATTGATTAAATTACAAAGATAACTATATTAACTATATTAGGATAAATAAATATATATATAATATTATAAAATATATAGTAATATATGAGGGGTCTGGTTTCAAAGTGTGCAACTCCAATTTTCATGAAAAACGAGATAGATATGTAATCGTTTCATATGCAATTTTCAGCGCTGAATTCGAATGACTCAATATTTTCGAGCAAAATGGTCAAACTCCAATGTATTTATAAGCTAGAAAATTGAATTTAGTTTCAAAACATACGATCTTCTTATACAAGTATGTTTCAAAACGTATAATCTCCTTTGACAAGTATGATTCAATCTCCAACACGTTTCATGCATTATATTTACGTGTAATATCCCGTTGCGACTTTTCAATAAGATAACGCGTCAAATACCTTGTACTACGACGTATATGCATGTTATGTATGTCCAAAAAAAAAAAAAATAGTACAACAAATTAATATAAAAAAAAGTATTTTAGTGTTTTTGGTACTAGAATATGGATCAATACAGAGTGTCTGTGAAGGTTGTACAAACAAGTGTTTGTAATAGCATATGGCACAAATTATCCCCGCTGTTTACATTTTTCATCTTGTGCGTTACTTACACAGCGCAAATAGCCAAGTCTACATTATATTACACGCTATCTATTATTACCATTATTTTTGTGTATTTTGCGTGCACTCGTGTTTTCATTTTTATTGTTTTCTATAATATATTGTTTTCTTATGTAAACATTTCATTTCATGTGATTTATTGTTTTTAAATGAACTGTTGTAATATTATTTAAACGTCGCCGACCATATAGCTTCGGCTTGACCATATCATCCAATTTCCATCATCAATATTTTAGTTTATGCAACATGTTTTGATATTTTTATTCTCGCATGTCCTCTATATTCAGAACCGCTCATCTCTTTTTAACATCCACGTAACCAAAATCTACGTAGAATATTGCTGTCATAAATCTACAGACCGAGACATTTATCATTAATTTTATTTTAAATAAACTTCTTTTTTATGTCAGCCTATTGAATGACCATTTCGTGTCGGTCTGTATGTCAGTGGTGCCGAACTATTCCTAAGTATGTGGTGCAAACACAAATTTTTACCACCACCCACTCCTTTCCTCGAAAATGGTTATACAAATTTTTACGTTCACACAGTCTGAAATATAAAATATTGTAATAATACAATTGTATAAATCTGTTTTTAAATGTGAAAAACATGTTAGCGGTTGTTGCAGTTATCAGTAACCAGTATACCAAGAGTACGGCCCACAATGATAACTCCATAATTGTTTAATAATAATAGTAAATTGCATCGATCTAAGACCCACGTAACGAATTAACCAATTGCCTTGTAACTATATAGTGCTCTAGTTTTATTGCTGTTTAAAATAGTTTACGCTTAAACCATTGGTTTTTATTAATTTATTTTACTACCCGAACAAAACATTCATGTACAAATAATATACCAACCTGAATCCAATATACGTCTGGAAGAACAACCTGAAAATATGTTGACCCAGTACCCACCCATAATTTTAGGTGGTGCAAATGCACTATCTTAAGTATGTATTCGACGCCACTGCTATATGTCGTATATTATATAATTATAATAGTAAATACAGTGTAATAACTATCAACAACAATGGATTACGTGTGCAACTAAGGAAGTTTTAAACGTGTAACCTATGAAATGAATACTGAAAAACTGAATACTTACATGGTAAGTACCAAATAAAAAGTAACGTAAACACTAAATTTGTAATCACATTACCACACTAAACAGCAAATGTGCAAAACATAACGTTATTCATTATTCATCAATGGATTGGCAAAAACATGACAAAAAGTTTCGATATATAATACTGCAATCAATTAAATATACATAGGAGATGGTTCATAGCAATGAGTGATATGGAAACGGTAAAGATAATATCGAAATGTTACAATAGATAGCGTACCAGTGTCGCTTGCCGAAAAATAAAATTATAGATTAAATCAAATGGTCAGTGAATGTTTATTTGAATTATTGGTTGGGGGGGAGGAGGTTAACTTAGATGTTGGTTGTCGTACAATGCCCAATCGTTAAAAATCTTCATTTACTTAAATCACTTAAGATGAAGTGATTTTACTTATATATACCTTTTTTATAAGTATTTTACTTATAATGAACTTATATTCGCAAGTCCAAAAATGTCTATGATGAAATTAATCATTTTTTTATTGATCTGTTTGTAAGTATATTTTTCTATTGCCAAATCTGTATCTATTTTAATACTGAGTCTGACTAAACTCGATTTAAGCGGCAATGAAATTATTGCCAAATATACGTACAATTCTACAGTAATTCGTACAACGCTATATTTTTGTATACATGTCAAGTTTCGGAACGACCCGCACATTTACTTTACGCATACCTGTTTTTATGAACATTTGTATTTAAAATAAACCTACGCTTTAGCAATAAAATTGTTTATAAACCATGCATTTGGCATGTGGTAAAAATGTATGCGTACAAAAATACCGAATATACTTTTCGACAGAATTCCGTTAGGTTAGGAAAAAAAAATGATAAAGAAACTTAATATTTTTACTTACTATACACTTTGTTAATATACCAAAACTAAAATACATACTCTACGTGATGTTTGAATAATGTATGTCAATAATGTTCTAAAATTCAAAATATCCAAATCTCCTCTTTATTTATGACAATTTGATAACAATTCAAATTCAAATATTTGTTATTCATGCAAGAATTATATGTGAAACGGATATAATTTCACATATCTTAAAGATATAACAAAATTACTTCGATTTGTATTCTTAAATTTATGGATTTCTGTAGTTTTTATTCACATAAATATTAAATTTTAAACTTTCCATAATTGTATATCAATTTACAAAATGTTTTATCGACTAAACAATTTCCTCCAGTCGATTTCAAAACACAACAATAATGATAAACCGTAAATTCCAAAACAATAAATATACGAATAATAAATACATGCGAATATACATAGAAATTACACGTACAAAAGAAAGAAAATTCAACAATATTTGGCTTTTAAGATACTTTATGAGAGTAGTTTGATTTTTCATGAATTCAATATAAATCAAATCAAAGTAAGAATTACATGTCTTAAATAAATCCTCTATCTCTTAAGTTTTGTTATGTAAATTTTAAAAAATCTATTGCATTTAATTTTATTTATTTATTTCGCATTACGAAACGTTGTAGTTGTTACCCTAACAACTATAGGCCAATATCCTTACTATCCACAATGTATAAACTTTTCGAAAGGCTACTTCTGGCTCGTTTGCAGCCAATAGTGTAGAAGTCCCTACCGATACTACAAGCTGGGTTCAGACAAAACAGAAACTATTGTGACCAAATACTGGTGATTACAACGCATGTGGAAAACGGCTTCCAGCGAAAAGCGAAATCAGGTGCGGTTTTTCTTGACCTATCTTTAGTCTGTGATACGGTCTGAACTAGAGGTCTTCTTCTTAAAATGGTTAAAATCGTTAAATGTAAAGCCACTCTACTATTCCTGGAGAAAATGATAACAAATCGAAAATTTAGAGTAACACATGAAGGGACTACGAGCCGTTACAAAATCCTACAAAATGGCATTCCACAAGAGGCTTTTACGCGTAAACCATTGGTTTTTATTAATTTATTTTACTACCCGAACAAAACATTTATGTACAAATAATATACCAACCTGAATCCAATATACGTCAGGAAGAACAACCTGAAAATATGTTGACCCAGTACCCACCCATAATTTTAGGTGGTGCAAATGCACTATCTTAAGTATGTATTCGACGCCACTGCTATATGTCGTATATTATATAATTATAATAGTAAATACAGTGTAATAACTATCAACAACAATGGATTACGTGTGCAACTAAGGAAGTTTTAAACGTGTAACCTATGAAATGAATACTGAAAAACTGAATACTTACATGGTAAGTACCAAATAATAAGTAACGTAAACACTAAATTTGTAATCACATTACCACACTAAACAGCAAATGTGCAAAACATAACGTTATTCATTATTCATCAATGGATTGGCAAAAACATGACAAAAAGTTGTAACGTTTCGGCCTCGTAGAAAACTGGGGCCTACTTCGTACCCACTGCCCAGGGGGACACTAAGCAGTGACCTACCGGCCGATTAGACCTCGGTAGTTGATACTAACGAGCCGGTAGGTTTTGTTCGCTCGTCGATCGGTCACCGCAACGAAGTCGGTCGGCGGACGAGTGGATGACGGTAATCGAGCGTGGTAGGTATTCAAAAGTTGTTGTTAAACAAACACGTTCGCGGCACAGTCCACCGCGTTATCCGTGCAACGGAGATAACGCATATACGTACAGCCGTATCTGCGAAACACGGTACCGGTCGGTCGGACAAGTGGAGAGGCGGACGGGTGGGCGAGCGCACACGCGATAAATGTGTTTTCGTCAAATTACTATACTTAGCCCGACACGTATGTACATATACCTATCACAAACAACTCACGACGCGAGCATAAAAAAAAACAGTTACCGAATCGGAAACAATCCGTATATATTAAGAAAAAACAGTATGTATATTATACAGAAACAACAGGTAGGTATCAAAAAAACAAAAAAAACGGTCACAGCGTATATCATTCCACCTCGGCGTACGCTGGACGAGAGAGCGGCAACTTATAATAACGGAGGGACTTTATCGTCGGCGGGGCATATAGTCGACGATAAGAAAAAAAAATATAGTGGGGATTGAATGGTGTATGACCAGTCGACCCGTACAGACCGGGTGACAGCAACTAGGCCCAAAGACACCATAATTCGTCCCACCGATTGCCTCTCCAAATTTCGACACGTTACAGAACCCCCCAAATAGATTAAACCAATTCAATATTGGGGTAATCTATTTTAAAGGAGCAGTGAAGAAATTTGGACCGGAGCATTAATATAACTATGAAAAATAGAAAGACGAGGAAAACGTATTTAGAGAGTAGGGCTCTTGTACTTTTTTTGGATGAATTACATTATATGTCCCTTTAGGGATGTTATCATGGAGATCTAGAAGAGTATAGGCATTTTGGGATTTGATAGAGGAAACCTTGTAAGTGCCTTCATATAAAAGGAAAAATTTAGAAATCTTTTTGTCGATGGCATTACTTAACTTATGGGTACGGACGAGAACAAGGTCATTAATTTTAAAAGGATGGGGAGTTAGTTTTTTATCGTGTTTAATTTTACGGGATTGAGCTTTGGTAAGTTGAACTTCATGGGCTAGAATTAGTTTTTTATGGTATTGATCAGGGGCGTCATTATGAGGATATTCAATGTGTTGAGAAACAGGATTAGGAGTAACAATGTTAAGGAAAAGTTCTGTAGGGGAATGAAGGGTAGACTCATGTCGAACATTGTTCAGTACCCATTCAATGTAGGAAACATACTGAGTCCAGGTGTTATGGCGTTCATGGCAATAGATTCTGAAAAGCCGCCCAAGCTCACGCATAACTCGTTCAGCAGGGTTTGATTGTGGATGGTATACACTGGTATGCCCTACTTGAATTTGATATTTTTTTAAAGTTTGTTGCCAGTGTTTACTGATAAATTGCCTACCGTGGTCGGAAATCAGATTTTGAGGACAACCATATTGGGGAAAATAACATTGGGTTAACTTGTAGATGCATGCTTTAGCAGTGGCTCTACGAAGAGGGAAAAGTTTTACAAAACGGGAAAAATTATCTAGCACAACAAAAATATACTGGAGACCATAAATACCTACTGGGAGGGGACCATAAATATCAACTAATAATTTGTCTAAAGGTTTTTGAGAGATTACATGTTGCATGGGGCCAGAGATTAGGGAAGTTTGGGGCTTACATTTTTGACAAATGTCACAAGATTGTACAATAGAGCGGATTGTTTTATGAAAGGAAAAAAAATAACAGATTTGTTTTAGGGAATGGATAGTTTTTAAGGGACCTACATGACCATAGTAATCATGGAAAGCAATGACTACTTCATTAATTAAATGTTTAGGGAGGAATAGAGACCAGGTATTAAAAAGTTTTGACTTACGAGTAAATAAAATATTGTTGTGGACTTTATAAAAAGTATGCCAAGATTGAAAAGAATTTTTATCAGATAGCAGAGCTACAATTTTACAAATGTGGGGATCTGAAGTCTGTTCATTAAACATATTTTTAAATAAATATTGAATTCTGGAGGGAAGAGCTGGAGGAATGGTAAGCTTAAAAATGTTTTCAGGAGGTCTTGCAAGGTCAGGAGGGACAGGGTCTTTGACTTCAAAGTGCATTATTGTAGGAAGATCTAAGGAAACTTGGTCATCACGACCTAAAGGGTGACGGGAGAGAGCATCAAGAGGGTTTTCTTTTCCAGGGCAGTAAAATATTTTAAGGTCAAACTCTTGTAAAATAAGGGTCCAACGGGTGAGACGGGCATTTTTTAATTTACATGAAAATAAGAAGGTGAGAGCTTTATGGTCGGTATACAAATAAATTGGATATCCAAAAATATACACTTTGAACTTTTGGCAGGCAAACAGAATAGCTAAAAGTTCGAGTTCTGTAACAGAATAATTCCGTTCCGAACCACATAGAGACCGGCTAGCAAAAGCAATGGTATGACGTTGTTGGTCATCACCTAATTGAAAAAGTTCTGCGCCTAAACCTATTAGAGAGGCATCGGTTTGGATACAAAAGGGACGGTTAAAATTGGGGTGTGTCAGAGCGACTTGATTACAGAAAACATTTTTAATTTTGTTAAATGAGGATTTTTCTTTATCTTTAAAGGACCAAGGAATATTTTTCTTAAGAAGATGAGAGAGGGGATTTAAGAGTTGAGAATGATTTTGAGAAAATTTTCTATAGAAGTTACAAAAGCCAAAGAAGGATTGAAGATCTTTTCTATTGCGGGGTTCAGGGAAGTTCTTAAGAGCATTTATTTTCTCAGGGTCCATTATGGTACCACTAGCAGAAACAAAATGACCAAGAAATTTAATTTGAGATTTCAAGAAATGACAATTTTTAAATTTAAGAGTGAGACCGGATAGGGATATTTTTTGGAAAATCCATTCAAGGCTTATTAAATGTTTTTTAAAGGATTGGGACGAAACAAGGATGTCGTCGACATAGGTATGGAGATCATTAGGGAAGGGACACGGGACAGTTGAATTATTTAAGGCGGCTTCCAAACCTTTACCAAAAGCAGCATTGGAAATGTTAAGACCAAAAGGTACAACACAAAATTGATAAGACCTGCCATCATATAGAAAACTAGTATATTGGCGAACAGAAGGATCAAGGGGAATTTGCCAATAGCCAGAAGTAAAATCAAGAGAAGAGAAAGTATTTTTATTATTAAATTTAGCTAAAATGTCATCCATTGGAAGAGAACTGTCACGGGTAGGAATGATAATAGTGTTAAGTTTTCGAGCATCTAGACAGAGCCGGATCGAACCATCAGACTTGACCACGGTTACTAACGGATTGTTATAGGGTGCATCTGACCGTTCAATAACCCCCCAATTAAGCATCTTGTCGATCTCTTTTTGAACGGCAGAGCGACGGGAGAACGGAACGGGGTACGGTTTTATTTTGTATGGCTTATGTTCACAAACATTAAATTTGTAAGAAAAAGAGTTATGTAACCCAGGATGGTCTTGAAAGATATGAGCATATTTATTAATTAGTGAGTCTATAGCTTGTTGTTCTTGTTCATCAAGGGGTATATCATGAAGAGCGAAGTTCTTTGTTAATTGGAAAGGAGAGGAATTTTCATGAGGTCCATCTGTAAAGAAATTTTGAGAGTTGTTTTCAATTTCAACATATTTTAGTGTATTTATTAAGTCATTAGTGTGTTTAAGGGAGATGATTTTAAAAGGGACAGAAGCATTTGGGGAAGGTAATATTATTTCACGGTTTTTATAATTAAGAGAGATGTTATTTTCAAGTAGCCAGTCTGTACCTAATATAAGAGGAGTGGATAAATGAGGAACAATTAAGAAAATGGCATGGGTTTTGAAATGATTGATATTAAAGTTGACATAGATTTGGGAATTAATTTTTACAGATTTATTGGTGATGGCTGTTTTTAAGAATATACCAGAAAGGGGAAAAGAGGGGATATCAAATTTGGAAGGGTCATTTTTTAATATACTATACAAGTTTTCAGACATAGCAGAGACAGAAGCACCAGAATCAAGAAGAGCGGGATAGGGATTATTAAAAATAGAAATTTCAATTTCAGGGCGAAAACTAAGGGAGGGGAAAATTTTTTGTTCAGGACTTATGGGATGAGAGAGGATATTTAGTTGAGGAAACCTGGGAGATGATCCAGTATCTTTCCTCACGAGACTGGTCACTGATCGTTTCCCGTAGATGGTGACGGGGAGGTATGGGGAACATTAGGAGGATTGGGTGTAGGATTATTGGTGTGGTATTGACTTCGGTCATTATTATTATATGAAGCTCGTCCTTGAAATCTATCTTGATAATTATTACGGTTAGGGGGCATATTATTATTGGATCGATGGCTTTGTGAGATGTCATGAGAATTGGGGGAATTGTTTGAGAAATTATTATTATTATTAAGAGGACGGGAGGAATGTTCAGCATAGGATAGATGATCAATTAATTCATTGAGGGTCTTGATACGGAGAATTCTTAAAGGACTTGCTACAGTTTCAGGAAAATGAGAGAGGATTTGAAAAATAAGGGTTTCGTTTTCGATAGGGGGGTTGAGATATTTGGCTTTATTGATCCATTCAATGGCATGTTTTTGGAGAGTGGAAGTATCACGATGGGAATAAGGACGAGAAAGGTCATTACGGGTCATGATTTGTTTGCTATATGACCAGAAATGTTGACGGAAGAGTTCAACGAATTCATGGAAAGTATTAGGGGGAGGAGTAAGGGCATTAAACCATTGCTTGGCATCACCAATCATACGTCTACGGATCATATTAATTTTGAGAAAATCAGGGATGTCTTGGAACTGAAAATAGTCATTAATTTCAACAAGAAAAGCTTCAGGGTGTATAGGTGTGAGGTAACCGTTAAATTCTGGAATGCATTCTGAATACTTTTCTTGAGAGAGAATGGAACTGTTGTTAAAAGAAGAGAACTGGTTTAAAAGAGGAGGTAATTTAAATGACGTGTTGGTTGGATTCGAAGAAGAGGGGATATGATTGTCAGAAACAGATGGGTGGAAATTAGTAGAGACTGGGTTGGTTTGAGTGGTAAAAGTAGATGAAGACAATTGAGGACCAAAAGAGAACTTTGCTTTCTTAGGGCTATTAATTTCGAGAAGAGACTGAGTAACGACAGGAGGAATAGAAGAAGATTTTGAGTGGGTTATTTGAAGTTTCTGAACAGACGTTTCCAGAGCGGCTAACCGAGCAGATTGGCCTTCTAGTAGGCTCATGCGATCAGAGAGACTCGCAAAGTCGGATTTAAGTTCTGACCTAACATCTGAAACTTGCTTTTCAGTATAGGCTCTACACTAAGAATTAGCACTTTCAACTATAGACAGTAAGTGAGAATTAATTTGGGTCATGTCATTTTTGAGATCAAGGAAAGAAGTTTGCCATTGTTTTTGAGATTCCTCAAATTGTTTTTTAGAGTCAGCATGAAAATCAATCAACAAAGAACGGAGATCATGTTGAGAGTCTTCATTAGGAGGAGAGACAGAGCGAACGGTAGAACCTTCGTTATCAGACATATTAAGGGACAAATCAAAACTGGGTAATATGGCCGGAGGGGGGTGAGGAACACTGGGATTGTATCTATCGGGGACCTTAGTTTGTCTTTTCCCGGCGCCTCTCATGCAGAATCGGTGGGTATGACAGAAAAGAGAAATAATTAGGTGTATATATATTGAAACGGAACTGTTCTGGGGTGATGAACTAAAAAAAAAACAAAATAGAAAATATGTTGGGTGTAATTAAAAAAAAAAAAAATGTCAATATGAAACAAATCCAAAATTTAAAAAAAATTATAACAACTAAGGTAGTAAAAATATTATGAGACTAACACTAAGAAATATTAGGATCGAAAGATATAAAAATAGTGGCCACAGGTTGGTCACAGTGGAATCCTTGTCCCAGAACCAAACAAATTAATAAATAATACCACGGGAAAATAAGTGGAAAAATAAAAATCAGTTTATTCATAGAATGAAACAAGAGAAAAAATTTAAAGGGTTGTATTTAAATAGAATTAATAGGGGGAGACAGGGAGCAAAAAAAAAAGAAAGTAAAAAAAGTTAAGATTTCGATGGTCGGTCGGCGGTACATACTCAGAAAAGGACAAATATTTTAATTACCTAAGGATTATGAACCAAAATACCAATGTCCCTATTGCCGTCACTCAATCAGCCGAGTACCGTACCATACACCATTCATAAAAACAAAATTTATGGGACTAACAAATGTTGTAAATGGGGGGAGACAAAAATTAAAATATTAGGAGGATATTACCTGTGTAGGCAGTACAACAAAAACGAGATAATGATTGTGATTCCAATTCTTTAGGGTGTGTGTCCTGTCACGGTCGCCATGTGTAACGTTTCGGCCTCGTAGAAAACTGGGGCCTACTTCGTACCCACTGCCCAGGGGGACACTGAGCAGTGACCTACCGGCCGATTAGACCTCGGTAGTTGATACTAACGAGCCGGTAGGTTTTGTTCGCTCGTCGATCGGTCACCGCAACGAAGTCGGTCGGCGGACGAGTGGATGACGGTAATCGAGCGTGGTAGGTATTCAAAAGTTGTTGTTAAACAAACACGTTCGCGGCACAGTCCACCGCGTTATCCGTGCAACGGAGATAACGCATATACGTACAGCCGTATCTGCGAAACACGGTACCGGTCGGTCGGACAAGTGGAGAGGCGGACGGGTGGGCGAGCGCACACGCGATAAATGTGTTTTCGTCAAATTACTATACTTAGCCCGACACGTATGTACATGTACCTATCACAAACAACTCACGACGCGAGCATAAAAAAAAACAGTTACCGAATCGGAAACAATCCGTATATATTAAGAAAAAACAGTATGTATATTATACAGAAACAACAGGTAGGTATCAAAAAAACAAAAAAAACGGTCACAGCGTATATCATTCCACCTCGGCGTACGCTGGATGAGAGAGCGGCAACTTATAATAACGGAGGGACTTTATCGTCGGCGGGGCATATAGTCGACGATAAGAAAAAAAATATAGTGGGGATTGAATGGTGTATGACCAGTCGACCCGTACAGACCGGGTGACAGCAACTAGGCCCAAAGACACCATAATTCGTCCCACCGATTGCCTCTCCAAATTTCGACACGTTACAAAGTTTCGATATATAATACTGCAATCAATTAAATATACATAGGAGATGGTTCATAGCAATGAGTGATATGGAAACGGTAAAGATAATATCGAAATGTTACAATAGATAGCGTACCAGTGTCGCTTGCCGAAAAATAAAATTATAGATTAAATCAAATGGTCAGTGAATGTTTATTTGAATTATTGGTTGGGGGGGAGGAGGTTAACTTAGATGTTGGTTGTCGTACAATGCCCAATCGTTAAAAATCTTCATTTACTTAAATCACTTAAGATGAAGTGATTTTACTTATATATACCTTTTTTATAAGTATTTTACTTATAATGAACTTATATTCGCAAGTCCAAAAATGTCTATGATGAAATTAATCATTTTTTTATTGATCTGTTTGTAAGTATATTTTTCTATTGCCAAATCTGTATCTATTTTAATACTGAGTCTGACTAAACTCGATTTAAGCGGCAATGAAATTATTGCCAAATATACGTACAATTCTACAGTAATTCGTACAACGCTATATTTTTGTATACATGTCAAGTTTCGGAACGACCCGCACATTTACTTTACGCATACCTGTTTTTATGAACATTTGTATTTAAAATAAACCTACGCTTTAGCAATAAAATTGTTTATAAACCATGCATTTGGCATGTGGTAAAAATGTATGCGTACAAAAATACCGAATATACTTTTCGACAGAATTCCGTTAGGTTAGGAAAAAAAAATGATAAAGAAACTTAATATTTTTACTTACTATACACTTTGTTAATATACCAAAACTAAAATACATACTCTACGTGATGTTTGAATAATGTATGTCAATAATGTTCTAAAATTCAAAATATCCAAATCTCCTCTTTATTTATGACAATTTGATAACAATTCAAATTCAAATATTTGTTATTCATGCAAGAATTATATGTGAAACGGATATAATTTCACATATCTTAAAGATATAACAAAATTACTTCGATTTGTATTCTTAAATTTATGGATTTCTGTAGTTTTTATTCACATAAATATTAAATTTTAAACTTTCCATAATTGTATATCAATTTACAAAATGTTTTATCGACTAAACAATTTCCTCCAGTCGATTTCAAAACACAACAATAATGATAAACCGTAAATTCCAAAACAATAAATATACGAATAATAAATACATGCGAATATACATAGAAATTACACGTACAAAAGAAAGAAAATTCAACAATATTTGGCTTTTAAGATACTTTATGAGAGTAGTTTGATTTTTCATGAATTCAATATAAATCAAATCAAAGTAAGAATTACATGTCTTAAATAAATCCTCTATCTCTTAAGTTTTGTTATGTAAATTTTAAAAAATCTATTGCATTTAATTTTATTTATTTATTTCGCATTACGAAACGTTGTAGTTGTTACCCTAACAACTATAGGCCAATATCCTTACTATCCACAATGTATAAACTTTTCGAAAGGCTACTTCTGGCTCGTTTGCAGCCAATAGTGTAGAAGTCCCTACCGATACTACAAGCTGGGTTCAGACAAAACAGAAACTATTGTGACCAAATACTGGTGATTACAACGCATGTGGAAAACGGCTTCCAGCGAAAAGCGAAATCAGGTGCGGTTTTTCTTGACCTATCTTTAGTCTGTGATACGGTCTGAACTAGAGGTCTTCTTCTTAAAATGGTTAAAATCGTTAAATGTAAAGCCACTCTACTATTCCTGGAGAAAATGATAACAAATCGAAAATTTAGAGTAACACATGAAGGGACTACGAGCCGTTACAAAATCCTACAAAATGGCATTCCACAAGAGGCTTTTACGCGTAAACCATTGGTTTTTATTAATTTATTTTACTACCCGAACAAAACATTTATGTACAAATAATATACCAACCTGAATCCAATATACGTCAGGAAGAACAACCTGAAAATATGTTGACCCAGTACCCACCCATAATTTTAGGTGGTGCAAATGCACTATCTTAAGTATGTATTCGACGCCACTGCTATATGTCGTATATTATATAATTATAATAGTAAATACAGTGTAATAACTATCAACAACAATGGATTACGTGTGCAACTAAGGAAGTTTTAAACGTGTAACCTATGAAATGAATACTGAAAAACTGAATACTTACATGGTAAGTACCAAATAATAAGTAACGTAAACACTAAATTTGTAATCACATTACCACACTAAACAGCAAATGTGCAAAACATAACGTTATTCATTATTCATCAATGGATTGGCAAAAACATGACAAAAAGTTTCGATATATAATACTGCAATCAATTAAATATACATAGGAGATGGTTCATAGCAATGAGTGATATGGAAACGGTAAAGATAATATCGAAATGTTACAATAGATAGCGTACCTGTGTCGCTTGCCGAAAAATAAAATTATAGATTAAATCAAATGGTCAGTGAATGTTTATTTGAATTATTGGTTGGGGGGGAGGAGGTTAACTTAGATGTTGGTTGTCGTACAATGCCCAATCGTTAAAAATCTTCATTTACTTAAATCACTTAAGATGAAGTGATTTTACTTATATATACCTTTTTTATAAGTATTTTACTTATAATGAACTTATATTCGCAAGTCCAAAAATGTCTATGATGAAATTAATCATTTTTTTATTGATCTGTTTGTAAGTATATTTTTCTATTGCCAAATCTGTATCTATTTTAATACTGAGTCTGACTAAACTCGATTTAAGCGGCAATGAAATTATTGCCAAATATACGTACAATTCTACAGTAATTCGTACAACGCTATATTTTTGTATACATGTCAAGTTTCGGAACGACCCGCACATTTACTTTACGCATACCTGTTTTTATGAACATTTGTATTTAAAATAAACCTACGCTTTAGCAATAAAATTGTTTATAAACCATGCATTTGGCATGTGGTAAAAATGTATGCGTACAAAAATACCGAATATACTTTTCGACAGAATTCCGTTAGGTTAGGAAAAAAAATGATAAAGAAACTTAATATTTTTACTTACTATACACTTTGTTAATATACCAAAACTAAAATACATACTCTACGTGATGTTTGAATAATGTATGTCAATAATGTTCTAAAATTCAAAATATCCAAATCTCCTCTTTATTTATGACAATAAAATTCAAATACAAATAACAATTCAAATTCAAATATTTGTTATTCATGCAAGAATTATATGTGAAACGGATATAATTTCACATATCTTAAAGATATAACAAAATTACTTCGATTTGTATTCTTAAATTTATGGATTTCTGTAGTTTTTATTCACATAAATATTAAATTTTAAACTTTCCATAATTGTATATCAATTTACAAAATGTTTTATCGACTAAACAATTTCCTCCAGTCGATTTCAAAACACAACAATAATGATAAACCGTAAATTCCAAAACAATAAATATACGAATAATAAATACATGCGAATATACATAGAAATTACACGTACAAAAGAAAGAAAATTCAACAATATTTGGCTTTTAAGATACTTTATGAGAGTAGTTTGATTTTTCATGAATTCAATATAAATCAAATCAAAGTAAGAATTACATGTCTTAAATAAATCCTCTATCTCTTAAGTTTTGTTATGTAAATTTTAAAAAATCTATTGCATTTAATTTTATTTATTTATTTCGCATTACGAAACGTTGTAGTTGTTACCCTAACAACTATAGGCCAATATCCTTACTATCCACAATGTATAAACTTTTCGAAAGGCTACTTCTGGCTCGTGTAGAAGTCCCTACCGATACAACAAGCTGGGTTCAGACAAAACAGAAACTATTGTGACCAAATACTGGTGATTACAACGCATGTGGAAAACGGCTTCCAGCGAAAAGCGAAATCAGGTGCGGTTTTTCTTGACCTATCTTCAGTCTGTGATACGGTCTGAACTAGAGGTCTTCTTCTTAAAATGGTTAAAATCGTTAAATGTAAAACCACTCTACTATTCCTGGAGAAAATGATAACAAATCGAAAATTTAGAGTAACACATGGAGGGACTACGAGCCGTTACAAAATCCTACAAAATGGCCTTCCACAAGAGGCTTTTCTTTCCCCGATGCTCTTTAACATATACATAACTGACACAGTGTCAAGGAAATTCTTATACGCGGATGACGTGGCACTAGTTGCAACACAAGCCACATCCTTTAAAGAAATCGAAAATGTACTAAACACGGACTTAGTGAAAGTTCAAAAATACTTCCAGAAATGGCATCTCAAAGTGAATTCAAACAAGTCAATAACAGCTACTTTCCACTTAAACAACCGGGAAGCTAGTAGAGTACTAAATATAGAAGTCGATGACAACAAAATTACTACCGAAGAAGCCGAAGAAGCCTAAATACCTGAGGGTTAAGTTGGACAGGACTTTAACTTTCAGACAGCACCTCGAAAGCGTAAAAGATAAAATAAAGTCACGAAACAACATAATTGCCAAACTAGCAAGCACAAGTTGGGGCTGTCACGCAAATGTGCTTCGTACTTCTACTCTAGCCCTAGTGTACAGCGTGACAGAATACTGCGCTCCTGTGTGGGCCAGAAGTGCACATTGCAAGAAAGTAAATGTACAGCTGAATGACACCATGAGCATCATAACAGGTACTGTAAGATCTACCCAACTAGAGTGGTTGCCGATTCTATCCAACATAGCCCCTCCAGACCTACGCAGACAAGTCCAGACTGAGTCAATGCTTTTGAAATTAAGCAATTATCCAAACTTACCAAAACAAAAAGACATAGTAACCACCCACCTAAGAGACTTAAATCTGGAAACCTTATAAGGAGTCTGACACTGTCAAATAAGACAATCGAGGAGATGTGAACAGACAGGTGGACAAACACTAACATCCAAAACCATTCTCTTGTAAGCGTCCCTGCTAATAGGGTCCCAGACTTCGAGCTAAACCGAGCACAATGGACGGCTTTGAATCGTATAAGATTTGAACAAAGATTGTGTAACTACTTGTTACACAAATGGGGTATGATCGATTTTTTCTAGTCTGCGAATGCGTCCTAATACAGACAATAAACCATATTGTTGAGGAATTCCAAAGAACAATTTTCGAAGGTGGGGTAACTGCACTGCATGATTGTGGACTTACAGAGGTCAAATGGCTAGTGGAACTTGATGTACGACTCTAACATTTAAATTTGAAGAACATATCCTCTATATATATACATATCCTAATCTTGTTTTGTTTTGTTTTATCTCATATTCTATATACCTACCTATTTATGTTTTAAATTTTTTAATTTAAATATGTTACTGTAATTTTCATGCTGAGTGTCATATGCATAAATAAAAATAAATTTTATAATAATAAAGTACGTATATTTTGACAAACGCACGAACATCGTATGTATAATATTATCAAGCTATATTTATTTTCTATTTTTACATAAATATATATATATATATATCTTACTCCACTGATCAAATATTAAGGTATATTTGTTCAATGTTTGTTCAAGACCACCTTTTCGTTTTACTTCGTAACTCTTTTTAACTCGTAGCAGTCAGTAGCTGTAGTTGTGCGTAACGTAAACATACACGTAAACGTAAACATTAACGAAATGATTATGGATTCAGGAAAACTCATTTTTATTGCAGCAACTGTTGCAATTATCTTCGAAAACGCTAATGCGAGTAAGTAATGTATAGCATAAACTATAGAACATTAAAATAATTAAAACTCTACAAAAGTTATATCATTGTACTCAATTTCATTATGTAAGTACCACACCGTATTACACTATATTTGTGATAGAACTATCTAAATTTATTATTTCCAATAGATTATGAATGTACAAAAAGTATGTAATGTCAGAAAGTTATTTATTATATAAATAGTTATTTCAGAAATAAAATATTTATATTGTCGGTTTTCCATTTTCGGAATTTATACACTCCTATTCCAATAAAAACCTCACCCATTTAATAATGAAATTTTATTTATACGTTTATCCATTTTATTTTATTATTTTTTTTTTTTTTTGTAAGTAGTCAATTTAGTATTATTTTATGGAATAAAACTTTAAAATACAATTTTGATACAGCGAGTCCACCAAATATTGTTTTAACAGATACCTTTTGGAATTCATAGATAAGCTTTTCGTATATTATTAACGTTGAGCATTGTGAGACAAGATAGAGTGTACAAATAAGTGACCGAATGACGTTTCATACCTAGTGTGTCGGAAAAAAAATGAAATATTTAGATTTTGGAAATACATAATTTATTAATATATTTAAATTTTTAATATAATTTTTAGAAATCTAATCGTTTTAGAGATTAATTGATGTATACTATTTTTGTAATATCGCATCAAATATACTCTCTGCTAAATATTTACTATCGGTTACTACAAATTACTGTAAAATATATAATTTTATTTCATATATGTCAATCTGACACTAAAAAGTGTAGTTATTCTGTTATTGGTAACGACAATAAATGCAAATGCAAATAAAATTGGTATAGAAACATATTAGTAATAATGCATAATTTTGTTCTTTTTCTATAGATTGCATGAGTAAGTTTTTAATATATATTTATATATATATATATTACTTATATACGTACGTAATCTATAAATATTACGTAAGGAAGGATGTCAAGATGGGAGACTTAATGTTTTATCGTACTATTGAATTATATTTATATTAATTTCTTTCATAACTACAATTAAACTTCTAGCAAAACATATTAATGTACATATTGAACAGCACGAGTTTTACAACTATTAAATATTTCACATAGTTATAAAATATCATTATAATTAAAGTATTTTATTTACATTATTATGTCTACATTTATATTATTATATTTTATGTATACATTTTAACATTAATATAATAATCGTTTAGATCAACTAATTACCATCGGGAAATTTCAAGGCAAGTTATTCGGAATAACTTATTCCATATTTATATAATGTAATGATGAGTCACAAGACATCATGTACTACTACTTTGGTGGGGCGAGAGAAGTGCTGATTAAGAGTTTTTGGGGCGTGACCTACATAACCAGACCGTACGAAGGTGTGTGAATGGAACGACGAGTAAGTTGTCGAACACCAGACAACGACGAGTAAGTTGTCGAACACCAGACAACATCGAGTAAAGAGTCGAACGGCAGACGACGTCCAGTAAAGAGTCCTCGAGTCGGGTCGAACATCAGACACCGTCCAGTGGAGAGACCACCAGAGGACCTCAACTATCACCTCGCTTAAAGACCCTCAGCGTTTGGTAGTATTTAAAATACAATCATATTAGTTTATTTATTTCTTGATTTATTTACATAAGGTAACCCTAGTCCATAATAATAATTATCACACACCGAGGTCGAGTCCTCGAGACCTCGATAAAATAAACAAAACTCCCAGTATGGAAGAGTAGGGAGAGAGGACGTTACAATAAGAAGTATTGGACTATAAATATACTTAGACGTACTTAATACTTACAAAATTACAAACTTTTTAGTATTTACTAATGCAGTGTAACATGCATATGATAATAGTCATTCAAATTTATAAAATGTATGTAATTTTATGTTGTAGAAGATGATGACGGTAAAGCAACTTTTATACACGCATTTAACAACTTGGGTGAGTAGTTTATTGTCAGACCAATCTTAAATTCAATATACATTGAGCAGTATTTTAATGTATATACTTATCTATCTATGCACCTTGACGTATTGATATTAGATAACCAAATAATGAATTTTATATCTCAACAACTTCAATGTTGTATATTTCTATACTATCAAACTAAATTATTGTTTTATATCACAGATAAAAAAGTGATGGACACTAATAAAATGATATTCTTCGAGATATTCAAACTACTCTATAGAAAAAAAGTCATTATAAAATATAAGGAATTATATTACAATTAATATATAATAGACATGGATTTTTACCAATAAAAAGTTTATTATAAACATTGTTTGTTACGATAAATTTTGTCGCCGTTTCCGTTATCACGAGGGTCGAAATACTTTGTATAAAAACAAAAACGTAAACGCACTTTTTCTTTGTATTTTAATGAACTGTAATTTTATTATAAATCGATATTGTTTTATACATATAAGACAAAATAATACATATCATACACACATGAGTACACGACAAACCTTTAATGCGTACTAAACGAATGACGACGTTCGGCGGCCGTCATCATGTTCAATATATCAAACTATATCTAATCGCCAAATTATAAATAGATTTAATATACGATGACGATCGTACATGCCGCCCGCCTTGAAATATTATTTTCAACATTAAATTTAATACATAATATAATAAAAAAGAGAAAAAAAAAAAAATAATAATAATCGTAAAAATAATATAAATGAAGAAATTTGTATAAACTTATGAATGAGAAAATACTTAGTGTTAATATAACAACAATGATAAATCAGTCACTGTTCCCTTCGAATGGTAGAGGACATAGTAATCGGACTGCTCGCCGGAAAACGCCACTGGTAGTACGGACATTTGCAACTCGCACTACCTCATCAACACCAGTGATAACATTGATGACTCGTCCTAGACTCCACTTCAGCGGTGGAAGATTATCGTCCCGTATCACTACAATAGTACCGACCTTGATTTTACTGCCTTTCTCACCAGCCCACTTTTTTCTCTTTTGTAACTGATTTAAATATTCACGACTCCATTTTTGCCAAATAGAGCGTGAGTATTGAGATACTCTGCGCCAACGTGTTAATCTATTCATGGGCACTGCAGACAAGTCGGGTTCCGGTATAGATAAAAGAGAATCGCCTATTAGGAAATGACCTGGAGTCAATATGGATAAATCATTAGGATCGGACGACATAGGAGTAATGGGTCGAGAGTTTAAGCATGCCTCAGCGCGAGTAAGTACAGTAACGAACTCTTCATACGTTAAATTGGCATCACCTAGAGTTCTTTGTAATAAGTGTTTCATAGATTTGACCGCTGCCTCCCACAAACCGCCAAAATGAGGGGAGCGGGGAGGTATAAAATGCCACTGCACACCGATATCTGCCAGAACTTTGTGTACCTCTTCTTTATGTTGTTCGGAATGAAACACATCATACCATTCTTTTAGTTTACGATTAGCTCCAACGAAATTAGTCGCGTTGTCGGTGTAAATAGTAATACTTTTTCCTCGCCGGTCGAAAAAACGATTTAAAGCGTTTATGAATGATATCGTACTCAAGTCTCCAACTAACTCCATGTGCACCGCCTTGGTGGCAAAACAAACAAACACAGAAACATATGCCTTTGTTAAAGGAGCACCACGACGTTGACTGGTTTTTATCATAAATGGACCTGCAAAATCTATACCGCATTTCAAAAAAGCTCTTCCTGGCTCGACTCGATCAGTAGGTAGATCACCCATTATTGGTTGTACCACTACAGGCTTATAACGAAAACATGTTATACATTTATGTACTATACTTCTTGCGATGTTTCGACCATTTAATGGCCAATATCTTGCACGCACTGAACTTAAAGTTGCTTGCGGACCACCGTGCATACATTGTTCGTGTTCGTATTTAAACAGTATTCGCGTAAAATGACAATTTGCCGGCAGTACTATTGGGTGACGCTGATAGATATCTAACGATATAGCATTTTTTAATCGTCCTCCTACGCGTATTAGTCCGTCTTCATCCAAAAATGGACATAATCGAAACAATTAACTTGATGTTGACACTTTCTTTAATTTAATTAATTCTTTGATTTCGCAGTCGAAAACTTCCCTTTGTAGACATTTTATAATACGTATGTTTGCTTTATTTATTTCCCTAGCACTGATAACACCCACTAAATCCGATTCCTTTCGTAATATTTTATAATAAAAGCGCAAACAGTATGCTATCACACGTAATAATCTTTGGAGAGATGAATATTTTGTAAATATTGATGTAATCGAAACAGTATTATTATCTGTAGTTACAGTCATTACTCGACTTTCCGTTATTTTAGAATTTAACGTTGATTCAACGCTATTCATCATCGGCCATTTTGTTTCATCTTCGTTTAACCAGTCAGGTCCATGCCACCATAATGACGCGTCAGCGAGCTTTGAAGGACAACATCCGCGGGAAATAATATCTGCAGGATTTTCTTTCGTATCCACATGAAACCACTCGTCCTTTGATGTTCTCTCCTGTATTTCCCCCACTCGATGGGCCACAAATGTCTTCCATTTAGTGGAAGGTGAAGAAATCCACGCTAATACGATATTGGAATCTGACCAAAAATAATTTTTACTTATACGCAGATGTAATTTTGGAATGACCTTGCTTGCCAACCTAGCTAACAGTAACGCAGCACACAGCTCTAAGCGAGGCAAAGAAATGGCTTTCAAAGGCGAAACCTTTGATTTTGCACATATTAATTTAGAAGAATGTATACCAAATGAATCCGTGCACCGTAAGAATAAACAACAACCGTAGGCTTCCATACTCGCATCAGCAAAACCATGAACTTGTATATTAACAATATTACCCGAACAGGTAATTTTCCGCGGTATGACTAATCTATTTAATTCATATAAAGACTTTCTATATATTTTCCATTCTTCTTGAAAGTCACTAGGAAGTGGTTCATCCCACTGCACTTTCAGTTGCCATAACCGTTGTAATATTAGTTTTGCGCGAACGATGATTGGACCGACTAATCCTAATGGGTCAAATAAACGTGCAATCTCAGATAATGCGTGACGTTTTGTTATTTGATTTTCGGATTTAAATTGCTTTTCTTGGATCTGGAACTGTAAGGTATCCGTACTTGGACTCCAAAATAATCCTAAAATTTTCGTTATTGAATTATCGATTTCACGCATATCGACCTTTGTGTCATAATTTGCATTCGGTATTAGGTTAATATCATTCGAAGCCCATTTTTGTAATTCTAGTCCAGTCGAACTCATAATATCAATAAGACCGTCTCGCAACTGAATCGCCGCTTCCCGCGTATCGGCTCCACTTAGAAAATCATCGATATAAAAATCTCGAACTATTGCGGCCGCTACTTTCGGATTTTTGATGTATTCCGATTCCGCCAATTTACTGAGACATCCGGTGGCTAAGAATGATGCAGGAACAGTACCATACGTAATAGTTTTTAATTGGAAGACTTTAATCGGCTCACTTGGATCCAAGCGCCATAATATCCGTTGAAACTGCTGATGCTTGCTTGTTATCCAAAATTGTCTATACATCTTCACTATGTCGGCAGTTAACACGAAATTATGGGTCCGAAAACGTGCAAGAATATATAATAAATCGTCTTGTAGAATAGGTCCCTTTAATAACACATCATTTAGACTGACGCCGCTGTCAGTTTTGCACGAGGCGTCAAACACTACTCGTAGACGCGTAGACGTACTCGAATCTTTTAATACTGCGTGATGTGGTAAATAATACGACATATTAGCATTTCCGTCTTCGTAATTAAACACTTGTTCCATATGTCCTAACGCTTCGTACTCATCTATAAACCTTGTATAATCCCTTTTGAAATTTGGATTTTTTGCAAACTTTCGCTCGAGAGACCAAAATCGACGTTTCGCGATATCATACGATTTTCCTAAATCTGATACGTTTTCGCGAAATGGTAAATGTATAATGAAACGTCCATCGTCGCCGCGTGTTATTGTCTCGTCAAAATATTTTTTACAGGCTTTTTCTTCCATTGTATAAGGACTATTTCCTTCAAATTCCTCTGTACGCCAAAATAACGGTAAAATATTGTTCAAAGTTAAATCCGTACATTCAGATACCGAATAATGTATCCTATTGACTATTGGTTCTGTTTTACGATCAGAAGTAGATACTAGACCAGATACAACCCACCCGAGTTTGGTTTCTTGAAACACTGGACCGACACTATTTGGTTTTATTTTTCGGTTACAAAGCAAATCATAAAAATGAATAGCTCCTATTAAAATATCCACCTTTTGTGGGTAACGATATGACGGATCTGCTAAATCAATATTTTCCGGTGTATTGCATTTTTCAGATATATTTTTTGATGGCAGGTCGCCTGTAATTTTTGGAACTACCAACATTTTTAATGAAAAACGGTATTCGTTGAAACGCGATGCAAACTGTGCGACTACATAAGAATATGAATATTGAGTCGTCGAACCAATGCCAATGACTTTGTGATCTGTCTTGAATTTCTTTAATTGCAAAGTCTGAACCAGTTCTTCGGTGATGAAATTGCTTTGGGAGCCAGAATCTAATAATGCCCGACACAATACTGAATTTGAATATTTATCGCTTGCCAATACAACGGCTGTGGATAGAAGCACGTTTTCGTGGTAAAAGTCCACAGCATGTGCATTTGTCGACGAATTCGGCGTTTGTTGAACAAAAATGTCATTTGATTTTTCTTCTGTAATTTCTCTATTTTCATTTTTTTTAATATGCAGTAACGTATTGTGTGCTTTGTTACATTTGTAACAATTTCGTGACATACACCGCTTAGCATCGTGTTTGCGTAAACATATTTTACAAAGACCAAGTTCATTGACCTTTCTTATACGATCGACCACAGATAATGCTAAAAACAACGAACATTTGTAAATTGTGTGTGACGATTTACATACAAAGCATTTGATATCTGTGGTAGCGATTAATGAAGTAGAAATTACGTTATTTTTGTAAAATTTATTTTTCCGATTTATACCTTTGTTTTCCGTGTGTTCTCCGCTGCTAACAATATTTTTCGATGCTTCAATTGCTTCTAGTAAGTGCGAACGCGTGTCCAAAAATATTATCAAATCTTCTACGCTGGCCATCTCGTTTCTCGGTGCCTTTGTTTCCCACTCGCTCAAAGTTATTGTGTCTAATTTCGTGCATATTATATGCGAAAGCAAAGAACCCCATTCATTTGTTCGTTGATTTAACGCTTCTAGAGCTGCTATATAACCGCGTAGCGTATCCGAGAATTGTCTTAAACTACCCGATACATTTTTTTTTACTATGTTCATTTCACAAATATCTTTCACGTGTGATTGAATTAATAATTTTTTATTATTATATCTCGATAATAATGTTTTCCACGCATACTCATAATTATTTGCTGTAGTTTCTAAATTTTTGATACAATTCGCCGCGTCGTCGCTTAACGAAGAACGTAAGTAGAAAAATTTTTGTATTGGTGTAAGACTGTTATTCGTATGTATTAGCGCTATGAACATATCGTGAAATGGTACCCAATCCGTGTAATTACCATTAAACACGGATATATTTAACGCTGCTAGCTTTATAATAGATGACGCCGAAATAACACTTTCTTCGCGGCATGAATTTCTGTGTGATAATTCCGATCGTCCCTGTGCTGCAGCTCCTATATTCGCTGAATTTATGATCTGTTCGGCTTCCGTGACAATTTCAAAATACAAATTTTCAAAATCACTTCTGTACCGCGAATGATCGGTTTCATTCTCTAATTCTAAATCTTCGATGGCGGTCTGTATCTGCTCGAAATTTCGCCAAGCTTCTTCTACTTTATCACGACGTTGTGAAATTTGTTTTTGATCACATTCCGGTGATTTTATATAATTTTGAAAACGCGTCAAAACAGCCTTAATTCTTCCACGCCGGGCTATTAATGTAGCAAGTTCAAGTTCATCCATTATAATCAGTTATAATGATGTAACAACAACGAAAAGGAATAATAATAAATTATATTAATCGAGACGAGTCGATAATATATACGCGTCCGTTTTCCCAAACAGGTGAGTGAAATAAACACACAATTACGATTTACGACCTACGATTACGAGCTACGACGATTTCGTATTGCACTTTGCCCGATAACACAACGACTTTATTGCAATACTGTACTCATTCGCTGGCCTACACGGAAATTCCGTTTCAAACGAAACTTATATTTAGAAAAATGGAGAAAAAAAGTAAAACTATTAGGAAAAGGCTTTTCTCTTACCATAAATGCGCTGATCTTGATCGTTTCTCAAGATGATATTGTGGTGGACTGGTAGGTTTGCTTCTTAACCTTGACGCAGCTTTACGTCCATCGCACCTCGCATCAATCAACAGGCACGCTCCTGGATTGTATGTATATAATATGTATAACGAATAATTTACTTTACGCCAACGAAACTTAACGCACGAAATGTGCAACTTTGCACCGATATGTCTTTTCGCTTTCGACACTACGTGACTAACAAATCCGGCCCGAAGGACCAAATGTTTGTTACGATAAATTTTGTCGCCGTTTCCGTTATCACGAGGGTCGAAATACTTTGTATAAAAACAAAAACGTAAACGCACTTTTTCTTTGTATTTTAATGAACTGTAATTTTATTATAAATCGATATTGTTTTATACATATAAGACAAAATAATACATATACACACATGAGTACACGACAAACCTTTAATGCGTACTAAACGAATGACGACGTTCGGCGGCCGTCATCATGTTCAATATATCAAACTATATCTAATCGCCAAATTATAAATAGATTTAATATACGATGACGATCGTACAAACATTTTTAAAAATATAATATGGTCTCTTTTATCTGAAAATTCCAATTTATTTAATACTAATTAGTGAAAAATCTTCCATATAAAAAAATATCGTAAAAAACAAATACTTTTTAAATTTCATATATTGAATTGTTGGAAAACACATTTCCGTTTAATGTTCCTACATGAAAAATGTTAATTTTTAATAGGTTTTTTAACTGATTGACTGCCACTTATACATTTTTATACATACATTTATATCCATACTTGTACATGCAATTTTTTATACTATCAAAAAAGTTTAAAATGTCCCAAAAAAATATTATTAATTAATATTAATATTAATTATATAATATTAATATATAATTAATAATAATAATAATAATAATAAGATTTAATTACTATTATTATTATTATTATTAATATAATATATAATAATTAAGTTAAATAAGTAAATAAATTATTTGTAAATGCCAAGTTATTATATAAAACATCATCGACATCATAATACGATTCAAATTTTGAAATTTAATTAGATGATTAATGACGATTACGAATGAGTTATGAAAACTTCCAATACTATTCATGTTTTTGCGATTTCAGTCATTATATAAAATCTCTCATTATACTCACTAAGGACGACCAAAGATAATGACAAATATTGTTTATAGTTAATATAACCATTTAAAAATTAAACCTACTTTACTCGTTACATTTATAGTGTAAGGTATCGTCAATAATATTAAATAATAATCAGTAATTTGAAAATTATCTAGGCGTATGTTGGACCCATAAGGTACATACGACCGACTCTTGACGCGTTACTCCGCCGATAACTCGCGCACCGAATTAACATAGTTATACATGAAAGTTTCATTGGGTTTGAAATTATGGAGGACCAAACGAGTAGTGAAATGGAACAGCAACTATACAATAATTTTGAAAAAAATAAAATTGATATTAAAAAGTTAAGAGGGATTGGATTTGATGGAGCTGCTAACATGAGTGGTGTTTATAATGGATTACAAGTACGTATCAAACACACTCAGTCACTTACATTATATGTATATTACACCGCTCACAAATTAAATCTTGTAATTAATGACTCGGTTAAAAATATTAATGAAATTCAACATTTTTACAAAAAACTTGAATACCTTTATTCATATTTTGCAAATAGTATTAAAAGGTGGGCACACTTAAAATTCGTGAGTTCTGTGGTTGTTTCACTCAAAAGGCTATGTACTACTCAATGGTCTTCAAGAAATGATTTCTTAAGAGCGCTTAATTTGCTTTACGTAGATATTTTAAAACTTTTAGCACATATTTCACTTATAGACCGAAATAAAGATGAAAAATATAAAGCGTCAGGTCTTCAAATCTATTTTCAAAAATTTGATGTAATTTTAATAATTGTCATCGAAACCAAAATTCTAACTCATTACAAATTATATCACTATTGCTACAAAAATCGGATATAGACTTACTTAAAGCTTTTGCACTGCTTCAAACAACCTTAAATAAAATATAAGAAATGCGTGATAAATTTGAAGAAGTGTTCGAGGAAGATAAACAAATAGCAATTTCATGGGGAGTTGAGCCAACATTCACTAAATTAAGAAAAAGAAAAACTACTAAATATTTTGATGAATTAAGTAGCGATGAACGTCTTGATGCTAAACAATATATTAAAACACAAATTTACTATCGTACTCTGAACATAATTATCGAAAAACTCAAACACCGTTTTAATGGTATGAACCAAGTAATAAAACTTTTTACTTCAATAATACCAATTAATATATGTCCAATGAATGAAAATGAACTTAAACATTCAACTACCTCTTTAGTAAACAATTATGTAAATGATTTAACAATAGATTTGGTCAACCAAATTATTCAAAATTAAATTCTATACATGACTTGGCAAAATTTATAATTATAGACAATTATTTAAGAGCGGCAAATTTTCCAGATTTATGTACAGTTGGTTTTCTTTTTTTGACAATACCAGTAACGGTGGCAAGTGCAGAAAGAAGTTTTTCAAAACTTAAAATAATTAAAAACTATCTTCAAAGTACGATGTCCCAAATTCGTTTGTCAAGTTTAGCTATAATATCAATAGAAAAGAAAATTGCCAAAGAAATTAATACATTAGATATTATTTCTACGTTAGCAAATAAGGAGTCCAGAAAAATGTTTTAAGTTTTGAGTCTTATATTTATTGTAATTGTTATTTGTTACAACTATAATTATTTACTGATTTTTCGTATATACATAATATGAAGTATTAAATTAATAATAAATATTTATTATTTATTATAAAATGATAAAATGTGTATTTAATAAAATATACAATAATATTTTTAAACAATTTTTAAATAATTTTAGTAAGGTGAATACACCCGCTCAGATCTTCTTGATATATATATACCTGGACAAGGGGGGCTCGTTGAAAATTTCGCTCCTGGACCCAAATTTTAAAGTTACGCCACTGTTAACTGTACACCAAATTAATTATTTAAACTAAACTTTAATATAAAAATCACTTTAATTATTAACTAATCGATGTATATAATTTATATTTGATAACTAAAGCATATATATTAATACACATATTTTTTTAATTAGAATGTATCGAGCTTAAATATTATAATGAGGAGAATGGTATTTTTTATAATTTTACTATTATATACAGAATTTAGTATACATTATTCAAATAACGAGCAGTATTTTATGTTTCGCCGATATAGTATTATTATGTATTCTAGTATAGATAAATCTATATAAACATATAAATATGATTTTTTTTTTAGTTTTTTTATATATTTATCTTGAAGAAATTTACAGTGCAGTCCTGAACGGTACGTATCGTTTGTATAAATAAATAAAAGTACATTATGTGACATAAATTATATGAAAACAAATCATTTGATTCTGAACAAAATAGTTATAATATAATTTTATTATTAACAAAATCTTTCTATTGGCAGTTTACAATAATAACCCAAATATGCTTGAAGACCCAATGGTCTGGGCTAAAACTAACACAGAACGTTTGTATAAGTTTTAATAAATTTGTTTCAACGATGTCTATACTCATAATTGTACTGTATATAATAAAAATATTTATACAGGAATAAATAAGTTAATGACTGGTAAGTACAACATATTATTTATATCCATAAAGTATTAATTATTACACATTGATTGTTTATCTAATATTTATTAGAGTAACATTGACATTTAAATAAGTACAAAAATAAATGTTAACAATAAAATTAAAAACTAACGACTTTTATCTATAATTAATTAATAGTAGTAACACAAAATATGCTAATAAAAAGATTTTCAAAATATTGTTTCATCACTATTAAGAAAGGTATACTTTTTTATCAATTAAATTATTATTTATTTATTTATTTTTTAGTATGTATCTCAAAACAATACATTAATTTAAATTTTAGAAATATTTTTTTCCCGAGAAATGTTTTAAAAACTTTATTTCTTACTTCATATAGTATTTCAACTATACCAAAAATCATGTTGTGCGTCTAAATATAATTTTAAAATTGTTGTCTCATTATAAATAATACTTGATTAATGGTCTTATGATAAATGTTTTTATAATATTATCCAGAAAACGATATAAATAACGAACTGGTTATTCTCCAATTCTTTGAATGTAAGATATAAAATTCATGTCGTAATGTAATTTATAATTATCATAAATTGTTTTGAATAACATTTGTGGGACATCAAATTTAATATTATCCCAAAAGTAATGTGTAACACATTTACGATAATATTTTGAAAAAACGTTTATCTTTTAAAACATTCATACTTTTAGTAAATCATTGAAATTAAACATCATTTCTAAATTATAAATAATATACAAAAAAAATTAATTAATATAAATATATAATTATATTTTAAACTTGTTAATATTATGGATGTGAAATATTGTATGTATTATTACTTAAAATTCAATAATTATACTTAGGGGAACTATATGATAAAAAATTCTACGGTATGTAATTTTATTGTACTTACATAATTATACGGATAAGTCGAATGAGAATTATGTCCATGAAATTATGACAGCTCAATAATTGTCGAAATTAATACATTTATAATATGAAAGTACAAAAAGATCATTTGATGAATAAATGTTATTTATATAATTATGATCAACGTAATGTACTTAATAAGCTAAAATTTATTATTTTTTAAAAGACACAGCTGAAACAGCTCTAAATGCATCATTTAATAATTTCAGTGAGTAAATAATAACTGTGTTATGTGGATTTATAGATTTCTTAAAACGCATATTTCTTAAAGTAGTTTATATATGCTGTAACGTCCAAGTCAAAGATTATTTAAATTTACACATCGATGTAGCCTGCACCGTGCCATGATCGCGGACAGGACATGATAACTGTGCGCCCACCTGTGCCGTCACCGGTCGGCGTACAGTCATTATCGGCATTAATTAAAATATGTAATGTTTTCTCCATGTAATGTCAGCTCCGGAATGCTTTCTTTTCTTTGTTTTAAATTGAAATATTAATGTACATGGAGTAAATACGTTTTCCGTATTGTTTTTTTTTTTTATTTATTCAGTCGTACATGATCCACGTATCTTTTCCTTTTTCTATGTTTGTGATTTACTTAATTTTTTATGAATTTTTGTATATATATATATATATTAAGAAAAAAGGTGTAATTTGTTGTCCCCGTCTATGAGCGTGGGACATTCACTCCGGAGATTTTATTCGAATGTAAAAAAAGAACAATGAGTAATTTTTTCTTTCTGATGCGAGTTCTATTTTTTTCTGTTTTGTGATATTTCTTTTGATTTCTTTTCTCGCGGAGTTTTTACGCTAGCCCCGAGCTTTTCTCCGTAACAACATCAATGAATTACATATTTTGAATTATACATCGTCTTTTTATTTATTTGTATTTGTGTATGTTTTCGGATAGAATAGTTATTTTGGTAAAGAAATCCGGTGCGTGTCCAAAGGCCCTCACCACCGGTTGGCGAGACCCTATATTAAAATGTATTCGCCACCGAGCGATCCGACTGGAAGTAACGGAACATCTCAATGCATAAGTTAGGTTCAATTAAAAATACCATTTTTTTCGAAATCAATCCCATCAAACGTAGACTTTTCGCTAATTAAATCAAAATCTCCAATTAAATGTGTATTTTTGATACGAACGAAAATAAGTACATCTTAATTGTCCCACTTAAAACATTAAACAAGTCCTTCTTAACCGTAAGATGGAAATGAATACAATTTCAGACTTCTCAAAAATGAAAATAACACAATATGATTACAATTACTTATTTATATTTCGCTGTATTCATACATGATATTTTATACGTCTTTTTTTATTTTATATGAAATAGCACGATATACTTTAAGCACAAGTAAGTTAAATATTTTTAAATGTTTTGGTCAGGAATAATAATTGTCCCGATTCTGAATAAACAACCTCAGTTTGTTTTCTGATAATAGAATTACAGCATTAGATGAAAATTATTAATATATAATGTAGTAAATGTGATGTAGAATATTTAAAGCGAGGGCAATCACATACCAATTAAGTCCGATTAACTATAATTCAAAATATCGTGTAAACACTTTGAGTTTCCTCATTGAGATGTGTTGTGTATAATGTTTGTATGAATAAAATGAATAATTTATAAATATTACGTATTTAAATAGCGGTGTTAGTTCTATACTTCGATTACATTAGAGATACTATCGGGAATGAAATAAGTATGTTTTATAAAATATGATTCATATAAACAATCATTACCTAATAATTAAATTGCATTTAGTCATTTACATTAGTAATATAATATTTTATTAAGGAGTACATCCATTTGTCAATAAAAAAATTCCACTTTGAATTTTTCTAACTGAAATTTTAATAAGAAAAAGTATTTATAATAATTTCAATAATAACTTCTACTAAACATAATGTGTATTCTTCAAGTAGTTAAATTGACCCAATAAATATTCGTTATCCATTTACATAATTATTATTATTATTATTATTATTATTGTTGTTGTTATTTATTTATTATTTTTTTCTAGACGATTCAATAGTATTACCTCCGAAAGTATATTGTGAAATACCCGAAATTGCACAGACTGCACTTAAAAAATTATCGAAGGCACATGAACTAAACCAAATGCTCGAAACCTCGAATAAGAATGATAGCAATAAACGAGTTATAGTTGAGGATAAAGATGAACACTCAAAACGACATAAAAAATTAATATGAAAGGCGATAAAGAAAACTATCGGTTAAAAGCGTTAGCGAAATAATGTAAACGAGAAAAAAAGTAGGCGTAGATGATGAATAAATTTAGTTTTAATAAACGCGCGTGTTATAAAATTTCACAGTAATATATAACTTTATTTTTGAATATATTTGTAACTATTAATAATTTAAAAAATAATATAAATGTAATAAATGATATACAGCTTTATTTTAAAATTTATTTGTAACTATTAATAATTTCAAAAATAATATAAATGCTTGATTATTAATGAATTATTTGTTGTATGTACTGACAATGAGATAAGACTACTATCAATTTTCCCACCTAAATATATAGACTATAATACGACGAATTTTTTGGTTAACATTATATTCTCACAGTCGAAGGCTAGATCACCATGATGGTCGGATCGAGAGTCAATTTATTGTTTGTGTTTTCGTACATCTAACCACTATTAAAATCTTGGAATACTTCAATGTTTTTATTAACTGGCAAATTACTAAATGTCATTTTTTTGATAATTTGAATAATCTACATAGTATTTGGCTACGTGTATTCAAAACGTACTATATGATTTTACTTATTAGGTACGTTTTGTTATTCAATGGAATATGACAAAAAAACAACAACAAAAACGATTAAGTCAAAATTCAAATAATTAAATTCATTTACAATTTTTAATATCCTGTTTTTTTGTCTACAAATTAAATCATGCACAGAGTGAAAAAAAATATACGATATTATTCTCTACTCGGTCTAATTTTAATAAAATAATATTTGTACTAACAATTAAATTACCATTTTCCTTTTTTTTCAAGTTGAGATCGTCCTAATCTCCAAACCTGAAGTGGCCACTACATACCAATATTTATAATTAGTACTTTTAGACAATTGTAAGCTTGCTCATATCTTATTTCCTTATTGTTTTTGGTAATTTTCGCATTAATTAAAATTGTTAGAATTCTAATAAAATGAAACCTGGTGGTGCTAACTATAAAATTAAAAAAAGGAAAAAAATACCCACGTTTTGGACAAAATTCCAAAACCGTATGGCTATTTTAAAACATACGTCCAAAAAAAATAACAAAAATTATGTATTATTTAAATTCTTTAGAGTACTTAAAACAGATGCTAATTATAAGCATTTCACTCACCAGGTGGTATTATTAATTATAATGTTCAATTTGATTTTAATGAATACATTTCCAACACAATGTACAACCTATATTAAGTACAAATGTTCAGTTCTTTGAATTGCGCCAACATCCTTATTTGGAAGAATAGCGCTATTTAATTGTGTGCACAAAAATGGGACACTGAAATCCTAAATACACCATCAAGATATGGTCAACAAACTAATCAAAACATACAAACCAAACTTTTTTCAAGTGCCACTTGTAAAATCTATGATACCTCCAGACAAATCACAGTAGATCCAGTTTTTTTAATAAACATAATACAAAAATAACACCTATTTATTAAATTATTAATTATTAATTGTAAATTAATAATTCAAATAAATAAATAAATAACAATTAATTGAATTATTCAAATTAATAATACACCTTTTTAAATTAGAATTTAGAAAATAAAAATCCAATCCAGTATTCATCATACAAATGAAAAAAAATCAATTTGGAAAACTGATAATTCTACAATATGTGAAAATTTTTTCCCAGTGTAGTTTTCATACATAAAAAAACTGAACGGCTATGACAGTCTTAGAAGTACCCACATAACCTTATGAATTTAAAATCTAATTGAAAAACCAAGTGTAAAATTAATGTATAGTAAAATTGTAAGGGCATTAGGTAACTTTGTCATAAAATAACATACACATAAAACAATATTATTATTGTTAAGTACACAGTTTTCAAAAAAAACTATATTACATAAATGAAATAAAATAAAATAGATTATCATTCATTTCTATAAAATTGTAATTGTATGTCAATAAATCAGAACCAAATATAAAATCGATTTTAAAATATAAAGAATGGATAAGAATTCTATAAGTATTAAGTTAACATAGGTAGTTAAGTATCTACTAAGTATTTTCTTAATGATAGTTAAAAATGTATTTACATTTACAATATTATACTGTATGATTTAACAATATTGAGAGTTGATTATTATAGTAGAACAAACATGGAGAAAAGTCCAGTTTATATTATTATTTATTTTTCAAACATTATTAAAGCAGTATATGTACATAACACCCACTATTTCAACAATCTTAAATTTATTAGTATGCATGTACATATACATTTATGCAGGTGCCTGAACATAAAAAATAATAGTATATAATCATAGTCATAAATAATCATAATCAATTATAATATATAATAATAATATATAATCATAGACACTTCAGCTATTTAAGGCAAGATCCATTATAATAATAGTAAAAATTTGATTATACAGTGGTTTAAAAATAAAGAAATAATCTTAATAATAAAAGGTTAAATTCATATAAAAATAAAATGTTAACACGGTTCTCAGCTTAAAAATATTCCCACTAGGACATAAATAAATAAAAACTATAATACAATACCAAACTGTGAACATTTAAAATGAATACAGTTGGATGGACATCACATCTCAGGGCACAATAAAAAATTATTAATTATTTTGGCATTCAACCATTAATAATACAAATTAGGATAAATTAATAAAAATTTTGAGCAATGTAATAATGGCTTTTAAATGGGGTTTTATTTGTGATTAAATTATTAAAGGAATGCATTCAGTAACAGATACATTAGGCCACACACTTTCATAGGATTTTAAATGTAATATTAATCAATATACATTGCTGTTTTTATTATGCAACATTTCACTATAAAAAAATAATAATAATAATAATACTCTTGTCATACATTAAAATATTTGTTTCATAAAATTATGTAGAGAAAAATATGGCGATCTCATGACAAAAAGAAAATCTATATTTTGTAGAATCATAATTAGACAAATTTAATAGAATGCGACTGGAATGTTCAATATGGTCAATTGGTATTAACTTAAAGTACCTATGTTTTTCATAAATTTTAGGCAGTTATATTTAATTGGATTACACAATTGAGCTTCATTTGTTTAAAACCTAAAACTATGGAATTGAAAATAGATTTGCATACAATACGTATATATTTACAATAAATTTCATTATTTCGATAATGAATGTATATAAATGCACAATATTACATAGACAATGATTGAATAATATTATTAAAACTAAAATAGTAAAAAATAATAATTTTGTTATTATTAATGTGAAAACACATATTATTGGTAACAAGTTTGACTGAGTTTATTAAAACTGTTCAAACAAGATTGTACCTGATTAATTTACACTTGATTGAAAAAATTAGTCAAATACTAGTAATAATAATATGTTTTTTTAAACATAATATTATGGCACTACTCGTTTCAGAATAATCCTTTTTTCTTTGTCTTTTTCTCTTTTCCATCTGTACTGCTGTAACATAATGTAACATATCAATAATTATTAACAACTGTATCAAATAATAGTTTGTATTAAAAATATCACATACTCTCTTTCCAATGATCTTTTTCTCAGTTCATCTAGGCTGACTCCACTGCTGGATTCCCATTCTCTGATTTCTACTTCAAGTTGTCGACGCCTTTCGTCTAATTCACTAGCCTCAGATTCTAATCTTTTCAACATTTGTTCATTTTTTTGTTGTAACTGTTACATAAATAAAACACATTTTAAATAACAAATTAAACCCAACAATAAGTTGTAAAAAAAGAAAATACTAACAGCAATTTCTGAATCTTTAAGTTTCTGTTTTTTTTCTTTGACTTTCTTCTCAAACACTTGCTCCATTTCGGTTTCCATTTTCTTAAGTTTAGCATCATGATCACGTTTTTCATCTTCCATTTGAGCCAATGGGTTCCTAAATTTAAAAATATACATTATACATCGAGACAAAACCACAGCTCAGATGACCACCATACTATACAGTGTTTAATAGACACATTTCATTTGTTGTGAATTCATTGGGCTAATTTTTGGATGAGAAAAAAGCATTGTGGTCTTTCGTATTATTAACTGAAACTTACCAAATGGCAATGAAGGAATTGTTGATTGCTCCTGGGACGCACAGGCTGGACCAGTGTGTAAGAAAATAATAATTGTTTTTTTTTTTAATTGATATTATAAATATAATCAGTATAATGGTTGTAAAAAAAGCTTATATTCAATGTAAAGTAGAAGCGTTTAATGCTATGTACTACAAAATACTAAACTAATTATTTTCTTATCTTTTTGAAACAAGACATTTTATTTTGAACATTTTACAAATAATTTACATATATTTAATATAATGATAAATTTTATTTTTATACAAATTAGAAATCAAAATATTAACAGCCAACAGAATAATATTTTGGAGATATTAATAACATTTTAGAAAAAATTTATTATACATTATCATTAATAATGGATTGTTGATGGTATAGTATTGAACTTTATAAATAATATATTTTTTGTACCTAAGACTAGAAACCAAGAAATTTTATATGGCAACAACGCCCATGCAAAATATAAATAAATAAAATAGCAAATGAAACAAATATTTTATGTAATAATAATAAAATGTAATTTTAAACTTTTATAAAACTATAATTTCTTTTAAGTACTCATCCAAAAATCAGCCAAATAAATAAGAAAGTAATATTATTTGAATATGTATAAAATGGGATATTATATAATAAATGGGGCACAACCATACCCTTAAGAGGCTGTCAAACTCACTGATTTATAAAGGATATAATATATTTATTCACAACTCACTTTGTCATTCCTTTAGGGCCATCAGCTGAGAAGCAAGCCAGCTTTCTAAATCTGAAGTTCTCATAATGTACATTACTGGTCACTTCTTTTAAATCTTGTAAATGTGTTCTCAATAACATATTTCTCAATGCGACAAAATCACAATGTTCCAGATTTTCAACTAAAAACCAACACAACCATCACTATATTTGACAATGAATTAACTAGTATAATTATTACCTTCAACAAGACCCCAAGGATACTTTCGACCACGCACTTTCTTCCCATCTACTTCATGGACTTCAGTAGATCCAACAACAGCAAACGGCACTCGAGCTTTCAGTTTTTTCAAAGTTTCATGATCTTCATCTTTATCTGAATCGGGAAAGTCATAAATTTTTATCTTATGCTGAGCAATTTCATCTAAAATCTAATACAAATATAAAAACATTATCGATAATGAATATGTTGTTATGAATCATTTACACTTATACAAAATAATTTATACCTGTTTTTTGTACTCGCTAACTTCATCTGGAGTCATGGTATCTGCCTTAGAAATTATAGGAATTATATTCACTTTGTCATGAAGTCTTTGCATAAACTCAACATCTAAAGGAGTCATTCCATGACTATTTGACTCCAAAAAATATAAACAACAATGTACACGACTATCATGTTGCACTTTTCTATTAACTCTGGATTCAGCATTCAAGTATTCTTCATATCTAATAGAATAATAAGGTACATAAGTATACTGTAATGAGTAATTTAATAATTTCTATTTACCTCGATTCAATATATTCAAGCACCGGTTGCCAACAGTCAGAATTGTCAACAGCATCACCAAATCCTGGTGTATCGACTACTGTGAGTGAAAGATTTACACCTTTTTCTTTTAACAAACATCTATTAGTTTCTACTCGTACTGTTTTGCCAACACGTAGAGATGGACCAGGATGATCTTTTCCATATATGTCAGCCAAGAACATTGTATTAATTAAAGTGGATTTTCCAAGACCGGATCTACCTATAATGATTTTTATTATAATTAATAATTATAATATAATATAATATAATCATTATAATTATTAAAATTTAACCTAAAATATCAAAATTCGATATATGAGAAAGGTAAAAAAAAAAAATAGAACTAAAATATCAAAAATTATTAACGTACCAACAACCATCAGTGTAAACTCAAAGCCCTTCTTTACTGCTTTACGATAAACTTGATTAGGTAAATTGGCAAATCCAACATAGCCATCTAATTTTTTTACTTTTCTTTCGTTAGTCTTTCCTGGTCCTGATTGATCTGTTTTTAAAAGTTTTTCCTTATTTTCTGTAGGCTCCATCAATGAATCAGCTACAAATTTTAGAACACAAATTAACATTTAAATTAAATTAAAAACAATAAAATATTGACATACATTTAACTGGTACTCGTGGCAAATTCATTGGTGCAGCTGGTGGTATATTAGTATTTTGAATAGTTTTTATACTGGTAACTGGTAAACTGGAGTTTTGATGTGGTAATACTGGAGTAGTGGAATTGGTGTTATTAGATTGAACAGTAGATTGAGTTCCAGAAGAGTTTGTGTTGTTGGACGAAACGTCATTCTTGAAGAACAACTCGCGCTTGCTTTGCAACTAAAAATAAATAAATATTAAAATTAAAAAAATAATAACAAACCAACAATAAACAAGTTAAATTTTTTTATAACATTTTAAGAAAAAACAACTATTATATCAAATGCTCATGTCATACAATCTAAAAATATTCTCAATATTTAAATCGGACTAAAATAATTTGAAGAAATATATAAAAAAATTATTATAATTATAACCAAAGATAATGACAAAATTTGATAATGATAAATATTATTCCCTATCTGTATGAATCATAATTTTAAATATTCAAGAACAAAGCAATTATTAAATTATATGACATAAAGTAATCTAAACAAGTAAAATTACTATGTACATAAGAATATATATAAAACATAATCAGACATGTCGAATATTTTAATACATATTAAAATAATATTATTTTCAAGACCTTATTCTAATGCACAATTACATCATTTTTACCCCCCAAAAAAAAAAAAAGTTTTGATTGCAGTTTAATTGTTATAAGTATGATTAATAAATACAATGGCTGAAGATTACTTTATTTACATAATAATGAGTATACCCCAAAACGCCTATACAGTGTGAATGAGTATGAAATTAAGATTTTATGACAAACATAACATTTATAAAATAATTGTGTTAAGTTTTAATGTATATAAATTATATTTTTCACGCAATATTGACATTAAGGATTTTTTTTTCAATGCTATTTATTGTTTATTAAAAACCCATGTATTTTTAAATCAAAAAGTGAAGAAATAAATTTTAGCGAGGTAAAACGATATAAATACAGTTTGAAATTTGATCCGTAAAAAAGTAAAATGTATTCATAACTGTTACTCCAGAGACTGTTGGTCAAAAAATAAAAACGATGAACTAAAGTAATATATTATAATATTATATAATATAGCCGTATATATACCTATTTCTCGTGAACGATATATTTATATATACATAAATTATTCATATCATGAACATAAAAAATAATTGATAGTGATATAGAAAATAAGATTTGCGTTATGATTACAGCTGTTATTAAGTTATAACAATAGTTGGCGCCGCCGGATAGCGGTATGGAAATAAATAATAATAATCGCAAATTGCGATTCGCAATACATGTCTCGAACAGTCATCGTGGTATTATTAATTTATAATAGTAGAGAATGTGACACTTTTGTTTGTTTATACAACGATTGACGGGAATCTAGATCTAATACCATGCACACGGTTATGGTTTACAATAACTCATCAATGCTATATAGTATTTACACGCATTGCGTATACATTTTTTTATCGCGTTGTATATTACTCAAACCCGACTTATTTACCACACACACAGTCGATTGGATGTAAAAGCACACACTAAAATACATTAACGCGGCCGTAAATCGACGTAAAAAATGTATATTCTGTCAATAATAGTATTGCGGGTCGCGCGTGAGTGACGCAAGTCCAACGGTTATATGCGCGTCATCGTTATCATTACACACTGCAGCGTAAGCCGGGGGAAATCGATAATCGTTTTTAAAAATAAAACGCAGCCAAGTCGATCTTTCGTCGCTCTCGCACGTAAAACATATAAATAAATGATTACGAACGCAGCGCACAAACAAAACGCGATTTTCACAAGTCGGCTCCGAGGCGAAGAAAATATAGTCTTCGAAAAACGCGTATAGGTGTACATTATCCAAGAGATTTATACCGAAATCGACGGGCTTGGTTTACACACACACACACTCGTGACTCGTGTAAATAGGGTAAAAACAATGTTGTCCCATTGAGATAAATTCTTTTGTGTGGACTTAATTGAAATATCCGTATAACCACCACTATATATTATTTTAACCTACCTACCGTACTTGTAAACAATTTTAAAATATATAATTAAAATGAATAAATGTAACACATTATTATAGATAATCAATATGATCTCTATCAAAATATTTGACAACATGGTAAGCTATATTATGGGTCCTTTGAAAATTGAATCTTTTATTATAACATGCCGTTTACAACGCATAACCTTTGTTTTAATACATTAAGGCGTGGTTTAAATGATATAATTAAAGCATGCTGACGTGATTTCCATAAAGGAACTAGTAATATAGAACACATGTGCACAGAACTAACTATACTTAAATAATATAAGGGTTAAATATCAAGAAGTCTGTTGGGTGTAACAGAGTTGACAGTCTCCAAAATTCTTACCGTATTTCGAATACTACACACATGACATACAATCCAAAACTCCTGAACGACACACATTTATGAATAGGAAAATACCGATTTTCTCACACAAATCACTTGCAACTCACTACTACATCAATCTAAAATCGAATATCGTTCAAAATATGTCTTGTTCCGTACTCGGCCATTTTTCTTATCTCCAAATTTGTTATTTTTCAGAGCAGCTGAATAAAGTCTACGTTTAATGCGGGTAAATAGTGAAAAGTAATGCGTTCTTCTATTTTATCGAATTACATAGTATAATTTAATGAGTATAATGACTAATGAGGTATGATAATCGTTACATACTTGAATCAATAATACAATACGGCCTACTTAGTAATACTACACTCTTCATCACATGTATATTTAGAAATTACTAATTGATAAACTCATCAGAGATTTATCAGTTGATTTTAAAAAATAAACACACTTTAGATCCACGATTCAGTTATAACAATTAGAATTGTATTATACATTACCGTACAAAGATATAATATAGTAAACGAAAAACTAACAACGTTAACATAAAAGACGTCTACTGTTGCATTATAACAGTTTTCAATTTTTTTTTCTGGTTCACTCGAAAATATGACGACATGTGTATATAATACATGCTAATTATTTTGTTATTTTTTTTTTTTTTTTTAATATGAAATCGCTCAGAGGCCAGGAACCGCGTGAGTATTACTTCTGACCACATGCAAATTATTTAATATATTCAACGAAACGGGACAGCCCTAAATCAATTATACAATAAACGAACAAAATTTTAGTGTGGATATCATATTGTGAGCACTAACGAAAATAAAAATATATTATATAATATATAACTCGTTGATAACTTAATGTACTTTGTATTTATTTATTCAAGAATATTTGTCATTTGACAGACAAAAACCAGATAACAGCAATTAAAAACTCCACAATTACTCATATAACATATAATAACCATAAACACTATCGTAATTTTATAACTAAATTATATTTCCAATAAAGTTAAAACACTAAATACATATCATAAATATCTATTATATAAAACAAATACTATATTGACAACAATATAATTTATATTTTATAATATAATTTCGTAATAGTATTACAAGATGTTAAAATAATACTTTCCCTGGCTTTAATCTTTTCTACATCGATTTTTTTCAAATAATTTTTATTTATATGTTATTTTAGTAATTATAGGTAATATCATATAATATTAAATATTCAACAAAATAAATCAAAATACGAGAATAATTTTCATTTTGAGTTTATTAGTTGGGGATTTATTTTATATTCGTTTTTAGTTTTTACTAAAAGCTACAACTTCAAATTCTCTTTTTCTTATAACTATTTTTCATCACACTAAAAAATATTTTTATCGAAATTATTTTTGTAACAGAAAATCGTTAATATTATTAGGCTACTTATAATGTACCTACGTTATGAAAAAAAATATATATTTCGATGTTTTATAATATCGCAAACTTGTTAAGTAAGCCCAATCAATGTGATAATATATTACGAGTATATTATATTTTCTTGAAAAATGGTTACGATTTTATAAACCCTACAGAGTTTTACAGTTCGAACTTTATTAATTACGAGTGCGAAAACTAACAGCACGTGGTGTGACAGCGTTACAAGGTTAAAATGAAATAAACGGACTCATATAGAGACCAGACCTCTGGTATTAGTCAGCTGTGGTCGCCATGGTGACGCATGGTTGTATGAATACGATCGATTTTTCTCCCCTGGAAAAGCAACCGAAATCAACAATATTACAGAGCCCTCTGTAGTTTTTTTGATATTTCAAGGTCAGTAGTCTATAAAATTATTCAATCGGATCTCACAATAACGATATATTAAACTTGAAGTACTGTAGTATGATGTATAATTTTTCTGATTACCTATATTAAAAATGTGATAAACTACTTTATTTATAACTGGTCTTATAATAGAAAACATGTATGATACATATATATATACATATTATACGAATCCAAATTAGATCTCTTTAAGCCAACAAATTTTTTTTTTTAATTTTTAAAGGAAATCAAACTAGGCAAATGCAAATCTAACGTAATTAAGTAATGCTTAATTTATATAAAAATTTAAAGCTATTTATAATAAAATAAATATATATTTTAAACTTTTGTAGGTATATACGTTTTTAAAGAATGTCAATACATTTATATAAATCATAATTAACAAAATTATACATCAACTGTATTAATCGGTAACAAAACGTAAATTAAATGTATTTTAATGACATTCAATAACATATTAAATACTAAATATAATACAATAAGTGATCAACGTGGACACTAATCAATTCTTACAGACCATGTACATTTAATTTGTTTTGAATGTAAACGTCACATACAAGCTGTTTAAATATGTTTTTGAAATTCGTCATTTATTTTCTATTTTTTTTTTTATATGTACCTACACAATTATTGAATGTTCTCAAAAAAAAAAACTTCTGATAAGGCCACCCGTATAACACTTTGCATGTTATTATTATTATTATTATTTATTATACACAATAGAGAACCGAAAGTATGCGGTTTATTTTTAAACAAATTTAAATTTGCCAAGTGGTTTTTAACAAACCAAAAAAAAAATATAATTTACAAATTGTTTTTACTCTATTCCGCGAGAAAATAGTACATTTTAAAATTTTAAATTAAAACAAAACTGAAAAACTGTTATTACGACCAAAATACATAAAAATAATAAGAGCAATAATATCTGTTAAATGTAAAACTCAATTACAAAAAAAAAAATTTATTATTATATAAACCGATTAAAAATGAATAAAGTGTGGTTTAAAATGGCAATTATGAACGAAATGTAGAGGAACAAATGAAATTATCGTTGAGTGGACACTCAAAATGTATGTTCTTTCCTATAGAATGTGACAAGTATGAGAGAGCTAATATAAAAAAAAACCTTGAAACACTTATCTTTATTGTTTATGTGATAAAATTATAAATATTCAACTTGTTTAAATTTTTATAAACAGTCATTACTCATTAGTTATTATTATTGCATGCGACTTATTCATGTACATTATAAATCTATAAAGATATCATACAAAAAGTAAATGTATTTTATACGACTTTACACAAGATTAACATTTAAAAATGCTTCAAACAAGTTAACGATTATAATAAAACAATTGTCAACAATAAAACTCGAAAAAACACTATAATCGAAATTAATACATTTTATTTACACCAACCACTGAAATATATTGACCTAATACACACCCCCATTAACAAACATCACCTAATATGATTTCGCTTCACCTACTCTATGTATACGTACCATATTGGATACCATTGAGTAACTGAGTGTGTGAGTCATCATTTCGTTTATTGTTTCAATAATAATGTCGAGTTTTTTAACAAATCTAAATTTCTATAAAATCAAACATGATTACTAAGGCATAAACTTTTTAAAAAAAGTAGGTATAATACATTCTTTACCCAAAATGAATACGTAGTAATGTGTACATAGATAACATAATGAAGCATATTATTAAATGAACTGTTGTTTACGATTTTTCTAAACAAATAATACGAGACCAATAATATCGATAAGTTTTAGTTTTATTCCTATATATTTTTTCTGGGCACGATTGATTTATAATTTTTAACTTGTGCAGATTCAACACGGTATTGTTACCTACTCAACTAAATAACATATTATTCACATAGGTATCAACTCTGTAATTTAATTTGTAATCGTGTATTCATAAATAAAGAATAATAGTTATTTTCATATCTATTAATTCAAGTAAGAAAACCTTGTACCTAATTCTACGTTCGATTAAAACGTGTAAATTCCTTTAAAATATTAATTCCCCCTTCCTCATTATCTAAAAAAATTAAGATTTGACTATTTGTTAATGACTACAAACACCTATACAATTCGAAATGTAGATTACTAAACAATAACAGGACCATTGGTCAATAAAAATAACAAATTTCAATCGCTAGTAATTCATTAAATTTCATTGCCTATATCGAAGATAATAATTAATAACTTACGATAACAACACAAGATTAGCCTCACAAATCATGTGTACATCATTAAAAATATATATAATCGCAAAAACGTAGTATTTTTCGATAAGTAATTAAAACTAGATAGGAGGTATTTTACAAAATATATTTTCATTTCATTAATATGTTTTAAGTATATACTATAAACCTAATATTATAACAATGATCAAATGATTGATTTAATCCGGAATCGTATTGAAGTTCTTATAAAATTCAAATTCATTTTGATTTGTGGACGTATAAAAGAACTATACTGAAAAACAAACATCAAAAATCTTACATATTATTTTATTATTATTATTATTATTATTATATTTCATATTATTATATGAAGCTGAATTAACGTTTAGGAAATGCTATAACTGATATGTAAACTCGAAAACGTATTAATATTACGAATATTCTGAATGTTATATGTACGTTAAGCTAAAAAAGAAAAATGTAAAGCAAATAAATAAAGATTGATATCAGGACAGTTTTGAAGTCTCAGTGGTAAAAATACATTATATTAGTCTTATCACACATCAATATTTTTTTGAACAAAATATGTTATTTGAAAAAAAAAATATGTTATTTGAACAGTAAACAAACCCATAGAAGAATTCAACATTCCGAGTCATATGGCAAAGAAACACAAAAGGTTTTAACAAAAATGTCAAATATGATGTATGATACTATTTGTAATTACGTTTAACGAAACGGGTTTACTAATTGGCACTCACTTTTATTTACAAAAATAAACACAACGTTTCTGGCAAATTAATAATTTATTATGTAACAACTAGTAAAAAAATCTGGATTTTTCATAAACGTCAACGAATTCATTGTTGATCTACAGAATAATTCCTAAAATAACACAACCCGGACGGTAAAATACCAGTTTAAAATATATTCATTCAAACCGTTGGAACTAAAAAACGTTTTCGTACACGCTCGTCACATACACGTGAATCGATACGATTAATGGGAATCGCGCCACCACGTTGAAACTTTGTACAATTACTGTAGTGACAAGTAGTTGGCCCGTAGAAATTCCGCCGACCGCCACCAGGCAATATTGAATAATAATAATAATGATATAATAAATCAGACATAATCGGACACACCTTGGAATCGATATCGATTTCTGGCGAGAAACACACGTTTGAATCGTCGACTGGTTTGCGCTTGTATACATACACACGACCCGGTAGGTAACAGGTACGATACGAAATTCGCGATATGGGAAGAGACCTCGTCGAGTCCGAGTCGTTGTGAAAGCTAAGCTTTCTTAAAGCGGTCTACGTACATATAGCGGTGAGGAAACCCGTCTTCTCCTAGGACAGTGTGCAAATATTTACATTTAAAAACTCTCAAAAACGCGGACGGCCCGACGACGCCACTATTAGAGCGAATACAAAAATATAAATATATGTATATATAGGTACACACGCACATGGGTCGTGGCGGGGCTCTTCACGGACCGACTTTGGTGTGATAAATAATACCACAAGTTGAGCACGATCCGATATTCATCGTGGACGTATACAAACGATAACAATAATAATAGCTTGACTGCACAATGGACGGGGGGGGGCGCGACAAATCTATTTATCAATCGGAAATCTCTTCACCGGGCATAAACAATGCGATTAAATTTGACGGGACGTTGACGGTCGGCGCGTTCGAGATAATTGAGATTGAGTCGGAATATGAACGACGGGTATCGTACGATCCTGTACGTTGCCCGTGAACTACTATTTGGCCGAGTCCTAGACGAATCGCGCGTAACCGCCCGTCAAATTGCACAGGTGGTGGTGCATCGGGCCCAACTAGCACGTGTAATTACAATACAGGTCTATGCTATTATTGCGGTCACAACTGCGCACGCGTAGCGATTATGACGCGCACGTGTGCCGAATGTATGCGCGACAAAGTTTTTTTTTTAATTTTTAATTTTTGTTCAGACGAGACGACACAACGTAACACGCACCGCTAATGTTATTATTTTGATTTTTTTTTTTTTTAAAAAAAGGGAAAAAAGGGGGGTTTGAACGAATGAAAAATAATACGCTCTTTTGACGGTTTTCTCACGGGATACAATTCCATCTGGAATCGAAAACAAAACACCACGACGGTAACGTTTGTACGCGCGGGCCGCGTATAATTTATATTATAATCGTCGTCCGAACGTGCGCGCGCGCGCGTGTCACATTTATATTGTTCTTGTCGCCGAAACGGAAAGACGGAAAACACACACACTCCGGTGAAAACCGTTCCCGTTATTTGGAATTATCTCCCTAGAGTTCACGGCCTCCTCTATTCGCGTCCGACCGACTCGTTCTTATCTACATCTATTTCCTGTACGATTTGTCGTGCCGTTTTAAACGCATTTAACACAACAACACGGATAATCGCCGAAGTAACGACGGGCGCGCGCGCGTTGTAATAATTATAAATTATAAATACAACGTACGGTGAAAAGAACACGTATAAATAGGTTAGAGAAAACACGTCGTGAACGCCTTCGTTAATAAAAATTAATAAACACACAAAGGTCAGTGTCGAACCGAAACGCAAACATAAACTTATGTCGGTTTAAGAACAACACTCGTGTTTCATTCGCGAATAAGACGGCAACATTATTGAAGTACTGTGATTTGAGTGTGCGCTCGCATATAACCAATCACGAACGTTGGTTCCCGGGAAACCGCCACCGATGACGCCTGTTCACGATTTCAAGAAAATCCGAAGAAGAAAAAAGTCGCAATCTAAACGACCTACAACAACAATGCTTGCCTTGGTTCCGAGCACGGGTTTGGGCGCGGTGATGGGCGGCGGCGGTGGCGGCGGCCCCGCCGAAGTAACGACCGCCGGCGATTGCTGTTCGAACGACGCGCCGGGCGGCGGCGGCGGCGGTCCGCCCTGTTCGAAAATCCGCTGACGCTGAGCCAGGCGTTCCATGCTGGCCAGACGGTACGCGGCCGCTGCGCTCGGCGTGTACGACTTCGGCAACGTCGGCGGGGGCGTCGGTTTGGCCACGCCGCCGTTCTCGCCGTTCATCATGTCGCTTGGCGACGAACTGGTTCGAACGGAAAACGCGCGTGCGACCACACGCACGGAAAAACGAACACGCGGCGGCCGGAGAAAACCGGTGCTGGGGGTGGGGAGGGGCGCAGGGGAGAACGCGTACGGTGAAAAATTCGCGCGTGTCGACGAACGGACGTGCCGTGGACGATAAGGGGTAGTGTTTTTGGTCACAAGCTGTTTTTTTTTTTCTGAAACGAAAACGAACGCACGGGGGTAGAGGGAGGAACGTACGGTTGTACGTACGTGCACGCGGCGCGAACGCGATCTCTTCACTGCACAACCGCACTCTCTCACACGCGTGCGTGCGGTATACGCCCGCCGCCGAATCCGAGACGGCGACGCACACCGGCGAACGCGCCGCGCTGCGTCGGTGGGATTCGAGGACCGGCGGCGGAGCGCGCCAGATGCCCCGCGTCGACCGTCACAGTGTTACCAGTAGCGGCGGCACGGCCGACGAGTTCTCGAAAAATCAAAACTAGACGGGTTTTCGAAACTCGTCGTACACATTAAACGACGGGTAGTAATAATAAATCGTGGTTTTATTATCGAGAGTCGGCCGGTTGTAATCGTACACAATTCGTGTATACGTTTTGGTGACGGTGATTTCTTCTTTTTTTTCTTAGTTATTATTGCATTACACATAAATATGTCCGTTCTCACACACACACACACACACGACATTCTTCCTCGGAACTTTAACTACCGGTGTATACAGAATATATTACCGTCGTCGCCACTTACGAAATCGTGTAATTCGGCCGATCACACGCGTTTATTATTGAAACGAAACACAAATTCGTCGACAATTGATAACGTAAATAAACGGAACACGCGCGATTTCGAAAATTTACGATTAGGTGAGGTGGAGGAATTGAGAAAACCGAAAAATCGTTTACATAATCGAAATCGTCGAATCGAATAGAAAAAACGACAAACCAACATTATTTTCCGCGCGACGATTGTTTTACGTCATGTAGTGTCCCGTCGCCGGTTATACAAGAGATGATGGAAAGAAACCTACGCGACGACGGTGAATAATATAAGACTATAAGGCTTCAATCGATCCCATAAAAATATTCTTATTTCCTATACGATTCGTGATCTAACGAGCAACACGAGCAAACACGATGTTTTAATTTGTGTCACGAATTAAAAAGAAAACATCACGATAAAACTTAATTAGCTCCACAAAGTTTGAATTTCTTGATTATCATTAATCACATTTTAAATATCGAATTCTAAACTATCGCATAAATACATACAATCCCATCCAACAAATAACAAATTGGTTTGATATGAATACACACAATTATTTTTAACTGCGATATGATTTTAACTATTATAATAATTAATTGTATGTCACAATTTGAACAATACATTACACCCATTTTAATACTATTACAGTTACATTTTGAACAATGCTACTTTCGAATTAAAGAAAAATTAAAAACAATGTATATTATATTAATATTTACTTAATATTTCATCATCTAATTGTAATCAACAATTGTTACTGAAAATATATTTTAGTAAAAACAAATTTAATTTTTAAATTTTACTTTTTTCAATGCCCAATGATCACATCAAAAAAAAATTTTTATTATTAAGCTTTGTTTTACACATTTTACCAAAATAGTTAAAATTTTAAAATGTATATATTCAAAAATATTAAATTATGACACCTCTCTAAATGTTTAACAAAAACAATTTCAAATTTATAAAGAATAATTATATTTAATCAGTCAACAAATTCAACTACTTTAAACAACCTAGTTTAAAATTCATTAAATATTTATGTGCCTAGACATAACCAAAATTTACAAAATATTAAAGTAAATCAAATGTACCATTACCATTATCTGCATTTAAAATTCACAATATGCTGCAATGATTGAATCTACATTTTAAATATACATGGAAATTTCCAAAAAAGAATCTACTTTATTAGATTTTTATATGTAAACTAAATAAAAAATGTTATTATTACTAAATAATAAAATATAAAAATGTTTTAAACAAATTTTTTAGAACATTGTTCACTAGGAAAAATGAACATTTCAAACATGATAATACAAATGTAGAAATAAATTTTAAATGATATATAAATTATGAACCATTTTATGTGATAAAGTGGGTAGATACAGACACACAATTGTCCCACCATCAACAATAGATGTAATTACTCAAAAAACATCTTGGGTATACATTATAATAATCAAATACAATAATTGTATTGTTTTTAAATTGGATTACAATTCATAGTCGTTCAGCTAAATTCACTTAATGTTTTTATTTTTATCTAACACTTATGTGCAATCATATTATAATTAATTTATACATTTTAATTTTATTAATTATTAATTGTCATGGATTTAAATAGTTAGAAAATATGATTCACTTGTTTAAATAATAAATGATTTAACAACACTGACTACATATTATATTGGGATTTAAAAGGTTAATGAATATAAAAATGTAAATAACTATCTAGTTTGCAGACAAAAACATACATACTATAGTAGGATAACACTACATATGTAATATAGTTATTAGAATAAAACAAAACTAATTAAATAATGAAAATTATTCATTAGTTTTGAACTAGATGAATTTATGTAAGTAATAACAATTGCAAAATGTTCAGTTTTCAAAATAATAAAATATAAAATTATATACATTTAAAAAAATGTTAACCTATAATTTTCAAAGTAATAAAATATATTTCTAAAAAAAATCAGTTTCAAATTATCAATTATTTTCTATTAATTTAAATGGTATAGTGCACAACTTAGAACTAAATATACACACAACTAAAATTTATACAAACAACTGGAATTACAACAAACAATCCAAAACAAGCTCACTTCCTAGTTCAATAAAAAAACCAGTTGTCAGTGGTTTATTGTACAAATTTGTCTCTAAAGAAAACTCGAAGTCAGACTTCATTCAGTCATTTATATTCTAAGAGGATGACTCTTCACATGATATGATGACTCATACAACAACTTTCTTAGTTTATTTTTATATTTTATACACTATTATAGTTTCAAATGACTAAAATGTATATAATATAAGTATATAAAATATTTGTAATTTTAGGAAATTAAATATATTTAAACTTTAATAATATTTTTTTTGATAATAATAATTATATAACTTAATAATTTTTAAACATTTCTTTTAATTTTTACCAAATCCTTTAGATGCTTTTGAACATTTTTAATTTATTATTGTAATAAATATAAATAATAATTATAAGTGTGTATATACATATACTAATTTATTCAAATTAAAAAAGTGATTATGTTCATGTGTTCTTCAGATAAATATGAATATAATTCATTTTGCAAAAATACAATAGCAAACTACAAATGTTCTAACATACTCCATCAATCATGAATCCAAGACTCATACACACAGAAAAAAATACAAAATATAAATAATGAACAGTAATAATTCCATTAACAGATACAAATAAATACTCAATTTTCCATGACAATATCGTATATAACCTTATATTATAGAAGTAATTTAGTTATATATATAGCAAAGTTAATTTAAAAACTAACTGGAAAAAAATGTAAAAACCATTCTAATATATATATATATATACATATATACCTAACTAAATGTTTATTTTAACATTGATAATAATATATATTACAAAGTTAATAAAAATTAAAATCATTTAACTATAATATTGCTTATTCAGCATAATTAAAATAAACAATTTTAAATAAAACATTGAATAGTTAAATAAAATAATTTTGTTTGATAAGGTAAACTCATTTCTTAAAAATATCAATATCTTTATCAACTGTTATGAGTATTTTAGGAAAACAAAAATAATAAATTCTACATATATACACATATATATATATATATTTAGCTATTTACAAGTGCTTATTATTTATTTATGGAAACATATAACATGTTTGAACTTTTCTAGTATTAGTAAAATAGATTACGATTAGCTAAATAGATAAATAAATACCAAAAGAAAAATGCGATTAATACATTTTTCATTTTTTTTTTTTTACACGTAGCTAACTACGTGATTTTTTACAAATTTTCAAGATACCAACTATTCAATAAAAAATGTAAAAGGTTTTCTATATATAAATTTGCATAAATAATTATGCTAATAATGCTTTTAAATCTATTATTTTTACAACACATAAACGTACAGACATTAAGATTGTACGACATCTTAAACGAAAAAGTTTTTCTGTGAGGTTGTTTAAATGTAAATCATGACTAAAACGTTTTATATGGCACAGACTGGCTGATACGTTTAATGGATGTTGTCAACAAGACATTAACGAGAGTTTAAAAGGTATAATAAATGAAAAAAATAACAGTACTTACAGCTGTGTAGAGGGAACATTATGACGATAATTTCAGAAGCCAATGCACAACAGATTCATTCACAACGCGATCGAACATAAACCAAAAAACAAAAAAACAAAACACAAAATATAAATTTACGAATAATTCGCGCTGCGATAACAACGCGGATCTACATGTAAGCAAAACCGCTACGCCGTGCGTCTACAGAACTACGGACGAGATCGATTCGTTGAAGTAACGATTAATAAACAAACAAAAGATTTTAAAAAACGAAATACAAGACGAAACGAAGGAAAACGTAAACAAATAAATCCGGCCGGGACGCTCTCAGTTACGCGAAATGTGCTGCGCCGTCGCCAACCAAGCCGACACTGACATGTCGCGGCACGTCCAGTCGCGCGAATACAACGAATGCGGCGTACAGCGACGAACGCGAAACACAAACGCGGAATCACGTCGTCCACGGCGACGGACGATCTGTCCGTGTGTACAGTACTCACCGCTTCTCTGCATCGTGATGACGGCGTTCGGTTCGACCGGCGTACGACCGACGGCGAGGACGGGAACCAGACGAGAGTGAACGCGAAAAAATTTTAAATTTACACTTTATCAACGAAACGGCGTGCGGTCCACAATAGAAAATAACAAAACACATAAAAAAAAAGAAAAACAATAACACGGTTATAGGCGAATGACGGTGATATAGTCGCGACGGTTGGAAGGGAATCATGGAGGAAAAAACGCGGTCGATCTTTCCGGGTGGACCAACATGCTACGCAGTCGGCCGGACGACGGCGTCTACCGAGTACCACGGTACAGCGAACACGAAACGGACAATATCATGGAAGACGATAAATAATTAATTTTCTTATCCATTAGTTCTTGTCAAAACCGTAGATGATAACCCAGTAATGCGAGAACGTTTTTTATTTTTGGTTCTCTACAACGTTGAATGTCCTTTCGGTTTTTGCCTGATATCCGTTTACCCATTTCTCCTCGACGGAAACATGAACGGTTTGCGTTTGTTCAGAAGGTTTGTCAGCGCGACTCCACAACTCAGGAATGAACAAGCCGCAATTGTGATCACCGACGACGCGTCCACCATAGTATGTTACCATCCAGAGACCACTTTCCCGTACGAGTGCACCAAACCATTACCGCAGAATAAAGTGTCGGACAACTCGGTGTTGCGAGTGCAAAACAAAGAGTACGTTCACGAAGTGTTCAGCAGGCCCAACGACGAGCTAGTGCAACAGGAACTAATGAAAATGACGTACACCACCAAACATCGTTGGGTACCGCCTAAGAAATGGAAAAGACGATTTGCTCATCAAAAAATTCAAGACCGAGAATATTTGTAAACCAAAATTATGTTTATTCTATATGTATTAGGCTTATATTTTGTAGTATAAAAGTTTACATTAAAATATTTTTTATAATGATTGAATTAAATGTAAATTGAACAATATTAAAAAAGAAATTAAATTTAAAGTATATTTTTTTTCATCTACTTCCAGCTGTAAAACAAAAATACATTGAAATTATTAGTTGATTATAATTTATACATTTAGTCATTTAATCACCTTAATAAGTCTGATAAGGATGGTACAACTGGCGGAATAGTTTGACAGACCTTCGGTTGGTTTGACGGTTTTTTTAATTTTAAATTGCGATGTTGTGGGAATGTTGGCATTAACTTTGGATCACTTGCTAAAATTATAATCAATTTTTAAATTAAACATAAATTTTAAAAATTACTACTCGTTAATGTATATGAATCTATGATTTAGTAAAATAAACATATCAGACGCAAACTAAAAAAACAATTTTGTATAAACCTAAAAGTATAATTAAATGTTAATTTATTATTAATTATATAACACACAATAAAATAGTGTATTATGAGAGTGTAAAAATAATGAATAATTTTAATGTATAATTACGCAATGGTGCTTCAACAAAATATGAGCTTTGAAGACATTCTTCAGCAGTCGCTCTTCTGCTTGGTTCATACATGAATAAAAAGTTTAAGAGACGAATGCCAGCATCTGATAACCAAGGAAATCTAAGAAAAAATCATTTGTTATCTTTATTACTTCTGTAAACAATATATTAAAGTTTTTTTTACTTTGGTCTAATATTATTGTATGGCTGTGGTCTTAGAGTAAAATTTTTAAGTGCCGGTAATGAATCAATTTCAGGCCATATTGAAGCATTGGGAGTACCAAGAAGTTGACATATCAAATCAAGTTGATGTATCTCTGTACGACCCGGTAATAACGGCTTGTGAACTATATGAAACAGCAATTCATTTAGTTATATTTGAAAGTATCATGTAAATATTTAATGGGAACAATATATACGTAAAAGCTCGGCAAAAATGCATCCTGTTGCCCACATATCAATGGCTGTTGTTAATTTAGGAGAGCCCAATAAGACTTCAGGAGCTCTGTACCATAGCGTTACTACTTTTGCAGTCATTTTCTTTGGCGGTACACCAAAAAAACGAGCCAATCCAAAATCGGCTAAACAAATAAAAAATGAATTAATGTAAACAATAGTTTAAAATAAATAGTAAACATTAAGAAACAATTGAATTATTGTTAAATGTGTTTACCTATTTTCACACAGCCTTTGTCCGTAATCAATAAATTAGATACTTTAAGATCTCGATGAATAATGAAATTAGAATGCAAATACTTCAATCCTTTCAATAGCTGTAAAAATATACATTTCACTTGAGATTCAGTGAATGCTGTAGCCATGTTATCTAACAAACTAGATAAATCGTGTTCACAGTACTCCATGGAAAGAAATATGCTTAAAAATAATAAATAATTAGATATATTAAAAATTATGAATGATATTAATTGGATAATTTTGAAATTTTAAGTAATTATATTATGTTTATAATATAATTTATAGAATATTTAAGTACTTAGATAACATATTTACCTGTCTAAGCTTTTTCCTACCAAAACTTCTTGTAAACGCACAATATTCTCATGATCGCACTTCAATAATAATGATATTTCACGAAGTGCACTCATTGGTAATCCTTCCTTTTCATTTTCCATACGAATTTTTTTCAATGCAACAATTTTTTCCAAAGGTGATTTTGCATCTTTTGCACGATCTTAAAAAAATACATTTAAAACATTTCATTGATTCATTTTAAACAAACAATATTAATATTTAGTAATATATTTAACGCTAAATTGTGATTAATGTACATTCAAATTGGGAACAACTACAATTACAATTACAGACAAGTTACCAAATCAATACAATAAAAATTGAACTTACACACTACACCATATGTTCCTTCGCCAATTCTATTTAACTTTTCAAATTCTGCGACAAAACGACATCGTCCAAGCTAAACATGAATAACAACATTTGTTATACAATATAATACATATATATACAAGGTCTGTTCAAAAAGTACAGGGAAAAGTATTATTACGACTAATCTAAACACGATAATGCTCTGAATAATGAATATATATATTCTCCGCGTATTAGAGAACATTTTAAACAAAACCCGAAGTTGCTATCTCATCTCAGTTAAATTTTAAACATAGTTGAATCGAGTCAGTTTGTTTCGTTTGACGTTTTCGATATGTCCGAAATTAATGAACAACGATTTGTCAAGACCTCAAAAATCACTCTGTTGATACTAATTTCATAAAAAACATCACAGTCTTGTCATGTGACTGAAATTTGTATGAAATTTTATAATTTTTTTATGAAATTAGAATCAGCAGAGTGATTTTTGAGGTCTTGACAAATCATTGTTCATTAATTTCGGACAAATCGAAAACGCCAAACGAAACAAACTGACTCGATTCAACTATGTGTAAAATTAATCTGAAATGAGATAGTGACTTCGGGTTTTGTCTAAAATGTTCATAAATACGCGGAGAATATATATATATTCACAATTCAAAGCGTTATCGTCTAGATTAGTCGTAATAATATTTGTCCCGGTACTTTTTGAACAGACCTCGTATATATATATAAACACATATATTTGTTTTGTAAATGCAATTTATACTCACAAGATCTTTATCAGGAATTGGCATAGGCTTAAGATCCCGAAATGAGTACAATGAACCCGTAAGCATTACTGGACCAATTGGATCATAATCAGCTAATACTTGTTTCGACTTTTTAATACCACCACTACTCTCTAAAGCTTTGTCTTTCTTATTCTTTTTTGAATGCTTCTCTAATAACAAAATAACCGTATATAGTTTAATAATATATGTTTAATTTTCCAAAAGGTATCAAGTGTATTTCATTCCAAACATACTCTTTGTTTTTCCCATGATTGATTGATGAAGTATAAACTCAAAAACGACAGTTGATTTTAAGTCCAATAACTTATAACCAATAAACAAATGACAATTTTTTAACGTACACGAGTTTACATACGAACGCGAAAATTTAAAATATAAGTACACCAGAGGTTAAGAAAAAACAAAATCGTACCAACAAAAACAGAATGGCGATATTGTGTTGACAGCGTTATGGAAGAAGCCGATTTTTGTTATCTCATTGCAAAAGCAGGTATGTTCTTCTAACGGAATAAAATTTTATTTTGTTGTAATGTAAATACTGTTTTTTTCTCTCTATTTTTCACATATTTATGATTTAATATAGGTGTCATAAATATATTAACGTGCTTTTACTACCTTTTATTTCAATAAAATTTAATTTATAACACGAAACCACCAAAAATCGTTAAACAAAATAACGACCTCTGTTCATAATGCATTCAAATCAATGACGCCCACTAATAAAATGGCCGCCATTTTTCACGGGTGGCAAAATATTGAATTAAACTCATAACGCGAGCTATTGTAGTAAAAATATTTAAAATGTAATTATTTTTAAGCTTAAAACAGGCTTGGATTATGGAAAACAACACGCCTCTCGGAATACAAAACATTGTCTGTGCAGTGCACTAACTTCGACCGACTACTCGCGCTAGGTCACATCGTATTAAATGCACTCAAATCGATTTCATTAACCGTCTTTACATGTCCTCAGTGGATTGTGCACAAAATTATCCGTCCGCATGAAACTCGTAAACACTTAATAGAATCCACACATTCAGCCTTCGAGAAGTTAACGGTTACATTATGACTGTCAAGTAATTTAACGTTTAAAGTACGTATATTATATTGTAGAGACGTCTTTGGTTTCTTGTAAAGCGCGGGTTTTCAAACAATGCCGTCCGGTCGTAACCGTTTCTACCGCTATTATCATAGACTATGGTACTAACATGCTGATGTCCGTTACATCTTATCGCGTACTATTGTACGACTGCAATATTTTGTGACACACGTATACATTACGGGTTGGCACTTTTAATGTTCGGCCGCCAATTATTTACTTCTTTTAACCGCACACGTGTGTTGTCGTAGATTTTTCATTAATCTCAGTTCTTGCATGTCCCATTCGACAAACATGTCTTTGGACGACGTAGAAAACATTAAAAAACGCATCGAGGATTTCAAAAAATCTCTAATGGAACTGACTGAAACGTCCGGAAGAATCGAATTGCCGCACCAAGTCCGCGAGATGTCTGCTGAAGTAGTGGACTCGAACCCGTACAGGTGAGCTTTTGGACGCCTGTTTCTTTATCAGCGAATGACTTTTATTGATTTCAGCCGGTTGATGGCCCTACAACGGATGGGCATAGTGAAGAATTACGAGGACATCAGGAAGTTCACCGTGGTCATCGTTGGTGTTGGCGGGGTTGGAAGTGTGACCGCAGAAATGCTTACACGTTGCGGCATAGGAAAGGTACCTTGTGCATATTATACACCTCTATAAGAATTATCAACTTTATTCGGTTTTCAGCTGATACTGTTCGATTATGACAAAGTAGAATTGGCTAACATGAACCGTCTCTTCTATCAACCTATGCAAGCTGGTCTCAGTAAGGTCACAGCTGCGTCAATGACTTTGAGAAGAATCAATCCCGATGTCAAGATTGAAACATACAATTCAAATATCACACTTACAACACAATTCGAAGAGTTCTTGGACGTCTTAAAGTAACAATGTTAAATGTTATATTCAATGCATATTTACATATCGATTGTTTTCAAATAGGACAGGAGGGCTAAATGATGATCGCGTTGATCTTGTATTGAGCTGTGTAGACAACTATGAAGCTCGAATGACAATTAATGTTGCATGTAATGAATTAGCATTAAATTGGTTTGAATCTGGTGTTAGTGAAAATGCCGTATGTGGACATATTCAGTACATTGTGCCCGGAAAGTCTGCTTGTTTTGCGGTATTATACATTTGAACTTCAATAAAAATGAAACATTATTCTAATTATACATAAACTGTAATGACATCATCTATAAACACAATTATATTTTGATTATAACACTAATCAATTTTAATTGGCCATTTAATCCACAATTTAACATAAGTTTTATATACATAAAAATAAATAATGATCCCTGATGAATAGGTACTGAAAATTGTTATAATTCAATTGACTTATGAAATGTTTATGTTATGATTACTTAGTGTGCTCCTCCACTGGTTGTAGCATCCGATATTGATGAAAAGACTTTGAAAAAAGATGGTGTTTGTGCTGCAAGCCTGCCAACTACAATGGGTGTTATCGCAGGACTGCCTCGTTCAAAATGCATTAAAGTATTATTATAATTGTATAATAACATTTCGTATGCGTAACATTGATTTATTTCTAGAAAACTGTTGGGTTTTGGACAAATTTCATGGTACTTGGGATACAATGCGTTATCAGACTTCTTCCCAACCATGATGATTAAACCAAATCCTAATTGTAATGATAATTTTTGTATAAAACAACAAGAAGAATTTAAAAAACGAGTAAAAGAGGAACCGGAACGTACAACAAATGAAGATCTGTCAGAAGAAAAAGTCATCCACGAAGATAATGAATGGGGTTGGTTTTATATGCAGTATTATTTTAATATTTATATACACATGTAAAATATAATTTTAACATTTTTAATGTTTCAGGAATATCCTTGGCAGATGATTCGACAACAAACAATACTACTATAGGTTCTGTTGAGACATTAAAAACTGACAATATAAACAAAAACAACAGTATAAAAAGTGATGAAGAGTACCTGTCTTTGAATGATGGATTAGAATTCGCTTATCAATCTGCTGATCAAACAGCGCCAAATGAAGAATCCTTAGTGAAAGTTTCCGATTTAAGTGTAGATGAACTCAGAGCACAAATGGCTATGTTATGATACATTTATAAATAAATATACATATATGTATATATATTTTTTTTCAAAATGATTTTATATCTATATCTTTATACATCATTATATATGTACATACCTAAATCCCTAAATAACTTAAACAATTTTATCTTCCAAACAAGTTAAAAAAGGCAAATTTTAATTATAATTATTTCTGTTATGTGGATATAATATTAAAAAATCCTACTTATTTTTACAAATATATATTTATTTATTTTTTTTGACAACCTATGACTAGTCTTAAACCTGGATTTACACTAGGATAGTACTCGGTCAAGTCACTAAAGCAAGTTTCTAAATTGCATCGAGTAAGTGTCCATACACTTCTTCTTTGGCTTTTTACTAAGTACTTAAAATTTCTTACTCTTTCAAATTTGTAGTCATTCACTTTTAAAAAATCTGTTCTATGATTTTGTCTAGATATTATCATATATTTAGTCTTGGTTTCATTGATTTTCAGGTCAATTTTTTCCCCTTCCTTTAACAAGATATTCGCTGTGTTCTTTAGATCATTATCTGTTTCGGCTAACAAAACTATACCTTTGAATTCACACTCAATTTCTTTGCTCTCTGTTAGTAAGGTTCCGTCATTTTTTTTCAAGTGTCCATATACAGTACAGTAAAATCGATTAATTTTTATTAGTGTACTGTGTAAATGACACTTTTAATTCAATTCATATGTTTTACTATTTTTTTTATAATTTTAACTTTTCTTTGTAAGTTCACAATTAAGTATTGACTAAAATTTTGTATTATATGTGTTTATATTTACTAAAATTTATTTAAATGGATAAAGTAAAAATACAAAAAAAATTAATTAAAAACGGAAAATGTTGCTTGTCAATCATTAGTCAGGAATTATTGGATTTGATAAAAAAACAAGAAAATAATTTGGATAAGAAAATGGCTAGTAAAGAAAAGTATGGTATTAGTAATTTGCTATTAAATGAACTATTAGAAAATGATATTGCTGAAATTACCAATTGTATAAGAATGTCTCCAACTATGTTTCATACTTTACTTAATAATATTTCTTCAAATAAAACAAAAATCAGATACTATAGTGAGAAAAGCTAAAATAAAATTGTAAGTTACACTATTGTTCTTAACTACACGAAATAGTTTTAGGAATCTTCAACAGTCATTTCAAGTATCCAAAGCAGTGATCTCAAAATTTAATCTTGAAATTTACTTGCACTGTTTTTATTAAATTTAATCGACTGTATCGTCTACATTTGTTAGTAAATGAGTGAGTGCTAGTGGAAATTCCACTAAGAAGAAAAAATTGAGTTGTTTTCTAATTACTTGACTAATATTGGCACTGGAATTACAACTAAATAATATGTCCACATTTTTCAAGTAAACAAAAATTAGCAATTTGCTTTAGTAGCTCAACCGAGTACTATCCTAGTGGAAACTGGCATAAGTGTCACCTATATCTATTTCCAAAAGTATGTAGAGAACTAAATAAAAACTCTTGAAACATAAAGATGACATGTGTAATAAAATCTTTCTATTTAGTAGTATCTTTTCTAAACAGTTTGAAATCTAAAAACGGCAACACAATTTACTGTTATACTATTCCTTTTGACTTAATGATGTTTATTGTTAAATATTAACAGGCAATTTAATATTTATCACTAAATTATAAATTACTGTTCCTATAAATATATTAAATATACTTTATGTGTATAAAAAAGAAGTTGCTTTTTATTTAAGTAAACATGTTTTATGTATATAAGCAATGGGCCGTTTTGAATTGAGCTATTATAACGGTCATCATTTAATGATTATATAATTATAAAATAATATAAAAACAAGAAAAAATAATTGTAAATAGATAAACAATTTTGAACATGTGCTTTTAGCAGTTTATTATAATGCATACTGTAAAATATAATAAATATCATTAAAAAAAAATTATAATTGAGTAAAAAAATTAAAGAGACTCCCTATTAGTAAGCTTCATCATCATCATGGTTGTTAGTATCAACTTCTTCTGGAGCAGCAAATCCCTCCTAAAATATAATTAATAATAACTATAAGTAAATAAATATATATAATATAACTATATAATATAATATATATATATATATATATATCCAAATAATTTGTTTTTCGAAACACATTTTACTTAAATAATAGGCGCAGATGCAATGGAGGTTCAATATGATTCTCCCCTTTGTACAATTTTAAATTATGTTCTTTTATTTTACTAATTATTAAAAATAAATATTAATAAGATATCCAGTACCTCCAACTGCTGCTATATAAATATGTTTTCACAAATATTATAAAATATTGAAAAGCAATATTTGGTTTAATAAAATTATACTATTAATGAATTTGTATATAAATATATAGATGATATGCCTGACATAAAGAAAACTTGAAATTACATTTCTGAATCAATTTATTAGATAAATTAAATTATTTTTTTTTAAATTTTAACAATGTCTTTATAAATGTGATGTGTCTAGTAGTAGTTTTAAATAGAATAAAATATTTCTTGGGTTAAAAATATTTTTTTTAGAATGCCAATGACTTGTGTTGTTTTTAGCGAAGTGCAAAATTCTTCTAAAATAATTGTGAAGTAGCCAAATAAATCTTAAGCACTATTGGTGAATAAAATTGATTATTCACGGTAAAAATATAAAAATAAAATAATTTACAATAATACAATATAGTAAATGTACATACCTCAGTAGCATAAAGAATTTCCAACACTTTGGAAAATAATGGATGCTCACTTTCTTGTTCCTGGCATATCACCTCAATATCACGCAATTTGCCAAAATAGAAATCTCGTTCTTTTTCCAAACCTTCAACTGTAACTCTTAATTCACTCATCTATATTAAAAAATACCCAATTAAAATATTAAAATTGAATTTTATTAATTATCAAACTTGCCTGTCTAGTGAGTTCATCAATTTTATGGTCGCCTCGTTCACGTTGAGCAGTAGGCACTGCCGGTCTAGTTGACGCAGGTACACGATTAGACACTAAAAATAAATTCAATAAATAAAATAATCATAAATACACACAAAATTAATAGTGAATTATAGAAAAATAAATAACCAAAGCACAATTAAAAAAAGCATCTTGTTGGGAATTTGGGATAATCTCGAGTTAATATACGCACTATTACTGTTACTTGCGGGACGGAATAAACGATTATTGGTAGTAGCATTTCTAGGTGGTACCGCCGCCGATGGCTTTTTGACAGGACCAGCTCTTGCTGCTGCACCGGCTGCTCCCATTCCCTCACCACTGCGCGCACCTACTGGGTCATATTCATTCATTTGATAATTGGTATCAAAAAATTTTTTGAACCATTGCAAAAACTCGAAATTATCCTGAAAACGTCCCTTGACCAGCCTATCTATAGGTACTATCTGCAAAATAAAATAAAATATAAACTATATAATATTTTTTTTTAAATAATAAATAAATTTAAACAATAATAAAATAAAAACCAATACTTGTATAGATAATTAAACTAAATTACTTTGTTTGAAAATAAATATTCAATTTATTCAATGGCTATTTTCACAAATAGCCATTGGTAAAAAAACAATAATTTACTTAGTATGATGAAAATATCTTGTTTCTGAATATTAAATGAATATGAGTATTTAATATTTGTAGAATGTTGATGACATAAAAGAACATTTAAAAATTTAAATGACCCTCTATATATAATTAAAACATTTTTAAGTATGACTCACAAGTCATTAATCTGCCATTTGATCTTATGAAAGGTTATTAACTTTACAAAATTATCAATTAGTATATTGTTCATGAATAATCATTTTTATTTGTAGATATTAACCATAGTTTAATTCTAAATTGTTAACTCTTGGAAATATATAGCAGTTATTGTAGAAAAAATAGTATTGTTACAAATTAATATTAATTTAAAATAAAGTATATGTAATATAAGGTTTTAAAAATCGAATATATAACACATATCTTACAAAACTGATAAAAAATCCCCCTCAAAAATATCAATACTCTATAACTGTTTCAAACTAACAGAAAATGAAATAGAAATATCATCAACATCTTGAATATATTCACAATTATATTTTTGTAAATGAAATAATAGTATGTATATATCATGTTATAAAAAAAAGAGTATCAAAAGTACAAAAGAAAATAACTAATTAAAAAATGACAAATCAAATAACATAAAACATAAAATACTAACAAGCTAAATCAATCTACCTAAAACATAATGAACTATAAAAGTCAGATTCATACATTCAATGTATAATGTTCAATTTATTAAATGGATGTTTTTTTTACAACAATATGGAAGTTTAAAAATAGAAACTATTACATAAGGACTATTCTATAATGCTCTCATGCAAATATAAGTATTTCTTAATACAAATTAAGTAAATATTTTCTTGTTTTCGATAAAGATTAAAGTTTCGAACATTCACTAAATTAATTATCCTAACTAATCAACACACAAAAAACCGAGCATTTATGAATACCATGTCCATAGGACGGGCTTCGATAAGCACGAGCAGCTTGTGGTACACGATATGGTGGAGGTGCTTGAAAACCACACACTTCAGCGGCTGCTGCACCAGAACCAATCATTACACCACCACGTGCTTCAAGACCATCATAATCACGTCCATCATAATTAGCATCAAAGAATTTTTTGAACCATTGTAAAAATTCAAAATTGTCTTGAAAACGTCCTTTGATTAAGCGGTCAACAGGAATCACCTGTAAAGTAATTGTGTACCACCCCATTTGTAGATAAATATGAAACCCTTAAATTGATAAACCCGTCGTTTCCTTGATATGCAATTTCTTATTAAATTATTTAAATTAATGAAAAATGTATAGCATTATGAAAAATACTTATTTTAGCTACAGTAAAACTTAAATTTTATTTCTAAAATAATTTAAAATTTAGATACATTATTATATTTCTATATACCTTGTCAACTGTCATTTTTTTAAAAGCACCTTGAAGAATTTTAAAATTTTGTATATATTCATGTTCAAGATTTGTTCTAAACTTTACACGTTTCATTTGCACACTACCTATAAAAAAAACAAAAACAAATCAATATGATATATATATATATATATTAATGTGTTAGTCTATAAAATGTGATAGATCAAATAGTTAACAAATAAAACTTAGTATAGCTTAATTTGAACATTATAAAATGAAGTTTTTCAAACACGCAAACTATTTTGATTTGATCAAACTACTGTTTTTAAAAATAAATTACAGTTAATTCAACAAGCTTGTCTACCTAATAAATACCTTATCATTAAATAATTAAAACTATAAAACAATGTTAATTAAAATTAAATAACAAAAATATGTACTTATGTTAAAGTTCATCTATTTAATATTGATTATGTCTAGATAATACATTTATTTTTATTTACTAAAAAAAAAACAGATTAGCAAATAAAATACATTATACTGACAAATTTTGTTTATTAAAATAAATTGTTATCAAACTATAATGTAAATTATTAACATAATTCATTAAACATAATTGCCATACGATAAATAAATATATAATAAATTAAACATATTAATATTTCTATACCTAGTCTATTTTTATATAGATATTTTACATATTATGTACACCTAAAACAAATAATAATTAATTACTAACCAGGAAATAACATATCCATAAATTGACAATAAGCTGCACCTGAACATAATTCTTCAATTTTTGTAAAACTTGCAGACAGTGTATCATTCACCCATGCTAACATGTCATGACGACTTAGGTTATCCGACGTCACATTAGTTGAATACACGTTTATAGCCATATTTAATTGTACTTCTAAAATAACACATATATATTAATGAAAATGAACACAAAAATTAACAAAGCATTCTGATAAAAATTGTATTCTATTACCTATAAATAAGTAATTATTTCATATATTTTTTTGTATATTAAATTAATTTAACCAGAGTTTTTTTCTTTTCACCTATTGATAAAACATATTTTATTCATCAGACATTTATCCATTTTTTATACTAAATATCTTGCTCATACATACTTAATTAAATTTTATATACTTTATCTACAAATATTAAATGTCTAAGATACATAACTAAATTTATTTAAAATAAATTTTAAAAAGTTTAAAATGTAAATAGGTATCATAAATATCTCAAAATAAGGAAAATAGCTTATATAACTTAAAATGTCTATTACTTTTTATTTTTAATATAAATTTGCACACATATTTACTTAATTTTCAAAATGTTTGAATCTACCTAGTTATCTTTTCCCAGTGATTTATTCGTATGTAGTTGAAAAAACTAATTGTGTACTTAAAATTAATTTTCGCGATGTTGAAATTGTGTTTTAATCATGGCATTACTGAGCTGTAGCATTTTCATTGACAAAACTAATAAATATTAACTACCTACACACACTGTTTTGAAGGTAACGATTGAAGTGAAAATAAAAACTAAAATAAATATATTTTATAATAAAAAAATTTGAACTGAATATTATTATAAACCATTATATAAATAACAAACTACTAATAGATGTATCCTATAACCATATATACCTTACACAATCTATGGTTAAAACCACATACAAATTGGTGTTTCAATTAATGATTAACAATTATAATATTATCCATAAATATATGACGGTTCGCTATAGATACGATATTCGCTCTTTATCGATAGTTATTATAATGTTTTAAATGTTTTAAGTCTTTTGAAACTTTATTTAAAACTAAGTGAAAAATATATACAGCAGACAATAAGCTTGGCTAAATATGTATGGTGAACATTTTAAATGATTAAAATTACAACTATATAACATGTAATTAACATCATAGTCGCAAATAGAGGGGCAGGGGTGCTAAGCTCCAACTACATTTTGTAAAGCCCGTACAAAAATTGATAACTGTCACCTATCAGTCAATATTGTTAGGTATTATAACTTTTGAGGGTTTTGATTTGGTATACAAATCTCATAAGTATTTGGGATGGATTAAACTACAGCCCCCCTCCCAAATCTTTAACACTATTTGAGCTTATAGTTAACATACAAAATCGTGTTAACGAGCACTTGAGCGAAACAACTGTCAATACCAATTACTAAATACCGAGTGTAAGATGTGTACTCAGGTAGGTTAATGTGTCATAGGAGTTGAGAAAAACCTTGAATAACCGCATAAGATTTAAGGTTAAAGTAACTATAATATGACTATAGATGGGCGTGTTAGAACAGTATAATAATAAATGATAGCAGTAAAGTGACGGACACGGCAAAATAATAGGTACCTCGTAATGACTAATGAGTGTACCTTAGTCATCGACCGTTTACAAGACGTGCGTAAGTGACGTTCGACAATAAATAAATTACAAATATCGGTAGACATTGACGTCGATCCAAAACAATTTGAATTCGCTTCGACATAAACACCATATACGGGTATACGAAGATAGTAGAACATTTTATTTTTCAACGAAATCCGTTGTAAGAGTGGATTTAAATTTAGTCTATTCTCGGCTAAAAAAAAAATAATAAAACACGGACTCCAAATGTCGTTATCAATAACTCCAAATAGTACCCACCACCATGGGCGCACATGTATTTCAGCGTTTTTGAAAGAAAAAAAACACGTCTATTTACGAATAGAAACATTCAATCGGTACACACGATAGCGTAAAGATATGTACTTAGGTTAAGCATGAACGAGGTCATGTGCGGTGGGATTTCGGCGTTCGTGGGGGGGTACACCACTTCCGACGAGAACACCGTAAAAGGCGATATCACCGTTAAACGCGGCCGGACGAACGTATTTGCTACCACCGTCGCCAACGCAGGGGGCGGCGAAATAATAACGACGAAAAAAAAAAACAGACGAAAAACGTTTATACGGATTTTACCTGCGAAAACGACGACGTCGTCGAACGTGGTCCCACACACGCAACCGAGTCGTTTCCCCTATTTGTTCTCGGCCGGTTTCTCGTTGATCGGTGGTGGCGATTTCTCGCGTGCGTGTATGCCGTCGACTCGGATTCGACGTGCCGCCAACGAACGGACCGATATTATGTAAATGAAAAAAAAAACGAACGATATTACTGCCCGCCGGATCGAACAAGCGCGGGCGGCTGGTAAAAAAAATGCAATTAAAAAATAAATAGGAATTTTCCTTCAATTCGACGAATCACGTCGGGACTCGGGATGATGGGCTCGGCAACGACGACGACGGCCGAAGACGAGTTGTTTTTTTTTCTCGTTTGCCTACGAGCCGCGACCTTAAGTTACCTGGTAACCGCGATGGTTACCGAACGCGCGGTGAAACGTGATGTCATGCCCATAGAAAACAGAGAAATGGTCATGCCGACAATAAAAACGTACATCATATACGTTATTAAAATAACGGCGATCGTATGATACGATTTCATGTTTATACAATAATAGTCTTCGCGTGCACAGTATGTTTTGTTTCGAGTGAAATCTGTAAAACTCGTAATCCTTCGTACCAATGATTTCAGTTACCAACTTCATAAAATATAACGTACAACACTCGTTGACCACAAAAAAAAAAGAATGTACCTTGTCTGTTTCATCCATGAACCGGCGTATTGATAACTCGTATTTACTTATGATTATGTTCGATTGATAACACGAGTATTCATACTTCACAGTTTCCAAGTTCACCACGTATAATTTTGTTTATCGACTTTTGCGGTCAATAATTAATTTGCTTCCTTCTAAATAAACACTTTACACAGTTTAAAATATGGCCAAAATCGTAGGAATTATTTCGAAATTTTACGACGACTACGTTAAGACAACGTCCAAAAAACTCAAGATAATTGACGCTTACTTGTTATACATAATGTTGACTGGAATCATACAGTTCACGTACTGCTGTCTAGTGGGAACTTTCCCGTTCAACTCGTTTCTAAGCGGTTTCATATCGTCGGTTAGCTGTTTCGTCCTCGGTGGTAAGTTTACTGTCACAATTCACAATATTATTTTTGTATTAATATCAACTGCTTTATTGCCAATAAATATATTAATTGCATAAATACATATTATGTATTTATTATTTTTTGTAGAAACTATCTACTATGTTTTTTCAGTTATAATTTTTTTCTTTTATACTATGGATTTGTATGTTATTAATCAGTAATCACCAGTCAGTGATTAGCATTAATATTCTTTTAACCACCAAAGAATTATTTTAAAGTATACTTAATTTTATGCTTTGATACAGTTGTGGCCAATCAGTGGTTTGCAGAAAAATTTGAATATTATACTTATGTGTATCTCATATTGATAAAATGGAAGTTCACTGATCATTATTTAAAAAATGTAATTATCTTCTTTTCAAATTTGGAATAAGTAGACCGCAGAATTTTAAATAGTGGATTTTAGTGATCCAAAAGGTTGACAATTGCTTTGAAATGCTCTCTTGGTAAATTTTAGCAACCACTTGCCACTTGTGTAAATTGAAGCATACCTAATTAGAATTATTTTTAACAAATACAAAAAGGATCCATCAAGTTAAATAATAAAGTTATGTCACTAAAACAATATATCATATTTTAGAGTTTAAAATTATATGAAGACATATAATTAGTTTTTTAATTTGCAGTAAATCAAATTAATTAATCTATTAATTAAAAGCAATTGTATATATATATATATATGTAGATTTAATTGTAATTTATCAATGTTAATTTTAATTATTTAATATTGTGAAAAAAAATATGAAGCTAATAAAAGGATTATTTCCTCTTAATTGTATTTTTGTACATTTTAAAAACTACTTGAACATTCCAACCTAATTACATATCTAATGATGATTTTTTTTTTCAGTATGTTTAAGATTACAAGCAAATCCGCAGAACAAAGCACAATTTAGTGATATAAGTCCAGAACGTGGATTTGCTGATTTTATTTTTGCGCACATTGTGCTTCACTTAACAATTGTAAACTTCATTGGTTAAATTCGACATTTATAATCAATGTGGTAATTAATTATACTATTCCATTTTTTTCTAAATATATTTTGTGTAAATAAAGGATTAAATAAATATATTATATACTTATATTTATGTTTACGCATATATTTTTACTTTGCATCAAAAATATTTTTTTTAATAACATTCATATTATTGTTTTTATTTTACATAAGTGATAAACAATAATTATATACTATAACTATATTTTTCTTTTTATAATTATGATAATTAAAACATAATATTATGTTATAGGACTTACAATTTGACTAGGAACCGAATGTAAACACAAATCTGTTAATACAATTTCTTTAAAACATAGAAAATTGGTTTCAAAATGTATATTATAATTTAATATATCGGTACTTGGTGATAAAAGTGCACAAAGTCTTCTAACATTTATCACAAACAAAATATATACATATATATTTTTCATTATTTGTTATATAACAGTTTGCATAACAGTTCTGAGCTATATATGTATAATACTTCTCATTTAATTAAAAAATATGAATATATATATGTACTATATGACTAATGCACACAAATGTATAAAATCAAAGTCTAATATTTTATCGATGACAATAAAATATATTCACACTACAAATAAAAGTAAAAATGAAAGTATAAATTAAATTAAAAAAATGTCAAATTATATATTTGACATTATGGTTAATAAACTGTTTATTGCAAAACTCTATTACATAGGTTAAAACTCCTAATACATATAAATTTGGCCCATTCAATATAACATTAAAAATGTTCTCTCAACCCAATGTATCATATATATTATTATTATTAAATGTAATTATTATACTAACCAATTCTATATTTTATAATAACTGTTTGTTTACAACTTACTATGATTTGCCCCTTTTCATTAAATAATTACAATAATGATAAAAACCATAATAATTTGGTCACACAATTTAAACAATTAAAAATATTTGTAAAGTTATATTATCTCAGGTGGGACATTTGAATCACAATTGATGTATTAAGACTTAATATAATAGAATAATGTTTGTAACAAATTATCAAATATTGCAAAAATGATTTGTTTGAAGTCACAAAATTAAAATAGCCTATTTCCAAATCATAATTTTTTTATTTTCAATTACCTGTATGATTATTATTGTTTCAATTGTATATAAATAAAATAAATGTTTTCACATCCTTAAATTAAAATCAAAATAATGGGTTTCTAATCACAGTCTTATCTTTCTTTTTTTATGCATTCTAGTTGTCACTTTACAAGCAATTTTAGTTGGTTTTTAATGATCCATCTCCTTCTTTGTTGGTCATATACCTTTGTCTGGCTTTCATAATCATTGCTTGTTTTCGAGCTTTTAACATATTCTCTCTTTCATTAGGTGACTTTGAAAATTGACTGCCCAAACTCACAAGATCATCTATTGCAGGTTCACAAAAATTTGTGGTGCAACTAAAACAATAGAGTAAAACTAATAGAATATATAAAACCAAATTATTTAAATTAATAACAGACATAATTGGCTTACAAATTATAAATAATGTTATAACACTAATTAAAGTAATAACTGTAACATGAATTTTGTTTTGTAACATAAACCATGACTTACTTAGCTGAAGAAGGTGTGTTGATAAACTGTTCAACACTATTAACTACTGATGCAGTTTCAACGATACTAGGTGAAGTATGTTCCTCATCAATAAATTGAGGTGCAACCAGTCTACCTTCTAATATATTATCAATGGTAACGTCAACAGACCGAGTATTTAATAAATCTTCAATAATCACACGCATAGTAAAATATGGAAACAATTGTAAAATCTAAGAAAAATTAATTCAATAAATACATGAATTTAAACAAAAAAATAATGATTTAAAACCCTAACTTGTCGAGACATTGTTTCTAATTGTGAAGTATGTAACTGAGGTGTAAATTGAGCTGGAGGTCTAAGAGAATGAGTTACTTCAACAGAAAAACTTGGTAACCAAGACAAATATCTTGATCCTAAAAAAATATAAAATATAATAAACAGTTATTAAATAATGTCTGTATTTTAAATTTAAAAGTAGTATGTAATATTGCAATGAGTATCATAATTCAAATACCATTAATGATATGTATTCTGTTAAAGAAATAAAATATGAATCCTTTAGAACTTAAAAATTTGTGTATTAATTGATGTAAGTAATTAATAATAACCACAAAAATTTTCAATTAGCAAGAAAAAAATTTACAATTTGAAATTATTATTGAGAATAATTTATTGGAATTTATTAGGAAATTCAACATTTTGTTAAATTATAAACTCACAAAAAAATTTAATAAATATAAAATAAATGTAATTTACCATCGAAGTGGAAAAAATGATGAGGAGTATGAACATGTGTACCCAATGTATCTTGACCAACATTATTAGTTGAATTCATCGGCATACTTTGGTTGTGACCTAAAGTCAATGACAATCTGCATGTAGGACAAGATGGTTCTTGTTCCATCCAGGATTGTAAACAACCATTGTGAAATAAATGTCCACAAGGTAATTTTCTAGCAGAATCCATTTTTTCCCAGCATATAGCACAATTATCGCAGTTTGTATCTAATTCTTCAATAGTAGCCATAGGATAGCTGAAAAATTGAAAAATCATTTCACATAACAATAAACATTTTTATTTTCATAAAAAGTATTTAAAATATTTCAACAATAAATGGTAATATGATATTTAAAATAACATTACATTAATACTCTCCTACTTGCAAGTATAATATAAAATAGAAACTTTTATTATGTATGCCTAATTTTTAATTTAAATAAAAGTATAATAGTTTATTTAAATTATCAAATTATCTTATCACAAATCAGGGTATTTGTAACGTGGACTATAAAACTAATTTATTTAACTGTTTTCTGTTTATTAATTATGTATATTGTGACTAAGTAGTGGATCAATAAATATTCTACTATTTATTCTTTCAGTTTCAATTCAGCTAATAAATTTCAGTTTTAGCAAAACTAAAAAATATACATTATGCATACATGAATACACAAAAAACATCTTTTTCAACACTAAAAACTTAAATTACAAATTACAAAAAAAAAAACTATAACTATTAAAATTTAAAGTGATAATTTTAAATCCATGAATGGTTTTGTAAAATTGAGAACTACATTGTTTTGGCTTACATTCTCAATCTTTAAAAAAAAAAAATGTAAAATATTAACTTAAGTTTAACTTATTCTAATTAATAATTGTATCATTCTAATCTTAGAATTTAAACAAAAAATACATAAATAATAAAAAATAAAAAATTATTAAAGAAATTCTTTCAAAAGTAATAAAATTTAAAAATCTACAGACATTTTAATCATTGAAATTGTTTAATTTATATCTAATATATAAATATAGTTTTGATTATTTATCTTAGTTCTAATTTTAATTAATAAAATTAATATATAAAATGTTGATATTACTTTAGTAAAAAACTAATAATACTTTAAAAAAAAAATGGGTTTTTAAAATGTATTATTCTACCGTATTTTAAAAGATAAATAAAAAACAGCAATAAATGTTGTAGTTGTATTATACTATACACATCTAATTTATATTTCTATGCATCTTATTAACTACTTACTTCTTTTCTAGATGAGAATGTACCCAAAGAAAATTTTTATGTTTCTGGTATCGTTTTTGAATATCACTGATTAATTGTCTCATGTGCATAAATATTACAAAACCAGCCATTGTTAGATATGAACTGGTCCAGATAATTGCATGTGAATAATGAAGAATTTCCATCACACGTATGCCAAGGTCCAAACCTAACTCTGAGTAATAAATAAATTTACCAGGACTGGTTGTATGATTTATAGAATTCCGATGAAAAAGTTGGATATAATGTCGGAGAAATATGTGAACAATACTTCCAGCCAACATCAGGCACTACAAAAATATGAAGTATAATTAAAATATATTTTATAAAAGATAAAAATAATAAAAATACCTCAATGACCATAAAAGCAAATATATGTTTTGATAGCGTCAGGCCAACAAGATATGCAAAATTTAACAACAATAAAGAAAATATAAAGCCAATGGATAAAAGTACAGACATATGAATATATTTCCAATTCACTCTAGTTCCAGTTCCCATGGACATCCACATCTGGAACAAAAGACATTTTATAAATTAAACTTTTAATCCAACACATTTAGTAGTTATAAATTAATTATTATATTGTATAATCCAATTAATTAGATTTGTAACAGAATTTAATATAAATAATGCCTGTTTTATATTTTTATTTCAAAACTATTTTCATTTTTCAACCTTAATACAATACTTTCTCAAAATAGTTTTTTTAACATTTTTATATGAAAATTTTAATAATGTATTAAATGATACTATAGTTTATACTGTTACATTTTCTCTTTTTATCAAAAAAAAAAAAAAAGAATAGTGAAAGTGGTAACAAATTTGAGTTTTTGCATTAAAATAAATAAAATATTTTATTGTTTCAAAACAATCAAAACTAATTTATCATTCTTTTGGGCTGTATTTTTATTTCATTATGTTTAAAAAATATAAAAATATACATTGTGCTTTGTAAATATATAGTTTAAACACCTATGTATAACATTATATATGTTTATACCTAATGATATCAAATATAACATAGGCAAAAAAATTACTAATAAAATTACAATAATAAATTTGTAAACGTTTTATTTATTTATTTATATGAATATCATTATAATTGACAATTGATTACAATAAATAGATAAATATGGCAGAAAATGTAACAATGTATGACTATATGAATATACAAAAATTTGAAAGGATATGGACCTAAAATTAAAAACTAAAAGAAATAATAAAAAAAGTTGTATATAAGTTTAATGATAATATTATACCTAAATATATATATATATATATATATATATATATCAAATATATTATATGTAAAATATAAATAAAATATTATGTGCGCTCATTGAACATTTTTTAAAAATGTAAAAATCATCAAAATAGACTTGGGAAAATGTAAATATATCAAGTTATTATTATAACAGTTATTACATAAATGTTTACTATCTTAATTCTAAACTATCACATTATTTTTAACAAATACACAAGTTATACATTATGTAAATGAGAAAAATTGAGTGCTTGAAGAAATTATATAATGATTTATTACGACTACTTTTAAATAAAAACAAGACGAATAATGGTGAAATCAGCTACTAAAATTGTGATTTTAAATAGAGTGAAGAAACTATTAGTATTTAATATTCAATTACTTAGCTTTTATATTTATTTTGCGAAAAGAATTAATATAGTTGTAACATTATACTTATAGAATATCATATAATTAGAAATTGACTGTTATCAAAATGAAGAGATTCCTAATATATATAAATAAATAAATATATATATATATATATATATATTATATATATATATATATATATAATTACACTGAAGTGGTTTATTCATTTTTGTTACTTTATGTTGGATAGTTTAATATGAAAAATGCTTATAACTCTTATAAAATAATCTTATTAAGAGTCACAAAATTTATCTTTCTTGCGCAATTATGTACATCATACGATAAAAACATGTTCATACAGTAATAAAAAAAAAGAAGTTATAATAATTTATGACCAAAAACTGGAACTAAAATGTGATTTTACACGTTTTCCACCAGATGTCTTCAAGTGTTAAAATAATTTATGTAAAATCAACTACCAAGAATAATCGTGAATGTATTTAGTATTAGAATATATTCCAATTGCATATGCATTAGTTGTTAAACGTCATTTCAGCATCTTCTAGACCGTGGCAAATATTTTGTGATGTGCCAACTTAAATTTTAACAAATAACATATTAGCAATTAATACTAGTATTTTTCAAAAGCGCCAACTTGAGATTGAGCTAAATACTAGACTAAAGCAAATGTACCTCCTCCCACCACCAAATGATGTCAATGTTGTTAAAACAAAAGAGTTGTAAGACTCTCAACTCCAGTGAATTCAAGTCTTCTAGATTTTTAATAAATAATAATAGTTATAATGACTGTACTTACATATTCAAATCGATCTTTACACAAACTAGTCATCAGATGAAGAAATCCCAGAGTAGAATACCAAAATAGCCAAAGAGCTACTTTATCCAAAGTATACGCTTTAAGGATAATAAACATAAAAATGAATTTGTAAATAACCCAATTCCATAGACGTTCGCGAAATTGTAAGTGTTCTACAGGTCTTAAGTTTCCAAGAACAAGTGACTGTATTACTGCGCCTATCATCACTATACTACATATCGCTCCATTGCAAAGGACCTGAAAATAAACATTTTAATTATTACTTTAAAATATACACATATAGTTAAGGTATCAAGATAAGCAAAATTGCACATAATATGTATAACTAGGTAATTATTAATAATGAAAGAGTTTAACATCATTAATTCAATTAAACTACCTATTTATAAGCTACAGTGATAATTAACAAAAAAATCTAAATAACAATCATCTTAAACAAATTATTTTTATAAAAAGTACCTAATTGATTTTGTAATTTCAAAAACAAAAATGTGAATTTGTAGCTATTCAAATATCAATTGTCTTAAATAATCATTTTACATTAGTATAGTATATTAATCTTTATTTCATTTAATCAATATTAAATTATATTTTAACTATAAATTCATAAACACATTTAAATTTATCATGTAATTAAAAATAAAACAAGTAATGTTTTTCTTGAATTGTAACTGATAGACAATTATTATTAAAAAATTAAACTGATACTTTATTATATATATACATAATTACAATACATTTGACAATGTATATGTTTTCAATACATTTAAACTGATATAAATTGATTGGAATATATAAATAACAAATTGTCAACAACTGATTTAGATTACTAGTTTACTATTTGTTGACAGTAGAATTATGGCAACTACAATAACATTTACAGCATTTTGTGATGATGCTAATATTAAATTTAAGTCAAATATCATGAAAATAGATCATTATACTTGCAGATTTTATGAAAATACATTTCAATACAAGAAACATAAATAAAAAAAATAAACTATATAATTCTTTTAGTATTGTAAGTATTTATTTATATTACATAGTTGTTAATTATTATGTTATTAACATAATTAACCAACAACTAAAGCAAATATTATTATCGTATCTATAAAAAACATACAACAAAAATAACATTTCTAAATTTCTAGGTCAACAAACCAAAAAATAACAATCTATAGTAAGAAAAATAGTTTTCTGAAAAGAACTTTATTACAAAGTATGTAAATGTTTTTTTTAGAAATATAAAATATTTTTATTTTAAATACGTTTAAAAATAGGCAAAATGTCTAAATTTTACAATTATTTTTCATACGAATTTCAAAAATTGTTAAGTATAAATCAATAATAAGTACTTAATAATTACAAAATACATTGAAAGTTAAAACATTTCAATATTTTAGTACAGAAATAGTATGTGGTACATATTAATAATATAATTTAAAAATTAAATTAAAAAAATTAATTTAATGTTTTAATATTGAGTTCAGACATCATTATACTGGAAAATCATCAAAAATTACAGATAAAAAAATTAATTTAAACTAATAAAATAATATAGTTTAGTAATGTACTAGAAATTTATAGTATTTGTGTATGATCAAATATCTAACATACTATTTTCATTTGTATTATTTAATAACGACAAAGGTGTTAATTTGTTCCTATTGAATAGTAGTTAACTTTAAAATGTTCTCTCTTCCTTAAAGAATAATATTAAAAGTTTATTCAATTGTTCAATTGTTTGTTAAGTTTAATTAATATATGAATCCTAGGAATAGGTATAAACTTAAAAATTATATCACATGTGCATGTTATGTAATAATATTAAAATAATAAATTTGGTTTTTTTTAACATTTCAAAATCTAAAATTAATGCTAAAAATGTCTTGTTAATTAATTTCATTGATTACAACATAATTTACTACATGTGCGTACATATATATAATGAAATAATAATATTTATAGGAATAAATAATAAAACTGGTGAATTAAGAGAAAATAATTAGAGAACCGAAAAATAATTATACGTATCCCTTCGAGATTCTTAAATTAAAATTATATTCTACCTTATTTTGCCTAGAGATGTGTTACACAATAAATAATAATAAAAAAAAAAAAAACAGATTTCTATCTAAAAATTAAAAATCAATTAAGTGAATTATTAAAAGTATAAAAAAGGAGTAATGCCAATAGTTATTATAATAACAAATAACAAATAAATTTATTTAAAATCTTGATAAATAAGTTTAAAAAATCTATGAATTACGTTGTATGTAACTAAATAAATAACCAGTTAAAATATTTGAAAAAATTATCCAGTATAATTTGTCTATATAAAATAGAAATGTTTAAAAAAATTATTATACCTCTGTAAAACGAGTTAATGAGTATAAATAAATACATATACAATATTGTTATTTCTGTAATTATATATACATCAACTTTGTTTATATAGGGAGGTCCCTAAAACATTCATTATATAAAATGTACTTTCCATAAACACACATTAAAATAATATAATATTTAGTGGATACCATTTAAAATAAAACAATACGAAAAATTATTTTATTATATAGATACTATCCATATTCCTTGCACTTTCCATAGTATAATGTTTTTAAAAATATATTAAAAATTTGTTTACACATTTTACTTTATACATTCCAAGCCCAAATACTTTACACAAATTATTACATTTTCGACATTTTTCAAGATTTCCTGACATTTTTTTCATATGTATCCACATGTGTAGTTTTGGGCTGACGTTTTTGACTCATTTCAGAGTCCATCTTCAAAGCGTAGTTACTTGGTTGAATGTTGTAACTATAATGATAGTATAGTATAGTTACAACACTCACCAAGTAATTACGCTCTGAAGATGAACTCTGAAATGAGTCTGAAACATCAGCCCAAAACTACACACGTGGATACATCTGAAAACAATGTCAGGAAAACAACAATCCATGAAAGCTTCAACACATTCATATTTTTCAAAATATTTCTACTATTCTAAAAATGTATATGTAAACAATGGATTTTACTTAGCTAATAAGAAATTACATAAATTCACATGCTTTAGTAGATTTTAAAAAACATTTATATTTAGAATAATTAAAATATCATCAATATATAATTAATAACCTATGACGTCTGACAAAATATTTTTTAATAGGTTGTCTAACACTATTCATTATCATGTAAATATTTCTTTTTTCTTAAACCACATTGTAATTTAATTGCATCTTAGATAACAGATAAATTCAATATGTGTTTTAATATATTCAAAATATGTTATCTAAATTAGTTATTAAAGTAAATAGAACTTAACATAATCTAATATGACTATAAAATTGTGGCAGACCCAACTTTATGTTTTGATGAATTATATATTACTACACTATACAACAAAATGTAAGTTATTTTATATTTATTATAAACAGATTTAACCAATTAAAAATAAACATTATGCAAGAATTGTTAAGAATTACATTGTTTTACAACAAAGTGCATTAGGGGCACTATAAATACAAACAAATATTATTGCTTGATATAATACTTGCATCGTATTTATCACATTGTTAGTATATATAATTTTAATTTAATTATTACAAACTCTGATTATAAACATACATAAATATCGACTTAAATAAATATTTAAAGTGCTTTATTTTAATATTACATAACCTTGGCATGAATATCTAACTCTAAAATGATCAAACACAATTGTTTCCACACATCATTACTAAAATGTTATATTGAATGATTTGTTAATTAAAATATTAAAAACACAATATAATAAATACATGTAAATTACAAAAACATGAGCTATGAAAATAATTACATTTTATGCATTATATGTTGTAACAAATCTATTAGCGGTTAGTAGAGAATGGACTTTGGAACTTGACCTAAGTCACAAAATGAGTTAAATTTTACTCTAAAGGTTATAACACTATATGTATATGTATAGTTGTGCCAAACATAGATCGTAAAATACATAAATTATTTTAGATAAGGTCAGTTTGTTATTTGAGAAATATAAAATTTAAATTAACCCAACATTTAAAAATGATAATAAGGAAGGTTTTTCACAGTTATTATAGAGAAATTATAGTGTTAATATTAACTATTGAATACTTAAAATTAAATTAGTGACGCAAAACTAAGATGCTATGTTATAATCAAATATTGTTTTGGCAACTATATGTACAAAATACTTTTATAAATAAACCTCCCAGCAACCAATTAATATTTGAATAATCTTATTTTATATATTAGGTAAGATATATTAAATGTATATTTTTCTAAATAATCACTAAAACTATCAAAAATTGATTTTGTTTAAAAACTGGTATCTCTAATTTGTCAAATTTTACGAAGTACCTATTGAACTGTTTGGAAAATATAATAATAATTTTTTTAAAGTACCATCTATGTCAAATTTTTGATATAAAACACACAAAACGTTCTTTTATTTTAATTTTAAATTTTTCCTATCCAAAAAAAAACCATCAAATACATAAAAGGACAAACACAAAACTTTAAAACCAATACGTTGCTATCTTTGATCATAATCTACCTAAAACCACATAGGTATCTTCCTGGTAAATTTATTTAAAAATATTACATATACAATTTAAATATTTATATTTATTAAAAGTTAACAAAAACAAAGAAAGTGATATGATTTTTGGAATTATAGAAATATAATTACGTAATAAGTTATGTAAGTTAAATTAAATCTACTTCCATTTAAAAAAAATATAGAATGTAAATAAAAAATACAATTTGTGAAGCTTATATTTTATGAAAATACATGTGATAGGTTATTAATTATTAATTACTATCATTTTATAAGCCAAACAAATAAATAAATAAACATGCTATTTTTAAGTTCAAGGTGAAATCAATTTTAAAAACATTATTATCTACTAATTTATTTTTCCGTTTAAAGTACCTTCTGCAGAAGGTAATATCATTAATAACTAGATATTTTATCTTGGTTTAAAATAGAAAATAGTCAAAAAGACAATAATGAAAAAACATAATTGTTAACTATTATTTCATAAAAGCATAAAATGTATATCTCATGAATACATGCATTTATACTGGATTACTAAGTATTTTTTAGCCATATAGATAATAGCCAATATACCTAGATAGGTACACAATAACTCTAAGGTTATATAATTTTAGACAAATAGTAATGTATTACGGTGGAGAGGATCAAAGAATATTTATTCCACTCATTTCAAATTAAAATATTTTATATAAATAGTTTTATGTATATAATATGTATTTTATAGTTTTCTTTTTGGTAAATCTTCCTTTTATAACTTTTTTTTAAACATTTATAAAAATAATATAAATCAGTCGTATACTCAAGTACTTATAAATGTATAATTTACTACACTTTATTGTATTATTCCTTTCAAAATGTCGAATATAATCAAAAATTAATAATGTAGTAAATTAAAAATAATATAACAAGTACAGACCATAGTGGATTATGACATGGGCTAATTTAATATTAATAAATTCATAAAATCATAAAATAAACTATGAAATCTGTCTAAATGACATAGATAGGTAGATAAGTGAAATTCAAGAACTATGATAATTTAAAATATAAATATTAAAAATTACTTTTGCACTCCATAAGACGTAAACAAAGAAAAACTAATTAAATATTTATGGTGATAACAGGATAACTAGTTTTATATTTAGTTAGTATAATACAAAAGTTTACAATATGCATGTTTTATTTGCTGTCCTTCTGTTGCTGATTATTTTATTACTTAGATATGGAAAAAATTAAAATATAGTATTTGAGGTCAACCAGTACAACTGTTAGCTAGTCAAACAAATTCAAAACGTATAAACACCTAACAAAATATATCCTTAGTTCCTCAATTTCATCCCATGAATATTTTTATTGAAATATCTACTTAATCTTAGTAAAAAAAAATATTAATTTAAAATAATTGAATACATCAATATTAAAAATCTTATTAAAAATAATAGGAATTGATAGTTTGTTAAGAGGTTCTGTATTGTTGTATAAGAAATTTTGCACTGTTGACTGTTGTGTGAGATGTGCATAATTTTTGTCACTAAACGCTTTGTGAAAAGTAGGTATCTGTACATTGAACACGTGCATGCACAGATCAACAAATCATACATTAAAAGATCATTTTTCCAAAATGTATGCATTAAAGAAAAAGATTTCAAATTAAAATGAAGTATTTAAAGTATTTACTTTACTAGAGACAAACAACCATATATTTTTATTCATCTCTTTGAGTTTCTCAAATTAGATATATACACAAATTAGATTTATTTTGAGGAATCAAAGAGTCTTATTATTCTGAGTCTAGAGAAGAAAAATAAAGAAAAACCAATCTCAAGTAAAATTAATATTTTAATTTGTTTTCACTACTTATTTTTTAAAATACTCATCACACAAACTAATTGAGTCAAACAAAATAATAAGTTGAAAAAAATGTATTACATTTTTGCCTGAAAAAACAATAATCCTACATTGTTCTATTTTAAACATTATGAAATATAAAATATAAAAATAAATTTAAATTTGTTGAGGGTACTCCCATTATTGTTTTCAAAATAATGGTGCATATGAGTTGTCGCAAAAGTATACTAAATATTTTATGAAGTACAAGTAATGAAATATTTATTTATTTTACTTCAAGAGTTCTAAATAATGGTACATCAATTAGGTGTGCATTTTGTATGACATTATGTCCCCAAGACTTCGATTTATAATAAGGAAACTTCAAGTTCGATTTTTAATTTGAAAATAATATAGGACCCCCAACTTATTTGACAATAATAATCAACAGAAATTGTTATCCTGAACTATTTTTCAAAAATCGCTAAGACATTTCACAATCTAAACATCCTCCTGAAAACTAGCAATGTATCTATATTAAATAACAAGTGTTATATCATGTAAAATAATATGAATACTAAGCAACTTACTTCGGTAAATTTAAAACTAAAAGTAACATTAAAAAAAAAACCTGTATTTAAATATACTCATTATAAGTAGTGTATATTTGACTTTTTTTGTATATGAATATTTTTTTTTTTTTGTTCTTTTTAATAAAACCCAACATAAATAGAGTATAATGAGTTTAAATATAATGTAACACAACTGGCATATTTGAAGAACTCCTAAATAATACCTAGTTTTAAAATAAAATATACAAAATGTGCCCTAAATGACTCTGGACAAAACCGAAGTGGCTACAATTTTTTATTTACTATTAGATTATTATGTTAATTATTTTGTGTAATTTATAAAAATAAATAGTAAAATAATATATAAGAATAATGTTTAAAATAACTTAATATTTAAAATAATTAAATAGGACATTCAAACTACATTAATTAACTTAGAAACATATACATAAATTAATAATTACTACAATTTTATACAAATTACATAAATAATTATATCTTAATATTTTTTAATTGTCTTAAGATTTCAAATGAAATACAAACAACTCTATATCTTAAGTAGGTACTAATAAATAAGTTATAAAGGTTATAAAATACATTTGAATGTAAATAATGCTAGTTACTATTACTTACTAATAGTTATTTTCCCTACAAACTTTTTATATGACAAAATAAGATATTATTTAAAAAATTATAATTCTTAATAATTTGAGAAAGATAAAATTGTATATAATATTAAATAAATATAAACTTAAATATTTTAAAACTATACCATTGAAATCAAAGTTTTTTGAAAATTGGTTAATTTCCTTTTTTATAGGCGATTTTTAAATTAATGAATTTTTTATATTAACTAATACAATTTTGTATAAATCATTATTAATTTTTAATACACATATATACCTAAATATAATACAAATGTGTGATTATAATTATTGGAAATTATACACAATATATATACTTGAATGCCATAAATTTGTTTAGTCCCTATTATGCAAGACACAATTATTATTTTGTAATTTACTATAGTAATATGCAAAATAATAATGTTTATTACGTTTGGATTTTAATTTAATTTAAAATAGGTAACAAATAAATAATAACAGAGTATTCATTATAAAATTTGATACTTCCCAGTAAACATTTGTTATATTTTTTGAACAAATATGAAGTACCCAGTTAAGAAATATGTTATCTATTTCACAACTTATTTTCAATAACTGCAATTTCTAATAATGTAGATAAATAGTATATATTTTAATAGAAAAAAATATGTACCTACAAATAAATGTATGCAGATGTGAAATAATTATATTCATAATGAAAATGATTAACTAATGATAACTAGTAAATTATTTTATTTAATTGCATATTGATAAGAACTTACCAAAAAACATAGCGGATCTTGCAACATAAATGCTAACACATTGAGCATCTGTTCATAATATATATCCATTGGGTCTGTTTTAGATGGATCTTCGTCGACCCGAACGGTGGAATTTGATTCATGTGATGCATCAAAGCTGTATTTAACTGAATAATAGGTTGCTGCTGATATGGATAATACAGTAGCCGAAATATACGTAGACAATTTAGGAACAGGTAGGCGATCAACCATCATGAATGACATACTTTTTCAAGTTTTCTTATGTATGTTAAATTCGTCAATATTAATTGTTTCGGTTTAAATATCAGTGAATTTAAAAAATGTTAGTGTTCAATATCTGATTCGTGTTCAAACATAATTTAAAATAAAACTAATGCTTAGTCATCACCATAATATATTAAAATATTTTGATAAATAAACGTACATAAATACTATAAAATTATATTCAATTAATGAAACAAAAATTAATTACAACTTGTAGATAAATCGTACCACGCAAAATCATAATTCGGAAGAGATGAACAACAGACAGGTTGTAGACAACAACAAGAACGAACACACGAGATGAAAACATAAAACTGGCTGATAAAATAATACAACAATATCACGATAATAAATGGTGGACTATGACGTCATAACGTCACGTTTGAATCGTTTTTAATAACTACTAGCTCTCTCTATGTATTCGTCTGAATATTCGAGTTATTTAATAACCTTATTTTGGGATATGCCAGGATGAGAATTCTCTACCCCTTAGTCAATTCTAAATCTACACTCCAAATCAAATCAACTCTGCTTATAACTCTACTACACACTTCAATTATCAGGTCACTGATAACCTATGCTTGCCTTGTTTTGGGCATCGGCTCCATAAATTAAAATAAATAAATCCAAATTCTACAAAATAAATTCCTAAGAATATGCCTTAACACCATGGTTCATGAAAAATCGTCATATACAAACGACACAGGAATACCTCTCATAAATATCTGGATTAAAACTCAATTTAAAAATGTTCATGACAAACTAAAAGATTCGGACGGAGTCCGTCATTACAATTAAATCATATATTGATAGGAAGCAAAACCCACAATACACGTCTACGACCTCGACTACCGCAGGACATCATAACGAACACCGAAAAGTCTTTACCAGAAGATGAAAATTAATACTAAATAATAAAAAGAATAATTAAATATAATCATTATTATTGCTGCCATTATCATTAACAAAACATCAATTTTATATTACTTTTTATTATCATAAGCCTTAGTTAGCTTTACCTATTATTAATATGATTGCAAAAAAAATAATTGTAATAGGTTGCAATGGACTGAAACATTTTAAACTTCAATAAAATATTAATAAAACGTATTAATATTCTGCGCTAGGTTATTAACTCTATAATAGTTAATAATAAATAAATAGCTGTTATACAAAATATTATTGTATTCACATACTTTATAAAAAATCAATGTTCATTGGTAATTGGTATTTTATACTATGTAGTTAATATTAATTGCCAACTCAATTACTGCGTAACTTATAAATATACATATGTGTGTGTAGATCATAAATATATATGTATTGTAATCTCGTAAGTTAAAACAATTTGCTGAACTTTAAATGAATATACGGATGATTGCTTTATAATACGATTTCGAGACCAAATAAAGAGAATTTAAATATTTTATCGCTATAGGTAATACAGTTTAGTTGCAAAAATAAACAATTCCACCATAATTTAATATTTAAACACTAATGACAAAAATTGAGCTAGTATTTCTAAGTTTTCGAATATAATTAGATTTATTCACTTAAAATATATAATTATCGATGATATTCATATTCAATTCCAAATATTTTAAATAACATGATTATTCAATTTAACTTCGTAAAATAAAACCCGGAATAAATAAAAATAAACACCGTTGCAGTAGTTTATAAATAAATCACTTTGTAATGAAGATAATCCGTATAGTGTATACACATACCGAAATATAATTTCTTAAATTCAGTTGCACAATAAAATTTAGAATATAAGACTAATGATGAATTCTTCAAAGACACCGACTAGTTATAAATCGCATTAGCATCATTTGTATATCATTTTTTTTTCAAATATATAAATATAAAATATTTAAAAACAATCTACTAAGTATATATATAAATATAAATAAGACGTGACAAAATAACAAGTTCAGGGTCGGTATTTCAAGTACTTGCCAACTTTGCCAAAGGAGACCAAAAATTGTTTTTAGTTTATAATATTTACACGTTTAAAAGAGAATTTTATGGAAAATAAACACGCACCGAGACACATGTATATTAAGCTGTACACATATTTAATTCGAGCCACAATAAATTATAGAGCATATAGATTATACTATTTATGTATAGTCGTTAATCATTATAAATGTAAATTCTCATTTGCATATTCTTTTATTGGGCACAGCTAAAATAGGTTGACAAACAACACGTAACAACTATTGCATTAATATAATATATCTTTTATATCTCAAAAACGTATAAAAAGACGACTATAAATCAATAGATTAATGATTATTAAGTACAAATCCCTTAGCGGTAGCTATGAAAGTAAAATTAAAAAAGGTATACACAAATTTAATTTCTTTTAAATTATATTTATCATAATAATCGCTTATATTTAATGCAATTAACTATTATGATAATATATCGTATTAATACCGTCTTGGTAATAATTAATAACTTAACTATAGAATTTATTAGATTATAATTAATTAATCGTTAATACTTAGGAATTCACAACGAAGATAACTATGGACGCAATATAATCAAGGACTTTTTTATTGCCGTCGATTTTTGTTAGGTACTTGTGCGCATTTGCTAGTCTATATAAATTAAATCTTCAGAAAACTAAAATTGCAGCGTTCGTTATGTAATGTCCCAAACCGTTTGATTTATAAATACTTAATAATATACCACTCAATAATAATAATAATAATAATAATCAATAATATTTCAATAATAATCAATTTGTTATTATTTGAATAAGCGTTTGTACAACACATATACATTTAAACTGAAAAAGAAAATACAACAGCAGCGAGTCTAAAATGTGTTATAAAGGCAAAATTTACGATTTTCTAAAATATTCGACATATAATAAAAAAATAATATTGTTCATGATGTCATATTAACGTATCGAATACCTGTCGCCAGACATCTTGAATGTATTAATTATTAATAATACGCATAAATACGTACGCACATAATATGTATGAACCGGTCTCATTATATCACGAGCAACTGCACTAATGAGTACGGTGTTCCGGATTCGTCAATGAAATTTGGACCAGTTGTGTTACGACACATCAAAAACAATTCGATCGTTTGTGTAAAAAAATTGCAAATTAATAAAAAAACGAAAAACCTGAATTTTTAAAATGTTTTGTGAATAAATTATAAATACTTTTTATTCAAACTAATTTATAACGTGTACAGATGTGTAGGTTAGGTATACGGTACAGTTTATTCCAGTTGAACATTAACTATTAAAATGGAATTAATCGAGACAAATTACTCGGCGTAGAATTACTCGCAATAATATTTTTATTTGACTAAAGTAGTTATATCCGATATTCAATTGCGCATTACGTCTTATAAGAATTATAAACCAAAAATTGTGTGTATACCGATAAATACAATCGAACGAATACGTAAAGAATACAAGTCTCCCGGGTTCGCTCTCGTCTTCCATACGTAATCTGCCTTAATATAATTTCAATCTTTTCCGAATAAACGTACACCCGTCTCGAGTGTACGCACGTCATGAATTACATTTTGCGTTCGCGTTGATTTGTCGATCTCGCGTCCGGCGGTAATCGTCAGCAATGGATTGAATAAACCGATGGAATCACGCGGTTTCCACAAACATTGGGAAACACTCGGTACACGCCCGCTGTCGGTGTAATGTTAATCTGTCGTTTAACTCTGACCTTGGATTGATATTATCAACACCGGAAACGATGCGCGACCGGAACACGTCTCATATTATAATATTCGCGCCGCCGGCTACGCGGATCGGTTACCGGTTACCGCGTCCGGGTTACTCTCTTAACGCGCGGGTTTCGAGCGCCCTTGAACCGCAAGCTACACGGACCGACGACCGTTCCAATATTTCTCCGACCACGGCGACGTCAACGTCTTCGAGAAACCATATTTAGCGTATTGTTTATTCTTCGCGTTCGCGAACAGTCTCTCGTACGTGCGATACGCATAACGAGAAATCGGGTAATGACCAAACGTCTTCCGAGTGTTTATTATACGCTTGCGCGTGTACACCTATTCGTTTCGTATTTACCGTACACAAGGTTACGATATTACGGGTTTGATTCGCAGTTAAACCTCGTCAAAACCGCACTGAACTTCCGCCTCCGCCACGGTCCACCACGTTTCTTCCGAGTATATTACTTTTGAAAACCCGCTATTCTAAATATGTAATGTATCACAGTCGTACTCGTACGGGTTACTCGATGCGGATAAGATTCTGGAGGGGTATCCGGAAATGTCATGAGCAAAATGTTTTGTTTTTGGTTCAAATTAAAACGCACGCGAACGAATCGTTTATTGACGCGCGGCTATCTTTTTGTTATGAGACGATGCATATTCGACCGGAAACGAGTGCTCAACACAATTGTTTGAATATATATGTCGTATACGTGGTCGTACAACAGTGGAAAGCGACCTACGACGACCCGGACCTATCGGCTAAGTATTAAAAATGTTGATGAAATGTTTTAAAACCTCTTGTTCTGGTACCTATGGTCCACAGCATATGTGCAGTAGCATGGCGAAGGGAGTATTCGGTAAATGAGTTTTTCGAGGGGTCATGATCGGGTCCTCGGGGGGGGGAGGGGCAGTTATATACATAATCATCAACCAAATCATATAATAATTATTAGTTATTAAGAATCATCGATGTTGATGAATATTCTAGGCTTTGAGTTCGACGGGACAGGTACATTCGTTTCTGTGTTTCAGAAATATGTAGCTTTATGGATTAAAATTCGATTAAGTATTGTATTCAAACGAAATTTTCAAACGAACTATTGCCAAAAACTTAACATAACTTTTACAATCATTAAACAAAACACAATCAACAGGCGCGAGTTATATAATTTGTACGTGAAATCGAATTATAAGAATTTTTTTTTTAAATCTATGGGCATCCATATTTTTAAAACTATGACGTTTTCAGATGTTCTCAATTTTATTTACCGGATATAGAAGAAAATTCTCGTATTTCAATATATACATAATATTTCGATTTTACGCGAGTTATGGTTAGGTCCTTGGATTGGATTGTAATCATTTAATTTTGAACGCTGACAATTTTTAATTGAAACAGATGCAAGTAGATGACAACAGAAAAGATTGATGTGATACCAAGAATAATATAATACTATAATATGGTACGTATGCTCGTAATTTGAGGGAGTTAAATATTTAATTAAATAAATTATATTGTTATAGTCTGTAAAACTGATGGAGAATTCGAAATGATCGAAATTCACGATTTTATAGCCGTCGTCACAAACAGTAGGAAACGGCGAGGACGACTGGTTTTTTGTCGACCCTTTTTTTCTCTCGAACAAACACCGGCACCGTAATAATATAATAATAACATATTTCTGTACAGAACTATATCTATATTATGTATAAGGTCACTCGCTATACACACACGTGTATATATATATATATATATAGACCGTCGCCATCGCCCATAATGAACGTTCTCGTGTGTCTTTTGTTCTTCGCGTTTCGTTATGAATTATAAATTTTTGAATGCGGCGTGCATATATTAAACAGAATATCGAGCGCTCCTCCATTTACTTGCAAACACGCGGTTTAAGGGATACGTATTAAACATATGAGGTCGTTCGATTTACAACCGCGAAAACCGTTCGATATTAAAACGGAACGTACAATAATTATGTATAATAATACTAACACGAATAGTTAATACTTGCCTATAGACTATAACACGCATGGGCGAACTGGAAGACATTTAGCCCGTTACAAATACAAAATCATAATTATTATTCATTGAAAAATCCACAATTTTCTGTTATAAATTCAAATATATACAGAAATACAGTTTATGAAGTTTTCAAAAATATTGTACGATTGACATTATATCGGTATTGTAGTAAAATAAAAAAAATCTTAATCATAAATCAAAATAAACAAATTTAAATGAGCAAAAGATGATTTATACCATATCCAATAATCAGATTTTGATAATTTTTCTTTTCATTTGAAAAAAGTTCTATTGGACTTCGATTTTCGATTCAACTTTAGCTTAACATCAAATTTCCGTCGGCCTTATTATTTTTATAGGAGACAACAAAACATTAGGTGTTACTTATACTCAAAATTTGTGATTCGCATAAAATGCTGCAAATAGATCTACTCAGTACTCATTTGATTATTGTTTCTATCTAAAATTATAGCACAAGACTATAAATATAAATATATATATATTATGTTTCCTTTTATTATGTTTTAAACCTAAAACCGATTCAATATGTACATAAATAGGTATTTTAATTACTAATTACATTTTAAATTCAAATAAAATCCTTTCTACAATATTATTGATAACTTACTTTATTTTGTATGCTTTTTATAGATATTTTTGAATCCGCTAGACACAATAATGTCAGTGTGTTACTATGTAGATACAATTGCTTGAGATTTATTAAACTTTAGTTTTGTTGTCATAAGGAACTATTATTTAATATACTTTATATGTACAAAATTTATGACTATAACCATAGATGATTATTCCAACGTTATGCATTATATGGAAGTCAACAAAAAAGTATCGAAAATGTTCGAAAGCTGTGAAATCACACAATTCAACAAAGTTCTTAGTATATACCATAAATAATTTTTTCTAAGTAATTACTTTTCTGTTAAAAAAATAGATGATTATACTTATTGCAATGTCCATTAAAACCAATAGGCAATTACAAATCTTGGGAGATATACATGTTATAATCCAATCACTATAAATATATCAACTGGATTATGTAAATTCGGATTAATTCAAATTTCAAATTAAAAAAATTGAAACATGAACAAATCAACAATTTTTCTAAATTTGACTTCTTATATAGAGTTTTAAAGTAGTTCAAGATTTTTTATTAGTTTTTTTATGAATACTATAATAAATAACCATTGAACAATTCAAATCACTGAGATTATTGTTTTTTAAATTATTAAATTATTATAACTAAAATCAAACTCGTTAATAATTCAGTTGAGATGTATATAAATATTAGTAGTTTAAAAATGTTAAATATTTCAGGAAAAGAAATATAAAAATATGAATCATATGTACATATATAACATACATTAGACATCCTAAAATCCTAGTTATAGTATATATACACTTTAAACTGACTTAAATTTATTCAATTGCATAATTGGACAATTTAATTTTTGAAAGAAAAATTAAGTTCAGTATTAATTTTATCATCTATATTCAAAGGAGATAAATATTCGATAATTTCCCCTAAATTAAATTTGTACGATTATATCCTACAAAAAAAATATATATATATAATATATATTTTAAATTATATAAAATTAATTTTTTGTTTCAATTTAATTATTAAGTTAGAGTTAGATTTATTCATTGTTTTTATACACAAATTTATAAAATAATGTAAATAAAAATATGGATGTTGAATTTAATATATTTAGGATTTTATACATACAGTTGAAATAGTATGCAAGTAATTATAATTTTGTATTATCAAACTAATTTACTTAGAATAATTATCAGGTAATCCATATTTTATATTATAATGCTCATACACCATACACAAATATGTACTTAATATACAATTATTTAGCTTCATCCTTAACTCTGTCGTATATTTCATCGCAATCTTCATTTTTAATATGTTTCCATCCATCTTTGGTTATATGATACACTAAAAATACAAACATTATAAGAAAATGAAACATACTAAAATAGTATATTTAATCTATGATATTAGTAATAGAAATGTAATTGAATCGCCTTACCTCGAACAATACCACCACTGTATGCGTCTCTATGAGTAGCATGAAAAATAGCTCGTTGACCAAGTGTTTGAGCTTCTTCATCGGTAAGATCCCATTTATAGCCAGAGTCAAGCACACCAAATGCATAAATTGATCCAGAACCTACTGAAAACACTTTACCCGGTGTTCTGGAACCATCATTATCAATGTAAAATAAAGATGGGCCCTAAAACAAGTTGTAAAAATATTAATTCAATAATTATTATTGTTTTAGCTCCAGATAAATTACTTACATTTTTATCATACCCAGCTAACATCATTCCAATAGATAACCCATATCCTTTATAGTAGTAAATCATGTTTGACATAATTTTAGAAGCAGCTATAACACTGATGCGTTCTTTATTTCTTAACTCGTGCAACCTGCATTGCTTCGAGAGGACACGATCCCAGTAAACACAATCAGCTGCACCACCAGCTAATGTACCCAACATGAAATCATTGATTTCAACAATTTTCTTCATGCACTGTGAACCGATGTATTGTCCTCCAGTGGCACGAGAATCAACAGCCAGAACTATGCCTCCTTGGTATAAAAATCCTAATGTTGTGGTACCATGGTGAAAATTTAACTCGATTGGACGACCCATTGTATCACGAGCAGTAATCATACGCATGTTTTCAACTGGCTAAAATACAACAAAAAACATTTAAAACCATTATAATTTGTTTAATAATTGATGAATAGAATCTAAATTATAAAGAATTTTTTTAAAACATTGTTAATAAATGATTCTCATTTTGATTTGGGGGATGTTATAATCTTACCAAATCTTTCTAAAAATAAACCGAGTACAATTCAAATTTAAATAAAAAATTAGTTTATATATATGTGTGTAGAAATAAGTATTGACTATAAAATATAAATTATGATTTAAAATATTGTAAGACTTGGTGAGACTTTCAAATTTTAATAACACAAAGATACCTTCATTTTATAACATGTAATGGTTAGATTCTAACCTAATTGATGTTAAAAATATATATTATATAATACATTAGGTAATTTATATAATAGATACTTATTTGTATGTAAATTTTTGTTATAAAATTCCAATAGTATGTATAACAATAAATACCTCTAAATAATTATTATATTATAATATAATTAATATATTATATTATAATTACCTCATTAAATAATTATTTGATTACAGAAAAATAATTTAAAACAAGTAAATACAATTCAGTTACAATTGTACGTGAAATACAAATATAAATAAGATGAATATCTATGTGTAAAATTAATAGAAAATGTTAAATTCATTTTTGACCGATAAGCTATCCCATTTAAATATTATATTAAAACTGTTTCATTTTAGTATTATACTCAATAAATCAATTATACATACATTTGAGCATAAAAATCTACTTGAAGTAGAACCCCCTGCAAAATACTTACATTTCCAGGTAGGGTGTATAAATTCATTTGGTTTACAGTATTATCATTTCGGAAAGTTTCATATGCTTCTTTTTCTTCGAGTTCGCATTTGCTCTTAAACAAAGTATCATCGGAGAACCCACACAAAGATAACATTGCCATGGTTTTAAGTATTAATAATAAAAGTTTATAGTAAATTTAGTAATTATAAACTCGAATTAAACTTAAACACAATTGTAAAAGAATAATAAATATTAACGTTTGTCGTTTTATGATAATGAAAAACTGAAAAATTACTTTTGTTGATTTATCATTTTCGGTAAAAGATACATAACCTTACAATAATCATAACTATGCGACGTTGTAATACAAAAATCTCATTAAATATGTTTTCGATAAAAAATATTTTTTAATTACTACAGAGTATAAAACCTCTTCAAAATAATTTATTGTTACGAAAATATTAAATTATATTAATTTTATTGACGTTTCAGTAATTATTCAACAATTTAAAACATAATATTTTATAACCTCAATTTTTTCTTATGGCAACATTGCGTTTGTCCGTCCACACTTCATTTTTGTTGTGGAACAGAATAACTTTTGTCTTGGTCTTTTCTACACATTTTCGGCTTGGTTGTTAGATTTTCAAATTAGGTAAGTAATATTTAAAATTTGTATTCGGATGAATGCTAATACTCGATATGTCTTTTAATAATTTGTTTGCTGTACATTACGTCTGTTTATTAGATGGAAAAGTTAAAACTTCTTAATTCTTATTTACTTTAAAATGTATTAAAAAATACGATTCGTAAAACCTCATGTTGTTCCTCTGTTTTAAGTTTATTATACCTTTGGAATAGTTGGTTAAACGGTTTTTTAATAATTCATCTCCATTGTTTGATAGTTTTTAAAACAAATAATGATTTTAGATTTCCAAAATACGAATGTGAATACTTTTTAAGGTTATGTTTTCTTTTAATTTATAAAATTAGGTCCGTCTTTTAAGATGGGTGGCTATAAGTACGTGCAAGAAGTATACAGAAAGAAGCAGAGTGACGTGCTCCGTTATTTGTTACGTATCCGGGTATGGCAATACCGGCAAATGACTCGTGTACATCGTGCACCACGTCCAACTAGACCGGACAAAGCTAGACGTTTAGGATACAAAGCTAAACAAGGTATAAACTGTTGCATGGTTGTTTGGTTAATAATTATCACTGTTAATTATGTAATATTTGTACAGGATTTTCCATATTCAGAGTACGTATTAGGCGTGGTGGTCGTAAACGTCCAGTACCCAAAGGTGCCACATATGGTAAACCCAAAAGTCATGGAGTTAATGAGCTGAAACCTAAACGTTGTCTACAATCCATTGCTGAGGTAATTTTTAAATAATAAGTAGTGTATTCCATAGACATTTTCCTATTTTATTTTCATTTGTGGATTCTTCCAAGATATTTTTAAGTTTAATTTTAAAAGTTGACATATACTTTTATGATAATATTTGTTGTGTTTGTAATATAATATTAAATTTATTATAAACAATAATAATAATATTAGAGAAGTAGGTAGTGAGTTTACAATTATTGATTTTGAATTATGATAACAGAACCTTTAAAGTTTTAAATGTCACTCTTTCCAAGAAAACATTAATGTTTACAATATTTTTTTAAAGTATTGATAATTTCAATGAATTTTCTTTTTATATATTGTAATAATTAGTAATACTAATGTAACCAATCTTGGGCTAATGTTTGAATTGATCATTTTATTTAGGTTACATTTATTTAGCCTACTCTTATTAAGTATGAGACCTAAAATATAAGTATAATTCAAATTTTCTTGCATCTAGGAAATTAAGATTACTATTTTGATTCATTGTTAAATAGTAAGCTATATGATGTATTATGAACCATGCACCACTCCTTATTTAATAGATGAGGATAATACAAATTTAATTCTGATGGCTAAACTCAATCATTTATACTATTTATTTTAATGATGACAAAAATATATTATTTTAACAACTGATTGTCTATGAGGTGTTAAACTTCCTTGGATGTCTGATGTTTAGTATAAATAATATTGTATTTAAATGGTTTCTGTATGATGATTATGTACCATGCACCACTCCTTATTTCATAAGATGAGGATAAGTATTATTAAAATCTGATGGATTTATTATTCTTAATTTCCAATGTTTGATAATATCATGTTTAAATTATTATATTATAAAATTATTTTCACATGATGATTATGTACCATGCACCACTCCTTATTTAACTAGATGAGGATAAGTATTATTAAAATCTGATTAATTTAATGATTTATTCAAATTATATGAAGACAAATAAGTGTTAATAACTACTAATTATAATATGAAGGGTTAATCTTAATTGAATGCCTGAAAACTAATAATAATAATAATAATGTTATATTATTACTATTACTACAAATAACAGATCAAATATCTTATAATGTGTAACACAATGGTGTTTTAAATAAAAAAAATGTCTATACATTGTAAAATAAAATATGATTAAATTGTGTATAATTGTATCAAATGTACTTTTTATGTACTATACTTAAATATATTTTCAAATTATTCTTTATTTATATATGGTTAAATGTACATTTACAAATTGGAATAATGATGATATATGGTGTTTTGTTAATATTCACTGAATATTATTTATGTGGACAAAAATACTCATTTTGTTCCCTTGGCTGTCTGAAATTGAATTTTTTAATTCATTTGAAATAGTTTATATTTATACATTAGAAGTAAATTATATTTAAGAGATTATATAAATTATATTTTGTATGCTCATAATCCACCAAAATTTTAATAAAGAATTCTAGATTTTTGTTGTTTATTACTTACTACTTCCTGTTTTCGAAAATTAAAATTGAATTCTATTTTGTATTACTCTAAATCATATCTCAGGGGTGTCTAATAATTGTGTGGTTTTGCAGGCAAATAGTGGTACAAGTTATACTTAAAATGTTTATTATTTAACTGATTACGGTTTATATTTATCTATCTATCTAACCTTGTTTTGTAAAAATTAGAATACAATTTAAAAGTTTCAATGATGATGATGAACTGTGTTTTGTTATTGAGAACTGAATAATTTTCATGTGGACAAAATGCATATTGTTCCCTTGGCTATCTGAATTGTACTTGTGAAATATTCTGATCATAATAAATAGATCAGATGAAATGTAGTAATATAATCAATTGTTGTACCTAATTCTGTTTTTCTTATAATGTAGGAAAGAGTTGGACGTCGTTGTGGAGGCCTCCGTGTTCTTAACTCTTACTGGGTAGGACAAGACTCTACATTCAAATTCTACGAAGTTATCACTGTCGATACCGCACACCCGGTAAGTAAAACAGAAAAATTAGTTAAGTTACATTTACCTTGTATCGTGTTATATATTGTATTGAATAAAATACATTTTAAACAAATTGTAAATTGGTTTTTTTTCTTTAATAACTAAATCGTTAATTATTTTCAGGCTATTCGTAGAGACGCAAAAATCAACTGGATCTGCAATGCCGTGCACAAGCACAGGGAATTGCGTGGAAAGACATCAGCTGGCCGCAAGTCCCGTGGTCTTGGAAAAGGTCATGGTTTCTCACAGACGATTGGTGGATCGAGGAAAGCATGTTGGAAGCGCAAGAACACCTTGCAACTTCACAGAAAACGATAAACCCATTATTATTATGTACTTTTTTGTATTGCAATTGTATGGCAACATTGTATATTAATAAAATGATGTTTTATCTTATGATGTACCATTTCAGTTTTTTTTTCTTTGTGGTTAAAAATGTTTATTTTATTCATCACTGTTTATTATAAACACCTTTTATGTATCTAATAAATTATGATTTTACAGCATGTCATGTCATAAACCAGTTTAAAAATAATGTTTCTAATAACATTTAAAGTATTTTGATAGTTTAATGGTATTAACTTTTTGTATGTGCTGGTTAATTTAGTTCGAGAACATCCCTGCTAGTAGTCAATTTAAAATATTGAGAATTAGTAAATTGTGTCATTTGTAATATAAATTGATACAACCTTATTATTTTTACTTAAAAAGTAGTACTGGTAAAAAACTTGCATAAAACAGTTTTGAGTTAATTGGCACTACCTATGCTCACCAACAATCGTATGAACAAATCATTTTAGTTTCAGAAAGAAATAATAATTGAAAATTATGTAATGCAATTGTTTTTCATGATGAATCAAATTAGTTCTCGCTAAATTTCAAGTATTTAAAACCATAAAATTCTAGGTTTAATGGTGTAACGTACTAATTGATAAATATTATAACTTTAATTCTAAGCAATTTTTGAGTAACAAAAATGTTTCTAAATTTTACTTTAACAAAATGGCTAATTCAAATTGTACAAAATATGTATTTTCTCATTTGAAAAATAAAAGAAACAATACTGTAAATGATTAAACTATTACCTAGAATGAAAGTTTGTCAGTTAACCACACACATTGTTAATCACAAACACATTTTTCATTAAAATATTTTATAAAATAACATTAATAACTCATAATTCATTAATGAACAAAATAATTGAACACATTCACATATAAATAGTTTATTTTTTTAATCTTTGGTCCACTTTATTAGTTTTGTATGAACATGATTTTAAGTCGTATACTTCATATTTGTATGACAAGTATAAATAATTTAATTACATCATAACTATAAAAGTTATATTATTGATTTGGAAATAGATTGGAATAAATATTAAATAATAGTAAAACATATCACAGAAAATATTAAAATTAATTTCACAATAAATTGTAACTAACAAAATGGTAACTTTCAACATGAAGAGTCGAGTAATATTTGAGGAAACAGATTCATATGAATGAAATCATCGACAACCTGTGAACAAATTTTTAAATCCGATTAGCTCGTTCTTTTCAAATTATAATATATAAGTATACAAAACCTGTTTCAGTAGTTTAGATGTAATCGTTGGATGTTTCAATGTGAAACCTGAATTATTCATCAATTTACTCCCATTCATATGGATACGATAGCCAGTCAAATGATCTTTTTGAATGAAAGGAGACAGTGGCGTATTGTGAACATTAGATTTTGCACACGCTTCAGCCCATGGTACAGAATGTTTGTCATTTGCTTCCGATGCAATAACATCAAAATCATTCTTGAATAGAACATTAAACATTTTAACAATATTATAGTTGAAAATAACAATTATAGTAATAATAAATAGACATACTTTACATAAAGACGAAATAACAGTGCCCAGAAACTCGTGCTTTACTCCGAACAAGGAAGACACAATTTCAGCTACAGTACCCTGTTTAGTCTCGCCACTGTCAACCAAATTGTATGTTTCTCTTGCGGCTTCCGGCAGTTTTATCAAATGCCATATGGCCCTGCAAACGTCTTCAACGTGTATTGTGTTACAAGCCGTACTGCCTTTCCACAGTATTCGAACTGGTTCTTTCAAAGTTCGATACAAAGAACCAATCACTAGATTTGGAGCTACAATATAAATTTGGTTAAATACTCTTCTAATACATGTCTTAAATGTTTGGCGTCGACATACTAAGCCCAGTTCTGTCCCCTATGCCATACACAATAGCTGGTCGGACGATCGTATAAATTAAATTCGGAATGATTTTCATTTGTTTCTCTACTTCATATTTGTATTTTGCAATGGAAGTGAGGGGTACTATACTGTCATCTTCTTTTGTTGGTCCTTTGTGACTACTAGTCATCTGACCTGACGATATTTCAACATAACGTTTCACACCGCACTTGGCAGCGGCGCGGGCGCAATTCATACTGAGCTTAAAAATCCCTTCTTCGTATACTGCGTCCGGCAAGTCGACACGAGTCTCTCCAGCACAATTGATGGCATAGTCAAAGGAACCGTAGAAAGCGTTCTCGCAAGAACCTAACGAACGTTTATACGTATGTATTATAATGTATCACGCATAAGAAAATTAATCGTACGCGAACCAACATTTACCTTGGTGTATTAAATTGGCACTGTGAAATTCTACCAGAGAAGATTCGAACGCCGCCTTATGGTCGTCGTTGAGCCAAGCTATTTGAGGCGGCACTTTGTCGACCACTCTCACGGTGGACGCTAGATCGTTGTCGACCAAGTACTTGACAACATGACGGCCAATAAATCCACAGCCTGGACGAATCGTTGTGGAAAAAATCAATGAAATTTATAAAAAATTTATAAATAAAAATAATAACAGTAATCAAAAAAAAAAAAAAAAAAATAGTATCGCGCAGAAATAATTACCGCCCAAAACCAGTACGCGGTCCGTTGACATGCCGGATGTTTTTTTTATCTACTGCAGCCACACGAGAACCGAATCGAACGGCGGAAATCCGCTGCCAAGTTTCCACCCCAACAACAGATCAACAACAATACGCGCGTACGGACATAACGATACCGTTACGTCGGGAATCCGTACTACGGTCATTGTGTAAGGTCCGTCGCGCGATAAGCGTACAAGACAGGAAGCGCTCGCGCGTCCGTCACTGATACGCGTACGGAATAATATAATTATTTGTTCGCGCGCGTTTTCCACTCATAACGACTGTATAGTCAGTGATATGAATACAGTCTGATACACAGACTCATAATATTATAAGTCTATGGTCTGATATTACGTTTTCCGTGTGCGCCGATATTATATCGCCGATAACTACTGATAACAATTGATAACAGCGATTGTTTTTTCGTAATTCATACGAATGTATATCGTAACGTTATTACATAGAACGTCATGATGTTCTATGGTCATTATCAACCGTGTTTTTTGGTTTTTTTATTGAAACTTTGTACAAACACAATTTGTTTCGACAATTAAAACAAAGAGAAAAAACATATCTGTACACTAAAATATTACATCAAACGTATATTTAGATTCTAAACAATACTGAAACGTAATTAAATTATGAAACTAGTTTTATTAAAGAATTATAAAATGGCATGGACAGCACTAGGGTGTCGGGTTGAGAATATATAGAGGAACGATAAGGTATATCTAGAAGTATATCCTTGTGGCAAAGTTGTAGATTGCTTAAAGAAGAGCATACAAACGGTATACCGGGTCATGTCACATATAGCCTCTTCGTTATGTCTCGGACATAACGGGAAGTCGTTTAAGGATAATTCGTTATCTGGAGAATTTTTTCCATTGATTTCCATACAATTGAACCATATTGTGGGACGATGTGCCTATATCAAGTGGCATAACCTACTGGGAGTTTTTTCCAGTGTGCTGACCACCCCATTTGTTTTTTTAATTAGCTTAAAAACGTTAGTCGACACAGCTTTATAATTACTTCGAAACGGACACGTGAACGCCGAACAAAAAAAAAATCATTTATAAACAATTCATATACGAACAAATTACATTCGAAAATGAAAACAATAAACGTACGACCGTATTTCGTTATAACACATTATGATGTAGCTACTTGACGGACGTTGTTATTATTACGTTTATTTGGTCGCCGTAAACATTTTCGTACGTCTAGGACACTAATAAGTCACAACGAAATTAACGACAACAACATTGAAAGCAACGATATTGTTATAATCGAGTTATTAAAAAATACGAAAATTGTCGTAAACGGACATGTCGAGACAACTCTACCGGGTTTTTTACCGATTGGTTTCGATTACGCTTACGGTTACTGGGAAAATGGAAAGACGCGTCGACATTTGTCTGCTGTGTTATCTACGGAATACAAACAACACATTTAATTAAAACGTTAAGACACATTTATTAGAATTCACAGTATACTTTCTTGTACTACACGTTTACTCAATTAAAAGTCATTCAAAATACAATGAGACGTTAATTTTATTTATTTATTGGAATTCACAGAATACTTTTTTAATATCATTTGAGACGGAGTCGTGAGTAGTTGATCTTTTTCGTTAATTTACCGGCACCAGATCTCGATCAAATGCCGATGTAACATTTCCGGTGTCGTGCCATGCATTTCAATTCTACAGCACTAGATTCCGATTCGATTGTTTCATAAAATTCGACAGCCAACCTAATGTTCAATAGTGATGAGACTAAAGAGTAGTGAAGTCCACACTAAACATCACAAACTGCAACGACTGTTAACAGTCGACTATTTCACATTTTTAACATTCAGAGATAAAGAAAACCAGTTATATTATTATTGTTATTGAATATCAAATATAATTTAACATATAATTTCATATAATTTTTACATATAATCGTTTTAAAAAAAAGTTCAATACATATTTTTGCTCGTTTCCCTTTTTTGAAGTGGTTCTCATTGATGGAAAATTGTACACAAATGACGTTTCTTTTTTCTCTCCGATTATTTTTCCTGACCCGGAATTGAATTGGATGACGTGTGGTGACGTAGGCATTTTAATTTGACCAGACAATTGAAAAACGAGCTCGGCGCCATTGGACGCGTCTGAGTACCGACGACACGGATACGATTCGCTACCGGAACGTAACTCACGTCAAGATCTGCTGCGTCTGATCACTTCGTGCTGCACGAAAAAGCGATCACAGACAAAATACAGATGCAAACATTTGTAAAACCCCAACACGTCTATTCGCTTCGTTCGAAATCCGTAACGATAACAATGATATGCCCGCGATAAAGAAAAACATCAACGCGGCGAAAAACGCATTCGAACGTATTATTTGTATAGTCACGTTTGCGCGTATTAATCACCGTGTAAATAACATAACGTAATACATATTGTACTGTTTAGGCAAGCCGGTGATTTATGACGAAACGAAATGTTTTTCAGACGATTGCAACAAGTGTTCTACGGCCATATACATAATCTAAATATTATCATTACGAAATATTGAAAACGATAACTACTTTTTCGGCCTCAATGCTCGGTTCAATGCAATATCGAACGTGTTAGGCCGGGTATTCGAGCGCGAACGTTTAAAAGCGCGATGTTGTGATTATTGAACACTTTTCGATTTTTTTTTTCTACAATTATAAAGGACGTATAAAACGTATATATATATATATTTAATTAGTTACGTTATGACACTCTAAATAGGCATAGCCCGTATGGGTATGACGAAAATACGATAAAAATATTCTACGGGATTTTCAAATTGGTTGTGATTACTGTTATTTGATTTCAAAATTGTGATTTCAATCTGTATTAAAACTGATAATTTTTGTTGCAATCTTTTTTAAATTGGGATGTAAAAAAAATGTTACTACGTGGAGGCCTACCGTTTGTAGAGGCCCAGGCCACCTGCATTCCCCCCCCCCCCCGAACCTTCAAAACAAAATTTGGCCCTAAGTATTGACGATAACCAGATTGTTTCGAATAGTTTATGAAATATATATAGGTATCACAATATTAAATCGGACGTTTTATTGAAATACGAATTTGTCGGTGGATATGATTAAAGAACGCGAACATTCGTGTACCTTTTTGGTCGTCCTCCGTGTTTGACCGTGTCATCGCGAAAATTATATTTTATTAATATGCATACCGATTGATAAATCTGTGCATACACATAACTCAGACAATGTACACGGTCGCAATAAATATTATTTGTAGATAGTAAAAACATAATGTTTTTTTTTGACATTTTATGTCTTTACTTTGGCACATTAAAATAAAAAAACCGTCACGAAAAAGTGTCCACCAAAAAGTGTCCACGAAAAGCGTTATCTAAATTAAGATACCCACTGGGGACTGTCACGAAAAAGCGTTACAGAAAAAAAAAACCTAACCTAAAAAGACATAAAATGTCTAACTTAACGCGGACTCGTATGCGTTAATTATTTATGTTTCATTCAATTTACTACCTACAAGTATAACATTTTTTAAATTAAATACTAAATACTATGTATACAGTTGGAAATTGACTGTTAAATGTCTTACACATTTGTCACGTGCATTCTTATGATATCTTCGTAATACGTCTTTGCTACGTCGGCAACGTTCAGTGTTGGTACGATTTGATTCATCATCGCGTACAAAACATTATATAGTCTGTAAAGTTTTTTAAATTTCGGATAAAACGACGACGGGTAACTATTTCGAAATGCGTTCACGTTTTCTCTTGCACTGTTTCTTCCATGACATATTTAACATTGACGTCACGATCTTTGTCCGTATGTTCGTATCAGACATTTTATTGATCGACAACATAGAGATAGATAATAATATTAGAGTCGAACGAATAATTATTGTTTTACACAACTGCTGGATGAGTCACAAAAGAATTATTGAGATAAAGAGATTTGCAAACTTACGAAAATACGGGCAGTCGATTGTGGTGTCGAGAAATTTTACGCTGATCGTATTAAACGAGATTAACGTTTGAAATGGGCGCTTTACTGTCGTTGTGCACGGTGGGTCAAGTAAGTAATGTTTCCGTGCGTTGTCAAGTCAGCCGAGTGTACTAATTACATGTTTCGAACGTTTTTTAAGCTGGCATGTTGTTGCGGTCAAGCGGCGTGTTCCCTCTTCTCGTGTTGTCCATCATGTGGCAATTCGACATCGACAAAAGTGATGTACGGTCTCATGTTGCTCGTAGCTGTCATATTGAGCTGTATCACACTCGCACCTGGGTTACAGTCGTTTTTGCAAAAAGTGAGTTCATAAATAATATTTCGTCTCCTACCTAAACTAACCCAATAGTATTTGGTCAAACATCACGTTTAATGTTTTGTAGGTGCCGTTTTGTGAAAGCGATCAGAGTTCAAGTATTACTGGGAAATTTGTCAATAATATATCTGGCGTTTCAATCGATTGTAAAAATGCGGTCGGCTACATGGCAGTGTATAGAATCTGTTTTGCCATGTTTGTATTTTTTGCACTCATGTCTTTTATTATGGTGGGCGTGAAGGATTCAAGAAGATAGACGAACGTCTATACAAAATGGGTAACATTTGACTTCATTTCATTGTGCTGTATCCAGTGTATAATATAATATGAAATGGTTTTGTTTCTGTTTTTCTGTTCTCAATTAGCTTTTGGGGCTTAAAGTATCTTATTGTGTTTGCGGGTATTGTTGGTTCATTTTTCATAGCGCCAGGAAACTTTAGTCATATTTGGATGATTTGCGGTATGATTGGCGGTTTCATTTATCTTGTTCTTCAATTCGTACAAGTTTTAGATTCTGCTCATACACTGGCTGAGTCTTGGCTTGACAAATGGGAACAGACCGAAGATAAAAGATGGTTAGTTTTTCATGAACAATCAGTTTTAGTTTATTCTATATTAATTTGTTACTTGATTTATTTAGGTATTTTGCATTGTTGCTCACCACAATATTATCTTACGGACTAGCGATTACTGGTGTAATTGTTATGTATCATAGTTTTACTCAGGTAAAAATCAATACCGACCATAAGGATTGGCTATTATTATATTAGTATAAAAATCATTTTTCCTGCTAATTAAAATGTACTACTTTTTTTTTTACAGGATGATGGATGCGGATTAAACAAATTTTTTATCACACTTACAGTTGTAATCTGTTTATTTATTAGTTCGATTTCTATTACTTCGTGTGTACAACGTGTTCATGAAAAATCTGGGTTATTGCAATCGTCTATTGTTAGTTTGTATGTGGTATATCTTACTTGGTCAGCACTCAATAGTGGTCCAGGTGATTTTGTTTTTAGTTTTAAACAAAACATTTGATATTTATAGAGGTTTATGATCAGTTGATAATTGTTGTAATTTTTAATTTCAGAAGCCAAATGCAATAAAAGTTTGGCAGATCTTTTTAGTAAATCTAATCCAGACGTTTCCAAAATTCATTTTGGTTCAGAAAATATAGTCAGTATTGGCATTTTTGTTCTATTCGTTTTGTATTCTGCCATAAAAACCGGATCATCCTCTAAATTTTCCATGAGTAATTCTACCGAAAGAAGTGAGTGTTTACTTTCATAAGATGAATAAATTGTATTTATTGAAAAATTATATTTGTAGTTTATTCTTATACATATAATTTTATATGCTTGTGTACTTATTAATTATTGTAGTAGGCAATGATGGTGATCTCGAAGGAGGACAAGTGTCTGACAATGATGATAACTCTGGTAAATTGTTTGACGACGAAAAAGAAGGAGTTGCTTATTCATGGTCGTTTTATCACTTTACATTTGCAATGGCCACTTTATTCCTGATGATGACACTCACAAACTGGTATTCGTGAGTATAAACAATTATTATATTATTTAATAAATTGATATATTTATATAATATTATTGTTACTATTTCTTTTTTTTATTTCCAACAAGACCGAATTCCAATTTGGATAACCTTCACCCAGATTATGCTTCAACATGGATTAAGATATTATCTTGTTGGGTTTGCGCTGGACTCTATGTTTGGACACTTGTGGCACCGATTATATTACCAGACCGCGAATTCTAAAATATCTTATTGCCCTTTGCATAATAAAACAAAATTTTTTTATGTTTATTTTTCAAGTCATTTTTTTTTACTTCTTATATAGTTATGCAACTTACGATTTAAAAAGATAGTTTACAATAAGATTATAATATCTTGTACTAGTTATACTGAATTCTATTGTAATTGATTTAATTCCTAGTATTTATGAACAATATTATATTTTACAACCAAATTTGTTAAACCCTATAAGTGTAAGTTTAGTTTAGTTTCTTCAGTTTGTCACAGTGTTTAATATGTACCTTTAATTAGTTTATGTATACCTTTATGGTAGAGATAACTTTTGAACAATTAATCATTATATTATATATTATTTACGTTTGACAACAATTGTAATTTTAAAACTTAAAATAATTTAAGTCAATAAAATAGAAGTGTCATTTATTTTACTTTTTATTGACATTATATTATTAAATTGTGTTGTGATAAAAATTATTAAAATTTAATATACTTAAATATTATAGTAATTGTTACATTAATGTACATAAAATATAATTTATTTAAGGGAATTAAAACAAATATATTTAAATGAAAGCATATATTATTTTATTATAGTTACTTATTATAGATCATTATTAAATCAAATGTCAATGTATTTATAGCATTTCTTCAATTATAATTTTTATTGTAAAAAGAAAGCACTTTTATTCAATATACATTAATTAAAGTATTAATAAAATATAATAGTAAATCGTTTATCTTTTTGATTGTTAATGGCTCAAGTTAAAATAGCGACATTTTTACCATTAACTAAAATGAAAAAGACAATTTTACTTCTCGCAAATATATAGTTTGTCATTTTATTAAAATATTTCTCATAATTAATGGAACAATTTAAATTTGTATATGTATCTCAAGTGTACTTATAATACAAATTGTTTGCTTTGGACACTTGTTGTTTATGATATTGCCTCAGCGTTGAATTTGCGTTTCTAAAACGCAAACTAACGAATGTCAGAAGAACAATTACAATATACATTCGCAGAGGACATAATTCACACCAACTCATTGTGATGTGTATATATTGACTGGCAGTGGCATAACCAGGATTTTGAAATGGGGGAGGGGGGGCAAAGCCAAAAAATTCAAAAAAACTACTCAACAATTAACAATAATAATTTTTTTTATTTTTATAACAATTGTTTAAACTTAAATATTTTAATTTAATAACATTCATTTTGACAAGTCACTATCAAACAAATTGATAAAAATTAAGAGCACTAATCCGAAGCACACTTTTCAAACGTATAAAATAAATTATATAAATACGTAAATACGTTGATATGGCCAATTAGTGGGGGGCATGGCTCACTGGCCTCATCATGGCTGACTGGATAATCTCGAGACTTCAGCAGCTTTTAAAACAATATCCAAAGGACATTTTGTTTGTACTGTACTCAGGGCCGGATTAATGAAATAATTTGCCCCGGGCTGACTCAATCTGGGAGCCCTAATTTTACAAAAATGTCTTATATGCATGTATAATATACATTGTACATGTATATTTACATTTAGTGGTTCAACAAAAAAACATTTAGGTAGAGGGCTTTAAATCAATTAAAAACACATTGAAATTTGTACTTGATATTATTATTATTTAAAAAAATATTTTCACGTCAGAAACGAAATATTTTATAATTATTAAATAATTTACTGATATTTTAAAATAAGATTATATCACAGTGCGCGGAGTAACGTTACGTGAATCGAACGAGCTTGCACGAAAAACTGAGTAGGTACATAGTTAATATAAAAGAATACGCTACAAAAGTACAAAAGAAAACGAAAAAATAAACGCATTCATAATGATGATAATATAATGGTAGTATACAATTAGTAAATTATCGTGATTTTGGTTTATTTACTAATGACCAAATGTATTCGTCAGATAGTGAAATAAGTAAAAGTTCGAATTCCACAACAACTTATTCCAGGAACGGTGATAACTGAGATGAATTTTATCTAGCCGAATAGTTGAAGTTGTATTCGCGGAAAAAACGAAATTTGTACAATTCGTTTGATTTGTTCGTAGATACGCAACACCGTTGCCATCATGTATTTCAAAACATTAAATAACGAAATACTGCTCGTTAATCGGGGTTTATTATAATGCTTTTATATTTTATACTCCGAATATGTGTGGTATAAGTTTAATCGTGGAATAACTATTCTCTGAATAATATTCGATATTTTGAAATATCACGAAAAATTATACAAAAAAATTTTTGGCCTTATTTTTAATAAAAGCTATAGCCTCTTAGCCCCCCTTAATCCGGCTCTGACTGTACTTACGAAGATTCGAGATGGATCTCTAAAATTGCGCGAGATACTAGGCGGCTTATCGACAGAAATTTTCTTAAAAAATAAAAAGCAAAAGTTGTTAAATGTACGTCCTACACCTAACAAAATTTTTTCGTTAATATGTTATGTTTACGTTGTCGTTTTGTTTTTATTCTGCAGACCAGCTGGCCGACCAAAGGTGATTGAAATTGCGTTTATTATTTTCAATTTCTCAAAGTCGTTTTATTTTTTTCGCGTGAACAGATTTTGTGTTTACCTATTTACTCAGAAATCAGTAAACCTAATCTATACAATAGGCATGAAATAATGCCTGTGCTTTTTCACGTATAAAATTATGTTAAGCGGTACACTGGTCGAATGACGTGTGTTTTGTAATATAAAGGGAATGAAATATATATATATATATGTTTGCTGCCTACAAAAAAACTTAACTTTCAATTCAACGAAATGTGAAAAACGTCCGTAAATAAAACTATATGTGAAAGTTTTTCATGCGATACATTCGGTATCGTTTGTTTTATCTCCAACAATAATAAATGTTGCCGTATCCTCCCTTCTACATCGCCAAGAATTGAAAAACGAAGGCTTCTTATCCTGACGTCGGATTCCTAACTTAAAGAACAATGGAACTGGCGAGAAAAATGCCTAGCGATTTCGTCGGGGATAACCTACAAGCGCCAAGAGGGATGCGGACATAAGCACCCCAAAGGCTCAAAGATAAGAAGTTTAATGTCATTTTATGGCCCGAACAGAATGTGTCCATTTGACGTGCAACTGGATTCAATCATAAATATCTGTAGATACCATTGGAAAGCTATAGTTTCGAAACAATTGTATTTTCGGACGTATAAACACATAAAGAATAATTTGTTATTATCGTTATGGTATTAATTTCACACATAAATTTAATTTCTTCGGGCTTGTTCGAAATACTTCGCTGTCATCAATAATGGTGTCTACTTGAGCATTCGAACCAAATCATTATCGTGTTTGAATGCATAGTTTTATACACTCTAAATAATTCATGAATCATTTGAGCTCAGTTTAGGATTTAAAAATCAATAGAATTTAGGTGAATTAAAAAAAAAAAAAACAAAAATGTTTCAATGTCAAGTGTGCAATCGATATCTATAACTTATTCATGTTTTGATTTACTTGTGATGAACGTCGTACGCGTTGGCCCAGAAAACAGTTCGATATCAGTTTCTACCGATTCGTTGGGCATGGAATATATAACAAAAAGCTAATGTTAAGCTTGAATTTGTAAAAAATTTGAGACGCAAAAAGATAGTAAAACAAATGTGCGTTCCCGAAGAATTAAAAATGTCTTATCGACTTGTGTAGGACGAGGGTGTTCTTGGCGTTCCGTTGAAGAAATAAAAAAAGAATTGGTACTCCGTACCCCGTGTTCCCCCCTCCCACCCACAAATTCAAGTCCCGGTTATGCTCAGCAAAAATATTAAAGACCTAACCTAAATCGGCGTCTAATACGTTAATGTCGCTCCGATTCAATTGTCATTATTATTAGGTTAGTACTATGGACTTTATCGATAGTTTTGAAACGCGTTGGTTTAAAAAAAAAAAAAACCATTGATTCTACGATCGTGTTTTCCTCGACTCGGTGTGAAAGCCCCTTCCCCCCCCACCACAATAAATCACTGTCGCTAATTATATAATTTTGATTACACGTATTCGATTACGTATCGAACACTACCGACAGTTTTTCAGAATAATACGTACGTACGAACGAAAAATTATACATATATACAGCGGCGCGGCGCGGTAATAGACCCGTTTCGACGTGTCGTGTTTATCGGCGTGTAGGAATCACGGTAGAGACGACATATGTCGTTTCACTCTGCACGATATGTCGTTAAAATTATCTCAGTGGCTGTCGTGCCTGCGCGGACGAACGATTCCGGCAGCGAGTGAGCGGCGGTGATTTCGACTACATTTCGGTATCGAATGTCAACGGGAACGTTTTCGCTGAAACGGTGTGTGGTCGATTAACGAAATTGTCGATACCGAAATCCTCGTAACTTACACGGATGACCGCTGCACAGTCCTAAAGTAACAGTTTGAAGTGCGACAAGTAAGCGTGGCGTCATCGGTCCTTATTTCTTTGAGCAATCACCGTCAAAGTCAACTCGGATCGTTACACGCACACGACCAACAACTTTCTTGAACCAGAACCAGAGAGGTTTGTGGTTCCGACCAGATGGAACGACCGCACACACTGCGAGAGCTTTGACGGATGCTATTGTCCGAGCCTTATTTCCAAATCGATTATTCATTGGCCTCCTCGCTCACCGGATCTGACGATATGTGATATTTTCTTTGCGGACATCCCAAATTCGGAAGATCTGAAAACAATCGATTGAAAGTTTCTAAACGGAATGGACGCTGACTTCAGGGAGAGTCCACGCGCATGACGTTATTAAACGGTATGCGTCTTTTCATATAAATAATTGTTTTTTCCCCTCCAAAAATGAACACGGCGTACACTGTTTTCTTTCACGAATAATAATCATAACGTTTAATAAAGCAATTTCGAGTAAAGTCTCGGACACGTCTCGCTGTCGACACACAAATAGCAGTGTATTCATTATGATAGTTAATACGCAGTTTCGTGAAAACCAATTAATGTTTTTATCGTTTCGAAAAATCAGACTATAACGGTTCTTCGTAAAACGCGTTGTTCGCCTCTCGGTACGGTTTGGATGGGGGGGGGGCATTTGACGAGCCTACGGGAAACGACAAAATGTTGGCGGCGCGCTCGTGTGACGGGTGGTGGCGGCTGCGTAGTGACTACCGGGGGCGCTGCACGCGGGTAAAACCCCGTCACCGCCTCGCATGAAAGTAGTGCGTTCGCCCCGTTTCGCGTCCCGTTTTTTTTTCGGTTTTTCCCGCGTGCGCGTCTCCCTCGCCCCTTTCCGATGACGCTGGGACCCGTCGCAGTTTCCGTCCGAACGCCGTTACGTGAGCGTCACGCCGACTTACGCCGCGGCCGTACGCCAGCACGACTGGACATGATTGACAAGACCATTGTATCAGGTATACTTTCCGCGCACGAAGTCGTTCGAAAACGGTTTGGTTATTTTTCGTTTCTCGTTTTTCGCCTTCGTTTCCGTCGGAAAAGAATTTTCCCGCGCGTCGAAAGAGGTTTTTAGAGAAAATTGACGATTTCTCTGCCGCGTACACGGGCATTTTTTGATATTATCGCGCGACTTCGGTTTTATACGTATGTACGTATATATATTCTTTTAGATATTTTATTTTTTTTTTTTTTTAGAGTTCGTATAGTTCAGAAAAATCATTTTTTAAAACGTGGTTCAAACACCTGTTATAATATTTGACCCAGCTACTTAAAATAATATTAAAAAAAAAAAAACCATAAATGCGTTATGCTATATTTATACATGTTAAAACAACGAATGATGATTTTCATGTTTACAAATATTTAAATACAATTTTAAGGTTTAATATTTAAACATTCAAAATATAATATTTGATTTTTTTTTAAGGATTTTATTTATTTATTTTTTTGAACGAATTTGTAAATTATATTATTACGTTTTCTAAATTAAAAAAAAAAAAATATTACATATATAATTTAAGGTTATTAAATGTTATTTATATTAACATTTTCCCCACATAAAGTGAATTTAATTAAGTAAGTATTTTTTAATTTAACTATATTGAAAATGACATGAAATTGTATTTCATGATGATTAAGTAAATCGTAAAATTAATTGTTTCAATAATGTATTATAGTTTAAGTTAGAACATGTATTTTTGTGGAATGATTTATGATGTAAGAATTCTGTTTAGGGACATTATATAAAATGATATCTCTAGAGACTGATTATTCTCTTACCTTTTACATTTATACTAAGATTATATTTTATACTTTTAAAGAAATGTTGAACGTTTCGTTTTGTAATTTTTAATCACAGTTTATAATAATTTAGAATGTCTTTATGCTAGCTAGTTTTTTATTTTATGTTTGTTGTGTTTAAATCTGTTGTAGTAGAATACAATTTTAAAATATGTTAATTTTTAATTTATTTTGAAAACGTAGACTTTGAATATATTCTACATTTCCTACAAATGGCGATTAATGAAATACATCAACTTCCTGAATGTTTATAAATGTAATCTTTAAATAAAACGGAAACAATTGTTTTAGTGGAACAACCATTCACTACACTGTCCTTACATTGATCATTTCTATTTTATTTTAAAATATAACCGTGTTTAATTTCGTTAATACATTTTGTATTTTTTAATCAAGCATACATTTTTATATATTTAGTTGTAACTAAATGCAGTTGTGAAAGGGTGTTCAAATTGTGTTCTATGTTTTAATTTTAATCCAGTATGATATAATTATTATTAATTAAAACGTCTATTAAGTAATTACCACAAAATACGGTTCTTTTTCACAGTTATATTTGTGGATTTAACTTTTAAAAAATGTCTACTATGTAATACATAATAAGCATTTAACATTTTTTTTTGTAAATTAAAATTTCTATTGAAAAAACGATTGCAATATGATTTTTTCTACATAAAGTCATTTTAATATTATATTAAGATGGTCTGTTGTAATTTTATGAATTATAATTTATCATATAACTTTAAAATAGGAAAAAAGATTTTTTAGGTGTTTATCAACTTGATATATTATATTCATACACATTTTATAAATTTGTAATACAATAAATTGTGTGTGTGTAAATAAAATAATCATAGTAAATTATTCTTGTTGAGTTAGACGAAAAATTATTTTATTAAAATAAGTAAGATACTGTAGACATATATTGAACATTGATTAAATAATACCTTTATGTTTATCATGTAACTGATGTAATTGTACATTGATGCAATTAGGTTAAATTTGTTATAATTTGATCATCAAATTTTTTTTTATTAATTGACAAAGCAGCAAGGTATTTTTAAATTGTTGTTGTAATGTGAATACAAAGAATAAAAATATTAATTAACAAATATTCCAAGTACGATTAAGAAATAAGGATAAGGAAAGATAAAACTTTTTTCTCCTATCTTTTTAGATTCTGAATAGAGTGAGAGAGTTATTGAGAGTTTTGCAGCGATAATAATTTATGTTTCGGTAAACATTTTCTTGGACAGTAGACATACTCATAAAGTTTGATACAGTACTTTTGTAAATTGGAAATTAAATACAGATTTTACTTTTAGAGATTATTCTTTTAACAGTTTGGAGTATAACAAGTAAGCGTGGCATCATTGGTCTTTATTTCTTCTTTCTTTATTTATTGGTTCTTATTGTTTTATCTTCTACAAATATCTTAGTGATTACACTGTAGTTAATTATAGGATCAATTTATTCAATAACATTCATATGCAGATGTTAACATATTTAAAAAAAAAATATTATTTTAAGAATTATGTTGAACTTTTTATAAAGAAATTTAAATTGGCATCAAGAAATTCAAAAATAATTTTATAGACGATTGTATTATTTGATTTAGTTTTGATTTTTCATAGTGAGGTTATCTAATAAGTAATATTTGAAATATATTTTGCTATTCTATACTATAATCATATAAGTAATATATATTAATAAATTATAATTAAAATGTACCTATTTTTTAATTTTTCGCAATACTCGTATAATCAAATTAAAGTATCAAGAAAATAAGTATCATTGGAAACAAATTGATAGATTTATACATATCTATAATCTACTACAATTTAATATTAGTGAAAAGAACATTTTGGATAATTATTATTTTAATGTAAAGGTATAATAATGTAAGGCTAATGATATCTGTGTTTACATTTTATTATTTAATAAAGTTATTGTTTTAATATTAAATAAATTTGTAGTGTTTGGTAATTTTGTTAGGTTAGACTTTTTTGTTGCATATTCTATTTTCAACATTCATTAAATGTATGCATTTATTAAAGATTTGTTGGATTTTTAAGTTTTTTACAAGATACTAGCATAAATTAATTGTACCAACAAATTATTTTTCATTGTGTAATTTCAAATGTTATTAAATTTATATTTTGTTCGAAACGTACACGGTTTTCTGTTGATATTTTCTTACGTCTTGATGATCTATCTATATTTTATCAAAACTTTAAACTAAATGGGTTGTTGTGTTCTGTACACACTTTGAATAATAATAGTATAAGGTTGTCATTGTCTTTTAAATGATGTGTTCTACATTAAAAACAAAAAACAAAACTATTTAGATTAAACAAGAATGTTAGGTATGAATCACAATGTGCGGATTTAGATATAGATTAAAATATTAAGCATTTTAGCTTATATGCATTTATTGATTAGTAATTACAAAATAAGATGAAGTGTTTTTATGAATCATAGTTTTATATTTTATGGTTTTAAATAACACTCATAACAGAGTTAAAGTTTTAGGTACTATTATAATACTTCATTTGTTGATGTTAAAGAAGTGATATTTCACGGTTTGTTTCAACGATTGTTATATATTATGTATTTATAACATATTTATTATTATATTTTGATATTTTAGAGATTTTGTTTTATAAGGTTATACGGCAAACTGTATTAAATATACATAAGTATATGTATTAAATATATAATATAAAATATTAAATAAGTCAATATTAAATATTAATAAGTTACATTACCTTCAATAAAATGTTCTTAATGAAGAGTTAGGTTATTTATAGGCAGTAAATAAAGCGAAACTAATAAATGTTAAATGATAAATACTTGACGGGAGATTATATTTCTTTGAATGTATTATAATATTATGTAAATGTAAGTAAACTTTCTGAATGTAAATGTTTAAGTTTGTTGATATAGTAAAATAAATAACTGTAATTTGTACTGCTGTATTCAGCAGTATACGTGCATTCAATCTTGATTATGTACATTATGCGTTCTAGAAAAATTGTTAAAATGTAAAGATCCTCCATTATGAAGACTTTTTTAAATCTGACTAAAAAGTGGGATTAGTGAATTTACGGTGTACCACTATAGACAAACAAACCACTAAACGTTCATCACCAAACGGGCTCATTTAAATATTAATTAAAAAAGCAGCAGCGGCTTGCCAAAAAGTTTTTCGTGCTGGAGGATAATTAACCAACAGAAACGAGCGCTGGCAGTAGTGTTAGTGACGGCGACGATGTCGAGCATTTTATCTGTTTCCGTCCATATACTTTAGATTACACAATATCCGTTATTCACTGTTTATATTGCATACGTTGAAGAAGTCTAATGATATATATTACTCATTATCAAAATGGGGGAAAAAAATTATAATTGTTTCTTTATTATCAATTGGAAATTTCAATTTATATAATAATTACAACTATAAATTCTATGAATTCAAATAAAAAAAATGTCTTATATGTCATATTATTTCTAATATAAAAAGAATAAAGTGTAACTTAATTTAATAAAAACTTGATGGTTTTAAATTGTATATTATTATTTATACAAGGTCAATTATGTGGTTATTTCGGAAATACAATATTTTTTAAAATCTTTTGTATATTTTTAATATCAAGTTTTGATTTCAAGATGGTAACCATCAAATAAATAACGAACGAATGATTTTTATTCATATAATTTACTTAAATTTCAAATAAACATGTATAATGTGCATAAAGTAAATATAGTTCGGAACTGAGTTTATATTAAAGTAGTTACTTAAATAATTTTTGCTTATACCTATTTATTTCTCCAACCTCAAACGATTATAATTAACAAACCGTTTGTTTAATATTTGTTGAACCATATTTAACAGAAAATAGTATTATTATCTCGATTTATGTAATACTAATTTCGGCGGATCATACCATTCAGACTATTGTTAAACACTCACATTTATACCGTAGATATATAAAATGTCCTTATTGTTTGGTATCGAGACTAAGCTTGATGATTCTTTTTGGAGACACTTTACATGAAAAATCTTGATAATTATCAACTCCATTGTTTTTAACGTGTATGAAAATAAAATATAAGAGTTTCATTGGATGTGTGTTATGTTTATGAAATGAATATGCTTTTTATTTATCATGTTTATTATTAACATAATATAGAATTATATTTAATATGTTGTAAGGGGTTTTAATTTTTTTTTACAATGAAAAACAATTAAACTATCTAAAAAGCGTATCAAGTATCTAATTAAAGAGAAAATATAAATAAAAGATTAGACATATTATGGCATGATAAATTATTCCTAATTAACTGATTGATTTCCGTTTCGATGCAATATGTACGCAATTGTATGAGAATTCGAATAAAATATTTAAACATCGTTAGGACTGTTGGAGAATAACTAGTGAGTAACGAATGGGACATTAGTTCGTTTTCAGAAATATCTTTTACATTCTACATAGTGTGCGCTCTTATCTGTCGGCAAACATATTACAATATACTATTTGTCAACGTTTTCTCATTACAAACATTTCTCGTGTTGCGTGAAATCTGTTTTCACCCGGGGTGTCGGTTTTCGACAGTTTGTAAATAAGCTTGGAAATTGGTGAGTACAGGATGGAAGTTGAAATTTGATTGTTGACGTCCATCCGTCCTACGAAAGAGATGTAATATTAATGGGCAACATTCGCTCTTCGTATGTTTGTTTCTTGACAATTCCAAATCTTTTCGATATTTTCATATTTCGTATAATGTGTTGCTATTTCCTTTTGTTTTTAATCTTTTTTTTACTATTTTGGACATGTTAAAAACAATAAAAATGAAAAAACAAACCATAATAATGTACTTATTATGAGTATATCTAATAATAATAATAATAATGATAATAAAATATGTATTTTTCTGAGTATATAAAATATGCGAGATACCGTTTTTTTTATTGAAATAAATAAGGTTATATATTTTTTAAATACATCAATGTTAGTTGAATTTTGAAAGTAAATTTATAATCGTCATCTATCTATTGGATTCCTTGTAACGCGTTATTATTTATTAATTGAACTATAGTATAATAGTTACTCATTTTAATAATTTTTTTTTTGAAATTACAGTTTAAAAAACCATATACATACTTCTTCAAGAGAAACAGAAACTTCACAGTCGAAGAATGGCTACGTTCACAGGTGGTTCCGGGCCATCCAGACAAAGGTCTCTCAAGGATCGACTTCGAGAAGGGATTACAGGAAGTTTTAATTGGCAGTAAGTACCAAAAATGATATGAAGTAAAAAAAGAAATACATTGTCAACAAATAAACTTCATCTACAAGGTAAGTGGTTCAGCAGTTGTAATATAGAGAGTGTCTTGTATGATCATCATACGCGATCGTCTTATATGATATCTATTCTTCTTAAATGAATAGGTTTAGTTTGACTGCATAGTATATACTTTTGCCGGTATGACGCGGAAGTCGGAAAAACACATTATTTTGTAACAGATTGTTGTTTTCTTCTGCAATAGAAAGGAAGCGAAAGCTATAAATCATGTAGGGAATTTTCGTCTTTATCTGAGCCCTTAAAGAAAATCGCCGCCAGGAATCGATACTTACACACACACACATTCATACTATGACACGTGACTTTTATTTATGACTTCGGGACACACTCCAAAATATTGTTTTCTCTTCTACATGTTTATATTCATTTTATTTTAATACCTATTCATATAGGTAGGTACACAAATATATAGTAAAGGTATAGTTTTAGTTATATGAATATTTGTTGTGGGGTACTAAAATTATGTGTGTATATATAATTTATATACATATAAATGATTTATGTTAAAAATATACCAAGTTGTTTACTTGTATAATCGAGCAATCAAATGTGTTGAGAAAATGTTAAAATTCTACTCTTTTAATTAAACTAACAAAGTATAATAACTTTTAAATATATACAACTTAATTATCAATAAATTTTACTTATTCATATTGATATCTTTTTATATTATACAATAATGTGATTATTTTAAAACGATAAGTAATTAGTAAAACAAATTAAAATTCTTAATTTGAAAAATGTGCGTAATTTTATAATTAAATTTCTTATATTAAATTGCATTAGATATTGTTATAGGTCTAATTAGAGATATTATTGTACTTAGCATGTTTAGTATCAAAATTCATCTTTCCAGTAAATTAATATTCGTTAAATTTTGTATTTATCGCCTAAAACATATAAATTATTTTCTATTGAACAATATCAGCAGGAAATAAGAAATATTATGGAATTTATTTTAGTTTTCTCAATTTTATACAACAATTTAATAAGTTTCTCGTACAATAACCCGCAAGATTCAGGCTATAACAAATAATTTATTATATTTCCACAACAAATCCTGTTCAAACAGATATGCTGTGTATGACTTCAGATTTTCTACCCTTTCAAATGACACCGAAAGCATTGAAGGCTGTAATAAAATTTTATTATCAATTGAAATGTCACCAAAAGGTCAGAGAAAAAGGTTTTCACACCAATGCGTGTAGAGAATGTTCAATTATATATATATAAATATATACTCTACGACGTTATTTCGACAACGAAAACTTGATAAAATTTTGCGAATATGTCTATACATTTGTTCATATCTCATTTAATATGATTGAAACCTTAAGTTACGACTAGTCTTTGTTCTTTGTTTTCTAGGTACTGTAAGATAAATTGTTTGCAAAATCGATCGTGATTAGAATTTCATAGTTAAATTATTCAAATAGACGGGGCATCGTCTACGGGAACACGTGCGTAGAGTACATACCGATTTTCTTATATATTCATCAATGCTCACTGTATTGGTTGGTGTAGGTAGGTAGGCACGTGATAATTTTGTGTATCACACTATTTAGTTTTGCAATATTATGAATGTCTTGAATATTGGCTAAACTTGCTATTATTTGTTTTTAATACAAATCGATTTATTTTTAATCATTCGATCGTCTATTTTTAAATTATCTGACAAAATAATGTATGTCACTTATAATGATTTTCTTTTTTTTAGTGTAATCAGTATTTTAGGAGTTCATTTGACTATATTTTATTGGTAGTCAAAATCAAAAAAAAAGAATAAACACAACAACTAATTATTGTATGAGTAGTTGTTGTCTTGCTTTGATGTTAAAATGAAAACAATAGATTGAAACGTAGAATAAAAACGTATAGTCATTGTTGTAGTAACCTAATTCCCACGGCGCCTATTTTAAATTGAATATAACAACATCCCTAACCGTTTTCGTAACACAAATGCGAGTTTATTGATTGATGTGATCACAAGTATAGTTTGCAAATAGGTCGGTGGTGTACACGAAAAATAAAGAAAAAATCCTTGTTATCGTTCAAATGAACGATAAATTAAAAACACGTCTTGTGTGTTCGAATTCGATCAAGCACAATGGCATGGTATGTCGGTATCAAAGGTCTTCCAGCTCAACGACAAACAACCATATTTGTAATGTTTTGTTGTTCGAAGGTTGTTCTGCGCGTTTTCGTTGTCGTTTCGCAGCCGTACACGCGCGTTGATAGATTATTGCAATTAACGCTGGAATTAGTAGAAAACGCCTATCCGTCTTGGCCGTGGACGGTTAATTGTTTTCATTAGCTTTTCGATTTACAGTTAGAGTATCGTCGTCCAATAATTTCCCTCCCGTTACAATATGACACACGAGTAACATTCAAACGTTAAGTTGTCACAATGTTATATTATTTGAAACGCTTTATGATTAATTGATTACCTTTTTGGAAGATCTTTAATTAAAAAATAGTAGTAATACTTACGTTTTTATTCCACGGTATTTTGTTTTAAAATTATAAATTATAAAACACTGAAGAACATAAAATAATAACTGCCGATAATTAGAAATTTTGTATTTATTTATAGTTTTAAAAAATATATACGTTTATATATAACTATAAAGTTTACAGCTACATAAATCGTTTACAAGTTTCATTGTTTGAGACCGCTCAATTTAAAATTTAATTGCACACCATTCGATTATCATTATTAGACGTAAGTTATTAATTTTTTCAATATTCCGAAATGATTAATTATTAAATTCAGATACAACAATAGATTATTTTGTAGTTTAAAACTGAAGGGCTGCGGAGAAAAACGATAATAGTCAGTATTCCCAAAATGTTTAGTATTGCAATTTTTAAGTTTCAAAACTTAAATATAGTATAGGTCATTGGTATTTTTAAACCATTATTGCAGCACTTACCGTGATCTTTTCCCCCTAACTCGATTCATATATTAATTTGTCGGAAATATTATGACAAAATGGTAAAATTATCTCAATTTTACGAAACTATTGACTATTATTGTTTTTTCCCGCAGCCCTTCAATTGTAAACGTTACGCACAGTGTCGCAATGAAACGTTGACGCGACGGTCGGCGTATAGGTCGCATCTTTTATTGCCTTATTATTTTTAGTGAATTTTTATTATTCGTAACAAAATCTAATATTTATTCAAAAAAATCGTAATCAAAATTATTCTAATGTGGTTGAAAGTTATGACGACTGATTTTTCAAAGTGAATTCCATAATATAATTATAAAAACGATTCGCATACTCGTAAAATGAATATCATAAATTTGATATCGCGCACACATTTCGTGTTGTAATTCGTCGGTAGACCGCACGCCAAGCGACAACCAAACGTGATAATATCGTATGAACGAACGGCAGTAGTCGATGTATATTTTGTCAACAAATATACGGTAATGAAATGTTTGACACCTTAGCTACTAACACGGTAAACTTGACATAACACGTTCTGTACGCGCGCGAGTTTGCCTTGAGTCCTCTATATTGAGGTACCAATTAAAAATAAAATGTAGAATACAGGAATAGTATAAATCAATTTAGTGAAACGCTCGTGTGGAAATTAATAATCTACGACTTATATACGAATTTAACCTATATGACGTATTTAATAGACGTGTTGCTGAAATTGGAAATGACATGCGATTCTTTTATCTTTTTTTAAACACATTTCTATTGACACAGATTTTAGGATTTTCAAAAATTGTTTCATTATTTTATATATTTGTTTTTAAAATACCAATTACATTTTTTTTTTGGAAAGTGTTAAAATAAATTTCAAATCAACATATGGCCCCCAACTATTATTTGATTCTCCTTTTTCGAGTCTTTTTTTCAAAAATAATTTCATGAAATAAATACATAATTGAAATTGCGTAATTTTGTATATCTAAAATATAGTCATGAATTGTATTTATTCGTAATGGTTAATTACAATATCTATACGCGGATTATAATTTAATGTTTTCCATAAAATATTTGGAGTATTTTACTCGTATTGTAAAAATGTAGATAAGTGTCATCAGGAAATGTACACTCATTGTTAAATCGATTATATATCCACATTTCGCTTAAATTTATAATTAATAAATAACGTAGTAATTACAACATTTGAAATATATTTTAGAAATTAGAAACCACCTATTTCTATGTATGTTATGTTTCGAAAAATGTATCCGTTTAATATTTTGAGTTGGAAAATAAATGTTTACACGAAAGTAATATGTTTTCACTTATGATTACACCAAAATAAATAAATAATGATAATTAATAATTGACACGCTTGAAAAAGCCCTTGAAAATATATGAATTTCAAATCACGTATAAAATGTTAATTTAAATTTTAAAATTGCTCGGCGTTTGAATAAATGAAATTAAATCTTGTGTCATTTCAAACACGTCCAAGTGCACAATGTAAAAACACCGAAAATGTTAACAGTAATTGTGCGTACTTCTACCGTGTTCGTAAATTGTAATAGGTTACCATGATTATGCAAGGCAACGTTTACGCTCCACCACATTAATATTCAAACCGTACCCCGCCAGCGCGTCCCCGCTCCCGCGGCCACCAGCACCCTCCCCGGGCTTGGGCGTAATCTCATTGTTCGTACCGACGGAGACTCGGTTCTCCACTCTACCCGTCTTGTTATCCTCAGGAATACGACAAACGGCCCTTTGTTATACAGTAGCGTCTCTTTCGCGATAATCAATGTTTACGAGAATGGAAATGCTTTGGCTTTTGTGCTGCCGTCGTGCTTCGTTCGGTTGAATCGAACGGATAGAAAATTGACTTAATTTTTGAACAGGTAGAATGTATGTTAATGACCATCGTTGACGGGACATTCCCGGATCCGTTTTTCACGTGCTGTTTCAAAAAATACTATCGTATACAATACGTTTTGGTTATATAGGTTGTCTGTTTACGAAAGTCCGTCCGATTAAACGATTCAAATAGAAATATATTTTTTTTATTCTTTATTTTTTTTTGTCATTCTAAAATACTTGTTAAATTGTAAAATGTAACATATTAATCGATCGGTGATTACATGTTTAGAAACATGTTACATATTTACATTATTAATTAATAAATGTTAAAGTAATTTAAATCAGGTTATTGTTGAAAAAAAAATGAATAATAACAAAATCATTTAAATTAACGGCGGAAAGCGATTACATGCATTTACATAGATTTTCGTCATTTTATTGTCAATAACAAAATTAATTGTTATAAGGGTTAAAATTTGATTTCGATATTTATAGTTTTGTTTTTGATTTCCTTATAAAATTTTGTAAAGTTTTTTAGTTTTTTATTGACAAAAGGGGAAAATAGGACTGGAGATGTTTTTTTTACAAATTTAGTACTTTAAATCGAAGTAATTAAATGTCTTGAAAATTGTAAGTCAGACTTAAATTTAATCTAATAAACTCGCCCACTTGTTGGCACATTAAATGTGATTAATTTAAGCCCGCTCAGAACTATAATAATGTATATTAATAATTATGTATAACTATAATTTCTAAGGATGCTATAAATTATAAGTATTTGTGATTATTAAGCAATATGTCCGAGTACCCATTTAAAGTAATGTATGCGCGCGAAACGATTTTTCTGCCTTTGTAACACGTTAATGGCAAATAATTGAAAACAATTATCTAGTTTTATTATTAATATTATGTTTTTATTAAACCGTATGAAATCGCTTTCGTAACGATTGAAAATTGTACGAACGATAAAAACGTGTAAAATATAAAGTTAAATAAAGAAAACCCAACCGTAATAGTACGCCAACGGCGCTTATCAAATATTTATTGTAATCTAACGTGTAGACGAGGCGGAACGCACAGTTCTTTGGGTGGTTATTTTCGGTCCTTCATTGTGTTATATTTTATTTGTTATATGATTTTTTTTCTCATAAATGATCTGTCATCCAGAGTTCTCCGAATTACCCAGAGTGATCGTTTTGTTTCCTAACGATACAATCTGCTCTTGATAAATGATTGTCAGCGGTGTTCACGAAACACAGGAAAGGATATACGTACATTTATATGTATATATATATATGTAGACGTGTTATTCAATGAGGTGGGCGCGTTGATGCTAATGGATTGAACGTTAATAGACATAAAACATTTACCCACCTCCGTGACAAAGGATAAAATAGGAGTAGTAAAAATTGTGTTTCATTAATATACCGCACGTTTATAGAGAAATTTAATGGATCGCTCGACACGTTATTATTTCGCGAAATATATTTACACTAAAAAAAAAAAAAAAATGAAAAATACTATCATTTTCAAATTCCACCGAACGGGTTCAAAATTAATAGTTTGAGGCGATGCTCAATATTTTGTCTGTTTGTCCAACAAGTACTCATTTTATAGTGACATGTTTTTTTTTTTATTAACGCGCGAAATCGTGCGAAAGGTCTTTTGTGTTTCGTTTAATTATTATTTTCATACGGCGGGCATACGAATTCGTCGTGTTTACGAATATTTGTATGTACGCTATTGTTCATTACAGTCGTACGCGGGCGTGTGTCAAAACTTGAACATTGCTCGGAGCGATTATTCAGAGCGATTCTAACCCACCCAAAAACGACCTATTCAAAACATCGGCGGTCCGTCTAAACCGTTACTTGTATAGTATATTAATAAACTGTTCTTTGAAATTATGATTATTTAATGTCACGTGTGGAAAATCAGTCTATTTGAAAATTAAAATGGTGTTGTTCATTCGTTCGGTTCATAACATTCTCCTCCCCCTCTCCCTGCCACAATAATCGACAAGTGTATAAATGTTTTTTTTTTCCGAAATTATAATTGCTTTGCTTTTATGGAATATTTTACGCGCAGTAGGTACAACAACGAACATGACTATTTTATTTCGTTACACTCGTTCTTATGAGAAATAAGTATAACAATCGGCGATTGAGTAAGTGTAATAAGTTTAGAATAACGTTCTACACACTTCTGTAACTGTTCGAATTTGGATTTAGTTCAGTTTCGTGTTGTTATTTGTATAGTTTTAGTAATAATTATAAATGTCCAATAAAACTAAATATTAATATATATTTTTTTTTTCTTGTATGAAGCGAGATACGTATATCGTTTTAAATGTTTTCATTTCAGCAATTGTATTATTATTATTTAGATTTGACCATAATTTCATTTTTTATTTTCGTCCTTACATAATTTAATTTTCTCTTTCATTTTGATTTTCAGTGATATTTAATATTCGTCTTACATTATATATACATATACATGTATAATGATTGTGTTTTAACTCATTGTTACGAAGATTAAATTGCATAGCGTTGTTTTCAAATAATGTGATTATATCTCATAAACTAAAACTTAATTATTACTTAATATACTTTTAAAACCGGCCTTATCCGTTGACGAAGTACTATCATGTTTAAACAGTATTAATTTCTTTTTAAATTTAATTTTGAAAAATTCGTTTTTGAGTTTTTCACAGACAAAACGCATACTGTTCAGTCAGCTAGACATTTTATTGTTCGTATAAAATATTATCGAACAGAGGGTAGTTATTAATTTACAAATGGATACGCATTATGTATCCTTTTTCGACGTGTGTCACGGACAGTAGCCGACTGTAGGAATATGCTCGGACGTATATTCGAAATCAGTTTGTCGCTTACTATTACTACGTGATTGATAATACGTCATGACGCGAACGAACGACGAATATCGGTATATGCGTAACCATAAATCAATAAATCCTCCGCCACCCACTCTTTACAATAACATTACAATAAAAGCGAAATAGCCTATGGGCCGTGGTCTCGTGCCGCCCTCCATCTTGAACCACCACGCGATGGACCTATATCATGTGAGGTCTGTTGTCTCACGCGCTCGGAGACCTCCTTAGCCGTCAAAACAGACACGGCAAAACGGATAGTTGCAATCCACACGTCTGGAGACTCCAACATGCTAGGAACCAGATCGCCCGGTTCGAAGCATCCTATCATTTTCGGATGAGGACGTCTCGATCACGTTCGAATGCTTCGCGGCGGGAGAGCGTGTGAAACGCGTCTTCCTCGCCGTATGCCCCAGAAGCTCCGCGATGGGAGCACCCGGGAGACGGTGCACGATCGATTCGATAGAGAGACCTATTGGAACGGCCGTGCCCCGTCGTCAACAGCTGAATGAGTCGGATCGTCGTTTCGCCGTGCGACCTGGTCGCCCATCGGTCCAACACAGATCCGGAGGGATCAGCATCGCTCGATTCAGTTTAAATTGATTGTGTTCGTTTCGTATGATTAAAAATGATTTACGTGTCCGTTTCGAAGTAATCGTTGTATTGGCGCGAAAAAAAAAAAATAAACAACAACACGACATTGTTTGGCGCGCGCACGTGCGTCGTTCCGTCCGGCCGGGTCCTTCCTCGTCCGTCCCCTCCCAGCGGTTATTATTACGCGCATTCACCTCTCTCGCCGCGGCGAGCGCGCGCGCGTTCACCTACATACCGGCGAACCGGTTGTCATCCCGAGCCGAGCTTGTCGGCGGTAGTCGCAACAGCGGTAGTCGCGCCGCAGTCGCTCAGTCCGTCGGGCGCGTTTTTTTCTTCTTCTTCCTTCCCCCCCCTTCCGCAGCGGAATTCATCTGCGCGCGCGCTCGCGATCGTGCGAACAAGTGAACATCATACACGTGTCCGTATAATTCGTACGCGAGTCGTCGTCGTCGTCGTCGTCACAACACGCGCGCGTATCGTCTACGTCACGGGGTCGCCGGTGTCAGTTCGCGCGAGCCGGGGAAACGGAGAGTAAGTGTGTCACTTGAAATAAAACGCCCCTTTCGACGCCGCGGTGTACTACGGCACGGTGGTGCGCGCAGCGTAACGGTATCATCGTACGCGGATTAAATAATCGGCACGGATAAAATCGTGATCATAAATGTGCGTTGAACTCGCGCGTCCTAGTAGGCATTCGGTCGCGTCGGACGTTTGAATAATACGCGTAAAACGTCCGTGTAATTCGCGTGGTTCGGTTGTCGACACAACGCGTATGACGAGGACTCGTGTGTATGCATGTATATATATATATGTGTGTGTGTGTATGTGTGTGTGTGAGTAGAGCCTTCTTCATCGAGTTCGAAATTATCGTGCAAAATTGTCTGAACGAATAGAGTAAGAAAACAAATCAATCAATTTTATTTCGTATTGACGTACAACTATGACTCGTTACGAAAATCAAACATTCCTGCAAACGGTAATCGCGAAACCCACCCGTTACCTAATAACGTAGTAGTTTTCGTGTTCGGAGATTTCATCACATTTTGAAACGATCGCGTACAATAGTTTTCACTCGACGTCCGATACGTTTTGCACATGTCACTAGGGAAAGTAGCGAAGAAGATCGTGTCTACGTGACGACGGTGTTTTTGAACGCTACGACGAATTTCCAAAAAAACTGTCGGGATAAAATAGCTGAGCTTTTTGAACCAATCGATTCCGTAGTTATTCAAATGTAACTTTAATACTCGTAATATCACAATTTATGTGTTTTCTATTATTTGAAATCAGCGCAATTAAAATTAATGTTATTCTTGTCCGGTTCTAAAATTAAAATCTAGGAATTTACCTTCAACGCGGATTAAGTGGTGTAATTTTATTTTCTACAACGAGTATGGCAGATTCAATTATAGTTTGTATGGTATTTTACCGTTCAACGTGGAAATTAAAACTCGGTGTTAAACTTTCACTTTTCCGAACTTTGTCATATAAATATGGTGTTAGAAAATCGAATAACTAAACCGTTTAAATGTTTCTCTTCGAAATGTTACTACGCAAAAGATACGAAAAAAAAAATTCCCGATATTATTCAACGGCGAATGCGTTATGTAATGTATTTTTTTTTTTTTGTTAAAATCAAACGTTACGAACTCGTTCTAAACATTATTGTAACAACGTCTTAAATATTTATCATACGATTACATTTTTTTAGTTTAGAACGCCTAGTTATTTAAATGAACCGGAATACGGTAACGGAGAGATCCGAATGTAATTCAGATTCCAATTCCGTGTTATAAATTATTGGTCACACGTATATATATGTACATTTGTATGATATGCATACAGTCGGCATAGATATTTATGTCGAACGGACACTGTTATAGATAAGAATAATATACGTACAATAATAGCGTTTCAGACGTATATAGCGTACTATAACGTGATATTGTACTGAATCATGGAAGGTTAAATTAACTTCGTGTCTCGCTAATCTCGAAAATCTTTTTAATTGCTAGAATCGCGGTGGTAACCGTTTTAATTTTTAATCCCATTAATAGTACTGTTTATTCATATTCGTTTACGTCAATAGTAGCATATATATATATTTCTTTTTTTCATAAACAATGAAAGTTTTATAATGATAACGCGCTCCATTACACAGTGACCTATGTCGATAGATTATTTATTTATACGTATGTGTATACAATATTTTCGTATGAAATATATAAAGGAAAGCGATTTCAATAAACTATACGTGTAGGTACTTTGCAGGCGTTTAAATTAAAATCCAACACTTTACGTATCTACTTTATACTATATTTTCTTTTAATGTTGTTGACGAATTTACCTCAGCCCGTGTAGGTATGGCAAAGCGGAAATGGTTACCTGCAGCGACTCCCACTATATACATATATACATACGATAGTTGCAGACGTTACTATAATAACAAATTATGATGTTTTAGAAATGATGATTAATAAATCAATGCTCGGCAAATACGATGTGGCATTAGTAGTATGTTTGTGTGTTAAAATAATAATAATAAAATATTTCCAGTCACTAGATGAATACAAATTAGGGGTTTTCAAAAGGAATTTATACGCATACCTTATAGGACTTAATGATTCTCATATAGTCAAACATGATTATTATTATTTTTTTAAAGATGCAAGTTTAAAAACGGCTTAAATTAAGAGTTATGTACTCTTGGATCAGTGTGAAAAAAACGACAATATCCAATATTTTTTATCAATATTATATTATTACTTTAGTCTTCTAAATGGTATTTATTTTAAATTAAATATATTACGCTTATTCAACTATTATAAAAGACCAACGGTTCTACATCACAATGAGTTCAAATGTTTTTGCTCGATATGAAATTGGGTTGTAAAACATCTCTTGTCAACGTTTTGTTCGCGCCATTTTTTTCTGTGAAAAAATCGAATTTTCATCGCATGCCGTACAGTAACGCATGTTTATATTGACATACTTTTGTTTGGCCGCGGAAATACAATAGGCGAATTAACGTGAACCCAAACAATAATGCCTACCCCTTTGTTGGCATGTGCATACAGCTATATAGATAGCACAGAGCTTATACTATTATACCTAGGGATAAAAATATGGTCGAAAACAATAAACACGCAGCACAGCCAATTTACATTTTTAAACTTTTAAAACATTTAAAAATAATAAATGTATATACGTTTTATAAAAACTATGAAGAATAAATGTATTGGTGATAGTTACAGTTATTTTTCAGACGTACACAAATATGTAACTTTTTCTATTATATAACTTATTTCATTAGAATTAAACTTAAAAAATAAACATCCGAAATATGGGAAAAATAAAAAATATTTACCGTGAAAATTATAATGAAATGAATATAATTTTTTTTTCTGGATTAAACGTTTAAAAACAATTTATACTATATATATATATATATATATGTATATACTTAACTACACTATGTACTTCCAAATTATTTATATGAACATTAATAATTTAAACTATGTTATACTATTAGATAAGAGTAAAAAAAAATATTTGAAAAAGCTTTTAAACATATAACCTATACAAAACAATTGATTTCATTAAAATGAAATCATTTTAATTATGTCATTTATGAACGAAAATATAGTTATAAAAAGGTTTTTAACTGATATATTTTGGGAGACTTTACACAATTCAAACAAATATTTGATGAATTAAAAAATAATAAAAATTATATGAATGTGACATTATGATATTTGTTAATGACGTTCATTATTTTTTATTCCGTTTTAAAATAATTTAAGTTAAATATCAAAAAATGCCAATGGTTTTTATTTATTTTATAATTGTTTATATTTATTTTCAGAATAATTTTAGGTATATCTTTAAGTAGGTATGAAATACTATTAAATATTTATGATGGTTTTAATATAAGTGCGTATCTATGAAAAAGAATATTAAAATTTTATAAGAAATCAATTTTTTTTTTAAATATATCATCTGTTATTTTATCATGAAAAAAATAATAGTTACAAATAAAGTAAATGAATTAATTACTATTTTAATCTCATTACTAATTTCCAAGATTTGCGTATACATATATTTTATTCAATTACGTTTGTAATGTTATTGTTTAATTAACAGGCCGTTAAGCATATTTTAAACTGCATATATTCCTTTCACAACTATTAATAAAGCCTACAACGTTTTACCTATTTATATTAATTTTTCATATAAATTAAAATTAAAATTAAAATTACTGATTTACTTGCATTTTTAAATTTATATGTATAATATACTTAAATGTTGTTAAGTTTTAAAGAAAACAAATGAACGTTTTTTATGTATTTATTATTTTAATTTATTAATATACTTATTATTATTTAACGTATCTTAATGTATTTTGTTTCATAAAATCGAATACAGTCTAATCCTCTCAAAATATATTATAAATTAATCGATGCTTACATTTTTATTTGACGAGTATTTAATAAAAAAATTCACAATGAATAAAAAACAAATTATCGCTCTTGGATTTAATTTGTAGATGTAATTAATTTGATTAGAAAAAAACAAAAAATACAAAACATTAAAATTCAATCCTCGTTCTACTTCGGATATAAACGTTCAAAGCATCTCTCTAGAATATTAAAAATCTTTCGCGCGTATTTTCATCTTCGGGTCTTCCTGGTTGCATCACGAATCCCAAACACATAACAGTCAAGGTGACGAGTTCTATAAGCAAAACACACACATATATATAAATTTGGAAAGACCTTAAAAAACAATAACAACAACAACCACAATTTAATGGTCGAATCGTGTTCTGTTTTCTCAAAAGATGTCTCTAATAGTTACGAGATAACACTCATCAAAAGGGGATTTGGAGAGACATAAACAACAGTGTTGTGTTCAATAATAATACGATTTTCTTAATTAAGTTTCACCGGAAATACGTAAATACAATTACGGATTTGTAGAAAAGGTAGAATCGAGATAGTAATTATTGTTGTCGTATGCTGCTATCGGATAATTCTCGTATTGGTGGTATTCTAGAATCGATTTATTTTTATTTACAAATCATAATTGTTATTGTCCTATATGTGTTTATTTAGATAATGTTTTTTATTTAATTTATTGTTGATATATATATTTCTAAATGATATAATCAAGTCTTATTATTTTGATTTATTCTTATGTTTTGAAAACAATATGTGTTTGATAAGAAGTATATTTTTTACGATAATAATATTTTGAAAATTCATAGTATTATCTATTATTATTGTGGATAAGTAGACGCGTTTTCTCATTTTATTTATTGCGTATTCATGCAATTATTTACATTGAGTTATTGTCAGAAGTTGTTGGACGATTGGGTTGACTTTTCCGTCGTTGTTATGTTATGCGTAATTTTTAGGAGACGTACGTTTAAAAATATTGTATTAAATTAATTTGAAGGCTCTAGAAGATAGTAGATTTTATATATAGCTTTTGACGTATAAGCGTGGAAGAAATATGTCGCTCGACATAATTTTAAAGGAAAAAATTATCGAGAAAAAAACTAGTAAAGTTATTGCGTGAACGACCTAATTCAGAGACTTTTTATTCTCGTGGGACACTCTAAACTCGGGTCTTCCTGTCAGCATCGGTTCATGTCACTTGTTCGGTGGGTCGAGGAGAAAATATAAATCGGTTATAGTGGTTCTCTTTTTCGTGAAAATAGTCCGTGTACAAAATATCGGTCAGTGTTGCTTCTGAAATATCGAATTTTGAAATTAAAATCATGCTCAGACATGTCATGCGGCATGTTTCGGTCCGATAATTCGTAACCGTATTCGTAAGTAGTGTAAAACTCGGAGTGTTCACAATAACCGGTGTTGGTTTACACCGACTCGATGAAATAATAATTAAAATATATTTAAAACCGATAAAAATCGTTTGATAAATACGATTTAATTAGACGCTATGTATTGTCAATCTAAAATTATGTAACAATTTTCCGGATATGCGCAAAACGTGTAATCATTTCGACTAAATAGAAAAAACCGGTTTTCATTCGCTAATGCATTATTTCTCAACTAAAGATTAATAACATATATATATATATACGTTTTAATCGAACGGACTTTACTATAAATAATAATTTTTTTCTTTTCAAAAAAATACGGTTGATTGCAATTTATGTATATGTATAGTGTTTTAACCAAACAAATGTGTCATTTGATGGTATACGCGTCATCATAACAAAAACGATAAACTAATCGTTTTCTTCAACTGCGATTCTATATTCGTAGGACATATATGTATTATTTGAGAAACACGGACGAACACGCAAGAAATTGTGTGTAATTTTTGAACGCGGTGTATTAGAACTGCGTAAATTCGGAATATTATTGTTTAGCCCGTCGCGTGTATTGTTTTCGGTTTTTTCCCCACACGCGATAACGCGTTGCGCGTGTGTACACTTTGACGAGTAAAAATAAAATATATATATTTTTTATATGCATTATACTTATTTATGATGTGTGTATTTTATGTATTCGTTCTATATCGATAGGTTATTGAAAATCGAATAGGATTTTAAGTCATTTACGGTTCCCCTATGTAGCCTATAGTTTTTTTTCGCGCAATATTCCGTTTTCGGTTTTCGCGCACCGTCACACTAGTAAATAGTAGTAGTGGTAATGGTGGTAGTGTCGAATTTTTTCTAAAGACGTCATATTGGTAAAAAAATATATGTAATTTGAAGACCTAGGTAAATAGATATTTTTTCGTTTTTATTTACAATTTTCATCGAATCCGACCGATGTGTATTTCTCATGGGGATTATTTGTTATTCGCAACAAATAACACGTTCGGGAATAACGATCGCAAAGGGGATGTCATTTTAGAGGAGCATAAAATCACTCATCTTGAAAATTAAAGATAAAAAATGTTACGTCTGCTTAAAAAAACCCCGTCGAGCGAATATACCGGTGAAAATATTATTAAATGATTTTTTTTTTTTGTCAATACGAGTGTTCGAAACTGTTGAATAATAATCTGTTACGCTTAACGTGTTTTCGCGAGCCGCTAGAATAACAGACGGAGAAAACACCTGACGGTTCGCCGCCGACGACGACCCCATCAGATGATCCCCTTCCGCAATATAAAATACTAAATAATAAGTTTACGCGCACACGGCAACGATAAATCCTCGCCCGTACCAGTTATATCATACGGCGCAGTTTGCAGTAGTTCGTAATAAACGTCTCTCTCCGATCGCCGCGTCCCGTCGGCACACGACGTTTGCACACGCGTTTTATTGCCCGAACGAAACCCGTGTAACCCGTCGATTCGCGCGGCGCACGAATTAAGAGGACGCGACGACTCTTCCCCCCATTCCGCGCGTTTATAACGTATATATTATTATTATTATTATTATTTTTATTATTATTATTATTGTTGTTATTATTATTATTACGTATCAGTGCGTATGAAAACCGAGAGACCCCGTTTAACGGGCCCTTTCTCCTCTTCCGTTCGCATCCTGCCGATCCGTACCTCCCGCGTGGCCCGGTTGGAGGTGGCGGCGGCGGCTGTTCGGTTTTTATTGGTTTCGCAATACGATCGCTAAAATGCCGCGGGGCGTAATATACGCGGCGGCGGAGGTAATATAAAAACGTTCTCCTGGCACTGGTGGAGCAATCCAATTTCGGTTTTATCGCCATCAGACTCTTCTATATTATTATTATCGACTTAAAGCCACCGAAATCTATTGGTTGGTCAACGCCGTGTGTTTCTCTCTCTCTCTCTCTCTCTCTCTATGACAATATATTGTTTCGATTTCGTTCGTTAACATCATATACAACACACACACACAGAGAATTCGACAATTCGTTTTAAATACATTTATACATACTGACATAAACTAAAGGATTTTTTTTCTGCAAATCACCTATTCGTAATATGCAATGTCGGCAAAAATTGGAATTACAAATAATATTTATTAAAGCGGCCGGGGAAAACGCGCTTCGTCATACTTAATATCGACGCATAAACAAAATAAAATACATTGCTGCGTTGTTTATGTGTTATACGATTATCAGACAATGTACATCAGTCATACACACCGCGCAGGGCCGGCTTGAAGGCGGTATAAACCGTCTAATAGAACTCACGTTTCTAGAGGTATCATTTATTTTGTTTTATATGTATAATATATATATATATATATATATATATATATATATATACAAGGCCATATTTGGGGAGGGTTTAATCTCCCCCCTGAATATTTTTAATAGTTATAATAAATTGAATTTATTAAACTAAATTTTTAAGGTGGAGACATAATTTTAAACGTCACATGTTAACCCACATTTAGACACAATTTTATCGTACACAATATAATCTAGTATTTAAATGTAGTAATTGAAAATATATGATTCGGTTTACCCCCGCCTCCCCTGAAAATGTGTTCATGCTACGGCTTTGTATATATACTTTTCACAATTATTATAAATTATAATTCATAATATATTCAACCGAATATTTAGTATACTTAAGTGTTTGTATTTATTTCATACATGCCTACTATGGGGTGTTCCCGTTTAAATGTGACTGCACTTAACCTCATAAATTTTCAAAGCCGGCCCCGACACCGTGTCACAGATTATAAGTGATTTTGTTTTTCGTTGTGAGAACATAATATATAGTGTGACATGAATGAAAGTTCAATTCAAAACGATATTTCTGATGAAAAATGTATTTGACGTAAAAACAGAAATCAGTCTGAAAGTTCGTACAAAAACAATAAATATAAATATTTTAGTTTTATCTAGTACGTAATTTAAAAAGTAACTTTGTTATTTAGTGGTATTTTTATACGAAATTTAATCATTTATATTTATATTTTTTTTATATTTTTGTTTTTCATTTTAATGTTTCGCTACAGAAAAACTTTTGCGATACTTATTCGCTAATATAAATATTTTAAAAGTTGTGCAATTTTCTTTAGTGGATATACAATGTTCACGAGTACTTTGAATTTCTTAAAGCTTATCAACAAACTATAAGTAACGTAGCTAGTAAAGTCAAGAAGTTATTGGTTTTGCATTTATATATATATATGTTTAAGATATCGTAATGCTATATACGTGTGCGTTTATATGCATAAATTGTGGGCCGTTTAGACGACTGTAGATAGATAATGCACGCGGAATTCATGCTACAAATATGTAATGAAAACAACGTGTACGAATCGCACGAGCCGGTTCCGTTTCACGTCACCGTATAGACATTTCGTAGTTAAATTTTGTTCGCGCGTTGTTGAAAGTTACCATTTTATTATCGAGAAACATATTTTTTCTGCAAACAAAAAGAAAAAAAAATTAAGGAACTTATTTTTATGGAAGAAATATTGTTATTATCGTTATGATTACTCCCGTTCGCAGACTTCTGTCCGCAGGCGACACGCGCTCGTAGTCGCTATTCGTTCGTTCTCAGATTACATTTTTAATCCCTTCTCGTCTTACAGAATACAGCTGTCCCCATCCGACGTTCTATTTTTTCGGGATGATTATCTACTAGATATACTGTACTTCCCTCCGGCTAACACGCACGTCTAATGAAAATCCCTCGTTTCGTATACGAATGTCGGGATTTTGGTTCTAGGTAAAGTTTTGTAATTTTTTATTTTACAATTTGAAATAACTATTTGGTCACGCCAAATTCCGGAGTAATACGCTCGTGATATTTTTTATCTATAATAGTAGATGTAGTACATGTAACCTAAATATAACGTTCATAAACGCTGCGAAAATCGTAGAAAATAAACGACCGAATACTAAGAAAAATGTTTGTTCTCTCTGTAAAATTTTTCTTAACAAAACGGTTATTTCATACTGTACGAAAATGTAACGCGGACACGCAGAAACTATTCATAAAATAACGTCTATAGAACCGAGGTTATATCATTTGTTAGTCCTCGCGGACATTCTCTGTGTTTATATAACGCGTCTAATGATGCCCAATGCATTTTTTTTCAACGCGTACATTTTAATTTAAACGGATTTTTAATGTGAACATATTATTATTTCGTATTCTCATTATACGTTCAGATACGGGTTTTCAATTGAAAAACGTAATACCTTAGTGCTCACGACGGTTTCAAAACGGTTCATCAATTATTAGTCGTAAATAAATGTTTGCCATTTACCTTCTACTAAACGGTAACAACACTACACGTGGAAGTTTATATTGTATGCGGTAGGTTGTTTGGTCAATCACCAGAGAAAATTGTGCGTGCGCGTGTCCGTATTACTACTTCGTGTCGGATTAAAAATGTCGCCGAGCTATTATTTAAATCGGTTCGATTCACGTGTCATTTCAAGGCATATGCACATAACAAATACTTGTGTTTGTCATCGAATAACGTACTTGTATTATGTCACAAAATATTATATACAGTTTTGACAAATTATTTTTTCGGTTTTGCAACTGATTTGGAACGTTCATTAAAAAAAAAAATAATTTTTTTTTATTCGACACGTTCGGTTAAGAAAATATACTAAAATATACTTGAGAATTTGTGACTATTTTCTACTATATACTATAAACCCAAAATCACAAAAATAATACATTTTAACTACGTATACGTTTTTAGACAACTAAGTTGTCATCTTCAGCGCCAACCAACTACTACTTGTAGTTGTAATTAGTAGGTAGGTTATAGGTAATAGTAGCTGGTTCGCGCTGAAGATGACAACGTAGTTGTCGAAATACGTATACGCAGTTAAAGTGTATTACTTTTGCGATATTGGGTTTATAGTGTATAGTATAAGACAATATAGAACGTATTATACTGTCGACCGATACGTTACGCTGCGGTACGCCGCTTACGCTACGAGAATAAAACGACTATTAACTGTAAACTGGGGGTCTCTATTTCACGTGTATAATATAATAATACTGACGTACGTGTTTTTATGGAAACGGTATTAAAGTACGTGTAATTAAAATACACATGTACATGTGTATTTAGAGTCCATATACCTGTGTACTCGTGTGATGTGTATTCAAAGTCCATGCTCAGTGGTGAATCTTTGAGTGGGGCAATGAGACATGTGCTCTCCTCATTGTTGTTTATAAATAAATAATACATAATACTCATTTTATTTTTTTAATTCGAAACCTTTTTTTTATAAAAAATTATAATGTGTATTAAATTATTTTATTTATACGATGGTATATAATATATTTAACATTTAATATGTAGTAATGGTGATAATTGTATTGTATTTAAAAATAATTTACACTTGGATGTTCACTAAATTCAATTTTTGCCGTCAAATACAAATTTAAATAAAGTATTCTACGGACTATTTACATGTAAATCAAAACAATTTCTTCGACAAATACGACCAAATCAAAACAATTATTTTAATTACAAATTAGTAAATTACCTACGTCATACATATTAAATATATGAATTATGAATATTTTCGTATTTAATTTTTCTTTGAATGTAAATTACAAAATAATAACAAACATTTTTTCTTAAGCTATGAATACAATATATGAAAATTAATATTAGAAAATTTACAAGAAAATTTAAAAAGAACTATGGAAAAGAATTAATAATAAAAAAAATGAATAAATTAAACAAAATCATTATATAATTATAAAAAAAATACACATACAAACGAGTTATGAAAATTTAAAATATAATAATTTAAAAATTCTCATAACTCACTTAAAATTTAAAATCTTGTAAAAACCCAACAAACATTACAAACACAGATCATGTGCTTATATTTAAGTATGATCGTATGTAAATTCACTCTAATATAAAAGCTAATAAAACAAAATCGGTTCTACTAACTAGCTTCCCTTCCCAAGATGTTTAATCATATTTACGCCTATGGCCCAGCCCATAAAATATATTAAAATTTTTAAATTAAAAATTAAAAATTATATATATATATATATTAAGTATAATACCTACATTACTAAGTAATGATACCGGAAAGAAAAAAGTAGAATCTTTTGAGACGTGGTGTAGGAGGCATATGGAAAGGATAAGTTGGATAGAGAGGAAAACAAACGAAGAGGTACTTAGATCTGTAAAAGAAAAACATACGTTTATGGATGTGATTAGAGCAAGGCGTTGGAAAACGGTTGGACACCCAGAAGAGTTGCATATATAATTATAGTAGGTGTGATAGACGGAAAGAAACTGCAAAAACACTCATAACTCTTATAGGAAAAATTAGAAGTTATGCAAGGATCAAAGCCTTCAAGGAACTTAAAGAAAAGACGAGCAATCGATCAGAATAGAGAATTGGAGTTGTAGACCGACCTTCGGGTTGAAAAAAATAAAAATAAAAATATTTGTATGAATTAGGCAGGTGTAATGTTATGGACGGGACGTGTACGCTACGCGGTGATAATGACGATGCGGTTAGGTACCGGTCGCAGGGAACGACTTTATTTTTGTATACAGTTTTATCTCGTAATAAGTTTCCTCGGGGGAAGCGATAATAATAAAAGCGTTCTCGTTAAAAGCCGAGTAACGGGACGAGTGTGTCTTCTGGGCGGGCGCGAGAGGGCACACTTTTCGAAAAGTATCGCGTTCGCGTAACAAGTGTCTATATCGTTCCCGCGAATAGCGAATATTAGATACTAGCGCATTAACCGTACAACACTTATACTTTGTAACAAGGGTGCCCGGCCTATCTACTGCTCGGTGGCGTAGTGGGGAGTATATCCGTAACGTTGAAATTCGAAAACGCGTGTAGGAAGGAAAATACAACGAATACGTGGATATACGCGGTCGTATTCCTTCTGGTAACGTTATAATTTTTGATAATATGTATGATTCCAAATAAATTCGTACAATACAATACATAAATTCAGTTTAATGAACGTAATTCGTTCAGGTCTTGGATCCGAATGAACAATAGACAAAAAGAAAAAATACATATATATATATATCGAACGTTATCAATATAAATGGGTCCCCTGTTGCTATACGGTACGCCACAACATACGTTAAAAGTTTGCCGTTCCAGCACAGATCTGCTGATGATAACCGTTCGAAAAAAGCAGAGTCATTAGGAGTATCCGTGGGAAAAAAATCGTCATGGGACATAATCGTAAATTGTACTATTACAATTAGTAAAAGGGATTGAAATAAACAAAACTCATATCGTGTTATTTATTTTGAATTAAAATTTTGCGGCACTATACGAATGAACATTTGAATGTATGATGTTACGTTGTTGATTGGCAGACGGGAAGGTACGGGGAAGCCGCCTATTATACGTCGCGCTATTCAGGCGTATACCCAAAACATTATTTACTACATCACCGCTGTGACTGTGGTCTCTCGTGATGATCACGACCGACGATATATTTTTATGTATACCCGAAGGACGATCATTCTGGTTCTCGTGTTCAATCGTTGTGTACGACGCGACCGCCTATCCGCAACCGGCCTGTCGTTACTGCCGGGCCGATTGCGCACGTGTGTATTCCGTATGATGTTTAACGCGCGTGGACGAGTTTTAAACGGGTCGTGGCTGAAAAAAAAAAAACAGACCGTATTGCGCGTACGTGCGCCGCGCCGGTATAATCGAACGGGCAGAACTTTAATTCCGTACGGTTTAAAAACGCAGTTGGCCGGCCGCGTCGCGTTGTCGTAAAGCGCGCGAGTTATAATGAGAGTAGTTATTTTAGTGTTTTTTTTTTTTTTTTGTACACGCGTTATCCCGTAATCGCTCCGGTACGTAACGACGCGCACATGTGGCCGCGCTTGTAAAAACGATATTTCCCCGATACCATTGTACGGTGCTGAAACGACGCGCGCAACGCTTCGAGACACGGCAGAATACAATATGCCGAATCCGCCGTGCCGCGCGTATAACGACTTTTATTTTTTATTTTTTTTTTTTTTTTAGACCATTGTACACGACGGATAATGTTATGCCGTCGCTAATTGCTTTGCCATTATTCGGGTCCGGCGTACGCAAACGAGTCACACGATGACAATGGCGGACGAGCGAAATGTGTCTTATCTGCGTTTACGCGCGTTACGTTCTCTGTACGACTATGCGCACGATAAGTCGAGTGGCGCGACCATCGCAACAGCCGGCGTTTGGACTGTTGATACCCGCGGACGAATCTCCGCCACTAACCACTAACGCCTTTACGACATCGTCATCGTCTGACGGACGCGCGCCGAAGCGTGTCGTTATAAATCGACGCGAAAATCGGGCGAATTGTCACAAATGGTCGGTACGCGGGGTCGGTCGCGCACGGAATTTCGCTACGACCGTGTGTACGCGCGTGCCTGGCGATTTCCGTAGACTGTCGCGCGCCCACGTTCTGTTGTAGCGCGTGTGTTACTGTTGACGTTCGCGTCGTTTGTGATCGTTTGTTCGGTTTCACATCGTTTTGCGAGACCAGACGCCTATAATCCGAATCTGTTTCGCACGTCGTCCGTAGTAACTCGCATAAACATTTATAATAAATAATACGAAAACGGTCAGAACAGAACGTAAGCGCTATAGCACAACATTTCTGGCACGACATTCTGATTTCGTTTGTTCTCCGCGGCAGTTTACGCGATTCGTTCAATCGCGGACGGCGTCATGTCTCGCGAACACGCTTGTCGGCGTTGTGTCTCGCGGTTTTACGTAACGCGCGTTTCGTATACACGCGCTGGGTTATTATTTATTTATTAATCGTATGGTAGAAATAATTTACCGCATAGTTTGTATAATATTAAAAAACAAAAATTAAAATTAATAATACAACATATACATAACTGTGATAAAACAACATGATTTAGATTCGAGAACATAGTATTTGGATAAAGAGTATAATGATCAAATAGCAAACGGTTAATAATATAACAGTGGTCTTTATAAAGGTTTAGGATTTAATGTTCTCTAAATCCAACGATTTAACCACACGTTCGAGTATCCGCGCGTTTCGACGTAACCACGTCTGTCCCGCGGCGCTTTATTGGCGAGGCCAGTTTCGTTTTGTATATACTGTTATGATTTATTCCGCACGGTCCGACGATAACGCCGATTTTATAATATACACGACGACAGACCGATAACGATTAACATTTCAACGCGATCCGTCGGCCACACGGGTACGCTGTAGTCGTGTAAAACTTTACGCGATTTGTAATTATTACAATTTTTTTTTTCTCGCGATTAAATAGAGATAACGGCTGATGGCGTGTAATTCAAGTCACGGTTGTGAATAATTGTATTTGGCATACGATTTCGAATTTTTTAGTGAAACCGTCGAACGAATTATCGGTTTGCCGTTGCACTTCTATGCGTTTCATACGCAGGTAGTTTTATCGCCAAATTGGATTTTCGATTTGCGGTAGACGCGTTCTAAATTCAACCGAAAATCGTGTGAAACTGTTTACCAAGGTCGAGCGTACGTACAACGACACTGTTCTAATATACCGCTGTGAATAAATCTCACTCAAAATCCATATATATATATATACACGTATAGACCGCGGGGTCGGAGGAACGGACAGTGTCGTCTCGAGGATGTAACATCATTTAGTTCCGTAAGATCCGCGAATGGGTATACAAACTTTATGTTTATAAACATTGGCCGCGCTGTAAGTGGCTATTATGTAATCTGAGATCATTGTAAACGTTTAACGGGCCATGTCGGTAAATCACAGTTCGAGATGACCGCAATACAACTAATTAAAAACGAATTTTTAATATGGCGTTATTGAATAATGAAATTGTTTTTTAAAATACGGTGCAAGTTTATATACGAATTTCATCGTTTCGATTTGTCGTGTCGAACTGGTCAATTGATGTTATACACATACACTGGGTTTTCAATAGTTTATCAAAATCACTTATTTCGATTACTATTTATATGTCTTGTGTCGTGATTTTGCATAATATTTTATTACATCGAATTATGATTATTGATCTTCCGTTCGTTTTGTGCCTTTGTGAACCAGTCATGACTTTTCGACCTTGCCAATCGTACAGATTATCGGTCTTTTCCAATAAACAACAGCTCTCGTGCGTCAAGGCTTTTAGTGAACTTTGGAAATTTCTTTTCGTGCCTTTTAAATTAACCCTCGATGCCGCCACTCGTCTGCAGATCCGCGTGTATCGATTTTCATATATACGAGTACGTATTCGACTTTGTGGAAAACTTAGTAGAAAAGCACTAACCCATTAGAGACATTAAAACTTTCACAAAAGGGTTCACCCCGCCGTTGGATAAAAGCTACTGCAGAGGCGCCCCTTCGCGCATACACGCACACGCACACGTATATATGTATACCTTTGTCATTGAGTGTAAATTTCATTCCGACGGTTCGTTTAACACACAATTTCGCCGTGCGCGTGTAAGAGAAACTAAATCTCCAATATGAAATCGTGACGTGTGAGCAATACGTATAATGTCAACGAACTGCGCCAATAATAATAATAATAGTAATAATAATAATAATCGTATTATTTTTCAGTCTGTATATTAAACCGACTTTTACTGGACCAAAAAACGTACTCAATATTACATTTATATATATATATATATACATAGGCACATTCGAAATCATATTGAAATCAGAACTTTTACATTTACGGTATTTTATTTTTCCCGTGAGAATATTTCATAAAAATTTTCGTAACACATATTAAATAACGTAATTTCAAAAGCGATTGTAAATTGAAAACAAAAACTCTGTGGGCTGGTCCTAGTCCAATTCGAAATAAACTAATATACTTTGATTAAAATGGTTTTTTTTCAATTACCAAGTTGAATATGAATTTATTTCGCTACAGTAATTTAAATTACTCCTAAAGCAATTAAAATGCATAAATTGGTAAAATTAAATTTTGAATAACAGTTTGATAATTAAATTTGTTTACTATATATTCGTATTTCAACAATTCGAATTATATATTTACATTTTCAAAGTTGTATTATTTTATTAAATATTATTTATTATTACTTTTTATTGTAAAACTCATTAATGAAAAATTGTTCAAATAAAAAAAAAATTATTATTTATTCCGATAGAATCAGATTGTAATATTTTTTTATCGCATTCCGCCGATTCTCACAAGTATAACTATAATCGTTTCAATATTAGCGATTTGTATTATTGTAATTATTATTGTGATAATTGATTGATTGACAATAATAATGCAATTCATTAAACGGATAAGTAGACTTTCAGTTATACGTTTTTGGATGAAAACTTAATGAATACGTGTATATGTATATAATTCGAATAATTTATACGCTACAAAAAGTCATAAAATTATATTCTTATATATATATGGTCGTACGTAAGTCCCAAACCATTGTAAACGTTTCGAGTTCGTCACAAATTATGTGCGTTGTTGTCTCGAACGCGTAAAAGTTTACCTACTTATATACATTTTATGTGCTTGGCAAAAACGATAAATTGGTTGAATGGTTTATTTCAATTTTCAAACTAAGGAAAGTTTCGACCATAAGTTATAAAATTTATGAATATTTATGCGTTCGTATGACCCTGGGAGATACTTCGAAGAAGAGCTTTTTATTTTTAAATTGTCTATGCAATTACTGTTTACTTAAAATGTTCTAGATAATGCAAATTACGTTACAATGGTACATTAAGTGTTTTTTGTTTTTGCGTGACAAATTATTTAAATACACTAAGGAAACAAGAATATTCATTTGCGTCTGTTACGCGGTCCCTATGTGTTGTACACACACACACAACTGATATAAACACGCGCGTTTTTCTAGAAAACTGTACGCCAACTAATGTATTTGTTTTGACTATACGCAATTCGATTCGACGAGAACGGCTAATTTCGCGGTCGCCGTAGACAGGGGAGACAGTCGAATCAGTACGTATCATTGAACGTAGAACACGCGATCGTGTTTCCGGGAGCCTTTTTTTTTTTCTTTTCGGTAGACTTTTTGGGCAAAGAAACACTATTGTGTCGTAAAAAAAAAAAAAAAAGTTGTTTGCGTTCTCCACACTCGCGGCGCATACACGTATGACAATACCCGAGAAACAACGCGTTGGTACCTTATAGTGTTCAAGGTTGAAACGATGGGTTTCGACTGGGAATTAATGCAGAACGTAATTTATACGACATAAGTTCGGCCTTCGACTAACACACGTGCGTGGGCGACCGTAAACAACGTGAATTTTTCGATACGCCGTGCGCCCGTCGCGTTCGAAATCGAAACCGTTTCGCCGCGAAAACGTTTACAAATGACATAATGCGTTTGATTAGGCGAAACAATTTTAAGCGTCCGTTCATCGTTTCGAAACACTGTGTTAAAAACGGTCGGTAATAAAAAAAAATAAACGCCTAACGTTGTTTTCGTTTTTCTTACGAAACGTACAATTTCAAAGAACGAACAAAACAGGATACGGGCGTAAGTCGCGATTTTATTCCCCGTCAATGTGTCGCTCGAACTGGCCGCATTGATTATTTGCGATTATTTAAACCCCTCTCTCTTCCCCCCAACCCCCGATTTAACAATACTACGGATGCTGCACGCAACGGCCGTAAGAACGCCGTCGAAAAACCGCTTTTCGAACGTTTTACGTTCAACGTAACGCCGCCGCCGCGTTTATTCGCGCGGGGCGTGTTACGTACCGTGTGTTTTTCGACGTTTTTATCGTTTCTCTGAACACGCGAAAATCGTTCCGTCCGGTCGGTTTTCTCGTTTTAAACAAATTTTATTACCGGCGGACGAGGTCGGACGGCGCCGATAGCGCTCGCGGCGATTCATCAACAACAACAAAAAAAAAATAAAATAAAATAAGGGAAAACGCGCACGAGCTGTCGTCGTCGGCGCCGCCGCCGCCGCCGCCGAATAGGCTTCAAGCGCACGACTTAAAAGCGATCAATCTTGTCGAAGCGAGAAAAGAAAAAGTAAATAAAAACAAAAATAAGAAAACATTTTGTGCGGTCGGGGGGGTAGCGAAGACGATTTTTCAACGATTCGTCGGGATGTATTCGTTATACACGTACGACGAGCTCGTAGTGCCGGACGGGGTCGCTACAGCCGCTCTACAGGATTTCCGACCGCGTGGTTACTGTCCGTTTTCGCAATTAGAGCATCGACCGGAGGAAGCGTAAATAAAATCGTGCCCGCGGAACGGTAATGCCGTGTATCGATAACGGAACGATCGAAATCATCGCGCGCGCGATCGATCCGTCCGCGCAATATATTTTTTTACATCTCGTAAAACCGGTCGTTGTACACGTCGACTCTTGAGAAAGTCGATTAATTTTGATCAATTTTGAATAAATTGATCCCGTTCGTGGATCAGTGTATGGTCCATATATCCTCATTCGTTTCTTCCTATCAACCGTAGCTCCTCGGTCTTCCTTAAAGACCCATACATTACTATCGATCTTCTCAGCGTGATTCTTCAGGACATAATAGCGCTTATTGCCAATTTGGATCCTTTTTTGTATCTCAATTTCCATATTATTTGATTAGGTAATCGCACAATTTTTTTTTGTTTTTTTTCTAAAACATCTATTTTGACGGATTTCGATTTTTGCACGACGTTTGTAAATCTCCGTAGTCAATATATGTAAACAACACTGTCGCTCGTACAACTAAGGCTTCGCGTAGTGCAAAGTCTAACGAGTATGCGTACACAATGTCAGCACGTTCGATCACTCGAGTCTCGAGTTATATTCGGCGTGTTCACGCTATCTCGCCAAATGTCGCGTTCGACTTTAAAATCGAAAAGACCTTTTGTAAAACGAATTATATGACGACAAACGGCAAGCGTTCGGCGACGAAGCCGCCGCATCTCGTATTTACAACATGCGCGCGGCGGAAGCGGTTTTGAATGACCACGAATTGGTTGGACGACGACGAACGAAGAACCGTGCGAATAATGAAAACGTTGCCGTGCAAGCGAGTCCCCAACTGCTCGCGTTCGCGATTCCCGGATCGGATTCACCGAACGCTCGCCGTATCTTGTGATGCGTTTCTACGAAATATGTTTTGAGTCGAACACAACATTTTATCGCGCTTCTTTGTTTCACGCCGCAAGCTCTTGCAAGGAAGCCCGCAGCGGAATACGACGACTCGAATGGCCGGACGTGCCGAAATTTCGTACACGTACTACGCGAAGCCTTTTAGTCGTACGAGTGATAGCGCTGTTTATATTGACTACACAGACGTTTAGTTCGGGAACGTTTCGGACATATCGAACATTGAATATACAACTATATCTGTACGCGGGGAACTTTTCTTCTTTTTTTTCTTTCGTATTTTTCGAATCAAACAGATCTGTAACGGATCGCTCGTACACTGACGACGTTTTCTTCTTCTCGTACCTAACAAAATGTAAATTCGAAATCGAACATTCCGGGACGCAAATACACCGCGTACACGCCTATATGGCATTACGTTTTATTGTGTTCGGTTCAGGCGCGCTGCGGCCTCGTTCGAAACCAACACGCGTCCTGCACGCGGTCGTTGTCCACGTAGGTGTGTGTCATCGGGTCCTAAACACGGGCGACGGGAAATCGCGCGGTCACAATGTTGGCGTATAAAATATACGGACGTTCGCGGGGGACCTTCAAACGTATTGCCTACCTTATTATAAGTCGTATAACCCGCGGGACCGTACTCAACCGTCGTCGCTATCCGACCAATTTGACCGCGCAAAGTGCGGGACGCGGCACTATATGCGTACACGCACAATGTGTTTCGAAAGGAGTTTCCGGCCGTTTGCTCGTTACTACACTAGACGGCTTCGGCACGTGTACCGCCTGTACACCATATGAATAGTATGTCTGTGATATTGTGTATAACCGATAGCGTCGCGACTTAAAATCCTTTAATCGTTTTACCGTGTTGAAAACGACGTGCGAGTGTGTGGGCGATTGTAGTGAAATCGTATGAATCTCTAGTGTCGATTGAAAATCAGGAGAACAGTCGAATAATATTCGATAATAAATTATTTGTATTTCATGTAAATAGTTTTTTGGATATGCGTTAAAAGACTATGAAATAAATACTAAAAATCTTAAGAAACGCATTTAATTCGAGCGATTACTTCTTTGCTTTCATTTCTTTTGTACCGGATCTCCCGCCGAAGCTTTTTCGGAGCCTCGTAGAGTACCTCTCGGCGTCGATTGTTCGATATTTTCGGTGAAAAGTCAACCGGGAGAATGCCATTCCGCCGACCCCGCGAAAGAAAGTCGCGGTGACTTTTTTTCTTCCGATTGTCACCGTCTCGCGCTTCTCCGCCGACGGAGATAACGCCACTTTTTTTAGTCCCAGTAGTGTAACGGGGGCCACGCAGGTTTCGTCTCCTACCTAACGCTCGAGAATCTGTCGGGGTTGTTAAACGAAAACCAACGTATTGATGTTTTTGTTTTTCGTTCGAGTCTAATCGATTTATTCACTTGTACATATAACGAACCGAAACGACGTTTGAACGTTATCGTGTTGTACACACGATGCAATATGTTCGGTAATGTTATTGTTTAGTACGTATTACGATTGAACGCACCACTTGTTGTACCCGCGGCTATTATTACATTACATGCTTATAAACGTAGGAATTGTTTTTGTATTAACACGATCGGTTTTCTGTTTGTAGATTCAAGTGCAGATATTTTCGGTTTTCAATAGATTTATTTAGACCGAGAAATCATATATATATATATAACGTATACCACACACTGGCTTCTCGGAGATTGGGCGAATCGGATTTACACGTTTAACAGTTATGCCGACATCGTTGGGACGGGCCAGCGCGCCGTAAACTATACTCGTACATATATATATATATAAAAAAAATAACGTGCAGTCACGCGCGATATCCTCTCCGCGCGGCGTTTGCGCCGTATACCGTAGTACCACGCGAGTAGCGAAATGGAAGGCCTGTACATATCGTCGTCCACGGCCGCGTCCACGAACAACAACGTGGAGGACGGCTCGCCGAAACAGAAATGGAACCTGACTATTCTGACGGAGACCGCGGAGGATTGCAGGGACGAGGACGGCGGAAAGCCGTCTGCGTCGTCGTCATCGTCGCCGCCGCCTCCGCCGCTGCCGATGTTGCCGCCGCAGCCGCCGGTCAGGAACCGCAGGAAGTCGTGGCAGATGGGCAGGCTGGACAAGAAGCGCCGGAAGAGCGTGTCCGTGCTGTCGCCCATCCCCGACGCCGAACAGCTGGACGCGAGTTACTACAAGTCCAAACGGCCCAGCTGGTGGAACATCTTCACGCCCGATCACTGGCCCCGGTAAATAATAACAGCTATAAACACTAATCCGAATCGTTCGTTTCCGACGTTGAAAATGTCGTTTTTTTCGAACCGTGTGTCGCGGTTTACATATCATGATCGCTTATGAAACTACGATCGAATTCCGATCTCGTTATCGTTGTTCCCACGCTCTTATCCAGTGGTTCTCAACCTTTTTAGGACCGCGACCCAAATTTTCCCCCGATAATCTTTCGTTACCCACCACATGGTTTTAAATTTACTAGATAAAAAAAGTTTAAAAAACATGAATTTGCGACCCACAGTTTGAGAAACGTTGCTCTATAACCCGTAAGCGTTCGAACACAATTATTAGCTGAGATCAGAGCTGTATTGTGTGTGATATATATATATATATATGTCACAAATGATCGGAATTCACCGACGTAACAATATAAAATCGACTCGTTATTATTATTATGGTCGTTATAATAAAAATATGTTCAGGCATAACGCATTTTTAAGCAATATATAACGTATTGTGTGATAATACGTATACACACGATTTAGAATCGTTATTGCTCTATTTATTGATAAATACAATAAGGTTATGTATAAGGTTTATTTTGTTTTTTAATTGAAATAATAATCAACAAGTGCCCCGTCCGCTATCGTTACAATAATCTCAACACGACGTTATCATTTCATAACGTTTAGGAAATTCATAATTTAGCGTTCGAATTTGTCTTTATACATTGAACGTGTTCAGATACGCTCGATAAAAACTTAAAATTTCTTATGAATACTTTACCGCCGATTATAAGTATTAAACAATTTTACGTACCATTCGGTTTAAAAAAATATACAAATATAAATAATACATCAATTATTACTAAAATATTAAAAAAAAATTTATTTTTTTTTGTCTTAAATGGACTAATCGCTAAATCGAGGTTCTATTTGTTTATTCTTTACATTTTTTTTTTTATTTTGAACCATTATGCATCGCATTTTATGTTGTGCTGTAGGATAGAATACGACCGAACAGAAAAAATATACAAATGCGTACAAATGTGAATTATTTTATATAAACGATAAGTTTAATGAGATTTAAATTATAGTCAAAATGTGTATATATATATATGTATATATTTAAAGAAATACAAATATTGTGAACTTTTCGGCAGCGAAGAAACAATTTTAGTGAAATATGAAGTAAATAAATAAATACACAGTGTGAGAGAAATTCATATGTATATTTATTATCGTACGTACGATATGTAACGAGCAATGTAAAATATTCTATTACGATTTAACAGTATTATCGAATACGCGTAGTCGAATGGCCTACACACTACATACGCGGCCCGTGCAATTCCGCCCGAACGTATTGTACAATAATATTTACGTTCAAATAACTGTGCGATATTAGAAAAATGTGTTAGCACAAAAAGCACACAGCAGTGTATTGTTACTGTACTTGTTACCGATTGTCGACCAATTTATTTTCCCGTAATATAGCATATACACTCCGACAGACGATTTAAAACTATACATGTATACTTTGATCGGTCGTACACGACACAAGACGGCACGATATAGTACCTGGAGGTGTTCTAAGACCGGATAGTTTGTTTAGGTCTTGTGTCGGAGGGGCTTGGCTTCTTGACACGTAATTGTTTTCTATATTAAAATTTGGTTTTTGAAACTCGTTGAGTGGGACAGTAGTAATGAGCGAAGGAGATGTAGGCCCAAGCGATTCTTTTGTCCAGATGGACTCCTAAGTATTTAGTTACGAGTTGAATCAATAGATATATACAACAGTAGCACGCACAAGTATACACATTTCGTTTTCGGTTTATTGAAAATATAGCCGCGCGAGTATTATTGAAGTTTTACATTGACTTTGAGTTAGAAATGATTTAAAGGACGGAAAATACAAGAAGCCTGTCTAAACTCGAATTTGAAACGTTATTTTGCGAATGACTTAATGTTGATAGTTCGGAAGTACTGGGGACAGTCTTCGAATTGACGGTTAATATTTTGAAAGAAAAAAATTCACATTTTCTCGCGTCGGTTTCGAATCGTTTGTATTACCATAGCGGACCTACACTTACACAAAACGTCCGGACCACCGAATTCGGGTACTCTTCGTCCCTATTTACAAACAAACGGTATTACGTAATAAATCATCGTGCCGGAATTCCGTGCGAAACGCGTTTTAGAGTCGAAACCGTGAAACGGCAAATGACGGCACGCGAGAGATTAAAGGGAATCCCTTTGGATGGAGTTTCGAATGGGATTTTTCGTAGTGTCGAGTTGCCATTTCGTTTACTGTCGGGATTTATAAATCCGTACGCGTTATTAGTCACGTACCGCGTGGTTCCGGTTAATTGTCAGACACTGGTCTCCGACCTATGGCCCGGCTCGGCTGACTTTTCGTAATACACATGTACATAAATATATCGATAATATTGAGATATCAATGATTTTTTCCCCTTGGTAAAATTACGGTTTCGGTCCGCGCGATACCGAAACAAGGTTCCATCGAGTTGTGTCCCGCTCCTTTAACCAGGTAGTATGAATTGGGTCCCAGGGCTCTTGCAATGGTACTTGAGTTGGGTATCCACTGTGACTGGGTTCAATGATGTGAAAACATAATCAAGTATTATACATATATTACATATTCAAATAGGGTTAAATCTCCACTGGTGTACAAAATCATCTGTTCTTGCAAATCAGCATAATGTCAATAGTTGGCGTCGTCAATAAAGCGTAAACATGATTTTGTTCCAATTCGATTGGTGCTTCGTCATTAAAAAACTCAAGTGGTGGGTAGGAATTTAAAAGACACTCGTTTTACATATTCAAATAGGGTTGTATGTCCACTGGTGTACAAAATCATCTGTTCACGCAAAAACTTTTCTTTTTCGGTCATTTTGTTGGATTGCTGAGGCGCTTCGACGCGAATTCGAATATGTGTTTCGCTGCTCAAACCTAATCTATTCACCTGCGGACCCAATTCGAGGTATAGGAAACAACACACGCGGACCCATCTCATGTTCTGCGCCATCTCATTAAATATCCCCGAAACGTATCGCAGATCCGGTCCGCTGTAAAAAATAATAATAATAATAAAAAAAAAGGTCGATCACCGCCCTCGCGGCAGATTGTCTCGACGTTCGACCGACCGATGGTTGTTCTCAAACCGTCCCGCCGGCAGTCAACGGGACAAAACACGTGTGCGTGGACACGTTTTTTCCGATGTTGGAAATGTGGAGGTCGCGGGCACGTTCGATTTGCTAACGGCGTCATCGCAGTCGTTGAACGAAAATCTCTTTCCTGGGTCCGAAAACCGAATCGGTTTCGCAGTTGTAAGATTCGTTGTAATCGCCAGCAACGGATTCGTTTTAAAGTTATTGAAACTATTGTACGTCGGTCCGATGATATCGTGTTTACCGCGAATACGGTTTCCCGGAGCCGCGGGGGTTTCGTCGTATTCGTGTTACACTCTTTTTCGGCAAAGCGCACGTTTCGTTGACGTTTTTCTTTATCTCTCTTTTTGTCTTTAAATCCTTGACCTATATATTTTCCGGGCCGTCGGAGAGGAGGGTCGGTGACGGGGAGGGTAAACGCAGCCTTGGACCTGTAAGCGTGTTATCGTTTATCTCTGTATATCTAAACGACGGTTTACAACGAACGTTTACGGTACCAACGTTTTCATGGTTTATATATACATTTACGGTTCCGCGAGTTCTGTTCGAGGCGTTAGGTAATTTACAGACAATTCCGATCTTTTCGACCGGTTCGTCGCCGTCCGATTATGGTTTTTTTTTTTCTATTCCCCGTATGTATTCACGCGGTGCGGTTTTCGGAATATCTTACAAACAACAAACGAACGACGTACTGACAGAAAAGCCATTAATACAAAGCACTAATCTGTTTTTCGGATAACATATTTATTAGTTTCAATCGATATTGTTGTTTTTTCGATTTTCCTACCGTATCGTTTATCGTTGTTGTCGACTTCGTAGGGTACTATCAATTCGTATAAATATATACGATTATATATATATATATATATTTATACGCGTACGTCTAACGGAACGCCGCCAAGTGCCAACGATATGAAATCAATTAACTGTATATTGTTTTCGTCCGTCCCGAAGCATTTCAACAAAACGTCGAATTCGCGTATTCGTTTTCGTTGTTTTTAAACACATCGCGTACAACTCGCGCGTTATATACGTTTACGTGGAATTTAATGTTGTTCGCGCGTTCATTTTGTCCGCATATACCGCGGTATCCCCGAGTTATAGTAAACCATAAAATTATTTGCGTATTAATTACGCTTTCGTTGTGTTCGTTTTTTCGCGCGTACATATTGTTTCGGTTTATCTCTAAAAACTACAATGGACGATACTCGCTAGCGCACGCGAGAAATAAAAACTGAAAAAATCACGCGCTATCGCCACTCTGTACGAGATAATTATTCCAAGCATAATTCCATCCGTTTGTCGCGTACAGTATAACAATGATCGTTTTTTTTACTGGTTTTTCTTGGCCGTCCGATTTGCTTGTGCTATATATTATTCTATTCATAAAACATATTACGTCGAGCTAGCTACACACACACACACATTTATATGTATATATTGTTTAGTTTTTATATGGACTTTCGTAGTACTTTCTGTTCTTTTATTGCGCTAAGAGCTCCGCCGACTCAAATATATACATATATTGTGTTTGAGACTCTGAAACATTCTGTACTTAAATATTTCACTACAACACTGCACTGACGTTGTGTCAAAGTTATATTTCTATTTCATAAAAACTTATTCAAAAGACCATTTATTAAATTTCGAATACCATTGTTTGCGCTAGTGTGCCTGGAACTAGATATCTTCTGTACGGAGTAAAAAAAAAAACAGATGTCAACGATTCGTTTCTCTGACAAGAACGAAATACCCGAGCAAAGACGTCGAATTGTTTTCGACTCTCTGGCCGTATACACGTTTCCGCGAAGATTATCTAGTTGGGCGTGTTGGTATATTACAACAAAACCGCACAGTCCGTTGTTTAGAATGTAGAGAACGTATTTTCCGAAACGACGAAATCTGAAATGCTCGCAAAGCATAAAATGTTATACAAGTAGTATTATTCGATTTTAATTCGCTCGTATTGCATCGCGAATCAAAGTCGTGCTTATTTTTTTGTCTCGTTAAAGAACGTTCGGTCGTTTATAAATACGTTTATAAATATAACGCCTCCGTCATCCGAGTACGAAATATTGTGCGCGAGTTTGCGATCGCTGTCGTTACGATTTCGGTTTTTGTGTTGCACGCCGCCGAGCTGGAGGTCACTTTGGCTTCGCGAAACGTGTGTGGGGGGTTCGTTGTGCGTTGTACGGAAACGCGCGACTTGTTTATCGCGTACGGACAGTATTACGGTTCGCGCGCTTACCGAATCTAACGAAATTATATATTATATTAAAAAGGAGACACGCCGTAAACTCCGAATTTCGTTCGCACGACCTCCGGAGGTCGGGATACGTCCTTATGCGCGGCGTCGTGTTCATTTCCCCGTGTTGTCATCAATTATTGTATCAGGAAATCGAAAACGGGTACACCGCGTGCGCAGTACGATCGTCGAAGACACTTGACGACCGTACAGTGTTCAACGCCGAAACGCTCCGACTTGGGCACGTCGTGCCAGGACGATAATAATGGATAAATGAAACGGAAAGAACGGACGCGACGAACGTCGGGTTAACCGCCGCCGCCGTTACTTATATTAAACGGTCAATTAACTTTCGTCGGGAACAAAAACTTTTATTATTTAAAATACGGCATGTCTACGATGCGGTCGTATACACGACGTTGGCACGGAGACGTTCATATGTATAGGTACACACGACGGCTCTGCGTATGGCCAGTTCTTTGGAAACACCCTGCACGGAAATGTCTTAGGTTTTAACGCGATCAAATATTGTGTACTTAATGACCCGAAAGTATTAATTGTTTCAATTTTAGTTATTTTTTTCTTGAAATATTTTATTAAACTAAATGTGTAGTTAATATATATAGTTCTAATTGAAATTGCCATCTCGATGAAACGGTAAAACGCGGTTATTTCGTCGTTGTCTTTCCAGAACAAAACTAATAATTATCATTTGAAATTAATTTAGAATGTGAAATTATACCGTTTTACGTTGAACGTTTAAGACTAAAACGAGTTTAAATAATAATATACCGAGAGTATCTTTATACATTTCTTTTTCAGTCAATTTCAAAACGAATTCCTGGATCTCTTCGATAGTTCGCATATATGTAGAAATTTAAACGATATATTAAATATAATTTTGTTCTACGAACATTGCACGGACTTTGCGTAGTTGTAGTCGTTTCGTAGACGCCGATCGTGTCGCTATAGAATACGATTCGTTACAATAACAAAACGTCTTGTAATTTACTATTTTAGGCGTTATAAACCGTACGCGCGTAACGAAATGATATGTATAATAAAACGCGGAGATCGTGTGCTTTTTCGGGGTGGTTGAAGGGCGGACGTTAAAATGATACGAATCGGTCTTGTTTTATTTTCCGAGTGATCATCAACGCGCTACGCCGAAAACGTGTGTGCGTATAGCTCGCCGCTGGAACAGATCCAAGACACCGGTGGTTAGGTTAGGTTAGGTTAGATTAGTTAGGAAGTCGCCTCGCACACGGTAACCGTGTCCGGCGGCCGTCCTCCTATCGGCTTCATCCGCCCGTCCTTTTTAAGAATCGTTTCTTTTATGGCATTTCGATCGCATTGTTCGAAATCGAGTTTGATTTTTCAGACGTCCCAGTCACGATGTACGTACGCTAGTCGTTCGGTTTACCTGGGAATTCGATCGTTTCCAACGGCCTCGCGAAATTGAACGTCGAACGATTCGGTTGTCTTGTGTGCCTACTGCAGGATTTCTCCGATTAGGAAAACCCGCTAAAATGTTGTTGCCGATCTCGTTTCGACCGTTTCGAAAATAAAACAGAAAATTATTCACATATTAAACGATATATAGCGTTATACCGAATATATTAATATATATATATATTCAAAACGTTATGACGTTTACTAGACGTTGAATATTGAAATAAGTGTACAACAGTTGACGATTAATATTATATACTTGTTCGGTTTTTCTTCTTTTTTTTTTTAAATCTGTTCATACGGAAAGTTGATTTAAACCGAACTACAACTTACTTTAATGCATAATGTTAATTATTTTCAACATTTTTCAAAATGCATATTTCTAGTAATGAAATTATAATCAAAACTGAAATGTTCACTCGATGGAGTTAAAGCATTATTTCACGCGGCGTAAAGTTCATTCGCAGACGATTCTCTTTTCACTTCGTGTACACAATCATTGAGGACTATTCGAAGTGGCAAGGACCGCACATTTTAATTAACGTTTACTGATTAATAAATCTTAACATAACAGTACATCCTACGAGAAACACGATTTTAGGATAAATTCATTTTCGCACAACCGATAGTTATGTCAGTGATATAAACGTGTACAGCAAAAATGATTAATATTTGTTATTATCGACACGTTTCGTCGACCCATAGTCCGTCATTATGATATTTATTCAAGCGTTCAAATACCGTAAACGACGTACGTAATTACATAATAAATGGTGAAGAGTATAGTTTATTGGTAAATCTCCGAAGGATCTATGTTTCCGTGATTATACCCGTGATTGTATCGTTCTGTCGAATCTCGTCAAATATTTTTGTATTACATAATTTGAGAGGCCCGAAAAATTTCACAAGAATAATTGTCAAGAGTCCAAATCCGATAACGAATAACAACACGAATGCGTTTCTGCAGTTTTCGCTCTGTTGGCCAATTTTTTGTTTAAAATTTAGAAAGTTCAAACCGTTTCGGTAGAAAGGCAATTTCGTTTTCATGTCATAGCCCGCACTCTATAAAATCGTTATTATTTTTATAGCAAATCTATCCGGGCTTCTCTTGAACGTACGCTATATTTAAAAAAATATATAATTGCACGTTTTTTTTTTCATTTCACACATCCGTTTAAATGGCTACAATTTAAAATAGCATACAAAATACAAATATGTACAATTTTAATATCATTTGTCTATCGATTTTACGCATCTAATACGTTTTACTAAATATACATTCATCACAGATCGTTTCGAAACGCGTGTTGGAACTATTTTTAGTTAAACACGTTGGTGATTATGTGACATAATTATAATAATAACGTTAATTATTATACAATGCAGGTACATACAAATTGTCAGTATAATTGGCTTTCTAAAGAAAAATACAACGCCGTGAAACGTGTAGTTGCGGTTCATAAAAACCGTATTGTTCGTTATAAAGGATGACATATATGTATGTATATAAATAGAGTTATAAATGGTATTATGTATATAAATATATAACAGGCGAACAATTAAAATCATTAACCATATTGTTGGATTTCGTATGAAATTTCAAATTGCCCGTCGATTTTTTCGTTGGAATTACTATATAACGTCTGTATACATCAATAAAAACTGGTATAAAAGTTAGTTATACGAAAGAATGAGAGAAATTATTCAGAGTTAATCAATCACATTTTATCGACGTTGTCACGGGTGTTCGTGCTTCTATAAATGAAAGACTTATCGTTTAAAAAAAAAAATATATATAAAAAAGTTAATCAGTACGAAATTTACCCGCGAGATCTGTTCTTGTCAATCTATTAAATTCCGAGGACGAAAAAAAAATGTGTATACATAGTGTTAAATAACAAAACATTAGTCGTAAAAGATTACACCAGTTAATATTGTTAAGTATTATTGCGACTTATTATTATTGTTAAGTAATATTCAGTTTAGCTAACTAAAACAATGTTACTGCAGTTTTTATAGATTTAGTTGCTCGTAACGGATAGAATGTTAACGCAACGAATTTGTATAAATAGCAGAGAATTCGACAGTTATTAATGGAACTAGGATTTTATAGGACGTTACTTTTTTTTGTTTTACGTTTTCTACATTTTTATTTTGAAAGTTTTCAATAATTTCAAGAAAAATAATTTACATCGAAAATTATTACAAAATCAATTTCGTGTAATAATAAATATGACGGGTGTAAAAAAAAAATACAAGTACCTTGTAAATAAAAATAATTATTTTTTAGTACGTAATTCAATTGTTTTTGGTTTTAAAATTACAGTTTTTAATTAGATAATTGTTTGTTAAAAAAAAAAATAGTTCTTAGGATATTACATATGTCATATGTAATAAATTGCACATTGTCCTGACGCGTTCGTCGTATATAATAATAATAATAATAATACGCGATGATGTAAATAATTCATCGCGTTTATTACCAACGTCGTACTAAATTATCTACAAAAGAAAATTCGCGAACGTTGTTTTTTAGTGGCGGGAAATTTTGAGACGGATTCATGACTTCGGGTCGAAATATTTTTGTGTTTTCATAATATATGTAAAAGTTTAAACGCACCACCTCGAATAGGTATGTTAATAGGATTTTATTTTTGATCTAATTGAACAGTGTCGCCTCGGTATCCCCACACGTCCATTCTTGTGCTATAACCCACGTACACAAAAAAACTATTTTAATCTTATACTCTAGTATTTTTTTTTTTTTTTTTAAATCCGGACGAGCGAGGATGCAAGGAGGTGGTGAACCTATACGGCCTCGGGTGCGCTTATCTAGTCGGGTTCGCGGCGCGGGATAAACGAGACGTACTCGTCTTGTGTAGACGGGCCATGTGATCGCGCGATTTCGCGAGACGCGTCCGCCGGCCGACGAGAAAACAGCAATTGAACGAAATCCACTCGAATTCGGTTTCACGGTGTCAAACGCGCACGTTTTAACCGCATCGACAAAACAGCTGATGACGGCGGCACACCGTTTTTCGTACGGTTCGGCCGGTCGCGCGCGCGCGCGCCGCGCTCGACGTACATTTACGCCGCGACAATCCCGCGTTCTCTGCGCGTTAAATTCAGTAGCGAGCGCGAGTGTCATCGCGACGGTAATTTTTTTATGCGGACGTTGTTAACCGTGGTTTCGGCGTACGGTGGTTTTTGTCGGTTTTTCAGCCGATTTTTTTGCTGCTCCGCCGCGCCCGTGCACAGACATGTCGAGACTGGACAAATTGTTATCCAACAGGTAAACGCAAACGTTCACGCGATTCGGCGTTTTTCGTTTTCGCGGTGGAAATCGCATCGCTCGCTTCTCCCCTTCGACACGGGGACTCGTTCGGCGGCCGCACGACGTTGCACGCACGCAGTTACACGGAGTCGGTTCGACCGTCGGCCCGGAGTGATGGGTTGGGGGGGGTGGCGGTGGTGGTGGTGGTGGTGGTGGTGAGGGCGGAAGGGAAATAAAAAAACAATGCGATAATAATTATTATTGTCGTTTTGTCGGCGGCACACGCGCGGCTAATTGTTGGTAAGTAACAACAAACACGTGTCGCGCGCGTCGTTCGGAATGTTGTAATTTTGTATTGTTCGTCTCGTCCGCGCGACGACCTCAAACGACCGACCGACCGTTTTGCGTGAACGTTACGCGGCTTTTTTCGCGCGACAACGACCGTTAACAGAACGACGCACGTCTCCCGTCCGGTTCCGCTCTGGTTTTTTTTTCCATTTCCTCTACCGCTCCTCGCCGAAACGTTTTCCGCCGGACGACGGCCGCGGGGGTGCGTCTTCAAAACGATCGCGCCGAGACGTTTAAACGAGACAACACACTGCGTTCACGATTTTTCTCGCGCGGACAACGCACGCGCGTCCGGAATGTAATTTTTTTATCGTCCGTCTCGCGTGAACGTACGCGGCCTTTTTTTTGCTGGACAACGTTTTTCTCGCGAGCTCGATTTGAATTCGTCGCACGAGTCGCCGCCGCCGCACAATAATGGCCATTAATTGAACGCGCGCAAACGACTTCTTCCGTCTGGTTCCGGTTCCGGCGTCTTTTTCTATTTTTCTATTTTTTTTTGCCGACTGGTGCGTTTTTAAAACGATCGCGCCGGAATGTTTGAAACATTGTACACGATTCTTCTCGCGCGAATGACACAAATACGTACTACTACACGGCCGCGCGCGATTTTCTAGGTTTTTTTTTTTCCAATACCGCATTCAATATTATCGTGAAAACGGATGTTCTTCGGTCGGTAATATTATACTGTCGAGTTCGTGTCGTATATATTGTTATAAGTAGAGTTAGGGTTTATATCCTACCATAAAAAAAAAAAAAAAAAAAACCTACGAAAAATTACGTATATAATACGGTTAAATAAATGCCCGTACAAATGTATTTGTGAACTGTGTGACTTAAAATGTATTTAATTTATAATATATAAACTATATATATATACATATACGATCAAGTCGACCCGTTATCAATACACAAAATACATCGTTACTAGTATAATAATTGTAAATGTAATCAATAATATGACATTGAAATTACAACAAATACATTAATTCGTAAAATTTTTAATCTCCGATGCAAGTGAATCGGAATTCTACGTCGTCTCATTTAGCTATCTTTTGGACTGACTAAAAAAAAAAAAAAAACAAACAAACAAATATTGAAAATGCGACAATATCCTAATTTTAAACAAATAATAATTAAGATTACGTGTAAATAGAACGATAAGTTATCGGCTGAATTGTAGGCGTGCATGACCTAATAACGATAGAAAAACGTTTCGCTGTGCCCGTACAATTCGAGTTAGTGCAATCATCAAGCGAATGTTCGTCGCTAACAGGATTAAAATTTCCTTAAAATTGAACAGTTCACGGTAGTTTGTCTTTCTTTATTGTTTTAATTTTGTGATCTCTCGAAACAACGAAGTGTAGTGTTATTAGTAATGTGTCGTTTTCTTCCCTTTTCATTGATTTTTATTTTTATTTTATTTTGCATATTATTTTTCACAGTTGAATTTCATTATTATTTTTTCGTACAATAGTAGTTGGATTCATTAGCCGTCGTCTAGCTGAAGTCATTATTTCTCGTCTACATTAAATAACTGTTTTTTCATTAATAAACGCGAAATAAATTGATATTTAAAAATATTTGCACACGAAGAAGAAAAATAAAAGCAGGATCATGTCGCATATGATTATCGATCATTCCTTAATCTCTGTTACCTGCACGCCCTGTATACGATAGTGTTCTATTTCGATAAATTGAATTGGCCAAGTCACATTTGAGATATGCTCAGTTGATTGATTAAAAATATATCCGTTTAATTGTCATGTAAGAAGTGCAATATGTTTTGTTCGAAAATAACGTATCGAATTTTTAAATTCCTAGTCATTTCTTGATTTTAAAAAGTGATTGGTTTCGTTTATTGGAAAACTCTGATTCGAGCAATGAAAGCGTTCCGAAAGTTTCACGTTGTATGGTTTCGTTTTACAATGCTGAAACATGGCCAAATAAATTTTATTGTTTTTCTTCCAAAAACGCATCAAATTTTATTAACTTTTAACCATTTATTATTTGGTGTGCGTACGTCCGACTCGTAACCTCTATATAATAATAACCTAATAAAATCGGCAAGGTATGATGTCTGTTCGTTTTTCTTTTTGAATCATCAAAAATATTGTGCACGTTTTAATCAAAAAGTTTTTAGTTTTATGATCGTCGATAACATTTTTTTTTTTTTTTGATAACTGTGTTTAAAAAAAAAAAATTACGTATGATAAATGTACATTTATTTATACTGACGTACATTTTGAAATGCGTTAAGAAAATATAGTTACGAACCGTTAGGAAAGCATACGATAATATATTTATTGTGTATATAATATTCGTGCCGAACGGACGCGCATTATCTTACGGGGAATAAAACGAAGCTTTCTTCGAATCGATGACGAGAGCTCGCAAAAGATAAGGTTTCGGATTAAAATCTGGAGAACTCTGCCCTGCTCGAGAATTAAAAGCCTTGGCAATTTATGAAAAAGGAAACGTTTTACTCGTATATATATGCATGTATATGTATATGCGTGTATAAGTAGACACGCGTTTTCCGAGCAACGAAATTCTCCGAAATCAGCGTTCAAGCGCATATTCGTACGAATCGGCCGACTCGATACGTTTTGTGTAAAACGGGATCGGCGTACGATACGATAATTATATAGCGACGTCGGTCTTTATCGTTCGCGGAAATTCGAAAACGCTCAATAAACAATAATAATACACGGAGTCTTAAAAGATCCGGGAAAAATGAAGGGTGGAACGTGTCCCGTGTTATTATTAGACAACGGCGGGGAAGATTTTCCGTGATCGGGGATCGGTCGCCGCGGCTCTCTAGAATCGCGTCGCGCGATGCGACCCCGGGGATGCGTTTCGTTTCGGACGGTTGGGTGGTTACGCACGTTAAGAACACGGAAAGTAATTGTCGTTCGGAACGGGCGTGATGTCTGGAATCGGCCGGGGTGGTCTCCGCGGCGTGGTGAAGTCGTTAGGTTAGGTCGTCGTTGCCGAGCCGACTCGTGCCTCGCGGATACGCCCGCGAATAGCGCACGACCGGGGGCCCGCTTGTGCGATAAAACATCATATGACGATGACGTCGTCGGGTGACGAATTAGGTAGGCGCGTTGCGCGTGCGCCGCCCGTAGCCGCTGGATTCTCTTGACGTTCAGTTACGGACGACCGCGCGCGCGTGTACGCAATCGTTCGTTACGGCCGCGTTCGCGTTCAGTCTGTTTAACACACGTATATCTATTTGTTCGTTTATTAGACATGCGTCGGACTTCAGTCGAGTGAAACGGCGTTTGTTGTTCTTGTGTTTCTTTTCGCTTTATTTGTTTTTTGTTTTTTGTTTGGAATGTGCGAGAAAAAATCGAACGCTTATGGTACATTTTTTCGATACCGTTTTCTTCAATTCGGGTAAGAACGACACAGTCGATTAGCTTTTAAAATTCGTTGACCTTGTTTTCGCCGTCGCGAGTAGGAGGCGTGCGGACAAATGTAATTGTATGCGTTTTCTCATGTTTTATACATATTTATGACGCGCGTACAACACACACCATCGATACGTTCGAATGAACGAATGTCAAACACGATTTTCGAGCGGATTACGTTCGTTTTATTTTTCCAAACATTTTTTCATTTTTTGTTTCGAGTCCATTCGAATGCTAAACCAACCGCGGGTAACGTTACAATTATATATTGTAATTTATTTCTCTCCCGTACGCGGTAAATAACGATTTTCGTACGTGTACTTGTGAAACAAAACTGATTATCGTGTCGTATAATTTGAATTTGTTTTTTTTTTTTTTTTTGTTGCGGACATTAGTTTACAATCGAAAAAAATTGTTTGTTTGAAAAAAAAAAAATGTTATCTTTTAGAAACACTTCAAAAATGTATCGAAATCGTTATTGCGCTTAGGCACATATACCCGCCGTATACGGTTATCCGACTGCATTTTTCGAGTGTGGCAACGTTTATGGGACCGTTATTATTATTATACGTTTGCGCAATCGACGGAATGTCGAAGTAAAAACGAAAAAAAAAATATAATATACAATTTGTTTTTTTCTTTTAAATTTTATTGTCGCAATTGTTTACGTTTTAGATATAAAAAAAAATAATAATAAAAAAAAAAACCGAACGACTTCGCGTTAAATTATTTACGAGCGTGCGCCTAACACAATCGCGATAATTAAGCAAACGAGTAGAATTCGTTCCGGGGGGGGCCGTTAGCCCCGGATAAGGTGGTTACGCAGACAATACGCTCGGGAATCGTGTCTCCCCGCGTGTTCGAATTCCGTACGTACCGAACGAAGAAAAGTCATTGCGAAAACCGTAAGACGGACTGCAGTCGTCGAATCGTATACGGGAAAAAGCGGCCGTTAGTGCGGTACGCGTGCGCGCACATTATCGTTTTTTGAAAAACGAATGGTGGGGGAAAACGAACGTGATAATTATTGTTTCCGCGGCGCCGCGAGGTTTTTTGTTGTTGTTGTTGTTGTTGTTCGTATGACCGCCGGACGCGGATAACGAAACCGTGTTGTATTGGGTACGCGTGTCGACGGCCACGTAGGTAACCTGTCGCGGGCGATATGTGATGAAATGTTATGCTATCGCGTAATTATCATTATTGTCGTTATCTTTATTATTATTATTATTATGAAAGAAAAAACATACGTATTATTAAATATTTCGAACGACAATCGCGCGCGGGGAATGCCGTTTTCATTGACCGAGAGATCGCCGCCTCGCCCAGGTCGGCGCGCGTCTGTGCGACACGTACGCGTGTATATAACCACATTTCCCCTCGGCCCCTAACCAATGTCCTACGTGATGACCCGCACGCCGTACACGAATTCCTGTCGATTTCCCGCGCTCGACACATTACGATATCGTGGTGTTGTTATAATTGTCGGCTAACGGTAAGTCTCGCTTGTCGTACGAACGAGACGTGCGGGGGGCAGGACCGTATCGCGAGTCCTCTTCCCGAGGAGTCGTCGGCGACACAGTTTGCTGGGAGGGATGGGGGATAGCGACGATTTCACACACGTATCTGTTCTCGTCGATCGTATTGTGGGTGCCCCGTGACGTTGTATTTAAACTGTTTGGTACTCGGCCGTTCGATAACGGCGATAACTTGTCTGTAAAATAATCCGTAGTGAATGAAATGGTATTTTCAGTTACAACGAAACGATCAGACTCGTTTATTGTTCGTGCACGTAAAAACATACGTGGAGCCGAGAACCGAAAATCTCGCCGTGTCCGGAAGCGCGCGTGTTGTGCCGCATTATTGGCAAAATGGACTGTTGCGGTTTGTTTACCGCGCGATCCGTCGCGGCTTCGATTGTCGCGGTCAGGGTCGGCGCGGTGACAAGACGACTCGGGCGACCCTCCAGCCCACCAGCCTTAGAGCGGCAAACCGTCCGTTTGAAATGCGTTTTAAAAATTGATCTTGATTCGTTTCAAGTGTAGTACATTTTAGTAAACAACGTTTGAAATGAAAACGTTATAGAGGTAATTGAAAGATATTTTTGTTACGTTAATATTGTTATCTACACGTTGAGTTGAATTGTCGCGATTAATAATAGAAATAAAATATCCGAAATTTTTCTGAATGACGTCTATTCGTGCATGTGGATTAATCTGTTAGCCGTTAAACTCAAAACGTGATATTTTACGGTATTCGCGACCAATATTTTAATTAGTCTTCAAAAACGTGGAACGTTTTCGTTGTTACAATAAAATGCCAAGACCTGCTCGTTCGCGTTATATTTCACGAATAAAAACGTGAGCGGAAAAAAGTCCCCCCGAATTTGGGCTTTAGGTCGGCCCGAGGCGCGATTACACCTCACGCCTAGTGCGGATGAGGAGTGTGCGTCGTGTGGTTTTCTGGCGTTCGACCGAACGGAGTCGGAGTCGACGCGACCGTGACGGAAAGACGACGGCGACGGAACGAGAATCGGGACTCGGGAGCCCGCGCGGCGTCGATAAGTTAAACGCAGCCGTCGTGCGCGGTCGGTATCGGTGGTGAACTGCGAAACGCGGCGGACGTCGGGAAGGAACCCCCCGGGATAGCGGACTGTAGTGGGACGTTTTCTGGACGTTTCGCGACACGTCACGTCCTTCCGAGCCCGTCTCCGGCCTACGACGATAACGATTGAACGATAACGGGAAGATTTTTCGTTTCGCGTCGTCTTCGATCGGCTTCCCCGGGGCTCGCGCGTCACGGGCAAACGTAACACGACGGTCGCGTCGGCCGGCCGGTGGAGGAGACGCGCCTTATCACGATTCGGGTCAAGGACGGCCGGCGGTAACGATATTGTAAAGAGTCGCTTTATCCGTCTCTCTCACTCTCTGTCCGCTCCCGAGCGAACAAGCGGAACGGCGCGCGTGTTTCTCTGCCGTCCGACGCGGTCTGCGTTCTCGCGTGACGTAACCGAAACGACGACAATGATAATACGTGTGATTACGGGAGATCCGCGTACTTCACGACACTAGAATAATCGTCGGGCGATTATCGTATCCCGCGCGAACCGGTACAGACCGATTGTTTGGCGGTTTCTTCTCGGCGATTTTCACGAGTTACGGTTGTACGCACGGTTCGTCTGCACGTCTGCGTTCTCGTCTCGTGTTTTCGCGAACGTTTTTTGATAAAAAAAAAACCCGTAAATATGACAATAGTAACAACTCGTGTGCGTTGTATCATCCGTATTAATATATTCCTCTTCTGGTTCTCCAGACCCAATCCTCCAACCCTCTCTATGCACTTTTTTTCCTTCCAATCCGGACCTTCGCCTAATGATTCCACATCCCTTTTAATTAAATCTTCCCAGTGGTTTTTTTCCGCGTGGATTTTGTTCCGTCACTGCTCTTATTACTTCGTTCTGGATCCTCCAATCCATACCCATATGTCCATATTTTCTTCCCTCCAACCTGTGTTCTATCTGCTTGTCGGAACGGTTCGTATACGTCGTGACGGTTCCCGGTCCGCGAAAGTCAGTGTCCGGAAATACGTTTATTGGCCGTATCGAAACGTCAAGTTGTTTGTTGCCTGCGCCGCGCGGATATGGGTCGAGTAGGGACGAGAGTTTTAGCAAACGGCTCCTGTCCGATGTTGCAGTAAAATGTTTGTGTTCGATGATGCTTGCGCGTAGTTTGCGATGATAACGCGACAGTTGATAACAGTAACGAGACGTATGATTTACTGCGACCGAACATCGTGTTATCGTCGCACGGCATTTCGGAATACGTTTAATTATTGCGTTCAACGGAAAAATTTGGCACAGGACTAAACCGTACTTGCTTACATTTTCTTTTGTCGTAAATGATCGTATTAGATATACATATATAATTCCTAAAATAATAACCGCGATTTTATTGAATTCAATGTTAACGAATTACTGAGTTTCATCTCGCGGTTTGCCAGTATATACGTAATTTTCGATCGGATAACAATTTTAAAATGAATACAAACAATATGTGATCGTGTTCGATTGATCGTCGATCGATACGCTTGGCATGCATATATATATATATGGTACAGTGCCAACTATACGTAAAAAAAGTAAATAAATAAAAACGCGATGAAGTGACTAACCACTCATTTAACAAGAAACCGGCTATACGTCATCGTAGGTCAAGATTTCACGTGACATTATATTACACACACACACACACACACATGTGTATATATATTTAATATAACGATTATTATACAATACGACACGCAAGCCGTCGAGAAAACGCGAGAATCGTCGGTCGATTATCTCATCCATACAATAATTATACCGTTTGGCGCGATTAATTTGACGAAAAATCCAAAAAATCGAGCGGTTTTGTTCATATTATATACTCTCCCGTTTGCTCGAATGAAATCGATATGTATATATTTTATAGATTTGCGAGAATAATACAAATTGTCGTCCCCTGCTCTCTTTGTGAGTCATTCAATACGTTTAGAATGATATCTACAAGATATAAAACTATATGCGAAAAAATTGTTTGAAAATTCTAATTCGCAGTGTTGTAGGAACACTGACAAGCAGCGGGGCGATATTTCTTGGCCAGGAACCGCGCGAATTGTTGTACCGCGTTACGTTGTTCGTTATTTCGTATTTAAATGAACCGCGTGAGGTGAAAGGCGGACAGGACGACAATAGTTGTTCTGCACGCGCACGCGTACCTATTATTATTATAGGTTATTATTAGTATTATGCCTACGCCACGGGTAAAAAACTGTTTGTTATTCAATCGTTATTATTACGTCACTTATCGTTTTCCCGACGGTGTTGTATGTCGACCGGGGTACCGAACGCGTACGCGCGCGAATGATGGTTGTCGTATCTCCCGGCCGCGGCGTATCGTTTAGCGTTTTGTCGAGATATCGATTCAATTTGAAACGCTTGTGTTATTTATGATTATTATTATTATTAGTAGTAGTAGTGGTATTATCATTATTGTTCTTGTTCTGCGAACGCGTCCGTAAATTTAAACGTATTCTCGTATGAAAAGCCGGTAGAAGAAAAACACCGAACGCGCGCGCGCGTCGATCGGTACGGACCGGGTGGGCGGGAAAGAAAACATCGTTAGCTCGTATATCACAGATAAGAGTCGCTGCGATTTCTCTCTCCGCCGACACTCGTCCGTGTTTTCGACGTGACGCGTTTCCGCCCGGCTCCGTGTGTTACACGAAGATAGGCCTTTTCCCGGCATATCGTAACCCGGTAACCGGTTTGACGGCGTGGTCTGGGGAATTCCGTCGCACTGGGCCTACTGTTACGTTATTATGTACAGGAAGTAGGGCATCGTCTTTCGTCGAGAAAAAAAAAACGCTCGTTCGGATGTCGCGCGCACTAAAAATATTTTAGGAATGTATATAAAGAAAAATTCTATATATATATGTGTGTGTGTGTGTACGAGGGAAAATGTAATTTTTTAAACGTCTAAATATACACCGCATTTATTTATAAATAAAACATGTCGAACCGTTATTATTTATTAAACTGTGATCGCAGTAGTAGAATGTTTTCATTCCAACGCAGTCGTGTCTGTTCGGCGATGTGCGTTTCATCGTTTCACTCCGGAACGATCGCGTCTATAGATTTTAGGAGATGCGTTTCAATCAATATTTGCATACGGACACGAGCAATTGATAATGACCGTTCGAAAAGCCCAGCGTTTATAAACTAAAGCGTGTATTATGTTGTGTTCCTTTACGGTGTGTCGGTTGTTTAGTCCGGCGTACTGTTGCGCAACACGCGGCATCCGAGACACGAACGACGTCGGCGGTTTTTCGTTATTAGCCGTCTCGATTCAAAAACAATAAGTAAACCAAAGCGGGCCGCGGTTCGGGTCGGTTACTTGGACAGAGATTGCCGAGTTGCATTTGAAATCGTCGGAGAGACGGTTCCGAGCGACGCGAACGCGATGGATTTCGCCGGACAGATTTACCACGGGCGTTCGAAAAACGAACCGTCCACGGCCAGAGATACGATTTGATGCCGGGGACCGCGACGTGCGTCGTGATCGTTCGCAGGCGAAAAAAAAATAACCGGGCCGGACAGAACGTGGAGGAAACCCGTTGTGAAGCCGACGCCGTCGCCTCGGAAAAAGTCACGGCCGAGAAACTGTCCGTGCACGTTTTCGGCGCGGCCGTTGTTAAATCGGTCGAATCGAGTGGAGGCGCTACGAAATTTAATAAACGGATTACGTCGGAGAACGGTACGGGGCTCGTACGCACGCGTTGTATACAGCCGACCGCGAATGGCTTACGGAGAGAGGCCTGTTAATAATTTCGCGGATTTCCTCGGTCGGAAATCACCTCGCGCCCCCTTGTTAATGCGTACTTGCGTACGACGCGCAACGGCCGGGTTCGTCTATACAACACGTGTACTACGCGTTAGGTTAGGTGCATTTGATATCGTGTCTTCACTTGCCCCGGCAAGACAATGGGCCGAAGAGGAGGGATCCCGTAATCGAAAACCTGGTGGTGACCGGAGAACGGACGAGATAGGCGATTTGGCCGTATTGCGATCGGGAACCCGTCGAAATGAATATCGATTTCACGTTTCCGAGCGATCCCCGACGGTGTGTCCTACTCCGTCAGAAGTTTGTTATGATATTGTCATAACGGTTGTTCGTAACGCGTGTACGGTTTAATCCGAAACGCGCCGCGGTTATACAATACACAAGCGAGAGATACGTTTTACTAGCTCGTCTGACCGCGACCGCGACCGGTTATACCGCATTTAGTCTCATGCGTTTTGTTTTTATTCGTAGAAATCCACGTCTGCACTCCTCCTCCGCTATCGATGTCGGATTAGACTGTAATGTTATTGTTTGATCATCGTGTTATTGGACATCGCACACACGTGGCGTCTACATTATACACACACACACATATATATTATGTATAACTACGATAGTTGATAACCAATACGTTGGGACAGTAGTTACGCGCGATTACGACGAGGAGGTTAGGATAAAAGGAGAAAAAACAGATTACCCAAGACTACGGTTTAATTGTAACGTGTTTACCAGATGACATTCGACATGAAACGTCGTTTGTTTAAAATACGAGAAAAGTAAATAATAAAACCTGGGCCAGGGTCAACGAACGTCCGTTTTGGTGTCGTTATTTTTTTAAATTTTTTTTTTTTTTAACGACACCGAAACAATGACGGCGTCTCTCTCGTTACCGGGTGTCTCTCAACACGACCGGTAGTAGCGCGCATAGTTTCTCAAGCACGTTCGCTGGCGATTTATATCCGTTTATCGTTTCGCGTGCTGTGTACGTAGGTAGCGGTTATCGTAATACCCACATAATATGTTTGTGGTTGCCCGTGTCCGGCGTAAATATAGGCGCCGTACACGGTCGAGAAATTCGGTGTATTTACATTCGGTCCGCACGACCTTGTGGTGTCTTTTGGGTACTATAAATGTGTATGTACGTACGAGTGTGCGTTTCGTATACAATAAACGGTAGACGCGTACAGTGTCATGTAATTGTTGTACGTGACGGGGACGGCGGCGCAATATCGCGGACAAGGGTACAACCGACGAATAATTAAAAAAATAATGCGCCGCGCGTTAATGGTAGCGTCGCTCGGAGATCGTTAATTGTTTATTTATTTTGAGTCGGCCAACCCGGCTTCTGTGGCCGCCGGGCACGATTTTTTTTTTCAAACGTTTGCGGACATTTACGGTTCATACAGAGTTGTATTGGCGTGTACGGTTAAATGTTTCCGAGAAGGGGTCGGTCTTGATTAGGAAGTCAACGGGGGGTCATCCTGCGGATGTCGATCGGGTTTCGCGGTGTCCGGGGACGCTCGACCCTAACCTAAGCCTTTCCTCTTTCGAACGTCCGGGCATTCCGCGAGCAGGCGGGTACATCGCGTACTGCGGGGAGGTTTCTTCGTTTTTCGTCAGGTGTTGATGGGCGTGATGGTCTATTCCGAGGCGGGGTTAACGGAGGTACGTACCGTGTTTTCATGCGTCGTTCTTTTTATTTCGTTGAGTTTTGGCCGTTAATTGTTATTGTTTTGAATACGTTTAATGGAAATCGCGATATCGCGACAGCGTGTCGTATTCGTCAAAAAGTTCCGTTTTTATTATCGTGATTTTTTTTTTTTTTGTGTGTGCGTACTTACGTGTTATATATATACGTTCGAACGATCTACGCTATCGAAATTTCGAACACGAATAACACGGTAATAAGCTTAATGTTGCCGACCCGCCTGTTTCGGGACGAATGTTACGTTATTTTAATAAATCGTGAATACAAGCCTGGACGTTGTAACGTCTTTTTCTCCTTTCCAATGATTTCGTCATCGTCGTTTCGAAGACTGCGCGGAAGCACGTCGAACTTAAATTACACGCGTTCCCCACGCGGTGGTATCGCAATTATAAACATAATGATACAGTAGTCATCTACTTTTACGGTTTATTGCTGGGCGTCGAATTCTCGTCCTCTAGACCGTTTTACCGAATTCCCGGAGTGTGTCTATCCGTTGGATATTTCATTTATTTTCATTCGGTCGGATACAAAATATGGAACGCTTGCTCTTCGGCTTGAGAGCTACATAACATATGCTACGTCGGGCGAGAATGTTTTTTTTTTAAAGTTCACGTACGTGTACGTTTTTCGTTTAAAAAAAAATCCGTTCTTTGTTGCGATTACGTTGCGGTGAATGTTATTAAAATGTTTCTGCGTGCGTTTAACCAGACGCTTGTATGTAAAACACGTTAGTTACGAAAAATAAACATTATTGTAATAAATCGAATAACGCGCGTCTTCGATCGAAGTCGTGTCGCGATTGCACAGATCCCGAGAAGTTTATGTCGTTCAATGTTTCTTTTTTTATCCCGTGGGCCGCGATAGATTTAACCGTATGAGAATTCGGGTCGTGGTCCTACGAAGTCTGAGAGTAGAGCTGGTCTGCGATGCATCATCACGACGACGAGAAATAAACGCCGCCCGGACGTCGGTTCGTGTTTATGCGGATTTTTTTTTTTTTTTTTGACTTTTTCGTAAAATAATAACTATAATTAACGGCTCGATAATAATCGGCTGTCGGTGCTGGTGGATGTTATCATTACGACGTCCGTTCGTATCCCGTTTTCACTCGTGCGATCGATTACAGATCACGACGATCGATTGACCGACGACGGTTTTTTTTTCGGGCCGCGCGGGAAACGCGGTGCCGACGAAAAGCGGGGCGTGCGATCGTTACGCGTGGCGACGGGATCGCCGTGTCCAGAGCGAGTGAAATAGTTTGTTATTCGTTACTTTTCACACGTCGTCGTCGGCTTTTGTTCGTTTGTTTCCGAGATAACAAACAAAACGGTTCGAGTCGCCGTTTCGTATATTTCTCCGCGTTGCTGTTATCATGATGTCTCGGCTGTCGGGAAAGCGTTCCGTCGTCGCGGCGCCGCCCGTCAGCAATGTTTGTCGAACAAAAAACAAAAACGTCATTATTGTTATTTTCGTATAAGGTTTACGCGTCGACCGCGTACGTATGATTTAGTCGTTTGTATTTTTGTGACGACTTAAATCGACTTAAAGGTTTCTCGCGTTTATTACGTACGCGTTCAAGTTTCTTGGTCGTAAATTAATTTTTTTTTTTTGTTGATAATACTCTCGTCGTGTACGGTTGTTATTTCGAGTCGACCCGTGAAACGTTTTTGAAACGTTCGTAACACTCCGTGGAAGACGAAACACGACAACGGACCATCGATGAACCCCCTACACACGGACACGATTGTGTTTACATTATCCCACAAAAAGAAACGATTTCGATTTTCGCGGCGATAAGTCGAGGAGGCCGTTTGTTTTCATTAACAAATCAATATTTGATTGCACGTTCGTTCTCGGGAATATATTATTACTCTCGACCGTTCCTTGCGAAGCGTTTGCCGATTGTCTCGATGAATATGACTTTATGGGGTCGTACATACGGATCATCGTCATCATACACGCACACGCGAAAATACTTGGACATTGTTTTGTTCGACGGTTTAAAAAAATTTTAAAAAAACCCCCCCCCGGTGACATATATTTTATTGGGAAATAAATATACGTACGTACGCGTATGTATTTTTATTCCGACGCGTTGTAAAGCAGATAAGTGGAAATTGTTTTTGTGCACGTCGTCCTCGCTACACGTGAATTTACGAGCGCGCCAGCACACACTCGACGAATCGTTTAACTGCGTCGTAAACATAATATTTGTTATTAATAATAATAATTTTTTTTTTTTTTTTTTTTATTGGGATTAATTCCGTGCGGACGGACGTTACGTACCGTGCGGCGCTCTCGTCCGCGGAGGATCGCGCAGCGTATTATAATAACGCCGCGTACGCGCACACACACACACACACACACACACACACACACACGTCGTGTTGTTTTAAAACGCCAACGGAATTACACACGTACGAAATTGCGACGGTCGCAATAATAACGACGCACGGTCGTCTCGTTTGTTGCGGATTGTTTTTTGTTTTCGTTGCTCGTTTCGCGTCGTTCTTGCGCGTGACGACCGGCGCGGTAATATTTCACGAGCCCCATACGGTTAAACACGCGAAAACCGTTCTCCGACGTCTGACACACGACGACAACAACAACAACAGACGGTCGTTTTATAACCTAACCTATGGCGTTCGAAACGGACATATTGTTATCGCGGGATCGTAATCAGAAAAACGGCGTCGTGTTTACAAACACGGGGGGGGAAAAACCCCAAACAGATTTACTGAAACTTTATTGCGTATCGCTGTAAACGAAAAGTGCTTATCGAGCGGGAACGACACGCTGTGATCGCGGTTAAAATACGAATTAAACGGATTAAATCACGTCGGTCGGCACGCATGGTTTTGTCGAGTGTGTCTCACGTGTGTTGTTCACACGTTGTCGGACGTTTCGAACGCGGTCGACAACGGATCAAACGCGGTTTTTAGGGAAACGACACTGTCCGCCGGCCACAGCAGGAGTCGGGTTTGCCACGTGTGTCGCACTCGGGCGTGGCGTCTCAGTGTCAGATCCGGGCAGCAGAGGCGAATGTTGCTGGAGACACGCGTGCAAGAAGTAGCAGAGTAGCACGGGCGTCGGACCTGGGTTGGACTAGTGGGTGCTCTCTCGGTGGTGTACGGGGGGGGAGAGGAGGAGTGCTCGGCCGAGGCCGTCTTCCGCCGTGGCCGACGCACGTAAAAAAATAAATAAAAACAAAACGGAAAACGGACGGATCCGGTCGTCGACCTCTCGGCGCGACCCGACAACCGCGTTCTTTTCTTTTGGGAAATCTCCGTCGCGCGTTCGCGACGGTTTCGCAATAGCGAGCACAAACGATTTGCTGCGACTGTTGTCCTCGAAGTTCTCGCCGACCGGCAATTATTCCGTCCGTCCGTACGTACGTACGTAACCTGGGTGTATTTCTTATAGGCACACGCGGTCGGCGATGAGCTTTGTTCGTTATTGTTATTGTTATTATTTTTTTTTTTTTTTTAATTTACTGGGTCGTTATTCCGCTCGGTTCCATGAACTCGATCGCTCGTTTTTTCTTCTTTTTTTTTTTTTACGTTTTTCTCACACACTCGTAATTATTTTCAATTCAATTATCATCCCGTCGGGACGCGCACGCGCACGCACAATACGTCCAAGGAAAACCGCTCGCGGCTTTTACAAAACGTCACGTATACCGATGACGGTCTAATAAATCGTTTTCGATTTCTACGACGCGCCCGTCGACAATACGTGTAGTATATCCGTGAGCTTAGATCGATTCTCACAGACGACGCACATAGGAGTATTTGAATGAAAAAACCGGTCAAAATTATTTAATAAATTTTTATGGAATGTAATAAAATAAAACACAATTTTTGATTATAATTATGTGTGTATTCTAAAAAAAAAATACAAATTTGCCACGAAAAAGTTTTTTTTTAATTCTTTAAAAAATACAACATAATATTTATAAATTTGTGTTTTATAAGAGGTTCAAATTTTTTAAAATATAATTACAAATATATATATATATATTGATGTATCTCACATTAATTAGGTTCGAAGTCTTCGTTTTCATCTTCTTCGTCGTTATTATCCATTATATGCTCATTACTTGTAGGCAAAGGTGGCACGCTTGCAACCATAAGATTTATTGCTTCTTTTGAAAATGTCTTTCTTTTTTTGTGCTGACGTATTATGTTACTACTTAAATAGGGATCTGAAGTTAGTAACAGTCTGTTAATTATATCTCTATTACATTCAATTCGTGAAAATTTTCTTGCAAAATTTAATCTATATAGCCTATAATCCTAAAATCGCTCTTAAAGCACCTTAGGGCACGGCTTATAACACTTTTTATATCATATTCGACACAAGTGTACACAGCTCAATCCTGTCGACTCGTTCACCTGACTTTTTGATTTTTTTCTCTTTATTTACTGTGTGTATTACTATGTAAAGAAAGAAAAAAAAGTAATGCTAAACATAGTTGTAGAATTATATAAAGTTACTGGTTTTTAAAATTCTTTATTTTTTGTGTTGTTTTTGTGAATTCAACTTTAAAGCGTTAAAACACAAAATGGCGGAAGAGAGCGGACAGTTTTATAGCAATATTTAATTGAGATATGTCTTAACTGCATGTATATATAAGATATGTAGCCCGACAAGACTAGACACATATACAAATATTCATTTGTTTAGAAAATTGATGTGAAAAAACTAATTTTTATAGGTATTTTAATATTATCCATAAACCTATATTATGTAAGCTTAAAATTAATAAAATAATGTATAAAATAAAGTACGTACCTCCTTCTTCCATGTTCAAAAAAGATTTTTTCTAAAAATTTAACCACACAAAAATAATAGAAAAATTAATATGACTACTACTCTTCTTTGAGCAGTCAAAAGTTCTATTTCTGAAAATGACTGCTTTTCGATTGATTATACAAAATGGGACAAAACTTGGGCGTATTTTAATTGATACTATCTGACAGACCTGTTATTAAGCTTAACGGGAGATAAGGTCTGGAGAAATTTGAACAAACTTGACAATATCCACTTTTGGCCGGGTTTTTCATTCAAATACTCCTATGTGCGACGGTCTTATTACTACTATTATTCTACATCGCGTTCTGTGTGTGTCGACAACAGGAAACGCCGGCTGCACGTACGTGTTATTATTATTATTGATGATGTAGTCGCCTTGACTGCGATTTTCATTGTCGGCGCGGTATGTCGCGCGTAGCCGAAAGTCGTGTCCGTTCACCGTTTGTATGGTTTTTGGTTTTTTCGGTCTCCGCACGTGATACCACACGTTAACGTACGGTGTATAACGTGTGCGTGGTGTATTGTGTTCAAGGACCGGGAAATCGATCGAATCCGGTTACCCGAATACGTACGGAGCGAAATGATTACGGGGAGTAATAGCAGTGATAACGATAAAGATACGCTCGTGGCGGCGCCGCGCGTACATGTCGTTGTCAATTAATTTCTACTTTTTTGTTTTTCGTTTCCGCCCGTCGACGCGTCTAACGACGACGTGCAACAACAATAATAATAATATGCACGTAAATAATAAAAACCTCTCGTATCCCTCGGTTTCCTGTCGCAACAATTACGCGCGTGCCGTACCCGCACACGTCCTATGCTCTACATGACGGCAGTGTCTTGTGCGCTTATCAGACGATACTCACCGTTGTATCGTAAGCCATCCGATTTGTAATCAATCCGTGAAACGTGAAACACCGTGTTTGTTTTTTACGTTGCGCGTACGCGACGAAGTCGCTCGTGTATTGATATCGTTTTTCTTACGACCTTGGTCCGATTCAATCAAAACGATAATTAATACGTGATGTACGCGCGTGCCTGTCTTCCGGAACGCATTCGTCTAACCGTCATAACGTTATCAAAACAAAACTAATAATAATTGAATGCATTTTGTGTCTTATTTTCCCACCGTTCGTGAAATATTTATCAAACGTGTTATTTACGGAAATTAAAACTTTTATTACTCGTCATTTGCGTTTCACGCGTGATTCGTACGTACGTACGATCATCGTGTGTATACATTAAATGGTAAAATAATACTGTTCGACAAATCGGTTTAACGAACGAAACCCGTTCGAGTTTTGATGTATTTTTTAGAAGTTCTGCGTTATTTCCATTGCGAAACAATTAAACCACGTAGTCAATGTAATTGTTGAATTCATATTGTAATAATTTATGCGCGCCAGTGTACTAATTAGCGATTGCCGTTTATTATATACGAGAACTTGTCGTTTAATCTCGCGGTACATTATTTTAAAGACGTTTAAACAACGTTATTTCGTAATTGTTTTTATTTTTTTATTTTGTTTTAAACGGGAATAATAACAACCATGGCGAGCTGATTTTTATACACGTTTTTACACCCACCGGTTTATAATCGTAATTGTTCATATTACAGCGTGCTATTGTCGATTTCGCGGATCATCCGCGAAATTCAAATTGAAACGAAAATGCTGAATATAACTGTATTGTTAAAAAAATTAAATCATGTAACGTTAAATGGTGTTTAAGGGAAATTAAATTAGAACACGTTTTATTTGTGTTTAAAAAACATTCGCGTAACATGACGTAACATAACATTTATGTACATTTATTTCTTGACAAAAAAAATCAGTAACAAGTTGTTGTTTTTCTGTTTGAAAACAACAACATTTTGTCACAAAGGGATGTATCGTCTTGTTCTTCCAGATATTTAATGAGCCCGTCAATGCGTCTCAGAGCTCCTTCATGGCTCACTTGCTTCACTCTGTACATTGTGTCTCATATTTTTTTCTTCATTTTCTGAAACCGTACTCAATGCTGCACCTACTATTTGTTCATCAGTAAGATGCTCAAAGCCCGGATCATTGGCGTCACGATTTATTCACTCATCGATATTATCTTCATCAACATCATTATTTCGTCCAGTAATAGATTTTTCAAAATTAGACAAATCAAAAGCAGATACTTCTTCTTCCTCTACATACTCTATCAAAGTATTTTCCACACTTGGTAAAATTTTTCTCCAGGACTTGAATTCCTATGAATTTTTTTTCAAACTACTTTTTAAATATTTGTTGATCCGTCCAACCATTTTTTTTTGTTTTTTGGTTGAAGTAGTGTACTAAGAGGTTTTCAGCCATTGGCCATTTAAAAGATTTCGGTTGTTTTGATTTCCCGATCACTACCAGTTTTAATTTTTAATTTTTCTTTTTTTTTTTGTACATACATATTGTACATGGTCCCACGGAAGACCACTGATAATCCGCTCGCGGATAATCGAGAGTATACCGTATTTGTAAATGAATTTCGTGCGCCAAACACGTAATACTCATTTTGCCCGTCTAAAATTTGATACCTATCTGTCAGTTGTATTTTTAATAAACGTAATCGATGTCAAAAACATCGTCAAAATCTATGTTGATTGTACATCCCAAACACGACAGAAAAAAATGTTTTACGGTGATTCCGGTGAAAAATTAATCTTACAAACAGTCAATCCAAAAACTGTATACCAATTACCGCGTGCCCGTCGCTAAAACATTATTCATTTTCCATTAGCCCGAATTATCATATTGGAGGTCGAATTTCAATATATTTTTTTTCCAATTCCGCGTGCACACGCGGAACAAATATTTTGAACGGTTAAATTTCTACTACAGATACGCCCATTTATTTGTCCAAAGCCGTGTAAATCATATGCCCACGCCATGTCTTACGAAAAATAAAAAATAAAAATAACAAAATGACGAGAATCATACGAAAGCGTACACTCATGTAGTATCCTGTGTTACGCTCGATTGTTGGAAGTCCAAACCTTAACCTACATAGGTTTCTTCGGAATCATTATCCGTCTCGCAAGTTATTTTCAATCGGCCTTCGTCGACAATGGTTATTCAATTATATACACATTATACTCTCGAAGAATTCCGAAAACGATTCGAACGGTTTCCCAACAGCCGTTTTACGCGTAAGCGTATTGCGGTATACGACGGACTGGGTGCAGTTTTCAGGTGGTACTTATAAGGTATACCGAATTATTTCTCACGCGTATTTTATTTACGTCGCGCGTATGAAATAACCTAATTGGGAATGTCGCTTGTTTTTTGTTTAATAAAAACTCTCGACGAAATAATATTTATTATTCGTTCGTGTGAGGTAGGTTTTGTTTTTTGAAATAACGAACGGAAAACTATGTACCTACGGTAGTTAAACACACGCAACAAACGGAATAATATATCGACGATTGCATAATAATACGCTGGCGGAATCGACCGAATTTTAATAATCTCAATTTACGGCGCGAAGCGAGAAATCCTGACGTTTTTCTACACTTTTACAAGTGACGTGGTTTTACCTTTTGCATTTAACGCTTTTTCGAGCAGATTATGTAGCAGTAGTCCAAAGGTTTCGTCAAAATCTAGTTCCCGTCATTTGTCCGGATTAACAAGTGATTGCCAGTAGCGTTTTGCGACATTTTCAAAAACTACTATGAAATGCGATAAAAAATAATACTATGCAACTCACTGCGCACTCGTTTTGTAACGAAATCTTTTTTCGTCATTTAATTCGGAAACCATAATAAGCCTGGATATTTCAATAACCATGTCGATTACTATTCTTATCGTTTGCTGTTAATCAACACAATACGTTATTTTGGTTCCATACTTTATTCTGATAAAACGGTTGAATTTTATGACTCGATGACGTTTGGTCAGGAAACATGACTATGTTGTTCTGACCGCGCGCGCGTTCGTTCGGATAGTGTTTAAAGTACGTTTTCGCGGAGCCCTGCGAATTTATGATACCGTTCACAAACTCTTTTGTCTGTGATGTGCGTGCGATTCGCTCACACTTGATCGTCATGACTCGTATTCGAATTCATAATAAAATTAAATAATATTAAAAAAAAAAACCAACATCACATAATCATTTTATTAATCGTTCGAACGGCGTTTCCGCGTTGTACAATCCCCCTCCCGTACACCGTACGTCGAACCGTGCTGTCCAATACGATTAATGATATGTCGACGGGCTAGATACATATGCAAATCGTGACGATTTCCGGGCCCTAAAGATATAATTCGTTATCCGTTTCAATGACGAGATACGCCTTTCGCATCATACGATTGTCTTATCGGCGAAAAACACGTTTCAACGTTTTTACGATGCGCGCGTGTTTTCGAAAACAAATTGTTTTGTTTTTCTTTTCTCTCCGAGGTTACAGACGCTCGTAACGGAAAACCATTCGCGCATGCATATTATCGCCGTGAATTAACAACCGACGGATTATAAAACGCAAAACGGTGTCTTGAAGATTTTCTCTTAATCCCCGGATCCGTCATTTCACAATTTCACGACGAAGTGTTTTTTATAGCCGTGCAAATGTAACGCAATAACGGCCGACCGAGGGGATTACACACATTTCGTGTCGGTTAACCGAATACGTTGACATACGATATATCTAACGAACGATTAGTTGTCGGTATCAAGTGGATGTTTAAACGATACACTTATCAACACAAAACAAAAAACAAAAACAACCGATAAATTTGAAAGCGTTAATCTGTATTCGACGGCAATCGACAACAAAATTATTATGACAAATAAAAACACAAAACAAAACTCGTCGCTATTGACAATCGACGTGGACGGGTTTAGAGGTAATTAAACGCATACGTTCCGACACTGATTTTTTTATAAACGTAAACACATTTACGAACTGCGTAATAACGGTGTGGCCCGTACGATTCCGTGCGATTATTATTCCACCGTTCTGTTGTTGTATTTCGCGTTGACCTTTTGCATTCTTTTTCGCATTCTTTTCGATCGACCGCGGAAATCAGACCGTAAAACTAATAGGGACCGAGACCCGCGCACAGCCCACCGATCAGTTTTCTAATACCCGTCGGAACGTTTCGCTTTCGTTCGTCCGGCGTTTCGCGTCCGCGTCGGCGGCGACGGCCTCACGGAAAACGATTACTGTTACCGTCGTCGAGTTCGGAGCGGGACGCCGAAAAATCGTGTTGTTTTGTTGTTGTTGTTGCTGCTGTTTTTTTTATCCGATTCGGAAATTCGAGTCCCAGGATATTTAATACGTTTCTGGCGGGGCAGGGGGGTGGGGTAATGGTGAAGGTTTCGAGTTCAAGGTTACGACGCTTCTAGATCGCACGCGTATATTTCGCGTCGGCAAATCGTAATAGTATTCACGACCAGCAATAACCATTATTATGTGTCACCGCATTAGTTCGTAATAATGTACGTTGCTCGATTTACACGCGAACACGTTTCTCTGCGAGCTCGCGAAATCGAAATCTAAAACAATTTTACGTCTGATATGGAGTTATTCTGATCAAGATTCCTCCCCCCCCCCATCCCCTACCGCGTGTCCGGAAAACTGAATAATCCAATCGGCACACAATCGGAAACCCGACCGTTTTCATCAAAACCGCGCGTTGGAAAATTTATTTTATTTATTTTTTTTATATATAAAAATATAGAATCTTCGGTCGATCGCGAACGAAAACTGGTATTCGATCGGCCGGTATTAAAAGAGAAGAGAAAAAAAAACGCCGAGAAGCAATTAAGTGTGTGTTTCTACGGTAACATAACGCATATATTCGAAAACCGTGTTTCCGCCTTAGCTTATCCGCGCGAAACGAGTTTCCTTAGACTGGCCGGATCGCTTTTTCTCAGTCGTCGTGTAAACGTCGTAATGTGTTCACCGCGTTTCTTGAACATCCTTCGAGTCGTTTTGAAATAGTGAATACGATGTATGTACGAACGTATAATTCAAAACCGTTTATAATGTGAAGTTATAAAACAAACAATTATGTTATATAATACGTACATGGATGTTTTCAACGGGCGCGCACCAGGCTAAGGTTTTGCAGACACGTACTCAATAAGCCATTAAAGTAGAAGAAAAACAGTAAAGTGGTGAACATAAATTTGTTGTTATCCTTATGGGGTTCACACGGGCGTTTTCGTCGTAGTAATAACTCATAATATTTTTAACGGTTTAAGTTCCTTGTATATTTTTTTTTCTTCGAAAATAATCGCGAAACAATAGCAAAACGTTCTACTCGACTTTAAAAAACGCTCGTATAATGGACGAAAACAACATCCGAATACATTGTCTTGTTTTCACATCCGAAAAAATGTACATTATAATAACAACGGGCCTCCAAAATGTCTGCAGGGCCGATTGTGCACCATCCGATCCCTCCAAGTTGGTTACGGTCGCCGAGGTAAGTACGTCCGGACTATTCGATTATACGAACCTTTCGTAAATACGTGTAAGCAGAAAACTTGGAGTGTTTATTTTTGTTGACTATTAGGGCACGGGGAACTTATTGAATTTGCGTGTTTGCCGAGTAAGTCGTTTTGAGCTGTAACCAAACCAGAAAAAGTCAACAATTGTTTTGCGTATTTCGACGCATATTGTTGTTTTATTGAAAATGTACATTTGTCCATATCTACTATATATATATATATATATATATACGTTTTTTTATATTTTCAATTCTGTATTTCGATGTAGTCTTTTCGGTTTCTTATGGCCCCTACACACTTTTATGCGCCAGCCTGCTATGCCAATGCATGTATAAACATTTTCGACGATGTACGCAAGGGAAATATATTTATTTTAATGATATTAAAAACAAACAAAAAGTTTTTTATCGAAAATATACGAATTAATCAATGTATATAAGTTAAACATATTTTTATTTTTTTTATTTTTAAACAATTTTTAGTGCGACGAGTCGCGCCCGCGTCTCATTAATCATCTGCTTCTTCTGGTTTTTATTTTTTTATCGTCGGAGGTCTGAAAATGTCGGTGTCGACAGGTAAATCGCAACGCGATCGTAATAACAGCAGCGCGGGCACGACGGAGACAAACATTAAAAAAAACAAAAAATCGCGTAAACGATAACGATCATCGCGTTTTATTGCGCCCCGACCGGGAACACTAGGGAATCGGGCGTTTTTGGACTGACGTCTGCGTCCAGACGAAAATCCGTTGAATTTGATTGCCCGCGAAGAAGGGTTTTCGTCACATAATCGGTGACACGCGCGTACCGCCGTATACTTGTTGTTTCGTACGCGTTTTAATCGACCCGATGAGATGATCGCGAGAGCGTTGTTACGACGTTCAGAAGCGCGCGTGTCGAGAATAAATCAAAATAAAAAAAAATTAATTCCGATAAGCTGTATGTATGTAATGTTCGTTTATACTTGGGTTCCGTTACAAGGGGGTATCATATATTTGAGAGAAAACGCACGCGTTGAAGTCTAGTCACGGGAAGACCGATATTTTCGACGGCCATAAATAGCGTGATAAATACAAACGGGAAAACACGACCGTTATATATAAACATGGGGTGGTGACGCGTTCTATTTTCGTTTCAAAAATCCAATAACAACGGACATCTCTTATTGTTATGATCATGGGCGTAGCTACCGCCGTATCAGCTGTGTCAATGATACGGTGCCCCCGGACTACAGAGGCCCCTAACGTGTGTAAGCAAAAATTAGTAAAATGTTATCCACAACGTTGTCACTTGAATCTCGAGCTCAGAAATTTTAGAAAAACTAAAAAATCGTCTTCGGCTATTTAGACGATTTAATAAATCAATTTGCCGAAAAAAAGGCAAGAAAAGTGTATATTTAATTCGAATTGTTTGGCTAGCTCGATTTCTAGGAGGAAGTGATCACTTATAATCAATAAACATTTACTATCGATTCAATGCAAGCGTTTTTGTTTCTTTTGTGAGAAATATTTACCCTTCATTTGGGCCCGCCCCCCCCTCACTAATTTTGATACAGGGCCCCTCCGAGGCACGCCACGCCACTGATTATGATCCACGCGTAGTGAAAATATCTCACGCGGTTTGCGTCGCGTAAAGTTTTATCACGTACGTGTTCTCGCACGCGCACCTTATTTATTGGCCGCCGCGGCCGCCGCCGCTGTTTCATTGACATTTCTGTGTTTCGCGCATCACGAATGTATTACGATCGCGATATTATATATATATATACGATGGTGGCGCGTCGCTGCAGACGAATAACGTAACGGGTACGTTGACCCTCGGCCGAATTGTGAACGCACCAGACATGAAAATAAAAAAAATAAATTTTTTTTTAGTACTAACTTACTCGTGTTCCCGACTACCGATCGGTTTTGCACGGTTTTCCGTTTCGTACCGTTCGTTGTTACTCACTACAGCAGCGCGCCCGTACCGATCGGTAAAGACAGTAAAAAAACCCTCGAAGAAATCGTAGAATTCTATAGGTGTGTTTTTCTTTTGATTTTTTATCCGGTCGTCTGCGTTAGCGTAGCATACGGCACCGGCGACCGTACTTGAGTGGCGTGGGGGGGGGGGGTTCGAGCAACAGGTGAATTTGCCCCGAGAAGCTTTTTGTTCTTTTGCTTGATTTTGCACGTTCGTTTTCGATTATATCCACAATGTATAATCGTGTGGGATATTCCTGTCGTAGATTTTCGATACAATTATCATGATTTCGACCAAACAACTATTTTTATCGACGTTTTCAAACAGGCCACGGTTGATGTTATCTATTATCTCGGTCTTTAATTAATTTAAAATTGATGATCTATATTTTCACAGTGTTTGTTTTTCCGAGTTATTTCCGTCGTATTTTATTATCAAGTTACTATACTGTCTGTTGCCAATTGGGCGTTTTAACGATTTTAAACGTTGGGTATTTAATATTTTGTTGCCTCCTCTCACCCGAAAACTCCTTTCTACGGAGCACTCGAGTCTCTCGGCCTTTGTCGGCCCGTTGAATCCCCGGCCAAGCCGACCGCACGAGCTGGTGGTGGTTCGTCTTTGTTTGTTGAACGCCCGTTTGATACTACGACAGATTTTCCGTACGGTCGCCGTAACCAATGGGAAGAAACAGCGTGTCGTCGACCTGCTCGAAAAGATTATTGCGCCGCTTCGATAACCGTTTAAAAGTGTGTGTGTGTGTGTGTGTGTGTGTGCGTGCGTCGTATATTTACTATCATCACCGGACGCTGCGAGGTCCGATCCGATAAACCGACGAACGGTATTCACTTTTTGGTGGGTCGGCGGTAGCGAATATCCGCGATATAATAACACGATAAATGAAACGTGAAACGTGATCGTAAATTTTGCGTGACGAAAACGGCAGCGGTCACACGAGACGATAAAAACGCGTCTCGGTCCGATTGTCACGGCGCGCGACTTTCTAGCGTCCACGCGCGTCCGATGGAAGTCCGATCGTGTTCGGAAACGTGTTTCGCCCGGTCTTTTTGACAAGACACGTTTACGATTACGAACGACTACGGAAAAAAAAAAAAACGTCGGTCTCGTAGTAAACGTATCGACGGTTTTTGCGCGCGACGTCATTTCAAGTGAAACGTTTTTTTTTTTTTTTGGTTTTTCTTCGGACTCCGGCGAGTTGTAGCGACGCGCGTTCACGTGGACACGGACGTCCCGCGATAATATATAATAATCGCTTTTTTGAGCACCATTAACGGTCCGGGACGATTTCGCACAAATGTAATAGGCGTCCAAAACCCACCGTGTACCACGCACGCGCGCGTGTCCGTTCTTCTAAACTACGGCGGCCGTTAGACTTCGAACGTCGTTACGTGTGGTGTTGGGTATTTCGTACGCGCGCAAATCAACATCACAATATTATTATTATTTTTGTTGTTGTTGTTGTTGTTATGTTCCGAGCGAAGCGAACATTGAAAACGGTGCGCCTCGGGTTTTTAACGAACATGTTTTTTGTCATTGGATACGAATTTTTTTTTTTTCGTACTACAATCACTGCCACCACCACCACTATCAGTCCACTACCGATCGGAAGGCAACGCCGGAGTATTCTGTATTTACCGTTTTGTTTACCGTTCATGTCGCTGACAGCTGGACATCCCCAAAAACATATTTATATTTATATATATGATTCAGTGTTTTTCCGTGCAGCCCGTCGGCCCGTCGCGATACTTTTTCCTGAAATTAGTCGCGCGTGCGCGTTGTCTCGTCTCGGTTGCGGCAAATGGCGTGCGAGCAGACCGACCCCCACCAGTTTTACCGCATCTAGCGTCCGTGCACCCGCACGCGCTGTGATCGCGTCATTAGTTGTTTACACGCGTGCGCGCATTGTTCCGAGTTTCCACGGCCGTGTCTGCAGTTCGCGTTAACCGTTTTTTGCGCGTTCTTTTCTTTCGCTCAATTTACTACATGCACACAGGCCGGTCGGTAATTCAAGTAACCGATTTCAATGTATATAATCAAGTAATAATCAAGTAAGCATTTTATTGATAAACGCGATCGTACGGTTCCTACATATATATATATATATATATTTTTACCTAGCGCAACGGAGAGTATTCGGTAACTTCCGCGTACGTTTTTGCAATCGGTCGAACGACTCCGAAAGGGGTTTCACATCATCCGCGCGCACTCGTAACACGTACGAATTTTGTTTTTCTTCTACCAAAGGTTGGTCCGTAAAACCAACTCGCGCGGTGTGACGTTGACGTAGCGAATGCGTGCATGTGTTACGTTTCGACGCTTTCTCACCGTGTGTCGGAGAAATATAAGACCAACGTTGTTTTGATCTTGTCTAGTTGATTATTATTTAAATAAAAACGAGATTCGTGTCGAACGCGGAAAATAAAGAAGTGTTCGCGAAAACAACAAATTCGCAACGTCCCTGCGGGAAACTTTTTTTTTTTTAAAAATTGACGTCATCGCGTCAATTTTATACGCTCGTGTGCGTGCGTGTACTATTCAACGTTTTACGCGCGCCGTCGTGTGTTGGTCGGTTAGTGCGTTGTACCGTGGTTACCGTTAAGCGGTATCGTTATGGCCGTCGCGTTTCTGCGAGAACGGAATCCTCGTGTGCCCTTTCCGAAACGTTGTACGTACAACGGCGGCTTGGTATAATGCGGTTTGGTTTTGCCGCCGCCGCCGCGTGTGTGTGTATGAAAATGAACCCCGAGACTCCGAACGAGAAACCGCGCGCGCCGTCGACGTTGTTGTTTCTAATCGTAAACCGCTCTTGGTTGTTGTTTTCATAGCTCTGTCTTCCGGAACATTTGCCGGACTAGATTACGCACGTATACGGTCACGGGCGGTGTAGAACAATTTTCACGTTTCAACGAAATCGTCGATTTTCGACCCGTCTCGAAAATCAGACGGACACCGAGCGCGCTCGGCTGTGTAGTGTGTGTTAACAGCGGCAGGCCAACCGAGCAAGACGCCGAACGGTACGATTATTACCGGGCCGGGTGGTGGCAGGTCGTGTGCGGCGGGGAAGTCAACGGGACGGGCGTCTGAGAACGAGAATCGAGAAGGATTCGAATATGTAAGCCGGGAAGTGAGACGGTCTAACGGTCTGGTATCAGCGTTTCTCAAACCGATGGGTCCCGAGTCGATTTTTGGTCGCGGGCCTCGAGAGATTGAAAACCACTGGTCTATATTAAACCGGTGGGGGGGGGAAATCACAATCGAGTCTCGGGATATTTTATTCGTCCACCTGTTATATTTCTTGATTTCCTACTCATTACGATGGCAAATATATATGATTTTATAAAAAAAAAAATATTGAAATATGTTTTAAAACTACTTTAAATATACTAATAAAGTATTTATGAAAAGTAAAAGATCGAGATAATTTATAATATATTCTTAATCTAAAAGTTTGAAAAATAAATATAGTCCGTCTTATTATACATTTAAACACCGAGAAAATTGTATTTTAAATATTTTATTGAAAGTAAAAATGTGTAAACCCGTATATTCAAATACTTGACGGCACCGATATCGAATATTTAGCTTGTGGACTTTTAATAAAAAATAAGCCTTTTTATTGTATTTTTTTCGGAACTCCGTTAAAGTAAGAGCTTCTCTTGTTAAATAATAAAATTGTTATTAAAATTCATAGTAGGGTGAAAAAATCATAAAACGGACACGACCCGTGTACGGAATATTCAATGATATTATTGAAATGGTAAACTTTCGAGTTCGTAAATTTCGATTTTAAAAAAAAAATAAATAAATAAATTTGAAAAAATTCAACATCACGTTTTGAAATAAAAGACTCGTTATGACACGACGGACCGTCAAAATGCATTTAAAAAAATAAAAAACACGCTGTTCGACCTCGTGACGTTATCTGATTACACACGGTCGTGCGCGTTGGTATTTCGATTATGATATAGTTAATTATTTGTTAAATGTTTTACGTTTCTTCGTGACATTTCGAATCGACAGTAACGCCGTTTCGATTCAATGTTCAGGATTTTCGAACGCGCGAATTCACAATGCAGGCTATTCGGCGCAGTAATACACACGTATATAAAAACGATTGACATATACGCGAAAACAACCGGCCTTCGCGTAAAGTTTTGTGTCGTACCCGTTAAAACGACATTTTCGCGAATTTTTTTTTTTTTTATCGTTTAAGATTCGAAAGTGCTCGCGATAGAATAACGCGAAACTCGTATCGGTTGGAATCCGCTCGTAAACAGGGATTTATATAACGCGGAATTTCGGACACGGTCTGTTTCCCGTCGGCGGACGTGTATGCGTGTATGTCTTCTTTAACCGTCGAGGCGTCGAATCGTGGCCAACGTGTGCGCCCGCGAAAAGTTGATAAATATTATTATCCGTTACGGTTTTTTTTGTTTTACGTTCACGCGCGTGTATATTTATATATATTATATATTTATATATTAAATATTTATTTAAAAATGTATGTGTATTAATGTGTGTGTGTGTGTGTTGCGTTACGGATCGAGTATAGAACTGTACGTTTGTAGTGTACAAATTGGTCGATTTACAACGTCTCGACAGTACGTTCGCGGCTGTCGGATTACCTTAAGTGGTATTTTTTTTTTTTGCAAAGTTTTTCAAGTTATTATATATTTAAGTAAAATATGAATAACATGTTTTTAATTCTCGATTGTATATACACGTCGTCCAGCCAATGGTGTAAAAAATACGTTAGTTGCGTTCGTTAAAAAGTGACGTGGCCAGGAAATAAAATCCTGAAGGGCTCGATTTTTTAATCCTTGAACTCGACTTGAGTTAGTAAAACGGTTATAAATTAATATGAAAAACGAAACACGTTTTGTTGTTAGGTACGGTAAAAATAAACTTCAATTAAACGATTACAGAAAGATAAAATGTCTGTCACATGGAAACAAAATAATCATAACAGTACAACGGTAATAACAATGCGAGAATTGTGAATTTACAAATTGTTTTCGTTTAAAATGATTGAATAATTATCGTTTAAGGTAATCGCCGTTGTCGGCACTGACGTTCGTAAACTAACGACTATATCTAAATATCGACTGGTCTTCCTCCGGTTTTGCGAACACTTCAGAGTAGCGGGCAAAAAGAAAAAAAAAGTTATATATATGTGTACAATTAATGCGAGCGAACGGTAATCTCGAAGAACAGCCGAAGGAGACTCCTCCTAATTGCCGGGAAGCGTTGCCCCGAAAATCCGTTTCTATTAAAAAACGGCTATAAATTCTCGGGCGCGCGAAGGCGTTTAATTTATTCCGTCCGTGTTTCGGTGTTTTTTCTTCTTCTCTCTTATTTTACAAATGTTTTCACCGTTCGCGATTTCGCGACCGTACCCCCGGCCCTAGCACAAAAAAAAAAAAAAAAAATAAATAATAACAATAATAATAATACCCCCGTTCGTGCGCGCGGTCGGAATTTCCATTATCGGATTGCGAACACGAGGCCCAAGCCCAAAAACGCCCAAGCCGCGCGTTTATTAGGTACGTGTTTATCGTTGTTTTTTGATCGCGATATCGCAAACGTCGGTTCGTTTGAGAACATATATATATATAAGCGGACCGAGGTCTTACAGGGTTACACGTTTGAAAGCTATTCGATAAATCCGTTCGAACAAACACGAGTCTCGTCCACGAGTTTATCGCCGTCTCGATCGAACGCGTTTTCGTTGTCGCGCTCTGGCTTCAGAGTCCTCGCAGTAAGACCGACCGGACGTTAATCGCGGTCCCCGTTGGCATGAAATCGACGTTGGCGAAACACCTTTCCGGTCCGCGAAAAACCAAAAATAAAAAAAACAAAACGGCGGTCACGATTTTTCTTGCTGACCGTGTCTCCGGTCAGTTTGGAATGTCGCCCCCGCTCGAGGCCACTGTCTTTTTGTTTCGTAGCCGTGAAAACCCGCGTCTCGTTCACCCGCAACGAAATGTAGAGTTTAACGAATCGTCCACTCGCCGAGCGTAACGTTCGAAAAATTCTCGCGAAACCATGACAGGTTTTTGTGGTCAGGCTCCGTCGTTAGGAGACTTTTCGGCACAGTCTTGCATCGATTTTTCTCTCGAAATTTCTTGAACGGACCTGATACCTTTGATACGTCGACGATCAATAACGCGAGTTCGCTGACAGCCGACCGTCCATCTTGCGGCGCACAACGTCCTCGACTTTCGATACGATCTCGTACCGGACGTTTTCAACGTACATACACTCTACTACCCAACACCGTACACCGCGCACGCCCGTGGTATGGTATATTTTCTTAAAAGAATAAACCGAAAATACCGGTAGTGTGATTTATAAACTAAAGATCGGAATTTTACACTGGAACAAGGTAATAGGGGGCCCACCAAAATCTATGGGAAGGAGAAACCAACCTTTGTTTTTTACGGTATGTTGTCAAATCGAAATCTTCATAATGTCGTTTTATCAATTTCTTTTCTGCCATACGATCAATAGTTAAGTGAACGCGATCGACCAAAACGGGTTTACGGCGCGTAAACGGTGGCGAGCGAAAGTCGTGTCGATTTATGTGATAAATATATGTAACCGCTGCGTAAATCATCGCGAAAACAATACGTGAGCTATGTGAAACGCATTGAACACCGGCGGCGCAACTAGTTAAAACGAGGGCGGGTTTTTTTCCCAAACAGCGTATCACAAACAATTGTTTATAACACACACACACACACTATATACGATTTACAACGTGTGTTTTGAAATCATGACGTTTTAAATAAATGAATAATCGGACGGTTCGTTCGCCGCGAAACGTATAACGCGCAGTAGGTTCGAGTGTGTACGCTTTTCAAATATTCCGATTGTCGGCGTACACGTGTGCAATCCGATCGTTGTTTTCGTGTTCGTTGTTTGGAAGAGTCCGAACGACACGATCGAATTTGCACGTGCTGAATACGACGTCGATACGAACGATCGATCGTTTGTGTGTTATTATTTTTGTTACCGTCACTTTATACCGGAACCGCGCGCGCCCGGCCGTCACTGGACTCGCGTCGGTCCATTCAACCTGTTGCACCTGTATGTACCTGTATGTGTATGAACGTGTATTTTCCGCCAAAAACGATGTCTCGACACGAACGGTTCGATCGCGGGACTCACGGATCGTGTCACGCGCGTCGCGATCGATTATTTGTTATTTGTTTGCCGCGCGTTTATAATTGAGCGCCGACGAAAAAAAAAAAACTACGTGACGTCGCCGACGGATTCGTTCGAACGCGTTCGACGGACAACGAGATTTGAGGAAATCAAACGCGAAAACCGTCACATTTATTATACGGCATCGCGTGCCGGTCGTCATAGACTCGCATCGGTCCATACACCTGTTACACCAGGTATGGACTCGTATTGTCCGCCTAAAACACGTTTAATGCGTTTTTAATGTTCCATTACTTGATTGATATCAAGACTGTGATATCGATAATGAATATAATCAGAATTGAACGAATCAAAAAGTCATTAAAATATTGTTATATTTTTCGTATCCTTGCGGCGGTTTTCTTATATATATATATATTTTTTTTTTTAATACTATTGTACTTGTATCGTAACTCCGATTTCGATTAAGTCTGTACGATTCGTGTTTTGTTTTGTTTTGTTTTTTTTTTTTTGATTTGATCGATTCAAAACTATTTGTTTTGCGTTTACGACCCCTACGTGTTCCATTACAATAAGATTCGTATAAATGATTACTTTTTATTTTTGAAACACTCCTTCTAAATGTTCAAACGAAATATTTCAACGTGAATATTTTCTACGTGGTAACACAACGAACATACATCACAATACATACTTTTATAGGTTATTAAATTAACAGATGCTAAAGACGCGAAAAAAATAATTCAATAAAAATAGATAATACAAAAGGATTTTTTTTTAAAACAACAATAGTAATGTGTTTTAACGCATTTTAACCTTCTTACTGTCAAATTATTTTCGGCTTAGAGTTCATTTTGTTATAGTTGGAATAATAATTAGTTGCTGTTATACGAAGAAGAAAAAACACACATTATACAAATACGTTTTATTCGTTTATAAAGAATATTAATTTTTTTCGTTTGTAAATGTATTTATTAGAGCGTCGTATGCGTACGTAATTATTGCTAATTAACATTATGAATTGCACGAGTATTATTATTTAAATAGTATGATTATACGTTACGTTTAGTTGCGTATTAATTTTTTTATACACGATTTTTTTTTATTATTTCGTAGTTAGTTATTTTGCTTATTATTATTTTTTTTTTCTCTGACAGTTCTCGAAGAAATTCAGATTTCGGTGCTACGAGTGACGATCGAATTCCATATAAAAGGTACACACATATATATGTATTTATTTTTTTTCTCCGTGTACGATTGTTCGCGACGACGCGAGATTCCCATCGATCGGTCGTGAAATACGGTATGTTGATGAAATGTTTTTTTTTAGGGGCAAGAGTCGCAGCGTCGACCATGGCCTTTCGCCGCCATTCGATTTCGATTCATTGCGGAGTAAAGTCGAGGGCAGGTTCGAGAGCGTCGACAAACTTAACAGAGGTGAGTTTTTTTTTCTTCAAAAAAACGCATACCTAATTGCATATCATTACATTCGAGTACTGCATAGTCGTATCAAACGTCGACCCCTCGGGCAGAATCCTCCGTCGGGATCGGTCACGCGGTGGCGGATAGGCAGGAGAGATAGCCTACGTGGTAACAGCCTCGCAAGCTAAACGCCGGACACGCGTGTCGACCGAGAACGGGGTTATAACAGGGAAACATCCCTGTGTACGCTCCTGTGTCGGCGTGGTTACGAAACCGGTGGATAGGCGTACCCGATAGCATACCATTTTTTTTTTCATATGAAATGGCTCAGAGGCCTGGAACCACGTGAGCAGCATTACCTCCGACCCCGTCGCATAGTTTGTTTTTATGTTACAAAAATACACGAACATAAATAGAAGTACTGGAAGATACCAAGGTATCCTGTACAATTGTATTTCTTCACACGGCGACTGAGTGGCTCTATACTCTCTCTATGTCGGCCTACAGCCTATAATAAATCTTAGCATAATTAGTCCTATGATCACTTGCTCCTGTTTCGCGTTCGATCCGGTTAGTAAGCCAGGCGCCCGTATAGACACTCACAACAGCCCTCCTGGCGCTTGTCCTCCTGCCGTGTCGCCCTGTATAACGTTCCCCGAGTGCCGTGGATCCACCCGTCTCTTCGTCCTTGATCCGTTCAGTCCAGCAGGCTACCGAAATCGGCTGATTTGTGAACCGGGCCTGGGACATTCAGTCGTTTTCTCAAACGTCCGTTGCCGGACGAAGCTGTCGTATTGTCGCGACGCGCTCGCTGCGTTACAAGCGCGTCGTGAAAAACAGAAAAAAAAAATAAGAATAAATAATCAAAAATATTTACCGGACGGACGGGTTTTTTTTTTAAAAAAGTTCGCCTCGTTTACCTAATTGCGTATATCGCCCGCGAGGTCAGCTAAACGTTAATCGGCCGTCCCGTTGTCCGTAGTAGACCTGTCGAACCCGAAAAACCCTTCGGTTAATTAAATATTATCCTTAGTGATTTATGGTCGGCCGGTTTTTGGCTTTCGAACGGTTTATATATATAACCACCCGGTTTGGATATTAAACGTCCTCCCGGATATTAAACCGCGAAAACTTAATTGAACAAAAAAAAACACGACCAACGTTTTTTTGACCCGACGGACAGAGCAAACGCGAGCGATCGTCTCCCAGCGAACAACCGTTTATTCTTGGCTGTTTTTTGTTGTTGTTGTTTTCATTCTAAGCGATTGTTTTAATATTTCGCCAGTGTCGGGGGATTATTAAACGTAACGCCGCGGCGCGGAGGAAACGCTGTGAAAAATGTGTATTCCGTACGAAACATAAACCTTCTAAGGGCGTACAAAACGTTTTAACAGTTCGTGTAGCTTAAGTTAATGATCAACAACACACCCAAAGCATTTATGATGTTGTTTCATTACGGTAAAGTTGTAAACGGTGACAAATTTATTTTAATTATTACCGCGAAACGACGGGATTCTTGTTTTCGCTGTTATTAGCATGCCGTCGCGCTTTCGTAACACGAAACAATCACGTCAGCGGATCGAAAACAATTCGTTTCGTTCAAATAAAACATAATAAATCGTCCAAACACACGGTAAGCTCTAGCAAGCGTCGTATGCAACTATATTTATACACACACGCACACACACACACACATTGTGCGTGCAGTAATTCATTTACATTTTAATCTAAGATAAATAATATGTTACGCGATGAATAATATTACACACCATAGTATTTTTTTTTTTTTTGTAACCGTGCATAAGAATAAAATAACGCCGCGTACACAACGCAATTTACACAGGTACGTTTTTCTAAGTTTTCGTCCGTGATGCAAATCCCGTAATTACTCCATTGAACACAGACCAAGCGAGTAGATTGTCTCTTGACCATTAAACAGCGTCGTCCTATAACACGTACAATAAGTGCCCGCGTCATACACATTTATATCGACTTACCGCTGCTGACGTATGCGTATGTGCGCGAGTCGAGTTCCATTTGTTCGTTTTTATACACGGATTCATTAGTTTATCGATTTACATATCGCATTGAAAAGGCGGCGCACTCGTTTAAACGAATAGCCCGATCGAACGCGTTGTTTTCAAAACCAAAAGTACGATTCGTTTTCGACCGTATAATAATTTATAATACCAATAATAGCAGACGACAATAATAAATTAATTTATACGCGTATATCGAACGAAAATGATATTTTGCAACTTCCTCGTATATACGTGATATGACAAGCGTAACGTTGTGATATCACGTACGCTGGCGGTTTTTAACGATTAACAACCGGACGATGAAATGGAATCTCGACGAAACGAAAACACACGAGCTTATCAATATTTTACGGGCAGTTTCTTTTAGGATGATTAAAAATGGTTAAATCGTGCAGGCGTACCGACAAAAAAAAAAAAAAATGTTCAACTATATAAACCATTGTTTGTTTATGGATTCGTGTTGTGTTTATTTTTCCGGAAATTTCGAAATATAAATGTTAGTTCATTACGTTACACAGACTATGACTCCTTAAAAGTTTACAACTTTGTGAATAATTGTGTTGATCAAAACAACCGGTATAAACCTGCTTTACCTTACCAGAATTATTTTTATTTCGTTTTTTTTTCTATCCATCTATTAGCGTAATCGTATTATTGTTATTATATTACAAAGTGTAGAATCATTTTTAAAAGTCAAGAATTTTATTATATTATGAATATAGCCAAGGCCGTATTTGAAGGGGGTTTTGGGGGTTTCACCCCCTGAATCTTTTTAATAATTATAATAAATTGAATTTATTAGTCTAAATTTTTAAGGTGAAGACACACTATTTACACGCCACATGATAATCCGCATTTAGACACAATTTTATCATACACAACATAATTTAATATTTATTTCTAGTAGTTGAAAATATATGATTTGGTTTTAACCCCCCCCCCCTCCGAAAATTTGTACCTGCTACGGCCTTGAATATAGCATTTTGTTCTTACAAGTTTACGTTTGACATAATTAAAAATATATATATATATATGTATACATACTGATAATTGTATCGAAGCACTTATTGATTAAATAATCAATTACATAACTATATATTACGATTAATTACAATAATACTACCGCTCATCGGACCAATACGTTTAGCCGCTTAAATATATAGCTGTGCACGTACTTATATATTTATGTATATTATACATTTAACTCTCATATTTATACTACTGCACGGGTTCAATATAATCCTTTGATATGATTGCGAAAATATTTCATTTAAAATGTCGAGTAATACGCATAATATATTATATTCATCGTTATGTTTTCTTGTCATTCCTCATCATTTTTTTTTTTTTTATGATTATTAACATTACGTTTAACACGATTCAATTGATTTGGTCGGATATCGCATACGTTGTAGTCTGTGTGCGTTCGATACGTCCTCCGTCCGTCGCCACGGAGTTTCCGTTTCGTTTCGCGTCCACGTTACACAATATTATAAAGGACAGGATCCGGGAAATATATATATATATTTATTTAATGAATTGCGTTGTACGTAATGCGTCGTATAACGTTCATACTTGGTAAATATCGATTGTTAACATTTCTACTTTTCGTCTGCAAACGTAAAGAACGGACTTTTGTTTCCGGACGTCGTTATAATAACCGCTGTTTGTTTTCGGTTATTTTTTTATTTTTTTTGTTTTTTTTTGTAGGTTACATAATAAAGTTTATTCAGAAAAACGTGACGAATTGTTCGGCCGTTCGCCGCCGCGTCTCGTGTCGCGAAAACTAGTCGTCCGGGCAAAATTTCAAACGTTATTCTCGTCTTACCCGTTACACGCACGCACACGCGTTTATTGCGTTTCCTCCGCTTCGAGTCGGGTCCGTGCGAGTTCGGGCGCCGTCGGCCCGTCGGCGGGGTCTATCAGCTGTGGGCTGATTCCGGACAGGGTGGACCGATCGATCGGCTATGCCCTGCGTGTGTGGTGCGCTCGGTGTTTACGAAAACGGTGCGCCGCCGTTCTCTCCCGGAAACAACGACTACGGCGGTTGTTTCTCTCCGCGGGCCGGCCCCGATCGCGCACGTCTAACCGTTATTGTCGTCGTCGTTCGTCGTCCGTCGTCGTCCGTCGTGTCCGGACGCGAAACCGTTTTCTTTCGAGCGTGGTGGACGACGCGTGCACGGGTAACGGTCGCCGGACGCGGATTTCGAACGATGTCGTCGTTGCAGCACCGACGGAGGTACGTGTAGGAAAATGTCCCCGTGAAAACCGCTTCCGAACCGCCGGTTTTTGTTGTTGTTGTTGTTGTTGTTGTTATGCGCGTCCCCCTTCGAACACCGTTCAAGCCCCCGGCACCGACGTAACGCTTTTTATAACGCGGGGCTGCTCCGAACACACGCCGTTGTGAATATGAATCGCGGCCGACACACGTCCCCCGGACGCGCGAATCGTCTTGTCTTACGATGGCGGTCCGAACGTTTTCGAATACGCGATCGTACACGACGTATACGTGTATTGATTTTCGGCGATAACCGAACGTACGTATATATGCACGTATTAGTAGCTCAAGGTCAATCGTCGACCACGTACGGAACGTTTATTATTGTTATTCGTTTGTACCGGTTAAACAAAAAAAGACACGCACACGCACGTACGCGGACACCCGCGAAATGGATGAACACGTCTGTCGAACGTATATCGTGTTTCGTTTCGGTTCGTTAACACGCGTTGTTTATGATTTTCGCACGTATTTGTCACGAGCTTCGCGGCCGATTTTTCCCCCGGGAAGGCCGCCGCGCGCGACCCCGTCGTCTTGTGTGTGTGCCCCCTTTTACACGCGTTCTCGTGTGCGCTGCTCGTCGTCGCACGTTCAAACCGGTGCCGGATTTAGAAACGTTTAGATCAGAAGGACTTTTCTTTTTTTTTTTTCAAATCACGTATCCGTTACATTGCAGTTTACTTCGAAATAATATTTTACTCAAATGTAAGGTCGAACAAACGTAATTATTTTGAATAATATACTAGAAATAGAATTGATCACGCTCCAATTATATCAGATAATATTCAATTTGTTTTTAAACTACTGCCAACTCAATGTACTCAAATAATGTAAATCGTTATGTTGGTACTCTTCTAGATTTCGTCGTTGTACATTTTTTTTTTTTTTTTTTACCTATATACTAGTGATATTTTGATTCGAACGTTGTGATTTTAGTCTGTAGTGAAAATGATAATTTTTGTTGTAATGTAATTGGGATTTATAAAAAATATTGCTATGCCACCGTTTTGTGGACGCCCGGCATCCCTCGAATTTCGGCCCCGCGTATAACGTGTATATAAATACATATATTTAAATTGAGACATCGACGACGATGTAGAGCAGCGTGAAACGTTTTGCAGGGTTTTCCTAAACGACGTCCCGCGCAGAAGAATCAATTTGGATTTAAAAAATGCATATATATATATACATGAAAAACGTATAGTAAATGTATTTTTGCGCGCGTGTGTTCGTGCACCGTTTCGGACGATTTATGGAATATTTTGAACGTTCGGGAGGGCAGTGTAGATAATTCATCGGTAGCTAGCACGACCGAGAAATCGATAGTCGAATATTTATTATTTACATTTACACTTCTGACTCTGCTGCGTTCGTTCCAAACCAAATGGGGGACCTATAGTATATATATATATATTGTGTGTGCGAGTGTGCGCGCGTGTAACCTCCAAAATCACCGCTAACCGCATTTCAAGACGACAAAAAAAAAGAGGTTACATATTTTTTAATTTTATACGCCAAAAGTCCACTGGGTTAACGGTTAAATCGATTGACGCACTTCAATTTGCTTTGTGCGAAACTTAACGTTTTTTATTTTATATTTCTTACATGTGTAAAAATAGTTGAATTTCTAAAAAAAGTATTTTATTCAAGTGTCACATATGCGAACAATATATATTAGATCACTTAGCAATATCAATTTATATTCCTGTAATTATAATATAATGTTATAACGTAACCCTTTTTTAAAATTATTATTATTTTTTTTTTTTTGGAATACAACAAAATTAAATATCCGTGAGAGATATTTGATTTTGGTTTATTGAAATATGTTAATACCGATTCGTATATGATTATGTTGTTTTAGTGTTCAACCGGTCTAACTAGCCATGAAATACTCTAATGATTTTGCGCAAAGTACTTTAATCTTATAATTTGTTAGTTGGAAAAAGACGATTGCCAGTTAGCTAAATAACTTGCTTCGATTAAAAATAAATTTCTTTTTAAAATATACATCTTTGAGAATTATTATTATTTTAGATTGTCTTATAAAGGAAAGCTTTTTTTATAATTTGTTGAAAACGGCTGGTTTAAAACAATTTAGGTACCTACGTACATTTTAGTGTTATTTAGTATTTTGAATGGATTTTTTTTATAAAAAATAAATGTATATATATATATATGCCGAGTCACAGCTGTAATAATCGTGCATAATGGCATAGGTTTAAATAAATAGTATTTTTTCCTAAATCAAACAAACTTATGACCTACTTTAAACTTATGAAAATTAAATACCACAACGTGCACGTAAAATAAACATTTTTCCCCGAAATATATAAATCGTTTCAGTTCAAAATTGCATTTTATTTATAGATTATGTGATTTTTGTAATTTTTCGGTCAACTCTCATCGTCTGGATTTGAGTTCTATAAAATTTTGGAATTTCGAATATATATGTATACAGGTCGTAAAAACGGTCTTCGCCCACTAATAAATCGTTAAAAGCTGATAAATAAAAACAAGAAAAACAAATACAAATCCATCCGATTTTATGAAGCTCATCAATTAACTATTTATTTACACTTTTACGTAATTAAGGTTTTTATACGAATTTACATCCTTTGAAATTAAATTTATTCGACACTTGTAGTGTATTTATTCGACACAAGTCCTGCACATGCACATTTAGAACCACTATTATCCCTTTAAATAGAGTAACTACTATTTTCATAGTATATAAAATATTAATATTATCTGATAGTGAATTTTCTGGAAATTGTACTGTTCTTTTTTTACGCAATTATATATATATCGTTTGAAAACTACTAAAGATTTATAAAAAAAATTGTATTTTTTGAAATATCATTTTTGTTAAATCTACGGAGATATTTTATTTATCGCGACTGGAAAAATGATTTCTGAAAAAAAAATACCCATTATTGCAGCACCTTATAAAACCCTTTATTTAATATTTCAACTGCGCCTCGGAATCAATCCTCAGTCGCCATATATTGCGTCTGTTATCTATACCATACAATAATAAAATTAATAACAATGCGTATTGTATTGAAACATCCAATAGATATTTATCTTGCCCAGCAATAATTCAATTAACTAATCAACGTACGAATGTATAACTTATTTTGTATTAATGGCCACTCGAAATAATTATAAACGAAAAATAAACCGTTATACCGGAGAAATTAGGACTTTGGCACGTCTCTATATAATATGTATCTAACTGGTTTTTCTTATCTCATTTCTGGTAATATAAAAAAAAAGAAAAAAAGAGTCAAGTATTTTTATTTTTTTTTTTATGAGCCCGAAAGCGTTGTAAAAAACCTCTTTCTAATATTATTAATTCGTTTAACGCTCGTATTCGCACAATATCCACCGGCCAATTACGAGCGTTAACAATGTTGTAATATATGACGTGTTATATATATATATTATGTCCTATACACGAAACACGTATTGTGAGCGATGACAATTTTTTTTCTTTCTTTTTTTTTTTTTTCTTCTGTAAGGCGCGTAATTAACGTGTACGTTCCCGCGGTTAATATTTCGACAACGGGCCGCAATCGTTATTAACGAGAACCGCCTCGTTTAGATCGTTATATATCGTCGGTATAATTTATTAGTCCTTTAAAATTATTATTTCGTATAACGCGTGCGTGTGCCGAATATATATATATAACGTATAAATATCATCGCGTACGTATAAAAATGTGCTAGGACGAATTTGTTGTTGCGCGGTGTCAATTTGTAGTGCGGCTCTCTTACTTTTGTAAATATTTACGCCGCGCCAAATGTTGCAATCACCGTAATTGCTATATCGTTTAATATATGTATATATACACACACACACACACACACACACACACACATTTGTATGTATACGCTGCAACGCAACACAATACAATAACCCTTTGTGCGTTCAGAATTTTGTACCGTATTGACACGTCAATAACTACGTGCACGTATACGGTAGTCACATCCTTGCAGGTTTCAAGTATAAATATATCATTGTGTTTTGTAGATGTATTTTGAGTTTGGTTTCATATAGAGACGTTCGCCTTGTGACGTTATTCTGAGCCGTATATAAGTGTAAAAATAGAAACCGAGCAAGTGAAGTGCTATATACATGTGTATACAAATCTACAATACACGTTCGATTGTACCTTTATACGTAATGAGAGATAGTTCGAACCTACATTATACGGAATCATCGACATTTATAAAATTCGACAATATTCGTAGAAAAGATTGTATTTCCCTTGGGAGTAATAATGGTTTTTTTTTTAAATTTAATGGCTTCGACAGTAGTGGTTATTAACCAACGGTTATGATACTTAAAAACATGATACTAAAAAATTGTTAGATTTAATTTAGTAAATTACATTTCGTGATGGAATTGATTATTTTTGTGGCTTGGTATTTTTTGAGGGTTTCTTTAATATTTTGTGAGAGGTTGACGGTTTCGTGGTATCGGTTCATACTCGGGCATTCTTCAAAAATATGTTTTATAGTGATGGTGGTATGACAGATATTGCGGATTGGTGGTCTTTGGTGATGAGATACGAGTGAGTTTAAAAGGTGTGTTCAATTCTTGTCCTGACGCTGACTGAGCTTTGGGGGCGTATTCCATTGTTTAACCGAATCTTTAATAGATTTTAGTTTGTTGGTAGATGGAATCCCAAGACTATTGCCATGATAGAAGAATTTCGTTGTGAATTGAATGAAATATGTGTTTTTGATGGTGCGATTTGGGATTGTTTTGTTTGCTTGGTCAGTCGCTTCGTCAGCCATTTCGTTACCCTTTATTCCAATACGGGAAGGTATCCAAATGAAATCGATTTTTTTTATTAGTATCAATTAATTCGGATCGAGTTTTTGGGCGATTTCATTGTTTGGACAAGGATTTTTATGGGCTGTTAGGACACTGAGGGAAATCATTGGTTATTGGTGTATTGGTTTCTTGAAGTGAGTTTGCAAGCCTAATTGTTTCTAGTATAGTTCTCGGTAATAATGTTTTATTCGTGTTCCGATTGTTATTATTATTTTTAATAAAAATACTAATAAACTACCGAAATGAAATCGTTTGACGTTTTATGAAGCGCGGATGATCGGATGTTCGCCGTATCCGCGAGTCCGTAACCGATCGCCTAACAATCGCATTTACCGAACGTCTATAAAAACAATTGTCGAAAGTTCATTTAAACGCGAAAACGAAAAACCGTCCGGAGTCAAATCTCGAAATCCTATGGTGTTTTCCGGCCGTGAGGGACAGAGTATTTGTTTGCTTGTAAAAACTCGATTCACGCGTTGCGACCGGGCGCGTCGGCGGTTTTTCGAACGTTTCCATTATGGAGGATGATATTTCTTCCCTGCCGCAGTAAGAGCGGACAACGCGGCGGTCTCGTCTGACCCGTCTAGTATAACGGACGATCGTCGCACGGCATTTAAATTTCTTGTTTCATTCCGCCAACAAACGGGATTACGTACGATTATGTACGACGTATCAGATGAAAACGAAACTGATTAATGACGACGAAACGCTAACGTTGCGCAACGACCTATAGCGAAATCCCTCAGATAACCGAATCTAATTTGTTTACAAGTTGCGGGAGGATTAATTTCCGTTTATAAATATACACCGACATTGGTGATACGAGCCGGCAAAATATTCGGTAACTATTTTACGTTTTATCAACGCTACGCATACGATAAATCACAAACATTTTTTTTTTTCCCCCCGTAATACTCGCGTTAGGGTTACCTGTTATGCGTACGCGTTCCTCCTGCTGGTTGCCGAAACTGCACACCGCGTAACGCGCCGAATTCGGACTATAACATATATATTTTACGTACAAATTAAGACCCGGATGTACTTTGAAATCGACATTGTTTATTATATACGAGTTAATTTTATTAACTCGCGTCGTAGAATCACCGAAGTTTTGTTATTATCATATTGATTAAAAATTATCTCGCTTGAAAAATTACTCGCGTACCGAAATGGCATCAAAGTATTATAACTCAATTGTATATTAATCTTAAAATTGACTAACCTTGCCCCTGGTATGTATTGGTTGGTTTGTTCCTATCTATTAAATCGAATAAAATAAGTACGTTGTTTTTCAAAAAAATATCATACGCGGTGGTCATTAAGTAATACAAATACGTTGTACTACAAGCGTATAAAACGATGGAAATTAATTACTTTTTTCGAGAATTTGATGATATTACTGTTGTTACTGAATTCGCCGCCAAATTAATCAAACAAACTTTAATGGTTTTTATACATGAACTCAATTAAATAAATGTAAAAATTAAATTAAAAGAGTTCATTTGACACTAATCGATTATACATGTGTTATGTTTTTATCTCGACGACTCTACGTATTATAATGATGAGTGTTTTCTCGGCGATAAAACTCTTGTCTTCTGTAATGTCATCGTGTTTTTCGTATATTATCGGTGACAATTCATCGTTTTACAGTCGGTAAAAACTGAAATCAAGTCAATCGATACATTTTATAAGGATTTATACTCGGAGATCATATGCTGTATATCGTATTAATTGATAAAATTTAATTTAACGTTCGGCCGCCGTAGTATACTAATCACCAGATATAATCGTTCGTTTTTACGCACGTGCGTACATATTTTTTTTTTTTTTTTATCTACGAGACGATTATTCGGAATTGTTTGAACGTGTCCCTCTCCTGCGCCGCTGCAACAATCACGTATATCAACTGCAATTACGAGAGATAACGCTTCCGGTAGACCGATTTCTGTACGGTTTGTAGGCATATCCGTTGTACTCGAGTTGACGACGTGTTTGTGATTCGATTATAATAAGATTATTGTGACATTAAACGTCTATTGGACGCACGCGTTATGTACACGAACATCAGTCAGTCAATTTTGTCATCGCACAAACTGCAAGTCGTTACGGACGTCGGGGACATAATAATACGTGTACGCGAAGGAAACTTTGTCGTGGTAGGTACCTTAATTGCATATATTACGTGTATGCGCATTATCGTTTATTATATATCAATCACTCTGAAGAACGTTTCTATAATAGATTATATTTTTTTGAAAGCACAAGGATTTGGAGAAATTATATATAAATATACACTAACAAAAATGTGTGGTTTAAAGGCTATACTAAAATAAAATCTATATCGCTCGATTTTGAACATGTTTTCCGTTTTCATGTATGATATGCGTAAACAATGATTTACAGATTTGGGTTTACTGCAAACACTTTTTTTTAGCGGTCAAATCGAATGAAAAAAATATTCGAAACACAATACGTACTCAAATTATTATTATTATACACCTTGATAGTAGTTTTACTTGTTTAATATTCGACATTAACGTTAATAAACGTTGGTAAATCTCAGACCACAGGCATAATTTATCGAAAATCGTCTTTTTTTGTCCAAAGACTAAGATTGACAATCATAGTACTACGAGCATATTATATTTAACTATTTTAACCCGATTTTGAGAAATTGTATATACCTCGTTGGTTTTCTACATTTTTTTTTTAAGTTTACGAACATTTCAATTTTTTTCATTAGCGTGTGGTATACGAGAGAAGGTGGCCAGCAAAATGATGCGGATGACTAGACTCGTTTTGTTAAAAGAAATTTACATTTTCATAAACTACTTCAACAAATTGTAAAAAATCAACGACTAATCTTTAATAAAAATGGCTATTTTGGATGTTGCGATAAAAAAACTTAATTGATTTGTCAGATCTCCGTGGGATATCTTATGCGGTGGGCACTGATCAAATCGATTTGTGTACACGCCATTGACAAATGTATTTTTTTTATTGGAATATGTACTTCTACGTCTTTATTTGAACTTCACTTATTATAAGTATATTGTTATTGTACAAGTTTCTTACTATCCATTGATAATTTGGCGTTATTATATCCGTACGTGTATACGCATGTACTCGTATTTACTAATTTAGTGTTAATTTTACAATAGTTCAATTCATTTTCCGTGCATATCAATATAACGATATGGATAATACAAATAAAACATAATTTCACATATAATTGTGTTCGATTTCAATGTATCTAAAATGTTATCGACGACTTTATATTTAATCGGTGAAATAGTCCCGCCGTTTAACACAAATGCGAGTAGGTGATTTCCAAATGTTACGATTGAAGTGTCTTAATTTTATATTCGAATTGGCTAGTTATTAGGTTTTCTTTTGTTAAGTTAAATGTAATTTATATACGCAACTAAAAGCAGATTATATAGAACTATCGAGGTTTATGTAGAGGACTTCATTAATGTAATGTTTATATTATTATCGCCATTCTGTATGGATCTCGGTTGGGTTCGTGCCAAATTTACGAATATTTTTTCTAATTTAATTTTCAATGAACTTTGCGTGTTATAACAGTGGCGGTCAAATGATTTAGTCATGGAGAGGGGAGATGAAGCTTATTTTTCAACATAAACTTTGATCATTGAAAACATAAGTCATAATTTAAGGATATAAGTTGTTCACTTTATTAAATAATTTTATTATTATTAAATTATTAAATCTAATTTCTTTTTCCAATTCATCCAATACTTCATCTATGGCAGGAGCCGAACGCAGGGCCTCTTTTTATTATTTAATAATATAATTTTTTTATTTTATTAATAAATAGGTAATAAACAGCATACTATCAAAACTAATACGTAATAACAAAAAGGTCATGGGGGATATATCCCCTCATCCCCCTCCGTTTGACCGCCACTGTGTAATAATATAGTGTATTTACGGTATTCGGTACGTCGACGATAATATAATAAAATAGGTATAAAAATGCGAAGGAGAACCTTAAATTATTCAATTTAAATATAAAGTTAACATATTTTAACTATTTTAATAATTCAGTATTTGAGTGTAGATATTCTGGACAGTTATTTTTTTGTTCATTTGTTTATTACTGTTAAAAGTAAAATTTGTCCTCTCGAACCTTGTTGTCCTCGATGATGTAACTATTAAATTTCTCAAACGATGTTCAACGAAAACGATCTGTTACTTAATGTGACAAATGTTTATATATTAACGCGTCATAAACCCGCCGTGATGGCTGTTTTATACAAATAATAAACGTCACGCTTAAAATGTCGAAAATGTCGTACTACAGTAGAAATTCAATAGTTAAATCTTTAATAGACATTTTTAGAGTGTTATAGGTACACCGCCGTAGGTATAATCTCGTATCACTTACATTTTGATTCTCGTATACCTAAGTATATTATGATATAGAAACGCAAAGTCGCAGGATAAACTTAAAAATAAATAATTCGTTTTTCACGACGACAATCGGAAAAATATAGAATATAAAGACCGATTGTTAATTTAAAATTTGTATGCAGTATGCCCACTATTGTATTGTAACCACGAGAACCAGTCGTGCAGAATGACTTTCCAAAAACTCATTTGAATATACGATTAGATTATCTAAATCGGCTGCGTTTGTTTAGCCAGGTTCGATTAGACATACTGTTGTTGATTTTTTTTTTTATAAAGGACTGCTTTAAACGACTAAAAAAAAAACAAATTATCCATACTTCAGAGATTGAATATTGTATACAAATTTATATGGAAACAGAAAAGTACGAGTAATGTGTTAAATCGAATAAGAAATCATTCATTTTTTAAAAACTAAACACATATTATCAGGCGTTATTTATTAATAAAATATAATAACAAATAATAATAATTATTACACGGGAGTAATAAAAAGTACGTAAACATTGAAATAAACCCCAAACATAATAAACAGATTTGAGCGAAAGTTTTGTTCGACAAAAAATGTATTCAATACTTGAACAATAATACATTCTATATACGAGGGTCGTCCAGAAAATAAAGTTGTAAGAAGTGTTCATCGGAAAATTGTGCAAACGTCGTACGGATATGAAGTCGTTAGGATGTCACTAAGCGGTACGTGTCAAAGAAGGAAGAACCGTGATGATGAAAGATATTCCGTCCGTCTTGTCTGACGAAATTGTACCGAAAACTGAAAAAACCGTCCCGCGTGACGTTTGACATTCCACAACGTCGACGAACATTTTCCTGATAACTCTCCGAGTCTTCTGCGTGAGATCGTGACAGAGAGTCGTTTGCAATGTGTTCTCGCTGCTTGTGAATTTGTCGAACGCCGCTACCAGAACGAAGGAGAGAAGAATTCCTTGATTCGATGTTGACCGTGGGGATGAAACTTTGATGTGTTATTACACCCCTCGGGTCTGGAAAACAGTCGTCCAAGAATTTCAAAACCACTCTTTTAGTTCGCCGCCAGACCACGGCCACAGTTTTTCGGGACCGAAAGGGAGTCCTGTCGGTGGAATTCGTGGCGCCCGGTGATTCTTTCCACTAAGCTCGAGGAGTTTTTAGGCGGAAGACATTTTTCCGACGATGAAGAAACGATAGAGACGGTTGAAAAGTAGTTCACGGAGGTGGAGCGTGACTTTTTGGACACTGGCACACAAAAGCTGATGCCACGCCCACAGAAGTGTATCGATCTGAACGGTTAAGTTCTCTGTAACCCATATCTGTAGATTTTATGAAAACGTACGCACTTTTCGATTTTTTAAAAACGTATAACATTATTTCTGGACGGCCTTCGTATTAATCGAAAAGTAAAAACGATTTAATACTAATTAGTGATTTGTATTTTAATCTTTTGAATAATTTTAATATTTCAACAAACACACGCAGAGATACGGAATTATTAGTTTAATTTTGAATTTGCATTGCTCAAGGTTTATTTGTCAACATATTTTATCTGAACAACTTCAGATTTCATATAAATCGCTGAGAAATATATTTGTATAAATTAATAATTAATTTTTTAAAATAAACTCAAGTTAAGTCAATAGTATTTTGTTAATTTAACAGATACGTTTTCATTTTTAATTAACTTTAACTCGATCGAAAAAATTTGGTCAACTTAATTTTAGCAATTTAAAAAATAAGTCCATTAACTTGCTCAACCTTGGGTTAACGTGCGCATTTTTCCAAAATTTAATCAAATATTTTTGTTTTCTTTGACGTATACGTCGGGAGCTTATTCTCGAAACTTTATATTTTTTACGCGTCATTTTCAAAAATTGCAAAACGCAAAATATGGATAAATAAATATATCTATGGGCAGTTACAAACATCGAATAATCATTTATGATTATTGTGTATGTGCCTGTGTAGTTTTAATTATATAACGAGTATCAGATATAATACTAGGTAGTTATCATCTGTGGCGATAATTATCAAAACAGCGGTCTATAATTTTAACAAAACAAACAATTTGAATATTATACATTATAGTTTTTACTTTTCAGTTTCATTTCAGCGCTAAAAAATAGTAGCACAGTGTATTCGTTTGCTAGTTATTACGTTTTTAATCGAATGGCAAAAGCGCGACCCAATGGCCATGATCATAAAACAATAATTTTAACGATTCGACAAGTGATATACGTAAATAGTATTAACTGTTTTAAAATACTCGCGCAGTATTGATCAGACATAATAATGTTCAATGTCCTCAATCGAAATAGTATTTGAAATGTTGTGTTTAGCTAAAGGTATCATAAAAAAAATCAGCCTTTAACCTCTTTAAATTGGACGTTTACGCCTGCCCCTCCCCGTATAGGACATGCATTTATAATTTTAATAACAATCTAATGTAAATTCAACAATAACGTTAAAAATCTAGTATGCATTTTATTCGAGTATAAAAGTTGTAAAACAATAGTCGTTTAGGTTCCGGACTTGACCACTGTTAGCTGCAATTCTATCGTTTTTCATTAATCAAGTGAATCAAGTCGTCATCGGCGTAAGAACGCGCGAGAGATGAAATTACACGATCGCGCAAAATCGAGTTCTCAAGCGATTGTGCAAGCGTTGTGAAAACGCTATTTAATTCATCGACGAAAAGAGTGGATTAAAGTGTGAAGCAGATTTTGAGGTTAATCCGTCCCAATTACTACGAACACAATGGTCAAACCGTCTTCCGATCATATGTTTCGGTATTCGTGTTCATCTGTTCGTATTCTTCCGATTTCCACTAGCGTGTTTCCGGTTACGCAATTATTTTCGCGGTCCTCCGGGGCATTACATACTTGTTCGTCGAACGGCGGGGTTTGATTCAATCGTAACTGACGTGTCCGCGCCAACATAGGACGGTTTTTTTTCTCGTAATGTTTTTGTCGTCACGGTGGTTTAACGAAATATTCTTGTGAACTCGTTTAAACCTTGCCGTCTCGTGCGTGCGCGTGGTAAACGGGGGGACGATCGTACTGTCGCCCGTTATTCAAAACAAAGGGGAGTCGACCTAACCGCACATATTTCGGTCGTGACGCGGCGGCGGGCGGCCGTTTCGTCGTGCTGGGTTTGTAGTTGGACGCGCCGACGGTAGATGGCGTTCCTGGTGTTGGAGGAAATGTGCTCGCCCGGCCAACCGCAACGAACCATTGTGATCGCGTATTACGTAAACCGCGGCCGCCGATGATCGAACGGACGGCGTACGCGCCTCTCGTACGTCGCGCTCTTATCATCGGTCTTCGTCTTCTTCGTCGTTATCAGTGTGAGAGTCGAACCGAGTCAATCGTCGTGTGGACGTCCGCGACCGTGTGTGCACAGCTGGTCGGTCGCGTCCGAACGTTTTCGATTTTTGTCCAAAATCGTTTTCCGTTCAAACGGATTTAATCCGTTCAACTCCACACCCAACCGCGCGAATCGCAAAGTGTTTGGGAGTGGCGCGCGTACGTATATCCCATAAAATGTGAGAAGAACGTGTAGGAAGCACGACGTAAAATTAGTTAAGAGTTAAAAAAAAAAAAAAAAAAAAAAAAAAAAAAACCAACAAAGTAAGTGAGTTGTGGTTTAACGGTGTTATTGCTACTCAGAAGCCCTTGTGTTTTCATTTTTTCATTTTTTTCACATTAATTAATCATGCGCTTTGTTCATATAGAAACGTTCTTGAGCATTTACACTGTTATTCATTCATCTCTTCAATGTTTTGTTTTCATTTGTCTCATATTATCCTTCTTGGTGTGCGCTCATAACATCGCACCCATTCTAACAACGCTGCTTTTGGCCAACGCTGTTCGGATATAGTATGTGTGCGTGTGCGCATTACATTACATATATATTTGCATATATTATATGTAATAAACAGTCCGTACGACACATTGTTTGCCTGTAAAACACTTGGTGAAAAACCTACAGAAATTATGTTTATGGAACCGGTTTTGACGATCGAACCGTCTTGCACTTCAATGACGGTGACAATCTATAAGAGCTGCAGTGGCGGTGAATATTGTGTTCTTTATCGAGTGTTTCCAGGTTAGCGTTTCATTCTATTTAGTTGTGATGTCATAACTTTTTTTTTAAAACCACATATCTAAATTATGCCTAACTGTCTAATAGATACTTTTCAAAAAAAAAAAAAATAATAAAATAAAAAAAAATAATAATAAGCAAAATATTGCAATAGCCATTGATGAAGAAATGCGTTTAAGGATAATATTATGTCCGTTGATTAATATTTAAGTAATCATGTGTGTGATTAAAACCGTAAATCTTATAACAGACATAAGATATAAGTGGATATGAGTAACCTTCGATTAAAGTGTATATGGTAATTATGAAAATGATGGTGTATTCTTATTAATAATTTTCACGCTTTCTTGTTCTGTTTTCCAAATTAAGTATATTGTACCTATTTTAATTTTTACTTTTCAATTTTACTTCAATACCTTCAAAACTGTGTGCTCATTATAGTTATTAACTGATAAATAGTCTGGTCACAATTACTAACAACATATATAATACCTATGATTTTTACCTACCTATGATTTTTATGTTCATTATTTGTTTTCGATTATCGCAATGTTGATTAAAATTAATGTGTGTTAGTAACTACTTTTGCTGTTTAAAGATATTCCTTATAGTTTTTATTTATTTTATAAGATTTCACTATTTTTTTTTTTTTAACTAAATTACTATTAAAAAAAGTTAAATTTTCTTTAATTGTATTATAAGTACCGATTCATTTTTTCAGGATAGAAAAATAATTGGTACTTTTGTTAACAACATATATACGAAATCTTGTAATCCTTAAGCTACATACATTAGTTGGACGCATACCTGTTATTTGTTGTAAATTTTTATCTTATAGTTTATTTTATTACTAAAAATAAAAAATTTGAGCAATAGTTGTGAGAAACTATATACTCCTTTCGAGTGATATTTTATATCTCAAAAATATATTTGAATCTTATAAGAAATAATTTTAACATAATTTTACTTATAATAAGTATAATATTCTGAACAAGATTAGGCCGGACTAAAGATGATCTATAACAGTATGGCTATACTGTAGCAGACATAAAATCTTCTAAAAAAACTTACCATCATTGAAAATATTTGAAGATTTTATTCAACACAGTTGTATGATTATAATTTAGAAAGAAAGAAAAAAATTGAAAAACAAAATAAATATAAAATCTCACAAGATAAAACTTATTAAAATTTCAATTAATTTTTTCTATAAAATTAATTTTTAGAACAAGTCATATATTATATAGTATATAATTCAACAAAAAAGTTATACTTTTATCAAATTTAAAAAAATTATTAGTTTTAGTGTCGATTATTTTTATGTTGTATCAATCATTTAATCCTAAAATATCTAGGTAGTTACAATATTAGATAATATGTTGATTTTGGATAGTTTTCAATAATTCTAAAAACGTACAGCATTAAAACTATATTAATTTTGGTCTTTTACAAATTATAAAAACAATTGTTGAGTTCAAGAGTAAGGTGAGTTTTGTTTACACAAAATGCCTATTGCTTAAAAAAAGAATATTCCGCATGTATTTAATTTTAAAAAATTTCCAGTTAACCCTATTTCAAATATGCATATATGTATGGTTTTTTTAATAATTACACATAATTAATTTAAGTTATTAAACATTTGAAATGATATTTCTTATTACACTTTTGGTATGTGAATATATATATATTGCATGCATGTTTTTAGATATGTCACTGTTAGTAATAAGGTATATTATATAATTTACATATTTATAATTGTATTTAATTAGTACTATTTATTTTTAGTTTAATTTTCAAACTTTATAATTGAAAGCATATGAGATAAATATATTTATTGCCTGTCTTATGACTGACTAACTATTAGCCATAAATTACAGTAGGGACTATAGAAATTCTATAATCTCATTTTAATCACTGGCTCATAGTTTTTAAATCGCCTAGTCCTAGTATACACTTTTTGTAACTAAAGTACAATTACTTTAATTTAAAATGTCATCAATTAAAAATATTTGTCTAATTATAGGTGGCAAGAAAATGTAAAAAAGTAATTGAATAGAATTATTATTTTATTATTATATTATTATTATTATTATTATTATTATTATTATAAACAACAGATGAATACAAAAATTGTTTTAATTGTTAATTTTTAATGAACTCTTTGACATCATTTCTGTATATTCACAGTGCATGCAAAACACAATAATGTGTGATTGACCTAATAAAAACCCCAGTGGAGGTACTTTAATAATTGTTGGTTTTATTTTTTTATTCCATTGAATATACATTATGTTACAACAACTTAAAATAATTTATAAATTTATTTAGAGTTGTTCCAATATTTGTAATTTTATCATATAATTGATAATTACTTGGGAACAAACTTTACCCATACCTATAACCTATTCAGTACTCTAATGTTGTTTTTTTTTACAATATTATAATGAATCTTATTTCTAGTTTTAAAATAATGTATACTTATATTTATAGATTCAGGTACGGATGGAGAAAGTCAGAGCAGCAGCAAAGAACAGCTTAGCGAAAGAAAAATGCATAAGCCTCCTCCTATTGCCACCATCATATATAAGGTAATGTATTTTAATTTCAAAATATATTCAATTGTAGATTTATACTTATTTTAAATATTTCAGGTTGAAGCATCTGATACATTGGCTTCAGTGGCAGCTAGGTTTGATACAACACCGTCAGAGTTAGCTATACTAAACCGATTATCATCACGTACAGTATTTCCTGGTCAGGTTATTCGTGTACCAGACAAAAAACGAATATCAGTGTCTGAGTCTGATGCATCTCAAGTAATATTCAAAATTATTATTTTCATAAAAGAATATCTAAATATTAAAATTAACTTGTTGCATATTTAGGGAGGTCTTAGCAATTTAGATCTATCTGAAACCAACAGTTATATATCAGCAGATGGTGAAAGTAAACCAGGATCTGGACCTTCAACAGGCAATGATAGTAAAGACATTGTTGACAACAGGGAAGATGGTAAGAAATATAATGCTAATAGTATATAATATTAGATATTTTTATAGTTTAAAAATGTCTTCATTAATTTATTTTATAAAGTTATATTTCAAACAAGTTAAAAGTTAAAATATGTTTAACAAATATTACAACTATTTATTAATGTAGAACATAATTTGTTTGATAAAAGTATAATTGTATGAATTCATATGTTAAGATTACATTTAATATTTAAATTTAATATACTTAAAGTATTTGGAAAATAAATAGGTTCTTTTAGTATAGAAAATTATTTCTTATAAATAATAATAGTATACATGTATTTAAATTAAAAAGTATATTAGATCAATATTTACAACATAAACATAATTTTATTCAAAAGTCCATTATTATGGTTCGTATAATTTAAATGTCTATTATTTATGTTTCGAATATAATTTAATCAATTGTTTAAAAAACTACAATGACTGTAAAATAAATATTTCTAAAATAATGTGTTTAAGTATTAATTAACATAAAAATGTTCCTGTAGCATAATATAAAGTTTCATAAAAAATAAGTATTCATTTTGTATAGAATTACTTAAAATGTAAAAGGAATTTGTTTTTGATTATGTAAATGTATAAAATACTATTCATGTTAACGTCAATTAAACGAAATATGCGATCTTGCGTCGCTGCCTCGATAGCTGATGGACTGAAGCGATACACGACGATTGTGTGGATTATTTTTTGGATCTTTAATTAAGACAGCGGTGCCCGCCTATATATTTTGTTTTCGTCGTCGTTGAGCTTCTGTCGTTGAGTGGAGACATTTCGCCGACCTTCCGCCGCCGTCCGTTTTTCTGAGCACATGCAGTCGTAACCGCGCGACATATGTTGTTACCTTTTGATATATTTACTTGTTATTATTGTTTTTTATCGTGTGCGCTAATCACCATTAATATATTGTAAAAGGTTATTTTGTAATCGATTTGTTGTCGTAGAACCACCGTCGCGTCGCGTATGTTGTGAGTTGTGCAAAAAGTGTAATATTTTTCAAATAATTAAATATTTATTGTTCAAATCATATTAGCTCTAATAAATAATCCTTTTTCATTTCGGCTCTAATAGCTGATAATAGTTTATATTGTGTTTTATTATATTAAATTAAATTTGTTAAATATATTTAATTAAGGTTGCGGCAGGCTATCTGCACTATTTATTATTACCGTGAGTTATTTACATTTATTTTGTTGTTTAATAACACACAACATTTGTTAGGTTGTGTCCGGGCGCGCGTAATATTTTTTTAATATACACTGTCAACATTTATTTTGAATTTGTTTCATTTAGAAATTATCAAAATAGTAATTGTAATTACAATTTTTCAAATCATATAACTTGTTTTAAATGTATTTGAATAATAGTTCCTACAAGTCAACGAAGTAAAAAATATTTAAACGTTTATCTGTGGTTTTATTTATGAATTATTAAAAACATATGACAATGTAATTAAAATGTAATTTCAGTTTATAATTTATAATTTATTATTAATAGATGCCAAACAACAATTTTAGTATACAGTAAAACATTATTTACAACAAGGTACTTTTTAAATATATTTATTCAATGTGGAAAAAACTATGTTAAAACAGGAAATTTTACCTTATAAAATATCATCTGTATCACATTGTGTACTTGGGCATAATAATACTACTAAAACTAGATATATTTTATTGTAGCTTAATGTTTACTAGACCAGTATGTAAATAGTAAATATCACTAACTAGGAGGACGTTTAAAATTATGCGTAGTTAATATGTTCGCATAATGACAGATTTTTATTAAAACAAAACTGTGATTATGATTACAAGGAGTATTCACTGTTTTGTTATCTTACTAATGCTATTTATTCTTAAGTGTAGCTAGATTACATGCAGTTATCTTAATGTGATTGATTTTAAAACTCTTATCTGCTTTATGTATAATAATAAATTAATAATTTGATACTATGTCAATAATTATTTTTAATGCAATTTTCCCAGAATAAAGTAGTATTGTAAGTAATATTATTCTCAATTAATAATAATTACTATTATACCAAGAAAATTAAAACCATAATTTAATAGTTGTATAATTGTAATGTAAAGTATGAATGTGTGAAAATAATGTAAAAATGTGTAATTAGATTAGTATTAGATTTTATAAGATGAGAGGCATAGTCATGTCTCCTGAATGTTTATTACACCATAAGAGTTACACATTGTTTGGTATTGAAATTACTTCAATAATTTCAAATAAAACATTTGAGACATTACAATTTGTTTTTTTTTAGATGATTATCAATTAATTTTTTTGTCATTGCAGACATTTTGGATACATTACGACCATCGTCTCCAAAACCAGGTCACGCAGAACGTATTGGTTCTTCAGTATCTCCTTCGACTGGCAGATCACATTCGCGCGGTGTTGAAAGGTTCCTCAAAATTAATGTTAAACACGTCACAGATGGACAAGTAAGAAATTTAAATATTATTAATTAATTTTAAATTGGTAAAAAAAAAAAGTTATATATATATATTAATTTACATTTATTATAGGGCGTTGTTGCTGGTGTATTGTTGGTCACTCCTAATGCTGTTATGTTTGATCCAAACGTCTCTGACCCATTGGTTATTGAACACGGGCCTGAGTCTTATGGTGTTATAGCTCCAATGGAATTTGTGGTGAACGCCGCCATATATTATGATATAGCGCACATGAGAGTTGCTGGACCGTATCAGTCAACAGGGTATGTTTTATTTTGTCATTTTATATATTTTAGACACTGTAAATATTTAGTTATGAACTCTTTTTGGATGGTAAAATTGATTTAGAACCGACAATGAGAGTATTACAAAACCGGCAATTTATCATTTATCTCCCCCCTCGAAATCTGAAACAACAGAAGATGATGAACATAACAAGTCCTCTACAATGTTAACTACAATGCAAACCGATTCGTTAGACAGCGCAACATTGGATTTACAGATATCTCCTGGAGGTAGAACAGATTCTCTTTTGGCTAAAGACGAAACTTTTCCAGAACTTAGGTAACTTAAATACATTATACAATGTATAGGGTGATTCATTTAGAACTACTTTTTTCAAAAATAAAAAAAATTTAATTGTATTAGACTATCTTTATTATTATTAAAAAAAACTATATTTACATTTATTTTTTAAACATAATATATTTTAAATGTTGGCCGTAACTGCGGTTAATATGGTCTATTCTAAATTTCCAATTTTCAATGACACACCCAAGCATTTCGACTGGTATTTAGCCAATGATGTGTGTGATGTTTGCTTCCAATTCATCTATCGTAGTCGGCTTGGCTATGTAGACTTTGGACTTAACGTAACCTATCTAGGTGGCCAATTAATCGGTTTGAATCGTGAAATTAATTATTCTCCGAATTGTCCTTGTAATAAAGCCATGGTTTCACGTGCTGTATGACAAGTTGCGCCATCTTGTTGAAACCAAACGTCATTTAGATCTCGGACTTCAATTTCTAGCAGCAAATAGTCCATTATCATGGCGCGATAACGGGCGCCATTCACAGTTACGTTATGCCCAACTTCATTTTTGAAGAAATATGGACCGATAATTCTACCGGCCCATAAATCACACCAAACTGTCGTTTTTTCTGAGTGTAATGGCAGCTCTTGAATCTCTTCGGGTTGTTCTTCATCCCAAATTCAGCAATTTTGCTTATTGATGTAGCCATCAAGCCAAAAATGGGCTCATCACTGAATAAAATTTTGGTCAAAAACAGTGGATCTTCTTCAAACATTTGAAGAGCCCATACACTGAACCTGTGACGACTCCGAAGGTCGGTTGACTTCAAATCTTGCACGAGCTGAATTTTGTATGCTTTTAAACCAAGGTCTTTACGTAAAATACACCAAGTTGTTGCATACGCTGTTGAGAACGGCGCCGAATCGACTCATCACGGTCATCGCGTACACTCTTAGCTACCGTCACTATATTTTCTTCGCTACGTGCTGGATGAGGCCTATTTGGTCGCGTATTATCCAATAATGAAAATGGAGTTGTAATACAATTTATCAATTGTATAGCGAATTGTGCGTTCGGTAGGCCGATTATGCGGACCATAAGTTTCTTTAAGCTTATGAAAAACAGTCTTCGCTGAACGCTGATTTTCGTAATACAGTTGAATAATTCGTAGACGCTGAGCTGGACTAAGTCGTTCCATGATGAAATGTCATATAACACTAAACTAAAATATCACGACAGTTTGATACGACTCATGTTTTATCAGTCATAAATTCCCATTTAAAAATAGAACCTCTAAATGAATCACCCGTTACATATATCATTCTAGTTCATGAATATGTTCTTGGGAGTAATACGCGAGCGATTCCCAAGGAGTTGTTGGTGACATTGAAAAAAAAAATCCATAAATAAACTTATGAAAAGTAAAATGTTTAGGTCATCGACTGAAGATGAAGAAGAAGATGGTAGCATTTGTTCATGTAACGCACAGAGAAATGATGGAGCTGCATTTCCAAAAGCATTTGATCGTGATTTAGTCACACCAAGCCCAATGAATAGACCTAACGATGCGTTGGTTAGTTAATATGTGTAAAATCATGGTTCATTTTCTCATCAATTTATTAAACATAATATTTATGTTGTAGAAGAGATCGGATAAAGAATCAGTTATTGAAAATATTGGTAATGAAGATGATAGGCCACTTTCATCAATGTCGGCTGAGCAAGATGCTGTTTGTAATATACGCAATATGGAACAGCGCAGGCAATCTTCGATTGATCAACACTGGGCAATGCCGAATAAAGTCAGATCTCTTGATGATGAACCTTCAGTTAATCTTGCAGCTCAAGGTATATTTATATATATAGCGTGTCAAATGTATTATTTTTTATAGAATAAAGTTTATTATAATGCGTAATTTCGATTATAAATGTACTATATTTATTACATTTTTGTTGATATTTTATATGTATTTTTTTTTTAAATTCATTTTTGTTTCAATTTTTCTAGCGGCTGTTGAAGATTCGGAACCATCAAGTGGTTACCTAATAAAGCAATCGTGTCATGATTCAGGCATTGATATTCGTGATCCACCTGTATTATCAGTACCTCGTAAAACTGTGTATTCAGATGCTGATATACTTTTATCGGAGTCCGGATTTCTTCCACCAGTGCCTGTTGTACCGTTGTCTTCTGATCATCTGAATGATGCAGTTCAACTACGTAAGAAGAAAACTACATCTGTATCGTTTAGTTTGGAAGATTCTAAAGAGCAAGATACCGCAGGCACAATAGAAATTCAAAAAGTTGATGAACAAGCTGAAAAACAGGCCCAAGAAACAAAAAAGAATAAGGTAGGTGCCATACAGTTTTATATTATTTGAAAATTATTTAAACGATACAATGTTTTTTCAGATGTTGAAAAGGCTTTCTTATCCTTTGTCTTGGATGGAAGGATTTACGGGCGAAAAAGATAATGAAAAAGAACCATCAGTACCATCTTCAGCTGAATCAACTCATCTGTCTCATTCCTCCAGTGTGTTCTCTAAAGTTTTCTCAAGGTAAACAGCCATAATATTTTTACAAATACTTTTTAAACACATCACTTTTAAGTTTTATTTATCAATATTTGTAAGCATATTTTTAATATATTAACATTTTTTCATACAAATGTAGCAAATAATGTTTTTTAACATGGCACTTTTGTAAATAAAATGCGTATTAGGGTATACACACACTTTTTAATTACACACTATTAATTAGCATCTCTGTAGGAAAAGCTTCTATATATAGTTTTCATATTTTATTATTTGTAATATTGAATTTATTAAGAATCATATTAAAAAGTTTGAATAATATTTACATTTCTGAAAACATATTCAAATTAAAATTATATTTGATATGTTTTTGGACATACCACGATGATTTTATAAATTGTCTATTTAATGTTGACATTAAAATTATATTAAATGGTATATTATTTCTATTTTTATTATACAACATTACTATTAATGGTTAAAATTAGCCTTAATGTTCATATTTTTTGGGAAAGAAATTTTTACCTTAAAAATTGTATTCAAATATTTGGCTAATCATAATTTGAATTCGTTATTTACTTGAAGTTATTAATTATAAGTTTTTTTTTTGCCATGACTAAACATTTAAAAATATGTAGACTACCCAACAATTATAATATTTGTTGGGCTTACATTAGTAGTTTGTATTATTAACAATGTTTTATTATTTTTATTATTATTAAAACATCTAAATACTTCTTTCCTATATTGTTTCTTTTAACATTATATTTATTTTTTCCAATCAGTCCCTTTAAAATATTAATATTATTATTATTATTATTAACTAATAATAAAGAAGACCAAGAGAGAATGCTTTAAGTTAGTTTGACTGAATACAAGATAATGAATATAAGTAACCCAAATGATTATAAGCTAAAAGTTAAGATCTCGAGGATATTGAATAATTATTTTATATCAGTCAATATTCTTATTTAATTCGACATACTAATAAGACATGTTCATTATACATGAGACTATATGAAGAGAAAATCTTGAACAAGAATTATTAAACAAAAAAAAAGTGTAGTATGAGGATATGATGATAATTTTGTGTTATTGCCAAGCTCACCGATAAACATGGTGACTGATTTTGGTTCGGGTCTGTTCCTAATGAAAACACCAAGCGAAGAGAGTGGGCGATTCCAGTTCCCGCCAGCTCAGGACTGTTCGCCCGCCCCACCTTCGGCTACCCCATCTAAACGAGAAGGCCTTGCTAGCTTTTCGCCGTCATCAATTATTAACAGCGTAGGGTAAGTGGTCACACACTGTACCCCTAAATGTTGTCTGTTATTGATATCATGGTGATGTTATGTGTGTCCCTTATCCTGCCACCAAAACCACTTATGTAGTATTTTATAATTCATTTATGTAGTGCATCAATTGTTTTTATTATTAGAATGGCAATATTATTATTATTTATTTTATTTATATTTGTATTTTATATTTTATCTATAATGTGTTATGAATTATGATATAATTAATTTTAAATTACCATGTACCATGTATAATGTATATTACTATATGAAATATTGCTTTGTTTTCAATAAAATACTATTTATTAATAAATAACGTTTCAATATTATTTTTAAGCTTTAATTTTTGCTACATTAGGCTTTGCTAAATTATTAATTATTTGCGTTCATAAAAAAAAAAATTATTCATTTTGTATATAATCATATTTATTATTCTATTAATTAATTGTTTATCAGCTAATATATTATTTAATTGATTATTATAGGCGTTCATCAGTCAGTACATTTATGCGCCAGCAACATAGTAGCTCAAACAGCCGTTCAGATAGTCAGAGCTCTTCAAAAACTATACCTCCTAAATTAGATTATCGAAGTATGGTATCTGTGGATGACATGCCTGAATTGTTTGTTTCTTTTGAGAGTAAGAGTAGAATGTGTTATAACTATATAAATATTATATACTGTAACTTGGCCATTTTGTTCAGCAGAATTAATACCAAGACCCGTCCATACATTTGAGGAACCCCCACCATTATATTTAAGACTTCGAATGGGCAAGCCAAAAGATAAAAAAATACCAAAGTCAACACCAATCATGTCGTATGGTAAAAAAAAGATGAGACCAGAATATTGGTTTAGCGTTCCTAGAAACAGGTAATATTAATTTAATTAAGTTAATTAATTAACGAAATCTATTTGGTTATGATTGATGTGTAGTTAATATTATTTTTTAATTTAACTGTTAAAAAATATGAAACAATAATGCAATTCCATTCATTTAATTATTGTAAGTAATTTGATTTTAATATTGTGACCTCATTTTAGGGTGGACGAACTGTATCGTTTTCTAATGTTGTGGGTGCCTCTCTTGTATGGGGACTTAGATGAAGAAATTGTAACAAGTCGTGGTTTTGAGTTAGTTGATTCTGACACAGAATTATGGGAAGAAGCAGAAACACCACCTGATGATGCTAGTGACAAAAAACTGGATCAACATGAAAGTGAAGCTGGTGATCTCACACGAGAGTCTTGGGAGGTAATATTCATTATAATCTTCATTTTTTTTTTTTTTAAATATAATAATTTTCCAAAATGAATAGAACAATATGATTAATAATATTTCGTTTAATGAACACATAACGTATAAAGAATAAAGTAAAATTATATAACGAGGTATATGTCCTCCTATTTTTTAAAAATTAATATTTGTCTAAAAGGTGTTAAAAGCGCCATATTCAAAATTGTACTCGATGCTGAAGACTCAGGCTGATCAATTTGGATCGTCAGATTCGCAGGCAAACAATGAGGTACACTGTTAGTTATTAACAGGGACCCCTAATAAAAAATAATGTGCTATTTAGTCAGACATAGTGATAGTAATAATGTAAACGGCCAATTTTCACAGAATTATCATTAGAAAACTGACCATTTCGCATCATTGCATTAGCTGCGATTGTTAGTAAGCATATTATTTCACAAGACTGAACTGTTTGACAAGCCATTGATGGAAATTTTGCACAATTATTAATAATTATTAGCACATAATATAGTTTAGAAATTAATATATTTCATTATTAAATCTTATGTTTGGTGCTTCTAAGTCTTAGCTGTAATGTAACTTTTAGTTCTAAAACTCAAAGATAATAATAATAATAATAATAATTATTATTATTATAATTATTAGATTAAGGCTTTAACATAGTTTAGTGCCTAATTTAGGCAATTTAGTTGCTTTCATCTTTAAAGTTTTTTGAATATTTATCAACTAGAATTATTTTATGAATGTTGTATAGTAGTAGTATGTGTACAGTAAGTAGTACTTTACAAAGTCAATTTAGATAGAACAATTAATATTTATTAATTAGGGACAATGATTATTAATTTTTGAAAAACCATATTTATCTCATCAAATGAACTTATTATTAATTATCATCGTTTGCTTTATAAATATTAATTATTGTACTTAGATTTGTTTGGAAGTCTTGAAATTACGCGTAATGATTTTTGATGAAATAAGACTTATCTTAATTAATACAGATTTTAATTACAATAATATTGTGAATAATTTTCGAATCGTTATTAAAACTATTTTGACTAACAAAGTTTTTTATAAGATAGTAAAACAATAATAATAATAATAATATTGAAAAGAAAAAAATGATACATTTTAAAATATTTAAATATTTTTTTCTAATTTTTATAAAATACACTTGTGGATAAACATTAAACAAAATTAATAAAAAAAATTTTTTTAATAATTTTGGTAAAGAAAATATTAAATTTGTTTATTTATACTCATAGTATAAATAATAAAATAAAAATACATTGAAGAACAAGGACCCTTGTTTCCCTAAATTTTATTTGCCTTTGATTCCTACAAATCATACATGGTTATTAAATATTGTTATTATATCTAAGTATTGTTTATTTATTAGTTTATTTGATACTCTATCTTTTTATGGTTATAAAATATAGTATAAATGTACAATCATTTATCATTTATAATATATAATGTCATAGTAACATAATCAAGTTTTATAATTGTGGGTGCTTTTATTTTATATTAATTCTTAAAACATTTTTATACACAGATGAAGTTGTGTGATGCAAGATCGTGTTAATTGTTTTTTTTTTTCCAAAAATTATTATTGTTGTTTTAGTGTTTTTGGTATTCATGATAATGTGCACAACATGTGGATTTGATAAATGTATTTAGAAATATCGAATGACAGCTAAGGAAAGACAGCCAACAATAAAATATAGCGAGAGTATTAGTTATTTAATTTTTTTCTCTTTTTCAAAACAAGTAATTTTCATGTGACTGGAATTTAGTATCGAACTGATAACTCCGATTTAAGATTTGGATGTTGAGATCTTGTTGGATTTTCATGAGTTTGAATTCGAAACACATCAGGAAGCCGAGCCGCTGATGATAGTTCTAGTGTTAATGATCTCCACGATCGACATTTATAGATATAATTCCGTGATTTAACTTCATATCATGGCAACTACTTTGAACAACTGTCGTTATAAACGCAATCTGTTGTTCACCGAACTGGATGTTCCAGCTAAACGAGACGGTTGCGACTTGGTCGCGCATAACAAGCGGTCGGTCTTGCTGCAAACGAGGTTGTTGTAGTGTCCTCGGAAAATCGATCCTTAAAACATTTCTGTGCGGTGTGTAATAATGATTCAATGGTCTACGGCGTAGACTCTACGCGATATGACCGATTCCTATCGATTGTTCAGTCGCAATCTAAAAACTTCCGGTTTCATACAACGTCGGTAACGCCGAGATGTGGATTCATAAGCCGCCCGTGCGTCAGATAATTTGGGAAATTAAAAAACGATAGAAAAAAAAAATGGTTGTTGCTTACAACCGTCCTACTACTTCCATATAATAATTTTGATTGTTCGGACTAATTATTACTATTATTATTAATATTAATATTGTTTTTTTGTTGGTCGGTTTCAAAAGTCGCATATAATTACGATCAGATTTGAAATTATACCCGGGCTGGGGTAGGCACCGGGGTACTCTCTCTTCAGCCGGAGTAGTCATCGACTGTTGTTTGAACCGCCCCCGTCGTTTTCTTGTACGCGTTTCGCGAAATTTCCGGAGGTACGCGCACGAATACGTAGGCGAACGTGTATGGTTGTAACCAAGATCTGTTGTAACCTTTAACACGTACGACGCAATCGATCGTTTTGTTTAGTATGGTCGGCGGTTTAACGTCTTCGTTTTTTTGTCGTTTTGTCGCTTTGCGAACCGTCGGATCGTCGTTTCCGTTGTCGGCGGTCTCGCGGAGATGTGTTTTTGTTTTCGAACGCACGACAAATGTCGCACGACGTGACGGATTATTAATCTGTCAGGACAGCGGCGCCCAAAACTTTCACGACCACGGCGCCGTTAAGAAATAGTTTGTGTTTACTCAACCCCGATTTTTCTAAAAAAACAAAAAACCAATACTCCAAAAAAACGGTTATCGTCAGGTTACAACTCGTTTAAACATCCGGATACAAATCTATTGTACTAGTAACTATTATTTAGGTATAAATAATAATTTTAAATAATATAAATCGTGAAGTCCCATCATTGGATGGTTTCTTCACTCAAGTCCTCAGTCCACAGTTAATTTAATTTAATTTAATTTATCATCACTTATACTTATTGTAAAAACTTAATAAATAATAATTTCAAATAAATAATCCAGATATGATATAAAATAATTTTCTCGACGATCAAACGCGTCTGGCTGAACACGCTTTGGGAAACGCCGTGTTAGGACGTGTGGACTATGGCGGTATTTTTTTTTCCCCATAAAACCTACCACCCGGTTTTACCGCGAACGAAAAACCGACAATTACGCGGTATCCGTTTTGTTGTTGTTGTTGTTGTTGTTGTTGTTTCCAAACGTTCGAGCGGGAGACGACGCGTTCGTCATCGTCGGCGGCGGTCGGTAGTTTGTGGGGGGGGGGGGGACTTTCTAAAACCGGAGTCGGCCGTCGCGGACTTCGCAATCGGCGGTCAGTTGAACGGGGAACGCGCTCCGCGTCGGTGCCCTCCGTGTCGCGCCGTTTTGTTCGCCGTTTATTGTTTTCCGTCGCTTTCCGTCGTTCGCGCGCGCGATGCCGCCGTTCGGTTAGGAGGTTCCGGCGTGGGTTTCTTGTTTCTTGTTTTAACCGTTTGTGGTGCGGTGATGTGAAAAATGATTTGCGCCGTCGAGACGTTTCGCACGTCGCCGCGCGTTGACTAACCATGTACGGGAAGTCGTCGAAAACGAAACTGCCGTCGACCAAAACGTTCGTGAAAAGAGCCCAACGGCTTTTGAACAACCGCAAAGTAACGATTGATACGCGTTTGAAAAATAAACGTTTTACTGGGTTTCCGAGCGGTTTGAAAAACGCGGTGTTCGATGACGACGAAATCTCATTGTTGTTATTATTTTAAATTTGGATTTTTTTTCATTTTGCCCGTAAACAATTGCGTCGTAATGCGTTTTACAGCGTAGATTAATTATGAAAAAAAAAACCCATTTAAGCAGACACATGTGCGACGAGTAAATATTGATCGTACCGTATATTTCAAAGTTTGCGTTTATTGCCGTAAATCGTTGCACGCTAAAGGAGATAATTATTTCGTTTTTACGCGTTAGACACTATACGATACCGTAGTTGAATCGTACGATTCGCGAATTCGATTTCAGTGTTGGTGGTGATATTTGTGCGATTTTTTTTTTTGTTCATTTTCGGTGCACACCGCGCCCGTTCGTTTTTGTTTTTTTTTTGTGTCAAAACTCTTCCGCTACAATACACTCACGCGAATGCTTTTAAAATGGCATTGCACGATAACCGGTTTAACGATAACCAAAACCCAGTAAGATTTATCGTATTTAAAATCGTTTAGTATCGTTTTTTGATATCACGACGCTATTCGAGAACAAAAAAGAGTAACGTCTCGACAATTTGAATTGAATGGGTTTTTTTTTTTAATGTATATTTAGTCTTTAATCTAACGAATTCCACTAAGCCATGGGCAACGTCAACGTTCTTATATAGTATACACATCTCACTCAATAATAGTACTATTATGTTTTCAAAAACAGTTATTTATTTCGTGATCCGACTTACGCCTTCGCCGATTCGGATTGGCGTCTTTTACCGTCCACGTATACCGTTTTCCGATGACAAGCCGGGTCGAATCCTACATAGAATTTTTTATCATTATACGAGTCTTTGGAAAACGATTGGTTATTGTTTACGTTCGGATTCGACGCTCAGCGTGTGAATATCTTGTAAGCGTTGACGAAAAAAAAAAAAATTGTGCATTTTATACGCCGTCAGCGTGTGTGTCCTTTCTCAGGAGTTCTGACCTAACCTCGGAACCTGTGTTGCGTGCGTATTGCCGGGCCGGACGATCGAATCGTTTTTTATGCCGCGCGTGTCGTTATGACGAAGTCACATTTACCCGTCGGCACGACTCGCGCGAAGTTTCGGTTTGGAAATCGAACGAAAGTCGTCGTATTACGCGACGCCTTCGCTTCTGTCCACCGACCCGTTTCACCTCGGGATCTCCCTACATCGTTGAAATTTTTTTTATAATACCTCACGCCCGGCTCTGGGCTCTCTCGGTGTCTTCCGGTGATCCGACGATTGAAACGCGAAACCAAAGAGCATGTTGTACAAGTTCAATGCGTCGTCCGATATAAATATTATGGCGAAATCAGTTTTTAGATTTCGTAAACGTGCCACGCACGACAGAATGTCGCCGCCAATCCGATTTCGTATTTCCACGTCCGTACACGAATCGCGCGTATACGTTTGTCGATCGTTTATTTCCACGGCGATCTCGTCGACTTGACGCGCGCTCGTGTTTTCGTTATATATATGTTTTTAGATACAATATGCTACATTAAAGCACAATTAAATTGTATTAGTCACGATTTATCGCGTCGTTAAAACAATATGTCGGCGGCGTACGATGCCGTTTTTCCATCGGGTTTCTTTTTATTTTCCCGGATCACGTTCGGCTCGCGCCGGAAAAGTCAAAACGCCATTCCACGGTGTAGTGTTACGCACAATACGACAATTATCGTCGCAATCCCGCTATGCACATATGATGATGACGTTCGTCAGCGGGGTCGGTCGGTCGGTCGGTTTACGTGCAGTACACACTTATTTTGTTTACTGAAAAAACACGACCGTCGGATACGGTTTTAAACGTCCGATAATGATGACACTTTGATAATCCGTGTGGATGTCTGCGGCAATCGCGCGCGCCGATTATATTTTATATTTATGGTTCGCGTGCGTCATTCGCGCGTCTGTTATCGCGTCGTTCGGACCGTTGTTTATGTTTTTGTGTTTTTTGTGTTGTTGTTGTTAATCCGACTTGCCCGGCGGCGCGTAAGTGTAACGTAGTTCTCTGACGACAGGATGGACCAATTTATCGGCCCGGCGAGAGGGGCACGGTCCTGGACCCCCGGGACTGTGAGGTCTTCTCTCGACGAATAACCGGTTCAAAACCCACACGTTCAGCGGCCCAAAATAAATTTGTAAATAATACTTGAATCGAGCACCTTAAATTTGTTGTAAAATCATAGAATCCTCGGGTACGTCCTTTGTATGTAATGTCTTCTTCTTGTGGGGTGACCGACCGTATCGCGGTGGTGTACGGGGTTTTTTTTTTACAACGATTACGAACTCGGAAGATGCCTTGCCGCGTACATTCCACACGATCAGTCAAATATCCGTGTGTCAATTGTTTTCAAAAATATCGTTGTTGACTAACGGCCGTTCGTATTTTGTTTCGTATACACACGATTCGTTAACGAACAAATACATTTTTCAATGACGTACGTTATTGAATGAATCGGTATCGTTATAAAAAATATACACACACACACACGTTATTGATCGGTGACGTAGTGAAAAGTATCGAAAGCATGCAAACATTGTTTTTTTTTCGTCTATTCGTAAACCGTATGCGATTCGGTGTTCATTACGATTATGTGTATGATAGGGTGGGCCATTTGGTGGTTTCTTTTGAAAAACGCAAATATCTTCTTTTTTTCTTCGTATAATATATGGCTTTAATGGAAAGAGGAGTCTTCAATTGTTTATGAAATACAATTTCGCACGTGTGGATATGACGAACAAAAAAAAATCGTTATCCGTTTCCAGCGCCTCTGAGGTCCCCCCAAAGTGTGAAGCGATGACGAACCTCGTGGGGCGGCGGTTATAACCTTCAGTTGCCGAGTCGATCGGATCTCGTAAGGGAATAATCCGGGATTTGAGTCTTCGGCGGCGATATTTGTCAGCACGACGAGTGGCCGTCTCGGAATTTTTTTTTTTTTAGCAAATTCGCTTAACGAGCAGGCGGGTGACTCGTTTCGGCTGTACAGCACGTACTACTCCAGAACGAAATTTTCGAAATATTTTCCAACCGACTTGCCGTTAACATTTCGAGGGGAAAACGACCGTGGGCGACAACACGACCTGCAGTCAATAGAGAAACCACTAAACGGCCCACCCTTCACGTATATGTATATATATATATGTACAATGATATACGCGTCCCGTAGGACGAAAGCATGATCCGTGTAGGTTGCATACGTACCGTCGACGTTATTGCACTAGTACGTTGTTGTTGTTGTTGTTTGTGTCGTATTGTACGAACTGTTGTTGTTCTCGTCGAAAAGTATGCGTATGTAAAAAAAAAATAATATATATACCGCGTTGAAAACAACTACTCGTCGATGTGGTGTTTAGCGTTGAGACGTCCGGTGCGAGACGGTAGTCGGATCCGTCTAACCCGACCGATTTCGTTCCCAGGTGCTGTCCATGAGCGATGAACTCCGGCGGGCGTTCTACGCGACCAGCGTCAACTCGTTGGATTTCGACTCGTACATAGCCGACTTGCACGGGCACACCGAAATTCTGACCGAGGACCACCGGAAACAGCTGAGCAGACATTTGCCCGCCAGGGCCGAAGGTAATACGTGTATCCCGCCGTCGTACTCTCTGGTTGTCGTCCGATTCGCGCGCGCGCGGTAACACGACCGCCGGTTATGTTTGAGAGGTAACGGGGCGAGGACAGAAAAAAACGCGCGCGCTTCGCCTCGTATTCGGATACGGGCGTGAAACCCAACGCGCCTACGGTCTATAGGGAGGTTAGGTTAGTTAGATCGTCACGCGAAACCCGGTAGACGGTCGTCATTTCGCGGTATATGTGTTTTTAAACGTTTTGTCCTTGGTCCAGTTAGGCGCTCCCCCTCCCCCCTCCACGTTGACGATTTATTATTTCCTCTCCGCCGCGCGCTCACACTTTTTATTGTCTGCCGGTTTGTGTCCGAATCGGGATCATGCAACGCGCAAATCCGCGCCCGGCGAGACGAGAGTTCGTTCGCGTTTTATTCGGTCCATTTAAAACCTGTCGTTTTGCGAACATGACGCGGGGTGGAATTGTTACGAGCTCCTGCTATTCGAATAAACGTATTTCCGAAAACGATCGTAAACGCCGTCCAGTATATTTTCAAGTCGGTTTGCTGCGGCGTGAGATGACGACGGTTTTCGTCGTGAACGATTCGGTCTCTTACTCCCGATTCGCGTTTATATTCCGACACGCGTACGGATATGTAAAACGCGCGTATGAAAACGTGTAACGTTCACTCGGCACGACGGAATGAATTCGCGTCGCAAAAACCGTTGGCCCGGAGAATACAATCGAGACCGAGAAACAACCCATCAATTACACAAAACGTAGCGTGCAATAGGTGCGCGTGCGTCAGTATTATTATTGACAATAGGGTCGACGACGAGTTGTTGTCGCCAAAACGTATGCCAAAACGTTATTGTCGTTGCTAAAAAAATAATAATAATAATAATAATAATAATGACGATGTTGACCCGGCTCGAACGATCGTTGTTTTGTGCGCAAATAGCGCCGGCGGCAGACGACGGTCGTAATGGACGGCTTCCCGTTCTTTGTCACCGTTCGCGGCTTGCCTTAAACCCGGCGACGCGCTTTGACGACATCCTTATTCGACGCGCTAGAAGTATTTGTCGTTGTGTTCGCTCGTCGTCGGTTACCGGACGTACGGAAATACAATGTAATAAAATGACCAAAACAAAAACCGTCGAAACCGTTTGACCGGAGTCGTCGGGTGTTCTTGCGTACGTGCAATAGGTATCGTTAAAGTATCGGCCGCCCCCCCGTTTCGACATGTTGTTGTCTTTAGACCTCTTCCGAACCTAACCCCGTTCAACGCCCGTCGTAGTAAACCTCGTGTCCCGTGAAGCCGGTAGAGACGTGTTCCGCGCATTATTCATCCCGCTTCGGGAACGCTCGTTTCCCCCAGGGCATACTTCCAAGAAGCTCTTCCTCGATTTTAATCTGAACGGTTGTGTCCGTCTGAGTCAATGGCGATTATTTTTTTTTTAAACCAGACGTATTAAAAGGTACACTTGTTCGATCGCAATAGAAAAAAAAAAAATTTGTATACGACTCGAAAATCAAACCATTGCCAGCGAAAATCGGACGTGATTTTTGAAATTCAAAATGTTCAGTCGTTTCGACAACGTGTGTTTTTTGTTCTTCGACTACTAGACCGTTGCGCCGTCCGCGTTTTGTCGACTCCGTCGTGTAATCGTCCCCGGTGCCCGTCATGTGCGTAGCTAACGGTTTCCGTTGTTCCTGCAGGATACACGTGGACGCTGGTCTTCAGCACCCTGCAACACGGCTTCTCGCTGAACTCCATGTACCGGAAAATGAGCAAGGTCGAGAGCCCCATACTCCTGGTCATCGAGGACACGCAGAACAACGTGAGTGTGCCGGGCGGTGTTTTTTTTTTTCGTTGTTTTGTTCTTCTCGCGCTTAAAAACCAGACCAACACGCGCGCGCGTTTGCACAACAGGTGTTCGGCGCGCTGACGTCGTGCGCGTTGAAGATGAGCGACCATTTTTACGGCACCGGCGAATCGCTGTTGTTCACGTTTTGTCCGGACTTCCAAGTGTACAACTGGACCGGCGACAACATGTATTTCATCAAGGGCAACAACGAGAGTCTGTCGATCGGAGCGGGAGAGTGAGTTTATTTTTTTTTGTTTCGGTTCATACGACACGGCGGTTACTGTTCGTTGTTATGTTATACGTATGGTTACCGTTTTCCACCCCTCCGTCCCATTTGTATATTTCGTGCGTTTTCAACAGCGGCAAATTCGGATTGTGGCTGGACGGCGACCTGAACCAAGGGCGAACCGAAGCATGTAACACGTACGGCAACGAACCATTGGTCAACGAACAAGATTTCGTCGTCAAAATCCTCGAGTGTTGGGCGTTCCTATAAACTAAAAAAAAGAAAAAATTAAAAAAAAAAAAAAAGATTATATTAGTAAACCATTTTACGGACACGCAATTCACATTCGTTTGTTTCTTTTACTATTATTATTATTATTATTATTATTATTTATTAGGTGCTAAATCAATATCTCGATAAGTATTATCCGACAAATAAAAAAAGATAATTATAATTATTTTATTTTAAATTCGCACCAAAAGTCCCTTGTACCTGGTTGTACGTGTTGACGTCTTAAAAAAAAAAAAAAAAAAAAATTAATAATAATAATAATAGAAGAAGAAATTAGAAGAAAAAAAAAACGCAAAACAATTTAGCTCAATATTATATGAAAGTGTAGTAGTGTAGTATTTTTTTTTTTTTTTTAAATTTGTAATATGTGTACTGAAAAATGTATTATTGTATAACAATTAGTAATCATCTAGTCTCGGTGAGCTTAAGCGGTGTGTCATCGGTGTTGCCATTCTAAATCCAAAACCCTTGAAACAATCATGCGGCAGCACTGAGTGTTTTTTAATTATCGTTTTCTAAGAATATTATTATTGCTTTTTTTTTTTAAAAAAAATATTTTATTACTTTTTTTGTTAAACCATATTTTTTATAATGTTTAATACGGAAACGAAACTTCTCTGTCGTGTCCAGGGACCATCGGTCGTCTCGAGCGCGTGAGCACTTCACGTGCCCAACTGAAATCTGTAATTGAAAAGAAAGAAAAAACAAATCATTCCGCCCTATTTATTATATTATTATCCATCGATACCGTTAGACAATCACAAAGAATCAATTATATCCCCCGGGCCCTCCACCCCCACGTTATATATGTTTTTTTCGTTTCGTTTGTATTATCATTGTCGTGGCAACACTGATCCGGTAGCCGGGCGCTGTAGTCTTTAGATTATTATCGAAAAAGATTTTAATTAAAAATACTAAATTATAATAACTCGTCAAATATATTATATACGTTATGATAATAATTGTGATAAGTCTTGCATTGGCCTAACGTAGTATTGTTCGAATAAATAACGTGTGTGCTAGAGCGTCGTGAAAAAAAAAAACACAAGTCTATTTTAGTTTAAGGAGATTTTAGGTGTGTGTTTGATCGTAAAAACATATATTAATAAAAATAAAAATAAATACTTTACCTCTAGCGAAGTCAATTCCGTAGTGATGTAAGTGGAAAGCGATTAATGAATTTTATGTTAAAAAGTGAATTAAACGCGAAAATACAAAAAAAAAATATGAAAAGTATATTGTTTAGACATGCATCGTAATTTATTTAATTATATTTGATAAATAATATATGATAACTCGTAAAACTAATCTATTATATATATATTTATATATATATATATATATATCGTTATTTTTCATTATGTAGATAATAAAGAAGATATATATGTTTTCTTCTATTAATGTTATTATTATTTATTTTCGTTTTATCGATGGCAGCAATTATCGTGTATTTATTATAATTTTATAAACACTCGCGGGCGATCGGACGATTGTAATTATTTTACACGTTATTGCGCGTTACAATTTCGAAAAAAAAAAAGGCTTAGAAAGGCGCTTTGTTCTTTGTTTGTTTTCTTTTCGAGTATTTTAGACGATATTATTTATAAACAAAAAAAAAAAAAAAAATTATATATTATATTTGTTACTGTTGCGCAATAAGTGATTTATTATGATTTTGACGTCAAAAATATATTTAACGTAATGTTGGATCTTGTTTGTTTTTTCACGATTATCGGTTATTGTTCCACGATGTGTTTGATACGTAATGGTCATTATCCACGTCCTCCACGGCAACTACTACTACCACTGTTCGGCGTGCGAAGACGGGCCGAGAACCACACGCCTCAACTGCACGGGACGTTCGGAAGCGGCCGTCTAACACGTCGACGAACAGTGAACAACATAGTATTTTACCGGAACCTATTCCGTTACTGCTGTTACTTACGTTTCAATATTTTTCTTATTTACGTATACACCAAAACCAAGAAATTACCACCGCTATATCGTTAATACGTTCTTGCAGTTAATTATCCAAAAAATTATCATTACGTGTTTCGACATGGAAAAAGAGCCACAATTAATCTTTAAGTAGAATTCGCAAAACGAGATACAATGGTTATTAATGACAAGATATAAAGTAAAAAAAATTACCTTCTCAATCTAACTGTATTCGTCGTTCCGCTTGAGTACAAACGGAACGATCTTCTCGATTTCTTTAACAATCCGTTTGCTGCAACGTTTTTTTGTGGAACCCGAATCAAGTCCTCGGCGAGTACGTCCCTATATATACTTTGAACCTAAAATTAAATGCTACCGAACGGAACACGCGTGTTAGCCAAATATAGAATGGTCCCACCCTCACGGGTCCCCATTGATGAGAGACCATTGAAAAAATCACTGTCCGCAGGCGGACGGTTTTTATGTTATTCGTTGCTGTAGCTCATAGCTTGAGCTGAGACGGTCCTTCACACGTCAATTTTTTTTCGTCCACAGGCCAATCGAGCAGAGTCCAGTATTCAACGTTTTACAGGACAGCACGATCCAAGTTTCGTTCCAGTGTTTCGACATTTCTTATTATTTTTCACATGAAATGGACGAGAGGTATTTTATTGGGTTATTTTCACCGAAAAGTCATGACATCACGTGGTTAATTCACTAGAATTCTCAAAAAAAAAAACACCAGGTTTGACTAGACTTGGTTCAATTTACTTCAAATTCGGACAAGTCCACTTTAGCGGCAAAACGAAAACTGTATCGAAATACACGCCGATTATAAGAACGATGTACATGCTTCAAAGCTCAAGTCGGTAGGTAAATTTTTTAAATTTGGAACCAAATTACCCGAGATCTGTTTAAAAACTCTAAAAACACTAGGTAAGTACTGGCTGATCAAACTGCGGCGCAGAAAGCCTAGACGAAACGTTAAACCAATGTAAGGATTGAAAAAATAAAAAATACATACAGTCGGTAGTGTGGCGAAGGAGTAATTTTGAAGCGGCCGCTCCTGGTTCAAATCGCGCGGGTGGGCGGATGGCGTGTAGTAAAAAACGATCGTGAATAGAATTATTGTCACTCGATTGAATTAGTGAAAAACGTCGGTTAGAATTCGGAAGGATTAAAAAAACGATACGTATATTTTTGGGTTTTTTGTTGTTTTTATAGAGGGGGTCATAAAAGTTCTGATCAGACCCGATAGGCTTTGAAACGTCGTCGTTTCTCACGATTACCGCGTGGACAGGAAAATGTAAACGCGAACACGATCGTTTCCGGTGGCCGAGGGGTTGCGAAATGTCCGCGAGTCCGCGACCAAACCTTAACTTGTAACTCAATCGATCGTTCACGAACCGTTCCGATCGTTGGTTGTTCGCCGTTTTGCACGGTTTTGCCGACTTACGGTCGCCGCGGTATTAGCGGACGCGTGTTCGTAAAGCGGCCCCCTCCTCACACGATCAATACTATTGACAGTATAGTCCGCGGACAACAAGTATTCGATTTGGCGTCAGTACTCGGTATTGATTTAAAATAATTATGGTTGAATGTGGACGAACGGCAACAATTATTATTAGCCTCGTCCATTCCAAATAATAAACGAGTTTCGAGAAAACGGAAACGATGGGTAAAACGACGGATTTCCAAACGACGAAGACAGTAACACTCGTCTGAATGTTACAACGATGGTTCATATGCAACCACTTCATTTTTGAATCGTTTATTTTCTTAAGTTCTTTTCGAAAATTACTTCTTATGGTGTTAATTTTTTTTTTTTTAACGTCGTCAACAGAAGCATCACATTTCAAATCCTTATAAATAGTAAGTAATCGTTCGTAAGCACGTATTTTTTTTTTCATCACGTCTTGTGTATTCTTTACTACGCACATCCCATTATTCCGGCAACTGTTTGTATTGAGCAATAAAATCACGTAGGATTTGTCTATCTCGGGATAGACCAGTACACGTATTTTCACCCATGGCTGCCAAAAACATACTGACGAACTGTCAGTATCTACCTCACACGGTCAACATAATTATCAGTAAATAAACACCGAAGGCTGAAGTCATCAGTATCGTTTTTTCATACCGACAAAATACATCAGTACTCACATCACACGGTCAACAATACTGTAACACAGTATCAAAATCACTGTCAATAACATTGACCGCAGTGGCGTCATTTCAGTTCTTGAGAGGGGGTGTCAAAAGTTTTGACTGGCCCACGTAATGTACATTTGTATCGAAATACTGCACAACTTGGTTTATCCTTTGCATTAGGCCAAAATTGTGGAAAATCACGTGCAGTGCAGCCACCGTTGACCGCGTGAACTACTACCATGCTCCGTCTATTAGTATAAGATATATGACCGGTTCACAAAAAACAGATAACAAAGTTTAAGCAGCCTTCTTTAGTCCTACTCTCCATCACTGCCCCAAAATAGCAGTAACTTGTTCCACAATGTTATCGGTGTAGAACTCATTACTTTATTTATTCTATTAATCTATGATACCGTAATCGAGGCGGATTTATAAAGAAAAAAGTTCACTTTGTTCATAATAATTAATATAACAATAACGAGCCCGATGTCGGGCACCGGCCCATATCCATCCGGACACCGGCCCACTGTTAACAAGGGGGGGGAAAATGCCCACCCTGCCACCCCCTAAATGACGCCCCTGATTGACCGTGCGAGGGCCGCTTAAGAACCGGTCAACCGAACCGAACTCGTGTACAAACGACGACGTTACGGCTTCGGAATGAAAAACGCGGGCGGTTAGGGGGGGGGACATTGCGTTTGGGTCCCCGACCGACCGACCGTCCGACGGGAATCGGTTTTGTCGTCGCCCGCCGCGCGACCAACAGGATTCCGCGGCAACCGCGGGTGAACGTTGCTTTCGAACGCGCGCCCGGTCCAGCGGCACGGGTATTTATAGAACGCGGTCGCGGAATCCGTCGCGCGGCGGGATGACCGGTGGCGCGCGCGCTCGCGAATCATCGAAACGTGTACACGGACGCGGCGTCGGAAACAAAACCGTTCCGTACGGTGCTCGAATTGAACCGTTGGTCTACTACAGCGTTTCTTAAACCGTGTTCCGCGAAGCTTAAGTGATTTTTCGCAAAACGTTTGCATGTCGAATAATAACTCTGCTTTTATAATGCATTTGCGCATAATATTTGACCGTCGTTGATGAAAATACTAATCGGTTATGACCGTCCGCGACGGTGTGAACTCCTGAGAAACGACCGTCTACCGGTGTCTTGCGATACCGTGCGTTGTGTTCGAGTGCGATAACGTGAAACGATTATAAATTTTCATTGTAAATAATCCTGAAAAAAGCTATAAATAAAGGTGGGAGGGGTTCCGCGACCGAAAAATGCGGAAATCAAAAACGGTTCCACGGATAAAAAAGTGACGGTCATGGGTTTTTCGAGGGGCTCTCCTAACTTACCTAACCTATGCGCCCGACCTCGTCTATTTGCGTCTATGGGGCAGGCGACGCGGGTGGACTCGAAAAAAAAAACTCAACGTCCCATCACGCTCTTGCCGCGACTTCCGAAGGAACGCGGGCAGCGCTCATGACCTGGGAGACCGTGGATATGAAAGAAAAGAATTGTTTGTTCGATATCGTCGTTCTCGATATTTCTATTGCCGTGTCCGAGTACCCACTTGATAATGACGATTATTTTTGATTTACTCACAGACATTTACTTATAAATCTTGCTATAAACTATGCTATGATTTTTCCCGATTGTTATTAAAGGTTTATTATATTTATATAGAACGCCGTAGAACGCTGTTGTAACGAAAAGATTGTACAGTGAAATTTTTGTAATTGAAAAAACAGCGTACGGTTAGCTATTAAATATTTCATTTGGAACGCTGTTTTATAATAGCTCCAGTATATGTAATATTTTCCGATTCGAGCACTGCGGGTAAGTCATAGGTTAAGTCCAATGCAACGTGCGTTTATAACACGATAAAAAAAAAAAAAAACAATATCAAAGTACGGGTGTACTCTTCGATTATGTGGCCGCGGGTGCTTTGCGATTACGCGGGTTGTGTTACGCGGACCGTTCGTCACGGAGGATCGCCGTCAAATGAATGCCGCGTAGCAACACAACTAAAACACCGGAGCATTGTTTTCGAGAAAATAAATACATTTAACAACTCACCTTGGGCCTCGTCCGTCCCCCGGCGTGCCTGCATTATTTTCGGTCAGGCGCGGCGTTACAAATGTACGTCTGCGCCTGCCCGTGTTAACGTAGAGTATGCATGATTATTGTGTTGACAAAAACGCAAAAGACGAAATCCCGATCGTGCGCGCCCCCCCAATAAGTACGCGAGCACTTCAAACGAAATGGGGGGGTTCATCATTATTGTTCTATGACGTTACACGTAATAAACAGTTGGGTACTCACGGGCGTTTTTAATCTCTCGAGGCGAATTCTTCGTCTTGTATACGGTGGTATTCGATTCGTTATATTCACTACGCGCGCAGACGACAAGAGTCGCCGAAGAAATCCCCCTCCGGCGAGTATACATAAACTTCCGTCGTACTCGTCTGCACGACAACACTCGAATGAACCACGAATATTAATAACTGACCATAATATTCGAACATGGGACGGACCTCGTCGTGTACCGGTATCCGAACGACCAACATCGACCCCGCCTGTACCGCAAGGTAAACGGTCCGGAAACGACGTTGGACCTGACCCGTGTACAGCCGGCTCGGCAATCGGCCGATGGGCGCGGATGTGGGTTTTGAGTTGTTGTTTCATTCCGCGTTCGTTTACGTTTACGGGGGTTTTCGTTTGCGTTACATTTGAACTACCGCGAAAGTTTCAATCACGTTTTTACCGGCGTGACCGAAGACCGAACATCGTTTCGCGGGTTTATTCGCAGACGCGTCCAAAGACACGTTAAAAACCAAAACGTCCAACCATACCGAACCGTGTTCGCGCGACGGGACGACGTCACGAGCACGAGATTCGATTGGCGGTCGGGTTTTCCACGTAGCCCGATCGGAACGCCGGCGACCCGACCGCGCGTATCGCGTAATCCCATTGGATCGCGGCGGAAACCGTCGCCAGGACAGTCTCCTCGGGTCCGAAACTCGGAAATCGGCCGCAGTCGTTTGCCGCTGTGCGTCGCGCGTACCGGTCGTCGTCCGGCCGAGAAGCGGTCCAACACGAGGTAAGACGGTTCAATTATTATTGTTCTGGTACGACTCCCCCCCGGCTTGCACTTGGCGTTTTTCTAATCATCCGCGATTGATCCGCGTAACGTATTTGTCGGTTACGAATATTTCATACGTGAACAATCGATATTTCCGAGATATTATGTGTCGTCGTATGTGTTCATTGTGAACTTTATAACCCGTTAAGTATAACTATAAACCGATTTGTACTTGACGATAAAAGGTCTCGTTCCGAGAAAAGCGTTCGGGTGGATACAACGTGTTCTATTTATACGCGTAAACGATGTACGGGTTTTTTCCCTAGAAATTCTCCGAAAGTCTTATTTGTTGTCCGACGCGTGGTAGAGAACAACTGCACGGGCGACATGGCGACACCACACGCTTATCGATTCTTATCCGGCCGCCTGTTCAGTTCACCTCCCGAAAACTGCGCAAACTCATCGCATACACCCGGCGCGAACCGGAACGTGTATGATGAGGAGAGGTTAGGTATTTTATACGATATCGTGTGGTTGACGTGCGTACCGCGCAGGCTTAAACGCGATTAATTGATATGTCCCAAACCCGAAGCACACATCTAACCTAACCGTTAATCGAGGACTCGATCGCGATCTCTTTGGAACTTCTACGATTCCATTTCGATTTTCGGTAATTTAACGCGCGTACATAACATTTCTTGGCGTTTGCTCGGAAAATTACCGATTGCGTGGAACGTTTTCGACGTCATGCCGTCGGCATACGTTTGAAATATTTCGTTCATTGCTATTGGTTATTGCTCTGTGCGTTAAACACACAAATTTTAGGGAAAAGGTTTTCGAAACGCACATATTGTGCGTGTAAATACGTATATAAGTAGTCGATAAATATAATAGTCCGCAAGCTTTAGAAATAAGCGTTGTGGTCGCGCACATTGGGTCGATCGAGTTTTTACGGTCAATTAACGTTTTGATTAAATGATGATGTTTTGGACGTTACGTCGTGAAAATCGGTGAATTCAGTAAACTCATTTGAGAGGTTAAATAACAACATTCTATGTACGATTGAATTGTATCGTGTACGTCGGATAATATCAATACAGGTCCTAAAACTGTTATATGTGTTTAGGAATTTTTTATTCGTATTTCATTTTATCGACATGTCGTTCGGCTACTTGGTTTTCGTTTGTATTTTATTCGGCTTCATCAATTTATTTACTTATTATTATTATTTTTTTTTTGTGCAAATCGTGTCGAAACTCGATCGTTCATTTTTGTTCCGATTTTGATTCTCATATATTACTTCTAATACTTTACGACCAATGTAGTTTTTGCATTGAAAATGAATTTATTACTCGAATTCCCCGCTTATTAACCGCGCAAACATCATTCAGGTGTACTGTTTCGACGCGCTTTTTTTCTCTTTAGTATCAATAATATTCATGTAATAATGTTTGAACTATGACTGTCTCGAGGTAGATAACGAGTAAAAGAAATGGTTCCAACGAGTTCGTTTCAACTACACCGGGACGGCATGGATCATAAAGTAACGATTGATCACCATTAGCACATAGAGTGTTCTTGTTACTACCCGATAAGTGATTCCGTCAAACGTTGTACGGGAATCTGGTACATAAATAAAAACCGTCTAGACTAAACGGCCCTTAGAACATTATTGGGACGAGCTGCGTCTATGAATACACAATCGTTTTGATAACTTTCAACAACGCGTCGTGAATACGCGCTGTCGTCTGTCGCGCGTAAAAGGTAACGTCGAACGGCTCAATCGTTCGATGAGTTTTCATTTGGCGTACGTTTTTTTATTATCGACAAACGACCTATATTTTATTATTTGACTTATTGTAAAATGTTGTTTTTTAGTGTGGGTTTTAATTTATTATTCGAACGCTCGAGCGTTTAACTCATTGGTTACTCGAAAAAAAAAAACAATTGTGTAAATATAAATTTCAGCGTAGGTACGTATTACCGCGCGGAATAAAACCTCGTCGAATAATTTCGATTACAATGGACTGGTCCGAATAAGTTGCGACACGCGTGTTCTTCTAATTTATTGACATTCACAGATTCACTCGTCAAAACGATTAGGTTTTCTCCGTATATCGATATTCATACAAACAGGCGTGTTTAGATGGTCTATTATTAAATAGTGTTTAATTTTCCACCGACAGACGCATTAATTGTCGTGCTGAAAAAAAATCGAATTTCTTTTTTGTCTTTCCGTCGAATAACATGACGACGACACGTCGGCGGAACAGTTTATCGCATTCGACTCCGCGCGAAACGTCAGTAAACGAAACGAAACGCTCCATTCCGCGGGCACGAACAATCGGACCGAAATCAAGTCACGCGTTTATATCGTCGTAACACACGATTTTGAATTCCCGTCCGTGTACAAGTACGACGGGCACGTCACGTTCTAACCGGTCACGCGTACCCCGCTGATTGCCGTTTAGCGGAAAAGCGGAATGCCGCGCATGCAAGTATCGTGCAATATCGCGATATTTTATAAAAAAAAAACGGTAAAATTATTTCGCCCGGATCGGAGAACACTTGTTCCGGACTCTTCGGCAAGAGCCGAAGTACAAAAACGATGTTTCGTAGTTTCCCGTTCGGAAAACAACGTACAACAGTCGAACAGAGTTGTACGCGATCCGTTTTTAGAAATAGTTGTACGTGGTCTTTGTCGGACGAAGGACGGTGCAGAAATAACACACTTGGCCGAGTAGGTAGGAAATATATATTGTTTTGACACGTGTCGCGAGACGCACTGGGTCAATTTCATTATTTTCCGGCCAAAAACTATCGTCCCAAAATAAACGTTACGACCGTCGTTCCAATTACGGCGAATGAATAATGCGTTTCACCTGAAAACCCGATTTGTCCCATTCTAAATTGGCGCGTCGTAGGTAGAGTCCCGCGTGGGCGGCGGTCGTCCGTAAAAACAATTTTTTCTTCATTTTTTTGATAATAATAAACGCGAGTTGCTGCTGGTGTTGATTTCAATTTTGACGGACCATTCTCGTACTTGAATCTCGATATACACACCGTCGATAAAATGTAAAGTTTACGAAGATCCGTTCGATATGGCACGACAGAAGAAAAAATGTTATATACCCTTTGGATTTTCACATTTATACAAAGTTAAATATAATTCGGTGAATTTTATTTTTGCGTTTTTTCATATATAATACCACCAAGTGTTTTCGATATGAAATTTATACAGTACATACAGACGGATATATATATATATATATATTTTTTTTTTTACAAAATATAACAAGTATACAATATTCAAGTACAAATATATTTATTATTATGACATTGTTCAGATGGTACACAATATTGTTGAGAATATTATACACTGGAAATGTTGGAAAATTTTTAAAAAATATTTATAATAATCATCGTATTTTTCCTAACCACAAAGAACTTTACAATACAATAGTTAATAACATAAAAATTTGGAGTTTTTTTTCGTTTATAGTTAGTTTCCGTCGTTATACGAATGTCAAATTCGTAGTTTTCAAAATAACTTTAACAAGTTTAAATAGGGTTACAGTTTTAATGGATAATCGAAGAACATTGTGTCGTAGAAAAGAAAGCCGTAGAGGACGGCTATGATCAAAATGTCGTTTAGTTTCCAACATTTCCATATACTTAACGAAAAACGCACGAGCGAACACTCCTCATGTCCACAACATCATAATTTCCTTCCATTACCCGATAAAATGAAAATTACAAAATATATTTATTTGGTATACAATAAAATGTTAATATGTTATAATTCGCCGGATCCCCTCGTAGAACAATATTCGCCGCCAAGTAATAAATAAAAAAATAAATAACAAAAAAAAAAAAAAATAATGTATAATCACAGAAAGAGTTGGGGGTTTTAGCTACTGAATAAAAATATAATTTTCCTATTGTGAATTCGTAAAATGAAATGTTTGAGCGTGCGTTTGCGCCTATGCACCGACTGCGTGAAAATTTACATTTTTGTTTTTCGCTTCCCTCCGTTTTCATTACGAACCACAATTGTCCAAATAAAATGCACGAGTATAATATATATGTCACAAGCAATATTGCTATACTATTACATTTTTTATTTATTTATTCTTTTAAATTAATAAACATCATAATATTATATATAAAAAGGAACTATGTGACATTTATTTATATCGTATAATACCAGGTATTTAGAAAAATCATTATTATTATTATTTTTTTTTTTTTATATAATACAAATTGTAAAGTTTTTATATATACTTATAAATACAAACATAGGTACAAACATATATATATATATATATATATATGTTATAATAATATAGCTCTGAAAAATAATTTTAAATCGCGAGTATGTGTGTGTGTGTGTGTGTGTGTGTGTGTGATCGTCAATCTCGCGAACGACGTAGCTGAAGGCACAGCGCGTTCTCTTGTTTTTTTTTTTTTTGGTTTATGCGTTTTTGGATTATTATGTTTTATGTTCAATAAATAAAAACGTGGCGTTTGTTATTCCGGTCACGTGTTATTGTATTGAACAACACCTGCATTTTGGTTTTTTCTTCAACACTACGTGTTCTACCTGGGAAGGCTCGTTTCCATTTATCACAGTTCCTGTAACGAAACGAAAATAAAATTCACATATTAGTTAGTACGTGTAATATAGTCCGATAGTAAAACTGCATATAAAAAGTTGTTCGCCGATTTATTATCACGCATACGATTCACAATACGCGGACCGTGTCAATATTATATTTCCAAGTATATGTGTAATTCGATCTTGTTGTTGATCTCGAGTGTGTGGTTTTTGCGTGCAAAGAGCTGTTTTCGTATTGAAACTAGCAGTAAACATGAATTCAAATCTAATTTTACCGACAAACGTATTCATTATAGCGAACGCAAATAGAAACTTATTTACTTATATAACAACATGGGCGTTATCGAACAAAGACTCTCTAGAAGAATAAGTGAGTAGACTAAAATACTCGCGATTTCGATTCATTTATCGATCTCGAGTGATTAGGTATACCGCCTCGGAATCATTGAATTGTTTGTTTCATTATAACAGAGCGCATACAATCGGCGGGTAATTTGAACAAAAAAAAAAAATAACGTAGATCACGTGATTAAAGTTAAATCATATTTTTTTTTAAATTGTCTCTTTTTAAGTCTTATTCTCTGTTAGGATTACAATGCTATGATAACAGATCGTTTTAATCGTCTTTGCAATCATCTTCAAAAAATGTCGTGATTCTTTTCTAAGTACTCGCTCATAGATCTAATCTGATTTAACTCAGGAACGTAACGAGAAGGGTGTTGTATGTGTATTCTAACGTCCTCTTACCTGTGTTTGTATAACGTAACAATAGGACTTAAATATTATTAAAAAAAGGAAAGAAAAAGAATTTGTAAGTTAATAATGTTTCCGAAAAATATTACACGACGACAATATTACGCTAAAATAGTGATCTCTAAAAAAAAAAAAATCGTATTGATTTAAGTTTTTTCGTTATATAATAATTATTACACTTAAATAAGTTACTTGGTCAATTATTTTGACGTTAGACGTGTAAAAAAGAAACGCCATAAAGTATTACCGTAAACCTCGTTAAGAGGATTCCCGTCTACGCGTCTGATATATAATCTGGTTTCGCAGCGTCCCAGACAAATTATTATCATTACCTCTTTGAACTTCCACATTTGGCGGCACCGCGTTCTTTTCGCTGCGCGTACCGTTCGCTTTAGCCGGCGTGGACGTCACCGGTTGCTGGTCGTGATGCTTCGCAGCGTCCGGACCGTGGTCAGGCAACAGTGGCGACGTGGCACTAGTGGGCGTCGGCGTGATCGGTTTGCCTTCTTTAATCAGTTCGACTATCTGGTCGGCTTCTTTGGACAGATCGCCGTCCGGTCTGAACGGGTTGTCCCATCCGTCCGAACTGAAAGAAAAATAAAGACCACGAAATATTATTATGGCGTTTGAACGAAAACGGGACAAACAATATATATATGCATACACACACACACACACACACACATACGAGGTGTGGCTATTAAATAACGAGACATACACTCTAAAAACTTTTTATTGACAATTTTTAATAATTTAACATTTTTCTCTTTCTATGCATTCCCCTTCACGTTTAATCCATCTCTTTGTCCGTATTTTTCATTGGTTGAAACAATGTTAGAAATTATTCTCTTGCAATGCCTTTAATTTGTTTTTACGGCTTCAACTGACTCAATCTCTTGAATACGTTTTTTAATTTTGGAAACAGCCAAAAGTCACATGGAGCGAGATCTGGCGAATAATGAGGAGGGGGTGTTGGCGTTCGATAACGAGCCGGCGCGTTGTCTTGGTGCACGATCCAAGAGTCCGTTTTCTCACAATTGAGGCCGCGTCGTCAAGATAATACGGTTGATTAACATTCTGTCCTTGGGGTATCCATTCAGTCGTTATTACACCTTTTGCATCGAAAAATACGTACGACGCGAATTAGGTTACTGCTTTAACCGACGTTCACAAGTAAACTACCGAACGTAGTACCGACCGAACTGGATATTGTTTGGTGCAATGGCGCGTCCATGGTTAACATGGTCTTACCGTCAGTCCGACAGTCTCGTTATCCAACACCCGGTACACCGCGGCGGACCCGTAATCAAATAGTTTACGAACGCGCGCACACGCATGATCGTCGGAAATTCGAAAACGAAAACCTACGCGACATATACAACGGGAGTCCGTCGGAACGGGGGAAAAGCGTTTTTGTACGTGATCGTCCCGGAGAAATGCGCGCGTCTCGTCTCGTCTCGTCTCAGGCGCGGATCCAGAACTTATTTACGGGGGAGGGGGGGCATCTTAATCAAAACAACTTTAATCCTCATTTTGTCGCATCGATTAATAAAATATTTTCCAAAACGTTTTATTGGAAATCGTTTGCGATACACCGAAAAATCCCATAGCTACAACATCTAGTATCATAGATAAGAGTTAGAATTATAAAACGATACTAATAAAAAAATTTAACAAAAGTCTACGGGGGGGGGGGGGCGATCGCCCCTTGGATCCGCGCCTGTCTCGTCTCGTCTCGGACGGCGACGACGATGATGATGATTGTCGGAATTCCGTCTCGGCGGCCGGTACCTAACACACACACACACACACACACAAACACACGACAGGAAAGAGGGAACAACGCACAACCGCGTCACGGACCATTGCCGGTCCGGCCGACCGTGATGGGTTTTTTGTCCGTGAAAAATCTCATACCCACGCGATGACCGTCACCATCAACGTCGATGACGATCATCGACACAATGTGCACGTACGCGTCCGTCCCGTAATTACCACTGCCGAAACATTCGGTTATCCGAGAAATGCAATTTATATACGCTACCGACGAGAACGAGAACGCACAATCGTCGAATTGGTTTTTTTTTTTTATTATCATTACAATATTACTCGTATTATTTTTTGTCGGACGAACAACACGATCCGACGCATTATGACAGACGGGAGATCGTGGTATAGGGTATCGTTATTATCTCCGATCGTTTTGAAAAATCTGTGTGTCATTTTTTTGGTTTCCGCCCCGAATAATACATACGGTTTTCGCGTGCGAAACACGCGACGATTCGTTCAATCGAAATTATTAAGTTATCTTATCTCGACTTATGGTTTATTACAGCGCGTGTTTGCGCATACCTTGACGATTAACTACGGCCGCTTGAACGACAACCACTCCTCATTCGCTTTGAATTCTGAAATGCACGTAATCGCACACATATTTTGTGAACGCGAGATAAACGCGTACGACGTGGTTTCTTTGTCATGATTTTACGGTAATGTAATAGCGGGGAATTGTTTTTGTAGACGCTAAAAGAGTCTGGACGTTCAATGCGCGTAATTTTATTTCCGAAACGGATTTCGTACACTGGCAATTGAAAACGGCCGGGGGTTAGTAGAAACCGCAATTTGTCGGCGACGTAACGTCAAACGTGTCATAACACGCGTATTGTACATAACAATATTGGAGCGCTTGGAACCCGCGCGTCTCGCCGTAATTCTTCGTCCGAAAACTTTTGGCGATAATTTCGTCCGATTCAAGGCTGACCTTTGAGAAAAGGTGTGGTCGTCGTTTGGCATTCAAAACGACAACGTGCCGTAATTCCGGACGTGCAAAAGGTCTCGCGGCCCACGCCTAACGGCGACGCGTCATCAATCGACCGCCCGTCGTGATAATAAAACTAAAACGAGGCGAATGACAAAAACACGACCACGGGCATTTGGACGATCTCCAGAAACGTAAAAGGATTCTCGCGACCCGGCGAAATCCGCGAACAATCCAAAGTCACCCGAATCCCCCCCGAGGAGAGTGTGTACATTCGGTTCGCATATCCGGACGGGATAAGACACCACGCGTGCGATCGACCAGCCGTTTTGGCCGCAGTGATTGTCGCCCTTAGAAACGATGTCGGAAACGAGTGGAAAATGTCCGATACGCTGCCGTCGTCCAATTCTAACCCGGGCGCCCGTTAGGTCTAACACGGTCGTTATTATGAATCCGTTAACGTACGATCCACGCGACTACGAACTGGACGCGAGTTCCCGAGCCCTATAATTACGTTGCAGTTTAATACACACAATGGCGGTCCGTGCGAGACATAATACAAAAAAAGAAGAAGAAGAAGAAAGAAGCCCACGGCGGAAAGAACAGAGCGATTCCTCGACGTGCCGCGCATTCAACGTTTTCGACCATAACACGCTGCGGTTAGTAGCAAGCGGCACATAATGAAGATTCCGGTGTCGTCGACGTCTGCGTTCCACTCTGCGTAACATCATATCGCCGAGGCCGGCCGGCAGAACGGTGTTCGTAATCGTGCGACTCGGGGGGGGGGGGCGGATGGGAAACGAAACCGGAGAGAGCAGCAGCGTCTCGGGCAGCGGGTTTTAGCGGGAGTTTGAGGTTCGAAAAACGGCTTGTCGCACGTTCGCGGGGAACACCGGACGGATATATATTTTTCTGACGTGTCGAGCTTTTTGCCAACACAATCGACGGGCGCGGGGTGACGTTACGACCGCCGTCCGAAGTCACGGAACTCGTTTCGGCGTTCGACGAGAGAAACAACAACAACACGGCATCTCGGCACGTTGTAGACGTCGAGAAAACCAAAACGGATAAGACCGTTTGAAAACCGGCGACGAAAACGTTTTGTTCGCAGACGGACAGAACAGTGACGACACGACCGTAGTCCTCGTTTACGATACGATCGACAGCGCGCGCGCGCTATACTATATTTAAGATCGGCGCGGTTCGGTTCTCACTGCAAGTTCAACGGCGACAGCGTGCGCTTCTCCTCCAGATACTTGTGCGAAGCGGTCGCCGACACGGGATCGTTCTTGGGCACCTTGACCACGTAGTACAAGACGCCGCCGTGGGAAGCGGTCGTGCTGGTCGGCATTTAGTCACGCCGGTATATTCTCACACGCCACACGGATTTCAGGCGCCCGCGGTGCACGATGCGCGGCCGACGGGAACGCGACGCGGTGCGGTGCGGACGACGGGACGTGCGTCGCTGACGCGATGGCGAACGCGAACTGACGACGAACGGCGCGCGGCGACCGTCGGTCCCTCCTCGCACACCGCTGCGGCGCGGACGGATATATACGGGCGCGACGGTCGACAATCGATAGTATCGCGTTGCACCGGTGCGCGCCGCGCAGAACACCGCGCCGCGCACGAGCGGACATCGATAACCGGCACCGTCACACACACACACACACGCGCGCGCGCACGCCGCGCTTACGTTCGGGCGGTACGCTTCGCTTTCGCTGCACCGAATATCGATTGTCGTGTACGCGCGCGCGCGCCTGTACGCACGTCGGGACGACCGCGGGTGACGTAAGCGTCGCGCAATGGCGTCTCGTCGGCGTCGGCGGCGGCACAGGATTTCTTCGTGCCGTCGTCGTCGTCGTACGTACCGAAACTCGACGGAACAAAAAACACACACGTAAACGCGCGCGCACGAGAAAAAATTAAATCGAAATATGATATCTGACAATTATTCCCGTCGGTCCTTACCGACTGTTGCGTTATGGCGTTTTTTTCCCCCCCCTCCGTATAACAGGTACAATAATAATTCAATACTTTCTCGAATCCGTAGTGACTGACGCGCTAACGGCGTGCGTGCCTGTTGTAGCAACATGCGATTTATATAAGTATTCACTATCGAAATGTGTACGCATATATTTTCCCTTATTTGGGAACTTGAAGTGTGCGGCCCGTGAACTCGATTTCGCTTTTTAAATCGTGTACTTTTCGTTCTAAATCTCGTTATTCAAGCGCACGTTTTCCGACGTCGCGAATGAAAATAATTGTTTTTTTATTTATTGTTAATATATAATTTGTGCGCGTTAATGTCGTTATGGACATTTCGCCAAACGTTTTCCAATACATTTCGAAAAAACAGGATAGATAGTATTACGATTACGACGTACGCGCGAGGTTAATATCTTGAGACGATATTGTTTTATATCGATTGTGTTTTTACTCCAGGGAGGTTTTTTTTTTTATCATTAATTAGCAGAAACCGAATTTTTCGTTTGATTGCATATTACTTGGTCGACAAAGTGCATATTATAGAATTTGAAAAGTGTTACGATTTCCACGTTTTATATAAACAATAATAAAAATTGAAAAATTATTCTATTTATTTTCGAAATCAATTTACGCATATACGTACTCGTATATAAACCCAGAGCTCTGGTTGAAATATTTTTTTTTTAACGAGATAGGTTTTGGAAAAAAATATACCGAATCGCAATTTTCGTGTTTGAAATGAAATGTCTTTAGGCAATGTAACGATTTCGATCCAATAGCGTTATACCAAAATCGCGGTTCCTATATCATTACAAACGCGGTCTTATTATTATTATTACCACCATCATCGTCGATAATAACATTCAGACCTTGGGATGAACGAGTTCAAACTAGTTTAAACGAACTTAGTTCGAAATGCACGAACGATACATGAATTAATTCGTTTTTATTTCGTTTAAATCACCTTATTTTTTAAATTTAATCAGTACTTTCAATAAACTTTGATTCGGTATTTAATGTTTCTAGTCACTGTAGTTCAAACGTCACATTCGAAAAGTGCATGTTAAATACCAACAACTTGTTGGCTCTATATCCTGTTTAACATTATTATATTATACACCAAGAAATGACCTTTTAAATTTAAATCTTATATCACGTGAAATCAATAATAATTTATTTTGATTTTCGTTCAAGTTAGCAAAAAAAAAATATGTATATCATACACATAGTGTGACTATGTACGTGTGTCTGTGTTAATTTATATTTTTAATTAATTTTCCGAGGTTTAGTAATATTTTTCGGTTCGAGCGTTCACATTAAAATCCCTGTCTGTTGACTTTTTGTCTTAAAATTTAAATCTAAGTCTTGAAATCGATTGGAAAAACGAATTAATGTTTTTTTTTTTTATAAAGAAAAACGCAATAAAAAAAAAGGTTTAGCAATAATTTTCGTTATCGTTTTCCAGTGTTAACTTATTAGATTACTGCGAAGTATTCGATTTGTAGTATATATATATTGTCCTGTCTACGTAACGAGATCATAGTTTCGTAATTATTGAAAACGTTCCGTCTAATGGCGATTGTAAAGGGATTTTTTTATTTTATCCAAGTGTACCTGTTGAACGCCAGGGTTTTCGCTGTGTCCTGCGTTGGCGTTGAGTGTAAAAAAAAACGTTTCTTTTGAAATCGTTCGGATAAAAACGTGAAAAAACAACAACAACGAGTTAACAATCCGTGCGTGTGTGTACATAATAAAATCCCTGCACGCGGCGCAAAACGTGCGCGCGTTTCCCACCCATACCCATTCGTCGTCCGCGGCTTTTACGAGTGCGATTCACCGCTATTCAAAACAGGCGCGGAAAGGGCTGTTGTACCAAGTGGCGGCTTTATTTATCGTAAAACCGTGTAGTTTGAACGGTTTCGTACGGCGGGCACGACGTCTCACACGGCCGCGTCGTCCCGTTCAGATCCGACGCCGACGTCCGCCGTTCGCTAAGACCACAACAAACCGGTACCCCAACACGAGTACGATTTCCACGCGGATTGTCGAACGGCGAAATTGAAATCCTACACCGAATAGTTGACCGACTATTTGTCAACGTGCACGTGCATAGTCATTTCCTTTCGTCTATGCGTCTTCCGCTCGGAACTAGTTGTCCGGGAGCAGGCCCTAACACGATTTCGCTCGGTGGCGCCGAGTCCCGTCCAGATAGGCGGTTCAACACTAATCGAGTACTATCTTAACAAAAACTCTATGCAACCGAATTTGATCATTTTACACGATTTCACAGAGTTTCCGCGTCGCCCGAATACAGCCATAATAGTAGCGCGTAGTTTGAAAATCGTCCATCACTTCGCCGTTCGAGGACAAACGGGAATAGCGTACACACTAATGTGCGATTCTCGCGGTATAACGTCCGTGCGATTTCTAACGCATTTAAATGGACCGTCCCCCCGGACAAAACGAATCGTCGTTTGAGGTCGCGTACCAAACCGTGTCTGCGATGAATATTATCGAGTCGGCGGCGGGTGTGTGAACCGTTCTCGTTGACCGTATTGTAATTGAAAAACCGGCCCAAAACACTTCGCGCGTTACAATATACAAATATTGTTATTATTATCCCGTGTCCTCCCGGGGAGGGGTAGTGGTGGTCGTTCAACCCGTCCGAACACAATGGCCCACGAGTCGTTTCAAATTAGCCGTACGAATTCGCTTGTTACATCACGTACTACAATAGGTACACAAATACCTAATACCGTAACATTGACAATGTGACGGACAACGATGCGAGATTTGCACGGGACTCGACGACGTATTAGGCGTGAATTGTCTAGTCTGGCCAATGATGCCGGTAAACGCGACGACGATGATGCAACACGCGTTATTGTAATATTTTACTCGTCGGACGACGTTCTCCGAGAACACGTTCGGACAGTGTATTATGCGACGCGTAACCGTTTCTTAAGAACGTTTTGAAACCACTTCGCAATATTATATATTATTATTACTGACACGTTGAAATGTCTCGATCATTATTTCGAATAATCGCGTGGTCAAAGGACCAAAGCACATGCGGTTTGATTTTTTTTTACCTAATCTCGAAATTTGGCATGATGAGAACGCTCTAATGACGAAAAAAAATCCGATAAAACGATTAGCCGACGGGAATACAGAATGACGCGCTTGTGGTAAAACGCATTTGCGAATAGTATCGTGTGGTCGGACTTACCTGATCTGTGTCTGGACGTGTCCGTTGGACCTTTGCAGTATGGGGCTCGACGTTGTCATGGTGTTGTCGCCGAATATCTCCAGCGATTTGGGCGGCGATGGTAGCACGCACGGTCTTTCCGACTCGAAGAAGCTCACCCGGACTCTGGTGGACGCGACGGTACTGAAAACGCGAAACGACAAACACAATCGTTCGTGAAAACGTGTACGGTGGCGAGACGCGAGACGCGGTTTTCGACGGCCACGTCACACAATGTTATGACGTTTGACCTATTTGTCGCGGGCGCGCGTCTCTAATTATAACTCCAGGCGGGCGAGCGCGCGCTACTCTACTCCACTCCACTCCACTCCACTCCGCTCCAGATGGAAGTCCCGCGGAGGAAACGCGCGAATAAACGGACGAAAATTTGTTGTTTGTCGGACGGAAATCCCGCCGAATGGACCGTTTCCAAATTGGACGTCGTCCAAAAACTCTTCGCTCCGCCGCCGACACGCGGCGTCGCGTGATAATAATGTTTCCCCAAGGTCTCCGCGCGCACCAGAACGGGCTATTACGCGTGTACACCCGTATTATAAATAATACGCGGCCCCCCCCCACACACACATACCGATCGTCTTCTTATTGTACGTAATCATTATTTTTACGATTTTCTCCCGTATCGTTTCGGGCGTATCCGTTGTTTGAACCAAGTATATATAAAAAAAAAAAGAAGCCAATTCTTATTATCATATGTACTTTTTTATTATTATATTACGAATCTTATCGAACGTTTTTTTTTGTTTGTACGATTCAAAGTTATATGGTTACGGTCGTACGTGTATTTGTCAGCGTGGGTGACCGTTTATGTTATTAGGTAACGGTGTGACGGAGGTTAATTAACATAATACGCGCGCGCGCTCTCTCTCATAGTCGGAACGAAACAAATAGCAATAATAATAAATAAATTAAGCGAGACTGGTTCGATACGGTAACGTGCGTAGCGGCGGTGATTAGTGGTGACCTTGTCGCGCGACCGACCGCGTTGAAACGCGTATCTAGAAAAACAAAATACGCAGCCGAAGGCGCTAACAATGGACACGGACGTCTCGCCCTCGTGTCGTGTCGGATCGCGAATACCCGTCCGTCGATCACAACTATCGGGCGCGCGCTGCGAGATCCCCCCTCCCCCGCGTCCCCCCGTCCGCGGCACTTTTGCTTTTCGTCGCGGCGTTGTTCCATCGGATCGCCGTGCTGCGGATAACGGTCGAAAACCGGTCGTCCGTCTCTCCGGCCGCGAAGACAACGCTGACGTCATTTATCGGTCTCGACCGGTCGCCCTCGTAGCACACATTCGCCGCCAAGACCGTGTCCACCGCGCAATCACCGTTTTTCGACGACAACACTGTTGTTCATGAGTTATTTTTGGTCCCCCGAGAGTCGTCGTTTCGGGCTCTCTTCCGACGTTGTTTTCCGCGCGAAACCTCTCTGTCCGCGTGTGGTACGTTACACGCAAGTAATGCGAAGTTTAAACAACCGAACGGGGTACCGGGGGCAAGCGTTTTACGAGAAGGTTTTCATTCACAGTACGGTCGGACAACGGCATCGGAGGGCGGACGGAAGGTCGCGAGAAACCAAAACAAAAACTGCTGCTGCACCCGCACTCACCTCCCGTGCCGTGGACGTGTGTGTCGGGCGCGGGCGCGCGCGCGCGATCTCGAAATTTTCCGGTGGCGCTATCCCGCGGTCGTGTTCGTTACGATTGTTTAGCGTCGTGGGCGTGGACCGGGCGCGAACGGACGAGACGCCGTGTTCCGTTGTCGTAACACCGCCGACGGAGGCGACGTGCGTTATCATTCGCGAACAAACGTTTCAAACGACGCGACGACGACGACGCGCAACATATATAGTTGCCGTAGTCGTGACTGGTCTGTGTCGGAGGGCAGGGCCGGACTCGCGACAACGGCGGCGGCGGCGGCGATTACACAAAAACGGACGCGGCGTTACTGGCGGGAGCCGAGTACGTCGTGAGGGACGCGGCCGACCGGGGAGAGAACAGCCGCGCGATTCCGGTCGGGGCGGGCGACAGTGTTGCCACCGTGGCCGACAAACGCGCGCCGCGTCATTCGCGTCGTCGACCTTCGATCGTCCGACCGGCCCGGCGGGGTGGTGTATAAATTACGTAAAACGAAAACGCGGAGAGTTCGGATTTTCGAACGGAACGAATAGCGTTTACGAGAAAAAAGCAAATTATGTCGTCGCGTGTGTTGTGTATGTTGTATACACGAATTATCTTAGAAAAAAGCAAAATCATAAAACAATTTTTTTAAAAAACCATCGTAAAAAACGATTTTTGGTAAACAAATAATAAAGCCGGGATATTAAAAAAATAAATAAAATATCAAATCGCTATGATATCGTTTAATACAATATTTCTATATCACATATTTTACGGAACAAAGAAACGAAAAAAAGTGTCAAAATTTTCAAATCAAAAACTTCTACGAAACATTGAGTTTTATCATTATTACCGAACAATATTATTTTAGGTCAAATAACATGTAATTAAGTAGAGGAAGTAGATTTATACGTCTTAAGTATAAAAAAAAAAATTTAATACGTTAGGCGTATTAATAATTTTAACGTAATATCATGTCGGTACGTTTTTGACTGAACAATATAGAATCCGATTTATTTGATATCTAATTTTCATTTTGTCACATAAACCGTGTATATTCGTCAACATATTTTCTTAGAGTTTTTTTTTGTTCTTTCGAAACGTGTTGGAAAATACCAGATATGTGTCGTAAAATCTGCGAAACGTCAAAGTATACGAACAGGAAAAAGAAAAAAAAATACATAAACGGAATTTCGTGCGCGAATAATAACGTAATAAATTCGGATTTTCAATTATTTTAATTGAATTTAGCTGCGCGTGGGATCTTAACGGTTTATATATATTTATATACCAAAATCGTTTTTACACTGCACATCTAAAAAAACGAAATCAGGCCATTCGCTATTATTATTATATATTACTATAATAATATATTTCCGACAAATCTGGGCCACCGCGCGCATACACGCAACAACGAGCTTCGTTATTATTTATTTTATTTTTTACCATAGTACGGAATTTTCCCATCTCGGAGAGCGCTCGTTTATAAAACTTCCCGTTTGAAGAGATTTCACCGTTTCGAGTTCTTTTTTTTCCGTGATAATCGCTATTTTAATTATTGTTTCACGAGGTTTATTTGTTCGTGGCCACCGTTATAACACAGGCACCTATGTTTTACAGTGAAATGGCAGGAGGGGGGGGGGTTAACGCGGAACATTTTTAGTTTATTTTCGATATTGCTTTCATAATATAATAAACGTTAGTGCACATAACTTTTATACGTTTTTACAATTCGCTGTATTCATTTTGTACACGACGGATGATGTATATCCTAACCTGCTGTTAAGCGAAACACATAAAACCTGTATATTTTGTCGAACAATTTCATAAGGACACACATAACCCGATCGTTGCACAACACAGATAAAATAGTACGTTATATATCAATTTATCAGGAAGATCTGACGTAATTTTTTTAATGTTCGCGATTTCGATGTGAACACACTTGATGTATACGTGTCCTGTACAACAGTGGTGGTCGAACGTTTTTTGTTATAGGGTTTTGACTTAAAATATATATATATATATCTACTAAAAGTCATCCATGTGGTACTGGCACATGAAAAAAATAAGTTAAAACATATTAAACACTCCGGTTGGTGGTGTGGTGCGGGGGATGAAATTTAATCTATCCACGGTCGGTCGACTGTCATATGTCGTCTGGCCGTCATTAATCAGTAAAAAAATTATAATTTACTAACACATATAAATATAATGTGTTCGCGGTTATGCAAATATGATTCCGACACGTATTACACGTATTATATTATCTTACGAAATCGTGAAAACGGAGAACAAAATTTTATCGATTGTGATTTCAATGAGAAATATTTTAATGAATTTGTGCGCAGTTTATCTATTATTATGTGTATATTGTTGTTATTCACCCTACTTATATATTTTATCATTCATAATAATTTTATCGATCCGATTGCGTCAAATATGATATATATATATATATATACTTATTAATTATTATTGGTATAGTGCCGCGCGACGAACGAGTCGTTTAACGATGTAAATATTGTATATCCGCGAATTCTTATCACAATCATAATCGTATTTAACAAACGTTTACATGTATATACGCGGACGACTGTTATAGTAACACTCGCGATTGGTAGTCATATCCTGCAAGGGACGAGCGGTTTCCAACTTAAGTGTACGCAAAATTTCTCGCTCATTTTTCCTGTAACGACATTTTTCGTATCAACGAAACGTATCGACGTCTTATTGTAAACATTGAAATAATGTTCAGTTTAAAAACCATTTATTTACCTAGTCACGATTACAAAACATCAAAGCGTTTAAAACGGTAGTGGTATTTATTCGTATCTACAGAGACCTAATTTCGGTTGAAATCTTAATCGTGCACATGTTGATTACTATCATCGTAAGTTTATTTCCCCATACATTTAGATTAACCGAACTCATGAAAATACGTTCGGAGAACGTATTGGTTTTAAAATCAGATAATAACAATAACAATTCTATATTAAATATCTATGCACACACACACACACACACACACACACACACATACGAATCGACATATATCTCCCCTACACGTGCAGTCCGATTCGATCGGTTTTGAAATTCGATTTAAACAAACGCGTGCCTATTTTTAAATTCTCGAATTTAAACATCTTTTTTTTTTGACACTTCGCATACACAACACGTGTGTTACATACACCGCATACACGTGACCAAAAATGTAGACAGTAGCCCGCTCGAAAGAAGCGACGAGTCGAAGATAGAAATAAATCGCGTACTTATAATTTGTGCGTAGGCGTCTCCGGGGTCGGTATTATTAGTTTTCGCTGATGTACGAGTTACGAAACCATGTTCGATTCGATATGGTATTGTTTACGAACGATCGATAAATATTTTCGTTTCGCTTGTCGTTTTCCCGTCGCCATTGCCAAAATGTTTTGTCCGTTCTGTACCGTCCGTATATGTTGTGCGTGTTGTACGGTGATGGACATCGAGTATATAGTACGACGTCGCGACAGTAAATCATAAAGTCATTAATTTCATCTTCTCCGGCGGATATTCATTTATAATAGAACGAGAGATTGTTTTTTAAATAGACTCGTTGTATAATGAGACGTCGCGGAGAACATTAAAATTATTTCGACGAGGAGGCAATGCGCGTATGTTTAAATCGTTGTAAGAAAAAAGCCCCAGAGACGCGTTTTAACTTTTATGTACTCGTTTTACACACACACACACACACACACACACACATGTTTATTTCTATCGTGTCGTGTACGAGAAACGTTTCCTATACATATAGTTTTACGATTTACCGAGTGAGTATTCAAGAGTATATATACGGTATATATGTATGAAACGTCTTTATTTAGATTCTTGTCGAAAACCGCGCCCTCTTCACGTTATTCGTATACTTTATAATTAAAATAACGTTGGAAAACGTCGTCGTTATTTTACTACACCGAATCGCGTGATTCACGGGGTGATCGATTAATAATGATCTCGAACAGACCACGTCGTGATCTCGTCGAAGTATGTCTGGTATGATTATTATAAGTATTAGAACGTGAACGGACTTTTTTTTTTAAGAAAACCGACTTTGCGTCCTAACCTGTCTAAATGTTTCATTAAACACTATTTAATTGCACTTGTTGAATGCGTTTGTTTTCATTATTTTTTTTTAAAATATAAATTTTGCATCTACGTATATCGGAAAATCACCATAGAATATACTTTTCAATAGTTTTTTAAAGAATATTTCGATTTTAGAAGAAAACAAAAAACGTTTGAAAAATATCAATGAATTCGCGTCGGGCGGTCGTTTTGTTTTGGATACGTGTCGCGGTATACTTCAGACGTTTTGTTAAATTTAAAACGATTTCGTTGTTCGACTTACCCGTCTACGTCGTCGATGTCGCTCGAATCCAATGGCTCTTCTTGAACGGGCGGGCTGTCGTATATCAATGTTTCGACCATGGATCCTTTGGAACTGCCGAACGAAACCCTGAAAACGTACTGTTCGTTATTCGTTTGCTATTGTTTATCGCATAGTGCAGCGCGAGTGCTTATCGACGAGAACAAAAAAATGCGTAATGATAACCCGTCCTGATCGATGATTATTATTTTTAGATTTTGTTTTTATTTATACGTAAATAAAAACAAAAAGCAAAAAAATAAAAAATAACGACGCGTAAAAAAACAAATATTTTCAAAATTTTCCTTGTGACGCACGTCGGACGGGATAACTGTATATTTATAATAAAAAGTAATATAATCTAATGACGCTTTATATATATATATACAGTAAACCGTAGTGTTCCGTGGGCGTGGTTGTTGTGACCGAATTTTCTTATCGCCGTGACCGGGTCATCGGTGTTGTTTCGTGATCAACGGTAATAACGATAACGCGAGACGTACAATAATATTATTATTATTCGGCACGTTGTCGGCTGTGAATGTAATGTAATAACAGTAAGCACTCGAAGAGGTTAGGACATTTGGTGTTTACTTGTTTTGTTTCCTTGTACGCTTCAAATGAAATCTTCGACTGGTCTCGGCAGAACGAAAATATGCTTAACAAATACTCGTGGAAAACAATTTCCGGAGTGTTTCCACCATGAAAATTTCGAATATCACAGTAACAATAGACGTATGGTTATTTTTTTATTTACGTCGAGTGTAAAATGCAGTGATATCCTCATAGTACAGTAGTGCGTTTCGAACGGGTTTTACGATTTTTTGAAACCTCAAAACGATTTAGGCGTTTCATGTTTTTGACAGTTCGTGATTTGAGTGCTGATTTTTAATATAAAAAGTTTTGTGTTTTGGAGAGGGTAGGGAGGAAGTATTTGAACAATTACGTACAACTTTAGGAGTGAGAAATTTCAGCGAATCAATTGAAAAATTTATTTAAGTTTTTTTCTTTTAATCCACATTTAAGCATATTTGTACGAATATTAAAAAAACATCCTATCGAAAAATGTGGACATTTTCAACGCATTAATACACAGTATCTTTCGTTAATGTTATTTAGCTGTGTATGAATGACAATAATATAAAAAATCTCTTGCAACGTTCATGCGCGATTTCTTGTGTCGTCGTTGTTTCCATATCTCCCCCTATATTTATACATAGTTCAAAATATTTAACAAATAATTTAGTAGATATAAGTTTGTTGTTTTATACTAATGCGTAGTAAAATCATTTCGGTACGGTTGATATAATTAAGTATTTGTATTTATAAATAAAAAAAAAAACCCTGAGTATGTTTAATTATTTTAGGGGATATTTTGATCTTATATTATATTGCATATATATATTAACATAGCATACTTTAAGTATATTAATTTTTTTCTCGGATTTTAGCGTTTTGTTTGACATATCTATTGTCTAATGTGACGTCATCGTTATGAGATTTATTTTCTACTGAGCGCGTTTTACAAACAATAATATTAGTACTTTAACTTATCCTTATTAAAAAAAAAAAAAAAAACAATCGAAACATTAAACAATTTATTTTTTCTAAGGAAATAGTAAACTTTTACAAAAGTATACAACATTTTCGAAAAAAACCAACTCGGAATTGTCGATAAACGTTTCGAACACAGCTATAGAGTATTTTATAAATACTTTATATGGAATATATATCCAAGTCTGCAACGTATATATAGTCAGTTGCAAATTCGATTTTCATTTTCCTCTTTGTGTTTTTTTCTACGTTTTATTCCTTTATTTATTTACGAACAAAAGAAACGCGTATTTTAATACATGTTCTGCACTTGTAGCTCTCGTTGTCCGATAAGTACTGACTTTGTGACGTTAAAACGTATTATAGATATAAATTATATACTGCTTGTAGTATATGTGTGTTTACAATATAAATTGTTATAACATATATACGAATAACATGAATGGAAGAGAATGGTTTCGCTCGCAGTGCGTGTTTGGTCGTAAATAAATTAATGATTTGTTCTCACGATCGTATATACACATGAAAATTTACTCAAGTCTATTAAAAAAAAAAACTGTCAATTTAACGTATTGTGACGATATATGTATACACGTGATGCGTTTCTAAAAATATAACGCTCTCGGAATTTAAAAACCGTTTAGAACGAAGAAGATTGCACAAACACGAAGCAATGCGAGTACATGAATATTAAAATAACGCGTATTTACGATTGATATTGTATTGAAATTAAAACAGATATTTATTATTCATTAAAAAAAAAAATAATAATAATAATAATAATAAGTTCAGTATATAAGTTGTATAAATATGCGACCGATTAAATAGCCAAATAAAAGATCGAGATGACTTATCTGTATATGTGTACATATTATTACATAGAAATTAAAAAAAAACGAACTAATTTAGTTTAAAGGATTAATTAGATTCTGCTTGGATTTAAAATATATACATTTCTTTTCTTTTTTTTTTTTTACATTTCATTCGTGTTTACACTTTTATAGTTGAGCAGCGTTCTGCTATACCTGTTGACAATAAAAATTCGACCGAATCAGGGAAATATATAGATCAAAAGTTTCATCAATTTTCTAAGACGGAAAATAAATTTTTTATACGTAAAAATCGTTAATGTAAAAAAAAAAAATGTTCATCCGAAACCATTCGTGAAAAAAAAATAAATCGTATCGCGTGCGTCAAGGGTTTTACGTCGAGACGTACGTATCCAGTATAAAAGCGGGTTTTCAGAAGAAGGAGAAACAAGCATTCAAAGTCTGCCGCGATAATAATCGTACGTTACACAGTTTTATATTAAGTTTTAACAAGTTCCTTTTTTTGTTTATGTAGAACAATACGTGTATCATCTCGACTTTCTAATTACATGGATACGACGCGCCACAAATCCTATACGAGTATTACGCTGTAGGAACGTTGCGATTTTCGCCGTCGTACATTGTACACGCGACACGCAATATCGTATGCCGCACTTGTTTTTTCTCTCTCGTAAATATACGCATGTGGACGCGATTATTATTCACAAGACCGTGTGTGTGAACAAACGTGCGCGCGCTATTTCCAAAACGTATTATATCAGGAGATCGATAATATTTTTAAACAACGGTATTCTCGCGTTGTATTATTCGTCGTCGTCGTGCCCGATGAATTAGTGTTTTTTTTTAGTACCTCATTTTTATACTACTATTACTACTACTACTACTGTTTATAATACAATAGTCGCGTGGTCCGCAATAACATATATACGTGTAGATACATCAATGATTATGATGCCGCGTTTTATCGTCGACGTGCCATAACCTTCGAAAGATTTATTTATTTTTTATTGGTGTCGCGTGTGTGTATATATATATATATTTATTATAGGTGAAAATCGCGTACCATAATTGATGATTTCCCGAACGATTCATATCGAAACGTACGTATTCGTATTCGTAACGAATAAATCACACATTGTATGTATATATATATATATATGTGTGTGTATAGTTGCTAATAGACGAAATCGGTGAAATTCGACCGCGGTTTATCCGGCGGGAAAAGCGTGGACTACGCGTTTCCCTTGAAAACCAATTACAATATTGGATAATCGTTAAAAAACGTTCCGAATAAATGGCGCTGCGTCAAGGTTGTTTTACTCGTACTCGTAGTTCGCGTATACAGAAAAATGTTCCCCCGTCAAAACTCGACAAAATAACAAACTTCAACCGCACATTATTGTCAATTTTCCGAAAATTTTTTTCATAGGTACTTCTTACATTAACCGCTTTTGCCGAAAACGTGTTTAAAATCGTTTCAGAGCCTTATTTAAACAATAATCGTGGCAAATACAAATTTTGCCGTTCTTAAGATAATCTTGCAGTTTTCCCGCTCTGTGACATAATGAATTTGTTATTTTTCGTCTTAACGATCATAATAATTTAAATTTCAATAGAGATGTAAAGAAATCTCATTCTGTATTTCAATTTTAAACAAATAATGTTGTGATATTAAATCTGTTGTGCTGCTCTAGGCGGCTGCTTATATCTTGCCTATAGTTCGAATCGACCTTGACTCATTGTTCTTAAAAATATCGAATTTAAACTATTACATAATGTATCCACTAAAACACGGAAATGTTTATTAGAACACGACAATAACGTGTCGAATTTCTTCACAGTTATACAGTTAACAATAAAAGACCCGATTGACGGTGAAGATGAATATTATCGATAAAATAATTGAAATTCCAGTAAATATATTATGCCGTTTCGGTCGACTTAAACGTTTAAACGTAACTCTACGTGCGTATTGGTATACTTTTTAAAATTTCAATTGTTGAATTATATTATTCGTCACATAATGTATACTTGGTCTACGTGTATCTATTGAACGAAATTAGAAAATTAACAATATCGTTTCTCGTATAAAATTACATTTTACGATTGTTGAAATGTATATGCATATGTACATGCATTGAACGTGGGTACACGCGGAATAACACTATACTGTTAATACTGACTGATTGAATTCCCGTCTATGTATATTTGTATACTGTATTTAAAACATACTTAATACTCGGGGGCACTAACGTATATATTTGTTTATTTATCTTCAAAACTTTTTATCATCATAATGATTTATGTCGACGGTAATATATGTTGTGTAGTTTTGGACATTTATTAGCGAACGCAATCTTTTCACACATTGCAGCACAAACACAAGTAAAATTCAATACTATTGTTTCGTATACAGTCTTATAAATTATCAAAATATATTGTTTTAACGGATTGACAAGCATTCGAAAATTACGCAGTACATATATATATACATATACTCGTATAAATAATATACGTGTGTATGAACAAAACAAATATAAATTATTTACGTGATCGTAACCCGATTTTCACTTGCATATCGCGTTTTAGTTACAAAGCACGTGTTAAAATAAATCGAATATTGTTATCTCGGCGTTATCCTACGAAAACGTGATAATTATATAATAGATAAATAAATAAATATCGGATGACAAGTAAAATATGCACTTTTCACATATTTCTCATGTAAATTATTAATTTTTTTTAGTTCCGCGTTCATCGCATACACCTATTCATTTCGTATCACTATTTTATTAAATATTATTAATATATATATAGTCTTATCGCGAAATAATAATAATCATAATAATTCAATTATTGATCAAATCCATATATATATATATTTAAGTCGTTAGTTGATTTTCTTGGTGTTAGAGATTTCAAATTTAATTCTATCATAATTTTCAAAGCGATATACACTCATAGATTTCGATCCTTCACATAATCAAAATAGAGAACATGTTGTTTATTCGAGTAGAATATATTCTACACACATAAAACGTAATTTTTACTAGTATATTCGATAACTACAAAGTTTTAATTATTGAAAACCTGACAGTCGAATAAATATTATGACCGAATACCATGCATGCAGGATTTAGCTCAAAATTGTTCTTAATACATTTTATTGACTGTGTAACAAATATTCATCAAGGGCGTTTTATAAACATTATACCGACTATTCCTCCCCCCCAAAAAATATATTGTAACATCGAAGTTAAATAATATGTCGAGATTTATTGGTTTTAATTTTATTTCAAATTGACTATTATTACACTACTAATATTGTTTTTTTACAAAATTGAAATCAATGCATATAATAACATTCTGATCGAGCTCGAAGTGTCATATGTACATATTGTATATAACGGTATTAAATGTCGCCTCTCTAAGCCATATTGATTTTTCGATCCGGAAAGAAACCCTACACTGACGTTGTCCACGGTATATAGAACTATCGTATCATGTTTTAAATCCGTATTTGTAATAAGAATCGCGCCCAGGGGTCTAAAATATGTTTTTCGTATTTTTTTTTTTGTACGTCTTCAAAAATATTATTTTCGATATTTATTTTTCCATATTCGTTTATAACAAATACGTGTATATAATTATCTCAAAATACAAACGTTCGAGAAATGCGAAATTACGTATATTAATATCGGCCCGTCATATCGGCAAACTGTATGGTTTTAGAGAAGATCACGATTTCTGTACATAATAAATATATGTGTGTAGTATCTCGCGTCGAACGTATAATTTATTTTATTCCAACGAGTTCTTTTTTTCTTCGACTGTCTTATGTATAACTTTATTATTAATATCGAATTTATCTGTTTACTTTTGTATGCCTATGTACGATGTTGTTTATATATGTATAAATATATTTTTTTACAATAGTTATTAAATAATTTAACCGGTTGTCATGCCACAGCAGGTCGATATCGAAAACAAGTATAATATTATTCAATATGGGTTTTTTTTTTTTAGAATATTTTTTATTTCCGATGTTTTAAAAGAATATTTATATACATATATTTCGCGACGTATAACTGAAATGTTAGTGTTCTTTATAAATTGATTATCCGTGTTCCAAAATTAGATTTTTTTTTTAAAATAAAATTTACTTTTTCTTTATATTCAGACCGAGTAAAATGATGAAAATCGATGAATTCAATAATTCAATAATCATTAGACACGCACTTTACATTTCGTATAGAGTACACAATTTTGAGCCCTCCGCCCGAGGAAAACCTGTGTATTTTGACAGGTCTTTCGTATTTGTGCAAACACTATGTACGCGGAATATATACATATATATATTTCGACTATCCAGTTCAAGGCTGCAACAACTCGAGAAAAAACGTGTAAAAACGAATCGACCGTATTATGTATTTAAATTTTTCCAAATAATTTCAACTCAATGACGCAATAACAAATCGTCGGACCATCTTCAGAGAACACTATTTCGTATTAGGATAACGTTTAAGCATAAGATATATTTACATATTTTCGTACGCGGACATAATGTGTAGAAACGCTGTTTTCGAATTAAAGTTAAGATATATAGCGCAACGTCGAATTTATCCGTAACGATTTGCCAGGTATGTCGAAAAAAAGATTTTGACCTTATAACACGATATTGCTCAACCGTCGTATTAATACGACCACTACGATAACATAGGTTTGTTGAGTACGTTCAGTCCGATTAGATTTTATCTCGTAAATTGGCCCCGCCTGCTGTCATATATAATATAATATTCAAAAATCCCTCTTCCGGATATTGTACACATACTATATATATATATCAGTAAATAAATAAGAAGGGTCAAAAATAAAATTAACGATGCGCACGCGATGACGTAATATATATATATATATGTGTGTGTGTGTGTGTGTGTGTGTGTGTAATATCGTCGCCGGGCGAACGCGTGGGAAGAGACTTGTTTAAAAACTGCGACGGAATAACGTTGTTGCGAATATGTATATATACACACACGTTGTTATATTTCACGAATACTTAAATGCGCATCTGTGTGTGTGGGTTTTGATATTAAAATATTATTAATTTAATGTCGTCGGAAATTAGCAATTTTTTTTTTTTGCTTTTTAATCGGTCAATGTCAAAGAAATAACGCGCGCCGTGACGTACACGTATGTAACGTTTTGAACTTTTACATTTTACGTCGTTTTGATGTAGGGTTTAATCACGAAACGAATATCTATACGCGCGAGTCGAGAAAAGCCAAGGTTTTTGAACGTTTTTGAAAATCGTTGTTCTTAACACACGGCTAGATTAGAATTCGTGGGGCGTATTCGTTCGCGGCGGCCACGAAGTTCGCCGTTCTCAAAGACGTTTCAATCAGTGACGCGTTGTTTGAAAACGAAACGATTGCAATTTAATCGCTTGTGATTTTCGTGTGTAAACTTAAGAACAATAAACATTAACTATGCATTTTCAGGTAAACGGCCGAAAATTCGCGTTTCGTAAATGTTTACATGTCAAACCGTGCGGACCGAGACCCGATGACGTGGTTCACACATCGCTTTACCCCCATCCTCTCCAACGACGAATTTCAATGCGCGATTGTCGTTTTTGTTTTCTCATTCGGCGCGCGCGCCGTCTATCCATTCCCACGTTAGTACGAAGGCTTCTTATATTCATTAAAATATATTTCTATTCGATTCTCGATTCGGTCGTACATAGATCTAACCCGATGATAATATGATGAAATCCGAATTCTCCGTTTTGTTTTAATACTATTATTGTTGTTGGACGGCGTACTCACGTGCACGAACACTAAATGACGACGATTTAAAATTTCGGAATTACGCCGTTGAAAAAAAAAAAAAAACTACTACGACCGATATTGTTGGACGCGCGTTGCGATTATTTGAGGTCGACCTGATAAATCGATCGGGGGGTTGATAAAAATGTTTCCACAATTATAGCTTTTCGATTCGCTTACTTACGGAATCGCATGATTCGATATTGTTTTCAACGTTTTGCCGAATAATTCAGTTAGGTATGATGTACACGAATGATTGGTATGAGCCATATGTTTCGTGAAATCTTGTGTTATCGCCAAGAAATGAAATTATACATCCGGTCGTGTAACCTAACCTATCCACAACACGTATATATATATATATATATATATACGGTAAGGCGCGCGTGGACGTGTTAATTAAGTTCTATAAAAGGGTTATATTATTTTAAAACGACGAGATTAAATTTTAATTGACCAATTCCACGTCACTATGAACGTAATAAACTGCAGTAATGATGAAACACGCGTTCTTATATTATTGAAGTCGACGCTTTAATGTACATTAATTGAGTGCATTTATTATGTATATACGTATGTATTTACTACGAAGTTTAAATTGCACACGTTTCGAAATATAGTAATACGAATAGTGTTGTTAAATTGAAATTATACTATAATTTCGTACGTTTGTCAAGGATCACGCGTGTTATACGAGAACAATAAAATCAAACATTCTATAAATTGTAAATATAAGAGATGATTATTGTAATGATAAGTACGCAAAACTTGCCTGTATATAATACAAGTTTAATATATAATAGTTTTACCTTCTGGTATATAAAGAAAAAAAATCAAACTTTAAATCAAGATATAAAAATATAGGTCATTAATGACAATTAAAGAAACATGTTATACATTCAAATGTAGTACGAAAATCATTACCTAAAATTAAATTTAAAAATGTTCGGAAAAAACCCGACTGAGATAATTATAGTTACGATAGTATGACTTATGCTTGTGTGTTTTTTGGTAATTTGTTTGCAAGTATTTATAATTAATATTATTCGTGTGCAATGCGCATGTAGAAATAATTGCACTTAACGACTGACATATTTTATTATTTATCTTGCAGAAATCATTTGTATATTTTCTGAAATAGTATATTTTTTAATTATAGTACAACGTATATATTTATGTGTTTTATTTGAGATTTAAAAAAATAAAAATATTTCTTGTATATGGATCCTACACAATGGAAAGTATGTACATCATATTAAATGTAAATTCGGCGCGGACAGACTCGCACAGTCTATATTACAATGTGGTTTTTTGTGTCAGATTATACTAATCAGTACCGAAAAAACGATTAATGATCATTTTTTATTTTGTTTCCAGTCCTTATTAGTCGAATATGTTCGAATTGTGATTTGTGCGCGGATTGAACGAGTATCTTTGTAGAAAAAATCACATTACGTTAGGTAAGTATACAGATTAATTTTTATTATTATACGACTTGTAAAGTGTTCTCATACCCGAAAACGGTATACTATATAACTACTTAGTGTATCTGAAAATTATCTGACATGCATATGCTATAATTTTGGTTCTAAAAAAGAGTATATATTTTTTAACTAATTTCCACTGATATGCGCTACAATTTTAATTTTTATGTTTTATTTAAGAAAATATGTTTTTAAATAGTTTAGCAGAGTTTTTAAATGTCGAGTTTTGCTTATTTGCCAATACGAGAGTGCATAAACACGCGTGTTCGAAGGTGAATGTTTAAACATTTACCTTTCCTTATTTTAAATGAGTATATGTAAAAAAGAAGGGAATTTGTGAATGTTCCAGCATACTTATCACAATACATTTTTAAAACTATAAAAATAATAACGCGTTCCGTAAATTAAATTTAATGTATATTTGTGTACATAATATTTGGTGTGCGACGAACAAAAAATGACGAAAAAATTGTTTTATATAAAATTAATTGATTTAAATCCACATCACGCGTTACTACCGTAATAACCGGTTATGACGACCCAAACCCCAATAGGTGGTGTGAACGGGTTTAAGTTCGTCCGATTTTTAAAACAATTCGACTTTATTCAAGCATATATGTCTACTACCAATCTTGTATGTTTATGGTCTATTTCATTTTTGTTCATTCAATAACAACGACTTTTCTCGAAAATTACATAATTTCTAAACTTATGCATATATATATATTAGCTAAGTATATTTATATATATTCTAGTTTACATGCTGAATTGAATATTTAAATTATACTTTTATTCATTGTACCTATATAATTATTACCTATATTTGTGGTATTTTTTTATCAACGAATGTATTTCAAATTGTTTAATTATTCGGCGAACTAATATACTATTAACTCCATCGCAATGTCGCACGTCGTAATAATAATAAGCGTGTCTATCGTATTTTGTACGCACGCGCGAATACGAACAATTACAAATTCAGGTCAAGGCTGAATTTCACGATAACAATTTCCATTTTACATTAGTTATAAAAAAAAAAAAATCAAAAATTATACTTATTTATTATCAATTCAAATTGTTAAACGAACAATTTAAGTTAAAAAAGAACTTAATAAATATTATTTTTTAATTTAGTAGGTAAACTAATAATTTATTAATGCTGTGCGGTTTCAAGTATACGTTGGAATTCCTAAATCATTAATCAATTTATATAATTAAATAGGTAAATTAAATTTCTAACAATAAACGAGTACACTACTATTTTTAATTTAACAAAAAAAAAATATATATATTATTAAGGTCTGATATGTTTGTAGTTTCTAATATTTTGAAAATGTATACATGTACATTTCTAATTATTATTAATTAGGTAGATATTATAACTGTAATTGTATTTTTCGCTTAATTTTCGTCTCTGGTATGTTACAATTTTACAAGTAATTTTTTTTTTTATAAAAACGTGCGAAACATTACAAAACCTATGTTCTGAAGCAATGACGATATCCTCGAACAGGTTTTTACGAAATAAATTACGATTATAATCATCTGAAATCTAAAAATTTTCCATTTTAAGATGATTACGATGAGTGTTATCCATAGAGAAGGTTAGGCGCTTTCAAAATCCTCTTCTCCCTACGTACGCTCATGTGATATATTGAAACGCACATCCGTTTGCATCGTACTCGTAAGTAAATATTATAATGCGCTGTATTAATAATTGACACGAATACTATTATATTTACCAAATGAGTAATACGTACTTATACACACGATGCATACGATTTTTTTCACTTCTATATCGCATCGATGCAATGGCGTATACAGGCACGTTTGCTTTTGTTCGCGAGTCGCGTGTAGACCAAACGCAAGTGTTATTTCCCACACAAAACAAACGGTCTTATTATTTTTTAACACGCGTTATTTTAATGGTATTGCTTTAAGACAGCCGAGTTTGTTAGTTTTTTAACCACTAATCATACGCACGTATAATATAATATGTACCGGAGGGGTTGCGTTATGTATGTAGTGGGCTAAGACGGGGAAAAGACTAGAACATATGCCTATAAATAAATATAATAAAAGGGGAATAGTACGGCAGTAACACCTGCCGATAATTATGTACAAACCCATACGAAAAATGACGTGTAGTAATAATATTTGACTGATTATACTGCATATTAGATGTATACTGCAGCGTGTGTTCATCGCGATGAGAAGGTAAAACGGAATATTTCGAACGGATATGATTTTGAATTTGATTTGGAGTTGTTTTGAAGAACATTAATAATTATATAATATTTGTATAATTTTGATAAAAAATCTAAATTCAAATATCCCACCTCCCTTTTTTTTTTCAATCAACTTTGTCTCATAATACTTTTGAGTGTATGCACAGAGCGCATAAAACATCGACCACAAAAAACACGTGAATATTAGTTTAATTCTTCCATTAAAAAAAAAAGAAGCCGAATACGACTATTGGATTTTTTAAATGTATTTATGACTGTGTACCTAATACATATAAAATGCGCGGATTTGCATTCCGCTAAAAAATACCAATATATATTATGTTCCGTGTACATTTAAACAGATTGAGATATTCGCTAAAATGACTAAACTCTTATTATTATTATTATTATTATTGTGATGGTATCAGCTTAATCATAATATCAACTGTAACAACAGGTATACGAACGCACGTTATGCTTAAATTACTGAAATGATTTTACAATTATAAAACGTGAACACACGCATATTTTGCACATAAAATTAGTGTAGACAGTATAGTATATAAATAACAAAAAAAAACATATATCATATTTTGTTACGTTTCTTTTAATAAAGACATCATTTTAACTATAGAATACACGAATAATTGTAATGATAATAATTGTAATAATAATAATAACAATAATAATTATAATAATAATAATTATAATAATAATATCATCACACTACAGCATATACGATATAACATGTCACTACATTTATAAAAATTAATTTAAATATAATATATTTACACGAATTCTTAATTCGTTTTTATTAATTCTAGTTAAATATTCATAAATTTGCTTTCACGTGGACATATTAACGATGTTTATTATTATCAAGATCGTTTTTTTTAATGGTTTATTTGATGGATTTTGTGTGATTTTATCGGTTTAATTTATGCGCTATTATAATATCCGTTAATAACGTGTTTATACATTGGCGGCCATAATCTTTAACTTTTTTCACATATTTATTATATACATACACGAAATATATTGTTGACGGAAAAATCGACGGTCGTTAAATTTTCTATCAAAACACTATTATAGTAATAATATTATGTTGTCCAGCGAGCGGTTGCCAAAACAATTAGAACTAATATATATAATATAATTTTTTTTCTATCACGTTGATTTTTGGTTAACCCGAAATGCATATATATTAAATACGAGTAATAATATTTATATATTATACAAATTGTAATAAATTTAACTTAAACCGAATGAAAATTTTTTAAAATATTTTTTTTTAAAGATATTTTCAATGGGAGTTTTTATCGGTAGTTGTGTTTACAAACGAAAGGTCTTTTAAACATATTATAATAGAATTTCAGGACGTATTTACAATAATAAACGTAAATCACGATTTTTATTACAGTTTGACACAACGTCGTTGTATAAACGTACTCCATTAAATACAACGATTTAAAAATGGAAATATCTATTTATAAACAATAAAGCGCAGAAATTGTATGCGTAATATATGCGAACAATAATGATGTCTATAATGTCATATTATTCACATTCACGTTCGCCCAATTTATGTTTATAGGAGTGGAGTTATCAACTATATTTATGATATGAGATACGAAGATATTTTTTACTGACATTTCCAAAATGGTCATTCATACACGTACGCTCGACTATTATGTTATGTTTATTATTATTATTATTTCTTTATTGTTTGGTCATCGATTCACTTTATACACGTATAATTTTGTACAGATTATAATATTATACATCGATTAAATAAATAAATAAAAAAAGCAAACAATAGGCAATAAAAAGTTAGGTAAGAAATAATTATTATTAGAAAAACATTTTTCTTTTGAAGAAACGTATTTTTTTTTTTTTGTAATTTGTAAAGTATAAGTTTTAAAAAAAATGTTTTTGTCAATGATAATCGCTATATAATAATAATACGTCGGTCTGTTAATACTTTTTTGTTTTCATCGTTTTTAAGATACATGAGTTATTTATGAATTATGACATTTCGGGTGTTTTCAAAAAGATTTCGTAAGACGTACGTTTGGCGCCAGAATTTGAAAGTCAAATTTCTTGGCATCGAATTATCGTCCGGGTTCCAACTCTTGTTCGATGGTTTCCCAATAAAAATACCGTTTATTTTTTTTTTTGTAAATGTACTTTATCTTTTCATATTCTTTTGATTTATTCGTACGGAATATTGTGTTTAGCTTTTCGTATTTATAATATTTAACACACACAGTACGTGCATTCGATCTATCTTCTTCTTTTTAAAAATAATGTCAAAATTTTAAAATGATAAGTACGGTCTAAAATAAACACTAAACAGTATACTATTGTTGATACGTTTCTTATATTACTGTGTTATTCACAAGTGAAGTAGAAAACCCGGTATTTATATTTTCTTCAACTAGAAAAACTGCAATTGTCGAACATTGCATTTGAAAACCCAAAGTTATTTGATATTTTTCGGACAAAAAAATGTGACTTTTACGTACTGCGCGGCGACAATAGTTGTGTAAGTGTTGTAAACTCAACACCGTCACCAGTAAAATAAAAGTTCGTCCTTTTCTTATAAATATATATATTGTAAAATGCTTTATACGTTTTCAAGTACAACGGCATATTATCGATACATACACACACACACACACACATATACATATATATATAAAGGCCGTTCATGAAAATCCCTAGTGACAAACCAAGAGGGTCGACACTTTCCATTATTCTCTCGAGGACACAATACCAACAAAGCGCGGCAATGTTTTGTTTAAACGCGCGTAAACGACGGTGGCCTTTATTTGCCAACAATATAACGCGAAAAACCGTTATATATGGATGGAACGTCGTGTTCCGTTGGGTTTCGTTTATTTAGTACTGCCACGTCATACTGGAAATTCTGTTTTACATTTGTATACTCGTAGGCATCGGACGACATTGGACGAAACGGTTTCTCCTTTAATATGGTATATGTGTAATAGATTGGCATACGGAAACGGTGTTTAGGGCTTGCAAATTGTAAGGTCCGCGGAGATTTCGATTTTTTCGAGTCGTGAAAAGTTTGACGACTTTTGCTGCTCTTACCGGCAGGTAAATTAATGTCAATTTTTATTATAATCTCGTCGTACAATAATCAACGCGTCCGCCGCTTGTATAATGTTTATAAATTGCCTGCGAGGACCACCCGCGTAGGCGAGATTCGGGTGGTTATCAATTAATTTAACGGCCGGTTCTAATTAAATCGCTACTTTATTATTATTAGATGTTTGCGTTGTTGTTATTACGAAAATTACGTTTTGGACGTGATTTTTATATTTCCGGGGGGGTTTTTTTAAACGTAATTTAGTCGTGTATGAGATACATATATTATTTAGGTTATTTAGGTAACCAATGAGAGCATCGTTATTTTATTTTCCAATTGAATTCAATTGGTTATACACTCAGAGGATAAAAAAGATTCCTTCCTACAATATATTATTTTGTATTTAACATTGTTTTTTTTTTTTTTGATAATTTTACGACTGCAATTATATTGTTTTAGATCGATTAGTAATTAGTTGTTTGATTGTAAAAAAAATGAATTTTATGAGTGTTTTCAACACAACTTAAGTCTGTTTCATCTCGTCATATTCTTTAAAACATAAAATTTTGGTTTTTTTAGATCAGCCATCAATCATAGTGTTCGGTCAACTACCGAGACATATATCAAACTTACTACTTGATGTGTCTCTTCCTATCCAAAAAAAAAAAGAATCCAAAAAAGATCTTAGATCGCGCACGGTAAGACCTGCTTTCTCGTTATTAAACAACAATAACAACGAAATGTAAAAGAAGAAATATTTGTAATCGTAAAACACTTCTTACCGTTAAACCTATAATTTTAGTACGTCCTCTCACATTCCATCGATTAATATTTCGTCTTCGATGGTTAAACATAATGTATTATCGCGATAAATATATGTTACTCTCGATCAGTTGTTCGTCTCAGCGATTGGATCACGCGATATAAAAATGCGACATCGTGTCTTGGTCCTGGCGACGACCCTGTCCGTCAGGCAAGTAATGTTATATTTTACGTTATTCGTGATTATGATTTTACCCGAAATCTATTTTATCGGCATGTAACATTTCACGACGTAAAAGCTTAGCTCGTAAAATATGAAAACAATCTATAAACAATAATTATCGTAAGCAGGTATATTATACGTATGTGTATATACTCGTAAACCGTAGAAACCAAAATTCGAATCGTATCCAACACATTTACACAATATTTATACGTACAGTTTTAAATAACATGCAATATAGTACTTTGTATATAAATTAAATTTAAGTCGAAACCGTATTATCAGTAATCATATTTCTGCCGTTGAAATTCGTCAGCCGATTTGATGTGTATGTACGTATACAAGTACCCCCCCTTTAAAAAAAAAACAGTTTTTATTCGAATTATACGTAAATATAATTATAATTGCGCAGACATGATATTATATTGGTGCCTTTTAAACAATGTATACGACGAACACGTATAAGTATATAACACTCATTTTGCATACGACGTAACGTACCGCTCACTCATATAATTATCGTTAATTATTATCGCCATCGTCGGTTCACCGCTAAAAACAGGTGGTGTGTATTAATAATATTTGTAACTCGAAAAAATTGGCATCGTGTTGTACGGCTAAAATTAAAACCATACACTTCTAGAAAAAAAAATTGGCATATACTTAAATTTGTTGGGAAAAAATAACTCCATCACTTTCATCACCTCGCACACATTTCGTCGTAAATAATAACTTTAAGCCTCGAAAACGGTAAACGGTGTAGTATTTTTTCAAGTCGTATTTGACAACTTTGTCTTTATAAATATATATATATATACTAGTGTATACAGTATATGGGCGGTTCGTGGTCGCTGACAGAGGGAATGCGACTTTAAATATGAAATAGTTCCGTCTTTGAATTAAAAAAACAGCAATCGTTCGACCTTCCCATCGCGTAGCCGTAAATAATGCTCTGCGTGCTTATGAATCGTACAAGCCGGGCGAAAAAAATTGTTCGTTGATATTAACAGGTGATATATGACCGTCACGTGTACATTTGTTTTTTTACGTTATCCGAAAAAGTTTTGAGCTATAATCGGCAAAAACTTCGTTTCCGTACACGACACTAGTTTTGGTAAAATATCGCGTGCACAATAAAACATACAGGCGTGTACAAGAATCTGTACGTACGGCCTCGGGTCGAAAGTTTCGAAAAGTACCGTGGCAGTCGGACCTATTAATAATGATAATATATTGAGATGATCGTTCGGACGACGCGACTTACACGTCACTAGGTACGCTATGTATGTTCCAGGGTACTACCAAAAAACAACGTATCGACGAAACAAAAAAAATGTATGTTATTATTATTTACTTCGTCCGGTTTCAATAATATCCGAACAAACGATTTAGTTGTTCGTACATTTAAAAATAAAATTATGGTTTTTCCGATCGTCCCGTCGTCCAAGCCACTAGCCGTAACCGCGGATTCTGCGGATTCGCGAATTTTTCCTCCTTAACGCGACTGCGTATTTGTCGGGGACGCTGTCTATTTAAAAGCGGGGAAATTCGGAGCGTACGGACCAAATCGTCGGCGTGCGAGTCTCGCCGCGTACACGAAAAAACGGCGCCGTTTCGTTTTACTGACCTTTTCAACGTGGCCGGTTTGTTCGCGAGCCGTTTGTCGTGCATGGCCTGCAACACGCCATCGACGCTCGAAGCGATGCTGCTGGCGCTGTCCTCCTTGACCATGCACCGGCGGACGGGCGGCGCTGGCAAGGCGCCGAAACCCTCGCGTTGTTGCTGTTGGTGCTGTTGTTGTTGGTGCTGCTGCTGCTGCTGCTGCTGGTGCTGGTGGTGGTGCTGGTGCTGCTGCTGCTGGTGGTGGTGCAGCAGCTGGTGGTGATGGTGTTGCTGCTGTAGCAGGTGGTGATAGTGGCCGCCGTTCGGGTTGTACGCCGTGGTCGACTTGTGTTCCGCCAACGTCAGCCGGCTGGGCACCGCCGGCGGTTTGTCGCTCACCGACGGCGCCATGTACGACAGCATGGTAGTTAGCGGTGGCACCAGTAGTTACAGTGAACAGTAGTGGCGTCGCGGACGTTCACCCCCGCCGCCTACGCTGTCGGCTAATCGTGCAGTGGTACGCGCGGTCGTCGCTGTAGTCGCGCCGAACGTCTCGTCGTCTTCGTCTGTAACACGCGCGAACGTCAAAACCCATTAACGACAACTAGTCGAAAACCTACGAGCATCGCTAATAATATCGAGTTACGGCTGGGGCGAAGGGGTTTTTACAGCGAGTCTCGTTGTTTATCCGACTGATTTTACCGCGTTAGTTTTACAAGTTATAAACGCAAATGGTTTACTATCATTCTGTTTATCATATCACATAGAATCGAAAAATGTAGCCTTTATATAATGTATGCATATATATATATATATACGAGGCGTGTTTAAAAAAAAAAAACGAGAATTTTAGTTTTTTAGACAAAAAAAAATGTATTTATTCGTCTACAACAATGTTATCCCCTTCAAAGTAGTCTCCACTTGAAATCACGTACTTATGCCAGCGCTTCTTCCACTCCTCGAAACAGCTTTACCTTCCACTTGGACGATTGAGTCTTAGTTTCGATTTCATATCCGTAGATCCACACTTTACACTCGTTTTTATATGTTTTAGAAGTTCTGGATCGTTACTTACTTCGTTTAGTGACTCCTGAGCAACTTCTATTCGGCGCTGTTTTGTTCGAAATTCAACAATTTCGGAACGAATTTCACTGTCACATGTTTCATGCCCAAAATATCAGGAAAAGTTGCATGACATGATCCAATTGATATGCCAACATCATCTGCAGCCTCTCTAATAGAAATTCGGCGAATAACTGTAATTATTTTCTTCACTTTCAATTGTTGACGTGCTGTGGCGTCCCGCATCTTCAACGTTTTCGCGTCCGTCTTGGAAATGCTTATACCTTTCGTAAATTCGTGCTATACTCATAGTTGACTCACCAAATGCAATATGAAGCATTTCCAAGACATCACTGTACTTTATTCCATTCTTAACGCACAATTTGATGCGAATTCTTTGATTCGTTTTTTCAAAAAGCAAAAAATTACAGATCGTACTCAAACACGTTTAACTTATTCGTCAACCGACAAAGAACCGATGAGCTGATATGATAACCAATACACAGGTATTTCAAAAACAATTGTACTAACACACCCCCCCTTCCCTTGCAAAAAAAAAAAAAATTCCCGAATTAAGCTGATACAGCCCGCAATGTTCAAAAATTCTCGTTATTTTCCGAACACACCTCGGTATATAGCGTATCGTAGACGGATCATCGCGCACGAACGACGTATATTTCATTCCTATTTTAATTGGAAAATCTGACCACAGCGCATCGTACACAGGGTTATCACGGGAACATCCGGACACGAATTCGGCGTATAAAATCAACAACAATACTCGTCGTTCGCTCTGTACATACTTATTTGGATACGCGCGCACGTATATTATGATGATTGTTAAATTTGGCGTCGCGGCTCGCCCATACTCGCGGACAATTAACTTCGGTCACGTATGTGCGCCGCCCATACATAATTCATGTAATACAGTGTAGCGCTGTGTAGTTGCGTTTATATAAAATAAATACGTATTTCGGTACATTATCCGTATATATACATATATTTCGCCCGTCCCAATAATCCAATTGCGCGTTTCGTTTATAGACATTTACCTGTACACGCGTGTATAGGTAATAACCAGTTTTCACGGTTCGCCGTGCGCGAAATATTCCGAAAGTCGTCCGCATCACGTGTGGACGCGAACGCACTTTTACCCACCCATTCATTCGTATCGTTCATGTTCTACAAGGTATACGAAAATCGTGTCCTCGGTTGTTAACGCGTTTTTGTCGTAAGCGTTGTAAACTTTTCACAACAGCTGCTCGGCGTCACACACCACTGCCTGTATTCCTTATTTTGGCGCGATTCTAGGGTAACGGGTAAAACGTATACTATTCCGATTCGAGTTTCGCGAAAACCTAAAAAATTCCCTAATAATGGAGACGTTTTTCGGGATTTCGATCCACCTCGTATCAACAGCGAAATAACTCTCGGAGCGCCGATGTCGGCGGAACGTAACGTAACGGGTGTAGTCGTGTACAACAGGTGTCGGACTGTCCGCTGTTTGTGAACGGGACGGAGTCCCCGAGGGAAATCGACACGCGCGCATTACGTAAAAATTATATTGTTCGTAACCGGTAAAAAGACGTAAGATAAAATGTCACGTTATGATCTCCTACACGGCGTACGCTAATTGTATAATTGTTTATAGTATAATAATGAGTATTGCGTTTCACTTTTATTGTTTAAACAAATGTACTGTGATCATGTAATACGTTGTGGTAGGTAGTGTGTACCTAATACGTGCGCTAAAAAAACTACTTTTTTTACACAATCACATATCTCTTATTAGATGTAATCATCGTACTGTATTTATTATATGACGCATAACACGCACACACATAGGTATGACTAAAACTCGAGATTGGAATACGATGCAAATACTATTTTTTTCAAGTTAAAATAACGTGAAAAAAAAGTTATTTAAAATGACACGTAAACACGTTTTGAGTATCTATAAAATTAATATTCACGCTTGTATGTTAGAAACAGGTCGGTAATCTAAAACCATCCATAATTATTTTGTTTTTTTCTTAACATAAATACATATTTCAATTATTTTAACAACGTTGTTACGTAATACCGTACATAAGAATTTAAAAATAATGAAATCGTGCAGAATTTGTAACAAATGCTTTATTACATGTCTCGTTTACTCGTTCGTAAGACTGTGCGAATAATGTTTTAATTTTGAATTATTTTTTTTCTTAATGTGTTTTACGATTATTTTGTCGATAAACATTTTCGTATAAATTTAATAAAAAAAAAACATTTTAAAATATTGATTTTTAGTAATTTCATCATTCGAATAATATTTAGTTGGCTTTTAATTGCATTTTCAGGATTTTATATTATTTTTATAATCATAAATGTGTATTTTTCTCCGTCTCTTATATGATAATGATTCTTTTGTTTAAGTGAAAATATACAAAATATGATAGAGATATACGCACACCTACACGATGAATGACGTGCCATCAATGTTTAGTATATATTAATTTATGTATATTATTTTATAATATGTTTTGGTGTACGTTAGTTGCTAATAGTTACGCCAAACATTAAACTACTTGCGCATATATTATCTATTGGCCACGATGAACGGCGTGTATATATTCAAAATTAATAATTTTACAAAACTATATATATATTATAAAATATTATTTAGATAGACACACGCACACACACAGACACAGGGACAGAAGGATCGATGAAGAATTCTAAATTCTCGATAGGGAAATTACAGTCGTCTTATTAATTTTGGAAGATAATTATTCGACGCAATTACAATATTCATATACTATATTTATATTTAATGTTAAAAATTGTGACTCTTAAAAATTCGATAGTTTTTTACAACAACTGCAGTCCATGAACATTCTTACTTCTTTCGTTCTGCATAATTTAAAAATGTAATAATAATCTATTAAATGGTCGCTCTTTCGAAAAAAAAGAAAAAATGAAAAATTCATTATTTCGGCTACGAGACAATATAATTATAACATATACTAAAATTTTAAAAAATTGTTCAAAAATATGAAAGAAAATTTTAACTTTGTAACAAAACGTCATAACTCTAAAGCACATTTTTAAATTTACAGATCGTCATCCATGAGGTGTATATACTGAATGATTTTATCGATGGGAAAAAACGGAAACGTCTCGATCTCAGTAGCAATTACAGACTTCACAGCAAATTCGAACTTGTTTGTGGAATACACGTATGTACGTAAGTACAACATACGTTAAGTTACACGCGTATATTTTCAAGCTGGTGAGTCAGCATTGAGTATTCATAATAATAATAATAATAATAATAATAATAATAATAATAATAATAATAATAATAATAATAATAATAATAATAATATAATAATAATAATAATTTCATCGCGAACGTACATGTAGTAATGTATTTTGCGTTTTATCACAATACGATCACAATACCTATGCGAAAATTATGATAATTCTTCGATTTTGGCGAGCTTACACAATATACACGTATTGCCGTAGGCTTTTAACAGTTTAGTTATACGGAGATGTGTTGGAGTCAACGTGCGAAATTAACGCGGTTTTTCCAACCCCTTTTTCGTGCACGCGCCATTTCGAGGTCGGGTCGGTTAGGTTAGGCTAAACCTGCCGTCGTTCTATTGTCTGAAATCGCCCCGCGCCGGTTACAATAAATCGTTTTTGGCCCGAGAACGTACAACGCCGGGTGCAGCTGGCGGCGCAGACAAATCAATACAGACAAATCCCGAATGTTGATTCGACGCACGGATTTCGCGCACGCGAACGGTTGCATTGAACGAAAAAAAATCTTCGCTACGAAAACGCGTCCGGGCTTAACGCGTTATCCAACATTCACGTGCAAATTGTGCGAGCAGTTTTTCATTTCGTTTCGGTGCGTGTGTGAATCACCGATGGTGTTACGAATAGCGGCGGGACCGGGAGACGAGGAACGACGCCATTAAACGCCGGGCGGATTAATAAAATAAAAAGTACAATAACATATTTCGGAAAGACTATTTTGGTCGTCCGCGACGCGAGAAAAACAATATATATACCGACGGATATTGGTATACGGCGCGTGCTCAAAAATTTGTTTTATCGTGTCAAAATCAAATAGCTTTAATCGTGTCTAAAAAAGTTATGATTTATATTTAAGATGATTAGAAGAATTATTTTTAAACGTGTGTCGTCGTTTCAATGTCCTTCAGATTTTTTTTCGTGACGCAAAACCAGAAATTACTACATTTTTCGGGAAAAATCTTATGGGAAAAAACTCGGTCTATATGGCCTAAGCAGATAGTATCGTTAGAGCCGTTTGTCGGCGTTTAAGCCGAGTTTTTTCGGGATTTTCGCAACATTACACAATATTATTATAAATACGCGGTCGACGGTTATTTTTCACACTTCCATCGACGTACATAAATAATGTACACGCTGCGTGCATCTAACAACGACCTTCGTTGGTCTTTTAGCTTTGAAGAAGATTTATGACGACGAACGCGGTGCGGTTCGATTATATTGTATTATGAAAAAAAAAATATGTCTAATAAACGAAATTAGTTTCGAATTAATGACGTGTCTGTTCGCGCATACACCAGAGAGTTCGTACGGTACGCCTAAGTCGACGTGGCCGACGGAACGTAAACGCTCACTTTCCGATCATTCGCATGTCGGTGGTCGTTTCCTGACTAGGCGAAATACAATAGCACATTATTCGGTCTTTGATTTTGATCGGAGAAAAGTTTTCGTTTTTATTTTTATTTTTCAACGGAACGGCGGTCATATAATCAATCATGTTAATTAATCGATGAAAAACGATCTATTCAAAAACAAAAATCACGCAGTTTTAATTCAATTAATTAATCGACAAATTATTGTACAAATTCGAACGGTTTTTTTGTTTCGCAAAAGAAAATTGGCCGTTTCAATTTATTTGGAAATATCATAATTGCACGCCGCGTGCCATACGAAAATTAAAAGCATTTGATTCTCTTGAAAATCGGAGCGTCTTATATAATTATCGAGAGCCTTTTGAAACCCGTCACAGAATTATATGTTTTAGCCCCTATATGATAAAAATTTTCGAACAACTCGACCAATTACGCAAAGTGTTTACTCACTGAAAATGCGATTTCACGATATCTGACCAAATCGTACATATGTATTGTAATTTTTTAAACCTTTGAAACGGACATAAAACTGTCACTATTTGTACAGGTGTAAATTTTTGTGTGTGCTCCTTTATTCTCAGACTTGCAGAGTTTTCGTTAACTGATCAATATATATATAATATAGATCATTCATCGGATTTTAATATTTATGTGAATTTCTCGTAATCATTCGTTACTCTCGAAAAAACTAACGAGAAAACGGAAAAACCGTGACAAAAAAAGTAGTACAGAAGATACAGCTTGTTACTGGAAAATAACGCACGTGAAGAAATTCCCTTCGTTCAGAATCTCAAATGACGAATTTCGAAATTTTGTTAACGAAAATAATATATACATTATTCGACAATTTAGCACGCGTTGACACCCGACGACTGTGTGTAAAAGTGTCAATTAGTTCATCGATTTAAATTGACAAATTGAAAATTCGTTTGGAATCGTTTAGGATTAACATAAGCCGCTGAATAAAAAGTGTTATTCAACCACATATCGATTATGTGGATTAACGTCGGGGCCGTTTTTTCAACGATTACGACGATAATTCAACGCGCGTATAAAAAACATACACGCGATTGCTTTTGCGAATCGATTTCCGCGACATCTCGTTTTTTATTCGCATGTAATTAATAACGCGAGCGCGTGCGACGGACGACGAAGATTTTTCACGGTTATTTTTTTCTTCTGTTTTAATAAGCGGTACTGAAATCGAAAACACAAAAAAAAAAATACCGTCGAAAGCGCATTCATTAGTACGGCATTTTTTTCAAGTACACGTAATATATGTATGCAATGACGCGCGCGCGAATGTTTTTTCTTCTTTTTTTTTTTAGACTCGTTCGTTATACATGCTAATGCGTGCACATAGTATGAACGATACGAGAAAACAAAACAACGCGCGTGTCGAAGTTTCTAGAGGACATATTTTAAAGATTTAAATGATAATAATGGACGATGATTGCGTATAAACGAAACGGTAAACAGAAAAACAAAAACGCGCGGAGTGTACATTTAATAATAATTTTTATTATTCGCTCGTCGTCATAATACTGTAGTAATTTTTGAAACAATATATACGTATTCGAAGAGTACGGAATATCCAAACACGTGTCCCGTCCGTCTAATATATACCTGAAAATTAAGCACGGCAAAATCTCACTGAAGTATGCAAAATCGAGAACGGAAAAATATTGACCAACGCGACCGAGAAAAATGCAAATGACCAAACGCCAGTCGCCTACTAATCATCATGTACTTACGACTTGGACACGGAGTCATAATATTAATAAGTTCGTATTTTTAGGTTTTTCGAGGACGATAAACATTATTTCCGAGCTCTCGTATCGCGATTTAAATAGGACCGTTTTATTCCGACGCACTGTCCCGCGTTGGCACCGGCGACAAACGCGTACCCGAAACGAAAATCGGTCACGGTCGTGTTTATGGACTTTCGTCGATTCGACTAAATTTTCGAAACAGAAATAGCCGAAAAGGAATGTCGAAAATCGATTACAAAACGATGTAGAAGATATTCTCGACGTTCTCTGATGTTTTCGATTTCTCGCCGAATTTTCGGACATTGAAAATTATTCGACATACGGTCCTATTATTGTTTGTTACGGCAAAACGTCCGTTTTCATACCGACCGATTCGACTAACGCTGGCAAGACGTACAATATCGTAATGTGTGCAGCGCGCAACTTGTTCCGACTACGGACGAAAAAATTGCACTGCGAACTACCGTACGTATTTGTACGACGTATGTCCCGGATGCGTGTCCGTTTTATAATTGTTTGTTGTCGTTGCGAACACGTCGTCGTCGTCGTCGTCGTCGTCGTCCGCGAAAGCGTGACTGCAATATAGCGCATCGATTGTTGCAATCCGATATTCACGGCGTCGGAATGAAACTTAACGGTTTCGCGCGTACGGTTTGTCCGCGCGGTCTCCGGTCGTCGTTTAAAAATTATTTCATTTCCCGTTCTCCGTTCACGGGACGACTATACGCGTTTTAATTCGTCGTATTATAAAACAGTATTGTTTGCATAACGTCAAGCGGATAATACATATTTAAAACCGCCCGTACACAATTCATTCGACGTACAGGAACGATACCGTTTACGGCTTCCCGTCCGTTTATAGATTTATACACAATAGAAATATAGAATAATAATATCGTTGTTAATTAATAATTATGCCCGTCGCCTCCGAGTCGAATACGCGCGCGCGAAACGCACGTTCTCGCCACGCCGCTGCTGCTAACGGAATTCGGACATACCTATTCGTATTTTGAAGGTGTAATTCGAAAATAATTATTATTCCCCTCCGATACACCGCACACGTCCGACGCGCGTCGTTATAATCCGACCGGAGAGGAAACGAAGCCAAATAAAAAACAATATTTCCATTCGTAGACAATATTTTGTATAATAATATACTCGCGAGAATTATTGAGAGGTACACGTTCGTATCCGGAGAGTGGTCCGGGGGCACATGCGAGAAAATAAGAGACTACGAAACTTAAAAAAAAAAACAAAAATCAAGCGTATATTCGACCGTAGACCGCAAAACAATTTGTACGAATTGAGATCCCGCGACGTACGGGATGGTGATACGACGTGTATCGCGATAATCTGACGCGTAAATATTTCGACGACAATCCGGAGACACGTCGAAATCGTCAACACTTCGTGATACGCCCCGTATATGTGTGTAGAATTTCATCATTGTGCGATTGCGCGTGTACACGGTGTGTCTGAAAACGGATGGGAATTGTTGCGCATTACAGTTAAAGTTATTAGGTGAAAATATTTTCTGTTATATTTATTTATTTGTTTTTAAATGACAACCTATTATTTTAATGATACATATTGGAAAAAACTTCGTATCCATTTAAATAATACATATATATATATACGCGCGAATAGATTTCTCGTTATGACCGCACAATCGAAAATAAAACGAGAAAACACTTTGTGCACATAGATTACAGCGAAAATGAGAATTTCACTTATATAATATGTACGACCGAGTGGGTCTGTTGAACCGCAAGAATTGACCGATAATAATAATAATAATAATTATACGTTGAAACGAGATCGAGGCAATGTCGCGGTAATTAAAAACGACTTTGATGAAACGTAGGTTTTTCAGCGTGACCCTGAAACATAAACGCAGTAAATGCACTGGAAGACTTCAAATTTTCCGAGGATTAAAGTAGCTTGCACGAACAAGTCTTAGATGAGGCAATGCTTATCGGTTTTTTCTATGTTAGAAACGTGGTAATGGTCGAATGGGTTTCACCTGGACAAACGGTCAACTAGACTTTCTACCTTAGTGCTCCAAAGGTCCTACGAGAACGAGAAGTGAAAAGAAAAAGGAACGACCAAATCCAGGATTCTTTTCCAGGACACTTAGTCAAGCAGTTTCTTGTGGAAAATCAGATTCCAGTGCTCTCCAGATCTCTCGCTATTCGCGGGAAAAACTCAGCTGAAGAGAAACCACCTATTTTTTATTTCCGGAAGAAGTCAAGACGGAAACAACGTACATAACGGAAGAAGAGTTCCGATATTGTTGTTTTGCACAGTGACAGAGGCGAATGAAGTGTTATATATATATATATAGAGAGAGAGAGAAAGTGATTTATCTCTCGTAAAATGTGTGACTATCCGGTCCGCGTTCTTGCATTATAGTTATAAGTCCAGACGTGAATTTTTAAACTGTGAAATAAATCGTTTACGATGTGACAAGAACGTGGCGTGGAGTCTATATGGCTATATATAGGCGTACTTACGGACTTACGGTTGGAAATATATAAGGAAGTCGCAATGAAATATACACGCGCATCGATCATACGCGTTGCTATTATATGTCGCCGAAGACTGTAGCTGCACACACGACACGCGGGGAATAGTAATAATAATAATGCGCGCCGGGACAAGAGTCGATAAATCGATCGACAGCTATTTCGATTTATTTCGTTTTTATTCCCATGGATCGTAAAATAATAACAATAATAAAATATAAGTACTGTTTTCTTGTCGGCGAGGTGAAAGGGTCGGCGGCAAAAACGAAAGAAAATATTATCGCACGTCTTCATTGTTTTTTTTTCTTTTCTTTTCTTTTCGTACTGTACAATACAGACTATCTATCATGAACCGCTCATTTTCTCTGTAGGTTTTTGTCTAAAATGAACTTTACTTTGTTAGACAATCCCATTTAAAATCTAGTTTTTACACTGGTACTATATCTTATACTAGTTGTCCTTATTCGGCTTCGCCCGGAGTGAATGTTTATTATGAGTGTAGACGTTATACCGTCCGAACGTTTAAGTCATTCAAGTAAAGTTTAAGGTATTGTGATAATAAATGACATGCACGATCTTAATTATAAACGATTGCCAGCATCTTTGCTATAATTATTTATAATTACCTATATAACGACTGTGACTGGTTTCGCTCAATCTTTGTTCGAAACATACAAAGTAAAACAAAAATAAAATATATATTTTTCCTTGCATTGCAATCAGCGAGTAAGAGGTTTTGTCATTTTCAGTTCTCAATATTCTTCGTGTAATATTGCTTATGTGAAAAAAACAACCCAAATTCAAATCTATTTCTACAAATTTGAATGTTTGACTTCGTAATTTGTTTAATTTTTTGTGTTTGTGAATAAGACTTTCAGGAGAAACTGTAAATGCTCGAATGGAACGGCGAATGTTCGTAACTGTGTAGACATTTTTTGCATGGCGATTGTTTTTTTTATAATACGGATCGGACATTATGAGATGTCTATATCACAATGTTTCGTTCGACAAATTAAAAATATGTTCATTGTTCCGAAATGAAAACGTGTTTAAACTCTGCCTGACGTACGAGTCATTAATTATATAACTATTGATCTAAAAGACATTTTATTCATATTTCGAAATATGCGTTGCTGCATCTAGTTGTCGTGGATTAACAGGCCCATGGTGGTAAAACTGCTTTTTTTGAACTTAATTCATAAAACGTAAAAATTTCATCAAAAATGTGTTCAGTATTTTCTGAATTTTGCGATTACAACTTTGTCTCTTTATATATATTTTGTCGATTTGTTTTTCTTAATAACACCTGTTTTTATTTTAGAGAAATATTGAATTTATTGAACCAATTAGAATTTATTATTAATGTTATTAAAGCATTTAGAGTTTAGATAAAATTAAAAAAATCGTTAAACTCAAAAGTTGTAAAAAATTTACTTTTTATATATTATATTATATATATCAAAATATAAATATATATATAAACATATTTTTATTTTTTTAAAGTGATATTATAGAAGAATATCGTCATATTGATTGTACAAAAAACCATATTTTATATTCATACTCGTATAGTTTTTTAATAATACGTTCTCCTTCCGTTAGACACACGAGTAGTAATATAATATAACTCTACGTAATTTACTGCGTATATAGTTTACTTACGATAAATGTCCATTACCATAACATTTATGGTTTAAAAACCAATTCGATTTTCGTAATAAATTCCAAATTTTATTTTAGTGTTCATTAGTGGCATTTTAAAAAAATGTTGAAAAAATATATATTTTTTTATAACTCGCTGTAATATCGGCCAAGTACCCTGGACACTTGTACGCACGCTAATATTTTATATAATGTGTCTTCGCGCAGACGAGAACGTGTGTACATTGTCGCGCAAACAAGAACACTTGAAAATCAACTCGATCTATATAGATATATATTATAAACTCGATAGTAATAACTAATAGACGTGTATTGTTTTAAAATTGATAGGCACTTATCAGTACTTGACAAAGAACGTATACTTTTTTTTTAAGCAACGTTTGAGTGTGTATACACACATAATGCGTATGATTTTCGAATTCAGATTACATACGCATACATATTTATAAAATGAAATCACAAAGATTTATTATCTCAGGAGTGCAATTGCGATCGATATATTAAACGAGCGGAAATAATATGTATATATATACAAATTTATAGGAAGTTTTGAAATGTTGAACTATTTTCATCACGTTAAGTCGTGGTTGCTATTATCTATAGCAAAAACCAAATTCGAAATTCATTCATACTGTTTGTAATGATGAAGATAATTTTATAAAACACGGCTCAAGAAAAAAATTATATCATCGTAGAATAAAATGCGTTCGGCGTTGTTCGTTTTATTTTTGCCCCGCTGAAGTGCAATAAGTAGTATGTGTTTTGAAGTAAAATTCTTTTTTTTTTTTACGCGGCATAATAAATAACAATAATAAAACAAACAACAAATTATGTACCTTGTTACGAATTATTGTAGGTATAAGTAGTGAGCGAGTGTATTATAATTTGAGTTTGTGGTGTTGTAAAACTGACATTTTTGCGATTATCTTATTTGTTATAATATAAACTGTTCTCTACTTCACATGTCGAACGAAAGTAATCGGATCAAAAATGTTCAAGTAACACTAGAATAATAATTTATATCGAAAGTCTGTAAATTGTTGACCGTATGTATTATGGGAATAATCATCAACATTGTTAAATTATATTAATGATAATCGAAACGAGGTAAAATTCGGTTTACGTTTGTCATCGACCGCTCAATCGAGCGTGACGAAATAGTTTGATCGAGTTCCGAAATAGACGACATTTCTCGTCCCAAATCATCATCATCATGTGTATAGATTAAAAACTATATATTAGGTTCGACAGGTTTTTTCGCCCCACGACCGCGTAATATTCAGGCGACGACGATATGTAGGCTTAAATTAATCGTAACAGTAATAATAATTATTATTGCTGTTATTATATTGTCTCGGAATGTGCAAATTGTTATCGATTAGGCGGCGCACGTGATATGCGGAATATATATTGCAGAGGACAAAGAAAATTCGCGGAAGAAATAATATTGGTTTATCTTAAGTACTTATGTATTATATATATATAAGCATGTACGATTGGTATATGATGGATGACAAACGCGTTATTAATTCCGTGGACTTTGCCACAGACGCTGATATCCTAAAAAAAAACACCTCCTCAAACGATTCGTGAAAAACGGCTCAAATTTACGATACTGCGGCATAACTAATAATTCTGTCTTATTTCTGTATTGCATACTTATTTGTACTTTAAACATTGTAATGTTCATTATAGCGTACTAGTTAAATTTGTTTCCCTCGTCTCGGCGGCTGGGTTAGATCTTCAACATCCGCGCACTCTGACCTTAATATTATCTGATTTTCATTTGTCCAATTTTTCGTTTGATCATTTCTTTTTTCCCGAAAGACTATACTACACTGCAGGTTTGTTATACAGCACGTGTACATTGTCTTCGTCTTTGTTATATTTACGTTCCACTGTATATATGTATCAGTGGCGCAACCAGGATTTTTTCATGGGGTGGGGAGGGGTGCCTGACAAAACAAACTACCTTCATCTTAATTGTAGCGAATCAAGCACTACACATTTTTTTGAGGATGTGGGCATAAAATTGTATTATACATACTGTGGGGAATTATATTGTACCGAAAGTATAGACAAAATAAAAATTAATTGATAACCCCGTGGACGTTTTATTGGCCCTAATCAGGACCATAGCTCAAAGCGTGCAAATTTCTAGTAAATTTGTGGTTTTTTTTTTAAATAAAAGGTTATCTGATTTTGTCGATTGTATTTTCATAATTTACACCACAATAGTCGGGGAGGGGCCGCAAAAATTATTAGCCTGGACCGCGGAATATATCTCTACCGTGACCCCGTCGGAAATGAAACGTTCGTTGTTACGTTACAGGATTATTTCAAATAACAATGTTATCGTTATGTAAAGTGCTTGAATTGGGGGGAAAAAAGTAGAAGAGCTTAACTTAACGATCTAAAACAAACCCGTGGGTTTGTACCACACCACCCTCCCACGACTAGACTAATTAAAAATAAAAATTACATTTTAGCTGCATACATATAACGTAGTTTCTACCGTCCCCCCGTTCCAGTAAAAGAAAAGTAGTTGGGGTGTCCTCCTCTTCCTCACCGCCACGAATTTCAATCCTGACCGTTACGCCGTTGTACTTTACGTATTTCGTTTTAACGATCACATTGCACGACCTCATATTTGGACCAGTGGTACTCAATCTTTTTAGGACCGTGGCCCAAAGTCTATCGCGACCCACACATGGTTTGACATTTACAGGATAAAAAAAAAATTTCAAAAAACATAAATTTCATTGAACCTATGAAATTGAAAAAAAAATCGACTCGGTTAGGATAGGTTTGAGAGACGCTGATTCAGACGATATATTATGTACGGACGCAACTAGGGTGGAATTGTGGAGAAAAGAGGTTGGGAGGTGGATTTTAGTTCGGCAACGTTTCTCCGTCCGTTTTCTTGCGATTGCATGGGAACTTTTCATCAAACGACTGTTATTGTTCACGTTGTTTTCGTCCAGACACATCCCCGCGTTATAGGTTAAAAACACCAACGTGGACTTCGGCAGAATGCCGCGACCGCCGCAATCGGGAAACGCGCACAGAATCCTCTGCGGATGGAACGTCCGCGTGTAACACGTAACGCGCAAGTGTCCGAGAAAAGGAAATAATACTTTCAATTCGCGAAAGTTTTGATGAAATCATGTAATTGTCGTTCCTTCGAACTATTAAATAAGGTGCTCCAATTTGGTGACAAGGGGGGAGAGTACGTGTTCTCGTTTACTCTCCCTTCACATTTTTCTTGACGAGACGCCGTAATTTTTTCACCTCCACTACGTGAGTCGGACATTGAACAAGTTTGTTTTCATGTTCCGTTAGAGATTCGGACATCAAAAAAATTTTTTTTTTACTTTCCGCTAGCGAGTTTGACTTGGGTTATAATAAAAATGTTTTCACCTCTATTACGCGAGTCAGATTTTGAAAAAAAAAAATTTGATTACATTCCGCTATTCCGCGGATATATATACAAATATAGAATATTTATTAGTATTATATTTATATACAAATATAATATTTATTCTATATGAATAGAAATTGAGATATTAAAAGAAATTTTTTTTTCAGTTGCATTTTGAAAAAAAAATTTTTTTACATTTTGCTAGAGATATGGACTTAAAGAGAAATTTTTTTTTCACCTTCAATACGCGAGTCGGATTTTGAAACGAAAATTTTTTCATTCCGTTAGAGATTCGGATTTTAAAAGAAATTTTTTTTTCAGTTGCATTTTGAAAAAAAAATTTTTTTACATTCTGTTATTTCACGGATACATTTATAAATATATAATGTTTATTAACATTATATTTATTTACAAATATATAATATTTATTCTATATAAATAGAAATTCAGATTTTAAAAGAAATTTTTTTTTCAGTCGCATTTTGAAAAAAAAATTTTTTTACATTTTGCTAGAGATATGGACTTTAAGAGAAATTTTTTTTTCACCTTCAATCGCGAGTCGGATTTTGAAACGAAAATGTTTTCATTCCGTTAGAGATTCGGATTTTAAAAGAAATTTTTTTTTCAGTTGCATTTTGAAAAAAAAATTTTTTTACATTCTGCTATTTCATGGATACTTTTATAAATGTATAATGTTAATTAATATTATATTTATATACAAATATATAATATTTATTCTATATGAATATAAATTCAGATTTTAAAAGAAATTTTTTTTTCACCTTTATTACGCGAATTGGTTTTGAAAAAAAAATTTTTTTACATTCCGCTATCTCACGGATATATATATAAATATATAATATTTATTCTTTATGAATAGAAATTCGGATTTTAAAAGATTTTTTTTTTCACATTTATTACGCAAATCGAATTTTGAAAAAAAAGAAGGATATGTTATTTTTTTTACATCTCTATTCTTCATTCGTTTCCAATTCTAGCACTGTACGGTAATTTCTCATTATCCGCGGCGAGTCGAAAATACCCAAAAAATTATAATAACCCGTACATTTTATCGTTATTATAGGACCGTAATATGTAATTTATTTTAGAAATTAGCAATTTTTGCTATGTCGTTACGTCAATGGTGCAACCAGGATTTTTTCATGAAGGTAGGAGGATCGACAAAATAAACTACCCTTATCTTAATTGTAGCGAATTACGCACTACAAATATTTTTGTGAGTGTGGGTAAGAACACTACAGTATAAAATTGTATAATACGGTGTATTATACATACTGTGTGAAATTATATTGTACCGAAAGTATAGAAAAAACAAAAATTAATGGCTAGCATCGATTGAATTTATTTACAAAATTAATTTGACTCAGTTGAAAAACTTAATTTTTAATATTTCTTTAAAAAAAAAATACGCAACCTTTGTCTGTCAATAATCTATTATTCATTCAAGCAGTTTAATTTCAACAGACAATATTTTAAATATAATAGGTGCCTAAACTTTAAATTACCTATTTTGTTTCAAAACATTTATTCAAAATTCAGTTTATATGATTACCAAAATAGCAATAAAATGCCATAAATAAAAGAAAGTAATTTGAACATTTTTTTTATAACTGTATACTTGGCAATTGACAAATTAGTAATCGAATATTATAACTTATTTATTTTTAAGTACCATACATAACAATTAACCTAATTGTTGAATATTAAATATTATATTTTAAATTAAATAAAATTTTTAAATTTATAACAGTATATTGTATTCTGTAACTAATATATAATGATATAGGTTATTAGATTAACCGTACAGGCAATTGATTATAACATTTTAAATTTAATTTCAACTAGAAACCCACAACATTTTGTTACATTTTAATACAAAATCACTCAATTATTAATTTGATTACATCAAAATTAAAATGTAAACTATTTTAACTTTTATGATAATTTAAATATTTATATTTTATTATTTAGGAATTCAAATTGATAGAGTTTTAACAATTTAAATCACGAATACATTAAAATTAAATCGTATTAAAATTATTAATTATGGTTTTAAATTAAAAGAAAGTTGGTACAATAAGATTTCAAATTTAATTTCACTACAAAAATGTTAAATTTTTATTTATGATGTAGTTTTTTGAGATTTTTTCAACAAATTTGGCAAAAATTAAACATATTAACATAAATTGCAACCAGTGCCTTATTTCTTACAATTTAAAGTACTACATGGTTTTATACGGTAATATATTTGTATATACCCGTATAATACAAACAAAAATTGAAATACTGTATATCACACAACTCTACCAATGGCTCATATTCATTTAAATTTAAAACTAGTATATTTATTACTACAACATAATTCTATGTATATTGTGTACTCTATACTATTTTAAAATCAACTCAAATAATCAAATTAAAATTTAATGGACTGGCATCGATACGACGGGCGATTTAATGTAATATCTTATTCTTTAATAATGCATCAACATATTATTTTAATTCGCTCCAATTTACAAATTTGAAATCAAAAAGTCATAACCACGAAATCAAATATTTATATAAGTTTTATGAGAATGGTATGATATTAATTTATTATTATACGTGCCAAGGGGGGGGGGACCCGGAGTCCACCCTCTTCGGTGCACCACTGATATGTATGTTGTTTGTATATATATATACGGAATATACAAATAAAGAGAGTCAAAGCTATTTACGTATACGCGTACAAATTCACTGGTGGCGGTGTATGTGAGTATACATGAAACACCTTCCTAATGCGTAAACATATTAGCCCGCGCGGTAGGACGAATACGGTTTTGTGTTCGGTTTTCTATACACATACACACACACATATATATATATTATTGGCTTTGAACTCTGAGGTTTAAACCGCGTGATGAAACGGCGATTATTTTTCTTTTTAACAGATATAATGACGACGGATTTAAAAATCAAACCGATTTCTGACATAATTGTATTCGCAGCGGATAAATGTTATGAAACATTTTACTTGCGAATATTTACGTAGACTTAGTGTAGTACGGCTTATGTACAAATCTTAAAATCATAATATTCATAGTTAGGTTTTTAGAACTCGGAATTTTCACGATTTTGTTTCGTACGTTTCTCATTTGTATACAAATTCGTCTCACCTCGTGATATGTTCCTACGTACCAATAAACGTGTAATAGTGACACAGTTCAATAAAAACGAAATTGCATAGTTTCGCGTATGCAATGGACGGCAGTGTATTATCAGACGATCCGACCAAGCTAGCTTAACCAGCAACCAGTACAAATCGTCCGAAATCGAAAATTTAAAAACAGTCATTTAACTACGCAACACATTTTTCTTTTCGAATGCACAATCCACCGTTATGCGATTTAAAATTTAATTTAACGGAAGAAAAAAAATTACTTTTAAATCATAAAATAAAAACTTCCGTGTCGTTTACGCATGTAATTATCGTCAAACGCGCGTAATTAATAATAATAATCGTTGCGACAAACGCACTTTGCACGCTGCAGATAATACGTATGAAGATAATTTCAAACATTTCGACCGTCTTAGCTTTCGTAAACCGGTCGTTGGTGCGGAAAATGAACGATAGTAGGTATATGGATAATATTTTATCGACTTTTGACGGAGTTCACGTCGCTTTGACGATATAATAATAATATTTATTAAATCACACGGTTATTCCCTACAGGTTTGATGTATTTTTACTTTAATGTCTTAATAATTGGACCGTCGTCTTGTCGAGGAAACAAAAAACGACGTTTACCACATAACAGTCGTAACTTCGCCAATTCGATCCAGAAATCCGGGGTGCTCGTCGTTATGTATGTATTTAGACATAAGCGTACCAGTATGAAAAAGGAAATTTAAAACAAAAATTAAATTTCAATTCTGACTAAATTAATAGCTCGGATAACTCGAATAAATTGATTTCGTTATGTTTATGCACACAACGCAATAACGATGTTTGCTATTTAATTTTCTGTAATTTGGACTCGGAAAATATTAAAAAAAAAAAAAAAAAAAAATGGATTAACCGTGCGTTTGTAGGTAGCCACTTTTTTTTACGTGTCGTGCCAGCTAAATTATTATTATACATGTAAGATCTATAAATATTGTACGTCTCGTGTCTCCCTTCATTACACCCCCTTTTAACGTAGACAAACGTTTTAATTCCGGTGCGCTGGAACAATAATAAACCGAATTAATTGCCAACACGTTTTTATTTTTGTTTTTAAAACGCGCGAGCGTGCGCGCGTTCGTTCGTTATATTATATAAGTGTACAACCGGCGACGACGGTGTTTCGAAGTCGTATAACGTTGGCGGGCTTAGATCCTTTTCTCTCTCTCTATCTCTTTACGTGTTTGCTAAACACACACGTGTACTTAGCACTACAAAAAAAAAAAAAAAAACCCCCCATAATAATGTCCGTCTATCGGTTTTATTTTTTCTATTCAGACGGTGGTCAAGAGCGTAGCTGAAAATCGTTTCGGGACGGAATGTAAAACGTTTTCAGTGTGTTTCATACATTAAATTTATTGCTAGAACAGTTTACGTAATTTTTGAGTATTTTTTTTTTTTTGTTGTTGAGGGTACTCCTTCTCAGACACGACCTTGGCGGTGGTATGTGTAGTTATAACTTGTACGCGTAAAACGATCATGACCTTTCGTCCACCTACACCGTTTTCTCGGTGTACATGATCATTAACGACGAGGCTCGTGTAAAAATTAAACCGAAGGAAAATGTGAACGAGGAAAAACAAGTATTGTAAAAACGTAATACACATTAGTGGTGTTTTCGTTAGCCGCGCGTTACTTGAAAACAACGTTTTTTCTTATTTTATATATATATACTGGTGTCTTTGTTGACGCTTGGGATAACAATAGCGTGAAAAGAAACGTATTATTATTTTGTGGAAGTCGAGTTACAGTCTATCGTGTCGTCTTCAAGATTACAGTCGGGAAAACTCTGAAAACCCCCGTAATCATCGAAACGCACGCGACTCCCAATGTCCGTCGATTTGGTTTATGCGCGGGACCGAGATGGTGGCCCGCCGACCGCGGTTCGGTTTTTGACAACGTTGACAATGACGATTCGCGAGAAGACCTCGCCGAGGGGCGCCCCTAAAACCGCGGCATCGTCGTCATGACGACGCCGCGTGCGCTTACACCACAGCCACGCGTCAAGGCACGGCGCGTTGCAGTACGCGTTTACGGGCGCGCGTCACGTGGCGACCACGAGGGAGGTCGGACGGTACCGGCGGCGGCGGCGGTCGATCGATCGATCGCGCGCGGCCCCGGAAAACAAAAACCGGACGGACCGCCCCCGCGGGTTTTCCCTGTCGAGTCGAGACGCCGCGACGAACCCGTTACGTACCGAATAAAAACCGTCGCGCTCTCACCTGATGCTGGAAACGTGAACGCGGATGAGTCGTCGTCGTCGTCGTGGCGTTCGATTCCGCGGCGATCATTCTCCGACGCGCGGACTGGTCGGCTCGGCGGCGGGGGGGGTGGAGGGATAGAGGGTAGGGTGTCGTCGTCGTCGTCAAACCTTCCGGCAAGCCGCGTGGTCCAGAATATAAATAAGCGTGCGTGTCGATCGTCGTTTCACGGACAGGTTTCCATAACAGTCGAGCACTCGCGTATTTCACGATTGTTTCACGGCCGCGCCGTCGGCAAACCTAAAAACGATACGTACGGATAGGGAAACGGCGCACGTTCGGCCGGCGGGACGCGCGCGGTACATCTGCCGGGCGGCGCAAGCTTTCGGCCGCCCGGCGTCGTCGTCGCGTAACTTTGCCGCAGCGCCGTCTGGCGGACGGCGCGCGCGGCCTGCTGACGACGAGGTCAAGTTCAAGCTCGCGCCCGGTCGACCGTTGTGTGTCGTAACAATACTACGAAAACGTGCGCGCGAATCGTTTTACGGTTTCGTGAGACGGGGTGGGGGGACGCACGGTCGAAAACGACGCTCACCCAAATCGGCGGACGCGCTCCGATTTCACCGGTGTACGGTGACACGAATTCGGTCGACATCGGACACGACCGGAGTACGCACGGAACGCATTTGAAAATCCTCGGAAACGGTTCGTCGCGACCTATCGAGACATTTGTGCACGGATCGGATCCTTACCCAACCGCAAGGAATACAGCTACGGGAAATAAGATTTTGTATAAGAAATAAAAGGAAAAAAAAGTAATAATAATAAAGAGAACAATTAACAATGATCGTCGCGTAAAATAAATACTATTGAAAAACAGCGAACTAACATAAATCGATATTGCTTATTTAATTAAATACGTTTACGCGAAAGATTAATAATTCAAAGTAACTCGCATCACAATGGGCATCTGTGCTCGACAACAAAAAACTCCAATAAAAATAGCACCGAAACGATAACGATGACGAGCGATGATGATGGAGGTTGCGTATTTGTCCAAAACGGAATATTATAGTTTATAATAAATACGTAATAGCGGACACGACAATGTACCACCAAAAGCGTACCACGCGACGACGACGACGACTTTTCGCGTACGCGCGACGGACGACGAAGCAACCAGTCCCCACCGACGAACCGGTATGAACCCATATGAATCGTACTGGATATGATACGGACCCGAACATTTTTCGATTTGTCTGTTTCCGGGGTAGAGGAGAAAAAAAAATACCGCTATCGATCCAAAAACCGATTCGTACGATAAATCCCCCGTTATCATTACGAGATCAACGGACGTGTCGATGAGTTCGATCGAATATAAAATCGCGTGTTTTCATACACCCTGTTGGTATCGCGTGTTCAAAACCATATCGTCACCGAAGTAGGTTCAAGTCACGATACAATTATGTTACGACGTTATACGTTATCTCTCTCTTTTCGTGCACGTTGGCGAGAGTTCCGACCGAGTGGTTTCACACTCTGGTGAGTAAACGGAGCGTCGTAGACAGTGATCATATGTAAAACAATTTCATAGAGTATCACCGTCGTCATTACGTATGACTTGTACAGTTCGTCAGTCGATTCAAATTCGTAGCGAGCGACTTGGTCTTGTGGAAGTGTGTATAACCCATCCACGTGTGTGTTGTTTCGGAATCGTCACGGATTTTTTTCCCCGCACACGCGTGATTGTTATTCGTGTAAACACATATAATGTATGTACGGTCATGAGTAAAAATCGTCTGTACGTACCGAGTTCTTGACTTTGATTACGCGATGATCGTTGAACCCGAAAAGAAACGAGACTGGACCGTTCTCATCTATTTATGTTTGTTTTTCGGATCACGTGTGTTTTATTTGCTATCCGTCGTGCGGTAAAATAAAATAAAAAAATGTCCGTTCGAAGTATTTCGCGTCACTAAATCTCAACACGGAACAATGATAACAACGACGATACCGCGCGGTGTGTAACATGCACTCGACACGTTTTCACATTATTCCGTATGAATATTCCGTGCAGTCCATATTGGAATCACGCGTCCGTTCTGAAACCCGTACGGCGTGTTGGTATTTGTGCGCTTGTCGGTCGGGAATTCGGAAACCGTAAGACGCGTCTGCATCGATTCGAGCGCCACCGACCTGTCCGTTCAAACGCTCGTGTGCGTCTGCAATATTATGTTTTGGAACTATCGGTTTTCGCAACATAACGCGTTCGTCACTCTCGGCTTTATGTTCGTGATAATTATGTCGTTCTGAACACGTTCAAACGCCCGTCGTCTCGAGTTCGTTTTCAACGTTCAGGTCTGACGATTTCGTGTGCAGTTGAAAACCCGGCGTGATTATTATTAGTCCTACTTACCTTCGTCTTCGGCGGTCTCGTTTGTAATTCTCTCCGCAGTCCGCGTGTTATTGTTATATATATATATATTGCGTGTTCACTCCGTTTTATCTCGATTTTATCGATTTCCTTAACTAAGAAAAGAAAAAAATGGTTTAAAAGACATCGAGTTTTTCAAAAACACAAGGTCTCGGACTGAAACCGTATTCTAAAATATTTAAACGTCGATATTTTTTTGTTGACAATTCATACACGTGTGTAATACGTATGCTGTACATACATATCACATTGATTGAGTAATTAATTATCATATTTGAATTAGCTTTTAACACTGTAACGTACGTCTGGTTTTACACGTTTTAAAAACGCTCCAAGTATATAACATGCTCTACGTGAGAATCTATTAAAACTTAATTTATCTTTTAAAATTATTTAAGTGCCAAGTATATACGACAAAAAAGAATATTTAATATATATATACGACGATCGATAAATAAATAAAATTAATCAAACACCGCGTGCTAATATACCTGCATATACAGTATTATTTTATTTTAATCGAATACGCGGCTTTTAATGATTTTGAAACGTGTATTTCTCGTGCATTTCAAAAGAAGGAGCGAAACTTTCCGTGTACTTTATTCCAGTTGGATTCGGTTTCGTCTGTATTCGGTTTCCAAACGTATATTACGGTTATTTTTTTTTCTTTTGTCCTTTCACCGTCCATTACTGTTGAATCGGTTAGGTTTTTTGTTAACACGCATTGTAACTTGGAATTAAAAATATTATATTAATGAATTATTCAATTCGAAATGCGGTTGGTTATTCCATACTTCGCACACGTTAATAACATACCTACTTCGGTGACCGAACTTAGGTCTGTAGATGAACATTCCAACGTATATTTATAACGACGTGTAAACGAGGTTATAATATTATGTTTTATGTAATTTAATACATTTTGATGCTTCCTGCTTTCTACATACACGAAAAGCAAAAAAAAAAAGATGAATTATCTACACTACCTACCGGACGTGAAAAATTGAAAGTCATAATAAATATATACAGGTATATGCGCTATTTCAAGAAACCGTGGGGCCAACTAACAGAAAACAAAAATAATTTCGCTATGTTTACTCGTATGTGTGTATTCTGTACGGTTCATTCGAATTTCAAACGTATTACAAATTATAAATTGTTTATTAAAAATAAATTTATTCGTACTACGCGTATATTTATATGTTAAAAACAATTATTAAAAAAAAAAACCTCAGAATAATTTCAATTTTGCAGTCTCGGACAGGAACTGGAAACGTCGACCGAAGAGCTCATGACTATTGGTTGAATGTGTAAATTGAAACGTCGAAGCTCGTGGTAAACTCTAGAAGAAGAAAAGCGGTCACCTGGATTTCGTGTAAGTTTTTCAAGCTATATTCATGTTTTTTTATATTTTCGAACTTCGATTTCGGGTTGAACATCGTTTATTTGAATTTGTTTTTGACATTTTTTCCACGTTACTTCTATACTTCTAATCGATTGTATCGCTACTATATGTTTTAAAATATAGCTCGCGTTTCCGCCACACGTTATACATATCGAAATCACGATATATATATTATCGAATACGAGTAATATGTTTAGTGATCAAGTGTCTATACCGAAGTGGTTTGTAGATATAATACATGATTGTTGGCGTGTTTGTGTGTGTTTTTTGTTATCAGCTAAATCGTTTTTGTAATTTGACGCAAAAGTATACTTGTATAGGTCTCGATACCTCGTTGAGTGTTTTATTTGCTGCGCGATTAAATCTCGTTACGAATACGACCGGCAAAAATAACAGAAAAACCCGTTTTAACTTGTCGGATGTCGTTACCATATGCTAAGGCCCTCCGCTCACGGTGTGACTGTTTTGCAACGAGAATCTCAAACTTGTTGTATACCGTCTCACCGTGCATACCAGTCACACCGTTTTGTGGCTTGTCACGTGTAACGTAATAGGAATCCGCACACTTTTCGACTGAAACAAGACCGATGGGAAATCGGTTTCCAATTGTTCGCGTGCGTGGCGTTTATTTTTGAAATAATATAATATTGAATACAATTTATTATAATAATTATAATTGAAATATTGTAATTTACGAATGAATTATTATAAATAATATTAAACTCGTTGAGGATATTTAAGGTCTTTGGACATTCTGTAAAATGCATTAAATTTGCCATCGATCTGATTCAATTGTTCTGCTGCTATAAACAGCCTGCAACTGATGTTTTTCTCTGTATATGAATGGCGCCAATATTCCATTCGTACTGTTCTTTGTTGTCTACGGTTATTGTTAGTAGTCAATAACGTCGTCTTCATCAGAACTACTTGACATATTGCGAAAAAATTCGCGTCCTCTCCTCACGTTAATTCCCATAAAATTGGTCGAAATTCAATCGCACTTGTGTGCGGAGAGAATACATAAATCGACTACAAACCAGTTGCACGAAAGTCGCATGGGCAACTAGTTTGAGATTGTCGTTGCAAAAACGTCGCACCGTGTGCGTAGGGCCTAATCGTTCAAACACGAACACGGCGTATAGATTCGGGTATTATAATAAGAACGACATTTTCGTAATAATTAAAAAATTAATCACATGTTTATTCGGGTATACATTATTTCTTAACACTAAAATAACACAGGGAGTAGGATAGGCGTACACAATAGTAATACATTATCAAAGCGTCGATGTAGCTTTAACACAATAATAATAATAATAATAACATTCGTTTAGACTTATTAAATAGAACGAAATGTTGAGTTACCACCGATTTCGTTTCTATAATAATAAATCGAAACTAGTGTTATATAATATATATATATATCGACGAAAATCTAGTAAAATAAAAAAAAAATATATTAAATAAATTCAAATCATGGTATTTTGGGGTGAAAGGTTGGGTGGAGGAGAGAAAAACTAAAAATTAAAAAAAAAAAAATACAATTAATTTTTTTATCACAATCACATAAAAAAAAAAAACCAAAAAACAATAATGACTGCAACGTATATACGTATATATTAGAAATCGGCTAAACGAAAAAAAAACACGATTCGTCTCGACTCAGGGAACGTCCAGACGGAACATTGCGTTTTTCGCGTTCGCGTCAATCGCATATTACTATATACACGTTGCGGTCATCGTTGTCGCGTCAATTAGACGATAAAAAAAAAGAAAACAATAACAATAACTATAATAATAATAATAATAAATGTATTTATTTGATTACGATAACGATAGCGTTATTATTATTCGCGGGCGTTTTATTATTTGAACAGCGTTTTCGCGTAATACCAAATCCGGAAGAAGTATTCGCTCCTCTTCAAAAGCGCCGCGTTCGAATACGACGATATGTCCGCGTCCATGTTGTTGTCTCTCAACCACGACGTGGTGTTCTCCGACGTCTGAGTGAGAGACGGTTTCGACTCCATCACGGACTCTTCGACGTCCGATTCGTAATATTCTGCGGACAACAAATACTCGTCACGATTACGTGGACATTTCAGAAACGATAAACACACGTCCGAACGTAATCTTCTTTTGATTTTTCCTTTATTCGTGACGGGAGGGGGGATTATAGGGGTTTTTTTAGGGGTAATTGAAAAACCAAAGAATACTGACATTGTTAAGTTTGTAATTTTGACCCGAGACTATGGTAATATTCCGATAGATGGGTCGAATTTGTTCTCAAAACCATAATAACTTCACATTTTCGAATTATATATTTATAAATCACATATAATATGTATCTCGTGATCGCGATATTTCCGAATACAGTTATAGTGACAAATTAGGTTTAATTATTTTAACCGATTTAAGTACTTGAAGTTTTGATTAGTAAAAATGTTGATTATGCTTAAAATTTCGTTTATCGGCGTATGTAAACAATACTACTCCTAAATTCAACCTTTTGAATTTAAAATAAGAACATAAGAAATTTTTAAAACATATCGCTTCTATGAATATACTATCTCTAAATTACTCGACTTTTATCTTCCAGAAATCATCGATAACTTCTTTGAAATTCAATATTTCCTAAAAAGCTTACGATTTTTCTCCTCGTGCTTCATACTTTACCATTCAATTTAATTAAATATTTTTCACTGTTGTGTATACATTTAATATCCATCTACTTAATCGTGTACATATTTTTTGATGTAATTAATACATTTTTATAACGTTAATATTGATCAAAATTAATTCTAAAAAAAATCTTTTAATTCGCGTAAAGTAATAATTTCGTTCGCTAAATTTTCAGATTTCAATTTTAATTTGGTGTAATTTATTTCACTTCTTAGCTTCAGAAAAAAACACGCTTTTCAATAATTTCAGTCAATTTCATATTTGCGAGTTTCTGGTGGATAAAGCGGAATAATAATAGTTTTTTTTCCCAATTTTTATAAGTGTATTGTGCGGTTTTAAACGAACGAAATTGGCCAACAATAAGAAATATCATAAAAACGTGTGGTTTACCCATCGGCTTTTGCACGGTGTACGGTTCTTCGGTTTCCAGCGGTTCGCTGACGCCCACTTCGTTTTTGGCCAATATCCTAATATGATATTTGTGATTTTCCTGCAAATGAAATTATGACGCGTTAAGTCGTGATCGGTCGAAAACGATATGCGCGCGTGCTGTAACACAATACAATATTGTACAAAAACGAAAACATAACCTTAGTAAAATTTCATAAAAATTTCGGTACGCGATTAAAACGACTGCGAGAGCGTCAGTTTTTAATACGCCGTGTGTATGAAATATATATTAGTGTTGTTATTAGATTATAAAAAATTAACTTTATTAATTTATTTATGTCGAATATATGGCAATACGTTTTCGCATTTATATTATTATTGAAAATGTAAACCACTTAATTTCAGACTGCGCGCGCGTAAAATAGTTGATTTTTATTTGTACAGAAACACTAACATTTTTCTCTCGGATTAAATGCTCAAAACATTATTATATCGACCGATTGGAAATAAAACAAAAACACTCCTAAGCAAGTGGTTTTTTTGTTTGTTTTTACGAACTTTCTAGACACCAAGTGAAATAAATAGTGTCGCTAATGTTTGACACAGCCGTTGAACGGCATAAAATCGACCGAGGCCGCCAACAAACGAATCGATCGATTTCGTGTATTCTCTTGTCGATTTTAGCCGGTATATAAATTTTTTTTTTTTTCGTTTTTACGTAAGTATCGAGCGTATGAACAAGCGCGCGTACCTGTAAGTCTTTGATGTTGAACTTCTGCACGTCCGCGTCGACCCTTCCGACTTCCATCCACATGGTCTTCTTTTCGTCCCGAATGGCCACGTTGTAACCCTGCAACGGCGCGCCGCCGTCCGTCTCCGGTACGCCCCATTCTACGATCACGCCGTTCGCACTTAAGCTGCGGACTTCCAGCGGAGCCGTCGGCGGTGACGGTACGGCTGTACGCGAAAATGTCGTTGTAAGTACGTGTAGTATGTGGGCGGCGACGTAAACGTGGTGAAATTTTAACGGTCGCGAGAGCGTATTCTGTACGCTCTCTCTCGCTCCCACTCTTTTTTTCATCTTCCATAATCGTGTTTCTAAGTTCCGCGAATGGTTTTTAAACAAAGTTTTTTCATCGAATTTGAACACGCCGATGTTAGTTATATTATGCCGTTTTGCCGAAAAACAGCTTTTCAAACGTTTCTCACAAATATATTCGAATCAGAGAAAAGTACATTAAATAAAGTGATCAAATACGGAAACGCTTTTCAGATGTATTGTCAGAACATTTATCCGATATTCTTTGATGTTTAAAAAAAAAAATTATATGTCTAATAATGTTTATTCAGAACGACTTTGAGTTTATGTATTTACTCGAATACACCGACGATATTGAATATATACTATATCGAATAAGATAACATAATGTAGATTTACCGGAGTATCAAACGAAATACTATATACTGAAATGGTCAAACGTTACGTTTAGACGTTCGTGAAATGTCTTTTGCAGAAACATTTCGAAAGCGTTTTTGAATGTTTTTTTCCTATTAGCGTACGCGTGCGACGAAATTTTAAGTAAATTTTTGCCCGGAGTGGAGGAGGACAAAACCAGTCGATTAAGTACGAACAAAAGTATACACTCACTGGCGTGGGTCAACAGACTGACTAATTTCGTTTCGACCGGTTCACTGAGACCGACATAGTTCTCCGCGCAAATCTTGAAGAAATATTCGGACTTTTCTTTCAGGTTTTCCACGGAATATTGCGTTACCGTCGGTTCCAACGTGGCCGCTTTGAACCACTTGTCGGTCGCGTTCAATCGTTTCTCGATCACGTAACCTGCACCCGGAACGACATAACATTTTTTAAGTACATTGTTGTAATCATTGTTTCTTCTTCCAGGATGATGACGATTCGAAAATATCATTAAAATACGAAACGGAATTAAGAAGCCGTGGAAATATGTGGCGAATAAAACAACAACGTCCGTGGAACGGGCCCGTAATATTATCTAGTCATGATGTAATAAGCATATAATATTATTGATTAGAAAGAAAGAAAAAAATCTGTAAATAACGATTACGAAATCTCGCATCGTCCTGTGTGTTATATGGTTTATTATGGTTATGAATCATAACATATCGAGTAAGTAAGATAAGAACGAAAATCTGTATCAATTGCATAACAAAGTAGTAATAAAAATTGTTTTTACTACTGTTGACAATATTTTGAGTTACGACTTTTATTTATTACGGATTTTCACAATAAGTATGAACGTCAATGGTTTCGTTCAAACCAATTCGAGTTCTATACACAAAGTTAGGTTAGGTATTTTTTTTTTCAAATACTTAAGATTTTTTAGTAATCAATTGCTATACATACACGTTTACGAAATGACGTGACACTGAACCACCATACACGTTATAAATTGTGTATTATTAAAAAAAAAAAAGAAAGAATTCATACTATGTGTTCGTAAACCGTACCTGTGACGTCCGATCCGCCATTCCGTTCCGGCGGGCCCCAGTGTAACGTCACGCTTTTGCTGGTGATGACGCTCACGGTGAAGTCAGTGGGAGGAGACGGTGGAGCTAGAGTATGAAACGCAATGATAATATTAGATTAAACTTGAAATGTTCCGGAGATTTTAGCGAGCTGACGAAAGCTGTCGAAACGAAAACTTTTATGACATGGAAACAAAAGAAAAACTCTGTAATATATCGCATTTACCGTATAAATCAATTTAATGTTAATATCATAGCAGTTGTGCGCTAATAATGTATTCAGTTGGTCGAAACCAAAACAAAAATCGAGTTAGTTATAAGCGTCGACTACGATGCGATAAAAGCGTTTCGATTTCGAATAAAAAAAAAAAAACCTGTTAGCAGCGGCGTTTATCGAATACTTTTCATCAAACCATTAATATTAGCTGCGTTTATTGGCGTCTGTGCCCGCAATAAATTACCGTACGATAAGTTGCCTACCTGTTGACCGTATATTTTTTGAACGATTATAACCTCCAAGCGTACGCCCGCGACGACGGTAATTTACGTGCGCGATTTTCCCGATATTTTGAAATCAACGCAATCGGTCAACTAAATCTCCGCCGTTTCGAATTTCCGATTTCTCCGCCGCAACGAGAAATCGATAAAAATCATTTCCCCTCGGATAAAACTCGCACCGACATTGTGGATTTATACGCGATTCGCGAACGAACAGCCGAACTCTTTGAACGTGTTCGCGGGACGTCATTTTCACGCGATAATATAAGGTTTCGTTTAATCGTCAGCCTGCCACGGTAATAGGATCGGAAACAAATCCGGAGTTGATTTTCAAGAAGAAAGTGAGCAAAGTCCGTTGACCGCGCGGAGTAATGGTGCGCGTTAGAACGTGAAATCGGTTTATAGAACATCGGAGAAACATTATTAATACACGCTCTAATACCGTATTGACGTGTTTGCAATGCTCGGACGGAACGTGCGTATACTCACCGGAAACTCGTGGTTTCGTCGGAAATATTCCCATGAGCACGTATAGCGTTTCTTCGGGTATTCCGTTTCTAAAGCCTGTGTATATAAACGTGTGTGTGTGTGTGTGTGTGTGTGCGTGTACATGAAATAAAACGACAAAACACGTGAGCAGATTATTCGAAAAAAAAAAAATAAATCGCAAAGCGAATACGGCAGTAGGTAAATCATAACGAACGTTTCCGCCATGTTTTCTGGTCGTCACTCACTTATGCGCTTGCCGCCCACCACGGGATCGTCCGGCCGGTACGGTTTCCCGTAGCCCACGTGGTTTCTGGCCGTGATCCGTACGTCGTAGGACGTGCCTTTCTTCATGTCCGGCACTTTCACGTGCAGGTCTTTGGTGGAACCGACCTGTACGCCGACCGGGGGGAAAGAAAAAAAAGAAACCGTCACGTTTGTCTGACACGCATTCCCTGCGGAAGGTTCGTTGAAGCTCACCTTCTTCCACGCCTTCTTGTCCATCTCTTTGATTTCCACGCAATAGTCCTCGATGGCTATCCCGCCGTTGTCGTCGGGCGGCAACCACGCGATCGTCAACGACGTGTCCGTCACGCCCGTGATGTGCAATGGACCTCGCGGAGCCGACGGTTTGTCTGTGCCGGTCCGGTCCGCGTTCAACAGCAAACGAAATCGTTAATAGATTCTTATTTTCTTTTTATTATTATTTGTTATTATTATTGTTTTTTTTTGGGGGGGGAGAATAATCAAACCGTACCGTCGTACGGACGTTTCGTTCATAATTTATTTTTCATCTCGTCAAACGCGTGCGTGTTTTTATCGTGTTGTTCGAATACGAATTCGTTATAGATCATTTACGTTTAGTTTTTCCTAATTGATTTCGTCATCATAAAATATTCTCCCGACGAAAGTAAAATTGTCCTCTGATTATTTTGACATGATTACGCGATTTGAATAAACTAGATTAAAAAACGGATTTTTGTTTTTGTTTTTTACTCCGGAATGCTCATGTCTATGGGAAACTTGGATTCGACGGCGTTTGGACGGACGATTGGTAACGTAACAATAACAACAGCGTGCGGTACGCGTCCAACACGACTCGTACTCACGGTATCGGCATTTGACGGTGACGGATTCGCTTTCCAGAAACTCCGAAGCGCCGACGGCGTTCTGGGCGCAAACCCTGAACATGTACTCGGCGTCCTCGTGCAGCTTCTGCACGCTGTACGCCGACGAATCGTGACCGACGTCGGCCACCTTGGACCAGATCATTTTGCCCGCGTCGCACTTTTCCACCTGGTACGAAGATATGTCCAGGCCGCCGTCGTCCGACGGTCTGTTCCACTCGATCGTCACCGAGTCCGAGCCGATGTCTTTGACGCGCATCGGTCCTTGCGGCGCGCTCGGTTTGTCTGCACATCACAACGAACCCGTTACTCCACCGTCAAGTTTTCAAGGTATGTTTTTCACGCGCACACCATGCACACCCACATGTATATAGGAAGTATTCCCCGAAGACGATGGAATGTGCATACCGGTATTCTGTGACGCGTTGTCAAGTCCACCGGTCGGAATGTTTAGGTTCGTTTTAGTTTGGGATGTTTAAAAAAGAAAAGTGGTAGTAATAATTGTAATACGGGTTTCGGTTTTAGTTCGACGTGCACTGAAATAAACCGTTCCGTTTCGACAACGCGACGAACGCAAATATTTTGTTTTTTCAACGCACACGAGTTATTTGCACGGGGATTTCAATGAAGTCCGTGAAGTTTGTACGGGCGACACGTGTCTTGGTACGGGCATTCACGGTTCGTACGGCGTTGTCGCGTTGACGACGGGCTCGAGAACGAAAACGCGTGCTCGCGCAGTAAACGACGCGCCGTGAAAACCTTCTGAATCCTAACCAACACGGTTATCGCTGTTATCAGCCGGAGTGATTATCACGGTTTATCCGTGATCGTGTAATCGATTCCAAACGAATCGCGCGGTTATCAGGAGAAAACGCGAACACATGCTGCACACGATTGTTGGTTATCACGACGCGGAACGCGACGATCGAGTCACACGGTCTGGTGCGAGCAGGGAAACGACGCGCCGTGAAAACCTTCTGAATCCTAACCAACACGGTTATCGCTGTTATCAGCCGGAGTGATTATCATGGATTATCCGTGATCGTGTTTATCGATCCCAAACGAATCGCGCGGTTATCAGGAGAAAACGAACGTGGGATCGTGGTCGTCACGACGCGGAACGGGATGACGAGAACACGGGGCTAGTACGGACGCAATACGTTACCGGACCGACTGGTTTAAAAGCGAAAAAACAAAGACCGTTTTCCCCCGTTTGTCCGTTCTTACCGTCCGCGGCCGACTCTAAACAGACAAACCAGATCGTTGAAACCATTATATGTCACCGTGGCGCGCGTTTCATAAACCGTGGTCATGGAACCGTCACCGGCGCACCACTCACCGATCACTTTCAGGCGGAGGTCGCACGCGGCCGTGCCGGCGGCGTTCGACGCGGTCACGGTGTACACGGCCGTGTCCGACCGTTCCGCCGCGTAGATGGCCGCCGTCGTCGACCACTCGTCGTCGTACACGACGACGTGCCGGTCGTCCGCGGGCAGCGGCCGGCCGTCCCGCAGCCACGCCACCGTCGGCCGCGGGTGTCCCGCGTACGCGACCCGGACCTTCCACTGGCCGCGCGCGCGCACCGTCTGCGACGCGTCCGACTCGCGCACCTCCAGCCGCGGCGCGTCCTGCACCGTCAGCACGCACGACGTCTGCGCGGCGCCCGCCGCGTTCGTCGCCCGGCACGTGTACGTGCCCGCCGCCGACTCGCCGCACGCCGGCACCGTCAGCCTGGCCACGTGGTTCTCGAACGACGCGCCCTTCGTGCCGCACGCCGTGCCGTCCCTGAGCCTGCGGTACAACAATCGCGGGCCGTCAGTTCGCGCCGTCGCAGCCGCGCGCGCGGCACGTACCATTTGACGTCCGGCGCTGGTTTGCCGGTGATGACGCACCGCAGCACGGCCGGACGGCCCGTCCCGACGGACAGGTCGGACAGCGGCTCCTGGACGACGGGCGGCGTGAACGTCCCGGCGCCGACCGTCTTCACGTACTTGGTGTTGTGCGACGCGGGCCCGGCCCCGGCCCGGTTCACCGCCGCCACCTTGAACATGATCTCGTGGCCGGTCGGCAGTCCCGTCACCTCGTGCGTGGTGTCCGTCGCCGGTACCTTGTGCCACCTGCGAAAACGGCGCGGTCGTCAAATACCGAGCAAGCGTCCTCCGCGAGCACCGCTGTTACTAACTACGAACACTACTCACACCATGAACTCGTCTTTGTCGTGGTATTCGACCACGTAGCCCTCGACCGGCGAACCGCCGTCCGATCGCGGCGGTTTCCAGTGCAGCGTGACGGCGGTGTCCGTGACGTCGACCACGTCCGGCACGCCCGGTTCGCCGGGCACCTCTGAAACCGTCATCGGCCGACAGTCAGTCACTGTCACTATCGTTACTTTTATCGCGCGTCAGGCGGTCACACTGACTTATGACAACGACGTCCATGTCCGCGGCCACCTCGCCGTGGACGTTCGTCAGTCTCAACGTCAGCACGCCCGCGTCCGTGTCCTCGACGTTCGCGATTGTCAAACTGGCCGACGACCCGTCCGCGGAATGGGACACCTGCGAAAAAAACAATAAAATAAACGACGCGCGCGGTTTCGGACGTGACCTAAGAAAAAAAACCAATAAAACGCGCACCCTCTTCGACGTGGACAGGACGCGCCCGTTCGCGAACCATTCGGCCGTCGGCGCTGGCGTCGACGTGAACGTCACGGTCACGTTCAGGTCCTCGCCCGTTTTCGGCCGGTACTCTTTCGCGTGGCTGTTGATCTTGGGCGGTTGTCCGGTCACTGGCGGCGGGCGCACAACAAATTACACAACGTATCGGTTAACATCATTCGACAAACCGCAGAGTCGGCCGAGTGATTAGTTCGGCACTCCGGGACGGTGTCTGTCGGGGAATAGTCGGCTTTCGTATTGGCCGATTACAACAATCGCCGTGCGTTTTGAATTTCGAATGGTCGGTATGATATTTGAAACGTGTTTCGTCGAAAATACGCAGTGAAATAAATAAGTAAAAATTGCGTGTGTGCGCGAGAACTTCTCGTTTGTTGTTCATCTAGAGCGCTGGATGTTTTCGTCCAGTACCGGAAAAACACGGAGGATTCGCACGCGAGTAATTTCGTTTGATATTTGGACAGGCGGGTTAGGGGTTAGACAGTGTAACGACGAGTCACGAGACGTCGTGTACTACTATTTTGGTGGGGCGAGAGAGATTAAGGGATTTTGAGGCGTGCCCAACATAACCAGACGGTACGAAGGCGTGTGTATGGAACAAGACAAAGAGTCCGCAGTAAAGAGACCACCAGAGGACCTCGTCTATCACCTCGCTTAAAGACCCTCAGCGTTTGGTAGTGTTAAAAATACAATCGTATATAATTTACATAAGGCAACCCCAATCCACAATAATGAGTATTGCACGCCGAGGTCGAGTCCTCGATGAAATAAACAAAACTCCCAGCATGGAGGTAGATGTTGTTGTCGGCTCGTGATAACCGAAACGAGAGGATACGTATCGTGTGAAAACCGCGTCGATTGTAATCGGCTGCAGCGAACGCGCGCGGAATCGGCCGAGTTAGGTTAGGCCGACCGTCGGACAAGTTCACGTACCTTCGACCCTGAGTCTCGTCGACGTTTTCACGTTGGCGGCTTTGCACGCGTACACCGCCTCGTCCGCGCCGGCGGGTCGTTTGATGACGAGCGTGCGGACCGCGCCGTCCGCGATCATCTCGTATTTATCGGACGCCTCGATCGTTTCGTCCGATCTGAAATCGGCGGGCAAATTTTCGAAACGTCCCGCGGAAACGTACAAGCCACGTAATTTAGCGTATTTACCTGAGCCATTTCACCGGCACGTCCGGCTTGGACAGCTCCACCGTCAGCCCGACGTCGGTGCCGTGTACGGCCAGCGTGACGTCCGGTAGTCTTTTGACGAAACCCGCCTTCGGCTCTAAGGGGGCGTACATTCGGGATTAGTCGGCGACGCTCGTCGCGCGCGCCCTAACCTATACGTTACCTTCCACGGCCAGCGTCGCCGCGCACGTCTGGTCGTGCGCCTGACACCCGTAAACGCCGGCGTCCGCGGTCGACGCGCCGACTATCTCCAACTTTTGCCGTTTGCCGTCGATGGTCAGCCGCACGTTGCCGTTCAACTGCAGTTCCTTGCCGTCCTTCGTCCACTTCACCAGCGCGTCGCCCTTGGTCAGTTCGATTTCGAACAGCACCCGCTCGCCAACGGCGACCGTCTGGTCCTTCAGTCTCGTGATTATCTGCGGCGCGAGTTCTTGAGACAAAAAAAACAACAAAACAAAAGTACGAATTATTTCTCGTACGGTTTCCGACGCGCGTGCATTCGAAGCGCAGTCGAATCCCATTACGTTCCGAGCGCCGACGGGCGGAGTTGGTTTTCGACGGGTTCGGAAAACCTAACGCCGCGGGCCAGCACAGGACGTTATATGCGTCGTCGCAAAAAATTTCACTCGTCTCGCGCGCTTAAACGACCGATCCGTGCGAAACGCTAGTGTTACCTATGACGTTGATCTCCGCGGTGCATTCTTGGTCGCCCAGCGAACACGTGTATTCGCCGTCGTCGTGAACCGATATGCTGCGTATGATCAGTTTACGCGTGTGGCCGTCCTTCTCGAAGAACACCTTGTCCTTCATGCCGTGCACGAGCGTCTCGCCGTCCTGCGCAACGCGTTCGAGGACGGCAAATTACTACACTGCCGGCCGACCCAAACGCCCGACCGCCGTACCTTGTGCCACGACACGTCCGCCGTGTCCGAAGACACTTCCACCTCCAGAATCGCGCACCCGTTCTCTTTCACGTCGACGTCCTCGAGTTTTCTCACGAACTCGGCTTTCACGTCGTGGACGACCACCGTGCATGATGTGCTCCGGTCTTTCACCAGACACGTGTACGTCCCCGAGTCGAGGACGCTGGACTTCTTGATCGCCAGACGGTGCACGCGCCCTTCCTGGTGCAGTTCCCGGTGGTCCATGCCGGTGAGCTCTCTGCCGTCGAACAGCCATTTGGTGGACACCGTGTGCGACGTTTCGCACTCCAGGCGTATCGACTGTTTTTCGTCCGCCTCCGCGTCGTCCAGCGGCCGCGTGAACCTCCTGCGAACGTCACCGAAACCGTTACGTGTCTGACCGCCGTCGCCGGTTTTTTTTTTCTCTTCGGTCGCCGTCGACACTCACACTAGCGGCACGTCGACCGAGACCCGAGCGCCGTGCGTGGCCGTGCCGAACGCGTTCGACGCCACGCACTTGTAATCGCCCGCGTCCTCTTCGCTGTCCGCGCGCGCGATTTCCAGCACGATGTTCTCGCCGTCGAACACTTCCTTCTTCTTGGACGAGACCAGCAACGGTTTGTTGTTGCGGAACCAACAGACGGTCGGCACCGGGTTGCCGGTCACCTTGGCCATCAACGTTATCGTCCCGTTCTCCTTGACCGTCTGCTCTTGGAAACGCTCGACGAACAACGGCGCCTGCGGACCCGGCAGCTCTGCGAGACGACCGTGCAAACGCCGTTTCAGTAACGGTTCCGTTAACCGGACCCAAGCGAACCGCTTACGTCGATTCGCGGCATCACAACTTTCGTTTTCGTTTTTTTGGTTTTCACCATCGTCCCCCTATTACGCGAATTGCTCGTTTCGGGTCGAGACCAAAAGTCCTCCGAGATCTCGTACCGCATGCACACGTCGACGCGCGCCCGTCATTTCATCTTAACCGAAACCCAACCCGTACCGAACCAGGGGCGCCGTTTAGGGGGGGGGCATAGGGGCCATGGCCCCCTTAGACATTTTACATTTTAATTTTTGACAGGTTAGGTTAGTTTGAAGTTAAATAAGTTAAATAATAAATTCAACTGCAGTAGAAATTAATGTTTTTTTTTTTGCAAAAATAAAAATCGGTAAGATAACCAAAATAATTTTTACTATAATTATTTGGTAATATATTATTTAAAGTAATAACTAGTAAATGTTCATATTTTATGTACGTATTCATATATGTTTAAGAGGCGTCTCACCCGTATCTGTTGTCTACGTCTATCTTATAGGAAATATAGAAAAAATTACATTACGTGAAACAGTAAATGTGGGGTCTACGTCAGAATTAGAGTTGAAACACCTATTACCGATTTTGAAAAGGACAATATTTTTTAGGGAATGTCATATCCTTTTTTGGAAAATATTGTTTGAAAAAAAAATTACCAGCTCGAAAAATGTAAAACGTTGTAACTTCTTTGTTAAACAATATTTTATAAAAATGATATGACATTCCCTAGAAAACGGCATCGGAACGTGAAAACTTATATACGTGTATCAAAAAATATTGGCTCCCTCCGCCCTAGGCAAAGAACCAAAGCCGCCCGCTGTACCGAACAGTAATAACGATAATAGGCCGTACCTTCGACCGCCAGGAAGCACGTGGTCTGCGCCGCGCCCAGCTTGTTCGTGGCGATCACGGTGTACTTGGCGGAGTCGCGCGTGGTCGGCCTGTCGATGGTCAGCGAGTGGACGCCGTCCCCGGTCGCCGCCGTCCTGGCGTCCGCGATTTTCTTGCCGTTCTTCTGCCACTCGACCGTCGGCCGCGGCTCGCCGCTGATCTGCGCGCTCAGCACCGCGGTCTCGCCCTCGTTGACCGTGATGTCGCACAGCGGCTCGAGCACCTGCGGCCCCTCCGGCAGCCCGGTGATCACCTTGAGCACCAGGTCCATCCGCGCCTCGCCCTCCCTGTTCCGCGCTATCGCCGAGTACACGCCCTCGCGGCTCTTGTCCACGTCGACGATCCTCACCGTGCTCACGTAGAAGTGCATGTCCGCGCGCGTGTCCACCACCGCCACCGTGTCCGCGTTCGAGATCTCCGCGCCGTTGTAGCGCCAGAATATTTCCGGCTCCGGCACGGCCACCAGCCGGCACTCCAGCGCGACGTCCGCGTGTTCCGGCGCGCACGTCGCTCTCGGCCTCCGCGAGAACGTCGGCGGTATGCCTTCCAGTATGTCGGCCAGCGACGACTCTCTGGAAACGGTCGCGGTCGTTCTACACACGTCGCCCCGACAATACGTTCGAACACACGTACGCCGGTCGTAACCGGAGTCGCGCGAGTTTCGGGAACGTCAGAACGCGGTCAAACGTCGTCCCGGATCCGCGTTACGCGAATAATTTTCCAACGTTACGGTTTTTACGATCGAAAACATGTCAACGCATCGTCAAGCGTTCTTGTGGGTTTTTTTTAAAATTTTTTGTCAATCGATTTTGCAGTTTTAAAACGTGTGAGAATATGAAATTAAAAACGATTCGAGTCAACAAAATCTGATGGCCTTTGTGCACCGAAATGCGTACACTTGATTTGGCGGGAAAATTATCGGAAAAGAATACGGTTAGATACTTTAAACGTTTCTTACACGATGTCGCGCGATTAAAAAAAATATGTTCGTATTTGTCTGACAATGTTTTCAGATATATCCGTGTGTGTAGTTTTGGGCTGACGTTTCCGACTGACGGAAATGAATCCGAAACGTCAGCCCAAAACTACACACACGGATGTATCTGAAAACATTGTCAGACGATTAAAAATCCATGAAAGTTTCAACGCATTCGTATGTTCGTATTTTTTTGGCCCTACAACGTTTCGGTGGAAACGCGGATAGCGTAGGACGTTTGCTGCGTGCCGATCGGTACCGAACCCGGACGATAATCACCTGGACATGCTCTTCCTGGACAGGCCGGTGACGTCGGACCCGTGGTCGGACAACGGCGCGTCGACGGTCAGCTCCGTGGTGCTGGACGCGAACCCGGCCACGTTCTTGGCGACGCACGTGAACGTGCCCGCGTCTTCGGGGAACACCTCTCTGATGACCAACGCGGCGACGTTGTCCTCGTCGTAGAACATCTGGACAAAAGCGACGCGGGCTTGGCGAACGGGTGCATACGCGGGACGAAAAAAAACGCGCGCTCACCTGGAAGTCCTGGGACGGTCTGATGATCGCGGTCTGCCGGAACCACGTGATCTGTGGCCGGGGATCGCCTTCCACGCGACACTCGAACTGCGCCGTGCCGCCGTCCGGCACGTGTTTCGGCTGGAGTTTCGCGGCGAAACGCGGCGCCGCGGGCTTCTCGTCGGATACGTGCCCTGCAGACAAGCGCGAGAAAACGCATCGGTAAGCCGGTCGCGCACGCGCGCACGGAAATCGCTCACTCTGGAATATCGGCAGCTTGTCGATTTTCTCGTGCAGTTTCCTTTGCACGTACCGCACGTAGCTGGCCTCGTCCCGCAGATAGATGGACGGCACCCATCCCTTCTCTTCGGTCAGGTGCTTTCTCACGAGCCACCACTCTTGGTCGTTGCTCTCTGCGGCGAAACGTACAGACATTATTAGGCGTTCAGGCGTGTCCGGCCGTGCTCGGCTACGTACCCGTGACGTATACTTTTTCTCCCTCGACCAGGTCCAGGGCGTCCCCGTTCTCGGCGACGTACGAACGGACCGCGAACATTACTTGGCCGTCGTGAGCGCCGCCGTCACGCGTAACGGCACCGTCTGAAACAGTTAAACGTTCATCGTTCCAGCTCGGCGACACGGCTCGATTTCGACATAAAAACAAAACATGTGAAAATATGCGTAGAAAGCGAGACGGACAACAACTCGGAGACGACGGCGAAAAGCTACGAAACACGTTAAATAAGGTGGTCGTACCCATCACGTATACGTCTTTTTCTTGAACGATTTTCAGCTCGTCTCCATCTGAACAGCAAATGACAAAAATCATTAAATTACGGACGATTGTATTCTCGTTCCAAAAACATTATAAATCTCTGACATGAGCTCACGTAAATAATAAATAGGTAACTAAATAAACACACACGTGTATATATATATATAGCGACTTACCTTGATTGAACGATTGCGTGGACGGCTTTCGCTTCACCTTTATATCCAATGACTCTTCTTCGTAAATAATTATATTTTCTGGTTCTTTTTTTGGTTTCAAATCAATCTTAAACAATTCCTCGGTTCCTTCGTCTACATTATACGACGAAACACGCTTTGGTTTCATTTTAATTGCTACGGTCTCATACGCGTCGTCGATCGTATGTTCGGGTTTTACTTTAACAGTAAATACATCTTCTGGTCCCTCCGTTTCCGTTATGATATCAGTTTTATTTTTGGGTTTTCTAAGAACGACGGAAGACACTTCTGGTGACGTTTCTTCAATTTTAGCATCGTCTTTACTCGAAGATTTTCTTCGTTGTTTCAATTTAATTTGAACCTCATCTGCTGGCTTTACTTCTTCGATAACAACAATTTTTTCCTGTTCAATCGTTATTTCATCAGCAGCATCTTCTTTTTTGATTGAGGATTTTCTTTTGGATTCACTTTTTATTGAAATAGTTTCAGACGGTTCTATAAACTCATCATGCTCTTTGGTAGTTTCTTTAACAATGAACACTTCTTCCGGTTGATCATCGATTTGTCGCGGTTTTACTTCTTTCTTTTTAGGTCGTTTAAATACAACGGTCGTTTCTTCGGGAGACAATTCTTTTTCAACTGTTTCCTTTCTAAGCGACGGTTTCCTTTTGGGTTTTAGTTTAACTTCAATCTCTTCGGTTGGTTTTTGTTCTTCAATAACATCGATTTCTTCTTGTTCGATCGTTATTTCGTCAGCCGCTTGTTCAATCTTAATTGATTGTTTTCTTTCTGGTTTAATCTTGACCTCAACAGTCTCAGAAAGTTCAACTATTTCTTTCGGTTTTTCGGAAGTTTCTTTAACAGTGAATACTTCTTCCGGTTGATCATCATTTTTTTGTGGTTTTTGTTCTTTCTTTTTAGGTCGTTTAAATACAACAGATGTTTCTTCAGGAGACAATTCCTTTTCAACTGTTTTCTCTTTAAGCGACGGTTTTCTTTTGGGTTTTAGTTTTACTTCAATCTCCTCGGTTGGTTTTTGTTCTTCAATAACATCGATTTCTTCTTGTTCGATCGTTATTTCGTCAGCCGCTTGTTCATTCTTAATTGATTGTTTTCTTTCTGGTTTAATCTTGACCTCAACAGTCTCAGAAAGATCAACTATTTCTTTCGGTTTTTCGGAAGTTTCTTTAACAGTGAATACTTCTTCCGGTTGATCATCATTTTTTTGTGGTTTTTGTTCTTTCTTTTTAGGTCGTTTAAATACAACAGACGTTTCTTCAGGAGACAATTCCTTTTCAACTGTTTCCTTTTTAAGCGACGGTTCCCTTTTGGGTTTTAGTTTAACTTCAATCTCTTCGGTTGGTTTTTGTTCTTCAATAACATCGATTTCTTCTTGTTCGATCGTTATTTCGTCAGCCGCTTGTTCATTCTTAATTGATTGTTTTCTTTCTGGTTTAATCTTGACCTCAACAGTCTCAGAAAGTTCAACTATTTCTTTCGGTTTTTCGGAAGTTTCTTTAACAGTGAATACTTCTTCCGGTTGATCATCATTTTTTTGTGGTTTTTGTTCTTTCTTTTTAGGTCGTTTAAATACAACAGACGTTTCTTCAGGAGACAATTCCTTTTCAACTGTTTCCTTTTTAAGCGACGGTTTCCTTTTGGGTTTTAGTTTAACTTCAATCTCTTCGGTTGGTTTTTGTTCTTCAATAACATCGATTTCTTCTTGTTCGATCGTTATTTCGTCAGCCGCTTGTTCATTCTTAATTGATTGTTTTCTTTCTGGTTTAATCTTGACCTCAACAGTCTCAGAAAGTTCAACTATTTCTTTCGGTTTTTCGGAAGTTTCTTTAACAGTGAACACTTCTTCCGATTGATCATCTATTTTTTGTGGTTTTTCTTCTTTCTTTTTAGGTCGTTTAAATACAACGGTCGTTTCTTCGGGAGACAATTCTTTTTCAACTGTTTCCTTTTTAAGCGACGGTTTCCTTTTGGGTTTTAGTTTAACTTCAATCTCTTCGGTTGGTTTTTGTTCTCCAATAACATCGATTTCTTCTTGTTCGATCGTTATTTCGTCAGCCGCTTGTTCATTCTTAATTGATTGTTTTCTTTCTGGTTTAATCTTGACCTCAACAGTCTCAGAAAGTTCAACTATTTCTTCCGGTTTTTTGGAAGTTTCTTTAACAGTGAATACTTCTTCCGGTTGATCATCATTTTTTTGTGGTTTTTGTTCTTTCTTTTTAGGTCGTTTAAATACAACAGACGTTTCTTCAGGAGACAATTCATTTTCAACTGTTTTCTCTTTAAGCGACGGTTTTCTTTTGGGTTTTTGTGCTACTTCAATCTCTTCGGTTGGTTTTTGTTCTTCAATAACATCGATTTCTTCTTGTTCGATCGTTATTTCGTCAGCCGCTTGTTCATTCTTAATTGATTGTTTTCTTTCTGGTTTAATCTTGACCTCAACAGTCTCAGAAAGTTCAACTATTTCTTTCGGTTTTTCGGAAGTTTCTTTAACAATGAATACTTCTTCCGGTTGATCATCATTTTTTTGTGGTTTTTGTTCTTTCTTTTTAGGTCGTTTAAATACAACAGACGTTTCTTCAGGAGACAATTCATTTTCAACTGTTTTCTCTTTAAGCGACGGTTTTCTTTTGGGTTTTTGTGCTACTTCAATCTCTTCGGTTGGTTTTTGTTCTTCAATAACATCGATTTCTTCTTGTTCGATCGTTATTTCGTCAGCCGCTTGTTCATTCTTAATTGATTGTTTTCTTTCTGGTTTAATCTTGACCTCAACAGTCTCAGAAAGTTCAACTATTTCTTTCGGTTTTTCGGAAGTTTCTTTAACAATGAATACTTCTTCCGGTTGATCATCATTTTTTTGTGGTTTTTGTTCTTTCTTTTTAGGTCGTTTAAATACAACAGACGTTTCTTCTGGAGACAATTCCTTTTCAACTGTTTTCTCTTTAAGCGACGGTTTTCTTTTGGGTTTTTGTGCTACTTCAATCTCTTCGGTTGGTTTTTGTTCTTCAATAACATCGATTTCTTCTTGTTCGATCGTTATTTCGTCAGCCGCTTGTTCATTCTTAATTGATTGTTTTCTTTCTGGTTTAATCTTGACCTCAACAGTCTCAGAAAGTTCAACTATTTCTTTCGGTTTTTCGGAAGTTTCTTTAACAATGAATACTTCTTCCGGTTGATCATCATTTTTTTGTGGTTTTTGTTCTTTCTTTTTAGGTCGTTTAAATACAACAGACGTTTCTTCAGGAGACAATTCCTTTTCAACTGTTTCCTTTTTAAGCGACGTTTTCCTTTTGGGTTTTAGTTTTACTTCAATCTCTTCAGTTGGTTTTTGTTCTTCAATAACATCGATTTCTTCTTGTTCGATCGTTATTTCGTCAGCCGCTTGTTCATTCTTAATTGATTGCTTTCTTTCTGTTTTATTCTTGACCTCAACAGTCTCAGAAAGTTCTACTATTTCTTTCGGTTTTTCAGAAGTTTCTTTAACAGTGAACACTTCTTCCGGTTGATCATCTATTTTTTGTGGTTTTTCTTCTTTCTTTTTAGGTCGTTTAAATACAACAGACGTTTCTTCTGGAGACAATTCTTTTTCAACTGTTTGCTTCTTAGGCGACGGTTTTCTTTTAGGTTTTAGTTTTACTTCAATCTCCTCAGTTGGTTTTTGTTCTTCAATAACATCGATTTCTTCTTGTTCGATCGTTATTTCTTCAGCCGCTTGTTCATTCTTAATTGATTGCTTTCTTTCTGGTTTATTCTTGACCTCAACAGTCTCAGAAAGTTCTACTATTTCTTTCGGTTTTTCAGAAGTTTCTTTAACAGTGAACACTTCTTCCGGTTGATCATCTATTTTTTGTGGTTTTTCTTCTTTCTTTTTAGGTCGTTTAAATACAACAGACGTTTCTTCAGGAGACAATTCTTTTTCAACTGTTTGCTTCTTAGGCGACGGTTTTCTTTTAGGTTTTAGTTTTACTTCAATCTCCTCAGTTGGTTTTTGTTCTTCAATAACATCGATTTCTTCTTGTTCGATCGTTATTTCGTCAGCCGCTTGTTCATTCTTAATTGATTGCTTTCTTTCTGTTTTATTCTTGACCTCAACAGTCTCAGAAAGTTCTACTAATTCTTCCGGTTTTTTGGAAGTTTCTTTAAGAGGGATCACTTTTTTGGGCTGTTTTTCATCTTCTTTTTTTTCTTTTTGGTCTTCATGTATAGGTGTAGACTCAATTGATTTTGAGACAAATTCTTCTGGTTCTGAGATTAACTCGTCCAGAAATGATACTCGTCTTTTTGGTTTTATTTTAATTTCTGTTTCATTTTGTAAATTTGCATTTACTACATCAGTTGTTACATCTGGTTCTTGTGGTAATATTGTCAAACTTTTGTTCTCAGTTTGATTTACTTCAATTTGTTCAACTGATATTTCTTCTGATGGCCTATCCATTAATGATTTTCTATGCAATTTTACTTTCCCACTCATAGATATTTCTTCCTCTTCATATGATTGAGCTTTAATACAGAACTCCTGCTCAATAACCTCCTTATGTTTCGTTTGTTTCGGTATAAATGTAACGTTAATTATTTCATCTTCGTCTGTAATTGACTTTTTCTTTCTCGGTTTTAGTGTCATGAATGCATCTTTAATATCTATTGCCTTTGAAGGCTGTATTATAGTAGCTGGTTTATCATCATTAGTTGCTGGTTTTTCATTTTCGTCATCACCATGAGGTTTATCATCTGAAAAAGTTAAGTTTATAAATTATGTACGATGATCCATGGAGATAAATATGTTAATATTGTTAGGGTAAAAAAATAAACATAACATGCACGTATTCTGTAGTAAATTAGACGAAAATAATAGTAATCCTTGACTGTTAAACTTAATGTATCATATCAATATGCAATATTGAGTTATAAATAAAAAAATAATATTGTTCCAAATATATGTAGAATAATAAAACCAGCAATATATACCATGATTAAACTATAAATATTCATACAAAAATCGTTGATCATTAAAACCACACATCAATAACATGCAAAATTATTTATAGTATAAAATAACCAAAAAGAAAATAAATAAATAAATAAATAAATAAATAAATCGACGTCACTAAAATTTAAATGTAAAATTAAAAGGTCAAATAATGAATAAGAACTACACATATTTCATAAAATTACAATAGAAAATACTAATCAATAATTGCCTATTGATAAAAATAAAAAATGTAATAAATAATTCTCTAAAATATACAGATAATAAATGTACATCAAGATAACATCAAAACTCATCAATTTTCAAAACACATTTATAAATAAAATATTACCAAATTAAAACAGAGTATAAAAAATCAAAATGGAAATCGAACAATCATCTCAAAAATTAAAAATAATAATACGTGAGCATAAAACACAAATAAAAAGTGCTAGTTTTAAAATACTATAAGAAAAAGATATATGACAACATTGTGTAATAAATTGTAATAAAGCACGGACGACCACAGATAAAAAATGTGTTCAAAAAAGTGTACTGATAAATCCAATATGTAATACTATACCTGAAAACTGTTTGACTGAAATGTGCCCTGGATAAGATGAATGTATTATGTCGGGTGAAACAGAAACATTTGTATATGAGGTATCACCTTGTGAATATGTCGAAGGGAATTCCAGTTGAGGACTATCCAAGAGGGGTGGTATAGTTATAGAATTCTGCGAAATATCTTCATTCACTAATTCTTTCACTTTATTCACATCAATACCGATAGTTTCGGGATTAGCCTCGATCACTTCTACAGTTTCCTTTCCGTCTTTTACAGTTTTGATAGTTTTCTTTTTAATAACTTTCTTCTTTCCTCCCTCGATTACAGTTGTAGTTTTAATATCTACTGATGTAGCCTCGTCAGTCAGAGGGGAAGCTTCCTCGGGTTTTATGAATTCAATTTCTGGTATTGGTGTTGTTTCCTCATCGACTATTTCTGTAATCTCAGGTTTCGTTTCGATCACTTCTACAGTTTCCTTTCCGTCTTTTACAGTTTTGATAGTTTTCTTCTTAATAACTTTCTTCTTTCCTTCCTCGATTACAGTTGTAGTTTTAATATCTACTGATGTCGAATCGTCATTCACAGTGGATATATCCTCGGGTTTTACTAATTCATCATCGGGTAGTGGAGTTGATTCCTCATCGACAATTTCTGTAATCTCGGGTTTCAACTCGATCACTTCTACAGTTTCCTTTCCGTCTTTTACAGTTTTGATAGTTTTCTTTTTAGTCACTTTCTTCTTTCCTCCCTCAATTACAGTTGTAGTTTTAACATCTACTGATGTCGCCTCGTCAGTCACAGGGGACGCTTCCTCGGGTTTTATGAATTCAATTTCTGGAATTGGTGTTGTTTCCTCATCAACTATTTCTGTAATCTCAGGTTTCGTTTCGATCACTTCTACAGTTTCCTTTCCATCTTTTACAGTTTTGATAGTTTTCTTTTTAATAACTTTCTTCTTTCCTCCCTCGATTACAGTTGTAGTTTTAATATCTACTGATGTCGCCTCGTCAGTCACAGGGGACGCTTCCTCGGGTTTTATGAATTCAATTTCTGGAATTGGTGTTGTTTCCTCATCGACTATTTCTGTAATCTCAGGTTTCGTTTCGATCACTTCTACAGTTTCCTTTCCGTCTTTTACAGTTTTGATAGTTTTCTTTTTAGTCACCTTCTTCTTTCCTCCCTCGATTACAGTTGTAGTTTTAATATCTACTGATGTCGCCTCGTCAGTCACTGGGGACGCTTCCTCGGGTTTAATGAATTCAATTTCTGGAATTGGTGTTGTTTCCTCATCGACTATTTCTGTAATCTCGGGTTTCAACTCGATCACTTCTACAGTTTCCTTTCCGTCTTTTACAGTTTTGATAGTTTTCTTTTTAGTCACTTTCTTCTTTCCTCCCTCGATTACAGTTGTAGTTTTAATATCTACTGATGTCGCCTCGTCAGTCACAGGGGACGCTTCCTCGGGTTTTATGAATTCAATTTCTGGAATTGGTGTTGTTTCCTCATCGACTATTTCTGTAATCTCAGGTTTCGTTTCGATCACTTCTACAGTTTCCTTTCCGTCTTTTACAGTTTTGATAGTTTTCTTTTTACTAACTTTCTTCTTTCCTCCCTCGATTACAGTAGTAGTTTTAATATCTACTGATGTCGCCTCGTCAGTCACTGGGGATATATCCTCGGGTTTTACTAATTCATCATCGGGTAGTGGAGTTGTTTCCTCATAGACAATTTCTGTAATCTCGGGTTTCAACTCGATCACTTCTACAGTTTCCTTTCCGTCTTTTACAGTTTTGATAGTTTTCTTTTTAGTCACTTTCTTCTTTCCTCCCTCGATTACAGTTGTAGTTTTAATATCTACTGATGTCGCCTCGTCAGTCACTGGGGACGCTTCCTCGGGTTTTATGAATTCAATTTCTGGAATTGGTGTTGTTTCCTCATCGACTATTTCTGTAATCTCGGGTTTCAGCTCGATCACTTCTACAGTTTCCTTTCCGTCTTTTACAGTTTTGATAGTTTTCTTTTTACTAACTTTCTTCTTTCCTCCCTCGATTACAGTAGTAGTTTTAATATCTACTGATGTCGCCTCGTCAGTCACTGGGGATATATCCTCGGGTTTTACTAATTCATCATCGGGTAGTGGAGTTGTTTCCTCATCGACAATTTCTGTAATCTCGGGTTTCAACTCGATAACTTCTACAGTTTCCTTTCCGTCTTTTACAGTTTTGATAGTTTTCTTTTTAGTCACCTTCTTCTTTCCTCCCTCGATTACAGTTGTAGTTTTAATATCTACTGATGTCGCCTCGTCAGTCACTGGGGATATATCCTCAGGTTTTACTAATTCATCATCAGGTAGTGGAGTTGTTTCCTCATCGACAATTTCTGTAATCTCGGGTTTCAACTCGATCACTTCTACAGTTTCCTTTCCGTCTTTTACAGTTTTGATAGTTTTCTTTTTAGTCACCTTCTTCTTTCCTCCCTCGATTACAGTTGTAGTTTTAATATCTACTGATGTCGCCTCGTCAGTCACAGGGGACGCTTCCTCGGGTTTTATGAATTCAATTTCTGGAATTGGTGTTGTTTCCTCATCGACTATTTCTGTAATCTCAGGTTTCGTTTCGATCACTTCTACAGTTTCCTTTCCGTCTTTTACAGTTTTGATAGTTTTCTTTTTAGTCACCTTCTTCTTTCCTCCCTCGATTACAGTTGTAGTTTTAATATCTACTGATGTCGCCTCGTCAGTCACTGGGGACGCTTCCTCGGGTTTAATGAATTCAATTTCTGGAATTGGTGTTGTTTCCTCATCGACTATTTCTGTAATCTCGGGTTTCAACTCGATCACTTCTACAGTTTCCTTTCCGTCTTTTACAGTTTTGATAGTTTTCTTTTTAGTCACCTTCTTCTTTCCTCCCTCGATTACAGTTGTAGTTTTAATATCTACTGATGTCGCCTCGTCAGTCACAGGGGACGCTTCCTCGGGTTTTATGAATTCAATTTCTGGAATTGGTGTTGTTTCCTCATCGACTATTTCTGTAATCTCAGGTTTCGTTTCGATCACTTCTACAGTTTCCTTTCCGTCTTTTACAGTTTTGATAGTTTTCTTTTTACTAACTTTCTTCTTTCCTCCCTCGATTACAGTAGTAGTTTTAATATCTACTGATGTCGCCTCGTCAGTCACTGGGGATATATCCTCGGGTTTTACTAATTCATCATCGGGTAGTGGAGTTGTTTCCTCATAGACAATTTCTGTAATCTCGGGTTTCAACTCGATCACTTCTACAGTTTCCTTTCCGTCTTTTACAGTTTTGATAGTTTTCTTTTTAGTCACCTTCTTCTTTCCTCCCTCGATTACAGTTGTAGTTTTAATATCTACTGATGTCGCCTCGTCAGTCACTGGGGACGCTTCCTCGGGTTTTATGAATTCAATTTCTGGAATTGGTGTTGTTTCCTCATCGACTATTTCTGTAATCTCGGGTTTCAACTCGATCACTTCTACAGTTTCCTTTCCGTCTTTTACAGTTTTGATAGTTTTCTTTTTACTAACTTTCTTCTTTCCTCCCTCGATTACAGTAGTAGTTTTAATATCTACTGATGTCGCCTCGTCAGTCACTGGGGATATATCCTCGGGTTTTACTAATTCATCATCGGGTAGTGGAGTTGTTTCCTCATAGACAATTTCTGTAATCTCGGGTTTCAACTCGATCACTTCTACAGTTTCCTTTCCATCTTTTACAGTTTTGATAGTTTTCTTTTTAATAACTTTCTTCTTTCCTCCCTCGATTACAGTTGTAGTTTTAATATCTACTGATGTCGCCTCGTCAGTCACTGGGGATATATCCTCGGGTTTTACTAATTCATCATCGGGTAGTGGAATTGTTTCCTCATCGACAATTTCTGTAATCTCGGGTTTCAACTCGATAACTTCTACAGTTTCCTTTCCGTCTTTTACAGTTTTGATAGTTTGCTTTTTAGTCACCTTCTTCTTTCCTCCCTCGATTACAGTTGTAGTTTTAATATCTACTGATGTCGCCTCGTCAGTCACTGGGGACACTCCCTCGGGTTTTATGAATTCAATTTCTGGAATTGGTGTTGTTTCCTCATCGACTATTTCTGTAATCTCGGGTTTCAACTCAATCACTTCTACAGTTTCCTTTCCGTCTTTTACAGTTTTGATAGTTTTCTTTTTGGTCACCTTCTTCTTTCCTCCCTCGATTACAGTTGTAGTTTTAATATCTACTGATGTCGCCTCGACAGTCACTGGGGATATATCCTCGGGTTTTACTAATTCATCATCGGGTAGTGGAGTTGTTTCCTCATCGACAATTTCTGTAATCTCGGGTTTCAACTCGATAACTTCTACAGTTTCCTTTCCGTCTTTTACAGTTTTGATAGTTTTCTTTTTAGTCACCTTCTTCTTTCCTCCCTCGATTACAGTTGTCGTTTTAATATCTACTGATGTCGCCTCGTCAGTCACAGGGGATATATCCTCGGGTTTTACTAATTCATCATCGGGTAGTGGAGTTGTTTCCTCATCGACAATTTCTGTAATCTCGGGTTTCAACTCGATAACTTCTACAGTTTCCTTTCCGTCTTTTACAGTTTTGATAGTTTTCTTTTTAGTCACCTTCTTCTTTCCTCCCTCGATTACAGTTGTCGTTTTAATATCTACTGATGTCGCCTCGTCAGTCACTGGGGATGTATCCTCGGGTTTTACTAATTCATCATCGGGTAGTGGAGTTGTTTCCTCATCGACAATTTCTGTAATCTCGGGTTTCAACTCGATCACTTCTACAGTTTCCTTTCCGTCTTTTACAGTTTTGATAGTTTTCTTTTTAGTCACTTTCTTCTTTCCTCCCTCGATTACAGTTGTAGTTTTAATATCTACTGATGTCGCCTCGTCAGTCACTGGGGACGCTTCCTCGGGTTTTATGAATTCAATTTCTGGAATTGGTGTTGTTTCCTCATCGACTATTTCTGTAATCTCGGGTTTCAACTCGATCACTTCTACAGTTTCCTTTCCGTCTTTTACAGTTTTGATAGTTTTCTTTTTACTAACTTTCTTCTTTCCTCCCTCGATTACAGTAGTAGTTTTAATATCTACTGATGTCGCCTCGTCAGTCACTGGGGATATATCCTCGGGTTTTACTAATTCATCATCGGGTAGTGGAGTTGTTTCCTCATAGACAATTTCTGTAATCTCGGGTTTCAACTCGATCACTTCTACAGTTTCCTTTCCATCTTTTACAGTTTTGATAGTTTTCTTTTTAATAACTTTCTTCTTTCCTCCCTCGATTACAGTTGTAGTTTTAATATCTACTGATGTCGCCTCGTCAGTCACTGGGGATATATCCTCGGGTTTTACTAATTCATCATCGGGTAGTGGAATTGTTTCCTCATCGACAATTTCTGTAATCTCGGGTTTCAACTCGATAACTTCTACAGTTTCCTTTCCGTCTTTTACAGTTTTGATAGTTTGCTTTTTAGTCACCTTCTTCTTTCCTCCCTCGATTACAGTTGTAGTTTTAATATCTACTGATGTCGCCTCGTCAGTCACTGGGGACACTCCCTCGGGTTTTATGAATTCAATTTCTGGAATTGGTGTTGTTTCCTCATCGACTATTTCTGTAATCTCGGGTTTCAACTCAATCACTTCTACAGTTTCCTTTCCGTCTTTTACAGTTTTGATAGTTTTCTTTTTGGTCACCTTCTTCTTTCCTCCCTCGATTACAGTTGTAGTTTTAATATCTACTGATGTCGCCTCGACAGTCACTGGGGATATATCCTCGGGTTTTACTAATTCATCATCGGGTAGTGGAGTTGTTTCCTCATCGACAATTTCTGTAATCTCGGGTTTCAACTCGATAACTTCTACAGTTTCCTTTCCGTCTTTTACAGTTTTGATAGTTTTCTTTTTAGTCACCTTCTTCTTTCCTCCCTCGATTACAGTTGTCGTTTTAATATCTACTGATGTCGCCTCGTCAGTCACAGGGGATATATCCTCGGGTTTTACTAATTCATCATCGGGTAGTGGAGTTGTTTCCTCATCGACAATTTCTGTAATCTCGGGTTTCAACTCGATAACTTCTACAGTTTCCTTTCCGTCTTTTACAGTTTTGATAGTTTTCTTTTTAGTCACCTTCTTCTTTCCTCCCTCGATTACAGTTGTAGTTTTAATATCTACTGATGTCGCCTCGTCAGTCACAGGGGACGCTTCCTCGGGTTTTATGAATTCAATTTCTGGAATTGGTGTTGTTTCCTCATCGACTATTTCTGTAATCTCAGGTTTCGTTTCGATCACTTCTACAGTTTCCTTTCCGTCTTTTACAGTTTTGATAGTTTTCTTTTTAGTCACCTTCTTCTTTCCTCCCTCGATTACAGTAGTAGTTTTAATATCTACTGATGTCGCCTCGTCAGTCACTGGGGATATATCCTCGGGTTTTACTAATTCATCATCGGGTAGTGGAGTTGTTTCCTCATCGACAATTTCTGTAATCTCGGGTTTCAACTCGATAACTTCTACAGTTTCCTTTCCGTCTTTTACAGTTTTGATAGTTTTCTTTTTAGTCACCTTCTTCTTTCCTCCCTCGATTACAGTTGTCGTTTTAATATCTACTGATGTCGCCTCGTCAGTCACAGGGATATATCCTCGGGTTTTACTAATTCATCATCGGGTAGTGGAGTTGTTTCCTCATCGACAATTTCTGTAATCTCGGGTTTCAACTCGATAACTTCTACAGTTTCCTTTCCGTCTTTTACAGTTTTGATAGTTTTCTTTTTAGTCACCTTCTTCTTTCCTCCCTCGATTACAGTTGTCGTTTTAATATCTACTGATGTCGCCTCGTCAGTCACTGGGGATGTATCCTCGGGTTTTACTAATTCATCATCGGGTAGTGGAGTTGTTTCCTCATCGACAATTTCTGTAATCTCGGGTTTCAACTCGATCACTTCTACAGTTTCCTTTCCGTCTTTTACAGTTTTGATAGTTTTCTTTTTAGTCACTTTCTTCTTTCCTCCCTCGATTACAGTTGTAGTTTTAATATCTACTGATGTCGCCTCGTCAGTCACTGGGGACGCTTCCTCGGGTTTTATGAATTCAATTTCTGGAATTGGTGTTGTTTCCTCATCGACTATTTCTGTAATCTCGGGTTTCAACTCGATCACTTCTACAGTTTCCTTTCCGTCTTTTACAGTTTTGATAGTTTTCTTTTTACTAACTTTCTTCTTTCCTCCCTCGATTACAGTAGTAGTTTTAATATCTACTGATGTCGCCTCGTCAGTCACTGGGGATATATCCTCGGGTTTTACTAATTCATCATCGGGTAGTGGAGTTGTTTCCTCATAGACAATTTCTGTAATCTCGGGTTTCAACTCGATCACTTCTACAGTTTCCTTTCCATCTTTTACAGTTTTGATAGTTTTCTTTTTAATAACTTTCTTCTTTCCTCCCTCGATTACAGTTGTAGTTTTAATATCTACTGATGTCGCCTCGTCAGTCACTGGGGATATATCCTCGGGTTTTACTAATTCATCATCGGGTAGTGGAATTGTTTCCTCATCGACAATTTCTGTAATCTCGGGTTTCAACTCGATAACTTCTACAGTTTCCTTTCCGTCTTTTACAGTTTTGATAGTTTGCTTTTTAGTCACCTTCTTCTTTCCTCCCTCGATTACAGTTGTAGTTTTAATATCTACTGATGTCGCCTCGTCAGTCACTGGGGACACTCCCTCGGGTTTTATGAATTCAATTTCTGGAATTGGTGTTGTTTCCTCATCGACTATTTCTGTAATCTCGGGTTTCAACTCAATCACTTCTACAGTTTCCTTTCCGTCTTTTACAGTTTTGATAGTTTTCTTTTTGGTCACCTTCTTCTTTCCTCCCTCGATTACAGTTGTAGTTTTAATATCTACTGATGTCGCCTCGACAGTCACTGGGGATATATCCTCGGGTTTTACTAATTCATCATCGGGTAGTGGAGTTGTTTCCTCATCGACAATTTCTGTAATCTCGGGTTTCAACTCGATAACTTCTACAGTTTCCTTTCCGTCTTTTACAGTTTTGATAGTTTTCTTTTTAGTCACCTTCTTCTTTCCTCCCTCGATTACAGTTGTCGTTTTAATATCTACTGATGTCGCCTCGTCAGTCACAGGGGATATATCCTCGGGTTTTACTAATTCATCATCGGGTAGTGGAGTTGTTTCCTCATCGACAATTTCTGTAATCTCGGGTTTCAACTCGATAACTTCTACAGTTTCCTTTCCGTCTTTTACAGTTTTGATAGTTTTCTTTTTAGTCACCTTCTTCTTTCCTCCCTCGATTACAGTTGTAGTTTTAATATCTACTGATGTCGCCTCGTCAGTCACAGGGGACGCTTCCTCGGGTTTTATGAATTCAATTTCTGGAATTGGTGTTGTTTCCTCATCGACTATTTCTGTAATCTCAGGTTTCGTTTCGATCACTTCTACAGTTTCCTTTCCGTCTTTTACAGTTTTGATAGTTTTCTTTTTAGTCACCTTCTTCTTTCCTCCCTCGATTACAGTAGTAGTTTTAATATCTACTGATGTCGCCTCGTCAGTCACTGGGGATATATCCTCGGGTTTTACTAATTCATCATCGGGTAGTGGAGTTGTTTCCTCATAGACAATTTCTGTAATCTCGGGTTTCAACTCGATCACTTCTACAGTTTCCTTTCCGTCTTTTACAGTTTTGATAGTTTTCTTTTTAGTCACCTTCTTCTTTCCTCCCTCGATTACAGTTGTAGTTTTAATATCTACTGATGTCGCCTCGTCAGTCACTGGGGACGCTTCCTCGGGTTTTATGAATTCAATTTCTGGAATTGGTGTTGTTTCCTCATCGACTATTTCTGTAATCTCGGGTTTCAGCTCGATCACTTCTACAGTTTCCTTTCCGTCTTTTACAGTTTTGATAGTTTTCTTTTTACTAACTTTCTTCTTTCCTCCCTCGATTACAGTAGTAGTTTTAATATCTACTGATGTCGCCTCGTCAGTCACTGGGGATATATCCTCGGGTTTTACTAATTCATCATCGGGTAGTGGAGTTGTTTCCTCATCGACAATTTCTGTAATCTCGGGTTTCAACTCGATAACTTCTACAGTTTCCTTTCCGTCTTTTACAGTTTTGATAGTTTTCTTTTTAGTCACCTTCTTCTTTCCTCCCTCGATTACAGTTGTAGTTTTAATATCTATGTCGCCTCGTCAGTCATGGGATATATTAGGTTTTACTATTTCATCATCAGGTAGTGGAGTTGTTTCTCATCGACAATTTCTGTAATCTCGGTTTCAACTCGATCACTTCTACAGTTTCCTTCTCTTTTACAGTTTTGATAGTTTTCTTTTTAGTCCTCTTTCTTTCCTCCCTCGATTACAGTTGTAGTTTTAATATCTACTGATGTCGCCTCGTCAGTCACAGGGGACGCTTCCTCGGGTTTTATGAATTCAATTTCTGGAATTGTGTTGTTTCCTCATCGACTATTTCTGTAATCTCAGGTTTCGTTTCGATCACTTTTCCTTTCGTCTTTTACAGTTTTGATAGTTTTCTTTTTAGTCACCTTCTTCTTTCCTCCCTCGATTACAGTTGTAGTTTTAATATCTACTGATGTCGCCTCAGTCACTGGGGACGCTTCCTCGGGTTTAATGAATTCAATTTCTGGAATTGGTGTTGTTTCCTCATCGACTATTTTGTAATCTCGGGTTTCAACACTTCTACAGTTTCCTTCCGTCTTTTACAGTTTTGATAGTTTTCTTTTTAGTCACCTTTCTTTTCCTCCCTCGATTACAGTTGTAGTTTTAATACTACTGATGTCGCCTCGTCAGTCACAGGGGACGCTTCCTCGGGTTTTATGAATTCAATTTCTGGAATTGGTGTTGTTTCCTCATCGACTATTTCTGTAATCTCAGGTTTCGTTTCGATCACTTCTACAGTTTCCTTTCCGTCTTTTACAGTTTTGATAGTTTTCTTTTTACTAACTTTCTTCTTTCCTCCCTCGATTACAGTAGTAGTTTTAATATCTACTGATGTCGCCTCGTCAGTCACTGGGGAATATCCTCGGGTTTTACTAATTCATCATCGGTAGTGGAGTTGTTTCCTCATAGACAATTTCTGTAATCTCGGGTTTCAACTCGATCACTTCTACAGTTTCCTTTCCATCTTTTACAGTTTTGATAGTTTTCTTTTTAATAACTTTCTTCTTTCCTCCCTCGATTACAGTTGTAGTTTTAATATCTACTGATGTCGCCTCGTCAGTCACTGGGGATATATCCTCGGGTTTTACTAATTCATCATCGGGTAGTGGATTGTTTCCTCATCGACAATTTCTGTAATCTCGGGTTTCAACTCGATAACTTCTACAGTTTCCTTTCCGTCTTTTACAGTTTTGATAGTTTGCTTTTTAGTCACTTTCTTCTTTCCTCCCTCGATTACAGTTGTAGTTTTAATATCTACTGATGTCGCCTCGTCAGTCACTGGGGACGCTTCCCTCGGGTTTTATGAATTCAATTTCTGGAATTGGTGTTGTTTCCTCATCGACTATTTCTGTAATCTCGGGTTTCTCAATCACTTCTACAGTTTCCTTTCCGTCTTTTACAGTTTTGATAGTTTTCTTTTGGTCACCTTCTTCTTTCCTCCCTCGATTACAGTTGTAGTTTTAATATCTACTGATGTCGCCTCGACAGTCACTGGGGATATATCCTCGGGTTTTACTAATTCAAGTTCGGGTAGTGGAGTTGTTTCCTCATCGACAATTTCTGTAATCTCGGTTTCAACTCGATAACTTCTACAGTTTCCTTTCCGTCTTTTACAGTTTTGATAGTTTTCTTTTTAGTCACCTTCTTCTTTCCTCCCTCGATTACAGTTGTCGTTTTAATATCTACTGATGTCGCCTCGTCAGTCACAGGGGATATCCTCGGGTTTTACTAATTCAATCGGGTAGTGGAGTTGTTTCCTCATCGACAATTTCTGTAATCTCGGTTTCAACTCGATAACTTCTACAGTTTCCTTTCCGTCTTTTACAGTTTTGATAGTTTTCTTTTTAGTCACCTTCTTCTTTCCTCCCTCGATTACAGTTGTCGTTTTAATATCTACTGATGTCGCCTCGTCAGTCACTGGGGATGTATCCTCGGGTTTTACTAATTCATCATCGGGTAGTGGAGTTGTTTCCTCATCGACAATTTCTGTAATCTCGGGTTTCAACTCGATCACTTCTACAGTTTCCTTTCCGTCTTTTACAGTTTTGATAGTTTTCTTTTTAGTCACTTTCTTCTTTCCTCCCTCGATTACAGTTGTAGTTTTAATATCTACTGATGTCGCCTCGTCAGTCACTGGGGACGCTTCCTCGGGTTTTATGAATTCAATTTCTGGAATTGGTGTTGTTTCCTCATCGACTATTTCTGTAATCTCGGGTTTCAACTCGATCACTTCTACAGTTTCCTTTCCGTCTTTTACAGTTTTGATAGTTTTCTTTTTACTAACTTTCTTCTTTCCTCCCTCGATTACAGTAGTAGTTTTAATATCTACTGATGTCGCCTCGTCAGTCACTGGGGATATCCTCGGGTTTTACTAATTCAATATCGGAGTGGAGTTGTTTCCTCATAGACAATTTCTGTAATCTCGGGTTTCAACTCGATCACTTCTACAGTTTCCTTTCCATCTTTTACAGTTTTGATAGTTTTCTTTTTATAACTTTCTTCTTTCCTCCCTCGATTACAGTTGTAGTTTTAATATCTACTGATGTCGCCTCGTCAGTCACTGGGGATATTTCCTCGGGTTTTACTAATTCATCATCGGTAGTGGAATTGTTTCCTCATCGACAATTTCTGTAATCTCGGGTTTCAACTCGATAACTTCTACAGTTTCCTTTCCGTCTTTTACAGTTTTGATAGTTTGCTTTTTAGTCACCTTCTTCTTTCCTCCCTCGATTACAGTTGTAGTTTTAATATCTACTGATGTCGCCTCGTCAGTCACTGGGGACACTCCCTCGGGTTTTATGAATTCAATTTCTGGAATTGGTGTTGTTTCCTCATCGACTATTTCTGTAATCTCGGGTTTCAACTCAATCACTTCTACAGTTTCCTTTCCGTCTTTTACAGTTTTGATAGTTTTCTTTTGGTCACCTTCTTCTTTCCTCCCTCGATTACAGTTGTAGTTTTAATATCTACTGATGTCGCCTCGACAGTCACTGGGGATATCCTCGGGTTTTACTAATTCATCATCGGGTAGTGGAGTTGTTTCCTCATCGACAATTTCTGTAATCTCGGGTTTCAACTCGATAACTTCTACAGTTTCCTTTCCGTCTTTTACAGTTTTGATAGTTTTCTTTTTAGTCACCTTCTTCTTTCCTCCCTCGATTACAGTTGTCGTTTTAATATCTACTGATGTCGCCTCGTCAGTCACAGGGGATATCCTCGGGTTTTACTAATTCATCATCGGGTAGTGGAGTTGTTTCCTCATCGACAATTTCTGTAATCTCGGTTTCACTCGATAACTTCTACAGTTTCCTTTCCGTCTTTTACAGTTTTGATAGTTTTCTTTTTAGTCACCTTCTTCTTTCCTCCCTCGATTACAGTTGTCGTTTTAATATCTACTGATGTCGCCTCGTCAGTCACTGGGGATGTTTCCTCGGGTTTTACGAATTCATCATCGGGTAGTGGAGTTGTTTCCTCATCGACAATTTCTGTAATCTCGGGTTTCAACTCGATCACTTCTACAGTTTCCTTTCCGTCTTTTACAGTTTTGATAGTTTTCTTTTTAGTCACTTTCTTCTTTCCTCCCTCGATTACAGTTGTAGTTTTAATATCTACTGATGTCGCCTCGTCAGTCACTGGGGACACTTCCTCGGGTTTTATGAATTCAATTTCTGGAATTGGTGTTGTTTCCTCATCGACTATTTCTGTAATCTCAGGTTTCGTTTCGATCACTTCTACAGTTTCCTTTCCGTCTTTTACAGTTTTGATAGTTTTCTTTTTAGTCACCTTCTTCTTTCCTCCCTCGATTACAGTTGTAGTTTTAATATCTACTGATGTCGCCTCGTCAGTCACTGGGGATATATTCTCGGGTTTTACTAATTCATCTGGTAGTGGAGTTGTTTCCTCATCGACAATTTCTGTAATCTCGGGTTTCAACTCGATAACTTCTACAGTTTCCTTTCCGTCTTTTACAGTTTTGATAGTTTTCTTTTTAGTCACCTTCTTCTTTCCTCCCTCGATTACAGTTGTCGTTTTAATATCTACTGATGTCGCCTCGTCAGTCACAGGGGAATATCCTCGGTTTTACTAATTCATCATCGGGTAGTGGAGTTGTTTCCTCATCGACAATTTCTGTAATCTCGGGTTTCAACTCAATCACTTCTACAGTTTCCTTTCCGTCTTTTACAGTTTTGATAGTTTTCTTTTTAGTCACCTTCTTCTTTCCTCCCTCGATTACAGTTGTAGTTTTAATATCTACTGATGTCGCCTCGTCAGTCACTGGGGACGCTTCCTCGGGTTTTATGAATTCAATTTCTGGAATTGGTGTTGTTTCCTCATCGACTATTTCTGTAATCTCGGGTTTCAACTCGATCACTTCTACAGTTTCCTTTCCGTCTTTTACAGTTTTGATAGTTTTCTTTTTAGTCACTTTCTTCTTTCCTCCCTCGATTACAGTTGTAGTTTTAATATCTACAGATGTCGCCTCGTCAGTCACAGGGGACGCTTCCTCGGGTTTTATGAATTCAATTTCTGGAATTGGTGTTGTTTCCTCATCGACTATTTCTGTAATCTCAGGTTTCGTTTCGATCACTTCTACAGTTTCCTTTCCGTCTTTTACAGTTTTGATAGTTTTCTTTTTAATAACTTTCTTCTTTCCTCCCTCGATTACAGTTGTAGTTTTAATATCTACTGATGTCGCCTCGTCAGTCACTGGGGATGTATCCTCGGGTTTTATGAATTCAATATCGGGAATTGGAGTTGTTTCCTCATCGACAATTTCTGTAATCTCGGGTTTCAACTCGATCACTTCTACAGTTTCCTTTCCGTCTTTTACAGTTTTGATAGTTTTCTTTTTAGTCACTTTCTTCTTTCCTCCCTCGATTACAGTTGTAGTTTTAATATCTATTGATGTCGCCTCGTCAGTCACAGGGGACGCTTCCTCGGGTTTATGAATTCATCATCGGAATTGGTGTCGTTTCCTCATCGACTATTTCTGTAATCTCAGGTTTCGTTTCGATCACTTCTACAGTTTCCTTTCCGTCTTTTACAGTTTTGATAGTTTTCTTTTTAGTCACCTTCTTCTTTCCTCCCTCGATTACAGTTGTAGTTTTAATATCTACTGATGTCGCCTCGTCAGTCACTGGGGACACTTCCTCGGGTTTTATGAATTCAATTTCTGGAATTGGTGTTGTTTCCTCATCGACTATTTCTGTAATCTCGGGTTTCAACTCAATCACTTCTACAGTTTCCTTTCCGTCTTTTACAGTTTTGATAGTTTTCTTTTTAGTCACCTTCTTCTTTCCTCCCTCGATTACAGTTGTAGTTTTAATATCTACTGATGTCGCCTCGTCAGTCACTGGGGACGCTTCCTCGGGTTTTATGAATTCAATTTCTGGAATTGGTGTTGTTTCCTCATCGACTATTTCCGTAATCTCAGGTTTCGTTTCGATCACTTCTACAGTTTCCTTTCCGTCTTTTACAGTTTTGATAGTTTTCTTTTTAGTCACCTTCTTCTTTCCTCCCTCGATTACAGTTGTAGTTTTTAATATCTACTGATGTCGCCTCGTCAGTCACTGGGGACTTCCTCGGGTTTTATGAATTCAATTTCGGGTAGTGGTTGTTTCCTCATCGACTATTTCCGTAATCTCAGGTTTCGTTTCGATCACTTCTACAGTTTCCTTTCCGTCTTTTACAGTTTTGATAGTTTTCTTTTTAGTCACCTTCTTCTTTCCTCCCTCGATTACAGTTGTAGTTTTAATATCTACTGATGTCGCCTCGTCAGTCACTGGGGATATATTCTCGGGTTTTACTAATTCATCATCGGGTAGTGGAGTTGTTTCCTCATCGACAATTTCTGTAATCTCGGGTTTCAACTCGATAACTTCTACAGTTTCCTTTCCGTCTTTTACAGTTTTGATAGTTTTCTTTTTAGTCACCTTCTTCTTTCCTCCCTCGATTACAGTTGTCGTTTTAATATCTACTGATGTCGCCTCGTCAGTCACAGGGGATATATCCTCGGGTTTTACTAATTCATCATTCGGGTATTGGAGTTGTTTCCTCATCGACAATTTCTGTAATCTCGGTTTCAATCAATCACTTCTACAGTTTCCTTTCCGTCTTTTACAGTTTTGATAGTTTTCTTTTTAGTCACCTTCTTCTTTCCTCCCTCGATTACAGTTGTAGTTTTAATATCTACTGATGTCGCCTCGTCAGTCACTGGGGACGCTTCCTCGGGTTTTATGAATTCAATTTCTGGAATTGGTGTTGTTTCCTCATCGACTATTTCTGTAATCTCGGGTTTCAACTCGATCACTTCTACAGTTTCCTTTCCGTCTTTTACAGTTTTGATAGTTTTCTTTTTAGTCACTTTCTTCTTTCCTCCCTCGATTACAGTTGTAGTTTTAATATCTACTGATGTCGCCTCGTCAGTCACAGGGGACGCTTCCTCGGGTTTTATGAATTCAATTTCTGGAATTGGTGTTGTTTCCTCATCGACTATTTCTGTAATCTCAGGTTTCGTTTCGATCACTTCTACAGTTTCCTTTCCGTCTTTTACAGTTTTGATAGTTTTCTTTTTAATAACTTTCTTCTTTCCTCCCTCGATTACAGTTGTAGTTTTAATATCTACTGATGTCGCCTCGTCAGTCACTGGGGATGTATCCTCGGGTTTTACTAATTCATCATCGGGTAGTGGAGTTGTTTCCTCATCGACAATTTCTGTAATCTCGGGTTTCAACTCGATCACTTCTACAGTTTCCTTTCCGTCTTTTACAGTTTTGATAGTTTTCTTTTTAGTCACTTTCTTCTTTCCTCCCTCGATTACAGTTGTAGTTTTAATATCTATTGATGTCGCCTCGTCAGTCACAGGGGACGCTTCCTCGGGGTTTATGAATTCAATTTCCGGAATTGGTGTCGTTTCCTCATCGACTATTTCTGTAATCTCAGGTTTCGTTTCGATCACTTCTACAGTTTCCTTTCCGTCTTTTACAGTTTTGATAGTTTTCTTTTTAGTCACCTTCTTCTTTCCTCCCTCGATTACAGTTGTAGTTTTTATATCTACTGATGTCGCCTCGTCAGTCACTGGGGACACTTCCTCGGGTTTTATGAATTCAATTTCTGGAATTGGTGTTGTTTCCTCATCGACTATTTCTGTAATCTCGGGTTTCAACTCAATCACTTCTACAGTTTCCTTTCCGTCTTTTACAGTTTTGATAGTTTTCTTTTTAGTCACCTTCTTCTTTCCTCCCTCGATTACAGTTGTAGTTTTAATATCTACTGATGTCGCCTCGTCAGTCACTGGGGACGCTTCCTCGGGTTTTATGAATTCAATTTCTGGTAGTGGAGTTGTTTCCTCATCGACTATTTCTGTAATCTCGGGTTTCAACTCGATCACTTCTACAGTTTCCTTTCCGTCTTTTACAGTTTTGATAGTTTTCATTTTAGTCACTTTCTTCTTTCCTCCCTCGATTACAGTTGTAGTTTTAATATCTACTGATGTCGCCTCGTCAGTCACAGGGGACGCTTCCTCGGGTTTTATGAATTCAATTTCTGGAATTGGTGTTGTTTCCTCATCGACTATTTCTGTAATCTCAGGTTTCGTTTCGATCACTTCTACAGTTTCCTTTCCGTCTTTTACAGTTTTAATAGTTTTCTTTTTAATAACTTTCTTCTTTCCTCCCTCGATTACAGTTGTAGTTTTAATATCTACTGATGTCGCCTCGTCAGTCACTGGTGATATATCCTCGGGTTTTACTAATTCATCATCGGGTAGTGGAGTTGTTTCCTCATCGACAATTTCTGTAATCTCGGGTTTCAACTCAATCAATTCTACAGTTTCCTTTCCGTCTTTTACAGTTTTGATAGTTTTCTTTTTAGTCACTTTCTTCTTTCCTCCCTCGATTACAGTTGTAGTTTTAATATCTACTGATGTCGCCTCGTCAGTCACAGGGGACGCTTCCTCGGGTTTTATGAATTCAATTTCTGGAATTGGTGTTGTTTCCTCATCGACAATTTCTGTAATCTCGGGTTTCAACTCGATCACTTCTACAGTTTCCTTTCCGTCTTTTACAGTTTTGATAGTTTTCTTTTTAGTCACCTTCTTCTTTCCTCCCTCGATTACAGTTGTCGTTTTAATATCTACTGATGTCGCCTCGTCAGTCACAGGGACTATATCCTCGGGTTTTACTAATTCATATCGGTAGTGGAGTTGTTTCCTCATCGACTATTTCTGTAATCTCAGGTTTCAACTCGATCACTTCTACAGTTTCCTTTCCGTCTTTTACAGTTTTGATAGTTTTCTTTTTAGTCACCTTCTTCTTTCCTCCCTCGATTACAGTTGTAGTTTTAATATCTACTGATGTCGCCTCGTCAGTCACTGGGGACGCTTCCTCGGGTTTTATGAATTCAATTTCTGGAATTGGTGTTGTTTCCTCATCGACTATTTCTGTAATCTCGGGTTTCATTCGATCACTTCTACAGTTTCCTTTCCGTCTTTTACAGTTTTGATAGTTTTCTTTTTAGTCACTTTCTTCTTTCCTCCCTCGATTACAGTTGTAGTTTTAATATCTACAGATGTCACCTCGTCAGTCACAGGGGACGCTTCCTCGGGTTTTACTGAATTCATTTCTGGAATTGGTGTTGTTTCCTCATCGACTATTTCTGTAATCTCGGTTTCGTCTTCTATCACTTCTACAGTTTCCTTTCCGTCTTTTACAGTTTTGATAGTTTTCTTTTTAATCACTTTCTTCTTTCCTCCCTCGATTACAGTTGTAGTTTTAATATCTACTGATGTCGCCTCGTCAGTCACTGGGGATGTATCCTCGGGTTTTACTAATTCAATTTCGGAATTGGAGTTGTTTCCTCATCGACATTTCTGTAATCTCAGGTTTCAACTTTCGATCACTTCTACAGTTTCCTTTCCGTCTTTTACAGTTTTGATAGTTTTCTTTTTAGTCACTTTCTTCTTTCCTCCCTCGATTACAGTTGTAGTTTTAATATCTACTTGATGTCGCCTCGTCAGTCACTGGGGACGCTTCCTCGGGTTTTATGAATTCAATTTCGGTAGTGGTGTTGTTTCCTCATCGACTATTTCTGTAATCTCGGGTTTCAACTCGATCACTTCTACAGTTTCCTTTCCGTCTTTTACAGTTTTGATAGTTTTCTTTTTAGTCACTTCTTCTTTCCTCCCTCGATTACAGTTGTAGTTTTAATATCTACTGATGTCGCCTCGTCAGTCACAGGAGACCTTCCTCGGGTTTTACTAATTCAATTTCTGGAATTGGTGTTGTTTCCTCATCGACTATTTCTGTAATCTCGGTTTCGTTTCGATCACTTCTACAGTTTCCTTTCCGTCTTTTACAGTTTTGATAGTTTTCTTTTTAATCAACTTTCTTCTTTCCTCCCTCGATTACAGTTGTAGTTTTAATATCTACTGATGTCGCCTCGTCAGTCACTGGGATCTTCCTCGGGTTTTACTAATTCATCATCTGGTAGTGGAGTTGTTTCCTCATCGACAATTTCTGTAATCTCGGTTTCAACTCAATCAATTCTACAGTTTCCTTTCCGTCTTTTACAGTTTTGATAGTTTTCTTTTTAGTCACTTTCTTCTTTCCTCCCTCGATTACAGTTGTAGTTTTAATATCTACTGATGTCGCCTCGTCAGTCACAGGGGACGCTTCCTCGGGTTTTATGAATTCAATTTCTGGAATTGGTGTTGTTTCCTCATCGACAATTTCTGTAATCTCGGGTTTCAACTCGATCACTTCTACAGTTTCCTTTCCGTCTTTTACAGTTTTGATAGTTTTCTTTTTAGTCACCTTCTTCTTTCCTCCCTCGATTACAGTTGTAGTTTTAATATCTACTGATGTCGCCTCGTCAGTCACTGGGGACGCTTCCTCGGGTTTTATGAATTCAATTTCTGGAATTGGTGTTGTTTCCTCATCGACTATTTCTGTAATCTCGGTTTCAACTTCGATCACTTCTACAGTTTCCTTTCCGTCTTTTACAGTTTTGATAGTTTTCTTTTTAGTCACTTTCTTCTTTCCTCCCTCGATTACAGTTGTAGTTTTAATATCTACAGATGTCGCCTCGTCAGTCACAGGGGACGCTTCCTCGGGTTTTATGAATTCAATTTCTGGAATTGGTGTTGTTTCCTCATCGACTATTTCTGTAATCTCGGTTTCGTCTTCGATCACTTCTACAGTTTCCTTTCCGTCTTTTACAGTTTTGATAGTTTTCTTTTTAATAACTTTCTTCTTTCCTCCCTCGATTACAGTTGTAGTTTTAATATCTACTGATGTCGCCTCGTCAGTCACTGGGGATATATCCTCGGGTTTTACTAATTCAATCGGGTAGTGGAGTTGTTTCCTCATCGACAATTTCTGTAATCTCGGTTTCAATCGATAACTTCTACAGTTTCCTTTCCGTCTTTTACAGTTTTGATAGTTTTCTTTTTATCAACTTCTTCTTTCCTCCCTCGATTACAGTTGTCGTTTTAATATCTACTGATGTCGCCTCGTCAGTCACAGGGGATATATCCTCGGGTTTTACTAATTCATCATCGGGTAGTGGAGTTGTTTCCTCATCGACAATTTCTGTAATCTCGGGTTTCAACTCGATCACTTCTACAGTTTCCTTTCCGTCTTTTACAGTTTTGATAGTTTTCTTTTTAGTCACCTTCTTCTTTCCTCCCTCGATTACAGTTGTAGTTTTAATATCTACTGATGTCGCCTCGTCAGTCACAGGGACGCTTCCTCGGGTTTTATGAATTCAATTTCTGGAATTGGTGTTGTTTCCTCATCGACTATTTCTGTAATCTCGGGTTTCAACTCGATCACTTCTACAGTTTCCTTTCCGTCTTTTACAGTTTTGATAGTTTTCTTTTTAGTCACTTTCTTCTTTCCTCCCTCGATTACAGTTGTAGTTTTAATATCTACTGATGTCGCCTCGTCAGTCACAGGGGACGCTTCCTCGGGTTTTATGAATTCAATTTCTGGAATTGGTGTTGTTTCCTCATCGACTATTTCTGTAATCTCAGGTTTCGTTTCGATCACTTCTACAGTTTCCTTTCCGTCTTTTACAGTTTTGATAGTTTTCTTTTTAATAACTTTCTTCTTTCCTCCCTCGATTACAGTTGTAGTTTTAATATCTACTGATGTCGCCTCGTCAGTCACTGGGGATATATCCTCGGGTTTTACTAATTCATCATCGGGTAGTGGAGTTGTTTCCTCATCGACTATTTCTGTAATCTCAGGTTTCGTTTCGATCACTTCTACAGTTTCCTTTCCGTCTTTTACAGTTTTGATAGTTTTCTTTTTAGTCACTTTCTTCTTTCCTCCCTCGATTACAGTTGTAGTTTTAATATCTACTGATGTCGCCTCGTCAGTCACAGGGGACGCTTCCTCGGGTTTTATGAATTCAATTTCTGGAATTGGTGTTGTTTCCTCATCGACTATTTCTGTAATCTCGGGTTTCAACTCGATCACTTCTACAGTTTCCTTTCCGTCTTTTACAGTTTTGATAGTTTTCTTTTTAGTCACCTTCTTCTTTCCTCCCTCGATTACAGTTGTAGTTTTAATATCTACTGATGTCGCCTTGTCAGTCACAGGGGACGCTTCCTCGGGTTTTACTAATTCAATTTCCGGAATTTGTGTTGTTTCCTCATCGACTATTTCTGTAATCTCGGGTTTAACTCGATCACTTCTACAGTTTCCTTCCGTCTTTTACAGTTTTGATAGTTTCTTTTTAGTCACTTCTTCTTTCCTCCCTCGATTACAGTTGTAGTTTTAATATCTATTGATGTCGCCTCGTCAGTCACTGGGGACGCTTCCTCGGGTTTTATGAATTCAATTTCTGGAATTGGTGTTGTTTCCTCATCGACTATTTCTGTAATCTCAGGTTTCGTTTCGATCACTTCTACAGTTTCCTTTCCGTCTTTTACAGTTTTGATAGTTTTCTTTTTAGTCACCTTCTTCTTTCCTCCCTCGATTACAGTTGTAGTTTTAATATCTACTGATGTCGCCTCGTCAGTCACTGGGGATATATCCTCGGGTTTTACTAATTCATCATCGGGTAGTGGAGTTGTTTCCTCATCGACAATTTCTGTAATCTCGGGTTTCAACTCAATCACTTCTACAGTTTCCTTTCCGTCTTTTACAGTTTTGATAGTTTTCTTTTTAGTCACCTTCTTCTTTCCTCCCTCGATTACAGTTGTAGTTTTAATATCTACTGATGTCGCTTCGTCAGTCACTGGGGACGCTTCCTCGGGTTTTATGAATTTAATTTCTGGAATTGGTGTTGTTTTCTCATCGACTATTTCTGTAATCTCAGGTTTCGTTTCGATCACTTCTACAGTTTCCTTTCCGTCTTTTACAGTTTTGATAGTTTTCTTTTTAGTCACTTTCTTTTTTCCTCCCTCGATTACAGTTGTAGTTTTTATATCTACTGATGTCGCCTCGTCAGTCACTGGGGATATATCCTCGGGTTTTACTAATTCATCATCGGGTAGTGGAGTTGTTTCCTCATCGACAATTTCTGTAATCTCGGGTTTCAACTCGATAACTTTTATTGTTTCTTTTCCTTCTTTTTCGCTTATGATTGGTTTTTTTTTAATTAACTTGTTCTCTCCTTCCTCGATTATTATGTTTATAGTTTCCTCATTCTTTGTTTTAGTTTCTTTTTTTCTCTTATTTTGCTTTGTGTGTATTTGTGTTTCTGCTGTTGTAATCTGTACATCTTGTTGTGCTGGCAATATGTCATCTGTAATTTGTTTAAAATTGTGTTTATGTTTTGTGTGTGAAATGATTAATGAAATAATATTAATTGTAATGTATTTTTATTAGTTTTTCCTTAGTAAAATTTTTGTATTTTTTGATCGATTTTATCTGTCGTTTATTTTTTGTGTTTTTTTGTTCAATGAAATGTATTTTTTTATTTATTGTAGAATGTAATTTTCATTTGTGTTTGTTCTTTTTTATTTTATTGTTTTCTTTGCATTTCCGAATGGATTCAAATGTACATTATTGTTTTTGTTTTTTGTTTTTTGTTTTATGGTTTTTATTTTAAGGTTATTGTGTTATGTTAGCTACATTTTATTAATAATTTTTTCAATCTAATCATTCAATTTTTTTTTTGGTTTGCTACCACCTAAAGTGGGGCATTGAGTGTTATTATTGCCATGCTAGTTAATTATACAATTTATTTTGTTATACTAATTATTTGTTTAAAATAAATTATAAGACATAGTTTTACTACGTATATAATGTGTTAGCTCATCCTATCAGCTATTGTGATTGCTTTAATTATTATTTACTTTTGAATAAAACAATCACTTTTATTTTACCTGTGCTCATTGTAGTGTTAGTGATTGATGCTCTATACTCGATTATTGATTCTTGTTTCATTTCTACAGCAGTTTCTAATGCGATATCTTCGTTCACCTTTATACTTTCATTTTTTATTTGTTCTCCAATTGAGGCTTTATGTCTTAATGCATTTTTTCCGTTTATTTTTGTGGGTTTTGTTTCGGGAACTATTTCAATAGACTCTATTGGTAATAATTCCAAAAATGTCTGAGTTATTTTTTGTTGAATAGGACGTTTTTCGTTTATTGTTGATTCAGACTCATTGGATACAAACTCTTCAACTGTTAAGTATTTGAACTCGTTCAAATTTACTTTAGCAGTTTTACTTTCAATTGTTTTCGTTAACTTAAGTTCGTCAACGTCGTTCAATAGTTGAGCTTCTGTTATCACCAATGGTTGTAATTCTTCAGTAGTTATTGTTGCAATTGAAGTTTTCGTTGTATTGTTTTCACATAGATCAATAGGTTGTGTTTCAGGAATAACTTCATTAGTTTCATATGGTATTAGTTCCAATAACGTTGGAGTTATATTATACTGTGTAGGTATGTTTTCGTTCATTACTGATTCGGCTTCATTTGTCAATGACTCTTCGATTGTTAAATGTTTGAGTTCGTCCAATTTCATTTTTGATGCCTTTCCTTCGACTATTACTGGTAATTTTAGTTCATCGACGCTAGACATAAGTTGAGCTTCTGTTGTCACTAGAGGTTGTAATTCATCTGTAGATATTGCTGCCATCAAAGATTTGATTATTAGTGTATCCTTTAATTCAGTTGGTTGTGTTTCTGGAATTATTTCATTGGATTCAAGTGGTATTAATTCTAAAATGGTTGGTGTTATATTGTATTGTGTTTGTTTATTTTCATTTATTATCGATTCGGTCTCATTAATCACTGACTCTTCAACTATCAAGTGTTTGAGTTCGTCTAATTTTACAATGGAAGCATTACCTTTGACTGTTTCCGGTAATTTAAGTTCATTGACATTTGTTAAAGTTCGAGCTTCTGTTGTCACTAGGGGTTGTAGTTCATCAGAAGATATTGTTGCAAACAATGGTTGGCTTTTTTTTATATTTTTCAATTCAGTCGGTTGTGTTTCTGGAGTTACTTCTTTAGACTCAAGTGGTATTATTTCCAAAAACGTTGGAGTTATATTATACTGGATAGGTTTGTTTTCATTCATTATTGATTCGGTTTCATTCGTTAATGGCTCCTCGACTGTTAAGTGTTTATGTTCATCCAATTTTACCATAGAAGCTTTTCCTTTGATTATTCCCGGTAATTTGAGTTCATCAACGTTAGTTAAGGGTTGAGATTCAATTGTTGTAAGAGGCTGTAGTTCATCCATAGATATTGTTGCCAACGATGATTTGTTTATTTTGGTATCTTTCAATTCAATTGGTTGTGTTTCTGGAATTACTTCATTAGATTCAAGTGGTATTTGTTCGAAAAACGTTGGAGTTATATTATACTGTGTAGGTTTGTTTTCGCTCATTATTGATTCGGCTTCATTCGTCAATGACTCCTCGATTGTTAAATGTTTGAGTTCGTCCAATTTAACCTTATAAGCTTTTTCTTCTTTTATAGCCGATAACTTTAGTTCATTAATGCTAAATAATAGTTGAGCTTCCGTCGTCATCAACGATTGTAATTCTTCAGTAGATATTGTTGCAATTGAAGTTTTTGTTGTATTGTTTTCACATAGATCAATAGGTTGTATTTCAGGAATAACTTCATTAGACTCAAGTGGCATCAATTCTGAAAATGATGGTGTTATAGTATACTGTGAAGGTTTATTTTCATTTATTATCGACTCGGCTTCAATAATCACTGACTCCTCAATTGTCAAGTGTTTGAGCTGGTCCAATTTCATTTTAGATGCCTTTCCTTCGACTATTACCGGTAATTTTAGTTCATCGACGCTAGACATAAGTTGAGCTTCTGTTGTCACTAGAGGTTGTAATTCATCTGTAGATATTGTTGCTAAAGATGATTCGCTTTTTTTTGTATCTTTAATTTCAATTGGTTGTGTTTCAGAAATAACTTCATTAGACTCAAGTGGCATCAACTCTGAAAATATTGGAGTTATATTATACTGTGAAGGTTTATTTTCATTTATTATGGATTCGCTCTCATTAGTCACGGGTTCCTCAACTGTCAAGTGTTTGAGCTCATCTAATTTCGCCTTTGATGCCTTACATTCAATTATTAACGGTAATTTTAGTTCGTCGACGCTAATTAAAGATTGAGCTTCCGTCGTCACTAGGGATTGTAGGTCATCCATAGATATTGTTGCCAGCGATGATTTGTTTATTTTTGTATCTTTCAATTCAGTTGGTTGTGTTTCTGGAATAACTTCATTAGATTCAAGTGGTATTAGTTCCAATAACGTTGGAGTTATGTTATACTGTGTAGGTTTGTTTTCGTTCATTACTAATTCGGCTTCATTCGTCAATGACTCCTCGATTGTTAAATGTTTGAGTTCGTCCAATTTCATTTTAGATGCCTTTCCTTCGACTATTACCGGTAATTTTAGTTCATCGACGCTAGACATAAGTTGAGCTTCTGTTATCACTAGAGGTTGTAATTCATCTGTAGATATTAATGCTAAAGATGATTTGCTTTTTTTTGTATCTTTAATTTCAATTGGTTGTGTTTCAGGAATAACTTCATTAGACTCAAGTGGTAACAACTCTAAAAATTTCGGAGTTATATTATACTGTGAAGGTTTATTTTCATTTATTACAGATTCAACTTCATTGATCATCGACTGCTCAACTGTTAGGTGTTTGAATTCATCTAATTTAACCATAGAAGCTTTTCCTTCGACTACTGCTGGTAATTTTAGTTCATCTACGCCAGACATAAGTTGAGCTTCTGTTGTTATTAATGGTTGTAGTTCATCTGTAGATATTGTTGCCATCGACGATTTGATTATTTTTGTATCATTTAATTCAGTTGGCTGTGTTTCTGGAATTATTTCATTGGATTCAAGTGGTATTAATTCCAAAATTGTTGGAGTTATATTGAACTGTGTAGGTTTTTTCTCATTTATTATCGATTCGCTCTCATTAGTCACTGACTCCTCGACTGTCAAATGTTTGAGCTCATCTAATTTCGTTTTTGATGCTTTACCTTCGATTATTACCGGCAACCTTAATTCGTCGACACTAGACAAAGTTTGAGTTTCTGAAGTGACCAATGATTTCAATGTTTCTGTAGATATTGAAGCAATTGTAGAATTTAATGATTTTCTTTCATGAAAATCGCTTTCTTTTTCGTTACTGTTAACTTCTGAAACTATGGTACTTTCGTTTGGCTTTTCAATGGAAACAGATGCAGTTATTTTGGTTGGTTGTATTTCAGATATAATACATCCTTCTTTTTCCGATACAGTATGTTCATTTGTTATCAAACATTCATAATTTTCTGTCGTAACTTTCGCCGTGGAAAGCGTTTTGTTTGCTATTATTAGATTTTCTTCTTTATCTTCGGGAATCACATTGGACACTATTAAACCAGATTGAGCATCTTCAAAAGAAATATGAGCAGTTTCGTCTTTTGGAATTTTTAAATTCAAAATGCCTTCTTTTTCAGTAATTTGTTGTTCAATTCTTGTAATTGCTTCTAAGTTTTCTGACGTCATTTTTGCATTCGATGTTTTCCATATTGGTTTACTAGCAAATTCAGTTTCTTTGTCTTCACTGATTACATTACAAACAATTACACTGGATTTAATTTCTTCCAGTGAAACATTGGCATGTTTTAGATCTAACTTTTCTGAATCTTTAAGAATTTCCTCTTTTTCAGACACTACATGTTCTGTACTAATAATATTTTCTAGTGTATCGGCTTTAAGTTCAGCTCTTTCTTCTAAACATTTAGGTTTTTCTAAGACACTTTCCGATTCTGATACATTAAATTCTGTTTGTAATAAACTATGACATGTCAGATGAGTTTCCCTTGCTGTGACATATTCAGGCTGTGAATGCCGTGGTAAATCTTTAACGTTCATGCTAGTAACAATTTCTGTAATACTTACAACAGGCTGCGTACTTATTTCAGGCAAAGTAGCAGTTTGAAATTTTTGTATAGGCGTGAGTAAATCATGTTCTTTGTGTACGGCATTTACTTCGAATACCTGCAGGTTTAGATTGTTTTCAAATGTCACATTAATCATCTGACTTTCTGGTAATTTCGTCGAATCGAAATATTCTTCAATTTCGACTGGCGAATATTCCGAAGTCGTAACAACGTCAAATGTCGATTGAGTTAACGAAGCGTGTTTTTCATCAGGTTTATTTATTTTCAGCAGTTCTTCAACTTCATTAAAAACTGTTTCCTCAACATTTATCGATTTATCCTCTTTAAATTTAATATCTGCTTTAAATTCGTCAAATTTAAGTGTTTGTGTAAAATTTATTTCTTTTTCTAATGCGTTAACTTCGGTTGAAATGGCCGTATCGTATAGTTCCGACTGTAAGACGGTAGCGTTAAGTGTATTTGCGATAGGAATGAATACATCACTAGTTGTTATGGATGGAACGATTTCTGATACTTGAGGAACCTCGTGTGATTTGGTTAACGACGGAATGGCTTGTTGGGATGTCTGTTCTTGTTTCACGTGCAGTTTTTCATCGTTGTCTTCAGTAATCACTTCTGTGATTATCAATCCCTGGTTTGGAATCATTGTAAGGTCGGCTTTCTTACTAATTATTTCAGTCGGCTGTAGATAAACTTCACTCTCGTGTACAGTCGTTTCAGTTTGTGCAACATTGATGTGAATTTCATGTACGATGTTTGCCGATTCTTCTTGCGGTTTGTATTTATCGAATTCCTTCAAGTGCATGTCAGTCAATATGAACGTCGTTTCTGCCGCCTCATTCGGTAAAATGTGTTTTCCGGCCGTTCGCATTTTCGGCATTTCCGGAATGATATATTTCCCTTCTTTGTCCTCGACCATTACTTCGGTCACGTTTACACTTTTCGATTCTTCAACACTTACGTTAACTGTCGATTTTTCGTAGACTAAATTCGATTGGAACGGGTTTTCCTTTTCTTCCGTTACCGTTACTGTAGATTGAACACTTTCGTACGTATTTTGAACGGGAATTGCAGTCGACGTTTTTGTTGTGAATTCCTTCAACGATCCTAAAGCAGTATTTGACAGTATTTCTGTTTTTTCCGCTATTTCCTGTCCAGAAGTTATTTTTGCTTGGGCTTTCTTAGTGGATGGCATGATCAACTCTTTGACGTGTCCTTCCATTTCTTGAGTGACAACTTCGGTTACGGTTTTAATTTCTTTTTCGTTTTCTATGTTAATTTTCGCTATCGAATATGACGGTTTGAATTCTCCTTCGAATATCCCCTCTTTGTCTTGAATCGCGTTTTCAGTTATTACCACGCTGTGTACAACTTCCTGACCTGGTGTCGCCAAACACGTAACTACAACCGGCAATTGTAATTCACTCGAACTGTCTTCTGGTTTTACTTCGAAAACTTTACTAACGGGTTGGCTGTCAGTTATGTCAGTTGTAGCGTGTTTTTCGTTTGGTTTTGCTAACGGGATGTACGTAGATTCCTTGTCACCTGTTATAATTTCGGTCGTATTCAGTATATTTATTGTGTCCATTTTAATATTAGCCATTTCTTTTTTACCACTTAGAGTTACGTTCAACGCGCTTTCTTTTTCAAAAGAACTTATTTCAATTTGGCTAATTGAATCGTAAGGAATTTGAGATGATTCTAATGATATCTCGTTTGGTTTAGTAGTTTTAAAATCAGTTGTACTCATTTGCGCAACGTTTTCTTCTGATTGAACAACTTTTTTTGGTGTATATACTGAGGAAATTCGAGCATTTTGTATTATTTCGGGTTTGAGTTCATTTAATGTACTTTCTTTTTCAACTGCGACAGTGGTAGTGATGTTTAAACTTTGATTTTCCGATAATATTTGAATAACATGTTTGGACAATGGTTTTATTTGTTTTTCATACGGACCTTCGGATTCTTCTAGTGTGACTTCTGTTACTGTTATTCCTAATAAGGGCTCTAATTGTTTCGTTGCATTTGCTGGTTTTAACGAATTATCAGTTAACGGAGTGATATCGTCAGAAGTCTCTATTTCTTCAATGGTTACCGTTTGGTTCTCGTCAAATATTATCTTGGCTTCTGAACCTTTGTTTCTTTCACTTATTTCAAACGTTTCTTCAAATTCATTTGTCATGACTTCTGTTACTTCAATGTTTTGATCCGATTGTATGGTGAAATTGCAGGTCTTTGTTAAACTCTTAACGGACTTAAATGGTGTTTCAGTCTCATTGCAAATTGTTTCGGTTACTTCGAAACTATGGATTTCCGTTGATTGTGGTATAATGCTGAAGCCCGATGGTAACATTTGAACGTCAAAATCGTGTGTCGCATTTTGAGGCACAATTTCGAAATTCAATGCAACCGGTTGGGTATCTGATATATCGCTAACTGCGATATGAGTTCGTGGTAGAAGCGTTGGGACGATGTTGGATTCGGATTCTCCTAAAAATACTTCGGTGACATCCACGGTCTGACCCATTTCATACTCTAAAGACGCAGTTTTCTCAGCCGCTTTTCCTAGCTGATTGAAAGTTATTTCATTATCTTGTGTGTTCACTACTGTTGTACTAATACCTTCTAACAAAATGTGTTCCATCGCAGCTTGATGCAATGTTTCTTTATGACTTTCGATTGGTCCGACACACTCTAATGTCGTTTTTTCAAAATTTTCAGGAGCTCTATAATCAATAATATTCGATACTTTGGTCGCCATTTTTGTTTGGTATCCATCGATGATCAACTCATTTTCTTGATCGTTTGTCAATGTAGATTTAATAATAAGTCCAACGTTTTCGTTAAAACTGGAAGTTGCGTGTTTTATTTGTGGCTTTTCTGGTTGAATTAAATTATCTTCTAATTCGTGTACATTTACTTCAGATATTTCAATACTCTCAAGAGGCTCGATAGTTTGACTGCTCACTTTTGTTGAATATTCAAAATCACTTAACTTCTCTTCACGAATAGAAATATTCGTTTCGTTAACTTGAAGTCCTTCGTGACTTAAAATTTCTTCTTCAGCATGATGATGAATAGGCTTAGGTGTTTCGGAAAATTCGCTCTCTTTTTCTTTAGGAAATATTTCCGTTACTATGTAACTCCTAACATTATCTTCGATCGAAATATTAATTATTTTCGAATTATACTGTGGACTATCCTCTAACGAAGATTCTGTTTCTTGCGTAATTATCTCAGATACTTCTAAGCTATGGACTTCATTATCCTGTACGGTATGGGCCGATTCCTGTTTTGGAAATTTAATTTTCAACTCTTCAATGGGACTTTCTATTTTGGTCTCCGATGTTTCCGCAACGTCTTGTCCTGTAATCGTTATATTGCTTTTCCTCTCTATTGGTTTACTGTCCATAACTAACTCATCTTTGGTATCTAATTGGATTTGTTCAGTTACTTGAATACCCTTGACTTCTTCATACGTGAAATCAGCACACCTCTCGTGCGTTTCATTGTCGTTGAACAATTTACCTTCTTTTTCCAGGGGAGCAGTTTCCATTGACTCTACAGCTATTTGAGGACTTTTGGACATTAAAGCGTGAACTGTTTGTGGTATGAGTTCATCAAAATCACTAGTAGAACTGCACACCATAGTTTCTGAAGTAATATGACTTTCTTCCAAAACGATTTCATGTCTATCCAAAGTGTGCGATGGAATTTCACCAGGTTTAAAGTCCGACTCTTTGTCTTGCGTTAAAATCTCCACGACACTAATCGGAATGTCCAATTCTGCATAATTGGTTTCTGCCGTTTTTGAATCAGGCATCAAAAATTGTGACAACACGTTTTCTGAGTCTACCGGCACCATTAAACTCGTTTCTAAACTGCGTAATGGTTTTTGAGACATGTGTGCCACTGCGGTAATAGCTTTCTTTTCTTTTACACTCTCTACGTTTTCACAAGTCATCACGTCTTGTTCTTCTAGGCATTTTAATGGTATGACGCTCGGTTGGGCCGTTTCTTCCTTAGGCACTACGGGCGTTGAAATGTCCACCGGCCTGTTATCAGAAACTATTTCCGTGACTTCGATTGCTTCTTCTACCACCATAGACGTGTTCGCCGAACACGTTAAAGGTATTTTATTATCGGCCATTAACTGTTCTTTTTCCGATATTTCCGTTTCGTATAAAATTACACTCTCAAACGTACTAGGCTGATGATAAGCATGCGCTTTAGGGATTTCCGGCTGTACCAGTTCCAAAGTATAATCACCAGTAACGACCTCCGAGTGATCGGCGATTTCAATCGGCACGAATTCGGTCATCGCACTTTTTGTCTTTGGCGAGACGTATTCGATCGACGTCGTTTCTTTTTCGTAAACCGGTTGTTCCGTAACGTTTACACCAATTACTTCATCAATTGTTACATTAACGGTTTTCGATTGTTTCCTCTCTTTTTCCAACAAAACGTCTTCGAACTCATTTACAGAAGTTACTTCTGAAACAAACGCTTCGTACGGTACATGTTCGAGTTTTGCTTTATCGTCGGCGTATTTCTCCAAATTTAATTGTTCAACGGCGTCACTCGAAATCACTTCTGTTGTCTCAGCAATATCGTGACCGGAATATGCCGGTTTCGCCTGTACATTTTTCGGTTTACAGTCGGGCATTAGCTCAGATTCAGATTCAAATGTTGAAACTACGTTGACAACGATACTTTGGTCGTCGACGAAGTTAACGTTAGCTGTTTTTGCCGTACCTTCGGACGTTTCTTCTAAGTCGTTTGCGCGATTTTCCGGAGTTATTTCTTCAATCACTACGGCCTGCAGAGCATGTGTCGGCACGGTAGTAGACTTATGCGACTCTGGACGTACTTTCAAGACCAATGATTGTTCGTGTTCCGCGACAACCGTTTGTTCGACGGTTATACTTTGAACCGGGGCGAAACTTGTTTCCGGTCTCACCGAAGTCGGTTTTGCAGTTTCGTCAAACGGAACATTGCTTTCTTGCACATCAACCTGTGATATTTGTTTAGCTTCGAATTCTTCGATATTCTGTACGGCTTCATCTGTTTTGTAATTCAAGTCGGTTACCAAATCGGTCGAAAAGTCTCCAGTCGTGGTTTCAGTGACTGTGTACGAATGACTTTCGGTGAAACTAGTTTCTGGTAATAACTCCAAAACCGATTGCGACGTGAAATCGGATTCGGTTTCGTTCGCTATGACTTCGGTAACGTCGGGCACTTCCAGACCTAAAACTGTGCTTTTAACTTGTCTCATTTCCGGAACGACCGGTATCTTCAAATCGGATTCCGCTTCGTTCATTTCTATTGTGGACGAAGTGCACACTTTATTAGCATCGTTCAGCGTTAATATCGCGGTGTGAGATTCGGGCAGCTGAGTAGCAAACGTCACTTCGTTCTCTTGTTGATTAACTGAATTTACGATTATGCTCGACTGCGAAACGATGTCCGTTACTGCGAACGACATCTCCGGCTTTCTTTCTCCTTGGAATTTGGATTCTTTTTCCTGTACGTTTGATTCGATAACTTGGATGCACTTCTCTGGAATGATCGATATGTCGGCTTTATATCCTACAAGCGATTGTAATGGGCTATATTTCGCTTCTTTTTCCGATGTTTCTATTTCGAACGTAGTCACAGCGTTGTTGGACGGCACAATCACTTTTTCCGCCACTTCGGTGGGCACTATTATTTCTGGATAGTATTTTTCAGGTTTGATTTCCGAATGTGACTCGCTGACGGTCAATTGTTCATTGAGCGGATATTCGACAGTCGGTTTCACCAGTGTCGGTTTGACGTCGTCATTCAATCGACTTTCCGTGTGCGCCTCGTGTACTTCCACGACGTTGATACTCTCGTGTTCCACATAATCTTGGGTGGCTTTTTTCTTTTGCGGTATCACTTCGTGTTTAATTTCGCCTTCTTTTGTCGACGCTACGAATTCCGTAATTATTTTCTGAGAATGTGCAATTATAATTACCTTAGCCTCCTTGTTCGGTTGTTTACATTCGGTTCGCTCTTCTAATGTCTGATCGGGATGAACTTCACTAACCGTTATACTTTCTTTCGGTATAATGTCTTTCTTTGCGACGCATGATACGATGTCAAAAGGTTTAACAATGTCTTCCAGTGGTGACTGGGTGTCCGGATGATCGGTCGAAACACTTTCGTTAATTTCAAGAACAGAATTCGCTTTGAATTTTTTCAAGTCAAATGTTTCTTTGCGTGTTTCTTCCTTCTCCTCGTCTCGTGTAATTATGCTTTCGGCAGCGTTTCGAGTTATTACGCTTATTTGAGCCTTATCGCGTATGTCGCTGACTTCGGTAGATAATTCTACTGCTTCTTGTTGTGCAATCGCTTCATTTATAATTTTCGATGTTTTTAAAATATTCGGAACTACGACAGGATATTTCTCGACATCGAATTCGTACGTTGTTTCGTCTGGAATATTTTCTTCCCCAATTTCCGGTCGTTTTTCCTTAATTTTTTTCAAAACCGTTTTCGTCGTGTCTGTTATTATTTCTTCTTCTTCTTCTTTTTCTTGACGCTGAGACGTGTCTTTTACATTCTTCCTTTGTTTTTTGACTTTTTCAATTTTAGCGGATCGATCTTCCGACGTCATTTCTGTTACTCGTTCCTCCGAACTTACAACTCGTTTTCGTTTTTCATCTGTTATCGCATCATGTTCATCAGTAACTTCGGTAATTATAACATTGTTTTCATCTGTAATTTTCTGTTCTTGTTCATTTTCTGTGGATAAACCAAAGTTGTAATGAAAATATCATTTCTGTAATTTATCGTATTTCATATGGGATCCACTTTAAAGCAATGCAGCAAAAATAGAGATAGTAGAAGAAAGTGTCGAAAAAGCGTATTTCTATTTATTTATTTTTTGTTTTTCGCAAAAGAACATAATACTTATACTTAATTATAATAACAAGCACAAAGACAAAATAGAGCAATACATTTCCATCACGATACTACGAGCACATATATTTTTTAAAAAAATACTATAAAGTGTTATAAATAATGAATCAATACTAATAATAATTTTTTATATTTTTGATGTACCCTAATGTATTTTATTTTAATAAAAAATATCGATTTGATCGTAAAAATAAAAATTAATCACTTAAAGTACACAGTTTTTCTGTAAAAGTGCAAAATATAGATTGGAATTTATATTTGATAGAAAATAATATTATTGTACCGATAATAAATAATTAATATAATATAATAATTATCGAAAACATTTTTAAGTTTTAATTCTTGAAATTGACTATGAAACACATAGATATTATAGAAAACATTTATTTTCAAGAAACAAAAAAAAAACACAACGATTAAAATACTATATAAATCACGAGTCAAATAGATTTAGTATAGGCGTAAAATAAATAATGAAATCATTATTTTTTCTTCTGTTTTGATGCATTCCATGCGCTAGTAGGGGTACACCAGTTAAATAATATTAACTCAGACATATTATTATCAAAACTGAGCAAGTCATGTAATTTCTTTTTGAGTTTAATTATCTTCTAAAAAATAAATTCAAATAACTATGGTTAATTACGTTAAGGTAAGTATAAATAAAAAGTAATAGCCTATACGTTTTTATATACGAATTTCCAGAAAAATATTGATCAGCAAGTGAAATAGAATAATAAAAGTAACATTTGTTTTTGTTTTTTTACATAACTTTATTATACATTGATTTGCCTTTTCATGAAAAATAATAATACTAATATTTAATAAATGTCATTCAAATGTTATATTGGTCGAAAACTAGACGATATCTTAATGTAAATGAATAGTGAGAAATATTGTAATTATCACGTACCAGTTTTATATAGATTTATGGATCTCGAAATAAAAACAAAAACAAAACCCGGCTCCGTACAAATTCATAAAAATATGTCAGTATTTTCTAAAATGAATTTTCATAGTTTCAAACATAATATCAAATTTAACAAATGATTTATAACCATAAGTCGTCTATGAATACTTAACAAAATTATTGTTTTTTAAGATAAGTTTCAGTTTTTACTCTTCAACTGCTCAGCTTTGAATATTATGCCGCGGAGGAGAAATGCATGCGATATTTTATTACAAACACGTGGTGTTAATACGTAAACATACAGAATATTATTCATTCTTAGCGGATTGGTTTCAACCCGTTCAAAAAATACGCGTCTATATATGCATTGTTAGTTCGTACTTGAAATCAAGTGAACTTACCGTTAGTGATATTATAATATTTTTATGTTCAGCGGTCACCATCAATCAAAGTGACTAAATAGCGTTAAACTGACATAAGCGTATTAAATATTTGTCAATAAGCTGTTTTGAAGAATAACAACACTTTTTTAAGACGGTCGGCTGACGTATCGAAGCTACGCGTTGTCGTACAGCGTAGAGATAGTAAATGGATAGTTTATCATTTATTATACACGTGGGAAAATATTCATAATGATTATAGTATCAGAGCTAATGTATATGAGTATTAACGACGAGTACATACCGATCGCCATTATCTCTTCGCTCGTTGTGACGACTCTCTTTGTCGAACGCGTTTTCTTCGTGGCTTCTAGAAATCAATATTAAAAAATAAAAACTCGTTAATTGTCGTCGTCCGTTCCACAATATAACCGAACGGACGGGAACGTCGCGTTCAAACCGAATGAAAAAAAAAATGATTTTTAATTATTTCAATTTTATTCAATGCTCGACCATTGATTTCAGAGATAACGTTCGTAATTAATTTGTCCGATCATTCAAAGTTCACAATCGTGAAAACAGGCGAACACACGCGGCGGCCACTGTACACCAGTTTCGGCGGTTCAACACGAGGCAACACCTTCCGGGCACGGCCGCGCGTTGTGTGTCCGCAGGTTTACGCGGGCGCGTGGTTGTCATTCGTAACGGCGGTTAGGTTAGTACTGTCGCGCTGCTCACCGTGGACCAGTACGTCGACCGACTCGGTCACGTCGACCGTCTCGGTGACGGCGTCGTCCGTGGTGGTGGCCTGAGACGCGTGCTCAACGTCCCATGTGTCGGTCTGGAAATCGTCCGGCGTCAGGTACGCGATGACCTCTTCCAGCGTGCTGTGCTTCAGCTCGACCATGGTCACGAACGCCCTGAACACCTCGTTGACGGTCTCCGGTATGGTGGACTCCTTGGCGAACACGTCGGCCACCAACGACGCGTACCCTTCGCGCTCGATCAGGCGCACCATGGCCGACTGCGCGGGCGCGGTCCTCAGCGCGGGGAACTGGCCAGACGCGTACTCCGCGACCACCTGTGCGGCGACGACGCGGCATTGGAAACGGGCGCACACCGATTCGTACAAAAAAAACGAAAAAACAACGTGTTACCTGTTCCGTGGTGATGCCGTGCCGGGCGAGCACGCCGATCGTGGCCAACTCCCGGAGCGGACTCTCGGCCGGCCCGAACTCGGCCAGTTCCATCCGGTCCAACGTTCGGTCCACTTCGAGGACCGCCGTCGGCGTGCGCAGCTTGAGCGCCGTGAACAGGCCCGGCTCGGCGGACGGTTTGGCGCGCGCGTACTTCGGTCCGCGGATCTCCTTGACCGTCTCGTCCGAAACCGTCTCGGACGTGGACAGCGGCTCCCTGGCGTCCACCGTCGCTTCGGCCACCGCCGGCTGATCGGTCGGCGCGAAGTCGTCGGCTTCGCGTTTGCACGTGGCCACCGCCGACACCGACACGGAGTCCTGTACCGCCGGCAACACGGGTCTCGCCTTCGCCTTTGGTCGGGGGAGGAAAACAACAAACGCGGTTCGTTTCGCATCGTTCCCGTAGGTAACCTAACCTAACGCGCCACGCGAGGCGAAACGAGCTCGCGACCACGGTATAGAACACGCGAACGACTCCGGTAATCGAGACGTCCGCGTGCGTTGGAAATTTAAAAACGTCGCCGCCGTTTATAGTCGTACGTAAGACCACGCGAAAGTTACAACGTTTTTTTCTTTCTTTCTTTCTATAATATCGTCATGTTTGCTTTGTCCCTTCCCCTCGTTCGAATAAACTGTTGGTCGCGTGGAAAATTTACGTTAATTGTTTTTTTGACCGTGAAAGTCGTCAATTTACTCACGCTTCTGCTGGGACGTTAAAAACGGGCTGTTAATCGTTTTACAAAACAATAATAATTACCTTGTCAACAGAAGTGGTAAACGGAACCGTTTCTTTCCATTCGATGTCCTCGAATGATCTAAAACGTGTTTATCAGAATTGCAATCGGTGTTTTCGTACACAATATGATATTGTTTATTTAACACCGTTTTATATTCGATATTTACTCGGTTTCTTTTTTCAGCTTCTTTTTCGTCGTCTTCTTTTTCATCTTTTTCGTCTTTTTCACCTGTTCGACTTCTTTCTCCTCAACCTCTTCTTCCGTGGCCGTGAACTGTTCTTCGCCATGTTCTATACAATTATTGATAACAATAATATTACATGGCCTAACAACGTAAATTTTTCCAATATAAACTATCCGTTATTTTCATACTTTTGACGTAGAGTCTCGCTTTGTTTTTAGCCTCGCCCAAATTGCTGTTGGCTTTGCAAATATAAACGCCTTCGTCTTCCTTCGTGGCCTTCTTAACGGTTAACGTCGTTTTGGTGTCGGTGATTGTTATCTGAACGTTTGACGAGTTCCTGACAATCTTATCGTCATGATACCATATGACCACTGAAATCGAAATTAATTTGAAATAATCGTCAGTATCACATCAATCGATTATTGTAATAACCTGGAGTGGGGTTTCCTGAAAATTGACACTCGAACACGATGGTTTCGTTTTCAACCGCACGTTCGTCTTTTAACTCCTGTACGAAACTCGGAACACTCTGAAAAGCTGTAACAGTAATTTCCAATATTATACAATTTTTATTATTGTTATTATCATTTTTTTTTTTTTTAAGAGTACTGTTTATTCATTACGACTTCTACGAGTTAAAACTTACCTTATCTGTGTATCGATACCTATTCATAATTTATTAACTAACTGACAGGAATGAGATTCTATGACGTTATTGTACAATATAAAAAAACATTATGATGAATATATTAAAGTTTTCATGAATTAAACTATTGATTTTATTGTGTTTTTCGGAAATATCAATTTTGCCAATTTTGATATGACATTTCGGAACCGATGCAGGACTACTTTCAGAGGAGCACATCGCTAACCGACTGCCGTAACCGTACTGAGTTTTTTGCTTGTTATCAGCGCTATTTATGCTCTTTTCCGCTACCTACCGATGTGTTGTGGCGCTATCTGGTGGCTAGTTTCGTTGCCGTTTTGTTTACATTCCACACACACGATGTTATCACTATCCTGACATTTTCATTTTTGTTCGTTAATTGATTCTTTTTTCTGGTTGATATATGTTGGTATGGTTGTTTCATACGAAGTGTTCATATTTGTTGGCTACTTTTTTTTTTCTTTTTCCTTCTTTTCTCGATGTATTATTGGTTTCCACGCATTACTGATTTTCCAACCATCTTCTCTGTTGAAATTATCCGGACATTTTTCTGTTTCTATCGTTTTTTAATCATTCGTTTCCCGTAATTCGTTTCTTTGTTCAATATTTTCACTCGACTGAAAATAATATTATGTTCCTTTTGTTCAACATGTTCGGTTACTGCTTAATTTTCCTGTTCTTTTGTAATCTACGCCTTTTTCGTGTTCTTTTATCTGAACTTCAATTACTTTTTCTGTTTGTTCTATTTATGATTTCCCACACAAACAACATTATAATTTAAAATTTAAACAATCCTCTAGTTTATCGTTATTTGTTATGTATAGGATAACGAATCTGAACGGCTTTATAAATAAAATAATTTATGACGATTTAAAAATGTATTGTTAATAATAATAGTACAAAAATAATACAAAGTAAAAATGACGTTTTCAAAAAAAAAAAAAAAAATGAAAGTTTTGATTTTATATAATACATACTTGGTATAATAATACTGTATATTATTTATTATCAGTATAACCGAAAAATGGGAATGATTTAGTTGAAAAATTACTTCTTTAAAATGATAAACTTAACTAGTTTAAATTATTATTAATTTAAATATTAATAGTAAATTACCGTAATGTTCTAATTTCAAAATGTATCCATTTCAATTTTTGATTTAATAATGGATAAATTTATTTTTGAAAATACAATTTTATGAAATCCTAATTTATTTAAATACAAATTAATTTAAGTTAACTTTTTTTAAAAACTGAGTTACGTTTTTTTTTTTAAATTTAAATTTTGTCTTTACTACATTACATTGTTTTGTTACATTTAACTTTTAATTGTGGGATATTGATTTTAGATTAATTTGACATAATTTATTTAAGTTCCCTTTTTTCTTTTGCATTTTTGATTAAAAGCCGATTAGAATATGTATTCAATCACTACAAAAAAAAAAATACATGTGTATATATTCCAATGATAATACCAATTTTAATTTTCGTAATCAAATACGGATTTTCATGTAACATAATCTCATAATTTTGAATAAAATCAGTGTTTGCTAATAACCTTGTCATTCTAAATGTTTACAAATAGTCCTTACATACTTTTAGGGTCATTAAGTTTTCGTTTTTCTTACGGACAAATGTCACACTTTGACAAATCAATTTTGCTTTTTGTTTTTTTTTAATCCTTAATCTTATGCTCTGGGCTATTGGACGTTCAATGTTAAGCTGTTGTCTTGTCACTTTTCAAAGCGAAGCATATCAAACACCTTTTGCTACTCGGTCAGTATTTCGACAATAACTAGTCAAAGCGCGTCGCTTTGTACAGACGCACCTCAGTGCTACCAGATTTCAGCTAAAAAAACTTGGGAATCTCCTTTTTAATATGGCTGCTGATTCGTTCACCAGAGACTATGGATTTAAAATGTTTAGCTTACTGAAATCGGATGAATCTCTTTGGGAAACCCTGTACTTGGATATAATTATATTTTTAATTTTTTCTCATGGTGATTCAAATATATTTTATCTTTTAAGTATAGTTATATAAATTTGTACGGATTTCAATTCTACATTTATTTTAAATATACCTGTGACACGTTAAATAAAAGGAACTTATGAGATATTTTTAATACCCAAGAAATATACGAATTTTATGATCTTATTAACAACGAACAAGTCAAAATTAAAAATTTTAAAAAACGTGAAAAATCCAATGTTTTTGAAATATGTTGTATTTAAGGACACCGGAAAGTCTTACTGGATTTAAATCGGACGATAACCATTATCGTCAAATGTTGTCGTGGTCCAAGATAAGAGATAACCAGGTTAGAAAAAAACAACCACAAACGATATAAGAATAATATTATTACATACAACTCTCTATAAACAAAACAATATAGGTACAAAATACAAAAACAAACACATACACACACACATACAAAACAAAATAAAACACCACACACGGTCGGAAATTATTACAATTTACCACGCCATATTTCATTTCGTATACGATTTATTTTTTATTTTTTTAAATAATAAATATTTGTTTCGTTATTCTGCTATCGTACTAAATTGTAAAGTACACGGTTTGGAGCGTACCAAAAAATGTTTATTTCGCAGACGAAATGAAATCGTGTGGTATTTTCTAGTTTCATGCTCGTATACACACGTTGTTAATTCTGATTAAATCATATGAACTGCAAGCCGAAAACGTTTAAGTACAAACCGCTTTTCCCCGTCTCAGAAACAGTATCCCTATCCACGACGCGACTATCGGGTAAGTATAAAATATCGGGACGCGCGGTCTGTTTTTACGGTTTTTTCGGTTTATCGACGAAAGCCGCGTGCAATCCGCCGCCGCCGCCGTCCGTGGACATGCACTGGCTCTCCAGCAACAGGAACTCTTGGAGCTCGTCCTGGCTGTCGGCCGTGTGGAGCTGGAAGAACATTTCCGGGTCGAGTTCCCGGGGCTGTTCCAGCGGATATCCGGTGGTCGCGTGCTTGCGACGGTCCGCGCGAGACCGCGGATAGGTCCGACACCGGCCGGCGGCGACCTCGTCCTCTTCAGCGCGTCCTTCCCGCGACCCCGTCAACTCGCGACACGACATCCATCTCCTGACCGCCGCCGCCCGGTGTCGGTGGTCCGAACCGCCGCCGCCGCCGCCGTCCGACGACGACGGTTCGCTGTGCTCCTGGATGGGACTCAGGTAGAACGCGCCCCTCACGTCGTACCCGGCAAAGTACGTACCGTAATACGGCGACGCGACCGGATCGTCGTTACCGTTGTCGCCGTCGCCGTCGTCGTCGTCGTCGTCGCGAAGTTCCGTACCGTACACACAATAACTAGCGTCCGAACAATCAACGTTCCGTTTACCTTGCAACTGTTCCCGTAACTCCTCCATCTGGGTCACCCACGACGGCTTCCTGTACGACTTGGTGCCCTTGATACCTGTGTACACAAACAACGCGGTTAAAACGCACTGTCCGGGAAACGCGACCGTACGAGGGCGCTCCGATCGTCTAACCGCCGGGCCGGCATCCCTACGAGAGATAACGAGTTCCAATCGATCGTTACGCAAGACGAAAACTTTAAACCACCAATGGGATTTCGCGAAATAGTTTCCGACGTTATCCGATGATACGAAATACGATCGGTCGGCCAACGATGAATCTAACGTCCCCGTACGGTGATGCGTAATTTATATTAGCCTGTAAATCATTTGTCAAGCCAGAGATCGTACGCGCGCGCATGTGTACGAGTACGTGTGTGTGTGTGTGTGTGTGTGATGTGTGGGTGTGTACGAGTTTCAAGAAGGATAGAAATAGCGAATCGTGTATATAACCGTAGTGCCGAAACTGAAAAACAAAACAAAACATGAATGAAGTTTTTAAGTCGGAACAACGGCGTCGATAACACCTAAGTACGAGGATACGATCACAAGTACATACTCGGAATCACCATGGTCCTAGTGGTGGCCGTCCCGTGTTCGTTGACGGCTTCGCACGTGATTTCTCGAACGGTCTCCGTCGACCGCTTCTTGACCGTCAACGTCGACACGCCTTCGTCGCCCTCTTCGACTTCAAACTCGTCGCAAGGTACGATTTCAATGCCGTTTTCGTACCAGCGAACCGTCGGCTTCGGCGCGCCCTTCACCTTGACCACGAGGCGCTTTACGATTTCCTCCTCTTCCTCCTCCTCCCATACCGTTTCCGTCTGCAGTTCCGTTTCGAAATACGGCGATTTTCCGTCCTCCGGTTTTTCCGACTCCTCTTCGACCAACTCTTTGTCTAACGGTGATTTAGAACGCATAACGAATAGGGATTTTAATTGGAATTATTTCGATATCGAACCGTAACTCATGTTACAATTATGCAACTGTGTCATAGACGATAGTGACCACTGACCTAACACCAGATTAGCTCTGCATCTCGCCCTTCCGAACTTGTTTGTCGCCTCCACCGAATAATGCGCTTCGTCGATTATCGTAGACTTCGATATGGTCAACGTGGACTCGCCCGTTTCCGGGATGAACTGAATCGTGTGCGTGTCGTCGGGGATGATCTCCTCCTTCCCACGACACCAGACTACGGTCGGCGTCGGAACACCGGTCACCAGGCACCGCAGTACCGACGTTTGGTCCGGTCTAGCCAATACGGGTTTGATGGGCTCCACGAAAGTCGGAGCCACACCAAACACGTCTTCCTCTAAAAGAAAATATTGGACAAGTTTGTGTTACACCGTACTTTATGATAAAATATATATATATTGTTTTGCCACCTGTCCGTCAAAGACACAACGCTTTAGGTCAAAAAAAAAAATTTAAATAATATACGATCCGTCTTGGACGAAAGCATGACAATAAGGTGAAAAAACCCCGAAGGAGAAAGGAGAATCACAGACTCCCGTCAATTATTATTTTACGATCCAAAGTATCGTAAAACGATTTGTATTACTAATCGGGACATTAGAATCATAGGAGATGACAAGGTCACGTGTTGAAAGATGAAATTTTTTCGCTCAAATCTTTGTGAACGTGTGTGTCTACCCGACCAACCGCTCGAAACGGTTTTCGCCGAAATACATTTTCGTGTCGATGAGAATTTATTGGGCCATCAATCACGTTGGCGGAGGACAAAACCGTGTCAAAACTTCAACCGACGCACGTCAGAAAAATAACTTATGCTAAGGTCAAGCCGCGTATATTTATGTTGCCTAGCCCGAGTCGTAACACGTAACATTCAGAATGTTTTGGTTTTGGTCACTCACGTATGATCAGGTTAGCTCGGCACTGAGCTCGTCCGAACGCGTTCGTCGCCTTCACCGTGTACGTGCTCTGGTCGACTACGGCCGCACTCGCAATGACCAGTCTCGACTCGCCCGTCTCCGGCACGAACGTCACCGTGTGCGTATCGTCCGGTATGATTTGTTCGTTTTCTCTGAACCAAACAACCGTCGGCGTCGGGACGCCCCTGACCGTGCAGTTCAACACGGTAGTCGCGTTGGCCTTGGCGACCATCGGTTTTAGTGGCTCCGCGAACATCGGCGCTTCGCCCGACTCGTCTTTTTCTGATCGGCGACAAAAACATCGATTAGCATATTACGATCGTTCACCATGCGACTGCGACTCCGCTCACGTATGATCAGATTCGCCCGGCACCGGGCCTGGCCGTGTTTGTTCACGGCGTTCACCGTGTACGTGGTCTCGTCCACTTCGGTCGGGTTCAAAATCGTCAGAGTCGACTCGCCGGTCTCCGGACGGTACGTCACCAGATGGCATTCGTCCGGGACGATCTCCTCGTCGCCGCGGCACCACATCACCAGCGGGTGAGGCGTACCTCGCACGGTACACGTCAATTCGGTTATCTCGTCGGCTCTGGCGATTTTCGGCTTCACCGGTTGCACGAAAGTCGGCGCCTCTCCCAGCTCGTCGCGCTCTGTTGAACCGACAAACGCGCGTGTATTTTCGTCTCGTCCGGCAAATGCGAAACACGCAGCGACGTCACACTCACGGACTATCAAATTCGCCCTGCACTCGGCTCTGCCGAATTTATTCGTCGCGTTCACCGTGTACGTCGACTCGTCCGCGTCGTCGGGACGTAATATTATGAGCTTCGACTCCCCGGTCTCGGGAACGTGGACCAGCAGGTGACTTTCGTCCGGGACGATCTCCTCGTCATCACGGCACCAGACTACCGTCGGCGTCGGCACGCCCTTTACCAAGCACGTCAGTTCGGTCGTCTCGTTGGCTTTCACCACTTTTGGTTTCAACCGTTCGACGAACTTGGGCGCTTCGCCGCATTCCTCTTTTTCTAAAAACATTGATTATTGATTAACATTTAATTTGACATCTACCGGTTCTCGTCGAAACCGTCGTCGCAACACTGGCCTACCGAACGAAATGTGCGCCATGCACTCTGACTTGCCGTGGATGTTCACCGCGCGGGCCAGATACGCCGACCGATCTACTTCAACGGGTTTTATTATCGTCAAAATCGCTTCGCCCGTCGTAGAGTCGAACGTCGCAGTGTATTCCTCGTCATCCGTAACGACTTCCTCGTTTTCGCGACACCAAATCACTTCGGGCACGGGGATACCTTTTACGACGCATCTCAACTCGATCGACTTGCTTGCTTTGACTTTTCTCGGCTTCACCGGTTCCAGGAATGTCGGAGCTTCCCCGGTCTCTTCGGAATCTAAATCAATTTTGCAATATCGTATTAGACAAACAAAACGAATTGGTCGAAGAAAAACCATCAATCAATTCTAGTTAAGATATCGATTTCATAAGCATAACAAAACGTAAAATAATGTTCAAATCATAAGCGCTTCTTATAAACATGATTTTAAAAAATCGTACACGCAATGTACAATAATTTTTAGATAAATAACATCACACGAAAAAAATGTGTTAAACCACTCGGAGACGTTCACCAACACTCTTATTCTACCTAACACCACTAGAAGTGCGGTGCACGTCGACATTCCAGCCAAATTCGTGGCCTGGCAAACGTATACGCCAGCCTGTTCCTCGGTGGGTTTCGAAATCCTCAAAGTAGACGTGTTCTCGTATACAATTATCTCGTACACGTCGGTAGTGTGAAGTTCGCGATCGTCCCGGTACCATTTGACTTTGGGTGTTGGGATTCCCCCCACAGAACACGTGAAAGCAGTAGGCTTCTCGTGTTCTGCCACTAACGGTTGGACTTTTTCAATAAAATAAGGAGCTACTACGTCGTTTATAATCGCTACACTCTCCGGTTTCTCCTCACTCACTGCCTGAAGATCCGGCGACTGGCTGTCGACACTAACGGGTTCGTCTTCGGGCTTAATAGGTTTCTTCTTTCTTGTCTTTTTTTCTGGTTTGTCCTTGTAATGTTTAGGCTTAATTTCTTCTTCTTCTCTAGGATACTCGAACGGTTTAGGTTTCCCTAAATTATCGTCTGACTTTTTCGTTTCGTCAGTAGGTTTTCCTTTTGGAATCGGTTTTAATTTGATTTCTTCGGGTATTTCCGGTTCTGGTATTCCTTGTTTGTACTTCAAGTTTATATCTTTCTCATCGTCCGTCGGAACTGGCTTTGGAGTTCCCAAAATTAATTTATTTTCCGGGACAGGTTCCACTTCTTTCTTTGGTTTTTTTCGAATATACTTAGTTTTATCCACTGGCGATTTCTCTTTTGGCTCCCTTTCCTTTGGAATCGACGTCTGATCGATATCTTCAGGACTTTCACCAGTCGGGATTGGTTTAAATGGCTCAAGTGTAAAGTCCTGATCTTCCTTTGGTTTTAACACCGGCTCGGGTTTGAACTTAGGTTTATCTAGTTCTTTTGGTATTTCTACCTTTTCATCTGTTGGCGCTTTAGGAATTTTCTTTAATACAACCTTCTCTTGATCGTCATTTTCTTTGGGAATTTTGCCTTTTCCAATAACTATCTTCTTCGGAATTTCGTCATCGGGGACACTTTTTTCTTTCGGTTCTTTTGCCGGAATTGGCTTTACTTCTGGTATGTCTTTTTTATCGTGATCAAAATCCATTGGTTCGAACTTTTCAAGCACTACCGGCTCAAGTTCCGGAAAATTAAATTTCCTGGGTTTAGTTTTCTTTATCTTCATAGCCTCGACATAGTTTCTAGAAAGCACACCGTTATCAACATATACAGGTTCTAACAACGTAATCGTGAGAAAATGTTCATGTGTATTAAATTCTATTATATTTAAATGAGATTTAAGTAACACTTTCGGAACAGTTACGGATTCAATATCCACTTTCGGTTTGGTAGGAGCTTTTCTCAGTTTTATAGTTGCGAACAACGGCTTATTATCTAATGTAATTGGTTTGACTTTGGTAGGTTTTACTTCGACCGTAATCAGTTCATTCAATTCTGGTTTCTCTTTTTCTTTGACTGTTACTTTTGGTATTATAGGCTCATCATCATGTGGTATTATTGTTTCATCACTAGGTTTACTGGGTTTTTTCTTTTTAATTTTTTTGTCAAGTATACACTTGTAATGTTTAGGCTTAATTTCTTCTTCTTCTTTAGGATACTCGAACGGTTTAGGTTTCCCTAAATTATCGTCTGACATTTTCGTTTCGTCAGTAGGTTTTCCTTTTGGAATCGGTTTTAATTTGATTTCTTCGGGTATTTCCGGTTCTGGTATTCCTTGTTTGTACTTCAAGTTTATATCTTTCTCATCGTCCGTTGGAACTGGCTTTGGAGTTCCCAAAATTAATTTATTTTCCGGGACAGGTTCCACTTCTTTCTTTGGTTTTTTTCGAATATACTTAGTTTTATCCACTGGCGATTTCTCTTTTGGCTCCCTTTCTTTTGGAATCGGCGTCTGATCGATATCTTCAGGACTTTCTCCAGTCGGGATTGGTTTAAATGGCTTAAGTGTAGAGTCCTGATCTTCCTTTGGTTTTAACACCGGCTCGGGTTTGAACTTAGGTTTATCTAGTTCTTTTGGTATTTCTACCTTTTCAACTGTTGGCGCTTTAGGAATTTTCTTTAATACAACCTTCTCTAGATCGTCATTTTCTTTGGGAATTTTGCCTTTTCCAATAACTAACTTCTTCGGAATTTCTTCGTCGGGGATACTTTTTTCTTTCGGTTCTTTTACAAAGGTCGATTTTGTCTCTGGTACGTCTTTGATATCATGATAAAAATCCATTGGTTCAAACTTTTCAAGAACAACCGGTTCGAGCTCAGGCAGTTCAAATTTCCTGGGTTTGGTTTTCTTTACCTTCATAGCCTCGACATAGTTTCTAGAGAGCACACCGTTATCAACATATACAGGTTCTAACAACGTAATTGTGAGAAAATGTTCATGTGTATTAAATTCTATTATATTTAAATGAGATTTAAGTAACACTTTCGGAACAGTTACGGATTCAATATCCACTTTCGGTTTGGTAGGAGCTTTTCTCAGTTTTATAGTTGCGAACAACGGCTTATTATCTAATGTTATTGGTTTGACTTTGGTAGGTTTTACTTCGACTGTAATCAGTTCATTCAATTCTGGTTTCTCTTTTTCTTTGATTGTTACTTCTGGTATTATAGGCTCATCATCATGTGGTATTATTGTTTCATCACTAGGTTTACTGGGTTTTTTCTTTTTAATTTTTTTGTCAAGTATACACTTGTAATGTTTAGGCTTAAGTTCTTCTTCTTCATTAGGATACTCGAACGGTTTAGGTTTCCCTAAATTATCTTCTGACTTTTTCGTTTCGTCAGTAGGTTTTCCTTTTGGAATCGGTTTTAATTTGATTTCTTCGGGTATTTCCGGTTCTGGTATTCCTTGTTTGTACTTCAAGTTTATATCTTTCTCATCGTCCGTCGGAACTGGCTTTGGAGTTCCCAAAATTAATTTATTTTCCGGGACAGGTTCCACTTCTTTCTTTGGTTTTTTTCGAATATACTTAGTTTTATCCACTGGCGATTTCTCTTTTGGCTCCCTTTCCTTTGGAATCGACGTCTGATCGATATCTTCAGGACTTTCACCAGTCGGGATTGGTTTGAATGGCTCAAGTGTAAAGTCCTGATCTTCCTTTGGTTTTAACACCGGCTCGGGTTTGAACTTAGGTTTATCTAGTTCTTTTGGTATTTCTACCTTTTCATCTGTTGGCGCTTTAGGAATTTTCTTTAATACAACCTTCTCTTGATCGTCATTTTCTTTGGGAATTTCGCCTTTTCCAATAACTAACTTCTTCGGAATTTCTTCGTCGGGGATACTTTTTTCTTTCGGTTCTTTTACAAAGGTTGATTTTGTCTCTGGTACGTCTTTGGTATCATGATAGAAATCCATTGGTTCAAACTTTTCAAGAACAACCGGTTCGAGCTCAGGCAGTTCAAATTTCCTGGGTTTAGTTTTCTTTATCTTCATAGCCTCAACATAGTTTCTAGAAAGCACACCGTTATCAACATATACAGGTTCTAATAACTTAAATGTAAGAAATTGTTCACGTGTATTTAATTCTATCTTATTTAAATGAGTTTTAAGTAATACTTTGGGAACGGATAAGGATTCTACACCCTTTTTAGATTTAGTTGGAGCCTTCTTAAGATGAATTGTTGCAAACAGTGCTTTATTGTCAATGACAGAGGTTTTTGGTTGTTGTGGCTTTACTTCAACAACGTTCAACTTAACTAGTTGAAGAGTAATAGGATATGAATCAATATTAGTTTCAGGTAGATCTTTATGAATATCCTTCCGAACTCTTCTCCAAGGCAACTCTAGTTTTTCATTCATTAGTTTCTTTGGAATATTTTGTTCAGTTATATTTTTTGGCTTCAATAATTGTTCAGTTAGCACTGAAGTATCATCGGTACCGATTTCAGCATCATAACAAATTTCTTCCCTTGATTTCATTATTCCCTTCAATTCCTTCACATTTAAGATTTTGGGAGAGGTAGAACCACACTCTTCGTCATTCAATGCAGTAACTTCATCATCTGGTGAAAACTCTTTTTCCTGGTTCATATCTTCATTTAGTTGAACATGTTTTTTCTTCTTCTTAATTTTCTCTTTGGGACCCGGAATAATTTTTTGAGCACATACAACCGCATCTGGCTTTTTATCATCACTCTCCTTTAATAAATCACCATGTTTCATAAATCGTATTTTTATGATAGGCTGATCAACGACAGAATTGTCAGAATTACTAATCAAATCGATAGGTTGAAGAGTTTCAGTCTGTGACGTATCGAATACATTAGGATTAGACAATGGATTTAATAAAACATTCTCTGGTTTTTCATTTCTGCCACCCTTTTCAATGACAGTTTCTTCTGTTTCGATGACTTCTGGCTTTTCTTCCGTTACCAGTGTCTCGTCAACTTTCGGTTTCGAGATCGGTTTAAGAGTGACTTCCTCCGGTTTTTCTTTAACTAACGGTTTCTCCTCTACCTTCACCTTTTTCAGTGTAACTTGTTCCTCAGTCCACGGTAATGACGGTTTTCTTGGTTGCAACGTCAAGGTTTCTTCAACTGGAGTGACCTCGACGATGTCGAGAGTTGGTGTTTGCTCTTCTTGAGTAACATCTTCGGTAATGAGGACATTTTCGTTTTTAATCGTTTTAGCTTTCCTGACTCGCCTGCCACCCTTTTCAATAACAGTTTCTTCTGTTTCGATGACTTCTGGCTTTTCTTCCGTTACCAGTGTCTCGTCAACTTTCGGTTTCGAGATCGGTTTAAGAGTGACATCCTCCGGTTTTTCTTTAACTAACGGTTTCTTCTCTACCTTCACCTTTTTCAAAGTAACTTGTTCCTCAGTCCACGGTAATGACGGTTTTCTTGGTTGCAACGTCAAGGTTTCTTCAACTGGAGTGTCCTCGACGATGTCGAGAGTTGGTGTTTGCTCTTCTTGAGTAACATCTTCGGTAATGAGGACATTTTCGTTTTTAATCGTTTTAGCTTTCCTGACTCGCCTGCCACCCTTTTCAATGACAGTTTCTTCTGTTTCGATGACTTCTGGCTTTTCTTCCGTTACCAGTGTCTCGTCAACTTTCGGTTTCGAGATCGGTTTAAGAGTGACTTCCTCCGGTTTTTCTTTAACTAACGGTTTCTTCTCTACCTTCACCTTTTTCAAAGTAACTTGTTCCTCAGTCCACGGTAATGACGGTTTTCTTGGTTGCAACGTCAAAGTTTCTTCAACTGGAGTGTGCTCGACGATGTCGAGAGTTGGTGTTTGCTCTTCTTGAGTAACATCTTCGGTAATGAGGATATTTTCGTTTTTAATCGATTTAGCTTTTCTGACTCGCCTGCCACCCTTCTCAGTGACAGTTTCATCTGTTTCGATGACTTCTGGCTTTTCTTCCGTTACCAGTGTCTCGTCAACTTTCGGTTTCGAGATCGGTTTAAGAGTGACTTCCTCCGGTTTTTCTTTAACTAACGGTTTCTTCTCTACCTTCACCTTTTTCAGTGTAACTTGTTCCTCAGTCCACGGTAATGACGGTTTTCTTGGTTGCAACGTCAAGGTTTCTTCAACTGGAGTGTCCTCGACGATGTCGAGAGTTGGTGTTTGCTCTTCTTGAGTAACATCTTCGGTAATGAGGACATTTTCGTTTTTAATCGTTTTAGCTTTCCTGACTCGCCTGCCACCCTTTTCAATAACAGTTTCTTCTGTTTCGATGACTTCTGGCTTTTCTTCCGTTACCAGTGTCTCGTCAACTTTCGGTTTCGAGATCGGTTTAAGAGTGACATCCTCCGGTTTTTCTTTAACTAACGGTTTCTTCTCTACCTTCACCTTTTTCAAAGTAACTTGTTCCTCAGTCCACGGTAATGACGGTTTTCTTGGTTGTAACGTCAAGGTTTCTTCAACTGGAGTGTCCTCGACGATGTCGAGAGTTGGTGTTTGCTCTTCTTGAGTAACATCTTCGGTAATGAGGATATTTTCGTTTTTAATCGATTTAGCTTTTCTGACTCGCCTGCCACCCTTCTCAGTGACAGTTTCATCTGTTTCGATGACTTCTGGCTTTTCTTCCGTTACCAGTGTCTCGTCAACTTTCGGTTTCGAGATCGGTTTAAGAGTGACTTCCTCCGGTTTTTCTTTAACTAACGGTTTCTTCTCTACCTTCACCTTTTTCAGTGTAACTTGTTCCTCAGTCCACGGTAATGACGGTTTTCTTGGTTGCAACGTCAAGGTTTCTTCAACTGGAGTGTCCTCGACGATGTCGAGAGTTGGTGTTTGCTCTTCTTGAGTAACATCTTCGGTAATGAGGATATTTTCGTTTTTAATCGATTTAGCTTTCCTGACTCGCCTGCCACCCTTTTCAATGACAGTTTCTTCTGTTTCGATGACTTCTGGCTTTTCTTCCGTTACCAGTGTCTCGTCAACTTTCGGTTTCGAGATCGGTTTAAGAGTGACTTCCTCCGGTTTTTCTTTAACTAACGGTTTCTTCTCTACCTTCACCTTTTTCAGTGTAACTTGTTCCTCAGTCCACGGTAATGACGGTTTTCTTGGTTGTAACGTCAAGGTTTCTTCAACTGGAGTGTCCTCGACGATGTCGAGAGTTGGTGTTTGCTCTTCTTGAGTAACATCTTCGGTAATGAGGATATTTTCGTTTTTAATAGATTTAGCTTTCCTGACTCGCCTGCCACCCTTCTCAGTGACAGTTTCTTCTGTTTCAATGACTTCTGGCTTTTCTTCCGTTACCAGTGTCTCGTCAACTTTCGGTTTCGAGATCGGTTTAAGAGTGACTTCATCCGGTTTTTCTTTAACTAACGGTTTCTTCTCTACCTTTACCTTTTTCAGTGTAACTTGTTCCTCAGTCCACGGTAATGACGGTTTTCTTGGTTGCAACGTCAAGGTTTCTTCAACTGGAGTGTCCTCGACGATGTCGAGAGTTGGTGTTTGCTCTTCTTGAGTAACATCTTCGGTAATGAGGATATTTCGTTTTTAATCGATTTAGCTTTCCTGACTCGCCTGCCACCCTTTCAATGACAGTTTCTTCTGTTTCGATGACTTTTGGCTTTTCTTCCGTTACCAGTGTCTCGTCAACTTTCGGTTTCGAGATCGGTTTAAGAGTGACTTCCTCCGGTTTTTCTTTAACTAACGGTTTCTTCTCTACCTTCACCTTTTTCAAAGTAACTTGTTCCTCAGTCCACGGTAATGACGGTTTTCTTGGTTGCAACGTCAAGGTTTCTTCAACTGGAGTGTCCTCGACGATGTCGAGAGTTGGTGTTTGCTCTTCTTGAGTAACATCTTCGGTAATGAGGATATTTTCGTTTTTAATCGATTTAGCTTTCCTGACTCGCCTGCCACCCTTTTCAATGACAGTTTCTTCTGTTTCGATGACTTCTGGCTTTTCTTCCGTTACCAGTGTCTCGTCAACTTTCGGTTTCGAGATCGGTTTAAGAGTGACTTCCTCCGGTTTTTCTTTAACTAACGGTTTCTTCTCTACCTTCACCTTTTTCAGTGTAACTTGTTCCTCAGTCCACGGTAATGACGGTTTTCTTGGTTGTAACGTCAAGGTTTCTTCAACTGGAGTGTCCTCGACGATGTCGAGAGTTGGTGTTTGCTCTTCTTGAGTAACATCTTCGGTAATGAGGATATTTTCGTTTTTAATCGATTTAGCTTTCCTGACTCGCCTGCCACCCTTCTCAGTGACAGTTTCTTCTGTTTCGATGACTTCTGGCTTTTCTTCCGTTACCAGTGTCTCGTCAACTTTCGGTTTCGAGATCGGTTTAAGAGTGACTTCATCCGGTTTTTCTTTAACTAACGGTTTCTTCTCTACCTTTACCTTTTTCAGTGTAACTTGTTCCTCAGTCCACGGTAATGACGGTTTTCTTGGTTGCAACGTCAAGGTTTCTTCAACTGGAGTGTCCTCGACGATGTCGAGAGTTGGTGTTTGCTCTTCTTGAGTAATATCTTCGGTAATGAGGATATTTTCGTTTTTAATCGATTTAGCTTTCCTGACTTCGCCTGCCACCCTTTTCAATGACAGTTTCTTCTGTTTCGATGACTTCTGGCTTTTCTTCCGTTACCAGTGTCTCGTCAACTTTCGGTTTCGAGATCGGTTTAAGAGTGACTTCCTCCGGTTTTTCTTTAACTAACGGTTTCTTCTCAACCTTCACCTTTTTCAAAGTAACTTGTTCCTCAGTCCACGGTAATGACGGTTTTCTTGGTTGTAACGTCAAGGTTTCTTCAACTGGAGTGTCCTCGACGATGTCGAGAGTTGGTGTTTGCTCTTCTTGAGTAACATCTTCGGTAATGAGGACATTTTCGTTTTTAATCGTTTTAGCTTTCCTGACTCGCCTGCCACCCTTTTCAATGACAGTTTCTTCTGTTTCGATGACTTCTGGCTTTTCTTCCGTTACCAGTGTCTCGTCAACTTTCGGTTTCGAGATCGGTTTAAGAGTGACTTCCTCCGGTTTTTCTTTAACTAACGGTTTCTTCTCAACCTTCACCTTTTTCAAAGTAACTTGTTCCTCAGTCCACGGTAATGACGGTTTTCTTGGTTGTAACGTCAAGGTTTCTTCAACTGGAGTGTCCTCGACGATGTCGAGAGTTGGTGTTTGCTCTTCTTGAGTAACATCTTCGGTAATGAGGACATTTTCGTTTTTAATCGTTTTAGCTTTCCTGACTCGCCTGCCACCCTTTAATGACAGTTTCTTCTGTTTCGATGACTTCTGGCTTTTCTTCCGTTACCAGTGTCTCGTCAACTTTCGGTTTCGAGATCGGTTTAAGAGTGACTTCCTCCGGTTTTTCTTTAACTAACGGTTTCTTCTCAACCTTCACCTTTTTCAAAGTAACTTGTTCCTCAGTCCACGGTAATGACGGTTTTCTTGGTTGTAACGTCAAGGTTTCTTCAACTGGAGTGTCCTCGACGATGTCGATATTTGGTGTTTGCTCTTCTTGAGTAACATCTTCGGTAATGAGGACATTTTCGTTTTTAATCGTTTTAGCTTTCCTGACTCGCCTGCCACCCTTTTCAATGACAGTTTCTTCTGTTTCGATGACTTCTGGCTTTTCTTCCGTTACCAGTGTCTCGTCAACTTTCGGTTTCGAGATCGGTTTAAGAGTGACTTCCTCCGGTTTTTCTTTAACTAACGGTTTCTTCTCTACCTTCACCTTTTTCAAAGTAACTTGTTCCTCAGTCCACGGTAATGACGGTTTTCTTGGTTGTAACGTCAAGGTTTCTTCAACTGGAGTGTCCTCGACGATGTCGAGAGTTGGTGTTTGCTCTTCTTGAGTAACATCTTCGGTAATGAGGACATTTTCGTTTTTAATCGTTTTAGCTTTCCTGACTCGCCTGCCACCCTCTTTAATGACAGTTTCTTCTGTTTCGATGACTTCTGGCTTTTCTTCCGTTACCAGTGTCTCGTCAACTTTCGGTTTCGAGATCGGTTTAAGAGTGACTTCCTCCGGTTTTTCTTTAACTAACGGTTTCTTCTCAACCTTCACCTTTTTCAAAGTAACTTGTTCCTCAGTCCACGGTAATGACGGTTTTCTTGGTTGTAACGTCAAGGTTTCTTCAACTGGAGTGTCCTCGACGATGTCGAGAGTTGGTGTTTGCTCTTCTTGAGTAACATCTTCGGTAATGAGGACATTTTCGTTTTTAATCGTTTTAGCTTTCCTGACTCGCCTGCCACCCTTTTCAATGACAGTTTCTTCTGTTTCGATGACTTCTGGCTTTTCTTCCGTTACCAGTGTCTCGTCAACTTTCGGTTTCGAGATCGGTTTAAGAGTGACTTCCTCCGGTTTTTCTTTAACTAACGGTTTCTTCTCTACCTTCACCTTTTTCAAAGTAACTTGTTCCTCAGTCCACGGTAATGACGGTTTTCTTGGTTGTAACGTCAAGGTTTCTTCAACTGGAGTGTCCTCGACGATGTCGATATTTGGTGTTTGCTCTTCTTGAGTAACATCTTCGGTAATGAGGACATTTTTGTTTTTAATCGTTTTAGCTTTCCTGACTCGCCTGCCACCCTTTTCAATGACAGTTTCTTCTGTTTCGATGACTTCTGGCTTTTCTTCCGTTACTAGTGTCTCGTCAACTTTCTGTTTCGAGATCGGTTTAAGAGTGACTTCCTCCGGTTTTTCTTTAACTAACGGTTTCTTCTCTACCTTCACCTTTTTCAGTGTAACTTGTTCCTCAGTCCACGGTAATGACGGTTTTCTTGGTTGCAACGTCAAGGTTTCTTCAACTGGAGTGTCCTCGACGATGTCGAGAGTTGGTGTTTGCTCTTCTTGAGTAACATCTTCGGTAATGAGGATATTTTCGTTTTTAATCGATTTAGCTTTCCTGACTCGCCTGCCACCCTTCTCAGTGACAGTTTCTTCTGTTTCGATGACTTCTGGCTTTTCTTCCGTTACCAGTGTCTCGTCAACTTTCGGTTTCGAGATCGGTTTAAGAGTGACTTCATCCGGTTTTTCTTTAACTAACGGTTTCTTCTCTACCTTTACCTTTTTCAGTGTAACTTGTTCCTCAGTCCACGGTAATGACGGTTTTCTTGGTTGCAACGTCAAGGTTTCTTCAACTGGAGTGTCCTCGACGATGTCGAGAGTTGGTGTTTGCTCTTCTTGAGTAATATCTTCGGTAATGAGGATATTTTCGTTTTTAATCGATTTAGCTTTCCTGATTTGCCTGCCACCCTTTTCAATGACAGTTTCTTCTGTTTCGATGACTTCTGGCTTTTCTTCCGTTACCAGTGTCTCGTCTACTTTCGGTTTCGAGATCGGTTTAAGAGTGACTTCCTCCGGTTTTTCTTTAACTAACGGTTTCTTCTCTACCTTCACCTTTTTCAGTGTAACTTGTTCCTCAGTCCACGGTAATGACGGTTTTCTTGGTTGTAACGTCAAGGTTTCTTCAACTGGAGTGTCCTCGACGATGTCGAGAGTTGGTGTTTGCTCTTCTTGAGTAACATCTTCGGTAATGAGGACATTTTCGTTTTTAATCGTTTTAGCTTTCCTGACTCGCCTGCCACCCTTTTCAATGACAGTTTCTTCTGTTTCGATGACTTCTGGCTTTTCTTCCGTTACCAGTGTCTCGTCAACTTTCGGTTTCGAGATCGGTTTAAGAGTGACTTCCTCCGGTTTTTCTTTAACTAACGGTTTCTTCTCAACCTTCACCTTTTTCAAAGTAACTTGTTCCTCAGTCCACGGTAATGACGGTTTTCTTGGTTGTAACGTCAAGGTTTCTTCTGGAGTGTCCTCGATGGACTTCTGGCTTTTCTTCCGTTACCAGTGTCTCGTCAACTTTCGGTGTCTCGAGATCGGTTTAAGAGTGACTTCCTCCGGTTTTTCTTTAACTAACGGTTTCTTCTCTACCTTCACCTTTTTCAGTGTAACTTGTTCCTCAGTCCACGGTAATGACGGTTTTCTTGGTTGCAACGTCAAGGTTTCTTCAACTGGAGTGTCCTCGACGATGTCGAGAGTTGGTGTTTGCTCTTCTTGAGTTACATCTTCGGTAATGAGGATATTTTCGTTTTTAATCGTTTAGCTTTCCTGACTCGCCTGCCACCCTCTTTAATGACAGTTTCTTCTGTTTCGATGACTTCTGGCTTTTCTTCCGTTACCAGTGTCTCGTCAACTTTCGGTTTCGAGATCGGTTTAAGAGTGACTTCCTCCGGTTTTTCTTTAACTAACGGTTTCTTCTCAACCTTCACCTTTTTCAAAGTAACTTGTTCCTCAGTCCACGGTAATGACGGTTTTCTTGGTTGTAACGTCATGGTTTCTTCAACTGGAGTGTCCTCGACGATGTCGAGAGTTGGTGTTTGCTCTTCTTGAGTAACATCTTCGGTAATGAGGACATTTTCGTTTTTAATCGTTTTAGCTTTCCTGACTCGCCTGCCACCCTTTTCAATGACAGTTTCTTCTGTTTCGATGACTTCTGGCTTTTCTTCCGTTACCAGTGTCTCGTCAACTTTCGGTTTCGAGATCGGTTTAAGAGTGACTTCCTCCGGTTTTTCTTTAATTAACGGTTTCTTCTCTACCTTCACCTTTTTCAGTGTAACTTGTTCCTCAGTCCACGGTAATGACGGTTTTCTTGGTTGTAACGTCAAGGTTTCTTCAACTGGAGTGTCCTCGACGATGTCGAGAGTTGGTGTTTGCTCTTCTTGAGTAACATCTTCGGTAATGAGGACATTTTCGTTTTTAATCGATTTAGCTTTCCTGACTCGCCTGCCACCCTTCTCAGTGACAGTTTCTTCTGTTTCGATGACTTCTGGCTTTTCTTCTGTTACTAGTGTCTCGTCAACTTTCGGTTTCGAGATCGGTTTAAGAGTGACTTCCTCCGGTTTTTCTTTAACTAACGGTTTCTTCTCTACCTTCACCTTTTTCAAAGTAACTTGTTCCTCAGTCCACGGTAATGACGGTTTTCTTGGTTGTAACGTCAAGGTTTCTTCAACTGGAGTGTCCTCGACGATGTCGATATTTGGTGTTTGCTCTTCTTGAGTAACATCTTCGGTAATGAGGACATTTTTGTTTTTAATCGTTTTAGCTTTCCTGACTCGCCTGCCACCCTTTTCAATGACAGTTTCTTCTGTTTCGATGACTTCTGGCTTTTCTTCCGTTACTAGTGTCTCGTCAACTTTCTGTTTCGAGATCGGTTTAAGAGTGACTTCCTCCGGTTTTTCTTTAACTAACGGTTTCTTCTCTACCTTCACCTTTTTCAGTGTAACTTGTTCCTCAGTCCACGGTAATGACGGTTTTCTTGGTTGTAACGTCAAGGTTTCTTCAACTGGAGTGTCGTCGACGATGTCGAGAGTTGGTGTTTGCTCTTCTTGAGTAACATCTTCGGTAATGAGGACATTTTCGTTTTTAATCGTTTTAGCTTTCCTGACTCGCCTGCCACCCTTTTTAATGACAGTTTCTTCTGTTTCGATGACTTCTGGCTTTTCTTCCGTTACCAGTGTCTCGTCAACTTTCGGTTTCGAGATCGGTTTAAGAGTGACTTCCTCCGGTTCTTCTTTTATTAACGGTTTCTTCTCTACCTTCACCTTTTTCAGTGTAACTTGTTCCTCAGTCCACGGTAATGACGGTTTTCTTGGTTTTAATGTCAAGGTTTCTTCAACTGAAGTGTTCTCGTCCTTTTCAATGGTAGTACTATCTTTTCTCCAGGGGACTGATGGTTTTTGTTGTGAGATTAATGTAGTGTTATTAACAATGTTTTTTTCTTGTAAAACGCTATTTTGTGATTGGTTTCCTACTGCATTTTCGGTTACTTGTAAATCATCTTTGTGTAATATTTTTATTTCTTTACGTTTGCTTACATCTTCTTGAATAGCAATCGCTTGCTCATTCATTCCTTCAGGAACATTGGTTTTTTGTGGTATATGAACCTTGTTTTGCGTTTTAGACTGATTTAGACAAGTCTCCTTTATAATTGTTTTCGGTAATGGTTGTTTCTCAGTTTTTGCTCTTTTTAGTGTTACTTTTTCTTCCGTCCATGGAATTGGTGTTTTATTTTGTTGTTCTTTAATAATATTCTCAACGTTTTGTACATGTTTGTCTTCAAAAATGTCATTTGTTTCTACTAGTCTTGGTAGTTTTGTTGATTCTGGAATATTTTCGAAATTTGGTTTGGCTAACGGCTTGATACTTACTTCCTCTACTTTTTCCTTTTGAACAACCTTTTTCTCAGTTATCACGTTTTTTAGTATCATTTTCTGTTCTGTCCATGGCATAGGCTGGGTTTGTTGTTGTTTTATTTCACTATTTTCATACAGTGTTTCCACCTCTATTTTGTTTCTAACATTATCGGTTGATTCATTTTGTATTATTTTAGTCATTACATCTGTCTCTTTATCATCTTCTATTTTGGTTTTGGAGACCGTTTTTAGTGTTACTTCTTCTATTTTGTCCTTTTGACGTGTTTTTTTCTCGGATATCACTTTTTTAAGCGTTACGTTTTCCTCAATCCACGGAACTGACACGTTTTTGTTGGTCTGCTGCGTATCGTCTTCGGATCCATCACTCGGTGGTTTTCTCATATGGTTTTTCACGGCTTTTAACCACGGTCGTACGTGAGAAGTCATAGACTCATTTAAGCTCACGTCCATTTCTGTATTTTCTGCAATACTCGTTTTCAATTTCGGTTTGTATTCGTCCGGTACGATTTCATAGTCTTCGTATTGCTGTTCTCCGAAATAAAATTGAGGTTGAGTTTCTTGAATTTGAAGATTTTTCTCGGCCGACTTAGCGTCTTTCCGCTTCGTGGTCCATCGCATGTCTTTTGTTCGAACGTCGTTTTTATTTTGGAAAACAATTTTGGACGTGGTTACAAATGACGAGTCTTCGTGTGCATGTTGTCTAGTCGAAGTTTCCGGCCACATTTTCTCCTTCTCCATCGATCTCGTCAGTACTTTGTTCAGAATATCTTTGGCCAAGAACTTATCGTTCACCTGTCTCGTGCACAAATGAGCCAGTTCGCTGGTTACCTCGCCGACTATCTCGTTCTTCTCCCTTTCGTTCAGCCCAACAACATCTCCGCGTTTCATTTTTCTCGCCAACACCTGATTAATGATTTGTTTTGCTTTTTCTACATCTTTCACGTCTATGTGATTCTCGATCAGCGTGAAAATTTTTTCGGTGGCGTACGTGTATACGAACGTGCCCTGCTGCTTTACCGTGATCAAATCGCCGACCACCGACGGTTCGACAAGCACATTTTCCGTGATCAAGCTCTTGGCTTCCATAGATGTTTTTCTCGTGTTCTTCATGACCACCACACCCTCTCGCCACGGCGGTAGTACGCCGAATTTCCCGGCGTTCAAAACCGTTTCGTCACCACTCTTAATAACGTTTCTAACGGTAGTCATTTGAGAGGAGCCCGTTTTTCCCGCGGTCGTTTCGCCGACCGATACAACCCCCCGCGCCAACAACGAAATGTCGTCCGCAACACCCTTATCGTCAAACGTACCAGTCTTATTAGTAACCCCGCGTCGTCCTGTAAAAACATTACCATCATCCGTCTTATAATATTTCATGTCGTTGCAGCAGTAACATTACAGATAGATAGTGAAAACCAAGCACGACCGAAATATGAAAATAGTTTTTTAAAATTCTTAAAATAGTTACGCGTTATAACAATACGAGTTATGTACTCGTTATAATACGCGTGCAGTTCGCACCTCCCACGGAACAGTGACTCAGTATTGTTCCATTTATCTCCCGCCGCAGCGTGGAATGCATAGTATTATACTAATTTTAAAACTTAATCCTAAATATTCCGTGGACACGCGACCGTTTCAGCGTTTCCACGGTCATGTTATTATATCATGTATTGTTTTTTTTTCTTTGACATAAACACGCGCTTACGCACATATTTATGTATATTTAGATTTTTGTTTTAAATTTGAGAAATAATTGATAATTTAAAAGAAACTCGTGTATGGGTTTTCTAAAAACTGTAAGCCTAATATCAAATAATTAATAACACTTTACAAAATACGACTATTTAAAATAAAAACCTATAGGTTCGATATGGTTTCCGCCTAATATAACATTATGTATTCTTAACCGTATAAATATTAACAATAATTTACAAAACGACAATTAGTCCGCTGAAATAATTAACATTATAATATTGCTACAAATACGTAAAAGTTAAAATAAAATCGTAAAGTCACATATTTTATAACACAACGTTTCGTTTTATTTTTATAACAATATTTGCATTGTTTTCAACAAAAAAAAAAACACGAAAAAAAGTCACTTAGATTAACTATACATTGTATATAAATACACAATCTTTATTTTATTATCGGATGTTTTAATGATTCCAATTCTTTACACTTTTTAAAATTTTACATCATGTAATGTATACATCATTCTTTTCTACGTCTACGAGTATTAAGTTGTAATTGGAAAAAAAATACGTTGTCAAGTGCCATTTACAAATTACAGTTTGTTACGTTATAAATCGTTTCGACGTTTAAAGTATTGAAACAAAAATTATATTTGTTATTAAACTCGGGGCGAATAAAAATAACTTTGTTGTTGTTTTACGTTTTAATTTTTCGATTATAATTCACGAAATCTCAAACCCAATAGATTTTTACGCATATGAAAATTATTAGTTGTATTTCACGTTTAAAAAGCGACATTTTTATATTGATTATAGTGATCGGACGACAGTTGAAAAAACAGTACTATCGTACGAGACGTACTATACGCACACTCGCAGACGATAATCGAGAAAACGTACCGCATAAAACAATAATACTACTAATAATACCGTCTGGTCACGACGACGTGTGCGGCAAGAATTCATTATTATTCAATTTGTTTGCATTTTTTTTTTTTTTTTTTTGTTCTTTCAGTGTATCTATCCGTCCGTCTCAAATCTTGGTAGGAGTTCAAATCCGACGTCGTGAAGGTTTCGTGTGGACGTGCGTTCGTTGCTGTTGGGCTCTCTTCCCCCGAGCGTGTGTCGAAAGAGTTATTATTGCCGACCCGCGCGAGTCATCGCCGTACGGGGGAGAGACGATCATATATATATATATATTGTAATAATATGCAACAGATGCCAACGCGCGCGTGCTACACACACTGCAGTCCGTGACTTCACTCGAAAACGTCGGCGCTCAAAAAATATCCACTGCGGCCCGGAGAACCCGTGAGTATTAGAATATCGTTATTATAATATTTTCGATCGAGGTCGGGCATAAATTACGATTTCCCCCCCCCCTATCCACCGAAACGAACGTCAAACAAGGAAGGTTCTCACGTACGCGCGTGACGTGTATATTGAAGTTAACCGTGTACGCTTAAAAACTGAGCTGAAAAAACGTTCGTAACGTTGTACACCGCTTAAACATTTGTATATTTTTGAAAGAAATGTCGATAGTAAACATGCGTTCGTCGTAACAGGAGCAAACGACGAGTGTGACTAGATTGAAATCATTTGAACGTTTAGGCTCGCGTATAGCGCCCAACTTTGATAACGCGCCGTTATTTAATTCACTTTTGGCGAAAACCGTTCAGAATGTTCTTAAAAATAAAAATACGTTTATCGGAAAACGCGAAATACGAAACACAGTAGACCGCTACGGTAACGGGCGTTCGTTTAAATTTAACCGACGTCCAATTCAATAACTGTTCGCGAAAATCGCGTGAACGATTTCGTTTCATTTCATTTTCTATCCGCGTTCTCGTGACATACGAATAACGGCGAACGAAAACCCTTTTACGGGCGCGACAATGAAACGCGATTTCTCGCCGTATTTCATTCCAACTTAGGTAAACGCGGTTACACGGTTCGCCGGTGTGGCGCACGCGTCGATACGTTTACGTCTATAGAGCCGTAAATAGGAGCGACCGTACCGCGTCGAGGCCGAACGATCACGACCGAACGGTTGCGTAACGATTAGACCTAGTTCTCGCAACGACTAATAATAATAACAATAATAATACGATAATAACGCGATGGTGTGCAAAACGAGCGGCACGCGTATACGGAGCGATCGGTTCGGCACGTTTAACGATCACGTTCGAACCGAGAGATCCGAAAAAAAAACCGGTCGAATTGAAGATCGCCGTTGAACGTTCCCCCCCCCCCCCCGAGAAGAATTCCAACGACGAGACGATCGCTCCGCGCGTACGATCACGTTTTATTATTGATAAAAACGCGCGAGCGTTATCGAAATTCGCGGCGCCGACGAGGATCCGAAAGGGCCCGCGAAGAGTCACGGAAATTCATTAGAACGCTTCGGTTTCTGTCTCCCCCCCCCCACCCCGCGTTTGAACGCGATCTCGCGTAGCTACGATATTATTGTCGTTAACATTGTTTTTGTAGGACACGCACGGGGTCGCCAGGCGAATGGTCCGACCAAATAACACACCATCACGACGGGACGCGACGTAGACGAAGACGTAGACCGTCGACGGCTGAGGAAGACGGACCCGACCGCGCGAAACGTGGAGAACTGTCGTACGACGCACGGAGGACCGTGTTCGTTTGGTTTAGTTTTGCGTTTTTCTGTTATCGCAGACGGATCACGCCATTCGTCTCGTCCGATCGAGTAGCGCCGGCACGTACATTATTTCGTGTAATTGTTCATTTTTTTTTTTTACTTTATATATATTTGTTCTCGAAATAAACGCATAAATCCGTTTTTGTGTTCTTTGAATTTTCCTCAATAAATTACGATCGGGTTTTTCGTCAGCCGTGTCGTCCTGTCGGGACGTCGACGGCGTGCTTTTTATTCTCTTCTGTTCTCGGCCATCATACGATCGTATAAATTGTTTTCTCCGTCGTCTTTCTCGTCTACGCGCGTTCGTAAGTACACTGTTATTTATCGCTGCTGTATAATTGCATTTACTCGTCCGTCGTCGTCGTCGGTCTCGGTCACGGCAATCGATTAAATATAAATCTCACGAGGTTTCGGGCGAAGTCGGACGCTCGTGCCAAAAAAAACGAAACGAAACGAAACGTGTATGAACGGTAAAATCGACACACACGCACGCACACAAACGTCGTGCCGCGACCAGTTTTAATTATAAACGGTACGAGAGGAAAACGAAGGTTTGAAATAATTTTTTTTTGTTGTCCCTCGGGAAAAAAATATGTTCGGAAAAAAATAAAATAAACGCGCGGGCGCGCGTACTATTCCCATTGCCATAAATAGTGACCGGGCGAGGGTTGTGCGCACGTTTCACGACTAGCACCACCGGCCGGTTCAGAAATAGATTTCTCCGACATAATAATACCGTAACGAACCTCACGAATTTCTCCCACTCGAAGTCGTCATCTCTCACTCTCTCACTCTCTCTCTCGCTCCGTGTGTAACGCATCGCGCGTCGTACAGACAGACCGTACGCATTTTGTACGCGGATGACGCGACCACGACGATCGGGAAACGGTATTTGTTTTGGGAGCAAAAAAACGAAAATGAAAACGGGGAAACGTTCCGATAGAAACAACAAAGACGACGCGCGATGATACGATTTCCGTGCAATACTTTTGCCCAAAACGAAAGTCCGATAACGTGTGTAGGTTCCGACAATTATTGATATGTCGTCGAAACGCGCGCGGAGAGTTTTCGTGTGCAAAACGCGAACGAAAGAAAACAAGGAAAAGTTCCAACGAGAAAAAAAAATTGAATAACCTACGGAGGAATTTCGTTGGCCGACGGATGTGTGTTATTATCGTTACAATAGTGATACGTGCGTGTATCATATATTTGTTCGTTCGTTCTCTAAGCCTATCGGTTTTCGTGGTGTTAGGTTTTTGTTTTTGTTTTTTTTATTTTGGTCCGCATTGCCGTTGGATATTTTGAAATAACGCGCAATACTTTTCTTAAAACGTACTTTTCACAAGTTCATGTAAAACCGCGCGTCGTGTATAGTGAAAATTTGCTCAATAAACCGTCCGTTTCGTTATAGATAAACTGACCAGAATGTTTATAGTTCAAAGCCGGACGCTACGGTTCTGCGAGAATAAAACGTTAAGAATTCCCGACAAGAGGCCGCGATAGGAAGAAACGGGTTTCATCGAATGGAATACGACAATATGGTGCAACAAAAATCTAGATGCTATTTTTATATTTCCATTATTGGTTGCAGATAACCTAACCACTCGATATGGAAACACCGGTTGAGTATTATGTGTCTTTGCTCTTGCACACACGAAACGCAGTAAAATAGACGTATCGTACTTCCAATCTAGTGATGCGATAAGGATTCTGAAAACAGATTTGAATTTCACTATAGAACGACTTTCCCACTATTTTCATTTTTTGTTTGTTTTAATCTTAAGATCTTCAAAAATTGAATATTAGTAAATTTTTTTTCATTTTGAATTTGTTCAATTGATTTTAAAGAGTTTACAGGGAAAACGTCTATTCTACTGTGTTTCGCGCGTGGAAGACAAAGACAGAAATGCTTCCGATCCTCACAACGAGAAAACGAATACACTGTTCTCATTTTAGTCTTTAAAATCGATCGTCGTATACGAGTACCACATTTTACGAACGTTTTAACTTGATTTGGTGAACGTTTCTGAATTGCGGCGCGAGTGGGACAACTCGCCGTCCCCCGCCGGAACACGTGTTCGTTCTAAAAACGGGAATATTTCTTGTCCGGTCATTTTTTTGGTCGTACATCATTCACGTTCATTTACGCGCACTTCGGATAAGACGAAGTTTTTTATTTTTTTTACAAACGTACGTAAAACGCGATCGTATACGAGAAAATCGGAAACATTTTGGAACAGAAGTGTTTTTGACACATACGTTGTACTGCGCTGACTTCGTGTCACAGGGATACACATATTATAAGTATATACTTGCATTCAACAAACGTTTATTAAATATATAAATAATAAAATATTGTGTAATATGTTTTTGTTAATACAATTTTATATATATGTATATATATATATATCATAATTTCACCGGTTTAAACAAATATTATATGATTATAAGAACAACATAAAATTCCGGTTAAAAACGAAAAATACATTTTGATAACAAAATAACTCTATATATGTTCGCACCATATAGGCGTATGACTGGTTAAATACGTTTTTCGAAAGGCGTAAAAACAAATAAATAAGACAAATAATTATATTTCGGCACACACATTGGTTATTATTATAATAATAGTTTTTATTAAAATTAATCGATTGTTATTACGAGAAATAAGGCGCGTAAATTGTATGGCACTCGAGAACTAGTCGATATATATATAGCAAACGGATTAAAAACTAACTTAAGTAATTAAAAACATTAAGCGTCTCGGTGTATCGCCTGGATCTTAACGAGCTCGTTTATAAATATATAATAATTTTCCGTGTTTTTTTTTTTTTACTTATATTTTTTAAACCACCGATAGTGTTATATTCAAATATACGTGACTCAACGATAATATTTTAAATTCTAATAGCGATACAGTATACATATATAAATATATACATTTATATATACATATACCGTACCAATAAATATAATTACGTAATCGTGATTATTTCTTACTTTTCACGGTAAGTTTGGCCGAAGTATCTACTTGCCCGGCGCTGTTCGTGGCGCGGCACGTGAACACGCCAGAATCTTCTTCGTAAGTCGACGTTATCAACAGAACGGCCAAATTTCCTTCGTAAATCATCTGCGACACAAAACGAATATCGTTTTCATTTTTTTTTTTTTTTTAACGCACGGTAACACGGATGAAGCGTAATATTTTAGCTCGTATTTAGGTAAAATAATAAACGAATCGTCCGAAGTCACTACCGGTCGGCCAAAACTGAACGACGAAATCGACCCCGAATCGGTAATTATTTTTTTTATCGCATCGTCTGCCGAACGTACTCGTATCGGTCACGTTGCCCACCGTGTTTGTAAACAAAAAACAAAAAAATCGACCGATTCGGAGTCGTGTACACAACGACACGAAAAGAACTCACCTTAAAATCTGGTGTCTCGGGGATGAGTATTCCTTCCCTGAACCATTGTACGGATGGCGCCGGTTGACCGGACACCTGAGTGCGGAACTGCGCAGAATTCCCTTCGGGAACAATGACGTCTCTCATGGGGCTCAGAGCGGGAGCTACGTCTTGATTTTCGGGCACTGGAACGCAATATATGTTCGAAAGTAAGCAAGCGCTGTTTTCGCCACAACAACTGCGCATTACGACTTACCGATTACTTTCAAATTAGCCGACAACACGGCCTGGCCTCCGGCATTCGACACGAGACACTTGTACGTGCCTTCGTCTTCGGGGAACACCTCGGATATGTGAAGCGACACGTTTTCTCCGTCTTGCGCCATACGGAAATACTTCGACGGTTTGATCACCTTGTCGCCCTTTTGCCATTTCACCGATATCGCTGTACACGCGAGACGAAAAAAAAAAATGATAAGCGAACCGTTCATTTTTTTTTTCCTCCCGTTCTCGTATTATTCTCCGTTACTCACGCGGCTGTCCCGAAACTTTACAGCTAAACGTCACCGGTTGTCCCTCGTGGATCACTTGCCCGGACAACGGTTGTGTGATCGTCGGCGCCTGTTCCTTGCCGGTGGGCTTCGATTTCGGCTGGTCCGCTTGTTGCTGCAACGGTTGAATGACCAACGAACCTTCGCACCTGGCTTCGCCGGAATTGTTGATGGCCACGCACTCGTACGTACCGCTGTCTTCGGGCACCGTTTCGATGATCAACAGTGTGTACTGGTTGTCTTCGTCCACGGTCTTGTAACGAATGTCCTGCGTGATTTTCTTGCCGTTCTGTTTTCGTGCACAAAACCGTCGATTATAAATTAATAACGTCTCGCACACGGCGTGATGGTCCGAAAGCGTTGAGCCTACGACAAAGTCATTCCAGGCAAACGCACAGCCCGAGACAACGCGGGACACGAAAACGGACGACACTCACGTTGCGCGATTATTGTTTTGTTAGGTTATCGGTCAAAGGGATATTCGTTCTTTTCGATTTCGACATAATAGATTTATGATAATGCGAATTTTTTGTTCCATGAAATTACACGTTGGATATTACTGAGAATCGCGATGAAATCACTGCGCGGTTTGATATTTCTGTTGAACAGTTGTTGTATTGACAGCCATCTGTTTTTAGAACTTTTAAGGGAATTTGAAACTGAGTGATAATAAGTAGTGATAATAATGATATTATTATTTATTGAGTCATTCGTATTTTAGATTTGATTTTTTTTTTTGCTTAATTCTTTATTGAATTGTGTATTGTCATTTGTCGTATTGAATATTATAATAATTGAAAATTGTTTAAAAGTTAAAACGTTGGGAACAAACGGATAAACTTATTACACGAAGAATACGATCTGAAAAGGTAAGTCAATACTATACTTTATTAACTGCTAGATAGGTAATTATTTAAAAGTATAAATATTAAAATATATAGGTAAATAATTATGCGTTTGAATTATAACTGTGGTTTTAAATATATAGAAATATTTTGACATAAATCATCAAACATTAATTGTTTTCGTGTGTTGTGTATTAAATTAAAGTATAATTCCTAAGCGTTTATTATGTATATATATATATTTTTTAATGCCTTATGCATTTATTCAAGATATCGAAAAATACGATTTTAAATACCTTTAAATAAAATTGTAATTTATTTAAAAATTTAGTTAATATTTTATTTTTAAGTATCGACTATATGCGAATATGTTTATGATGTTGAGGTAAAGCCCCTCCCCCCCTTATATATTTTTTAGGATTTCATGCATACCCATTAATTAGTTTAGGACTAAATCATTAAGTTATGGTCGTTGTCGTCCTATGAGAAGGAAACATTATTGAGCACATAAAGCAGGACAAAGAACTTTGGTTCCAACCAATATGAGGAAAATGATTAATTGATTTATCTAAAAGGTTAGGTTTCGCCATATAATAAAAATCGTTTTCGACTAAAAACGGTGCAAACTTCACGAGGTAATTCGCAAGATATTTTGTCGTGCACCCCGAAAATATTCGTACCTTTAACCAGTACACGTCCAGCGGTTTGTTCGCACTGATTTTCACGTCAAATCTGGCCAGCTGTCCGGCCTTGATCACCGACCCTTGCATCGTGGTGAGGAAACTCGGCGGACCGGGCCTTTTCTGCCCACCTGTTTGCGCTCTTCGACGAGAAGATTGGCACTGCATTTCGCCTTTCCACCCCTGTTCTCCGCGATGACGGCGAACACGCCCGAGTCTTCCATGAACACCTAACGGACGACATAAATAATACATAACAAACAGAGAAACGGATGGTTATTGACGTCGTGATGAATTACTTGTCTGATGACTAGTATCGATTTCGTGCTGAACGTGTGTATTTGGAAGTCCGGAGAGTTTTGTATCAAAAAGTCCTCTCTGTACCACTTGATCGTGGGCAACGGTTCGCCGTCGAATTCCACTTCGAAACGCGCTTGGTCCTGTTCGAACGCTCTGCACGGTTGGATTTTTTTCGTAAATATCGGCGGTTTGGCCGGTTCCTAAGAAGACAAAAGACGAAAATGCGCGCGATTAGTATATTTCAAAATATTTCAGTGAAATCTATTATTATTGTCATGGCGGTGAGTACTTACGATTTTCCCTTGGACCACTCTGTCCTGGTTTTTACGGGTGTGTTCCATTTCGGTCGTCTCCGTGGCAGTAATCTTTCGGTGTATTTCTTTGTCGCCTTGTACCTAAAACGAAAAAAGGAATCAGTATTTTTCGATTCGAATACTATTTCAACGGTACACACTTCTTTCTGGGTCTGATGCTGTTTGGCCACGTGAATTTCTTTTCCGTGCACGGACGACTCGGACGGATCCGGTATTATCGGTTCTTGGTCGACACGTGTCTTCAATATCTTGGACGTCTGCCAAGGCATTAACTCTTCTTTCTTCTCGTTAGCCCTGCGACAACACGAGTCGAAACTTTTAATACTCATATCTTAACTTCATTAAAACGTATCCCAACAAACTTACAACGTTTCTTCGTAGTTTTTAGCCATATTTTTTGACGTGCTTTTAAGTTTCTCGCCTGCAATCGTTACTTGATGAGACGCCTCTCTGATTCTCGACTCTTTCACGACCTGATCACCGTCCAACTAAACACGCCAGAAATTAAAAAATCATCTATGTCTTCTGTTACATTTAAATCGAATTTCATAACATTTTCATTACTTTGCTCAATTTATTATAATAATCTTCGTTTTTCTTTTGTCGCACGGCTTCGGTCCATTCCGGTTTCGGCTCGCTGATTTGTTTGTGTTTTAAGTGGTCGCCAATCGTCGACATGACCGTGCCGCTGAAATCGGTTTGTTGAACGTTCGATGCTCTTTCAGTGAACACTTTCTCAAGTTCAGTTTCTTTTAGGTCTTTTTGGTACTGTACCAGGTCACTGTCATACCACGCTAAACATATATTTTGATTAATATTTGTTCGTATTGGTATACGATATTGGTAAAACAATACAAACGGATGGGTAGATTCGTGCGTTTATAAATGTCTTAAACAATTTAAAATTTGAATAAACATTACAAAAAAAAAAAAAAACTAAAGGTATAGAATTTACTGCAATCAAAAGAAAAAATATTATTGATGCATGATCGAATTTTTAAAAGCATGAAATTACTCACGAAAACAAAACACAATACCTGTTTCGATACTCCAAAAAGCGCAGTACTGTAGATAGTTAGTAGAAGCTACGAAGAATTCCTCTTGACAAGTCAATTTACCGTTGTTAGCAAAGCCGTATAGAATAAGGATACATTATAATATATAGATAGGATACAAGATTGGAATAATGTGTGTAATCGATGTTTTTGTGTTTTACGTCACATGTGGATATGTTTTGTTTAGATATTAGGGCTGCATACTTAAGTAATTATTATTCATTATTATTATTATCATCATCATAATAGCATTATTCACCTTGACAAGACTTGCACAGTGCTAAACATAGCCAGTAACAATATACTTGACAAAAACCGACATAACGTTAACGGTTGTGAAATAACGATTAAAAGCGGCGTTTTCCCAACAACTACGCGTTGTATGAACACTATACTTACGTCTGGGCGAGTTTTTCAAAACTCCTCTGTAATCGTCGTGTCTCGACTTCACCGTCAGCATTGTTTCCACGCGAGATTCTCCGCACACGTTTCTGGCGATGACTTCGACTTTACCGTGATCATATTGTCTCGTCTTCGGTATGTCCAAGTGCCACATACCGTCGTAATTCAATTTGTACCTCATTCCCTACAATACATACCGACCAGCCGTTTACGGTTATAAGCTGATAATTCGTATTCTTTGGTGTGCATGTACTTACGTTCACGACAGTATTTCCGTTCACCACCCACATGACTCTTGGTCTCGGGAATCCGGTAACTCTGCAACAGAACCTGGCCAAATCGCCTTCACGCACGGTCACGGGTTCGGGTTTGCTAACGAACTGTGGAGGTTCCTTGCGTTTCTCCTCCTCTTCTTTCATTTCTTGTGCTCTACAATAAAAAGTGTTTTGGCGAAACAGTAAGAACACAGTTACAACATTACTATAATGTAATAACGTTTGTACTCACACTTGCCACGACGCTTCCATTTCTCTTATCTTCTCGATACTCTTCATTCCTTTGGGAAGTTGTGAGTCGTAAATAATACCCGGTTTACCGGATGTCTTTATCATGGCTCTCGTTTCATCTTGACCGTACAAGTTTGTGGCCCTGCAAACGTATTCCCGCTGTCTTCGGGATATATCCAGCCAAAGTTCATAGCGACATAACCAAAATCGTAAATGGGATTAAATCGGTTTTCTGTGGAAAAAATAACATCGTTGCTCAGATTTTTTCGATTTATACAATTTTATTTTTTCAGAACGTACTGTGTCTCAATGGTTTGCCGTTCAAGAACCACTCGACTTTCATGTTGGGATCGCCGACTGGGGCTAGCTGACATTCGAATTTGGTGGATTCCATTTCGACTAATGTCAGCTGGTCTTTAATTTGCGTGACAAACCTAATAAAAGAAATTGTAAATTGTAATATTATAAATTATAATAAGTATTACATAAAATAACAAATAAATTTCACCTCGGCGGTTGTTTCTTCTCAGGCTCGTACAAATCGTCTTCGGTCAAATGTATTTCTGACGTATATTTCTTGATAGCCGCTTCCATTTGAGTCAAAGCTTCGGATTTCTTCATGCCTTTAGGTACTTGGTTTTGAAGTAAAATGGTCGGAAGCTCTGTAAAGTTAAAATCATTCAATGAAATAGCTTTTACTTTAAAAAGGAAAAAACGTACGTTTGCAGGCGACCATAGCTTTGGTGATGGCTTCACCGTGATCGTTTACAGCTCTACAGATGTACTCGCCCGAATCTTCGGAATACATAGACAATATGTCCAAGGACACGAAACCCAAATCGAATACGGTCTTGTATCTATGTCCCGACGGTAACGGTTTTCCGTTTCTGTACCATTCTACTCTCAATTTCGGATCGTTTTTCGGTTCAACTCTCGTTTCGAAATGCACAGAACTCGCTTCTTCGACTGTCGCCGAATCGATCTACAAAACGTTCAAAATGTAATTTCGTCACATTTTGTAAAACAACTTCTTGTTAATATCACATTACCTGTGACAAGAATTTTGGCGGCATTGCTTCTATTTCGTCTTTGATTTCTTTTTCTTGTACCGGGCCCTGTTCCAACGCCTTCAATTTTTCCCCACTCATCCCTTCTGGCAATTGTGACTCTAAAATGACATTTTGTTTGGCGGTGCACGTCAACTTTGCCTTCGTAATAGCCGTTCCCCATTTGTTGGACGCGCGGCATATGTACTCGCCGGAATCGCGAGAGTACACGTAATCCATGTCCATGGATATAAATCCAAAATCGTTGATCACGTGCACTCGCGATCCGGTGGCAAATGGTTTTCCGTTGAAAAACCAATCGATCCGTAATGTTGGATCGTTAACTGGTTCCACTCTACACTCGAAATGAACAGATTTCGCCTCTTGAACGTCCAACGCATCCTACAAAAATGATAATTATTGTATTGATATAATTATTTACACACTCTTCAAAACGTTTATTGATATTGTTAATATTATAATGTTTTATGCAAGATAATAATTATATATATTCTCACCTCGAGTTCAACGGTGAACTTTGGAGGATTTGGTTTTTCATCTTCGGTCAATATTTCCTCGCGTTTGTACATATTCTCCTCGAGCTTTTGAATGCTCTCCGTACCGGTTCTAAATTTATTGGGTAATTGTGGTTCCAAAACTATACCCTGTCGACCTTTCACTTGTAATTTGCACGTTACAGTCGCTTCTCCGTGTTTGTTGGTGGCCTAAGGTCAAAATAATTACCCGTGTAAACATTTCGTATAAATTTAATTGTACAAACCCTTGCTAACCTTGCAAGTGTATAGCCCTGAATCTCTAATGTAAACACCAGCAACTTCGAGGATGACAAATCCAAAATCGTTGATCGTCTTTATACGTGATCCGGCCGACAAGACTTTACCGTTGTGGAACCATGTGACCGTCATACTCGCGTCGTTGGACGGTATAAGTCTACACTCGAAATGTGCCAATGAGTTCTCTGACAGGCTAAGATCCGCCGGAGTCGTGATAAACTCTGGTGCTTTTCCCAAATCGTCTTCGGTCTCGATAGTCGCTCTGGATTGGCCGAGACCTTCGAGCTCGGCAATTTTGTCGATCGTACTTTCCATGCCTTTTGGAAGCTGAGATTCGAAAATGATACTCCTCTTCCCTTGAACCTTCATGCTTGCCGTGGTCACGGCTTCGCCGTAATGGTTGGTTGCACGGCACGAATATTCGCCTGAGTCTTCTGGATATACCGGAGATATTTCCAATATGACGAAACCGAACTCACAGAAAGTCCTAAATCGAGAACCGGCTTTCAACGGTTTCCCATTCCAGAACCATTCGACCTAACCATAATAAAATAATCATTAAGAAAATTTATTTGCAAAACGATAAAAAATAATATTAGACATTTTACCTTTAAGTTAGGATCGTCGATAGGTGTCAGGCGACCTTCGAAATGTGCGTTTTCGCCTTCGCGTAGGCTATCAATATTCGAAAGAGGTTCCGTAAACATTGGAGCTTGACGGTTTTCCACGGATACCCTCTCATCTTTCACTCTCAAAGTTAAATCTTCAAGTGTCTGTATTTTTTCCAAACCACCTTCCATTCCCTGAGGAAGTTGAGAGTCCAAGATCAAGTTGGCTTTAGACGAACAACGAAGACTCGCTTTGGTAGAATCGGTTCCCGCTTTATTGGACGCCCTACACTCATACACGCCGGAGTTTTCCTCGTAACAGTACAGTATGTCTAATATTACAATACCGAAATCGTGGAACGTCCTGAACCGATGACCGTGTTGTAGCTTTTCGCCGTTGAAATACCATTCGACCTTAAAAGTAAAACGAAAAAAACATTAATAAACATAAATAAATCCGTCTGAGTTATTAATAAGAATGCGCAAACTTACCACGAGATTTGGATCGTTGACAGGTGTAACGTGAGCTTCAAAGTGAGCGCTTTGGCCTTCTTTCAAATTCGTCACATCGACCAATTGACTGGTAAACTTAGGAGCTTGCAAAACCGGAGTTGAAGCAATTCCAACTTGTTGACCAGTGGCGTTTTCCATTTCTCGAATTCTGGCCAACGAACTTGGTTGTAACGAATCTAAATAGACACCTCCTTTTCCTGAATACTGAATAGTAGCTTTAGTGACGTCTTCACCATATCTAATGAAAAATGGAAAATAATTTTAATTTTTTTTTTTTAATAATAAACCGAAAAAAACGTTTTTAATTAAATATATTATAAACTCACTTATTGCTCGCTTTGCACAAGTATTCTCCCGAATCGTGATCTTGTACGTAGGCTATGTCCATGACGACGAAACCGAAATCGGAAATCATTTTCACACGGTTTTTGTGCAACAGCGGTTTACCGTTGTGGAACCATTCCACTTTCAGGTCGGGATCGTTGACAGGTATTAATGTGCACTCGAAATGTGCAGAATCTCCGTCTTTCAAGCCGACTAGACTCTGAATTTGAGAGGTGAACTTCGGCTTCTGTCCGGTTATCCTTTCGACGCATTCTAACGTGACGCTCATTTCCGCAGACCCATAATCGTTCGTCGCTTTGCAAGTGTATATACCGGTATCAGCTATTTTCGTACCGAGAATTTCGAGAACGACCATTCCGAACGCGTAAATCGTGCGAATACGGTGACCTGAAAAAGATTCGCGATTAGTAAACGAGACACGGTATTATATGTAACATCACCGCCCACAGAACTCCGTTCGACTTACTAGCTTCTATGACGTTTCCGTTGTAGAACCATTCGACGACCATTTTCTGGTCACCGACAGGCGTCAACGAAGCCTCGTAATGAGCGATTTCGCCTTCGCTAAGGAATCCAAGATCTTTAAACTGTAACACGCGAGAACCGAGAGTTTTGATAAATAATTATTGTAATTTTTATTTCTGTTTCGACTATACTTGTGAGGTAAAGACGGGCGCGTGTCCAGTCTCTTTGTCAACAATTCCTTGTTTTTGTCTTTGTAACGAATCCTCTAAACTCTGAATCTTTTCCAAGCCTTCTTCTCCTTTCGGATGTTGAGTGTGCTCGATCAGTCCTCTGTTGCTACTACAATACACCGTCGTCGACGTGTACGTTTCTCCGGAATGATTATAGGCTTTGCACGTATATACTCCTTGATCACGTTCGTACACATCGGACAAGTCCAACGTTATAAAACCGAAGTCGTTGTTCGTTTTAAATCGCGAACCTGAAAACACAATGAATAATATAGATGTGATATGAATAATATGTATAAATCGAATGAACGACACGGATATTCGTGTATACACGTTGCGGACAAAGCTTTACCTAGATCAAGTACTTTTCCATTAAAGTACCATTCGATTTTCAGATTCGGATCATCCTTCGGTTCGACTTGTGCTTCCAAATGCAATGGTTTACTTTCGGCCAATATGAACTCGGCTTCCAGCGGTACGACGAATATCGGTTTCGAGAAAATGGTTTCGGGCAAGGACGATTGTCGTTGATATTTTGAGGCGAGATTGTCTTCTACTTTCTGTACCTTTTCCAGTCCGGTTATTCCTTGCGGGTGCTGTGTGTCCAAGTGTATGCCTTGCAAACCTTTCAAAAACCGAACAATTTGCATAATATTATAATAATCATAGCCGTATTTATATGCATACTGAGTGCTAATTTTTAAGAATATTACCTGTACACTTCAACGTTCCAGTAGTTACAGCCTGACCTTTGCTGTTGCTGGCTCTACAGGTATATATTCCGGAATCTTCGGCATACGCGTGATGTAAGTCTAGCGTGACGAATCCAAAGTCGTAGGCTGACTTGAATCTCGATGCACTATGAAGTGGTTTCCCGTTTACAAACCAATCTGTTGGGCACACACGCGCGCACGATGTTAATTTTTAAATATATGTAATATAATCAAGTGTGTTCGAATTACCAATTTTCAACGTAGGATCTTTGGATGGTTCTACTTGGCACTCGAAGTGTACATCACTTCCCTCTTTACATTCCCAGTTATTGAGATGAGATATGAACACGGGACTCTCGAAAACGGGTTCCGGTCCTTCGACGCGCCCGGCTTGTGGTTTCTCTAAGTCTTCTATTTTCGAAAGCGATTCTGGGTGCAACGTGTTACTCAATAACCAATGACTATCAGATATTTTCAACGTACACGTCGAAACGGCTTCACCCAGAAGATTGATGGCCTTACAAGTGTAAATAGCCGAATCGTCAGGTCTCAAACTATTTATCGCCAACGTCACCAAACCAAAATCAAAAGTACTACGTATTCTTGAACCTAAAAATATTAATCACACGTGTGTTTTTAATTTTTTTAAAACATAACTGAAAAAAATTATAATGTTAAACATATTATAGTAGTTCACACAATGTTTTTATTAACGCTTACCAGTTGTCAACGTGACTCCATTTTTGAACCATTCGATTCGGAGATTAGGATCTGCCCTAGGTTCTACTTGAGCTTCCAGATGTACATGTTGGCCTTCGGCCAAGTTGTCTTGGTTTTGCAAATGTGAAGTAAAAACTGGCGCTTGTTGTGGCCTTGTATCAATGAACATTTCAGGAACTCTGTTCATTTCGGCTTCTTTAAGCTGAATTTTCTCCCACGAGTCCGGTTGTAATGGTTCATGAACGATCGATGAACGATCTACATAATAATACATATTTTTAAAAAATATTTAAAAAGTATGAAATACTTTTTGTACTGCTTACGTTTTATTTTCATTGAAGTGGATGAAACGGCTTCTCCGGCTCTATTAATTGCCTTGCATGTATATACACCAGAATCTTCTGCAACGGTAGAGTTGATATCCAACGTCACGAAACCAAAATCGTTTGTCACGTGGAACCTTGAACCTTTTTTTTTAATAAACGAAGAATAAAATGTACATTTATAGATAAAATTATGTTACGCGTTAATTTTGTATATATTTATATTTAAACTTATCGTAAGACTTACCCATTTTCAGTTCGACTCCATTGACGTACCACTCAAAACGTAATGTCGGATCACCTACTGGTACAACTCTGCATTCGAAATGAGCGTGTTGACCTTCAATGAGCTCCGAAGGACCAGTTAGTAACTGCGTGAAAATAGGTTTCTCGTAGGATCTCTCCACTTCTTCTCTCTTCAACGGTTCCTGACCGCGCTCTAATTCGACTATTTTTTTGAGACCCTCCGGATGTTGACTCTCTAGTTGTATATCGGCTTTTGCTAATAAAATGAAAAACGATTTTTACAACAATCAAATACAAAATTTAACTAACCAATTTTTTTTTTTTGTAACATAGTAATACTTACTTCTAACTCTCATAGAAGCTGTTGTCACGGCTTCTCCGAGGACATTTGTTGCTTTGCAACTGTACACTCCGTTGTCTTCATCTCGGACATGAGAAATATCCAGTGATATGTAACCGAAATCGTATGTTTTCGTGATTCTTGAACCTAAAATAAGAACGTTTATAAAAAATGTACGAATTTATTACGTTTAGGTATTATACTTGTTTCTAAAGGTTTTTCGTTCCTAAACCATTCGACTGTCATAGATGAATCACCGATGGGTATGAGACGACATTCAAAATGAGCGGTTTGACCTTCGTTAATACTGTCAATATTCTGTAAAGGCTGAGTGAACATTGGTCTTTGTTTCGATATTGGTTCTGAATAATCCACACGTTTGAAAGGTACGGCCATTTCTAGCTCTTTTATTTTCTCCAATCCTTCGGGTCTTTGGGAGTCCAAAATTATACTTCCGCCGCCTATGTCGAAACAATATAATTTATAAACATAATGAACGATAGAAATATTCGAAAAAATAAATACCTTGAACATTCAAATTGATATGCGAAACAGCTTGACCCAATTCATTGGTAGCCTTGACTGTATATTTTCCAGCATCTTCTGGAACCACATGACCGATGTCCAAGGATATGTAACCAAAGTCATACGTAGTATGGAAACGAGACGCAGATCCAAGTGGTTTATCGTTGTGGAAGAACTCGACTTTCAGTTTAGAATCGTGCACCGGTTTTACCTGGCACTCAAAATGGGCTGTTTTTCCTTCAGCTACTTCAGTCGTGCCCTATGGAAAATAACGACGAAAATATTTTTCAATCCGATTCGAGAATTTGTGAAGAAGGAAATGTCAAGAAAAATTTACCCAGAGATCTGTTAACGTCGGTACCGTCGGTGCAGGCTCGTCGATTTCAAGCTTGGCAGGACGACCTTGCGCTTCGAGTTCGCGTATCTTCTCTAACCCGTCGGGATGTTGGGTTTCTAAGTAAATACTTCTACGAGCTGTTAAACAATATTCAAAAATAATTATAAATTACACATCGTAGGACCATGTTGAATCTTTGTAAAACAAAGTTCAACTTACAAGCAACATTGATCTGACAGGTGTTCACTGCTTCTCCTTTCCGGTTGGTCGCTTTACACATGTAAGTGCCAGAATCTTCAGCGTATGCATACAATATATCCAGTGCGACGTAACCGAAATCGTGAGTAGTCTTAAAACGGTGACCCGTCTTGATTGCCACTCCGTTAACGAACCATTCAATTTTCAAATCTGCGTCGTTGATCGGTTCGATTCGTGTTTCCAAATGAGCGTGTTCTCCTTCTTTCACTAGTTCCAAGCTAAACGTGAAAACATTTCGTATGTATTGACAGCGTGTACATACATATATATATATATATATATATACATTATGTCTATAAAATGTCTATAAAATGTACCTGTTGAGTGGTATGAGGAACACGGGTTTTTGAAGTTCGAGTTCGGCTTCTTGAGCTGTAGGTCTCTCGTAAGCCTCGAGTTGTTTAATCTTTTTCAATCGGTCTTCATCCAGCGTGTCCAACTGTAAACCGGCTTTCGCTGCGTGTACAAAAACAATTAAGAATCTCGTAGTTTTTCAAAGAAATTCAAGTAGGAAGATTAAAAACTCACAATCGACCGTTACTATGCAGGTGGTTACTGCTTCTCCGGCTGCGTTTTTCGCTTTGCACATGTATGTGCCCGAATCCTCGGGGTAAGCGTAAAGTACATCCAGGGCGACGAATCCAAAATCGTACGTCGTCTTGAACCTATGGCCTTGAGGAATCGGTACTCCGTTTCTAAACCATTCTACCTTCATGGTCGGATCGTTGACCGGAATCAAAGTAGCTTCGAGGTGCACGCTGCGCCCTTCCGGGAGGTGTTCTACGTTTTTCAGGGGCCGTCCGAATTGCGGCTTCTCCGTTTGGAGAACGTCCTCGGCTGCCGCTCGTCTGAACCGCGAATCGTCTTCTAAGTATTGTATCTTATTCAACGCTCCTTGGTGCTGCGTCTCGCTGATAATCGACGCTCGAGACTGTACTGCCAGCTTGACGGAAGACTCGGCTCGGCCCAATTTGTTAATCGCCCTACAAGTGTATTCTCCGGAATCTTCCGGCAAAGCGGACAGCACGTCCAAGGACGCAAAACCGAAGTCGTATGTCGTTCTGAACCTGTGACCCGTCTGTAATGGTTTTCCGTTGTGTAACCACTCCAGTTTTAGTGTGTGATCCGGATACGGTTCTATGCGACATTCGTAATGTGCGCTTTGACCTTCCATCAGACTCTCGGTACCGTTCAATGGCACGATAAACTTCGGCGCTTCGGTGACTTCCACTTCTTTCTGTTCCACTCGCTTGTACCTACTGGAATCTTCGAGCAGCCTCAACTTGTCTAACGCTGCTTCGTGCTGACTTTCTAACTGCAGAGACGCTTTAGCTACAAAAAATGTTAATTATTGGGTTTTTTTATCATTTTATAATATAAAATCATACGTCTAGACAAACAATGACTATTGCAAATATTTCTTACATTGTACGTTCAGCGTAGCTGAAGTTACCGCTTGACCCAATTCGTTTATAGCTCTACACGTGTAAGTTCCGGAGTCCTCGGGATAAACGTATTTGAGGTTAAGAGCGACGTAACCAAAGTCATGCATCGTAGACACACGGTTAGCTGGAAATGTTAACGAATAATTAATTTAAGTAATCGAAACGTTTATTTTAAAATAAATAACACTAAACGTACATGCTTGGATAGGAATTCCGTTTCTTAACCATTCTACTTTCAATTTATCATCGCCAACCGGTATCAGTCTTGCTTCGAAGTGAGCAGCTTGACTCTCGACCATCGAAATGTCTCTCATGGGCTGTGTAAATACCGGTGCTTGCGTGGTAACGTCCTCGATAATCGAGTGACGTTGATAACGGTTCGAGTTCTCCAGCTGAGCTAAACGGCCCAGCGCATCTTGATGTTGCGATTCCAAAGAAATCGATTGTCTCGCTGTGATATTAAGAATTATTGTAAGTATACGTATTTTTGTAAAGGAGCGGTTGTCGAGTCGATAGAATACTCACATTGAACGTTTAGATTTCCCGACGTTATAGACTGTCCTAACCAATTGGTCGCGCGACAAGTGTAAGTTCCGGTGTCCTCGGGCAGACACTGGAGAATGTCCAACGCAACGAATCCAAAGTTATTGGTTTCGGTGAATCGAGACCCGAACTTGATCGGCACGGTGTTGTGGAACCATTCGACCTTCATTGTATTGTCGGATACCGGGATTAATCTGCACTCGAAATGAGCCCGTTGGCCTTCTTTGATGTCGCAGTGCTTCAACGAAGTAGTGAAAATCGGCGCCTGAGTGGTCGTCTCCTCTACGTCCTCCCGTCTATGATATCTCGATTTCTCTTCCAGATATTGGATTTGTTCGAGACCCATTTCGTTTTGAGTTTCGACCACTATCGCTGACGAACCTATTTTGAAAAGGAAAATAACATAATAAATTCGACACCTATATAGCATTCGTTCAATGTTTTATTACTTTTGCATGTCAGGTGACAATTCGTTTCGTCAACGCCGAGTAAGTTTACGGCGCGACACGTGTAAGTTCCGGTGTCTTCTTCGATGACGTCTATTATGTCTAAAGCTACGTATCCAAAATCGTGAATTGGTCTGAATCGATGACCTGTTGTGAAGATAACAAAAAAAAAACAAAAACAAAAACACGATTAAATTATATGCGCATTTTATCGTACCTAAGCCTAACTAACGCAACCGCCCACTTACCGATAATGATCGGTTTTCCGTTTTTAAACCACTCGACTTTTAAGTTGGAATCGGTGACCGGTTCCAGTTTACATTCGAAGTGGGCGTGCTGTCCTTCTTTCAGGTTTTCCACGTTTTTCGGTTTGGTCAAAAAACGCGGTTTGATTTTCACAACTTCTTCGATCATTTCCGCTTTCTTGTACCTAGCCGAATCTTCCAAGTATTGGATTTTTTCTAAACCATGTGGATGTTGCGAATCCAATATCAGATTCTTTTTGGCGATCACTTTCACCGAGCTGGACGTGACTGCCTCGCCCATCTCGTTTCTAGCCTGACACGTGTACACACCAGAGTCTTCGGGATACACGCTCAACAGGTCTAACGCGACGTAATCGAAATCATGAGCTGGGCGGAACCTGTGGCCGATTTTCACGGGACGCCCGTTGACCAACCAGTCGACTTTCATCGACGAATCTCCGACCGGTTTCAGTCTGCACTCCAAGTGCACATTCGTGCCTTCCGACGTATGTATGTTATGCAAAGGTTTCGTGAATTGCGGTGCTTGCACGATGCTCTCTTCATCCACCGCCATTTTTTGGTATCGCGAAGCGTCCTCCAATATTTGTATCTGCTCTAAAGCATATTCGTTTTGACTTTCCGTCAAAATGTCCGATCGACACAACACCTATATTTGTAAATTTCAAAAAAAAAAGAAAGAAAAAAAAGGCGATTAAATAAAATCTGAAAAATGTTAACACCAAGTCATTGTGTTTACGTGGACGCATGCCGACGTATGAGCCGATCCCAAATGGTTCGTAGCGCGGACGGTATACTCTCCTGAATCGATCGACGTCACGTGTATTATGTCCAGCGCGACGTATCCGAAATCGTAATAAGTACGGAATCTCGAACCTTTTGAAAACACAGTTCCGAAATTATATTGACAGTTTCATTCAAATATTTCAATACAATATTATGGTTGTATAGTTTTGAAATTGAAAGACTTAATGGATATCGCGTGTTACATACCGACTGTTACGGGTTTTCCGTTTTGGAACCATTCGACTCTCATCGTCGGGTCACCCATAGGCTCGAGACGACATTCCATATGTACGTTTTTACCCTCGTTTACCGGCGCCGGGTCACTTAACGGTTGTATGAATATTGGTTTCGATTTGGAAATTTCTTCGATGTCGTATTGGGGTTCGGTGAATTTTTTCTGCTCGAGGTACGGAGCCTTTTCCACAACTCCACGATGCATGGTCGACGTGTCGATATTCGCACGAACTAAAAAATATTATATCGATAACAATATATATATATAACTTATGTTAATTCAATGTGTTATTTTTATTTTTTAAAGAAATATTACCTTCGACCTGCATCGATGCGGACAACTGTGCCTCTCCCAAAGCGTTCCTGGCGACGACTACGTACGTGCCACTATCCTCAGCCCGTACACCGAGAATATCCAATGCCACGTAGCCGAAATCATGATAGGTTTGAATTCGGTTAGCACTCATCAACACTTTTCCGTTAAAATACCATTCGATCTGTGGTTCACAGTTAAATATGTTCAAAAAGCCGTTCCAAACTTACGAAACGTAATACAAAGTATACAATGATATTATTACCTTCATGGTCACGTCGTTTTGAGGCTCCACCCGAACTTCAAAATGTGCTCTTTGACCTTCAGCGATTTTATTCGTCCCTTTCAACGGTCCGAGGAACCTAGGTTTTTGTGTAACCACCGTTTCTTCCTCGGCCTTTCGCTTATTCTTTCTGCAATTTACATTCGGTTTCAATTCGTAACAATAAAATATTTACGCATTCTCGTCGACTCACCTAGAATCTTCCAGATACTGGAACCGCTCAAGACCTCCAGGATGTTGGCTGTCTTGCACCACGTCTTTTTTAGTGAGAACGGTCAACGCCGCAGACGTCGATGCGTCTCCAAGATTGTTGAAAGCTCGGCACGTGTACGTTCCAATGTCGAAAGCGGTAACGTATTTTATCGTTAATGCGACGTATCCGAAATTAAAGAAGACGGTCATTCTCGAACCTGAAGTAAATATAATTGTCACGATAACAATGAGAAACGATTTCATAACAGTATTTATACGTACTGGCTTCGACCGGTTTCCCGTCTTTCAACCATTCCACTTGGAGCGTCGAATCTCCCAGCGGTTCCAGTCTCGCTTCGAAATGTGCGAATCCGCCTTCTTTGATATTTTGTTGGTCCTTGATCGGAGTTTTGAACTGTGGCGGCGCCACGCTTTCGGGTACGATCGCTTTGTATTCCTGATCCTTATGCTGTTGGTATGATTGTTCCAACGCTTCGGTTTGCTCGATATACCTCTGCTGTTCCGGATACCCCAAATCGCCCGTAATGCTGCTAAAAGCTATAACGGACAAACGATTATTATTTTCGAAAATTTTTATTATTAAATAAAGAAACCACCGACCGATCACGTTTAATGTAGATGTGCTGATAATTTCACCCCATCGGTTGATTGCCCGCAAAGTATACTCGCCGCTGTCCTCGGCGCGAAGATGCATAATATTCAATGACACATATCCGAAATTAAATATCGTCGAAATTCTCGAACCTAAATGTCATTACGGGTGACAATATTATTTTCGATAAACGCGAAAATCTGTTTTGGTCAGTGGCGGCGCTAGAGGGGGGCAAGGTAGGGCAAGCGCCCTACCCAAATTTGGTTTCGCCCCACCTTTGCCCTACCCGTTGAAGAACAAATGAAAATTTAAATTTCAAGTATTTATGTGTTTGCTGTGTTTCATATGTTTCGCCGTGTAACTCGTCATATTTTTTTTGATGTGCATTCGTTTAGATAATACACCACAGAATACACTACCATTTAATTTGATTTCGAAATTGTCTTTCAATAATTTATATTTCACCCGTACAGACGGGGTTTCACTAAAATCCATGATCAATTCGCCATGATCTTGCCCCCCTTAGAAAAAATGTCTGGTGCCGCCACTGGTTTTGGTTAATTTTAATTATTATTATAAAGAGAACTCACTCGCTGTAATCGGTTTCCCGTCCTTATACCATTCTACTTTCATCGTCGGGTCGCTGACCGGGTTGAGTTGCGCTTCGAAATGTGCGTTTCTACCTTCTTGCAAATCGCCCATGTCGTGCAAAGGCCTGACAAACGTGGGCGGTAACGGTTGAACTTCTTCGTAACTATCGCTCCTCTGATATTTGGAATAGTCTTCCAGTTTTTCGATATATTTCAAACTGTCCGGATACTGACTAGACTTGTCGATTTCGTCTTTGCCTATGTTACAATATAAAAACGTGAAATTTTACGGTCGTGCAATTTTATCGTTGTCAAATATAATAATATTATCATCCACGTACCTTGGACCCTAAGAACGGCTGTCGACTGTGCAGTTCCCGAGCTACTGGTAACTCTACACGTGTATTCGCCTGCGTCTTCAGGTATGATGCCCAACAAATCCAAAGCTATGAATCCATAATTCAACAGAGTCATTGCTCTAGAACCTAAACACAAATTATGACGATTTTCTTAACAATATCGTTACACTATTGTATAACAAGATTGTTTTCAATTCTACAAAAATTGTCCGTATTATAAATTTTATAATTTTCAACATGTTTGCAAAAAAAAAAAAATGTGAATTTAAAGATTTGAAATACTACTTTTACTCGAAAATTCATTCACAGACAATATAAATAAAATGTGATAGAAACGTCGAACACTTACTCGCTTGTAACGGATAACCGTTTACGAACCACTCGGCCGTCAGCGTCGGATCTCCGACGGGTTCGATTCTGGCCTCGAAGTGTATCCGACCGTCTTCGTATTGAGAGACGTCCGCGAGAGGAACGACAAAACGCGGCGGCGGATAGATCTTGTCTTCTTCCGGCCGCGGGGTCTGGTACTTCGCTCTTTCCACGTGTTTCAAAAAAACGACTTCCGGCTCCGGTTCGGGCCTACACGCGTCAAGACGTATACTTAAGCAAACTCCTTTTCAGCGCTCGAAAGAAAACATGAAACGCAATACTCACTCGGGCTCGATCACCCTCGTCGGCTTCGGCAGTCTCAGACGCTTGTCCTCGGGGAAGTCTTCGGGACGCGGTTTCCTGATGACGTTTAGACGAGCCCGCGTGGCCGTTGACCCGGCCGTGTTCTGCGCCGTGCACTGATACCAGCCCGCGTCTGACGGCGAAACCCGCGCGATTTCCAACACCGAACCGCCTCCCTCGGTCCATATAGACACCACGCCCGGTTGTTCGCCCACGTTCACGCCGTCCTGAAAAATTAAACGTTTTCGATTTGTTTCCATGCACAAAATAGACCTTGTATGTTCTTTGGTCACACACTTTCTGCCACGTTATTTTCGGCACCGGTGTTCCGACGGCTCTGACGTTCAGCGTGACCGTTTCTCCTTCGTTCGTATTTAAAGGCGTAAAACGTTGCACGAATTTCGGGGCGACAACTAGTTCTTTTTCGATCACGCCCAAATTACACTGAAATCGATATAATTATTAATTATTGAAATTAAATTGAATGTATTATTGAAGTAGCGTGGTACAGAACACACTGATTATGGAAAAATAAAAATAAAAACCGTGAAATTCACATTTAGACTTAATCTACTACTTTGAAACTTAGATTATGACTATAATACAGTTGTATAACAAAAGTCGATAACGCTGTTTCACAAAACAAAACGATATTTTACTTGGAAAGAAGTCTCTCCGGATTTGCTTCGGGCGACACACACGATTTGACCCGCGTCCGCCTTGGACACGTTGGTTATCATCAGACCGTGATCGCCGGACTCGTTAACCAATATCTTGTGTGTTGCGTCGTCCTTGATCTGACGGCCGTTAATGTACCACGAGACTTCGGGATACGGTTTGCCGGTGACGCGCACCTCGAAACGCGTCATTTTCCCCTCGGTCACGTCGCGGTCGTCGCAAACGCGCACAAAATTCGGCGCCAACGTCTTGCCCTCGACCACTTCGATCGATTCGAGTTTGTTGTGCGTTTTCGTTATCACGTTCTCTCTAAGAAAAAGATGAAGAAAATCACTATGGTTCGACCGTTAGAGGCGGCGATCGAAATCTAACTTTGGAAACTCAACAAAGTCAAACTCGTCTACATACGATTCGTATATTTCTGACGACATGCACGTTTTACACAAAAATAATTATATGTTTATATGTTTGCACGCTGTCGATTTAATTTCACATAACACGAATTTACTTGGGTATCGATCAAATCTCTACGAAAATATTTTACTTAATAGGACTTCAGAACGTTTAAACATTGCAAAGGCTATCTCCAATTATAACTGAACAAACAATCACCTTCCACTAAAGAAAATCCAAATCATCTTCAACTTCCCCCCGACATTCATTAATTTCTTTCTAACTTCCTTGACGATTTATATGAAACTCACTTGTCTTCAGTTCTGTCGTATACCGGCGGCACCGATTCCACGGCAAGATATGCAGATGAAACCACACAACCTTGTGGATTTTCCACCAGCAGAGTGTAATGTCCGGAATCCTCGCAACGAACTTGCGGTATATGAAGTGTGGCTACTTGATTGGTAAAATTGATCTGGTGTTTGGGTCCGTTTACGAGTCTCTGACCATTCTTGAACCATGTTAACTGAAAACAAATACAAAATAATAGTGTTAGATAACCTATTAAACAGGTATTTTTTAAGTTTTCCAACAGCTGAGTCTGAAAAATGCAAGAAATTTTTTTGAATTTATTTTCACCCGCGAGTACGACAAATATTATAACTTTGTAAATAATTATAATCCGATAAAATCCAATTCCTTATTAAAGTAACATTTGAAATCGAAAAACAGATTGGCTTTTACTAGAAAAAAAATGATATTTGATGATTATATACAATTTTAAAATTATAGATTTTTATATATTTCGAAATTCTAAAGACATATACTTCACCTTTTTATTTTTTTCTTAATCCCAAGTTCAATTAATCTAAATATCAACATGTCGTATTTCATGGAATAAATAGTAATATTACCCTAGTATCCTTAGCCGTAGACACTTTCACGGTGAACGTCGCGTTCGATCCTTCCACCAATTTCGAGTTCCGCGGTTTCTGGAGCACTTGGGGCGCGACCACTGGACCTTGGTGTGCGCTGCTCGTGAACTTCACGTCCTCTTCGCCCAGATACCGTTTGGTGACGGACTGTCTGAACGACACTTCCCGAAGTAAACGGTATTCGAAAGTGTCCACTTTGAAATCCTGTACGTGTTATTGACCATAGTATATTTATATTATTATGCGTTTTAACGAAAAAATCCTCTTTTCAAAATTAATTCAGAGACGTGAGATATGGGCTTGACGTGTAACTTTTTTGTTTACTCAAAATTATATGTCTTATAATTTATAGTGAATCGTTAAAAATATTTGAAACGGATCGTCAAAGAAGTCGTTTAAAAGAAAAAAATAGACGTCCCGGTATGTATACCAAATCACGACGTTGTCGATTTTTTTTTCAATAATAACTTACTTCTTCGATGTTCGAGTAATTGTTCGTGTACAGCGTGTTCTGCGTTTGTTGCACTCGCTGCGAACCGTACGTGCCTTGAGGTATTTGAACGGTATGACCTGTGGAAATTCAACGCACATTTTCAGACAAAATATATTATAAAATATTCGAAAATCTATGTTAAGCTTAACTCAGTAAAATGAAATTCATAAAATAAATTATCAATTCAATTTAAATCAGTATTTTGTTTTAAAAAGTATTTTTAGACAGATATAATACCGAAGTTTGAGAAGTTATGGTAAGATCAGTTTTAGTTGTGAAATTTAGTCCTAATATTATATCCGTTTTCGTTTCTTTTAAATTGCGGTTCTGTTTTAGGTTTCAGTTAATAACAGTCTTGGCCAGTTTAAATTAATTTTATCCAATACTTGGCAAAATTTTAAATAAAAAGTAACTTATCACACTATGTTCAAAGTTTAAATAAAAATATATTTAATATCGTTAAATTGCTGTTATTAATTAAATTAACTTAACCATGAATTTTAAATTTCTCTGCTTTATTCATTATTGATGAAAATTGTTTAAAAAAGTTTTTTTCTAAAAAAATGAGATTTCTTAAAATCGGGAAATGTTAAAAATATTTACATAACTCGGTGAACTTTAACATATATTTATAGAACTCTGCGATATATAAAAAAAAACTTTTCTTATAAATTATAATATTAAAATATAAAATATTTACACTGAAACTGAAAAAACACCGATAAAAACCGTAAAAATCTCTACATTAAAATATTGGTTACGGTCTCGGTTCCGGTTCTAAAAAATACTAAACAATGGTTACAGTTAGGTCACTCAGACTTACTATAAACAATTGGATAACGTAACCATTACACCATAAATCAGTGGTTCTCAATCTTTTTAGGATCACGACCCAAATTTTTCCCCGAAAATCTATCGCGACTCGTATGCTTTTACATTTACAGGTTAAAAAAATTTTAAAAACATATTTTTTTTAGAATCTAAATAATTTAAAAAAATTTCGAGGCCCATAGTTTGAGAAACGCTGCTATAGATAACTTGAAGAAATAACAAGTTAAAAAAAAACCTAATTAAGATTTTAAAGTAATCCGTGTTAAGTCAAAAATTCATGAACAACTAGACTATAACTTTATTATAACTCGTTGTCCTACCGCATTACTAAAAACAACAATATTTGGGTTTTTTTTTTTACCTTCCGGCTGTATGAAAACTGAGCAAATCGCTTCGCCGTATTGATTGCGCGCCGAGCACGTGTATTCGCCTTCGTCTCCCGGACCGATGTGATTGATCGTAAGAACAACATTCCCTGTTTGTTGATCGTACGTCATCTTGTATTTGTTCGACTCTGGAAATCCGTATCGAATTCAAACGGTATTTATTCACGCGACATAATAATAATATCGAAATGATTATAACTAGAAAAAACAAACGCGTATTCAAAATAACTGACTGACTGGTCTGAAAATTGTTGGTATTCTTAAAAAAAATTTGCTATGAATCTACACAAAACCTTAGCAAACAAGTGATTATTAGATAAAAAAATGATTTGAACGTATGAGTTTTTATTTAGAACAATGTCAATCGCGGCCCTTTTATCACTTTACACGCATGATTATTACCCAGTAACGGAGCGCCTTTTCTGGTCCACGAAACGAACGGTTTCGGAATACCGGTAACTTTCCCTTCGAAAACGGCATTTCCGCCTTGAGCGAATCTGGCGTTTTTGAATATCTGTTCGAATACTGGCGGAGCAGCGTCATTTCTAAAATTAAACACATAATCGACGTTTCAATCGACGATTTCCAACACAACAATAACATATTAGTTGCGTTCGCGATATCAAATCATATCGCACATCCTTACCCGAATCTCGGAATGGACTGCTGTACGACGAAGCCTTCGTGAACTGAAATTTAAAACCAATCCGTTATTAAACACATTTCAATCAAACCGTATAGTTACAATGCTAAATCGACGATAGTTGTAAAACGTCTTATTTCAGAGGATCTTGTCTTCAACGAAAATTTGTTCCCTTTGTATTATTATAGTATAGCAAACCCGGCGTTCGTATTTTCATCATTAGTTTTAGGAAAATTTGAACTATACTTAAAAACAACGAATTATTATAAATTATATAAATAATTTAAAAAAAAAATTATTCCACGTGTTGATGATGTTCCCAAGTAATCTGTGTAATAATTTAAACTGCCCTAATACTAAAGTCACAAAATGAGATGTCCCAGTACCTAACCATTGCTTATAATGCGCGCGCGCGCGTGTGTATGTGTGTGTGTGTGTGTTGGACGGAGAGAGAAATTTACGCCAACATCCTTCGATGATATTGTTGAGAAAATGGTGGTTTTCGAAAAGAGTTTGACACGAACGGATCAAAATTTCAATAGATATTTGTATATTTCGCGAGATGGCCACAAAAAGTGTGTGCGGTTCACACGTATAATATATAAGACCCGATTAATTATCGTATAAATAATTTTATAATTAGTAATTACTCTCTGTACGCTCCGAGTGAAACGGCGTAATTGTAATAATATCACGCGTCTCTTGGCATGGTCGCACGAAAAAACGGTATCAAATTACACTCGAGACTCATTTTTGGAACAGGTCACAATATATTATAAATATATATTATGCGCGTGTATGCATCGTGCGCGCTGTGGGCGATCGCGCGCGCAGCTGTTTTTCTACGCCAAGTGACATTACAACGGAACAAAGTAAACACTGTGCACTCACTCGTGTGCTTACTCATACGTACATACATACGTACGTATCGTGTTTAATATCGTGTATGAACGGTTTCGTACGATTGTTTGAAAGCACTGCGGTCGTGGTCGTTCGCGTAAGTCCGATTCGATTCGATTCAATACACGACGCGGTTATATTTGTTGCGCGATAATTATCTTTGTGAATTCGGTAAACAAACACGTTGACTGGTTTTAAATATTATTTGTACACGTATATGTTATAACAATGTAATTATAATCAAATGCATTACAATTTCTTTAAATTAATTGTAATGCAATTCATTATAAAAACATTCAAAAGATTATCGACAGTTATTGTCATATGAAATAATATGCCATGACTGGGCGTTTCTAATATGCTCTGCTTTGATAGCGGTTTTACGTGCAATTTTTTAAACCGGTTTACATTGTTTTGTCAATGAACTAATCTGTTTCGGTAAGTCCGTGTGTCCTCGATGCAAAAAAAAAAATACGAGAATCACATAATGATGACTAAAAGTTAGTTGCGAAATAAAACATGTGACGGAATCGTATTTCTGAAATAAAAAAAGACATTTTACTCATCGGAGTAATTAATTAACATTATTTATAGCGCACACTCTGTGTAATTATTTATGCAATTTTCATGAAAACGGGGTATATCTTAAGGAAACATTTGAAATAATAATATTAAATTATATTTATACGCAGAGCGTTGTGTGTGCTACTCGACACACTTAGTGCGGTACGAAATCATAAATCACTTCATCAGAATTTATAGGTCACAATCGTTCAGATTTTCCATTTTTAATTTGTTTCAAAACTGTCTATTGGAACTGAAATCAAAGAATTCCAATGAAAGAATCGAACTCGTCGATTTCCGTCGTTTCGATGAGTCACTCGATAAATTACATTTAAAAAAAAAACTAATCTCCAAATTGAGATTATCGAATTCGAGAGTACCAAAAATAAAAACGTGAATTGTTGGCTCTGTCCAAATGTGTATGTTTGATTGTGTTCGTCTGTATAGATGATACGAACAGTGTCCGCAGATGTTAGAACGTGCAAATTCGCGGTGTCGGAAATATATTTTTGATGAAATATGATTTTTTTAAAACGTGCAGAAAATCGTTAAATTTATCCGTTCGAGCTTTAAACACGGATGCGTTGTATTATTGTGTTTCAATACGAGTCGATTAACAGAAAATAAATAACGTGTGGAAAAATTAATGAAAATCATTACCGTAACGCAATTGCGCCGCGACGTCTAATTATTCTGAACGCACTCTGTATACGAATTATATTTATACGGTCGAAGTCCGATTCAATGCAAACCGCTTTTCGTCGTCCGATTGCAAGTCGATAATGTTCGGCCCGAAATGGATAGATCTGGTTTTTAGAAGCTAAGGGTCTGCGGGTATGTGGTCAAGGTCTCGTGTCTCGTCGCGTACGTATTCGTACGTCTCGATATAGGTTATGAATGACATCGCACAAGACGGCACTGTACGATTTCAATGCAGTAAAAATAAGGGAAAATTCGTTCGAATTGCGTGCCGTACAAGACCTGCAGCGGGCGTATTCCGGTATCGCAACGCTACGACTTGCGGTCAAGTAAAATATATAGATGACTGTGAATAAAACCGAATTCGATTTCGGGAGTTTCTTAAAATTTATTTCAAGACTTGGCTTGTTTTTTGTTCATGTACGACGGCAAACGAATAGAAAATATAGAAGAAAACGACCTTATGACACAATAAATGCAACAACGGACGTGATCGATGACTAACAACGACCGTATGGAAATTGAAGGCGTCGCGCCGATGATAATTATATTTACAGTGACATGTTTTTGCGAGATGATGTTGCAAAGGACACGCATTAGGTATTTATAAGGTTAGGTAATTAACTCGTAATAAATAATATACATATATAATCGAGTTTTGTAAAGCGTTTTTAAAACAATAATACGAATTGCGAAAATATGGTTGTAAACGATTTACGGTACAATGTATGAAATATATGTATACCGACTAAACGTAATATCAAATCGCTGTCGCCGTTTGACCGTTTATAATACGCGTACGTCGGCAAAGCTTCGTTCGTGATAAAATATAATTTTAACTCAAAATTAATTAATTTCGACTGAAAAATCTATGTACAAAAACGATTATCGCGCGTTAGTGAAATAATTGACCATATTATATTATTATATTTTTGTTTACCATTTAAATCGATTTTGACGTCATTCGGATAAGTGAATAAATACTCGTCGATATCACGTAAACATAACGGTACCCATTATCGTCTCGTCGCATATACTCGATAGTTTAAGATTCACGCGATGTGATCGCGTATCGTTTATCATATCGACGAGGTGAAAAAAAATCATTTTAATCGTCATATTAGTCACGTGACCACGCAACCCCCGTGGTGCTTTACGACCGTCTCTACTGTGGTGTTGGGTATGTACGAAATCGAACTTCAACTGGTTGTTTCATAGACGAATTCACGTTTGAAATTAAACAAAGAGTTTTACACGCCTGCTCTGGCGGGCAGCACGTCAGATCGAGAAAATCGTGCTGGTCTACACGTCCCCGCACGGTTTACAAATCAGTCTCGTCTCAACTCGAAAAGCTGTACGACGCAACGCGAACGTTTGCGAACGACGTGCGGGGAAAACGCATAGGAGAACGTGTTAAACGACGCGGATAATAACGACACATAGCAGCGACGTTAACCGTATGCAAGAGCGTGCGTACGCGCATCCTCCAAAAGAAAAAGCAAAGTAACAAATACCCGTGGAAAACGCTAATCCGTACACGTGAAATATGTTTGTTTTTCGATGTTCTTACTGTGCAGGATCGAAACGTCTCGCCGCGGTATTCTCGGTCTCCACGCCGGTCGCAAAATCATTACGCTCGTGTGATCCGACGTCGAAACACCGATTTTACCGGAAGCCGTTTATATATATTTTTTTTTTATTCTCGATCGTCCAAGAAAAGAACGTTCGTCCGCAGAAACCGCGTCCGGCCGTTTGCGTGTCGGGTCCGCGACTACGGCGTTCCGTCGGACACTGCGGACACGACCGTCAGCCGTCGTGCAGCGCGACCAGACAACGGACCGGCTACGGCCCCGGCCTTGCGCCACACGTATAAGGCGATTCGCCGGACCGCTTTCCAGTTCGGTCGATACGACTCCATATTCATTCGCCGCGTGCGTAACGCCGTAACGTTCCGTCAACACGTTCACGTAGCGCGCCGCCGGCCGTTCTCGCGCACGCCCCGCATGTGAAAAACGGTACGCGGTACAATCGCCAGCGGCGGCCCGATCGACCGTCATCCGACGCATCGCGCCTCCCGTCGTCGATAATAAATCACAATCGAAAACTTTTACGGGCTTTAAGACCATCCCGTACAACGAATATGATCCCTCCATCCCTCTCTGTCTTCCGCCGCTTCCTTCCGGTTTGCTCTTGGATCCACTGTTCTTCTAACGTCTCTCTTCACACAATCCTTAGAGATTGTCTGCCCGTCGGTCTTTTTCCTCCAGGCGTGTCCAGGTTACGCACGGTTTTCGCAAACATGTTTCGAAGCTCCTCGTTTGTTCGTATTTTCCATTCTCCCGGTCGGTCTTTTCTTTCAAACGTGTCTAATCTTACTTTCCTATGTCTTTCTCAGTGCCCGTGTTTCTGAACCTTAGTCACAATCACGACTACGGTATTTAAAATACAGTGGCGTGTCGACGGCGCGGGCCGAGGGAAAAGGGGCCGTTAGTTTTCGGCGCACAATAGCCGTTTTGTTAAATTGAATTTTCGCAAAAAAAAAACAAAAAAAAAAAGACGATTCGGCGCTAAAATCTTTTCGTCGAGCGAATACGTTTTAGGATGATGCCGCGAGATTTGTGAAGGAAAGTAAGGTAAAGAGAGCGAGACCGAGAACGAGGCGGCTGGATGGGATCCAGCCGATGAACCGAGAGAACCGGGTCAAGTGCGAATTGAGGAGGACTCGACGTGACTGACGCCAAAATAGTTGGAAGAGATGGCGCGAACGAGACGAAGATGGTTTGCAGTACAAATTTTGTACGCGTCACACCGCACCGAGTGTAAATGACTGTACGAGTGCACCGCAATGACGTGGGAATACTTTTGGATACCGTATGAACTCTCACTTCCAACGTACATTTCGATCTAACAACGCGATAAGGGTTCGGAGAATTGATCACGGTTTTTCGAAAATTCTTCTTTAGATCGACTAACCCACTTCATTTGGTTTTTTGTAAGATTTTCGAGAATTCAGTATTGACAGTTTTTACTTTTAAAAACAAGACGTGATTTTTGGAGATTTTTAAAATCTAAACTCTACGTCGTCAAAATATTTACATAAAGTATTTTTATATTTATACGTTATTTAGACGGAAACTAAATACAGATAAATTACCGAAAACATCTTCCTATATATACCGATTTGTAATTATTATAATACGTACGCGTACGAATATCGACAAATGTCCTGGCATCGCTTAAAAACTGCAGTTATTTGCATTATTTAATGGGATCGAAATACGCTTGTGATCGTTCACTGTACAGTATAAACACGTGCGCGACTTTGACGTGAAACCATATAGTGATCGTTTTCGCGAATGTACATACCGAGGTGTGACACAAAAACACCGAGACTTTCTCAATAAAACCCAAACTATTAACGTTATCTACTTAGCGATTATTGAAATATCATTAGGAAACGCTTATCTGAGAATACTAAGAATATTATGAAAATATTATGAATGCCATAACGAAGTTTATGGGGAAGAATGCTAATCACGAGCTCGCGTTATCGAATGGCCCAAACGGTTTTGTAGTGGAAGAGGCAATGACCTCCCCAGTCGTTTTGCCACGTCTTTAACGAACGAAAATGTTGGAAAACATCGACAAAATTATTCTTTCCCAACAACTTCATAAGGCATATTCGAAACTTTTCCGCGGCAGTTTTATTTAATGTTAACCGATGTCGTTCGATTATTATTTCTAACATGTTGCAAAATCGTCGAACACACACGCTAACAACAAGGTAAATAAATATATAATAAAAATAAACCGATTTCATCAATGCCGATGGTATCCTTTAGACAAACGTTTCCAAATGATAATGTTAATAGTTTGGGCGTTTCCTCGTACGAGTATTACGTGTATAAATATTAAACACATTCTCGGGCAAAAATGTAAAGCGTGCCATAAATTTTAACGCGTTTTAAACGCGTATATATATATATATATATATAAAAACGTTTAACGCGAAGAAAACCGTAATATTTTTTATATGCGCGCGCGCGCGAGTACTTGACCTACGCTATAACATATACAACACCGCGTATAGCGTACATTTTGCGAATTTGGACGGGTTAGCGCGTGTGATCAACCGGATCCCGAACGATTTATACACGAATGTCATACGCGGGCGTGTATTGGAGAAAATCATAACGACACTAACCTTTTCGTCCATAATTCCGTTTCAAATTAATTCGCGTGTTTAAACGCGGCGAACAATAACCTAACATATCTTCTTGCGTCTAAACGGCAATATCGTTTTGTTGACCAGAAACCGTCGTCGCGCCCAAAACGTGATTCCGACAATCAACCGCCGCGTTCAAAGTGAAATGTTCAATCGCCGAACGTTTAAATAATTGTTTAATTACACTTACGCCCGCCGTTCGCACGAAATTCGACTAAAAATTGAAGTAAAAGTTACTCATGGTTACTCCACTCGAACACACATACACACTACAGTGGCGTATTTATGGACGGCATATTTAACTCCCTCCTCCCGATCGCGGCTATAATATCGTACTTTTTACACTATTTATAAACGTATATAAAACCCAAATTATTTCATTATGATTACACCGTCTTATCCTCCGCAACATTTTTTTTATAAACACGCCACTGCATATATATATATGTATTCATTTCGTCATGGTCGTCGAATACAGAAACTCGGATACGTCCAAGTCCAGTAACTCATCGCAATAAACCGTGTTTTAATTGTATGTAGATCATGTCAACTCGTTTCGAAAACACTATTCAAGTAAAGTAACTAAAAATTATATTACCACATAATTTTTAAAAACGGTCGAAGACAAGTAGCACTATACTTTGATGAGGTCGTGTACGTGTATTTCTTCTGTTAAATTGTACCGAATGTAGTTACATACTCCTTGGTTTTTCTTTTTTTTTTAATTTGTAATAGTATTGGTATGTAGCGCAGTGCAACCAACAGTACGGTATATTTGATTGGCACCACTGTGTCGTGATGTACCACGGCCCTTAATTTGAGTTTACATTTCATTGTGTACGTTCCATATAGTTTTTTTGTATGTTGAAAGAAATAAAAGTATGCGTTTCGCGTTTACGTTTTTTTCAAATCAATCATTTTATAATAAGTTTTCTTACAAATCTTAAGTTCGCGGTCCTTTCGTACGTTTTCTCCGTCGAATACGATGTGCATGCATAAACGTCCCGTGAGAAATATCGAAAATAACGTAAATACGAATCACCGTTTGCCCTCCGATAATAATATGTAATACATATATGTTTTGACGTTTAAATTCCTTTCGAATATACCGTCTAGATTTCGGTGCACGACTTTTGAAAACAATACGGTTTAAGCAAAGAATAAACGGTAAGCTATATATACCATTGTAATATACGTTATACAAAATACAAAATGTCGATGAAAACAAAATAATTAATGGTCTGTTAACACTTCAAGTGCCGTGTGTACACTAAAATGTACACACATATTTGAATATCGAATCGTTAAACGATAACATAACCTCAAAATAATAGTTTTTATTCGAACTCGTATTCGTTCGTGACAAGCAAATTTTGTTGAAATAAAAATTAATTTTTTGAGGTTATGTTTCGATCATGATTTTATGTTTGGTTTGGTGATCAAGGTAATTTGATATAGAATATAACCCACTAATTAATCAAAATACGGTTATTGTACTTTTACAGTTTTATCGTGTTACAGTCACGGAAATTATATAGAATATATATCTATAAATAGCTTTGTTTGTAGGTATTGTGAATAATAAATGCAGCAAAAATAATACGTCTTGTTATTACAATTTACACATTGCGTGTGACAAGTTAATATGAAAACGACGATCTCATATATGATGATGATCCAGATTTTCAAGTCGAAACCAACAATTACAAGTAAGTACGATTTTTATCATATATATCATATACGTCAAACGTATTGTACATGAGTATTTTTACAATCTCCAGTCGATATAATAATAATAATAAATAATAATAATGATTTATAAAATATTAGTTTAACAATTAATACTTATTGTTATTTTATAATATTTTACCTATCGTTATTTGTCAATTAGAAAGTTCCCAATTGTTAATATTTCAAGTATACGTTTTATTATTTTTAAAGTTGAAATATTTATACTTTGTTATTCGTTATAAATTATAACAAATTAATAAGGATTGTTTATTTTATCATATTTGTTCGTTTGTGCCGCATGTATCTGATGTACATGGATTTTTTATCATCAAGTATACACGGACTTAAAGTACATTCAAAACCAAATGTTGGGTCCAAAGGTTTATTAATATGTCTTGTTAGAATGATATTATACTATACTATTTTGGTCGAAATAGTCATCCAAGTTAATTCTACAATGGCACTTAAAGTGTTAAACAGTCCCCTACACACGTATAAAACTAAACAATATATCGATTAAAATGTATGTGTTATTATTAAAACAATTGTAAAGTCATACTATTATTAATAGATTTTGATTTTGTAGCCAACGACTCAAAACAAAATTATACTTTATTAATTTGTTTTCGAGACTACTTTATTTATATCGCGTAATAATATTTTGTACTTATTTCGGGGGGGAAATACGAATGTAACACGCGTAATAAGATATACGCGCGGAATCTAAAAGTCACACGACGTTATACAGATTCTTTTTTACTGAATCATTTTTTTAAAAATAAAGCGTCGCATCAAATATCCTATATTGTCATATATTAAAATAGTTATGTACGACGTCGCCGCGTTTGAAGTGCGCGACTTTTTATTGAATCGATGAAAAGATATAAAATTTTGGATTACGTATAATATAATATAATTGCGATAAAAACTCGAGTTTACAAAAAAAAAAAAAAAAAAAAATACGCCTTTATAGTGTCTTAAATGTTCACGATTTGATGTTTAGAATTGAATGGAAAAAAATTGATAATAAATTAAAAGCAAAACTATATCAAAGCGAAGGGAAAAACGGTGGTGACGACGAGAGTGTGTGGTTCTTACCGGCGAATCAATATGCTATTTATTTTACTTAATAGAACGATTTAATGCAACTAATGACGATTTCGTGAGTTATTGGAAATTCGAAAACGAAAATCACGATACTCGAGGTAGAGCGGAGTAGAGCGAGGAAAACGAGTGACGGACGGCGTTTGTGATGGTCGGTCGGGTTAAAAATAAAAGTACCTTTTTTTTAAAAATTTTCTCAAAATATATTTACGACGGTAACCCTATAGCGTCCACCGCCTCGACCTGACGTGACCTTCAGTTTTTGACGTATTTTCGTACGGGTGCGATTCTGGTCATATGCTTTCAGGGGTTTTAGATTTAAACGAAGAACATCATTTTAGGTCATTTGAACGAGAAATAAATCGAACATTTTTCGATAAGCCCGCGTCCGGCAAGTTCGGTGTATTTAATGCGCACGATCCGTAATTCGTTTTCAAACATGATACATCCCAACGCAACAAACTCGAAATACTTTACAACGCGCCAGATCGGTTTCCCAGCTTCTCTCCCGCCGGCCGAACGGGTTCCCGTCTTCAAAAGTGTTTCGCGGACGGAATATAACGTATGCGTATCGGCACGTACAATCGGTTCGTCCCCACGATTGCCCGTCACTTGGGCCCGGGCCGTATTCGTACCTTGTCTCTGGTGCGTGGTCTGCGTGGTCTGCCTGTTGGTGACGTGTTGTTGTTCGGTACGGGACATCTGCACGGTCCTCTGTTCCGACGTGGTCGTCACCTGTTGTCGGCCGCTCATCGCGCCGGGGGTACGTGAAGAGACGCCGCGCGACGGACGGACACGCCGCGGCCCTCGGGCGCCGCACACGAGCACTCGGAAGCACGCGCGCCCGCGCCAACGACGACGGTTCTGTTACGTCCGTTGGCGTGTTCCGGTACGCGACGGGAGACAATAACGACGACGAACGCACCGGACGACAACAACAACAAAAAAGGTACCGTACTTGTCTAAAAACGGCGTCTGAGAGTACTGAATTTGTCACGCGGCCGGCGGTACGATACAAAGGAAGATGTAATATATATATATGTGCGTGCGTGTATCGCTCGGGTTTGGGGCTCGGGTGGTAACTGAATCGCCAAAGTATGCGCGCGGCCGACCGGGCGTGTGTGTGTGTGTACGGACGAGCCGCCCGGGGTCGTGGTGGGAGACCGACGCGCCGCGTTTGAGTAATGCGCTTTATTTAGATCTCCGTGTAAAATTAGAGGGTCCCTTACAGGCACGCTCGTCGCCGCCGCCGCCGCCGCCGCCGTATCTATGTGGGACGCGTTCCGTTTTATTTATTTATTTATTACACGTTTCGTTTGGCCGCGCGACGGACTTTCCGCGCCGTACCCGAGACGGCGGGTACACCTGCCCGCGCGATAACGTTCCGCAAAATACCAATACGACCTGAAGTCGGGCCTTTAATCGTCGTCGTCGTCGGTCGCCGCGGATCGACTTTGCGTTGCGTTTTATACCCGGAAAGTGTAAATGTTCCGTCGACGGCGCGCGCAGAAACGAAACGAACGTATTTTTAACACATAATAACGTGTATAAATATAGCCGTGCGTCGCACTCGCCGAGACACGACTACCGTTTTTGCGTGTCGAGCGTGAAATACGTGCGCGCGACGAAAATCGACAAATGTACCGGCACGCTCAGTCAACGTGTCCCGAGAAGTTTTTTCATCATATTTTCGATTCGCGAAACGGATGTTTCCGAACAGTCAATCGTCCTAGCGCCGCTGCAGCAGCTTGCGAGGCGATATATTTGAACACGAAATCCACTCGACCGTGTGCCAGCAAAAAGACACTCGCGTTCGTGTTAACGCGCCGTGGTGGACAAACAAATGTTTCGAAAATGCAAGCTTTTCAGCGAGTCGTTCTTCTCGTTTGAAGATTTATCGTTTTTTTTTTTTTTTTTTTATCTAACCACACGTTTATATTTATTTGACAATTTTAAATAAAAATGAAAAACATATTTTAAGATCGCGCGCGTCATAATCGCGGACGCTACACACACACACACACACACATTACTCTAATAATACGCGGTCACAGAGATTTTAAGCGCACAACGCCGACGCGTGTATGTATAATATGAAATAATAACTGGAAATTCGCCATCGCAAACATAATTATACTCCGACAAGCGTGTCATTTATATCGTAGTAGCTGCATTTTCGTTTCGAAAATAAAAAAAACCGCAATCGCTATAATATTGGGTATGAGCTAACCGAAAAATGGTGGTAGGAGGGGGTCGAATTTGCTAAAATTAATTAGTCTAACGATATACATGTACGTATCGATTGTCGTCTACTACGCGCGTTAAAAATAGAATAACAGCATACAGTTGTTATATGGTACACGTGGCGTGTAAGTCTTCTCGCGCAGACCGAAATATGATTTTTACGAACGAACCCCCTGCGGGCGCGTATTCGTGTACGATTAAGAAAATTAAAACACGTGCATTTGTGAGACGCATATTTCATAATATTATTCCAATATATATATGTGAAATTTCTATTTTTTTTTTTTTAACTCTAATTGTCTACAGATCGATTCGCGACGTTCGGACCCGATTCCGCGAGGATAAATTTCAAACAGCGTTCGATTTATATTAGGTGATTTTTTTTTTTATCACGATTCAGTCTGTGTATTCAGGAAATACGAATGATTTCAACCTTCGTCTCTTATTCGTCATAATTCCATCGACTTTTGATTTTTAAATAACGACTCGTAACTTTAATTAGAAATTCTTAAGGAAACCATATTTCTATGGGAGTTTACACGTATAGGTTTTTGAAATCCGACGCACGTTTCCCGAGTAATAAACGTTTACATTTAAGACACAGCGAGATACTGTAGTAGAATCGAATATTCGCCCTCTTGGAAACGCTTTATCGAAAATGTCCGGTAGTCAAACAAGGGAAAACGTCCCTTCAAATCAACGTAATCGCACTACAACCAATGACTATCGAATATAAATGTATTATTGTAACAAAAATACGAGTATTATCGTGTCCACTAAACCACGACGAAAAATGCGACTATCTATAATAGCCACCAAATTTTTAAGCAATAACTATTTATAAACGCAATGTTGAAATAGCATTTTCATATTTATTTTAGTTCTAAAAGATAGTGTTTTAGAAATAGATGTAGGTCGACATTTGAAAATCAAAAACTTACATTTATTTAAGGTCTATCGAGTAGTGAGGAGGTTAGATTATTTCTAAATTCATTGACGCCGTTTATGTTTAATATTTAAATCAAGATGCTTTCGCGAATGTGTATCTACCCAACCTCAGGTTTGGTTCATTTCTATCCGCTAGCTATATCCGCGTATATGCTTTGTTTTATTTTTGGCAGTTTGTGTCGCGACACTTTACGAGTTTTTCAGTGTTATTACACCGTCCGCATATAAGCCATTATCACATTAATCTTACCGAAATCCGTTTCTCGCGTCTCGTCCCTATTTCTTACTACTCATTCAAGTGCCATGTTTAAATAACAATGGTGAGAGTGATCTGTATTTTACTTCATCTTTTATTATAAATGTATGATTCATTACACCATTAGTACATTTATCGCAATACGGTTTGTGTCTTAAAATTACCCAAATAAATACCTAACACACGTGTTTAACAAAGCGTTTTTTATATATATAAATATAACGCGTTCAACGCTAATGTTATTATATATACCAAACAAAAAGAAAAACAAATTAACATTTGAAATACTTGGTACTGACTGTAATGTTCGCTAGACTTGTGATCGGCTACAATATTGTTCGACAGGCCTTCGTCATTGGGGTAGAAACATATCGATTCGAAATCTGTAAAACACATACAATAAAATACGAAATAAATAATACAAGACTACGATTTTTATTTTTACATATGAAAAAATGATAACTGTTTTGGACGGTTTTTTTCTTAAAAAAAAGTCGTCTAAAACGATGGAAAAGTAATACAAATTATAAATATATACAGACAAACATTTTTTAAAAAAAAGTATAAATCATAAAATAAAAAAAACCGAAATCTAAATTTAAAAGCAATACAAGTCTTCTTTACCGCGACAAGCAAAACAGTATCAAAGAACAATATGATTAATTATAATTACGGTATATATTTAATAATATGTGTTATATGTTATTCAGACGTTTATTTGAGCAGTTTTTTTTGTTAGAAAGCATGTTATCAATAAAATAAAAAGGAAACCAGCCAACTGTTAGGTTTCATCATCATACACATTGAACATCATTCACACATTAAATATTTTGAATCAAAGTCCTACGCGGAAAAAGCTTATTTAAGAAGTATTCGAAATAAATCGTTAATAAGGGATTTCAGAGTATATTTTACGAGTACTTATCAATAATGACAAAAGTATTGTAATATTCCACTTGTGTGGGTAATAATTAAAAAAGACGTTTATTTCTTCTTTTCGAAACGGTGTTACTATGGTATATTAGACGATTTCGATTTTTAAAACGGACTACATAAACGGCAAACGCAAACCACTCCTTCTAAAATCAGCACAATTTCAACGTCGAGCGAGCGAGCGTGCGCAAAACGACACCGAATGCATTGTGTTTTTAAGATCGCATATATTTATGAATCACGCTTTAGTTATATCTGCACGGATTAATTGGAATAAACTCGATTTAAGTCGATGTGGAGTGACGCTACAAAGTTGTATTTTTACATAATATTTAAATTTGACGGGAACGTAAATCGTCGAATTATATAACATGAATATGGTGTGTCCGTCAAAAGAACATTTATTTTAAAACGATCATAAAAAGTATAAAATAATACGTACATATACATATATATATATATATATATATATATATATATTATTATGTTATATCTTACAGGTTACCTGTGTTTTTTTAATATGCTTTTAAACTCGAACAATTTATTTATCATTTATCATACTACTACTACTAAAATGAATTATGCGTCTGTACACGTGATACTCACTTGCTGTAAACGGTCGATTTCAATAATTCGTTATATATTACATTATACATTGTGTAAACGTGTAGTCAAGTCGATGAGCTTAAGAAGAAGAAAAACTCTCGTACTTTTACTAGACAGTCGACGAAGTTTTAATTTTTTTTATTAAATTGATTTATTCCACGGAAGTGCGATATTAATACAAACATATAATAGTCGGTGTTGTAAGAAATACAATTTGAAAATTATTTAAGACGCTGACTAAATGCTTGTCAAATAAAATTATTTCAGTAATATTAAAATATTTTTAAAAAGCATATTTCAAATCCTTTCAAATATTAAGAAATAAAATTTTAATTTTTGTTAGTCGTGCTTGTTTTAGATAACAATATATTGTTACGTGAAGTGTAATCAGCGAACTTCGGATTAATACAACGATATTTTTCCATATTAATTGATGCTTACGCGTGATAACATTGCTTTTAAAAAAAAATTAAATAACTAAGTAATTAATAGTTGTTATATTCAATACTAACAAATTGTATTTAGAATATTTATTGAATACTCGAAAATAAAAGTATGTTGAAGAGTATTCAATACTTATAAAATCATTTAAATACTTTACAGCTCTGCTGATGATGACAATAATAATAATAATAATAATAAATGCGAAACAAAAACGTTTTCGTCCCGACGTCCAACGAAATAATATATCTCATCTCCCGTTATATAGCTTTATTATTTCAACGATAGAATTTTCTGATGTTTTTTAGCACGAAAAATGACTTAAAACGTTAACGCAATGTGTTTTTTCTATTAATACGTAATAAGTACGAGTATATATATATATATATATATGTATACACTCTGCGAAATTCTCGAATACATTATGATTTTTAAATTCACAAGCCAAGACGACGCGTTTAGGTTAGACTTAAAATATACGATTGATGAAAACACGCAATGTTTCTCTGTCCGACATATAGATAAATTGTCAAAAAACAAAAAAACAAATTACCGGAAAATTATATCAAAAATATTTACGCCGTAAAAAATGAATAAACGATATAATATCATTTTTCTAAACATCAAAATCGTTTTTATTTATCGTCACTGCCCACACGCGATTTTTTATTATGTTGTTACGAATAAACCGTAGAACGAACGTCAACATTTAAAGGCACAACAACAACAACGAAACCATTCCCTCCCCCGTCGTTTCTCCTCGAATAAGAATCCGATTCCGAACGAAGGTCGTTCTTTTTTTAATCAGTATCACGATGAGATTTAACGTCGTTAAGATTTTGACCGTGATTCGAAATTTAACTGTCAAAAAAAAAAAAAAATTGTTAGATTAACCATTTTCGGACGTTTGGGGGGGGGGACCCACCGAAGAATAGTAATACAACGTACACAATTCGAAAGCGTGCAGTCGATAAATACATTTTACAACGGTCGTACGTATAGTTTCATTTTTCTATTTTCCTTTTGATCGTGTTGTGCCGAAAAGCGTCTGACGAGAAGACGACGAGGTCAGGTCCCTCAATCACTTTAGCAACGGAAATGTTCACACGGCCCGACGCAATGAAACGCGAAGAGTTCTCCGCCGTTTGGCGAACACGGGACCGACGATCGGGTGTCCCCATCATTTGTGAACGCGAATCGATCGGTCGTTCACAGGCGGGCGGCGTAACTTCGTCACGCGCTTAAATGAAATCCGACGATTCGAATTGTTTTAAACGTGGTTTTTAAAAAAAAAAAAGAAAAAACACGCCGGTACCGACGTAATAATCGTCGGGCGGGAGTAGTGACGAGCGTGCAGAGGGGTTGTGCGCTCTAGACGGTGCTCGAGCAGCCGCGGTGTCGGTCGGTCGGCGAAGGGACGCGGTTATAATATATTAATAGACCGGCGATTTTTCAGACAACACACCCGAGTGATCGCGAGGGTCGGACAGTCGACCGATTCGGGCCGAGATGCCAACGACAACAAGACGACTAGCGAAAAAAACCGACGCGATGCCAAAATCACGCCGGCGGCCGAATACGAGAGAGATATTGTTCCTGATGATCGCATTGTGTTTTCTGTACGCGGGAGAGTACGTACCGTTTGTTCTACTAAATTACGTGTCGCCGAACATTTCTGTTTTTTTTTTTTTTTTTTTGAAAAACCAGCACTTTAGCGACCGGCGAAATAAACAGCCATTTGTTAAATGGCCAAAAACGGACCAACAAAAATGAATTAATATAATATGAATGTATACGGCAATGGCCGCTGTTGCTGTAGATCAGTGATATTTACCAAGAGCAACAGTCGATACGGACAGGGTCGATAACGAAAATTGGTTTGTCATTGGTATTTATTGCGAAACAAAAATATAAAGAATATTATTAATTTATTAATATTATAAATCGAACAGTGTAATTCATTGTTATATTCGAGGATTAAAAAACCATTAAAACGCGAAATGCTCTTAAAATTCAAAAAATGAAAAAGAAATCATAAAATGTTTGTCGGTGTGTTTGAGAACGTAACGGGAGAATTCCTACAGGACGGTACAATAATATGACGTGTTCCACTCCGCGGAACGATTCTCGCGAAACGTTAGTATTATTATTATTATTATTATTATTATTATTGTCGTGTGGAAGAAACGCCGCCCGGCAGCAGGTGAACGCGAACAAACGAGTGCAGAACAATCGAACGGCGACCATTCGGACCACGTATCGCAATACAGTGCAACAATGTTTACACAATCGTCTGTTTTGTTTTTTCGGTTTTTTGTTTTTTTTGGACAGCGCTCAACGCGGCCGGACACCCGTCTTGCGACACCACGTCGTCAAAACACGTCTAAATCGCTTATTTTCGCGTCCCGACTGTCGACGGCAAACGTCTCTCTCCGGTTCCCGTGTTTTCGACCGGTTGATGCTGTTGCTGGTAACCGTCGCACGACGTGACGGACCGTTTTGTTCGAGCGGTTTCGTCGCAGCGCATAATAACGCGAAACGAAAAAAATCTTAATACAATCATTTTTTGTTTTTTGATATCAGAAAATACATATAACCGCGTTTGTTTTTGGTCAGGTCATCGACATTTATTAAACCTTTCAAATGAATTATTCGAGTGAAGAGTTTGAACATTCGTTTCGGCTGGTCAGGAACAGAATGAGATAAAAATAAAAACACATCATATACAGAATTCGTATTAAAACATGTCCTTGGTACGGAGTTTTTTTTTTTTTTTTGTTGAAATGAACGTTGAAGGAACAAGAGCAAGAGCAAGAGCCGAAGAAGAGGTGGTTGGTGGCGATTGGAACGTGATACGAGGACTGCTGTGTGTGCGTAGACGATGTGGAAGGTTTAGGACACGGATGGCCGACCCCAAATAGTTGTGATAGTGAGAGAAGGAGAGTGGCGCTTAACTCGATTTTATTTTCATCTAATAACATTTACGAAAATATGCTTTGTCTAGTTTTAGGAACGATGTTCGGGTACTTTTTGAACAGACCTCGTTTATGTCACTGCTTCTATACTACATAGACATTACATCGAAAGAATTGAAATAATTCTTTGCCTCGCGTCGAAGAAGGCAGAACGCGAATAAGCGAAGAAATATATATATTTCTCCGCGTTTGACAACTAAACGATAAAAAGAAAAAAAACATTACAGATTTGCCAGAAACGAAATGGTAAATTAGTCATTGGCCTTAAATTTTTTAATAAAAAAAAAAACGAATAAGAATAAAGTATAATTAAACTTTTCTACCGTGTAGTTTATAAAAAAAAAAAACAAAAAATAATAATAAATATCGCGAAATATTTACCTTAACGAAAAATAATTATAAGAGCGTGACACTTAAAATAGATTTTATAATTTGAATTCACGATAACAATGCCAAAACCGACATTTAGCTCATCGCGTCTAATTATAAATCACGATCACGGCGCAAATTTTCCTACGAAAAACATCTTATTCGTTTAATAATACTAATAACGATCATTTATAACCGTTAGCATATAGCGAAAAATAAAAAATATTATTTGTGATTTCGTCAAAACGTTATTTACGAACGGCGTGAAGTCATCCGCTAAAAATAGACGTCTTGTGTTCGGCCGGTTTTTCGAAATCCAAGACAATCGTTTTTGAAGTTTCAACTCCCGCAGTTGAAAATTATCGACAAACGACGCACGTACGCACCGACGGCTAACCTAACTTTTATTTATTCATTTATTTTTGTGTGTGTCACCGACGACTCCTTGAGAAACGCTTGCGCGTTACTTCCGAAGAGCCTATTATTACAAATATAAGAATGTACATTTCGCCTATTCCTTTTTTTACGAACACGTGTTTTACAAATTATTATTAATTATAGAAAGAAAAAAAAAATACGAAACTTGTACTCCTGCTCTCGGACGGCTAACCTCCTAACCTAACCTAACCGACGGGTCACTCGCGCCGCGTCGTCAGAACATAATAAAAAACCCGAACCCGACCCACTTGAGAATGTATTTCGAGGTCGACGCGCGCACCCGGTCCCGACGTGACAATAACGGTACCCCGGCCGTCGTGTAAAAAGTATCCGCGATTTTGTTTTTGTTCGCCAGTTTGTTTTTCGCACACCTAAGTATTCGGTTTACGTCACGTTCCCGTTCACTGCAACCGCAGACTCGAAGAACCGGCCGTGCGGCAGAGCGGATTTTCAACACGGGCCCGACACCCGCCAGCGCGTTCAAATGGGTCGAAACGTTCGTCGGGTTTTCAAGACCAGCACGCCGCGACTTCCCACGACATCACACGTTCGAAAACCGATCGGACGTCCGTCGAGTCTGCAGCCTCGATGTGTTCGGTTGGGTCCGATTCGATTGTTTCATTTTGATCTTGGTGTTTACTACAAGAAAATCACGTTTGTAGATCGCGGCCATTTCGTTGATGCGATCATCACGAACACGGTGGACGAGGGAACATGTATGGAGCCGATTAACTCCGTGAAATGACATTTTTCCGGTACGCGCACAGGTAAAGACGTTTAAAATACGTGATAAAATTCGATTGTTTTTTTTTGAGTGTTTATGAACACGTGAAAAATTGTTCGGTTTCGTGTGATCCGACCGTGATGTTTTATTTGAAAAACCGTGTGTAGAAAGAAAAAAAATGTCGCGATGGTTGGAGAGAAGGAATGCTGTACGTTCGTTTAACGGGTTTATGTGGGAAACGTAACGGGCTTCTTGCTGATCGAGAAATGTTGCTTAGTTACCGAAGTCGTTAAACGACACATTTTGGTGTCGGAAATGTCCACGCTGACCCCCAGCCGAAAAATTGCACGACGCTAAACGATAAACAAAAAAAAACAAAATATCACACGCGTAGACGTTCGCGTCGCAGACGACGCCGAGATTCGGTATCATTATCATTATCATTATTTCGGAATGCAATGGTGCGCGTGTCGTTGTGGGAGTGAAACGGAAGAAGCGCGTCTAAATATAAACGGATTCGTGTACGCGAAGGACGCGCGCTCGACGTATGCATACGTTATTTCTCACGACGTATTGCGCACGACGATTTCACTCGATCTCAACTCGTCTTTACAACGAACGATTTCCACATCCCACACCGGTTTTTCCCTCCTGTCGATTCGAACGAGACGATATAAGCCGATCGGATCGTTTGATCGTTTTCACTAGTCTTCAAAAATGAATGATCTGAACCGAACGGCTCCGCAGAGTATTTTTCTCATCTCGGCGTTTTCAACGGGCCTGAAATTAAATATAACACGCCGCGACGCGCATTCCGGTGGCCCGTGTAGGACGCCGTTTTCAGCGCCCGACGACGACCCGCTAGCGACTCCGGCCGAGAACTTCGGAGTGTCGTATTACGTTCCGGCCGTGGCCTAACATTCCGTTTGAACATTCCCAACGTCATACTGATCTTCGGGCGAGTGACGTTTTTTCACGTTTATTATTATTCGACCGTTTTGTTTGGGTGAATTTTCACTCCGACCATGAGTTGGGAACGTTGTTTCGTGAAAATTATAAATGACTTAGATCGTCGCTATTTGTACGCGATAGCGTTTCGCCGTCGGATAAAAAGAGAGAGGAACGACAAAAACTAATTGTAATTGGATGCCAAACAAACAACCACGTAGTCATTTGGACGTTTTCTACTTGCCAACGTGTGATAACACGGTTCGGAAAACCGATCGGAATTCGTCGTGAAATATGCTTCGACCGATCGGATTTTCCACGTTCAATTTGAAAAATTTCAATGCTCCGTTTTCGAGAAGATCTCGGAGATGGAAAAAAAAAAACCCCCAGGAAAGTCGATCCAAAGTAAAATTCACGACGTCGGCGCAGTGGGGTAGTTCGTGGTCAGTGGTCGTAATATCGGCGAAACCGGCCGGCAAAACGAATTTGTTGTTGTGTCGGCGACGAAACACCGGGCGCCGCCATCTGTCCGTTTCAACTAGAACACGTATCCGGCCGTGTTTATTTATAGTGTCCCCGCGTCTACGTTCAAGTCCGAACCGGTGAAAACTAACGACCCACAGACGTAAGCACCCGCGCGACGTGGTACGTCGAAATACCGTCGTACGTGGGCCCGTGTCCATTTCAATCGGGTAACACAATCGTGACCCCGGGGACAACGCGAGCGCCTGCCGCACGAATTCCCGTAGTACTGGTGCGCTGCCCTCGAACCGATCACGAAAGACGGGGTTTGAAAACGTTCGTTAGCGCGATGCTAGAGCAATAGATTTGGATCGCGTGCGCCCGTGGAACGTTTTCCACCCGCCCGTCGTCACCCTTTTCTATCACCGTTGTAATTTTTCGATAATCATGCCGATGCCACTATGGAACGAACAACAACAACAACAATAATAATAACGTGGTGGTATGGGCGCCCATAGGATAATATTTAGGGGGGGGACAAAATAATTTATTATTTTTGATAAGCAGAAAAAAAAAATAAAGGTTAGGTTCAATAATTTAATGTAGTCTTGTGTTATTTCATCAATGTATGATATTGATTTTAATTTCCAATACCAACACAAACTGTTGTATCTTCACTGTTGTATTATCACAGAAGAAACAGAAGGGAAATTTGTTCAATAAACAAATATATTAATATATATAAAATTACTTGAAATATTTTTAATTTATGTTCAAAAAATAAAACAGAAATAAAACGTCGACCTTTACAATGGCAATGTGAAAATACCAATTTTAGCAACTATACTTATTTTCTAGGAGGGGGGACATGTCCTCCCCCCTTGCCCCCCCCCCCAATGGGCGCCCATGGGTATGGGTGGCCACCGCGTTCGCCATCCCAAAAGCCAAGTGTGCCGACATCGTCACCCGGCAAGTTGCTGCCGTGCCGCCCGAAACGACCCGTTGGGGTCATGAAGACGACTGCCGCGACAAGTTAGGTTAGCATTCGAGTGGAAACGGATATCGGGCGTTTTATGTGTTTGTACGGTTCATAAACAGTACGTACACTTTGACCGCCGGGTCCGGCGCGTGTGTGTTTGGCGTGTGTGTATAACGAACGTCGACGACGCGGTTCCGCCGCGAGTAAAAATCGTATACATCGAATTTCGAAATCACGTGTAATACGCGAATGAACAGAATCATTTTTTTTTTTTCATGTCTTCCATGATATATAAATACACGCACGCACACACACGCATATATTTTATATAAGCCTATTAAGAGAAATGATTAACGCATACGAGTCCGCGTTAAGTGAGACATTTGATGTCTTTTTAGGTTAGGTTTTTTTTCTGTAACGCTTTTTCGCGACAGTCCCCAGTGGGTATCTTAATTTAGGTAACGCTTTTTGGTGGACACTTTTTCGTGACGGTTTTTTGATTTTAACGTGCCAAAGTAAAGACATAAAATGTCAAAAACGAGACCGATAAACACGTTTCGCCGTCCGTCAGTCGATACGCTCGTCAAGTGCGTTTGTGCGTTCCCGCGAGCTCTCGCGTCCCGCAAAACGGTCGCGTTTTGTTCGGCTTTTTTCCCTATCGTTCGAACACCACGCGTGGACAGTGCTTTGCCGAACGTCGACGAGGGTGATCGAAAATAACGATCGAGTGTCCCGTTCTCGCTGCGGCAACAACAAGCGTGGCGTGTAAATTATATAAAGCGCATAGGCACGACGTGAGAGCGTAGTGTATACAGAGACAGGAGAAAGAAGAAACCACAACCGTTTTTAAAAAAGTTTATTACAACTTTTTGCCGTTATACAAAAAAAAAAAAGAAAAAAACAATATTATTATTATTATGATAAAAGTTGTAAACGTACGCTATTCGTTACAATCGCGGAAAACAAAACTAAACATTAATATAATATAAATATATAGTTAAAACGTTATTAGAGATAATATAGATTTGACATTTTTTCGCGATAGTTAGACACAACACTATACGTTCTAAAAGAAGAAAATAATAATAATAATAGTAAAACAGTGGAAAAAAAAAAAAACCAAAAATACAAATAACACGCGTGTATATTTATTTATTTATTTTTTTTTTTTTAAGAGAGCAACTCGAAAACTTCGCCGTCGCCGCCGCCGCCGCCGGTCGGAAATTCGTTCCGCTTTCGATTAGTTTTTGTTTTTCTCGCGACGAAGCGAAACGCGATACGCGTGCCAGATAACGTTTATTCACAAGCCCCGTGTCGCGGTGTGCGCGAGTTTTTAATGTCGAATGAACGTGCGAGACTCACCTGACACCCGGAGGTCGGCCGACGTGCTGCTGCTGGACCCCAGACCGTTGGACACCGTGCACGCGTACGTCCCGGCGTTGACTGAAATCAATCGGACACGAGCGCGTCGTTATCGTTTTGCCGACGGAACGGCAATAACCGTTCGGGTCGGGCACGTCCCGGCGTGTTTGTGACGGGACGGGACGGGACGGGACGAGGTTAGGTTAGGGTTTTTTTTTTTTTTTTTAAAGACGGTTTCCGACAAAAGCGATTTGATTTCGAAACGGCCGAAAATTAGTAGTGTAGCGACGCCTGCATTTTTGTACCGAAGTGATGATATTATCTGCGCACTCGAGTTCGGTTTTGTCGACGGATTTTTTTTATAAACGTTTACTTTGATCGTATTATGCACGGTACCACTAAACGTTCGTAAATCGCTAATAACTTGAAAAACTAATAAACGTACTGGACATAATGAAAAATACGTTTTATCGGAATTGTTCGTAAGTGATAAGTAAGCACGAATTGTATATATATTGTTTCGGGCAATACCACAACAGAGCAAGTCTATAAACGACTGAATCACCCGAATTATTTTGTGTTCGTATTTACATTTTCTTTTCGCCGTAAAATGATAAGAAACGACGTTTGGGCTTATCAGAACTAAGTGGTCTCCAATGTAAACGAGATAAAAATACGTGTTTCGTATAAAAAAAAAAGTACGGTTTTGAAAAACGCGCCAATACGAATCGATAATCTTTGTACGTGATTGTAATATATCACTTCGACCACCGGAACACGACGTGAGAAAAGCAAGAAAAGTTGTGCACGCGCAACTGTCGAAAACGAGCAATCGACGTCGCCGCGACGTGTGACCTGGAACGCGGTTCGAACCTAACCGGGGGCCCCGCGCGGTCGGGTCCGGTTAGGTTGGGCGGAACGTCCGCGAACGGACATACGCCGTTGACGACTCACACTGGTACGCCCTGGGTATGGTGAGTCTGCACACGCCGTTCCTGTACTGCGGCCGGTAACAGTCCGAGTCCTCCAGCGCGCGTCCGTCGCACGACCACGCGACGTGGCTGACGGGCTCGCCTTGCACGATGCACTCGAACCTGGCGGTCGTGCCGCTCACCACGGCTATGTCTTTTAACGGCTGTGGACAAACACGACGACGCGCGTTGACGGAACATCGTTTCGAATGCCCGCTTTTCGGGCACCGACGGTCGCGCGGACCGCCGACCTACGAGCAGCGGCGTGCTCAGGGGAGGTTAGGGGTTATATCCCCCCTCCCCTCCATTGTCTGTTTCGCTGATCTACAGAAAACAGCTTATTAGTTATGAGAGCTGTCTTTAGATTCATTACTTAATACTTTGTATTAGTTAATGGTAAAAAAGTTTACAAAAGCTAGGCGGTTGAAATTCCGTCTGGAATAAGCAATCTACTTTCCGTGTGTTTTGATTTTATTTTTAAACATGCGATACATTTTTTTTCAATTCAATGGTATTGTGTTGATTGAACAACTTGGTATTAGCGTGTTATAATTTAAATTCATTTTCGATTATAGAACAATCTATACAAATGTACACGATTATGAGCTAGAAACGATTTCGGACAGCTTGGAACATAAACATTTGAGTTTTCGGTATTACCGTGACAATCCATTAAAATGTATTGTTACTATTTACTTATAACACCCCCCCCCCATTAAAAATTCCTGGGCACGCCACTGCCTACGGGTACACTTACGGTGACGAAGAACGGTGTACTGCCGTGCGAGGGATCCGAGTATTCGGCGGCGTTCAGTTCTTTTTGGTAAACGGGGCTAATAACGGCGCCATCTGTAAGAAAAAAATAAAAAACAGTCATCGTTGTCGTTTCAACGAAACACACGTAATACAAAACCGTCTCGGTCGATTTGTGATGTTTTTTTGAAATTTAATTCGATTTAAAGCGGTCTGTAACGTGTGTTTTTTTTTTTTTTAAAACAATGTCGTTTCGTATTATAAATCTGAAACGTTTAACAAAGTGATAAAACACCGAACTCGACCGATCGTTGTAACGGATCATCTCGTATAAGTTTACAGATAATGACAATCAGTCCATGCGGCAAACGTGGTGTATTGATTAGCAGTACCAAGCGGCGGAAAGGTTTTAAAGACCACACGATTACGTTTTTTTTTTTTTTTTCATATATTACTTGCATCGTACATTACTTACGAATGAAGGCGTTTTTACCAAAAAGCGGCGGACGGTACGCGAAAGCTGCAGCGTGTAACACAATATATAAATATATATGTATATATATAGTAGCATTTAACTTCAGCACGGCAAAAGCGATTATTTTTCTGCGAAATATTCATAAAATATTAACCTACAAAAGTTAAAACTATTATCATTACTATATATATACTGAAAAATGATCAATGAAAATGCCACGTTACGGCGATTTTGTCAACATTTTATTCGTAATATCGTTTACAACATCGTTTTTGCTCAAAAGCTCGGACAGCAGTGAACAGTATAAGTATATAAAAGTAATAAAATGCCGAAAAAAAAAAACGAATAAGACGTAAAATAAACCGAAACTATTTGATAGATTTGTTCAACGTTTAAACGCCCTTTTGGATACGTTTGATTTACCGTGGTTTAAAACGAATTTTAATTTTTGAAAAACGATTTTTTTCCTTGTTCAAAAAATGATCCAGCTATATGAACTCGCCGAAATATGACGTTAAAAAATATTTTTTTTTTAAGTTTGGTTTATGAAAACGCTTTGGTGTTACGTTCACATTTTAAATACGAAATCACCGTAACGCGGATAACTACTTCGATCACCGTGTACGCGCAGATAATAATAGTACAACTCAACACAACAACGATATGTCTACGCGTAAATGTGTACAGAAAAACTGGACTTGTGCGCACACGTGCTCGTAGAAACAGCGTACAAGTGCCGTGGTGCATATAATTCGAAGTCGTAGTATTAGAATATAGACAGACAGACAGACAGACGAATAGTTAGTGGACAGTGTTTTCAAGTGTTCGTGAAATATTTATAATAAACATCTATGACAATAACTAGAGGCCGGAATAATATTCTCTTAAAAATCGTAGTAATATATGCAAAATAATATCAAACCTAACTGATCTAACAATCTAATAATTTTTTTTTCTTTCGTATAGCAAAAAATATTTTAAAAGGTCGATATTATTGCATGAAAATTTTACAAAATAAAAAATAAACCGATATAATAAAGCTTTAAAAAAAAAATCATTATCTTAACATTTTATTTACTAAATTCAATTAGATTAATGACGTATTTTAAACGAAGAAAATTCTCCTTTTTGAAAACAGTTAACAATTGTTATTTGTTCCATGAGCTCTGGTGTCATTTTATAAGTACCGAAAGAACGTTCGACATCGACCGAAAAAGTCACAGAAGCACGCTACAAATTAGTTACCATAGTCGGCAAAAAATTATCTATAAGTCGTACTTCATTATTTCCGTTGAAAGCTTTTGCTACGTTCGTCGAAATCACGAGTCCTTGATTTATTTGTAGAAGTTGATCGATTTTTAATTTCATTAGGTTTATCGAACACATTTGACTTATCCAAACTCTTGACGGTCGTCACAAGCACAAGAAAACTGGTCTTAACCTAACCTGTTCTCTAACCTAATCTTTATTTTATACGAGATGTCTTGGAATACGTAAAAAATATAAATTCACCATCGATTCATACGATTTACACAAAATTCAAAGCCCACGGACCGAAAAACGCAAAAGGATATTATTCCGACCTTTGACGATTGACTGTACGGTGCTCGAATCGCGACGGGAGGGGGTTAAACGAGAACAGGGACGCCGCGCAAACGGGGACGTTGAACGATTGAAAAACGTCTCGTCCGGCGTGTCCCGTCCAAGAAAAACGAGACAGAGTTCCCTCCGATCCGAGCACCGGTGTCGGCGTGCGCCGCGTCCGTCTGGCCTAACCTGTGGCGTGAGCGGCGGCTGTGAAACGTTCCCGCCGAAACCCGCGTGACATCTGCGCGGCGGACGACGTGCGACCGCGGTGGTTACCGCCGTCATCTCGGACCGGCGCCGTAGTAAACTCGTGCAACACCGGGAAGCCGACGGCGTCCGCGTCGTTCCGTCGCGTGACCGCCGCCGCCGCCGCCGCGCCGTACGATTTCGCGGGACGCGCCACGCCGAACTCGTACGCGAAATCGTGTTTGAAATACGGTATGCCGAGGTCCGCGGCCCGGGTAACGTGGTCAGTACCTGACAAGGCGTGGTCACGCACGGGTTAGAAAACAATGTGTTCGCCGCGACGGGCCGGTCACATCGCGGATCCGTCGGGACCACTTCCGCTGCCCACTCTGCGCCGACACGCGGTGGCGGTTTTTGTTTTTTTTTCGGTGGTGCGGACGCGAGTGGGTCGCGCTCGTAACAGTTTCCTGAACGGGCGAATTTTCGTTGAACTCCGCGTGCGGTAACACGCGGCGAAAAGTTTACACGGGGGGAAAAAAAATTAATATATTATACTGCTTGATTCGTCATCAACGATTTATACGATCAATGGACGTCAAACAACAATAAACTCATCTCGTTGATAATTTCATCTGGGGTCATTGGCATGCCCCTGTGAATATTTAACACCGGTAGGCCGTTTAATCTGATTTGCCCAGTAAATATCTGGTGAATAAGTTTTATTAGTACGTGCTCCCGTGGCTCGGATAACTTATCGGTACAGTAGCATTATCGCCGAACGAATGGTTTTTGATGAATTTTCACATTACATATTATTATTATAAATTATATTCATTATTCCTGTAGCATTATGAACGCATTATACAAATCCAATGCCCATAACTTATGTATTATGTTATAACAACCACGACTACCAGTACGCCTGCTGACTGTGAAACATGGTCAAAATGAATTGAATAAAGTTGTCACCCATCCCTTCCTCCCCCCGTGTACGCCGCTGCCAATACTATGTTTACGTTCAATCGCGTGTGACACTAAAGCCGGGTTTACACGGGGTAGTGAACTGGGCGAGAATAAATCGGTCGTGATTATAGCGTACTCGCGTATCTTTTGACGAATTTGAAATAATAAAATTTCCTACGTCAGCGTGATTTCGGTGTACAAGATGAACGTTACACAAACGGAACGTTTATGGAAAGTAAATTGCGAAATGCACAGGGACGGAAATTCAAGTCGACGAATCGAGGAGTGTAATGACAATAAGCGGGAACGAGGTGAGTGATATTGAAAGTTTTAAGTATTGTACAAAAGAACGGCGGTTTTGATCAGGATGTGAAACATAGGACTAAGTGCGGATGGATCTAGTCTGGTGTTTTAAGAGTCCCAATGAGGCCGAAAGGTGAGTTCTATAAGAGTGTAGTGAGACCAGCTATGTTGAATGGTTCAGAGTGTTGGGCGATTGCCGAGAAAGTAGAACAAAGATGAATACGGTTAGATGGATGAATGGAATGATGATAGAAGATAGGATAAGGAACGAATATGTAAGAGGAAACGTGGATAAGACTGGGACGGTTTGGTAAATGTTATGAGGTGAGAAAATTCGGAAGCCGTTATGGAAATGCACGTCGAGGAAGACCGAAGAAGAAGTGGTTGGATGCGATTAGGTGTGATATGAGGCTGACTGCTGGCCCGACCCCGAATAGCTGGGATAGAGGCGAGGGAGATCGAGTACAACGACGAAGCTTGAACAAAAAAAATATGCAACGAAACGGAGTGTAAACGGTTTAGGGTGTCGGCGAGGTAACCCCACACACGCGTATCTTTTTTTCCAAGGTAATTAACCGCGAGTAACGAGAAAAGCCAATATGCGCGAACGACCCCCGGCTTCAGAGTCCAATCAATCGGACGGTGCCCTGTCGAACGTCCGAGTTTATTTGACGTGGTCGAGAAACGCGTTTGCGACTCGACGATAATTGAAAACCGTGCGAAAATCAAAAAAAAATAAAATTAAAATAAACGAGAAAAAGCGAATGCGCCCAGTTACCTGTTCGTGTTTCGGCGGACGCGGACGACGGCGACGGGACGACCGCCTTGTGTTCGAACCTCTTCCTCATCTCGTCCACCCGCTGCAACCGTTTCGCCTCGGCGGCGTTGCGTTCGCGCGACACCGCGTCCGCGGCCGCCGGCGAGGGCGCGTACGCGATTTCCGGCGGCGAACCCGGTTTCAGGTCGAACTCGGCGACGGTCGGCCCGCGGTAACAGCAGCCGCGAGACCCGAAACCGGGCCGGACCGGCTTGTAGACGGGCCGCCGTCCGTTGTCGTCGGCGGCGCGCTCGTACGGCCGCCAGATCGGCCGGATGCCGCGGCGCTGCTCGAAGTCGCTCTCGCAGTCGCTGTCCGCGCGCTTCGACGGGCCGCGCGCCGCCGGCCCGTCGTCGCAGTCGTCTTTGTCGTCGTAGCCGTCGCCGAGCGGTAGCTGATGGTCACGTTCGCCGGCGTCCTGCACAGAACCGCGCTACGACTCATTAAACCGTCATGCGTCGTGCGACGTCGTCCGGAAGCGTTTGTTCGACGATCGCGTGTACGGGCGAAGCCGAGACGTCGGAATCCCGATGTGGCTTGGCCCCGTATCGCGACGACACAATCGGCCGTTCGAACCAACGTGCCGAAAAACAACAACGACAAAACGACGAAAAACCACTAGAAACACACAAGACACACACACGACGAAGACTACTAACAAACAAAGCTGGTTCGTGTTTTTTTTTGTCGTGCGGGATTACAAAAACATTGCGCACACGGCTGTTAGTCAACAACGTGAAAATACGGGCCGCGTCGCACCTTCTTTATAAACGTGCTCTGAAACCCCGGATTATTACTGCGCTTGGAGGCGAACGTGGCCGGATGGTTTTGATGATGATGATGATGACCGGCGTCGTTCTGCAACCCCCTCGGCTCGTCCGTGTCCGCCGCGTAACCGCTCTCCTTGACCGGGCTCTGCAGCGCGACCGTCGTCGACGTGCTCTCGATCTCTTGCAGTTGCGTTTTCGACGTGTACACATTGGACTCGAACGCGCCGCAGTATTTGGACAGCTCCGCCTCGCTCTCGAAGTCGCTGTCGCTCGCGCCGAACCGCGTCCGGCCGTAAGGTCTGGCCGCGCCGCTGTTGTTGCCCGCGGCGAACGGCGATCCGCCGCCGCCGCCGCCGCCGGTCTGCTCGAACATTTTCTGCATGGTCTTTATGGAATTCGATTTGTTCGCCGGTTGGCCTCTGGCCGGCGGCTGCGACTTGGAACGTTCCGAAAACGAATCGTCCGCGTCCGCGTTCCGCGCGAAAACCGAGCGCCGGTGGTGCGGCTCGAACGTGGACGACGGGCGCGCGTGGTCGTCGGGCCCGGGCTGTCCCGCGGCCGTGCCCTCGCTGTGCGACCGGGCGAACTGGTGCGCCGGCGGTTCCACGTGCGACACGACGAGGCTGGCGGTCGGGCCGCCGCGGCACGGTCCCGGCGAGAACAGCCGCGACGACGACGTTCTCGTCTGCGCGGACTCCTCGTGGTACCGTCGCGTCCGCGTCGTCGCGCCGCCGTCGGCCGGGCGCCTGTCCACATCGCGCCGCGGCGGTTCCACGCGTTTCGTGACGGTCGCCGGGCGCGCGCGGAACTCCGAGAACGATTCCGACGACGCCTTCGCCACGCCGTCGTCGACGGTCACGCTGCCGCACTTCTCTTCTCTGGTCACGACGGTCACCGGCTGGCCGTCTATCTCCGCGTACTCGGACGCGAACGCCGTGCTCTCCGACGAACCGTACGTTCTCGGCTGCGCGTGCGACGCGGCCGACGGACGCGCGTGCTGCCCGGACGCTTTGGACCAGAGCTTTTCCATGGACACGGCTTCGGCGGACGGCCTCGGCGAGCCCGGCCGCACTTCGATGTCGGCCCGGGGTCTCAACAGCGGACCGGCGGCGCGGCGGTGCGCCGCGGCCGGCGGTTGTTGATGATGATGTGCCTCTTCCGCGAACGCTTCTCGCCGCGTCGTCGTCTCGGACGTCACGTCCGGAAATATCCGCACGGCGCCCGAAGGTATTTGCTCGGGCGACAACAGTTTCTGGCTGGTCGACAGCCTCTTCAGCCGCTCGGTCATTTGATCTTTTTTTACGCACTGCGCCCCGGCCGCTCTTGGCATGTAATCAAAAGTGGGCGGCGGACCGGGTTCCAAAACGACCTCGGCCGGATCGTCGAACTGCTGACGTCCGAACGAGCTGATGTTCGTCACGTTTTCTTCGACCGCCGCCGGCGAAACGAAATTCAAACTGCCGCTGTACGGCTGCTTTTCCGCGGGTTTTTCCACCTTATTCTCTTCGATGGCGTTCTTGAAAAACTGAAGCGCGCTCCTCTTCGTAATCGATCCGTTTTCGATGTTCTCGTTCCGTACGGATATCCGTTTCTCGGCCGTGTCGTAAACACCGGCGTTCGAGTCCATGTCGAAGTCGTCCGGTTCGGCGCGGCTAACGTTCACGATCACGTCCTTGCTGCTGTTCACCGACTCTTTGACGAAAGAGTAATGCGATTTCTTCTCCTCCGTCTTGCTGCTGGTCGTCATCTGCATCGTCGTGTTCAGCTGTATCGAGTGATTCGTCGGCACGACGTTTTTGCAATAATCCTGAATCGTTTATACAATTTAATCGGTTTTTATCGTCTTCAGAAAGACGCAACTACGACCCGGCACTATATACGTATTGTTGTCGCGCACGATTTATAAACGTGCTTTATAGGCAGTTCGAACGAGTAAAATTTTTTTTTTTTTTAACGAAAAATAGTCGATATTTTTATGATATTTACTTTTTATATTTTGATTATTCGCGTACGAACCTATTGACAACTGTACGATATCGCTGAAACGGTGTTTTGGTTCAATTTTTCATGAATTAACCTTAATCCGCGTAGATCGATTCAAATCGTTAAACGTATTTATCACTCATTCAATTACCGAATAATAGTTTTAAACGGCAACTCGGGTCACTAAGGTCCGTATGCATAATATGGTTGAACTACTCACCAGATTTACTCGGTCTGCGTTGTCGTGCGGAACGAACGCGTTCATCCCGACGTCGGGCAACGGCTGAACCACTCGCAAATCGGCACAACTCACCGCTTCCCCGCCTTCGTTTTTCGCCACCACTTTGTATTCTCCGCCGTGTTCCGCAGTGGCTGCGCGTTAAAAAAAAACATAATATGCACACATGCAAAGGCAGGCATTAACTAGTAAAAAAGACATTTTTGTTTACCTTTTCCACTTAAATATTCTAGTTATTTCGACGTGTACGCGCTTAACTTTTTACATTTATTTATCATAATCATCTAGTTTAATTAACACGCTTAAGACAAATATATTTTATCGGATTTCGAAATGTATCGTTATATATGATAATAGTAAACGAATCATACAAACTGAAACAACTATCTTTATTGGCACTTCATGTCTAATGAAATATTTAGAATGTAAGTCAAATGGATATTTCACATATGACAATGAAATGTAAAAAAATCATTTGTATAAATCTTGCACTTAAATCCTAATTTGTATAATAGAAAATAAAATTTAATTTATTTTTAACTGTGTGAATTCTAACATGTCTGTCTAACTAACTCACTTGAACCGATATCCACAGCATGCAGGGCTCATTATAATTTTTTCCATTTTAACTTTAACTATAGTTGAAAATGTCTTTTGTTAACTTTAACTTGACTTATTTGAGGTCATTTTTTTTAAAGTTAAGTTGTGCCCAACTTTGTATAAATGAGTACAAATATTACAGACGCCATACCGGAACAATCGGAATAGAATTCGAAACAAATCGCGTTTTGGCATCACGTGCGTTACTACCTTTTTCGATAACGACTGCACTGCAATTTCCCTGTTGTCTCAGTCTGTACAAAGTCGACGGGAACGATAACGGTTGATTGTTTTTGAACCAGTTGACCGCTGGCTCCGGAGTGCCGGTCACTTCGATTTCCAAAACCACTCTCTCGCCTTCCGCGACCGTGTTCGGCAACAGTCTTCGGCACATTACCGGCGGAAACACGTTTTCTATAAAACGACATGAATCCAACAAGATAAAATCCATTTGAACGTTATTCAAACACTGAATGAAACAATTTTTATTTCTTCAAAGAGGCTCGTGATTAAATTAAATTTTTAGATTTAGATTTAGACTAAAAACATAAAATGTTTGTGATTTTTACAAATTTTAGAGGTATTTATAAAACGCATAGTAATATTAACATTTTTATAATTTTTGATAATGACCATACATCCCATCCAGTTTGAAAATAACCGATAATTTTGATGTATTGATTATATTTTTGTTACAAGTCTCAATAATAGTGTTTACAGTTTATAGTATAAACTTCATACTATCGACGACGAAAATCAAACCATGCTCAATCAAAGTCATGTCCCGGTGACGAAATTCTATACAAACAACGGTTCCGTGTTTATGAGAATACATTGTTTTTTTTGTCATTGTCTACATTCCTAGAAACTAAGTAAAAAACTTTTAAAAAAAAGACCCAGAAAAAAATTCGTTATTCGAACGGTGTGTGCTCGAGAAACATCGTGTGGATCGTTTCAAAACGGTAAAAAGATGTGTTGAAATGCGAGACGCATTGCGCACTCACTCTTGACGATGATGTCGGTGGTACAGCTAGTGCCTCCGGCGGCGTTCACGGCTTTGCACGTGTACTGGCCACCGTCCTCGACGGCCAAACGTCTGATGTCCAGCCGGGACGTGTTGTGCCCGTTCGTGATCTTCAACTTGACGCCGTCGGCGATCAGCTCGACGCCGTTCTTCCACCACGTGACGTCGGCCGCCGGATGTCCGTCGATTATGGCGTCCAAGTAAACGTCCTCTCTCTGTTCGGCGATTTTGCCCTGCGGCGTCGACACGAAACGCGGCGCCGTCTGTTTCCTGGTCTGGCGCGAGATCTGCACCGTCTGCTGCTGCTGATGCTGACGATGCACGTTCGTTTCCGCCAACGACGACGACGACGACGACGTTTTTCGCGAACTCTCCTCGAAGCCGAACGCCGGCCGCACCGCCCGGTAGTCGCGGGGCACGTCCGCGGCGGCGGTCCGTTCGAAAAACGACGTCTGACGCTGTTCACCGTCGCCCGCGGACGCGTTCGTCGAGCTCACGTCGGTCACTTGTCGACTCTTGTGCCCGTCCACGTTATGATACTCTTCCGTCCGCAAGGATTCGGACTGTACAGAAATACGGAAATTTTCAAATCAAACGTTATATGTATATATACAGAGTGTTCGGCGAACGGAGGAAATATGACAAAAACAATAAATTTTTGTTCCGTTTAATATTTTTAATTTTTTTTTTTTTTAATCTGAATATCAAATTTCAACTTAATTATTTTTACGTGCATCTCATGCGAATAATATTGTATGGAATTAATGAGTATGAAGTAATTAAAAAAAAATTTTGATCGCTTAAATCTTTACGACTTAAAAATACACGTAATATATGATGTGACTTATTTTTCAAATTTTTTCTTCGTTCTTTTTTATTTCTAGCACGTATACGACAAATATAAATACGTACTAAGCAGTAGTAGCTGTAGCTGTAGCTACTATATATAATTAAATAATAATTTAATAGGTTTACAAGTTCAAACAATTCATTCGTTACACAGTACATTTTTATATGTATTTCTTAGCTTCTTGCCGGCATTGTTTTATTATGAACAGACAAAATGTAAATAAATAATATGCTGTGACCGACGACGTAAATCATAATATATGTGACGTAAACGACACCACGTGCAAATGTGAAAACGCAAATATTAAATTATAAATTTGATTTTCGAGTGTAAACGATGAACGTACGTACACTCGTGTCTTGTACAACGCGTTATTAATAAATATAAATCGTATTTCAAACCTAAATATACCTATTGGATTACCTGCCAAAATCAGTGATAGTGAAACGTACGTAACAATACGCCGAGACAAGACCAATTAAAACAAATGTCGTTTCGTACGGTCGACTGCGAAAAACGTCGGATTTTCGTCGAATATTATTGACGCGAAACACACCTGTGTCGGCGCGTTGTTTCCGAACTGTCTGCTCTGCTTTTCCGAACGTAGATCGATCGAGTCCAATTTGAACTTGGGGGCGAAATTCTCGCCGTTGACGGTCGACGACGACGACGTGAACGTGGACTGTTTCGACTCGAACTTGGACTCGTAAACCTCGGAAACCGTGCGCTTGAAATCTCCTACCACCGCAGCGACGTTGTTGTTGTTGTTGTTGTTGTTGTTGAAAGCCGCCATGGTCGACGGGACGACTTCGCGTTCTTAACAAACGGAATCGGTTACACACGCGGACAAACAGATAATATTCGAAGGAAATGTACGACGACGCGTTATTACGTTTTGACGGGTAGACGAGAGACGCTGCGCGCGACGGGGGATTATAAGTGCGCGGCGGTGTGACTGTAAGTGCGAGGGGAATGCCGGCGGCGTACGACGGAAACGAAAACGCCAGCACGGGCTGTATTTTTAGAACGCTGTTACTCAGACATCGCTCTTCTAACCGCTGCGACAAGAATAGAGTTTCATGATCTTCTATGCCGTCCGCCCGTCGCTGCCGCGTTGTTTCAACTGCACAGCGCGACGTGTTTTGAAACTTATAATTAAATCAAACACATTTGTTCGCCGCGTTCCGGCGTTACGGTCGTCGGGTTATTATAAAATGTCCAAACGATGACGACGATAAGAGAACGTTATTCAACCCGTTTGCGCAGACACAAAAAAACCAAATCGTACCAAATTCACGTGTAACATTCAACGAAATCGGATTTGAATTTTTTTTTTTTTTTATATTCCGTACGGATATCTACACATAAAAACTTGACACTATAACAGTTGCTGTCTGCTCGTTATTCATCAGGTTTACTATTTGGTTTGAAAACGGTTTTTGTCTACTGCACACAGACGTCAACCGTCATATTTATATTTTAGTCAATGTAGGAGATAGATTGTTTTACCCTTTGCACGTACAGAATATTAATGAAATTACAGAAAAAAAACCTCTATGTTGGTTATCGAAAATATTCGAGTCGGAAAATTGTATAGCTTGCCTTTTTCTGCCAATAACGGAAATGACGGTGCTGAGGTAAATTTGACACAAACGATTTGATATTAAACATTTTGATGGAAAGGAATACGGAAACGGACCGATTCCGTCCCAACGACTTTTTTATAGACATATCGCGTCTCCAAAAAAAGTGTTGACGAGTTGTGTCCCAACGTGTTGATCGCAAGTAACCTTTAGTGAACTTTTTAGACATTAATAAATTCATAAATTAACACGTAAACAAAACGATTTATTAAATCTAGCGCGAGATGACTCATACAACTAAATGGTTTTTTGTATACTAGACGAATTTTCAGAGCACATTAATTTAATTTAAACTTCCCAAAGTCGTAATTGACATTTTTGGCGCAAAGGCAAACGATAACGACATGACATACGTACCTTTTATTTTCAGCGAAGCCACACAGCTGCATTTGCCGACTTCGTTCTCAGCTATGCATTCAATTATTCCGTTGTCGTGTCCGACCTCGATTTCGGGTATGGTGAGCACCTGACGGTCGCCGCTGGTGGACACCAAAAACGATTTTCCGCTCACCGGCTTCTCGTTGAAATTCCAACGCACCTAAACCAAGAATCGTATTACATTTGCGTAACGTTGCCAGCTATTTCGTTCAGTAAATAGATCATTAAAAATACCAAAACAATATTATGTCGATAAACGAATGATTTGTTTGTCCAAGTGTGATAGACGAAAATTCACATTCGATTATTGTTAAATGACGTTAATTGTGCAATATCCACTCATTTGGTATGCTTAATATGTATTTTTCAAAAATATTTTTAAAATGATATATTTAATAAAAGTCATATATTTCGTTTGTTTCAAATTAAAAAAAAAAACATTTTTTTTTCAACTTTAACGTCATCTACATATATATATTTTCTATTGTTTTACATAGTTTCATATAATATTTTGAAGTATATATCTCAATTTCCCGCAAATATATTATGGTATGCTGTATAAAAAAAAGTTTTATTTAAAAAAATATTTTATAAAACAATAATTAATGATATAAATGTAATACTTAAGGGTATATTTCTGAAATTATCGAAACGCTTCTAAATCCGTTTTCTAAGCAGATAAATGGTAATAATAAATTATATTTTTATATTTTACTTTCGGAGTAGGTTTTCCGACGACGATGCATTCAAATTTTATGGTTTCGCCGTCCGACAGATACGCGTGAGGAGGAAACGTCTCGACGAACACCGGTTTTTCCAATTTTTCTTCGAAATGAATCTGATGGTTGGTCGAAGAAAACTTAACCGCGTCGTCGAACGTCGAGATGGCTTTGACGATCACGTGCGAAAAACACTTGGCTTCGCCCGCCCTGTTCACGGCCCTCACCGTGTACTGCCCTTTGTCCGCGGACAAAGCACTATGTATGTGAAGTGTCGCCGTGCCGTCTTCGTCCGAACTCAACTGTACGGCGATTATCATATATTGTATTAAACAACACCGTACAGACACACGAACAATTTGGCAGCGTCCTTTTCGGTCGATTTGGACACAATTTGCACTGCCATACTGGCTCGAAAAGATTAAAGATTCGTTTTGGCCGAAAAGGGTGCTGCCCCGTGTCTAAAACTAATTGTATACGTGAAATCAGCACGACGCGTTACCGTTATCCTTTGATCGGGTTTGATCTCCACTGTGTTTCTGATCCACTTGAATTCCGGTCTCGGGCAACCGTCCGCGTTACATTCCAACGTGATCGCATCGCCTTCCCGCACCAACACGTCCGACAACAACTTGGTAAACTTTGGCGGAACCGCCGCCGGCTCGTCGTCCGCGTCGGGCGCTTTGGACATAAAATCGCGCATGTAATACAAAACCCAGAAGGTTTCGTAGAATAGTCGGAATACATGAGACGTGTTTGTAAAAATCGACGACATCGCACATTTAAATTACGTGATTAGCGATAAATACCTATAAATTATAATATAGTTTTTAAATTCGTGAAATTAACGATTATAATCAATTGAAATATCATTGAAAACGTATTAAGTCTTAAGTGAATATATTATTGCAATACAACTCGCACACCTGTTTGATTTTTGAGAAACTACTAGTGTTTTACGTTTTTGACAATTACAATTTTAGAATTTCAAAAAATATACACAGCTTTAAATTATATAATGATATGTTTGTGACCAGAAATTCTACGCAAAATTACGCCGTTGCGCGTCACAATTAATTCATATACCTGATATCATGTGTTATGTGTACCTGGTTTAGACTGGACGTTTAACACGCACTGGCTACTGGCTTCACCCGCCGAGTTAATAGCCACCACTCGGTATTCACCAGCGTCTTCGACGAACGTCTCCTTGATCACTAGAGAACACTGATCGCCTCGGAATAACAGTTGAATGTCTTTCGATTCTTTCACCGGTCTCCCGTCACGATACCAAATAACCTAAGTACACACGTCAGGTATAAAATTCGAAAATACGAAACATTTTACCCGAAAATTTATAGTAGATACCCACCACCGTGTTTACGCGCAGATATTTTACCCAAGATAAAAACTGATCATATATATCCACGGAAAAATATTTCAATCGTTTTTATTAGGCAATTGACACACTTGACAGCAATATAGATGTAGTTTAGATGTCGATAATTGACCTTCTGACATGACTTTTTCAACCGAAGACGTCCTATCTTCTCTCAACTCGTTAAAAAAAACTCTTCTCCTAATGAACCCGATAAGATTTCTGCCCGTTGCTTATATAATTGTCGTTAAACTGATGTCATATTATAGCTTTTTTTATGCGTCGTGAACCCCTTTTCCACAATAATATTCTTCTTAATCAAGTCTTTCATTTTAAAGAAATTAATATCCCGTCTCACTCTTATTATTATTCACGTATTGAACACCATAATAATGTCACTTTCAAAAAGAGCTCTCAGAATTTTTGATTTTATTGAACGTAATACAGTAAAATGTAATTCCATTTATTATCTTCATACACTATACTTTTCATTAGTTCGATCGATACTGGAGTATGGTGTAGTAATTCTGCATCCTAACCTGGCCAAAGGCCACTTAACGCTTGAGTGTGTCCAAACCCGTTTCTATCCTATCCTATGCTGCCTTTGTTCTTAAATTGAAGTATCCACTTCACGACTTTTCACTCATGCGCAATACCAATATTATCCAACGTGCGTGACACAAAGTGCAAATTTGAAAAACAGCTTACTTCCGGTTCGGGTTGTCCGACGATCACGCACTTTAAATGAACGCTGTCGCCCTCGGTGATGGTCTGCTCTTTCAGAGGCACCGATATCGACGGTTTGGTCGGCTCCAAATCGCTCGCCATCTCGGAATCGGACGTCTCGTTCGGCAATATACCCTTCACCGACACCTGACAGCTGCTCGACGCTTCGCCGCGTCCCGTTTTGATGGTCAGACTGTACGTACCCGCGTCCTTGGGATAAGCTTCCGGTATGATCAAGCTGATTTGTCCACGGTTTTCAGAAACCTAAAATAACAACGGTCAATTTAAAAACCGATATCCACAAAAAGACCTAATAGAGACACCGATCAGTTCAAAACACAGCCAAAATCGGTTCACTGTAAGCGGTCAGATTACTATTTCGTATACGATCATTATACATAATATGAAAATATATGTACTTTGAAATCTTTCATTTCTTTCATGGTTTTCCCGTTGTGGAACCATATCAACGTCGGCGACTGATCCGTTACGACTTCACATTCTAATTTCAATTTTTGACCCGCTCTGGCCATCACGTTGGACAAAGGTGTGACAAACTTAGGACCGTTCTTAGGCGTTTCCAAAACTGAAATTTCACGTGTAATTTTTCTTTTACTAATAACAATATATAATTATGCTAAACTAACGTAAATCTAGTATTGTAAAATATTTGAGTATTTCTGATAACACTTTCATTCACAAATGTTTAATAAATTATTTAAAATGCGATTTTTCGTTTGATTCGCAAACATTTTCTAGAAGTAATATAAAATATTATTTTCATTAGCTTACCGTCGAACTGCGGTAAAACAATATAAAAGTATAATATTTATATATTATAGTTATTTACTAGTGTTAAATTTTTAGTTGGTATTCAAGTAGTAGTTTTTACAAATTTTTTTTTTTTTGGGGGGGGGAGAGAAGGAAGTATTTTTGAGTAGTATTTTACACATATGCGTTTACTCACCATCGACGAATAATTTCGACGCGGTAGAATCCGAACCAAGTCTGTTGGTCGCGACACAAGTGTACTTCCCGTCGTGCGAACTACTGGCCAGTTCGATTTTCAACAGTGCTTCGCCGTTGTTGTACGTGATTTGGTATTGAGGATTGTTGTCCACGCACGCCTCGTCCTTATACCATTGCACCGTCGGAAGCGGATTACCCTCGGCCTTACAGGACAACGTACACGTCTCGCCCTCTTTCACCGTCGTATCCGACAGCAGCTTCGTGAATACCGACGGACTGATCTGGTGTTCGGGTTCGCATTCTGTTTGGAGAAAACGAGAAACAATTTTTTTTCAATAAGATGAATTTTTTTTTAAATTAATTTTTTCAAACTAGACACTCGATGCCGCAGCGGCGTGTCCGCGACTCCCATCACCTTCAACGATTATATTCGCATTTTCAACCGATTATTGACATAACGAAGGCGGACCCAAAAGTAACGGGAATCTTTTTCTGAATGATGAGCACACTTTTTACCGGATTATTTATTATAAACAAACGCAGTAGACGTCCTGCCACAAGTGTTGTAGTTTTGCACAGTCAAATTTTTCAACAAACCTCTATCACGCTAAACGTCAATTATTGTGATGACGAAAAAATCATAATAACGCACTAGCGTAAAGTTACTTTTTTTTTTTACTAAAGAGAACTCTGGTGAAAACGATTGTAATACCCCAAGTAAGGTTTTAATCATTTATAATACTATTTTCGTGGAGTATACAACAATTACACTTACCTTTAACCGACAGGTACGCGCTCGTTTCGGTAAACCCAGAATCGTTTTCGACCCGACACGTGAACTTGGCCGAATCTTCCACGAACGTTTCCTCGATCGTCAGGACATATCGATTGTCGATTTCGGACGTCTGATAATCCGGATTATTTTCGATGGAGATGTTGTCCTTGTACCAGGTTACTTTCGTAGGTTCGCCGTCCACACTGCGATATAATTATAGTTTCATAAAGACTTCATTACAATTTTAAAACAAAACAAAAGATAGCGGGTCTCGTGTGTATTGGATGTCGTTTCGAACGGTTCATTTGATCTCGGGAGTTTTAAAGTTTTATTCCGATAACGGCAAACTATTGCATTCAAAACACGATTCTAAACGAAAATTGGTTTAAAATTTCTTAGATTATATTGACACTCTTCAAAAATATTATTCGAACTCTATATGTTTAAGTTTGTATACGATTTTCAACTTGTTTTGCAATTTTTCGGTAATTTTTCCAAAAAATAATTAACAGACAAAACACACACATACTTCTTAGTAATATCAATAAAACGTTGTTATTTTACCTGCATTCGAACTTGAACATTTTCCCCTCGTCGACCGTATTGTCTCGCAACGGCACGATAAACGTAGGTTTAGGTTTGACCATCTCGTCGAGTTTTATTTTCTTAGACGACGGAACGTTATCTTCGTTTATTAACGATTCGCCCTGTAAAACGTATAATGTATTACGATATTATTTTGAAAACAATCGAAAAACGACTTAAAAACAAACGTATATTTACATTGATTGTCGTGGTGGATGTAGTTATTTCTTCGTAGACGTTTGTGGTAGATATCGTCTGATCGACCTCATGTTGGCTTTCGGGTTTTTCTCTGGATTTGAGTTTGTCGTCAAATGATTTCAATTCTTTGGCAATCAGCGAAAACGAGTCTAAGAGTTCTTTGTTTTCCGTGACCACTTGGGGCACTTCGGCGATCGCTTGTTCCCCGAACAGTCGGACGCTCAGTTCGTGTATTTCGTGCAATCGTTCTTCTTGTTTTATGTCTCCCGGTTTTAAAAATATCTCGATTTCCTTCAACAGCGACGTTGCTTCTTCGCTCGTCTTCACTTCTGTCGATTTCTGCGCAATGTTCATCAGCACTTTACTACCCTCGCGGAACCACTCTTGAGCCTATTAATGACATTTACAACAATTATGATAAAGACAATTTCAAATTATTTGACAGCGATTAGTTAGTTACTTCGTCGATTAACGTGAAATATCGAACGCAAAGATCGATATGATCACGACTCTCAGACACTTGCACTTGGAACGTGTCCCATCTCGACTTGAGTTTGTTTAGTTCTCGTCTGATGTGTTCGGACTTGGTGTGATCGAAATTCATAAGCGAGTTCGCGGCGTTGATAAATGTTTCGATGCGCTGCTCTAAAAGCTACAATATTAAATAACGAATATAAAATGTGCATTAGTCATATTATTTAACAATAATATCGCATTTACGAGTATAACGCGATTTCGAATATAACTGACCAGTATAGTTTTTTCGAAATAATGAAACGTGAGCGAAGCGGACTTGGCAGACGCTAAGTTTGCGCCGTATTGTCCTCGCGTGGACGCTAACTGTTGCGACAGATCATTCAAATTATTGTTGATCTGAACGAGATCGTTGTCGAACTGACTCAGCTGCTGTTGTTGTTCAATTTTCTGACAATAGGCCTCGCTAGACTGGTCCCAACGGTTTCGCTCGTTCTCCATCAAATAACGGACCACGTACATATCTTGCTCACCTGATTTTTCCGGTTCCTGCAAATGCATCAATAAAACAATGCAGTGTTTTTAATACAACTAATATTTGAAAAATTTCCTATTTTTAGATATAATCTGTTTGCGTCATCATACCTCCTCCTCACCGCTGTTAAACTAAATCTATCAAATTTATCGACTGTCGACAGATAAAAGGTAAAATAAGGTTAGGTATTCGGTATTGTTAACACTATTAGGGAACGAGCGATATCTCTTACACGAACTGGCGGAAGGAAAATAGACGCGTCAAATAAGTCAATTTTGACGTTTCTCTGACCATTTTATAACAAAAAACTGAATTCTAAACTGTAGAACTTAAATACTTATATGTATATGTACTATATTAAAATCGTACGGTTATGTTATGATACCTGTTGCTTGATTTTGTCCATCAGACGAATGTTTTCGGCGTATACGGTTTTGAAACTGTCCAAAACGGTCTGTCTAGACTTGTTGTGCTTCTCGAGGAGTTCTTCGACTTCGTTCAACGTTAGATTATAGATGTTGGCCGGCCTGCCCTGTTCAGAATCTCTTACGGAATCGTGAAACTTAAAAACAAATTAAACACGTTCAAAAATCGTAGACTCAGGTAAAACGGGTGTTTGCGACGCATACCTCTCGTAATGAATTAAAGAACGACAAAAACATGTCCAAAAGATTCCGATACTCTGTGGTAATTCCGACCAGACGGTTGTGGAGTTCTTTTAGTCTCGGAGGTATGGACATGTTATCGCCTAAGATATTGCCTATAAAAACGAAAAACCGTGCGATTTACGTGTTATTAAGTCGAGTTTTTTTTTTTTTTTGCTACACACCGATTATTACTACGCTCACCTTTTCCGATGAGTTCTTCGGCCGTTTTTATTCTCGACTCGATTTCATTTTGGGCTCTTTGCACTTCCGGCAACACGTTGTGTAGTTTTTGCTCCACTTCGGAAACATGTCGATCTACCGACGACGGTTCCGATTTCAACACCGGATATAATTGACTATCCAGTTTGGAAACCCAATCGACAGTCTATATAACGAACGCAGTCTTATTAGACAAATATATATGTATATATATATATATATGAGTGTATTTTAAATTCGGAAAAAAAGTAGATGATTAATTTGTTTTGACGCGTAAAACACGCGTGACGTATATAAAGACGAAAAGTCTCGTCGGTTTTGGCATCGATCCACCGCGCCATAAAACTCGTTTATATTTTTAAAATAAAAACTTTTGAGAACTTCAGACGAAGGTTACGCGATTATTTAATAATAATTATGACGATGGTTCATTTATTTTTTTGCACATTTGCCGTTTTTAAACCCCAACTAAACTGCATACTACCAAATTATTATTACAGTATTACGAACAAAATATGAGTATAATTTCGAATACTATTGAAATTATTTCACGGTTTAATGAAATTAGTCAAAACATAAATAACAGTAAATATATATTGTCATTAAAAACGTAATTTAAATTTAACGGGCCATTGTTTAATTTCTTTTGTAATGTAAATTGTGAGTTTTTTTTAAAAAAATATTTTAGTAATATATATTTTGGTTTTTCAATGAATATTACTTTACTAACAAATAAATATCTTGTGACTCGTTAAATTTAAATTATGATTTTCTCAACACATCTCATCGAGAAATGTGAAATGTTGTTTACTAAAACTCGCAAATAGTGTAACAAATTAACAACTGAATTAGCGGGTTCTAAAAAATTTTCATTTATAACTCAAACAATTTTCTCTCGAGATCATTAAAGAATCAAAAATATCGCATTGATTCAAACATTTATTTCAATTTAGTATACATAATATTATGTATATACCTATTTTCCAAGTTCGAAACGTATAATGAAGACGCACGTTTTTTAGAAAATATTCCATACATAAACGTTCGTCATAAACCATTTTTGTAAAAAAAAGAAAAAAAAATACAAATACACCAAAATAAGTGGAATTACAGAAAAACTTTCTATGAACATTCTATGAGTTTTTTTTTAATTTTAAACGATTTGTTAGATAGATAAAACGTTTTATTACTTCTATAAACCTATTCACCTGGACGATAATGTACGTTTTATCATATAGAATGTTTTAATGAAAAAGTCGGATTTCTATTAAATACTAGTGGTTTTTTTTTTTTTTTTAGACGATTTGTGGACGTACAGAACATCGCACGCGAGCTTAATATCGTATAAAAGAGTGTACACACGAGTCTTAGTACACGATTTGCCGTCGGTAAAACAGTGCGCGACATGGCTGTATACGAATACGCGGCACATGCAATTGCGTTAGAGGCGTTTAAAATTAGACAAGAGATTACGGTGCAATTACTGTTGTTGTACACTCGCCTTGCTGCTCTCGCACATGGTTTCCGACCAGAGTACTTTGTCCAGTTTGTTGTCGGCCGACGCCCGTTGCCAAGTCTCCCAGACGGAAGCGGTTCTCGTTTTCGTCTCGGCCGTCGAATCCAGCAGCGATCGCACGCGCTCCCGTGCCACGTCTAGTTCCAGATGAACGTCTTCCGACTGTAACACACGACGGCGGTCGCCGTACAATATTATTAAACGGGCGACGTCGCTCGATTAGGAACCATGCCAGCCAGCCAGCCGACCGACCGGCCGGCAGTGACGCGGCTGCCGCAGGGAGTCGCAAGACATGACGCGCACGCGCGCACGAAACGCTAATTAAAACCCGAAAATATATATTACACAGTGAAAATAAAAATAAAATAAACCTTCTCTCTCCTCTCTCTCTCTTTCTCGCACGACAGAATTACACATCACATAACGGTGGTACACACGTCGCACGCGGTTCGATCGTCGAACACGCACGAAAACGGCGTACGCGTACGACGTACATTTAAAGTGTGCACGTTTATGTTTTTACGTATTTATCGACTTTGTGCGGCAGCTCGACGAGACTGATATAAAAACGATCGACTTTACGGGGGTCGTGATTTTCGCGCAAGTCGCGCGCGAGTATATAGAAGTGCAGCACAAACCGGTCGGATACACATTGTTACGCTACTCTAACGCTATTGAAACGAATTATCAGAAGAAATAAAAATACAATGCTAACAGAAAGATCGTGCAGAGACTTCAAGAACTTCTCGGATAGAAATAATTTCGAAAGAAGAACAAAACTATAATGGTCTGAAGCCGGTAAACTGCTGTTAGGACGACCGAATGTACATTATTACTGTGCTATCGTTATTACCGCATCCTGCAGAACGACAATTAAGGGACTGGTCTCTGAATAATCGCTCTTCGGAGGATGTCGCACCCGCATATATTTTTAAAATTTTTTAAAATATTTTTTTTCGGTCTCCGTCTAACGAACAACAAAACAAAATCACTCGACGCAGATCTGAAGTTTTCATACCAAATTCGAAGATATGAATATATTTTCGGTCTTACAACCTTTTCGTGAAATATCATCCGAAATCGAAAAATTACAACAAAAACTCATGGCACAGGTAAATGTTATTCTGTCCGCAGATGATATATTTCCACGTCAATATAAGTACGTTTCTAACACGTGTCTAAATTTAGACCGCGGACACGACATCATCTCGACCCTGGAGAACTTTTCGATCAAATGTCTGGAAAACGTTTGGTTACTAAAATATTATTATTATACAGCCATTATGGCGTACGACATCTATACTTGTATGATCTAAAACTAGACGAGAGGATATTAGCGATTATATAATTGTGTGTTCACCAATGCAGTCGACTTGGGTGTGTCGGATTCGCTTAAACTAATGTTTATATATATATATATGTATATGCATAAGTATGTAGGAGACGACGCGTTATTATTGTCACGGTCGGGGTCAGACTGCTCGGAAATACAAACGGCCGTGTGTAGGTGTTTTGAACTGTATATATAATTTAAATAAGTGTACAACGAACGAGACGTACTCGTATATGTACAGGGCGTTCAAATATCGCGTCTCTTTCTCACAGTCATTATATACAATTTGTTGTTATTATTGCTTATTTGAAAATCTCAATACTATATATATTGTATACATATCAAATAAACGGAGGAAATATAATTTTTGAACACTGTTGTATATTGATATATACGATACAGCCGACATTAGCGTGATAATAATAATGAACAAATTTGTGTCGCTATTAGTGGCGACTTCGGTTCGCATTGGCCAATTTTCAAAAAAGTACGATTCATACGCGTATACACACATCATCATCATCATAGCTACACATATTGCCAAAAGACGTAAACCGCGAAAAGAAAAATCGTTTTAAATCGAGCGCGATGCGATGGTATAGTGAAATGATTTTTTTTTATATATATATTTATTTTATTTTTAACTTGAAACTCTTGTCGGACGAGCTAAATTAAAAAATTTCTTTAATTATTTCGAATTATACTTAGGCCTATTGGCGGCTAAATTAATATTTTTAATTAATAAATACGTAAACATCGACGCGCGATTTTATAACTAAAAGTAACGGTAAGAAAGATAAAAGTATTTTTTTACCGACGTTGGTATTGTGTAATATTATCATAACCAGGGCTCGGACTTTATAGCATTTGTTAATTATTACAGGATACAGATAAAAATAGCAGAATGAGCTATAAATTTGTTTTATGCACCAGGGACTTTAAATACGAAATTATATATTGCTGTTTTTTTGCATATTTGAAGATTTTAGATTTTTAGTACTATTTTTCAAGTTGTTGTGCTAATTTTTACTAATATGCATAATACAATGATTTATTTTGTATTTGAAAATTTGGCAAAACATTTAATCATACAGTGTGACTCAGGTAAAACAACTTAGAATATTATTTAATTAATAATTAATAGATATTAGAATTTTAATCTTATATCCAGATAATTTTGAATAGTTTGAATACAAACGATGTATTTATTCAAGGTAATTTTAGTTTTATTTTTATAAATGTATTAATTCATAAATAATTATTTAATAAATATAATTTTTTTTTTTAATTTTATTAGAAGAAAAATATGTTTAAAAAAATATTTTTCATATTTTTATGGCATATTATAACGCTTATTTTAAGATTTTTTACGTCATATAGAGCATATTTCAGTTATTTTTAGAGCTATAAAATACGAGCCCTAAGCATAGCGATTGAAATTAAAAATATATAACTATATAAGTAATTAAAAAACAATACAACTTTTTGACGTCGAACTTACAAAACTATAACGGTGATATCGTTATGATTATAAAGCATGGATGTATTAAAAAAAACTTTAAAATCGGTAATAACTAGTGTTACTTATCTATAGATTTCACTAAAGACTATTTTTATATTGATGTGTGAATCCATCAAAATAAAAAAGTTTGAGACCTAACATGTCCTTTAGATTTACGAATCCTAATGAAACGAAATTATTATTTATAAAATTATTAAAATAATAACATAAAAGATTTAATTTATTTTTCGATTTTTTAATTTTTATACACTGACATAAATTATTACAAATAAATGTCTTAATAAAAATAAAGTTAAGCCCCATAATTTTTTATTAAACCGTAAAAAAAACTCATTAAATACATTTTTGTACGCAAGAAGTGTTGTAATTTATAGCTAATAACAATTTTCTTGTTCCATTTAATAACTAACGAATACTTTTATAATAGAGTATATTATTTTCAAACGTTTCGAAAAAAACAAAGATTTTTATTTCCATTTTTAAATTAATTTCTTATTAAATCTAAGTACACGATACATGTTTAAATTGTAATTCCGAGGAAATAAAATATTAGCCACTGAAAGTATTAAAATGTTTAATAAATATTCGTGTATGCAATAGCTTATACATTTGTGTGCGCGAATTGCCTAAACTTAATATTTTTAAGGAAATACAGACAGTTCATAACATTACCGTTTATTCGCTTCCATCGAAGTATAAAAGGCATAATAAGCAGACATTTAGTTTCAACACTCACCTTCGAACTCTGGTGCAAAAACTTATCACCGGTGTTCTTCAGTTGGATATACAGTTGCGAAATGTTTGTCCAGTGCTTATGTCCGGAATCCGACTTCTTGATCGGACACGTTGACGCGATCTCCGACGATCGAGTCCAAATTAGAAAACTCGCAATTCAAATTCTCGCACAACTTGTGAAACTTGATGTACAACTCGGCTAATTGTATTCTCCAGTCAAGCGCTCTGTCCAAATAAGTCCAGTGATCTTTCAACGCGATCGATTTACCTTCCAAATCAATTCTCGTCTCGGCGTTAACGTATGTCAACGGCGGCAAACTAGTCGAGTTTACCAACGCGTTGATGTCGATCCCTCGCGTCTAAATAAAAAAACAACAATCAAAAACAAAATGAACCGAATAATCGAGATTTTCTGTTTATGAATACATGTCGTTCGAGTGTTTTACGTACCCTGAGATCTCTTTGTAGACTCTTGTGCGATTCTAAAAACGCACGTGCTTCCCCGAGATTTGTACCCATTGAATTGTGCTCATGCAAAAACGATTCGGCCGTGCTTACCAACCAGGAGAATATCTGAAAACAAAAACCGCGTGTTAACAAATAATGCGTACTGTTAAGTTATTGTCCGTTTTGAAGTACTTGCAGAAAGTCAATATTACAACGAAATTTCACACAAGAAAAACAAAAACTATTAACAACACATCGTCTACATCAGGTCGTATTGTACGACGTTTAAATAAATTTGTTGTTAATGTTCGTTATACGTACTTTGTTATAGTTCTCGGAAAACGCGTTAACCGCTTCGGAAGATTCCATATACTTGTCGTGGTCCTTCATAACGATCGATAGTATCAGTTGCTTTTTCCTCTCCAACTCGTCTACCACCCGTTTGACGCCCTATGAACAAAGAATATATCATTTTTAATACCATACGACGGAACATTGTTTAGATTTAATACGAACCTCTGCCTCTGGCACGTCCTTCAATATTAAATTTCCTTCTTGAATTACTGAAGCGCCGGTTCGTTTCACCGTCTCCGAAACATACGTGTTCTTGGACGCCAGTTTCTCGTCGGACGAATACTGAAGTATGGTTTCCCATGCCCGGAGTACCTAACCGCGATAAAAAATAATCGTTTCAAATTAAATTAATATAACGCAGCTGCTATATGACTATGATACATACTTTCTCGGCCGATTCGAAAAACTTCATTGCCGCAGCCAAATGATGTTCCCTCTTGGTGAGTTCTTCCAAATACTCCGTCGCCAGTTCTAACAATTTATACGCCTTGAGTTTATGATCGTCTTCCATGTAACTTTTCGTGAACACCAGTTGTTCAGTAGCTCTCGCCACCCTTAACGCCTGGTCTCTGATATCCTTAGATTCGGTTATCAGGTTGACGTTGACTTCCGTCAACTTGGAACACTCGTACTGAGAGTCGCCCAGACAGTTCACGACTCTGACCAGTGAACTTCGTCTCTCAAACAGTATGTTTTCAAGTAAATTCAAATCCGTGACCAGCAAAGCGATTGTCAGACGTTTTTCCAACATCGTTTTGCGTTCGTGACAGTCGATGTCTAACGAATGCCGTTTGTCGTGAAGTTTCTCCAACCAATGTTCCACTTGAGAGACGGCTGAAAGACGATAACACAACGATATGAACGTAATATAATCGGAGTAACACGAAGTATTACGAAACTGAAATATTTGAAAATATACGATTTATATCTCAGTGTAATGATAATGTAGTTGTATATGTTTGTATCGGTATATCGTGTATAGTGTGATGTAATTTTTTTTTCGAAACAATACATTTTATTTAAATTGTACGTATATATTATCATTATTCTAACATAAATAATACATTCTAAAGCTCAAAACATTTTGTAATATAACATAACAGATAATATGTGTTTTTTGTTCGTAAACTTCCACTGTAATAATTTCTATCGAATATCATAAATTATGATTTTCAAACTCACCAAGTGATATAGAATGATTGTTGTATCCCGGCCTCGAATCCAGAGTCCCCCCTTTGGTCTGTAAATCTTTCAATACGTCCAACAGTTGCGTGCCGTTCCCCAAAGCAACCATAAGCGCCTCGAGTATTGACTTACGGACTTCTTGGATGTGTTCTAAATGGTTTTTGATCGATTCGACGTCGGTCGGTAGGTAACTGTGACAGAGCATTTCTAACGTGCCGATTCGTCCCATGCACACTTCCGCTTGCCTATACAACGCATAAACAATACAATAAACACGTTTGTTACAAAAAAAAAGTATTTTGTTGATCCGCAATTAATGTTTCAATAATTTGTCTGACCGAAATCCCATTCACAATAAACAACCAAAATACATTTTGTCTTATTAAAACCATTATTATTTGATATATGTCAATTATAATAAATTTTATTTATTTTTTCGTGTTTTTAAATTTTCAAAATATAATATGAAAATATTCAATCGATTATCGAAAGTTTTAAAAATCAAACACGCGGTTCTAATATATGGTACTCTGCTTTGAGAAAGCATTATTTGGCTTCATTTCTTTTTGTCATTATTCGATATTATAAAACACCGCTTACCGGTGGTATTCGACATTCAAGTGCAACAAGTAACTCCTCTTCTGAAGAATGTCGTTCACGTCTTTCCACGCCAATCCAAGCGAATCGGCCATGGCGGCGTACACCTCAGGCTGCGTATTTTGCGTGGCGATCAGATGGTCAGCTTTCTTCAACAGCTCGTTGACGGGACTCTGTTTTTCCTATATAAATGAAAATGTACACACACGACCGTTGGTTTATTTTCAGTGCGTCCAATGTACAGGAAATACGCATAGGCTAAGATGAATTATGATTTCTAATAATGGTACTGATTTATTATCGTATTTCTGGGCAACCCGTAGTAATTTTCATATCATTTTGTTATCATAGATTAAAATGCATAGGTCACATAGGTACTGTAAACAAAACAACAGATATAACGAGTAAATGGGATATATATTTAGTTGGTTAGAAACCTCATGAGACACGTACCTTTACCTCAATCACGTAGTGAAAGGGCGCATTCGTAAATTTTTTTAAAATTTTTAGCATATATTAATGAAATCACAACCCGAAGGTTCAGGTTAAAATTAAAACGGAAAAACAACATTTTAGAAAACAGAATGTATAAAACATATATAACACTATGTATTATACATATAATACTATGTAACAGCTGTTAAACAAAAAAATGTGTCATTTCACCGCAGGTTACACTGTATATTATGTAAATGTTACGGTCAACATAGAAAATCCAAGCAGTCTATAAAATGTCCGGGCAACGTATAGAAGAATGGTCAAGGTATATTATATCAGGCAATGTAGATTGCTAAACATAAGATCGTAATATTCCACTATGTCAAAATTTACAGTTGTCAAATAACTTCGAACGGTGTTTTTATTGCAAATTATTATTATAAACAAAAACATGTCTTATATTATTGAATAAAATATATAATAAAAATATTTATATTTATATATTTCAATTTTCTTTTTATACGTAAATAATAATTAGTAGTTGTTACAGGTACATAAGTTTTAGATTACGTATTATTATGATACATATGTACTATACTCCTATGACATTTTAACGTACAAAGCATTTTTGCACGTTTTGAATTATTTGCTTACAAATATGCTGTGATTCGATCAACCGGACACGCCAGACAAATATTTAATAAACAAATAAACTCCAGGCGATATATTAATGCGTCTTCAAAAAGGACTATGATCTTAAGATATGGGAAATGAATAAGTATGTCGAGATGTTTTATTTTCCGTATTAAATTTTAAAAATTGTATAGACATTATTTAATTTGATAAAAATTCAACGGCATACTACTCTAACATATATACGTTACTGTTTAATCTACACTGCCTACAATCTATACATTGTCCGACTCTGCCTTGGACGTCCTATATGATATCTGAATTGTCTACTTTTATCGTAACACGTATACACACGTACAGTGGCGTTATAGCGGGAGAAGGAGCGTCTCCACAATTCACAGGGTTAGAAGAACATAAATACTTATTTTTAGTTATTGCCAAGCGATAATCATAGTATTGGCCATATTTTGATGTGTACGATTGTAAAATAACGTCAACTGGAAAACGTACATAACGTTTGGGTATATAATTGGGTTTGCATTATTAAATACATATATATATATATATATATAATTACAAAAATCGTTTGTATTAATTATAAAACAAATACAACAAATTATGCTGTGATTATTTCGCCATTGCAAATGCGAACGCACCGATTTACTACACTGAAAATCGTACGCTCAGATCGACTCGCGAGCTGCAGGTCGTAAATACGTTTGCGTCGTGTCGGCAAATCGGTAAGTTTTCGTCCCGGTCTAGCGAAAAATGAAATGACGTTTAACTACTACGCGCATACTCACGACAATAATATAACGTACGCGCGCCGTTATCGTCAAGTCAAGGCTAATCCCGTAGCCGGTTATTGCATGCCGTAAATGGTACGAACGGCACACCACACGCGCATAATATTATGTGATATTTTGATGGAGTCCGACGACGGAACGTAATTATTCAATAATGTGCGCGTGCATAATGTGTCTCGTCGACATAATAAATTACGTTCGTAATATATATATATATATATGCGTGCGCGTGCCGCAAAAACCGGGTGTGTTGCGTGTGTCACGTGGTGTCCCATTGTCTAGTGATAACGTACACGCCGCTTATCTAATTTCGGTTTTCGCCGAGGTGAATCGCGTTGAAAACTGACCGTACGAAGAACAGCGTTTACGGTTAGAGGATCGGGGAGTTATGCGATTTGTCGCATTTCCGCGTGGCTGAAAATAAATGACGTGCGTCGATCGCAATACGTTCGCAGTAATACGTTGGATCTGTATATGGGAGTGTTTGTCGTCTCCCCAAGGTGACCGCGAAATATTAAGACGTTCGTTCGGGTAAATCGTGATTTATAATCTGATATAATAAATACGGTACATAACGTTACAAAACGTAATGTACGAGGAGAACGGGGAGAAGGGGACAGACGACCGAGAGACCGAGGGATCTGGTTTCGAAACGAAATTGGCGCCGTCCACTATATATGTATATAGTACCATTGTATAATAATATGTTATGTACGTATGACGGCGGTATACATGCGTTATTCTAAAATTAAACACGCGTCCGATTTGTACACGAATCGAATGTTCGAAACGATAACTCAAACCTGAATTTTTCCCAACACTCTCTCGTGTTCGGCTTGCAAGCTCTCGGCTTCTTCCAGCGTCTCCCCGAGCAACGTGAGCTCCGGACATAGTTCGAGTACTTTCAGTTCCAATACGTCGCGACACTGAAATAAAAACGGGGAAAAAAATTAGTAATAATAAACGCATTGGTCGAAACGGTCGAAGCGGAGGCAACAGATACTAGGGAATACGGATATCCGTTCACTTTCTTCCACATTTTTCGTCATCCGCCCACTTATGTCGTACGAAGAACCATGTACATCCCACCGTCAACGTTTTTAATTTTAAAATTATAGTAATTACATCATGTGTTTTTATGAAATTAAAATGTACAAAATATTATTACACATTTATTTCGCGCTTAGAAATACAAATTCTAACAGTGAAAAACATTTGTCTCGTTCTAATTTTTCATTCGCAGTTTATTTTCTCGACAAAAAGCCACCATATAATATGTCATATACTCATATACCCCTGCGATTAGTTATTATAAAATATTTTCTAACATGCGATTATTATCACGTACATTTTTTTTCAATCGTTTTTATTACAAATTAATTTTGTCAAATCTATAAACAAAACTAAACAAGGTTTAACGACTTGTTATTGTCCCCGTAATAAAATGATTAGAATTATTTATAGCGAAGTCGTGATTCATGAGCGTGGCTGGAATTTTCCATCTGAGGAATTTGGATACGACAAAAAATATAGCAATATGCATTCGCGTATATGTATATTGTAAGTTCCACGCGCGTAGTTATGACGAATAAACTTTTGATTCATAAATTACATCTGTTCAAATATTGCACACGACTATAATAGGACATGACTCGAGAGCGTTTTACAAAATGTAAAAATAGATATAAAACATTTCAATCGTAAAACACGACCAAGTCAAACGCACGTTTAACGAAATAAATGTTTACAAAACCATTTTTCACAATAGAATTTTTCAGTTCATGCGCGTGATATTACAAAAAAAAAAAAACAATGAGTGTACTCGTTACATACGTGTCGTATTTTACACGATTTTTCGTGTACATATGTATTTACTACGCGTTTAGAAACACGTTTTGGATTTAATTTCAGTTTACGTGCGGAAACGCACGTTACAATATTTCAGTGCGCACACCAAGCAATAATATATTATTATTATTATTATTATACATTTGTGCACCGTAAAACGCAGCCGTTGTGCATATTATACGTAAGTGTACAGGCAGGTATATAAACGCGCGGCCGTACGCGACTAATTGAACTGCCGACGTGAAATAGACCCGGTACAATACGTGTAATCACCTGTACGAGTTGAGTGCCTACGGCGGATTACCAAACGAGCGGAAGAAACGTGGAAATGTAAAAAACGAAAAACGACAATTGTTCTCGCACGTGCGGTCGAGGGATTAACGTATACGAGCGAAGTCGGCATAACCCGACGGCGAGCTCGAGGAATCTTGCCGACTCGCCCGGCGCCGTCGTCACAAGCGTGTTACGATTGTTCGCGCGAATACGAAATATGTTCGTCGCGTAATAAACGAGTCGAGACAGTCTTCGGGCTTCCGGTGGTACCGTTATGTCGCCGAAGACGTCAAAAACGATTTGCTGCGCAAACAACCGACCGGCAAATGATAATATCGAGCGTGCGCCCATACAGAAGTGATGCACACACACGTATTGTGTACGCGTATACCAGAGTTCGCCGGTTCAGCGGATGGCTCGCGGCCACGTGTTCCGCGTACGCAAACAGCCGAAATAAACTTGGCGCGCCGGTAAACAATAAAAACGCGTACGTGCGGTCCGTACGCGTATTGTGTTTATATTGTATACGTACCCGGGCCACAAGTTAACCGTAATGGTGGCTGCTCTGCTCACGATTTTTCTTTCGCGTCGAACATAATACTCGCGACGCAAGCAAAAAAAACCCAAGATAATATCTTATAAATATTCCGCCGAACGACCGTTCTTTCTACTCGACGTACCCGGTAATTTTTTTGAAGTTCTTAAAATGACCTTGTTCATTAAAAGAAAAAAACCCGTCTCGAACTTCCGTCCAATAATCGATACTGCGATAGCATCTGTGTTTTGTATGCATGTATGTGTGTTCGCGTTCATAAAATTCGTATGTATTCCGTTCCATACACATTTTACGCGATACTGCTATTTCTCCACGTTTTTACTTTATATACAAGCAAAACAGAACGTTCAGTCTTAGACACTAGTTTCAGTTGATAATATTAGGAATATATCATTTTAAATTTTGAGGTACGCGGTTGATTTTTAAATAGTTTTAGGCGCACTGAGTTCTTAAGTCTATGTCACAACTTCATTATGCATGACTAAAATAATCTTTACAATTAGTCTGAATATAAAATAACCGTGTAGAAGAATAAAATCGCGTTCAAATATTTCTGAATAACACACTTTGTAGCGGTGACGAAATTGTTGCGTTCCGTCAATTATTATGTTCTTGTGACCTTTATACAAATACTTTCCCTAACCTGTTCTTCGCATTTTCACCACAATATCGTAGTCTATATCTTGACTCCATGACGTATCTCGCAGGAAATGTTCAGTTTTCGTTTCCGAAATTGTGTTTTTCGAAGTGGCTTCAATTTTGGTCCCACATGCCATTAACATAACCTTAAGGATAATTGTCCACAATCCGCACGAAACTATTATGCATATATTTATATCTTTTAACAGTGTAATAATTATTATAATGTATATAATATAGGCATGCATGTCTATTAATGTGAGCGAATAGACGTACGCGTGAATGTCGTGCCGAAAGTGCACGTGACAAAATTCGAATTTTTCTCCAAACACGTCGAGTGTGCGATTTTTTTTTCTACACTCCTTATCGTTCAAAAAGGTCAAACGCGCGTACATAATATTAAATATTTTTATAAGTAATATCTCGTTAATGTCGATTTCGATAGTCGTCACCTGTTGCTGCAAGCAAGGCGTCAACGACTGTTTAAATACAATTTTGTAAACGCCACATGCACAAATTATAATTTATAACACACATATTATAGTGTATTATTTCTATTGAGAAACGGCGGAGAATTAGGTTTTTATTTAGTCTGCGAACACTTTTTCTGTGCTCGTTTAATCTTGACGTGCATTCCAGTAGCAAATTGTATCTAATTAATACTTTACTTGGCACGTTTTTCGATTTCCACAATAGTTTCCTTAAGCGCAATTCAAAATAGCCGGAAACCCTGGTAAAATGATAGACATATTCATTTTGGGACACTAACAATTTTTGTATTTTGTAGTACAAATACACACGTTCTAACAATATTTATCGTATTCATTGATTATAATCAACTCGGAATTGTTTTTCGGATACAACGATTTATACAAACAATTATAGTATTAACGATTTATAGCCAATCGCGGATAAGATGAGAGAGAATAGACTTAGATGGTTTTGTCATGTTATGAGGAGCGAAATTCGGAAGTTGTAAGAACGGTTATGGAAATGAATATTGAAGAAAGAAGAAGGTCGAAGAAGAAATGGTTGGATGCGATTGGGTGTGATATGAAAACTGCTGATGTGTGCGTAGATTATGTGGGAGATCGTGTCAAGTGGAGGTTTAGAACACAGGTGGCCGACCCTAAATAGCTGGGATACAACGATTTATCATTGTTTCCGAGTTTGAACTAATAATACAACCGTAAAATCTCTAAGGCAATTCACTCGAGCCGAATGTTCACTACGCCCGCAACTGACTACCGTTTTTTTTTTTTTTTTTTTAATTACCAGTTGGAAAACGTGCGATCTATATATTATACACTGGTGAAAATATGTTTTCACGTAAAATCGTTCGTCAACCTGACCCGATAATACCGATTGAAACGCGTGAGTTTTCGTCACACGCGTGAACCACATGCGGTGCAGCGGTGTGACGTGCGCACGGACGAGTCCCGTTAAATTGTTATAAAGAGAACTTCGCCGAAGCGGTCGTGGTCAGCCGGCGGCGGCGGAGAGTCATACCAAACATGGACCAGTGACCGACCCCGAACGACGGACGCGTCGTTAATTTGTTCTACTTGTCTTGGAAGTTTTTTATGATTATTATTATTAATTTGATTTACTGTCCGTCCGACCGCGCGGTATGGATTTCCGTCAACGACCGCGACGGGACCGTATGATTTTCAGTTTTCATTGATAGAACGATGCAAACGAAGATTTGATAAGATCTAATCCGTGATACAAATAAGCAATAACGATATTATTGATTTTTTTTTTTTTTTTGCTACTATTGAGAGAGAATACGGCAAACCGTGTCAGGTTTCGTAATTCAACGGAAATTTCTTCCACAGACAATAAAAAAACAAATCATATGGTAAAACCAATGTACATTTTTCGCTTTGCTCAGAATCTAAGTTCTTAATCGCAGAATATATATTTAGAAACAGCTCTCCCAAATGGTCAACTCCCGATTGAATTTCGCCTTTAAAATAAAAGCTAAATAATAAAAATAATAACATAACATGTTTATTATGTACTCGTGCAATAAACTCGAATACATTACTATTGTATTATTAGTTTAGTGTAAAACCTCGGTATACAGACGGCCGATTTTCCTTTTAACACCGTCGTCTAGTGAAAATTCGTTGAGCTATCCTCTGGGTCAAATGTATTGTGTATGTATTGTACTGTTATCCTCGTAATTTCTAGCTCATTTAGACAGACTCGGTTGCAACCGTGTTATCGCGTATAAACAATTGTTTTTGACATATTATAATGGACACAAGTTTATTAAAAAGAAAGCAAGAAATACTTTATAAAAACATGAATGATGTCATATATTAGATATGCTTCGAACATTATATTAAGTAACGCGTATATACGTTTTGAAATTAAACCAATAAATTAACGGAAACCGTGTCCAATTCATTTTGAATATATATATTGTATAGAGTAAGCATACACCACTAGTTAGTTTTATACCATAGTATATTATATTATTTGATTTTGAGACTATAGCGAACAGAATTATTACATAATATAATATCGTAAAACAGAAATATTTCATGTTGAAAATAAGTACAATATACTTTTAGTAAGATTGTGAAACACGGAGTGCGCATACGTAATAAAATATTTGAAATATTCGTATTTATCTTTTACAACGCGATTACAATTCAAATTCATCAATTTTTTTTCATTATAATTTCCTACTCGCGAGTAATGTTTACACGAAATATTTTTATAAATGACATCATATTTATGTATAAACCGTACAGGACTATAACGATATACCGTTGTCAATGTAAATTAATCATAAATTTATCAACGCTTATTATACGTGTCTAATAAGTATAATAATGTTCGCGGAAACAAATGTGTCGTTTGTTGTGGACGACCCGGACGCGTACTATACTCGTTTCGATCATTACCAGACTGTCACTGAAGCACACGGTATACTTACAAACTTAAATGCTATATTATGATAAACATTTTGAATTACGACTTATAAATTACTTCATACGGGCATGCGTGTTTCAATTATGGATCATCTTTTAATCATGACCTACGTCTCGAGAAATATAAATTATTTTTGTTATATATTTTTTTTACACAGTTTTTCGCACATTCCGTTCTATATTTTTTCAGGATTTTAATAGTTTTACCCTCGTCTGTTATTTGTTATAACTATATCAAATTTTGATTTTTATGTGATTTCGATTTGAAATTCTCAAAGAATATGTATGCATGGGAATTTACACGTGTTGATGTTTAGAGTTCAATGAATATTTCCCGAGCAATGAGCATTTAAGTTTAAGACACGATGAAGTGGAGAGGTGCTGGTAGTAGATATTACAACCTTATTAGAGACGCTGGGTCGATGATCAAATGTTCCTTTTAATCAACGTACCAGCTAGTTATAACCACTATAAAGTATAAATGTATTGCTTTCAAAAAAGACATTACCGTTTTCACCGAACTACGCGAAAAACGACTTCTATGGCCACATTTTTAAATGGTGATTATTCATAAATGGAATATTGAAATTAAAAATTGAAGAAAAAACACTTTCATTTATTTATTTTAGTTCTATAGGATAGTGTAGACGAATTTATAGGTGGCCATTTAAAAATCAAAAGCATACATTTGTTTAAAGAATGGGCACATAATTTTGAAAGTGATCTTATAAACAATCCTTAAACGAATATAAATCATAAAATTTGTTTCAAATCTTGTCAAATAATCGCTGGCTTACGATAAGAAAAAAAATTGACCAATATTCATATATATATATATTGTTTGGCAAACAGTCTGTATAAATATATATATATACAGATTACAATATTATATATACTAATGGCCGTGTCTCGTTTTATCACGGGGACAATGAATACACCGTGGACCTAGATATTATAATTTACACTTGAGGACGTATTGGAAAGTCAATACAGTTAAGTATGTATATTAAATATAAAGTAAAACTAAAAAAAAAATGACTAAAACGAAGAAAATAACGCACGGCGAAGTCGTGAAGAATTAATAACAAAATAATTGACCATATGTTCGTGCGCGTCTGTACACACGTCACGCATAGATATATTCGTAGGTTTAAAAAATAACAGCAAAGTTATGCGTATTCTCCTGTAGACCTACGCGTTTTGCATATGTATCGGGTTTTTTCGTCCTCCAGTTTTCACTTAATCAAAGATTGTATATTTTAAATTTTAATTCGTTTTATCAACAAGTATTCTCGTACAATATCCACAAAATATTATTTAAATTCAATTCGGTATGCATCATGTGTGTATATGAACCCATACGAATACATGTACAAATGTACATCAATGAGTAATAATATTATTACGCGTGTTATTAAATACGTAAAATACTCATCGCTATAATTATTAGTGAACAATTTTTTGAATTTTATAAAAAAATGTTTTCAAAACTTTCGCGAAAAACTTTCCAATAGGCATAAAGTTTATTAATAATATATGGTATTGACACGTTCAGCAATTATTTATTTAATCGAATACGTATTACTCATTAACTGGCCTGTCGGATATCACCTACGACATTTCTACTTCTTGTCGGATATTTCAATTTCTCCGGAGTTTTAAATATGTATTATATTATAATACTATACAACATATGTATATTAATGCATTGAATGTAATAAATCCGTCAATCGAATTCACATGAATGTCTAAAGCACAAGCGATCTATTTCGGCATCCTACGACAAACGGTACTCCTACATTTTATTTTGATATTTTCGTACATCCTGTTTCAAATGCAAGAATAATTTATTGGAGTTTTTTATTATTAAAATATTGAACCATATTATATTATAACGAGCTTTTGCGTCCAACACTATATAATTTGTTAATAAATATACATACATATAAAACGCACAAATCGTCATTTATTGATAATTTACGAGATGATAATAATAATAATGCATTGTGCTTGTTTGAAATCGCGCGAGAACATATGATTGATATTGTTTTGACATTTAAATCAAACCTACAGAAATATTATTATCGACCAGAGAACATTATTTTGTGTACCAATCAGTTAATAATAGTTGCGAAATTCGTGCGAGAGATTCCGTTTAATTACGCAACGTTACCTGTTTGAACAATATATACCGCGTGTCCCGAAAAAATGGTAACGATAACGATAAATTCCTTCGGCGAACCGAAATCGCGTAACGTTTCTACAACAAACACGACGACGAGAAGAAGTCTTCCACTACCATGCGAGTGTAGTGCATACCGTCTAGCGCGTAACGAAGCATCCGGTGTGTCGATGTTTGACGGCGTACCGATAATACACACACACACACACACACACACACATACACACACACACATATATATTACGTGACTTTGTGCCGTATACCTCAATTTGGTCATCCCACGACGAGTTGTGCTTACACGTATTATTTTCCCGACGTTCGTAAAACGATTTCTCGCAACAGTCGTCAGCCGCATATTATACGCGTACGGTGCGCGCATGTGTTACAAATTATAATACACCGGACAGCGGCAATCGTGCTCGGAGCGACGGACGTGTTTTTTCATTGATTTTCGGTACCCGAAATCGGTATCGTATGATTTACCGCGTCGGTCGCGAACGCGCATTACCGTCGTCAAACCGGTGCCTTTGACAGCAGTGTAAGTGGGCGCTCGTCGATATGTAGAACAACGCTAACGGGACAAGAATTTTTCTTCTCTCCGACGGCAGTGGCGTATTTAAAGGGGGGGGGGCATCACGTTTTTTGAGGGCAACAAATTTTTAAGGGTTTTGTTCGAATAATATTACTATTTGTTTTTAAAAAATACTTAATATTCGATGTTTTATTTCACAGTTTGGAAAATAAATATTAATAGGCATTAACACCCTGTATATATCCTACAATGATTTGTACGTTATTATTTTATAGTTATGAACATTAATATAATATTGATTTATATAATTTATTTATTATTATTTTTACGTTGAATATCAATATATGTCTTAAAAGGGAAGGGGTTGTGTATGTCTCAGAAAATTGCTTGATAAGCATTTTTTTTTTTTACATACAGTAAGGAGGGAAGAGGAGGAGGCAACAAATAAATGTGTACCTAGGGCAACAAAATTCTAAATACATCACTGCCCGACGGCCGACACTACTGACGAGTCCGAACGCGCGAGCTGTATCCATTTCAATGCGACATTAGACTGACGTGTTGATTTTTTTTCATTCTTTTTTTCCGGTGAGTCGACTGCCAATAGATTTCGTTTTATTTCGCTGTAGTTTATCCGTTTTCAAGGAACGTGTCGCGTAATCGATACAGATTGTTTTTGTTTTTTCTTAATAAATTACTCGTACAGATATAATATTGTACAAGCCGATTTCGTCGTGTCCGAAAAAAGTGGTAAAAAATACGTTTTATTTTGCACATTTTTGTCATACATAGAAACCGATCGGCAATTAATACAATATAGAAATGTAATACACCGTCTTCGCGCGTGTATAAATGGGATGTTATTATGCCCTTTTGATACACATGAACGATTGGCCAATTTTCTTGCCAAGTCGTCGTCGTGCGCAGACGATTGTTTTGTACAGATACCGTTTCAACCGGTTTTTAAACACTCAATATATACTTAAAGACGTCCAATCGAATTATTATTTTTTTCATCATCGATTTCCATACGGAAGACTTCTTTTTCTTATACGTCTAGCACAACAATTATTAGCGTGTGTGTATATATATACATATACCAGTCTCGGTGTGTTGTATGCTGTTATTTTCTTTCGGCATATGCTCATATCGAATATAATGTAATATTCATTCCGATATTCAACGATGGTGTGATGATAATTGTAGAGTCCCCGTTATATAATACGCAACAACCGTCAAGATTTATAACAAGACTTCATGATCTACGTTTCGTTTTTAGAATATATCGTTTTGATTGTCCAACACGAAATTATACACGATAAAAAAACAAAAGTTTCTTTTTTTATATAGAAAACATACAAGAAGGGAAAATATAGTTTTTATTTTAAATAATCAACATTTCCAACAGGAAGTGACAGGACACTTCGCCTGTTCGTTAATGTTATCATATTTTTAACAATTGAACTCGTACACGAAAAAAATGTTATAAATCAAAATGGGTCTACAAATGTGTGTACCGATCGTTTCGGTAATATATGTATAAATTAAATCGTCTTATGAAAAAAACAACAACAATGAATATGAGACATACAATAAACATATAATATATTTTTTCACCGTGATAATATATTGCAGTGACATATACGATGTACACCTACTTATGGGCCATTAATTTTAATACACGCTATAACTTAAAGAAGAATAGATACGATTGTAACTTTAAACCGACATCATATGTGTTTGAAAAAATACAATAAAAACTTCATCTTGTATACCGATTTACTATTTAACGGACGTGGTTACGTTAACAAACAGTTTTTTCGTTATATATATATACGAGTACGTTTAAAAATTAAAAGTTAAACATGATTTTGTAAAATATCATATAATTCGCAGTAACTATTTTAATTTCTAAAACCTTCAAATATAACGTCTATTAAGTATTATCGACAACTGTTGACAATATAACATTTGTCAGTTAGCCATTTTAACAACTTGGACTTTTACATGAAACGTTTAAATGTTCAACACATATGTATACATGCAGCTGTCGTAATTCATTTTCGTTTAAACCGTTTCGTTTAAAATACGAACATAAAATCGACTATTGTGAATATCCGTATTACTACGTAACATGTATTTTGATTGCACCGGTGATGTTAATGACCATTTACAAACGTGTACATTTTACAACACGCACAAACGCATATCATTATGCAGAAAAATTTTTAAGTAATTTCTGCGTGACCTCGAAAAACCGCGTAGTTATATTATAGACAAACTGCATTTGTTGGAATAGTACGCACAATCAGAAAAATCATATTACCTGTAATAGTCAATTGTTTTCTATTCAAAGTGTGTGTGTGTGTATGTGTAAACTTAACCAGATTTATGCCACGTGGATTGAAAATTTGAAATATGACCTAATTATACAAATAAATTCAAATATATTCTACATTATGTATTTAAATTATATAATAGAAAAAACTTTTCCATTCAAAATGTCAGTTCAAAATAAAATGTACCAAGTGTTAAAAACGTGTTCTATTTGTAAAAAGAGAAACATATGTTTGATCGTTTAGACAATATTTATACATAATTATGAACCGTATTGTACACAAAATAAGTAATATTTATATCTCTGGTATATTATGAAATTAAATATGAGCAGTACTTTATTCAGTCAAATAAAGCTTTGAAATTCAAATGCCGAAACGTGTTCGAGAAAGTAAAATTAGTAAAATATTTGTGAAGACAAAATATTATTAATATTTCATCGTTCATCAACGTTTACGTTTAAATGAACTAATGTTATTAAATATGGATTCCTATAGATAACAGTCACAGTATTACAGTATTCAACAATATGTCAAGTTCAAATTAATTTCACACGAATGAATGATATTTTGGTAGACGTATAGTTTTTTTCAATTTTCTGGGTCATTGATGATATATGTGCCCGTCTGTTTTTCGTGCAGTATAGTTTATCATATATGACAATGTAAATAATGACATTTTCAAACTCCACTGAACAAAATACATTTATAAATAAACATATTATTTTTAATGTACAAAACATCAGTTTGTGAGTTTACGAAATTGATCATCGAATATTATAATCATAATAATTAACATTAGGAATAAATTCTAAGAATCGTTTAATGTGTTTGGTTTATTTAACGATTATTCTTCTGCCACAACATGAAATGTAAACGTATTAAAAATATTAATTCGCCTAAATAAAGAATAATTTATAAAATATGAGCGCAATAAAATTGAAAAGTTATTTTTAAAACTAGTAAGTGGAATGAAGAAACGAGAACCTATGCTGAAAACAAATCAAAATCTCCAACAATTAGGTATTGAAAAAATTTAATAAATCCGTGTGTTACGTGATATAACGTAAAATACTTAAGCGAACGATTTGTTTGAAATACACGACACATACGTATATATGATACTTGCAGTGTATAATATTCTCTACGAGAAAAAAAACCATATCATTTGGTCGTGCGATCTGGTGCATGTTACAATCCCCCCCCCCTGCTATTTACGTATTTTATTTTTTTACATATTATTATTGCGTTTATTATTCGCAGTTGAAGAGTGGGATGGCAGACGAACTCCCGCTTTCCGACTGAGATATTATATTCTAAAAATACGGAATGCCTCATGCCAACAAATTCGGAGGTATGCAAAATCCAATCTCACGCTTTAGGGGAACGCTACACGTGTATCTCGAGTTACATTATCGAAACACGTGATCAAACGATGGTACGTTTGAACACAACGACGATGGGTCGAGCTGATGTAGATCGATAACACAGAAAAATATACAAAAAAAAAAAAAGGTTCAGATAAAAAAAGTATCATTTTTTTTTTTTTTTTTTTTTAGAATGATTGATTATGACGCCTCCTTGCATATGTTATCGTGATAACGAATGTTTTTGTTTTTTCGTGTAATCTCTGATCGGTGAGAAAATAAATCGCACCGGCCAAAAACGTCCACGGAGTCGAACCCGTACGGCCGGCAACGGGGTGGGAGGACGCTCGAATTCGAACGGAAAGCCCCATTCGGTTGTGCTGTCGCGTTTTCCGCGTTTCGGCGCGGCCAGCTAGTGCGTTTCCAACACGTGTAAAGAGACCGACGCGACCGCTAATGATATTTCGCCGACTTTCATTTCCGCCGCACGTCCGAAATAGGAAACGCCGCGTCGGGACGACATTCCTCGGAGACTCGGTTCCGGCGGCCGTTGTTACGACGGGCACCGCGGCGGCGAACACGACGCGGATGCCGCCGTACGCGCGGCGCGCGCCGTTTCCACAGACGTGCGCGCCGCCGTTCCGCTGGTCTCGCGGGAAACCCCGTCTGCCGGCGAGAGAACGTCGACGGGGCTCGCGCGCTCGTCCGGCCAAAGACGTCGCCGCAGTGGCGGAGGGAGTTCTCTTGGCCGCGTCCGTACGACCTACATGCGCGCCCGGCCACGGTTCCGAGTGTTCGCGAGCAAATCGCCTCCTTCCCTCCTACCCTGCCCCCACGAACCGTTCCGCGCGCGCGTCCGTCGACCGCCCGTTCCCAAGCACCCGTACTCCGCAGGGATTCGCACCGACCCGCCTAATTTTAGAAACCGTGCGGGCAGCGCGCCGCGGAAATACCGCACGCTTGAGACCGCGAGCGAACTCCACTCGATGTTTCCATCGATTTTCATTGTCCGGCGGTGCACACCGTTTGTCGTAAAACGGCGATCGACAAAATACGAGAATCTATTATACATCGTGACGTACGTCAAACGAATGTAATTCAGTCGATATGTTTTCAAGATTAATAAGAATAAGTGATACGCGCGCGCGCGCGCGCGAACTTTGAAATCGATTTATTCACTAATGCAATTTGGGTGGTTGTAATTGTATGGCACGATTTTCGCGCATAAATCATTTATACATTACGCTGCAGATAAATACGCGTATTCGTGTCAATTGTAAACTTCGCGCGAGTACCAATCAATCAATCGATCGATCAATATATATATATATATATATCGATAATTAAAAAACGACTGGTATATGCGCGTCGACTGCGATAAAACGACACGACAGTGAACAGTGTAATTGTTATTGTCACGATATCACATAATAATAACGACAAATGGTTGCATTCGATTCGATACACGTCCTAAAATACGTAATATACGCGAACGACTTCACGCGATAGGTCTGTGTGGTTTTTTTTTTTTTTATTATTTCCCAGGAATGCACGGCGATGCGTTTGACGAGTGTAGTACGCGTGCGCACAATAGTTATATATCTGTATGTGATGTATTCCTGTTGTCGTGGAGGGCGCGAGACTGCGGTAGGGTCGGATCGCGCGCGACGGTGGTCGCCGCAGTGATCGTTATTGTGGATCGGGCGCACCGGGGATCGATAAGAGATCTGCCGGTCGGATGAACGTGAACAACACGAAACGCGTTGTTATTGCAAGAAACTGCCGTCGCGGGGAAGGGGAAGGAAGACAGGGACGAGTTTCGGGCTGGTACCTGTAAAAGCGCGATGACGATTCTGGTGGTACCGCTCCGGACGGCTATAGTGCTGACGGTGGTGGCCGGCGGCCGGGCGTTGCGCTCCATACCGCCGCGCGAAACGGTTCTCGCGGGATATCAACGCATACGGGCGGACGCGACGGAACGAACGAGCGAAACGGTTCTCGCGAGATATCAGCGCGTACGGACGGTACAAACGGTATTGTCTGACGTGCGCGCGTCGCTCGGGGAAACGGCGGGCGGCGGCGGCGGCGGCGGCTGGCGGAGGGGGTTCGGACACGACCGATCGGTCCACCGGGTTCGAACTGACTGCAGCACGCGTTCCGAGAGTCGAGATGACCGCGGCGGAGTAGCTGCGCGCGAACCCTCTCCCTCGTTCCCTCCCGTCCGCCAGTCCGCCGGCCGGCCGGCCGACGGCGCACTCCGCGCGTCACATTGTCGTCGGTTTCTCGGCCGCCGGTCGCTCGACGGGAAAACCTATTGTAGAAATACGACGACGCGTTTTGTCTGGACGAACGCCGACCCGCTCGCGACCCCGACCTAATGATACAAACACAGACCGTGTCCGTTTTCCTCCAGACGTGATTAACCACTTTCCTCCACACAGACCAATTGACGAAAATTTAAATAGTGTTCCACGGTAGACAAGAAGTGAATATACAATTTATTAGTACCGGCAAACTTGTACGCACAATTCATATTATGTACAGTTTTGTTTTTCCAAAACGTTCGGCCATTCGGGTATTTTACGATAGTACAATTTGGTAAATCAGTTGTCACGATGTAAAAAACTAATAAGTAAAGTGTATTATATATTATTTTGTTTAAATATAAAATATGTTGGCGGAAAAAAATTTCGTATACGTCGGTTTTCTGCCTCGCGTATACGTATTCATTTATACATCTATGAGCATTAATATGGTTTTTTACGACTTGAATCTGACTTCACCTGACCTAATTGTTATTACGATTATAAAAATACTTGAATTTTACTATATTAATATATATACATATATACAGGTGTCCAGGAAGGTCGAGTGCAGAAAAATAAAAAATATAAAAAAATAAATGTTCAAGAAAATTTTGTTTTTATTTTCAATCTACAGTCGTTGGAAAAATATTTACTAAAGATTATGTTATCTAAATAGCGTCCGTTACGCTCCCGGCGCTCAACTTATCTTGTGCGAAGATTTCTCAGTATACGTTGACACAAAGCTTCTAATTGAGTTAATGTCCTCGGCTTATTTTTGTACACCCTCTCTATAAGAAATCCGCATAAAAAATAGTCCGGAAGACTTAGATCGGGACTGTGCGGTGGAGTTCGGATTTCATAATGAGCACAGAACAAACACTATGCAGCAACGATAGAATTATTGTTTTGGTACACAAAACGTACACTGCTGACCGGCGAACGGCTTCGTCGTTACTAAATTTCCACAAACCGAGCTGATTAGTATTGCACGACACCCCCCCCCCTCCCAAATTACTCAGCTCACGCGTCTCTAAGTAATTTCAAAAAGAAAAAGCACACACCCTTTACGAATACACCGTATAAAAATGTATCTATGTGATGTTCCTGTCGAGTAAACGCGACGTTCATTTCCGTACAGAATTAACTGTATTGAGAATCGGTTATCGGGCTAAATAGACGAGATGAAACAAGTTGTATTTTTCGTTCTAAATTAAAAAGAATATAATACGTACGTCTTACATATAAAACAAAACGGTAATTTTACTTCGTAACGTGTTTAAACTCTACGTCCTGAACTGCTATAGACCGACTGCCGTTATCGACATGACGTTTAAAAAATTGTTTAAAAAACAATTAAATCGCGAACGGCACAATAATGCAAGTATATTAGGAATTATACGATATTTTTACGTGGTACTGATGAAAACGACAAACGAACGAATTATTATTGTTTTCGAACTTGCAAATTTAAACTTTCAATGATTGTCGTTCAATAATTCGTCCCTAAGGTTGTTTACGATATCCTATATATATTTTATTATTCATATAGTTTTCAATGTCGAGACCTAACTAAATCGCGTTCGCGTTTCCGAAAACATTATAGATTTAATAACCCTTTTCATTAAAATCATTCGAGACGTTTTTGAAAATAAGAAACACATAAATTATATGTATATTATACAATTGGTGTTATTGGAATTATGTTTGTGTGTATAAATTAGAATAGTTGTTTATGGAATGATACAATACATATTCGGTTAAGGATGCATTTTTGCCAAACTATTCTAATCGTTCAAGAAAATATTTAAAATAAAGCCCGTTGTCCACAAAGCTACGCACGATATACGTTTCAACCAAATACCTAATATATGCATGTATATATAGACGATTAGTCATTGCTTCATAGAGATATAAAATGAAATATTTTCTCTATGAAATTATTTATTTCTCACGTTATAGTATTGCGAAAAAAATTCGTTTTGATTATATATTGTAATATTACACTTTGTTTCCCATTCGACTGTTGTGATTTTTTATACAACGAACATTACTAACACATATAAAATCAAAGTCATAAAAATTAACGATGCAATTAAAAAAAAAAACAATAAAAACTGTGTAGCCTGCACAGTATAACTAATTTTTTAACCTCTTATTACATGCATTCACCGTACAAATGTAATAAAATAAAAAAACGCTTTGAGATTTACTGTGTAGTGACGGATTTAAAAATAAGTTAGCTACTTACATTAGACTGTTTTTCAGTTCGTAGTATTGGCGTATCTTTGTATACCGATTCACTAGTTTCCACACAACCTCGAACGGGTGAAAACATTAATCTTCTGGTTTGCGATACTTCTCGTACCACTGTGTTCATATCATACTAAAAAATCAAAATTCAAAATAAACAGGCGTTCGAAAAATAAAATATTATTGTATATAACGCCGCTTGATTGAATCAGAACATTATCAAAAGGGAGAATACATCTAAGCTCTATTAAACACTATAAGGTAAAAATAATGCGATAATTATTTTTCGTAAATACATTACATGTTTAAACAAAATGTTTACATAATGTTAAATTAACTATTTAGTTATTGTAATGTTGCATACAACTTTGCGTGTATATGTGACGCGTGTGTATTGTTAAATGAACGAAAATATTTTAATACAAAATACAAACATATTTATAGAAAATAAAGATATTTTAATACTTACATCGTCGTCTTGATCAGAAGCGACCGGTGTACACGAGCCGTACGAAGAGACTTTCGAGCTCAAGCACTCCGAAACGGTATAATAATCATCGTCACTCTCCATTGTTCTGAAAATAAAGTAATCATGCAAATAATACTGTATCGGAGAGGATAATGGGATAATTTTTTAAAGATATTCAACACGATTGGAAGAAATGTGTGGAAAAAATTGTACGTGTTACGAGAACGCGCGGTTGAAGTGAAACTTCTTTCAGAATCATTCAACCGATAGAGTATTAGGTTTGTATTGGAATAAAAAAGTTTAGATTTAGGTTCTAAACATAGCTGAGATTTAGGTTCAAAGCTAGTATAAAAATGATTAACGCATACGAGTCCGCGTTAAGTGAGACATTTTATGTCTTATGTGTGAAAATTTTTTTTTCAAATTCAAATTTAAATTTTTTCAAAACCGAAACAATGGTTGCCATGGAAACAAACCATAAGGGAGATTTAGGTTTTTTTTTCTGTAACGCTTTTTCGTGACAGTCCCCAGTGGGTATCTTAATTTAGGTAACGTTTTTCGTGGACACTTTTTCGTGACGGTTTTTTATTTTAATGTGCCAAAGTAAAGACATAAAATGTCAATAAACAAAAATGCACATGGAAGTTACTAAATATTCTCCGTTCCGCTAGATAAATAAATGTAGGAACCGTACGAGCGGAGGGCGTTTATCAGTAAAATGCTTACCCCACTGCTAGATACTTTGAAATGAGTTACTTGGTTTATCAATCCTAAGTCCGACCAGCCTCGGTGTACGTAATAACGTAAGTTAAGCAAAGAGAAGAAAAGAACACGCAAAAAGCGGTTGACGCAAATAAGACGGCCGTGGCACTTTTGTACACATTTTTGGCCCGGTGCGCGTGTGTGAGTGTATAAACGGTTAATGACGTTAACACGGCGCGTGCGGGTTCACGGATGCTGGATCCGGTAAAACTGGTGGGGACGGGGCCAAGCGGTCTGCTCGCACGCTATTGGTTGCAACAGGAAAGTTTACGCGCATGCACAACTAATCTCACGAAAACTGGCGGAAAAAGTCGAGCGGATCTATCTATTCGCACGCTATTGGCTGCAACTAAAATGAGACAACGCGCATGTGCAACTCATCTCGAGAAAAAGTATCGTGACGCGCAAAAATCTTTTCTTTTTTTTTTTAACCCTCTTTTTAAAGGAGTTTCGTTTCAAAATTACCTTGACGGACAATAACCATTAAGCATGTAGCCTAGCTATTATAAACCGTATTGTTTCTTGTACGCCTTACAAATATATAGCTCGCAGTTAAAAATTTATCAAAATTTATGTCAAAAATAATGATGTACCACTGTGGTGATCGATGATCATCGACGATTACTACAAAACCATTTTGCAACTTTTTACTATTTTCACCGTTTTCGTACCTTCCACATATCCATTATGGCATTAAACGCAGTGTATATTGTTCATTATACTTAAAATACATATTATTCAGATTGTTTTGTTATCAGTTGTAAAAACTATAAAAACGATGTATTAAATATTGTTTAGGTCGAGTTATAATTAATTGAAGATCTGTAATAGTACATTGACTGTCAGTCACAGATTCGGCTTGTTTTTTTCTTATTTAAAACGTGATCGCACGCCCAGAAACAATATCCGTGAACGTGTAATGCTTTTTGTTGCGTGCCGACATATACACGCTATACAATATATGCATGTTATATACATACACACGTGCACGTTGATTCGAGTGAAAATCGAATGTGAAAATTAAAAATAGTGGAATGACTTTAGTGTCGGTATTTTATCTCAAAAAACCATTACGAGTTTCGTTGGCAGATTGCCTCGACACAATGCAAGATCGAAGAAAGCCCCTTCGGGTTTCGTATTTATAGCGTACACGATATCTCGGATATTCGCGCACATGAGCAACACCACATGTCGAGTCCTAAAAACAGTATAGGCCAGTAAGTACAGTAACAGTAGTAGGCCAAACAATTAATTCCGTCCGTTTACGTTAAGACCGATATACGTTTTTATTCTCTTTCAATACCATGCAACGTTGTCTAATTTAAAATAATCGTTCGCGCTCATTCACAAGATCAATTCTATATGCGTCCGCGCAAGTCTGTATAAACTATTTCATAAAAGCAAAATAAAACAATGTTCTAAGAGAATTCTCAACTATTGAAATAAAAATAAAAACTGAGAGAATATATTCCTCTTAAGGAACTATAAAATGGGAAATAAAATTATAACTACTACTACATTGCAACGCAATAACTTTATTTAATCGTTTTTATTTTAATTTTAGGAATAAAAAATTCAAACTGTACAAAATAATATTCAATGTTACATTATTACTTATGATATATATATATATATATATAGACTATTATATAATATTAATGATAAGTAATAATAATAATTATTATTATTATTATTAATATTATTATTATGCCTGCAGGTTACATTAACCAAAGAGATAAAAAATAAAACGAATAGCTGAGGAGAATCTTTATGAATTCAATAACGAAACCTAAAAATTAATGGAACCAGTATATGTTTACACAAGGGTTGGGTGAGAATGCATAAGTACTTATGTTTGAAGTATCGGCAGGAAAGAATTATATGATTACAAATTATAATGGTTTTTTTAGTACGTAATAAATGGAGGCGCTGTGTGGTATAATACACAGCTTTCATCTTTTGAAAATATAAAATGTTTTAAATAAATAAAAAACTCAAATATCTTTAAATTTTGAATCTTTATATTACTTTAAAGAATAATTTAAATATTAAAACTAAAAATTATAACAGTATAATCATATTTTTCAGCTAACAATCTATATTTTTATTTTAAAAACTATGTATTATAATTTTCTAAACAATCATACGATTCCAGTACCTACGATGAAATACTTTATTAATTTTAAAACTCATTAAGAATATTTTATCATAAGTATGTGTACACATTTTTCTAAAAAAATAATTCTAGAAAGTTTTTATAACTACAATTTTTAAGAAAATCCAAATTGTAACACTAGTTATTAACTACGTGCGATCGGAGAATAACACACAGCAAAACTAAAGTTAAATAATACATGTATTTATATTTATAAGGCCTAAAACTGGTCAAGACTACACCCAACTACTAACATGAGCTAGGTACCTTAAATCAACATCGACGTTATGACGTAACACTGTAATAATGGACAGCAATTGAAAGTGATCAAGAAATGTGAACACATTTATAATATAATACCGTTTTATATAATACTATTATTTTCTAACCTTTGTAAATTGTAAATTTATCGTTACATGGCTGTATGCGTGTGTGGGCAGTGTTAATAATAACCTTGTACTGTAACGCACTATGAATAATCATATAAATGTGTAAAAGATACTTGTATTTTCTATTTTCAAAATTATAGTTCAAATAAACTGTACTCTCTAAAGAAGTTAATATTTACATTAGAAATTAACTGATTTTAATCTGTTACTTAAACATTTTTAAATTAAGCATCACGTTCAACTTTAAAAAGTTGTTTAAAGTAAACGCTTTTTAATTTATTTCACTTTAATCAATTAAGTTTTTTTAGTATATAAACGCTGTTAAATTCAAACGATTAATTTAACATGTGAAATATAATATTATAAGTAGATAAACGTTACCTACTTCACAACAGTCGACTGAAGTTAATTTACAATTTTAATTATTATTATTAAACATTTTTTTCCCATTTTGACAAGAAAAACTATATTGTATATTTAATCTATTATATTCATGACCGAACACTGAAAACATAATTGGGCAATATCTTTATGATTAATAAAATACTTTAGAAATATTGACAGGAATTGAGAGTATGAAATAAAACATAAACATACCAAAATATACTGATAATCATCAAACAATTGTGGCATATAATTACCCTTTTATAGCACCAGCCGACATCTATCCATAGACAGGAAATTATAAATCAATTTACATTCTGTACAGAAGACTAAAGAACAAAAATAACGCAACTGTTTGGTATTTTTAAACAATTTTTTTTTATCTTAACGCGAGTTATATATTGACATAATCGTGAAAACAATAAAAAAAAATCCCCGCGTTGAGAAAATAAATACAAACATCTATATAGGTATAGGCGCAAATCTGTAAAACAGAGAACAAAACAACTAGAAACGTTCAAATAGCACGACACACTGATGCTGGTAGACACTTCTTATATGAAACCATTTTTTTTTTTTTTTATTTAAATATTGTTATTTTATAAAAAGATAAGTGTCGGCCAACGACACTGCCACGACAGTGCCAAAATTGTTTATTTTAAACTCTTCATAAAATCCCACTTATATTTATTACCATCTTACATCGTACATTCGTCATATTGTTCAACAATCGTGTTTCGAATTTTGAGATTTAAATTCAAAAATATATTATTGATTGGATTTATTGTATCGATTAAACGTTTAAAATTGATTTTCCGTATAATGCTAAATACAAATGATTTCTTGTAAAAATGGAAATCAAAAGTCTTCCAACAAAAATGTGAAATAATAAAATGCATCTACTTTTTTTATACAGGTAATAGCAAATTATAAAAATTAAAACATTTCTAATCCGCGACTTCGAACGTTAATTAAACATTTGATACGAATCCAAATACAAATTAATTTAATAATAAATAATAACTAAACGCCATAACTAATTTTAGTTTTGCGTGTAATAGCTAAATTCGTACTGATACGAGTAGTTAAAGTGTACAATTTTGTAGTGTATATATATATATAATATATTCTTACGTAAAACAATCGGGCACAACTTTTACGATGACATAGAAACGTAATAAATGAAAAACAGAGTGAGAAAAAAGCACATCGGTTTCGCCATAACTCGTTAGTTAACAATAATATTTAATAACAATATAACCCAATCGATCAAAGTAATAATCGCGTACTTTTCATGGTTACACTATTAAAACACTAGACTGTATGACGTCTAAATCGTACAGTCGATAGTTAGCCTATAAAATATTTTACTTGCGTCGATGTCCGATGCCGCCGACGTGGGTCCCGAGTAAAATGCACGATTTCGTCAATAATACAAACACGACAGAGAAAAAGGTCGATGAAATCAATCAAGCTTACACTTGCGGGAACGTAATGAACAGTATCCCGAAAAAACGAATTTAATTTCAAACCGACGGTCCGGTTAAATCGGGCGCAAAAAAAAAAAAATGAAAAAATGGCGAACGAGACGAACAACACACGTGCATACCGAAAAAACCCGATTTCACGTATCCAACGGTGAACGTCAACGATGACGACGGACGCACACGTCGATCGTTGGAGATTCGCGCACGACTGTTGAGTAAAAATCACGACTTGCGACCACCCGGTAACCTGACAATAGGGCGGCAAACGGCAACGGGGTCCACGATTACGCGCACACGTCGTTGAACGTGGAAAATTCGAAAAAAAAAAAAAAAACAATTCCGTTAGAGGACGTTGTTTGAACGCGAAAACAATCACACGGATTTACGGGTTTTCATTATTTGCAATCGTTCTACGGTACAAATAAAATATGCCGAGATAACCGCCGTCTTTTTTCTGGTGACCGGGTACTACGTGGTCGAAACCGGTGGACGGTATTTATTCATACACGTTCTTGTCCGTTCGCGTACGTACTCAACCTCGCGCTTGTGTCTCGTATGAACACGGGTTCGATTTATTTCATCGATTGTTTGTTTAGTGTCGTCGGGCCTATCCGTCGAACCGTTTTGGTATCGTACGTCATTGTTATGTCCACGACATATTTAAGTGGCCAAAAAACCATTGAAGAACAAGATAGAATATTAAAGTTATATAAAATGAGTAATTTTTTTCCTGTATTGTTCCTAGTGAAAACTGAATGCATTTGTGAAGGACTTGGTACTACTTCATTTGACCCGTTCGAAACTTCCAACACTGAAGTTTTACTGGCAGTAGCACCGTGTACATTTCAAGGTATGAATGAAAATAAAGCTATTCTATTCAAAATTGTTATTGAAACTTCATCATATCCAACGGATAATTTTAAAGAGTTTTGGATATTCAAACTAAACAGTTCATAGTTGAAAATGGGTATAGTATCTATATTTTAAACATTTTTAATATTATTTCTTTTTAATTTTGTCGCCCGAATAAAATAATCTTACATTTAACAAATCTTAAATTTATTTAAAAAATATTCTCTAATAAAATATATATAAATATAAGAAAATTTAATAATTTTAACCATTAGACTACTACTTTTTTCTGTTTTTGATACTGAGAGCATTAATTTTTTATAAACACGTAAGGTACGTTAGGTTAGTATATAGGTTTGTATATAGATGTTATATAAGCATTTTTAGATTCATACTTTTCGAGGAATAAACTAGGGGAAATTAGGATTTATGTGTCACATTGATCTTCTAATGTACCTCTATACTACATCTATATACATATATATATATATATATATATACACTATTACTTTTACAATACTACAAACAATACACTTTTGGTTTTGACTTCAAAGAAAACATTTAAATTTAGTAAATTCACTAAGACAAAGAATTTTTTTTTTATATTATACCCTGGATTATAACGAAGTACTGTTTGTGTTTACTAATATTTATTTCGTGTTTTATACGTAATTATTTTTAAACTTTATAGTCTTTAGATCTATCAAAAATAATTGTATATTATTTCAAGCTATTTTTAAATATAAATCTTAATTAAATTTAATGTTAAAAATTGATGATTCAAAACATTTATTTATTCAAATTCAATAAAAATAAATAAATACAAAAATACATTTAAATATAGGTACATAAAAAAAAAATAAATAAATAATAATAATAATAATAATCAATTGACTAAGAATAAAGCGATTAACACAAAGTATTTGACTACAGTGTTGACACGTTATTATTATGGCAATATAAACTCAATTTATTCAATTTAATAACAAAATAATAAAATTAATAATATATTTGCATCTTAAACATAAGTAAAAATAAGATACTCATCTCGTACCAGTCTTGTTGGTGCGTTACAGTAAAAAACTTAAAATATTAACATTATGTACAGTCCTTTAGAACACTCCAGCTAATGCTTGTTTGGTCAAACTCTGTTTGTAAAACTTACAATCGTCATTGTTGTTGGTTTCATGTTCATATTCAGGACTTTGTAAATCAATGACGATCTCATCATTCGTGCCGCTTCTAACTTGTTCGTTTGAAATCTCTATGGATGTCTGCAGCCCACTTGTGTTCGATGAATCCGATTCATTCTCTTCCTGTTCAGTTTTCACATCAATGTCCTATACATATCAAAATATTATATAGATAAAAAAATTTGCTTTTGAGGTAAGTAACTACTAAATAACTAATAAATCACATACATGTTAAAATATTATATATAATGATGTATGCAGTAGGTTACCTGTTGAGATTCATCTGTCAGCTGCAGACATTTAGAGCTGTTTGCTGTCGTTTCGGCGTCCACGATGGTGTCGAGTTCCCACCACGGTGAATTGGAAGTCGCTTCGCCTTCGGATGGAGTGTGGTACGACGACGATCTGGACGGAGGAGTACCCGTACAATCAGACGCTGTCACAAAGTCTTCTGCGTCCGACCGGCTGCTGTTGCAATTATTTTCTTCCATTTTCGATGCAGCCGCAACCAATGATGACGGTGCATCTTTGTTGTTAGGTTTGTTCAGGTTCACATACCATTCCTGTAATGATAATTGTATCGTTATCCATTTTAAACAAATTTTCAATACTTTAACAAAACTATATTTTTGTTCTTGGTGTAATTTAAGATTTTCAATTCCCCCTTATATCACATGATACAAATTTAAATCTGTTTCAATTTACTTAAATTTAATTTATAGAAAATAACTGACTTAACATGTCAGAATATAAAAATTTCAACAATTGGACCACCAAACGACTCATAATACCTGTGTAATGTTACCACCAGTATTGTCCAGCACCCAAGTAACAGTGCTCTGGGCCAATCCGGACAAGGTGAAGTCTAATTGCTCTGCAAGTTCAGTGACTATGGAGAGTTTCTGACAGACCGAGTCCACGGCGCTCTCGTTCAGATACCTTAAGTCTTTATTCCTAGAAAAAAAAGTATTAGTATACATGATAAAAAAATGATTGCAGGCGAATTTCCCATGTCAATTTTTTTTTAAATTTAAAGTTTCTTTGATCAAGTAATGTAGAACACACATTTTCTCAGTCAATTTCATTATGTACGGATATTTTTTTTTAAATTAAGTTTAAAATAATATTGTTATACTATATTTTTAATTATTTGTTTTAATGGTAACAACCTATATACATATTTATAATTTTATGCATTCCAACGCAGAATTAAAAGTCTGAGTGGAGTAATGTGGTAGGACTAAAAACTTATTATTTATTCACATGGTTTTTCTAACATCTATCTTATTTAACCTTTAAATTAAAATAATTAACATGTTTATATGTATGCCTAAATATTTTCAAAAAAATACTGGTGCATCAGGATATAAAGTTAAAACATAGGTTGTTCATAAAAAAAATTTGACCAAAATAACATTATTTTTTTTTATAAAAAATGTAGTAATAAATATACAGAAAAAATTTATAAACACGAGAATTGACTATGAAAACAAGCATTCTACTTGTTAAATAGATCACCTTGCGTAACTACATTTGAAATAAACTAATATACAATTTATATGTGAAAACTTTCAATACAAATATTTCAAAATTTTTCAATTGTCTTTTTGTCAAGAATTTAGTATTATAAAACAATTTAAACTGATGTAAAAAGTGACAGATTGCATGAAAAAAAATGTGAGAACAGCGAAATGTTTTATTACTTTTGTTGAACGCAAAGAGGTTCGCGGAGTCTAGTTTTGAGCATGCGTCCGAGGCGGACGGTCCGGCCAACTTCCAACAGGATCTTCTCACGAGAAATGAGACATTTGCGCAGTCGACCTTTGTGCTTACTGGCGTTATTATTGTTCTCGTCCTGAATTGTCTGCACAGTTTCCATCAGTTCTCTTAGTTGTACGCAATACTATATAAATAAATAAATATGTACACGTGAAATATTATTTGGTGATAAATCCAAAGAATATAACGCAAAGGGACTTTATCGAATTCTGTTTTTTTTTTTTTTAATATCAACTTTTAGTATTGTACTCATACAAATTTTTAATCTGTTCGTGGATCTCTAGCTTGTATAAATACAATTTTTATTAATTTTTAAGGCATTCGTTGAGTATCCATACTTACATAATACATTTAAAATTTTTGGACATTGAAAGTAAACATTTTATTGACCCTATACAAGTAGATGTAATAACTATAAATATGTACTAAACCGATTTTTTATCTTTTTTCTTTTAAATATGTATTACAGAATGGTAAAATTGGAGGAAAACAAAATTTCAAGGCCGAGGTTAGAACATAATTTCCTACTTTTGCATGCCAACTTCTTAAATCATAACTCAAGTCTTTTCTATCACATTAATGAAGTTGTATATAATTGTCGGCATATTATGATTGACTGTGAAGCTTTAGTACATAATAGGTCAACTATAATTATTTATTTGACGGATCGAGGTTTAACTCTTTCCTCTTCTGAGGTTCTTTACTAAAACGATACATTTTAACATTTTTGGTTGTTTCCTTTCTTCAAGAATAGGGTGGCTTTTAATTGAAATTCGGTAATTAATTATGCAGTTACTATTATTAATCTTATTAATTTATATATACTTTATTGTTTATGTTTAAGATATCTTTGTCTTTGTATCTAATTTAGGTTGTTGTATTTTATCATATATTCGTTTGCTTTGAGATATTATTATTTAAACAAACAGTTTTATATTTTTATGAAGATTAGTGAGCTATATAATAATATATGTGAAAGCACAATAAATATTTTTAAAAAAACAATTAAATTTGATGACTCATCTGCACACAAAAACACAAATTATGAAAAGTAATTCTAGTACACTTATACTAGATCAAATATATTTCGAAATTCTTCTATTGTAGTCATGACAGATATAAAGAAATAAAGAAATAATTTCGAAGCTGACTCATGGACCCTCGTGCAGGACCCTTAACAAGGGTTTGTGAACCATTGTGTGCATAATGCCAAATCAGTTGCCACATTAATTTATAATATAAACGTAAATACGTTTTGTTGACATATTATCATTTATTAATTGGTTCTTATTTCTTATACCTTATCGACATTTCGGTGGAAAACGGCCGACACGCGTAAACGCGTCAGTTGTTCTTGACTTATGTCGTCAAGTTGTTTCCAAGACTGCCATAGACTGTTGGCGAGTGTAGAATTTCTCATTTCGGTCAATTTGCACGATTGCCGAAGGGCTAGAGCCGCATTTAGTAGCTGACAACCGTAATCGTATGTGCCCTGAGTGTGTGGGTAAATAATGTTTAGAACAAACAGAAATACTCAACTAATGGTCCGCTTTCAATTATTAATATTATACCTTTGCAGTTTCTTGAAATGCTTGGTGTTCTTCCTTTTGAGATTGTATTTCTTCCGCGTTAGATCCAACGTGATAATGAGATTTGAGCAACACGTGATACAAGTCCTCCAACCATTGGATTGCCTGCAGTTTACAGTGGACAGTGTAAATAATTCATATTTTCATATAACTTCACAATATTATATCTATATTAAGATAAGAATAGGATATATATTTTTATTCATACCCATCGATCTAAGACTGTACCAATTTTTTACAAGGTCATAAGGTCAACCCAGCACAAAAATTTGTGTTTTGACTTTTGAACGTCCTAGAATTAATGTGGGAGTACTAATGTGCTTATAACGGAAATGTTGGGATTTGGTCATCATCGATAAAGGTATTTTTCTTGCAAAGATTAAACGAAATGTTATTATCTTTTGAACAAAGAATTTTTTGAACCAGCTAACTTATTTTAAAAACGGATTATTTTTGTCATTTTGTTCATACAAATGAGTTATATAAACAAAATCATGTATCTACATCTAGATCACAGTAGAAAACTACAATATTAAATGAACATCATTTTGTCAAAATCCTCAGACAGACCAGTATTCAACATAAGACGATTTCGGATAAAAATTCTAATATAGTAATATATACTTATACAGCTTCAATACCTGCGAGGCGTCCGTTTCGTAGTTGAGTACGTACGAGACCTGTTGCAACGTCAATCTTTGCAACTCCACGCTGTCACAAAACAATTGACACCTGGCCTTGGTCATTTCTAATATTTCAGACACGTTTACTATGTCGGCCTCGTAGTCGACGTTCAACACGACGCCCATAGCATTTTTCACTGGCATTGATAACATATCGGACAATTTTTCGCCTTCTTTCACTAGGTCCCTTTCGATTTGTTCTACACAAAACGAAGCGAGAGCAACAACAAGAATATAATATTACACAAAAAAAATTATCAAAAAAAAAATTAACGGCTTACCAATTGTGTCTTGCTGTTCTTTCAGCTGCAACAAAGTGTTGTCGGCCGAATCTAAAGCTTCGATGTCTGTGCCCATTACCAGTGTCTCGTAAACGTCACTTGTAGTTTGAAAATACTAAACACAAACCGATATTATATATTGCATTTAAAACGACAAGAAACAAGTTTTAAGTATGGTGACGATGGTTATTACCTCCGCGACCAATCTGAAGAATCGCGCCGATGTGATTAGCAAATTTCTCCGTCTCTCCAACCTGGTCGCAAAACTTCGACACACAAAGTCCATGAAATCTCGTTGGGCCAGCAGGTCTTTGTAACACTGTGAGTTGGAATTCTGAAGGTTATTGATCTTGTGCAGTAGTTCTGCGTAATGTCCGTAGGTGTCCTGTCGACAAACGTATATTACACATATAAAACATATTTCGCGTTATAAATGGTAATTTACCCGACACTGAAGTTCAAACGCCTCGTGATTCCTTTTGTACTCTTCCGCGGAGACGATGTCGTAGCCTACCTGTTGTTTACCGTTCAACATCTCTTCGCCGGGTCTTAGGATCCAATTGACCACGTGTTTGATGCCTTGTTCCAAATATCGCATTTCCTAAACATTATACAAACGAACAAATAATTGTAATGTCCGATACGCGCAGACAACTAAGGCTTTGAGATTTTAACAAACCGTGCATATTTCTTCTTCATCATTTCCATACCACACACGTTCGTTTTCTCAACGTTTTCGTAACTCACTCATTGCTCTCTCAAAAAACAACGACTATTAATACGACAAACAGGACAACGTACCTTAATGCTGTCGACTTTTTTCTGTACGCCATTCCAGCAGTCGACGATCACCATCATCTTGTCGTGTACGATTCGCATGTATCGGTCGAGCGTTTCTTTGGTGTCCAACACGTCTTGCGGAAACGGTTGACCATGGTCCGCGTACATTTTCTCGATCCGCTGGCACACCGCCTGACCGGACTGGCTGACCTTTTTCACGTGGTCGACGACCACGTTGAACTTCTCGCCGGACACGGTCAATACGACGTCGGCCGTGCTATGCTTGAGCAGATCCTGATTGTGGGTCAAGTGTTGTCGCAGTTTCTCCATGTCGGACACGGCGTTTTCCGAATTTTTGATAAATTCTTCTACTCTCTACATGCCCCCACGAGACAGTCGAGTTTAATATGAAAAAAATAACAGTATAAGTCGATAAATGTTAATATGGTAATTTTTTTTAATACAAGGTTTGACCTGTAGTTCCCTATACATATTACCATTATATAAATGTTTACATTGTTTTTTCGATTTTCGTAATAATCTATTTACAAAGATAATTTTTTTTTTGGTTATTAAAAAAATAAAAAACTATTTGAATTGGTCGAATATTGCAACTGAACCAGAAAATTCTACAGTTTCAAAAACACCACAACAAATATCGTTAAGACACTCGTTTTCAAACCCGAGCAATTGAAATATAACATAATATTTTGGTATTTTTGAAAATGTTGTCAATAGGTTAAATCTTAAAAAAAAAATGCATGTATATATACTGTATACAGAGTGATCATTATATCATTGACCGATTGATATTTCTAAAAATATGCTTTTCTTTCAACAATCATTTTTACACACGCGGGTACCTTTATATCATCTTATAGTAAATCGATACATTTTTGAAACCTTGAAATATATTAAAACAATATCATACAACTCGTATATGTTTTATATAAATGTTTAACGTGCCGGTGTCATATTTAAAAAAATAATTTTAATTTTTTATTAGATTTAAAATAAGATTTGTTATTATTGTTAATATTTACGCGTTAGACGAATAATACCTAACCTTACACGTCTTCGTATCACTGTCATTAAAATAACCTGTTTCGAGATAGGTACTATATATACTAAAATGCGTCTCCGACAGCCCGACATAGGATCGGCCGATAGGTCAATCAACCGAAACGATACGTACGCGATATTGGATATGGCGCACGCAACACTGATCGTACTATTCGTCGCCACCACTATTCAAGATTTCTATTTTTTTTTAAATCTTTGTGATAATTCGCTTTGATCGATTTAAACACATTAGTTAAACCCCACACGTGAGAATGAAAAATCGATTTAATAGCGGTTCGAAAAATACGTCGATTGGCCGTATAATTCGTAAAAATTCGGTCGAAATTGAAATTCTAAAACTGTCGTGTCTCTGTACCGCTCGGCCTATCGATGTATGACATTACGATCACTCTCTGTATACGCGTCGTATTATTATTTTGTCCCGCTCACTATGCGATTGTGCATCCACTGTTCGTGGTTGTAGGTCCATGATCCGCCCAAATCGACCGGTAGCTGATCCGGCGACACGTACTTGTGAATTCTCGATAGCGGCACGAAAATCGGCTGTTAAACATAAACGAAACGCGGAGTGAAGGATTATTTTAGGAAACAACGGCGAGATTCGTCACAAGGTGCGCACCTCTCCGTCGGTCCTGGACTTGGTACAGTTTTCCACACGCTGTTTGTCCCAAAACACGTCCGACCTCACGACCAACATCGCGCCGACGTTCACGTCTAGTATTTCGAACACCCTGTGCATGACGCTCTTGGTCGTCTTCCACGTACTCCGTTGGGCGTCGAGCACGACACACAAGCCCGACTGTCTTGTTTCCGGACTGTAAAAACATAGCGAACAAACTTTGTGTATTTATCAAGTTCGTTTCAACTCACCCGAGAAGTTTTTATACATATATATATATACTCGTATGTATATTTCTACAGAGTGAATATTAATTCGACGGTATTATAGGTGTCATCACGTACCAACATTTAAATCATTCAAATAAAGTTTTAAATATCGTAATAACAAATTACATGCACGATAATGATACTTAATTATGAAAATGCTTAGGCAGTAAAGCATATTTTATTTTTTTGCCTAAACAAATATTCAATCTTCATTATAAATGAATACCCGCAACTCTGCTACAATTACTCATAACTATTATATGTATATATACACACACTGGCTCCGACTGGCTTCGATCAGTCCTCATTCAAGAAATACAAAATGTAACACATCTCAATAAGTACATATTTTTCGTTGCACAGCGAGTAAAAGTTTTCAATAGGCGTGTAATTTTGTCCGCGTTAAAAATAATCCGAATTCGAATCTATTCCGACAAATTTGAAAGTTTGACCTTGTAATTTATTTAATTTTTTGTGATTGTGAAAGAGGCGTTCAGAGAAAACTGTAAATATTTGATATGGAAGGAGGAAGAATTTTTTTTTTTTAATGACTTTAAATTTTAAAACAATTTTAGTAAAAACAGTCCCGTTTTTCGAATATTAAAATCGCTAAGAGATATATATTACCACATATTTTTTTTCATTTAAAAGTATTGGCTATGACATAAAATAGATTGTATTATTCAAATACATGCGTATGATCTAAATATATTTAAAATCGGAAAGTTTAAAAACCTTGGACGAGTATTTTTTTTTTTAAGCGCACGGTCGTGACAAATTATTTTCGACGAAACTGCACGCATATTATAAACTGTAAGTCATAAAACATTTAAATAAATTAAATCGCCACGGGAATATAATTGATAAAAAATAAAACGCGTGTTCGATCACAGCTCTAATGATATATTCTATATACGTTATGTAAGGAAAATTAAAAACCCATGATCGAGAAACTGAATTCTACGCCATAAAAGTGTAAACAAATTAATAAATAATGGATTTTTTTTCTTAAAAAAAAACGCACACACGTCTTTAAAAAAATATCATAACACTATGGAATCAAGCGTCATAATAACACGGTGCACAATGGGGTTTATTGCGTGTCACACAATTATAATTAAAATCAAAACTGCATACTATGCATATACGTGTATATATATATATTATATATATATATATAATATATATATATACAGGTATGTAGATATTTAAATAATTTAAACTTAAAACAAAGAAAAGCGTTATCTCGCCGGGTGGGCTACCGTATTATTTTTATTATAGGTCAACAGACTCTCCGCGTACGATTATATTACTATATATATATTATTTTCGCTAAGACGGGTTTCGAACATAAACCGTTAAATAATTTAGAATCGCGTAGTATAGGTATATTATAATAATATGTGCGTGTACGATCGCATGATCGATTAAGTTAAAATATTGACGTATACGGCGTATATATATACAAACGAACGCATTACGTTGATCGTCATTGTAACATTTCAAAAAATAATAATCTGATTCGTTTCTCAATGAAAATCACGCGTTAAAAAAAAATTAAATTTAAGTAGAAGATTAATAGATATTAACATTTTAAACCATTTTTAATGGGTACACAATAAGCTAATTAATATTTAACGCAAATAATAACGTTATTTCCAGTCGATTATAAGAGCGTTCACATTGAAACGCGTTCGAAAAAAATATCGATATAACCGTTTATAAATTATAGATAAAAACAAGTTTCATTCAACACTTATAACGTTTTATTTTTGCCTCGTGTATTTATTTTTGAAAAAAAAATAGTAATAATTATTGTTATCATACAAACTTCTTTACGTAGTTCATCGACGTACAAAAAGAATATAATATTAAGTCTTAAATACGACGCTTATACGTTATTGTTACATAGCGACGACGGTATAAAGAAAAAATGTAACTTTCTCCCGACGATTTGAAAAACTATATTTAGCGACCTACGTGAAAACAAAACATAATAATAAACGTATAAGCTCGATTTAAAATTATAATTTTATCAATGGGAGGAGCTCGTTCGTTATTATTTAATAAACGTATATTTATGTGAATACTATTTTAAAACACAGTGGTTAGTAGTGTAAAACAGAAGGCTCCGGTTCCGATCAACCGTCTTAATATATTATTATTTATCGATTTTTTTTCCACGTAAGTAAATCGTTTATTTTTATTTCTTATAATCGTAACATACTAACCTATCTAATTATACAAAACAAATAATCCATGAAAAAAAAAATACAAATTAAGTATATCTACTTTCTTTTTACTCGACGGGAACAAAATACTTTTCCCCCTTTGTGCGATTAAACTCTAAAATAACCATATATTATAGAAACAGAGTTAAATAATTTCCTGTAACTACCTATACGTGGTAATATTGTAAATATTATTACACGAGTATATTCCATACGACAGTAGACAAATATACGACTAATATTGTGAATCAAATAATTGATAGTCATCGAACGTTCAAAAATTAGAAATAATTTACTGACGTACTTCGAATGAGTTATTATTATATTCCTATATTTAGGTAAAAAGTAATTTATAACTAGTCTTCATTAAAATGAATTTTAGTACACAATATAACACATCAATGCTAAGTTTATTTGATAAAAATACATGATCGACACCGAATCGAATGCTCCACTAAGATCGGCGTAAACGGCGCCCACTAGTCCTCTTTTTTTCGACAGTTCCGAACACATTTATGATAAATATGATAAATTAGTACAAATGGATTTTTGCGCCCGAAAGCCAGACTGTTCGTTTATTAAGACAATATTACTCCGCTATGATAAAATATTAAGTTATATGGTTCGTCTTGGTCAGGACATGTTTATTCTGTATGTAACAGGGAATGGAAATTCGTAAACAAGAACATAATTTATATTTACGATTATTTTATGCGTTTTGTTTTTTGATCGGAGAGTACGTTATAATATGACTGCAGGACGGGTACATATAATATATATATATATATAAGTATTTTAACACAATGCCACATTATATACGAAAAAAAAAGAAGAAAAACGTGAGTACACATTATTACGACCAACATCTCGTCAGTTTTTAAATTATTTTTATGTATTCATAAGACATTAGAGCTTATATACGCCGCATAGTAAACGTAAGTCATAATGGTGATCGTTATAATAATAATAATAATAATAATAAGCAGAATGGTGCATAAATGGTACACCCATACAGAAGCATGTGACCTTTACAGCTGCAGTATTTTAGATATTGTTCAAGTGTAGGATACTGTCACCGTAAAACATGCAGCGACTTTCTCTCTACAATGAGGTTGTCGCGTCGTTTGAAGGCAATAAATAAATAATTCGATAAAAATTAGCATTCACGTATATATGTTACATCGTCCTGATTTATGTAGGAAATGCACGCGCACTCGAAAAACGTTTATATTTTTCCACCGAATACACGTGAAAATTCGTTAAAAATGATCAAAAACGGGTCAGTTATTGTAAAGTAATGTAAAGTTAACACTTAGGTTAAACTTTGAAATACGTTTGTATACATATGTACATATCTAATCGAATAAAAACTCTTCTTACTCGATAAGGGCAAATTAATGAAAAATGATTATAACGATATAGATATTCGACACGTACCTATCCAACAACAGTATTTTGTAAATGGATTAACATTTTATGGGCTCTTTTTAAGGTTTCTCGTTTTTCGTTGACGCGTAAAAAACGAAAGTATCGTTTGACCGATACGTACATAATATATGTCCAGCTTATTGTATACTTTATTAAAAGCGTCGATTTTGCAACCCCTTCTCTCCCTCCCCCGTGTTTTCGGTTTAAAATAATTTTTCTATTTTTTTTTTTTTTTTACTAGAAAATAACCGTTTTTAAATACATTTCAAAACCAAATACAAATCGGTTTTGCGTGACCTCAGTTAAAACGCCCGACTCTATTCGCGTCCGCACGCTACACAATTATTATTTTATTAGATATTTTTCAAACTGGAATCCGGTTTCAACATCACCGGTTGGTGCGTCTGTGCGGCGTTTTGATCGCGCGCGCGGATACGCAATAACACGCACGCGTGTGCGCGCACGTACGCGTATACATACCGCGGCGACCCGTCGACATTATTACAGCGTACGTGCTCATCAAAAATCTAGAACCGTTGCGCGCTATCGTGTAATCACAGCGGCGTACCTGAACAGTGACGAACAGTATCTGAGCGCGGTGTCTAGACGGCCGTTGGTCCAGGTCGGCTGCACGACGACCACGAGCAGCGGCCGTCCGTCCAGGTCTCGTCCTCCGGGCACGGTGGCGACGCGCTCTTGGAGAACGGGCGCGATGTCGGCTGCCTCCATGCCACCGCTTTCGCCGTCGTCGCCGTCGCCGCCGCCGTCGCGACTCGCGACTACATGCAACATCAGAAACGTAAGCGAACATCAACGCGATGAAAAACGTGAAATCGCGCGGGGAGAGCGAATCCGAATGGAAAACGGTTTCGCGTGCAGCGTAACAAACACGCTGCTAGTCGTCGTGCTGGATAGCGAGGTACTGTAAAATAAAAACGTACATTCGTGGATACGATTAGGGCGAGGCGTTGGACCTAAACGTGCTCTGACACACCCGGAAGAATTGCTGAAGAGTCCTCGAAACTCTTATACAGGACGAATTAAAAGGGATGAGCCGAAACCTTTAAGGAACTTGAAGAAAAGACGAGCGATCGATCAGAATGGAGAATTGGAGTTGTAAAATAACCCCTACGGGTTGGAAAAAAAAACCTCGTAGACGTGGATACGGACGATAATTAGTGCTCGGGTAATATTGCGCTCACGACCAGTGACGTGGCCATAGGTGCAGTGCCGGATTTTAAAATGTGAAGGCCCTGGGCCCGTCTTTAGTGGTGGTCCCATTTTTCAATTACATATATCTGATATTAGTACATTACAAATACGTTTGATGTATAACGTATCTATTATATTATAATTTATTTCATAATAATATTTTACTCAAAAGTAAGGTTGAACAAATTTAATTATGTTGAATAATAAATAAAAAATAAAATTAATTGTGCTCTAATTATATTAAATAATATTACATTTATTTTAAAATCACAATGAACATAAACATGTACTGTGCTTAAATAATGTAAATTATTATAATTATATTGGTACACTTCTAGATTTCGTCACCATACATTTTTTAATCATATACCAGTGATATTTTGATTCAAATGTTGTGTTTTTAATCTGTATTAAAAATTATAATTTTCGTTGTAATGTGTTTTAAATTGGGATGTAAAAAAAAACTCAAAACCCTAACCCCTACATAGTTTTGTGCAGTTTGTTTTCGTAACATTATGGTATATGTTTATTACACTCATTTATAAAGACTACAATTTTGAACTACATAGTTCTTAAATTGGACGATTTTTCGAAGCAACTAAACGTCTGATAAAACGCGAACATAGTAATTATTATTACTAAAAACCCTATGTTAAAAGATAAATTAAATTATTTTTTTCCATGAAATACTAAATACATTTTGATTACATTTTAAGAAAGTATATTATAATGATTTTTATATATAGTCGGTAAGTACTTATAAATTTTTTAACGGAAAATCTATACTTGGGTATTTGTAAAAACTCAAGTACAACCAATCTGAAAAATAACTTAAATACAAAATGAATATGTAAAATATAATGAGTTAGCTAAAACGCATTATAGAGCAACTAATATGAAGTATCATTGTATGAAGTTATCATAATAACTATATACTAATATATATTATGTAGATTCCTTTAAATTTCATAAGACTTCAAAACCACATTTGTATTAAATAATACTTTTTGGATATTCGTAAATTATTCGTTTTCGGCCTTATTTAAATAACGTATTATTTTAAAAGTATTTATTCCAAAACGAACGTATGCGTATAATTATACTATAAGTATTATAATCTTAATTCGATTTTGTAAAGAAAGATAGGGTTGTCGATGAACATATAGCGTTTGTACCTGCAAGCGGTATTTTACATGATTTTCGTTATCGTCACGTATTTCGATTGCGAGTAAATGAAGCACGTCATGTGTCAGAAAATTGTTGAATAGGATATTGAAAACCCAAACGATTGACGACTACGTATTTTACACTGTTGAAGTGTGCAATTTTATATATACATATTTTTTTTTCGTAAAACGCTCGTGGTTTATTTTTATATTTTAAATGTAAATTACGTGTTTATAATTTATGCCACGCATTAACTTTCTACCTTCGCGGGGTCTAGTCTACTGATGAATAATGATGGCTAATCATATTTTAAATTATACTATAGTCGAATATATGATATACCTTAAAAAAAAAAACTACTCGACTATAATATTGCACATGCGTTTGTATTTATTTCGCGAATATTTCTAATTTTATTAGACATATAACACGTATTGTCATCAAATATTAGAGAACTTAAAAATGTATGATCACATGATTTATTCAAACTAGATAAAACACGGTGAAACGAATGTTGTATTATACGCGATTGGGGAATACGTAAAATCGACTTTGTTTTAAAAACATAAAATATTAGTAGATTTAATTAATACGCTTGAAAATATAATCATTAACTTTTTTATCATTCATTATTTATCCATTATAAGTAGAAAGCCATTGTCAAAGAAATTGCAAACAAAAAATTCCCAATAGCGTATATTTACCACAATAATAATTGTAATGTTTTTCGTGTTCATCCCGCAACAATGGAATATATTATATAAGACATAAAAACACAACTCGTGTTATATTTATAATATATAATTTTATTTATATAAATTAATTTATATTATATTATTTATATAATTTTTAATTTTATTTATTTTGAATACAGAATATATGTAACTATATTAAAATTAAAATTTTCTTTTATAATAAGGTAGAAAAAATTATATAACAGGTCCACACGCAAATTGTATTTATTTTGATTTTCAATATTATTGCGCTCGTAATGAACGTGCATAAATAATGCATTTTCCTTTAAAATAAAGGTTTACCTAAATTTTTGAAAATATTAAGATTGGTGGAAAGTATAAAAACATGAAATTCATCAAAATAAATAAATGATCAAAAATCCGTTACTAGTAATTATATTATAATTAAACATACGTCATGAATATAAATAAAACATAACTATAGATACGAGATTGTATACACTTTAATAAAATGTAGTTAATACGACTACGTTAATACACACCTTCATGTTTTAACGAAGATTTTAACGCTAGAGCGATTAATTCGAGACATTTAACCGCAGAGAAAAAACCCGTTAACCTATTTTCTACGTCCAAAAACGAATTTTACGTTAAATTTACGTTACGATTAAGAAACCGAATTCGATATAATATATTATATTATATGGTATTACTAAGCAACATTCGCCAACGGCAAATCATTATTTCATTTATAATTAATAATAAATAACGTTTTCCAATTAAAAGAACTGTATACTCGTATGTATTTCGCGCGCGGTGATTATTTTCGTAATATCATATTTATTGCGAGTTCGCGTCATGCTATATTTTTCTTCGTTGTTAGTAGTTTGAAAAAAAAATCGAAAAAATCGCCGAGCTCGTAAAATAATAAAAACGCCTAGGTAATCGTTATTAGGTTTTTTTATTTTTTACAATACAGACGATAAAAACGTTTACTGAAACATTTGTGTGTGTACACTATAACCGGTTGGGAGAGGGAAAGGTCGGGTGTTCCGTTTAAAACCAACGGTCGTTCGTAATCTCGATATTATATACACGTTTACCTAAACATTATACACCTAACTTCACTCGTCGTGTGGGTTCGAAATATGTTTGTAAAAAATTGCGCGTAACGGCTAAAAAATGGTAGACGAAAAAAAAATAACATATATGGAAAATAAAGGCACGTGTGACGATTTCGTGCGCGCGTATATAATTAATACGTTAACGATCGCGGGGACAATGAAGCTATTATATGTTATATTATATTGTATGCACTACACGCACTTATTATGCATTATAGTGTAGCAGACGTATTTTAATGGGTTTTCTCAGAGACATGACGACAACTCGAAAAATAATATTAATGAAAACAATATAATAATTGCAGGAAACGGTTTACCGCGAATGCATATAACTGGTTGATTTAAACACGTGTCCGCCCGTCTCTAGTTGACCGTTTTTTAACCGTCAAAATGCATTCAAGGTAAATAACGCGTGTGCCTCGACTGTTTTTTTTACATAATATACATGATTACGTATAATAAAACGAACAAAACCCATTGGACCTTGACACCCGCTGCAACAGTTTGGCTCGTGGTCAATAATTATTATTTAATCGTAATTTTTCATACGGTATTGTATTATCATTATAATAATTTATAGAAAATATTTCGTCTTATGTGAACCGCGATGTATACATAGGCGAAACTAGGATTTTTAACGCCCGGGGAAAATGTTAAAATTACGCCCTATCTATTATCTCCTAAAATATTTTTATATTATAAACATTATAATAGGCTTACAAAAATTTTACGCCACCAAATTTTTACGCCCAGGGATCAATCCTCATATTCCCTCCCTCCCCATAGTTCCGTCACTGTAATATATATATGTACATAGTTGCGTTTGAATACGAAAGCCGGATTGTTCAAATTCGAAAACTTTCCGGATTGAAATAAATTATCAGGTGTAAAAATACTTGAATAGTCTAAAACGTACAAAGTTTCAAAATGTATTCATATTTTCGATAGGTCTTCAATTTTGTTTTCATCATTATTTAAATAATAGTAATAATATAAATGCACGTGTTTGAGAGGAAGATGCTACGAAAAATATGTGGGCCTACGTTTGATCAAGATTATCAAGTGTGGAGGAAAAGACACAACCAAGAACTGATGAATTTATCGAGTAAACCAAGCATTGTGAACAAGATTAAACGAAATAAGTTAGAATATGCAGACCACGCGTGTAGAAAACAAAATTCTATGATACAAAGAGTGATCCAAGAAAACTCAAAGAGCAAAAGGCCGCTGGGTAGGCCAAGATTACGTTGGGAAGATGGGATCAAAAAATATTTTATAAAAGCCAGAGGAGAAAATTATAGAGGCCGGGAGTCGAAAGAAATAGCAGAGAATAAAGAAGAATGGAAGAAGATTTGTAATATGGCAAGATGGTCTTAAAGTCCTTAAACTAAAAAAAAAAAAAAAATTATAATATAAATACACACTACAACATACTATTTCTACTTGGCTACCATATAGAACGCGTAAACCTATGCACATAATAGTCATCGCGTATACGATTAGTTCAAACGTGCGTCGTACGTGAATATTATAAACGTTTTTTTATTTTTATTTTGTTCAAATGGGTTTCGTTTTTTCCACGTACAACCAGTCGGGTGCATTAAACATAGATCAGGATCGTGCAAAGCATTTAGAAAAACCTGTACAGTAGGTCATACGAAAATGCTTCGATGAAAATATATGTGATCTAAACTCAAATGTGTTTCGAAACATTTGTCTATTGAATGCAGTATGTAGTTTCGAAAATTAAAAAAAGTATACTCGATTATTTTTATACAGTAATAATCACCGTCACTCTGTAGAACTCTAGGTCATTGCAAACGTTGTACGACAATCTACAATGATGTAGAGTACTGCAGAAATATCAACCATTGAATATGTCTATTACGTGTAGTAGCGTAAGTACGGAAAAACGTAAAAAAATTAATTTCTAGTAATACGGTTGATTTACAGTGAAATCGATAAAGAAATTCCGAAAACAAAAAATCATTTTCGACACTTCACTAGACACTAAATATTTAGCATATCGTGATAATATTTAAAATTAAGAGCAGAATTTCAAAACTTATCTCAACAAAAAAAAAAAAAAAAATGGCACCAATACCGTTCACCGGCAACAGAACAAAGATTAAGAATTACGTTTTCATTGACAGACACGAACAGCTATTAGTATCGTCAATCCGATTTGCACGTAAAAACCGTTAACGAGTTGAGATCGGTTACAAGCACGCTAATTCGAATTCAACCGCGCACGACTATTCCGCGATCATTTCTATACCAAATCAGACACGATTACGGTATTTCGATTTAGTCGCTGATAAGATGTACCAAAAAAAAAAAAGTTAAACGTGCATTATTAATTCGATCGATGTATTGCGTAATTGGTACGGTAAAACATATTGTACGCGTGTGCGCCTATTTGTACAGGTATTATTTATGATGGGTTTAAAGAAAACCATGTGCGGTGAAATGTCGTACGATTGTTTTTGGCGTCCCGGTTTCTCGTGACTGCCCGCGCGCGCGCGCGCGCGCCAAACATAATTACACGCGGTCGACCAATTGTTGTGCCGGCGATACGATAATCGCGAACGGCAAATAAAACGTGCTTACCAGCCGAGCAGCGGCTACGCGGAGACGGTCAAAGAGTGCAAACGGGTGCCGGCGGCGATATACGTATTATATATTATACGCCGTCGAGCAGATTCGCGGGGCATTCGTTCACATGTTCACGAACGTTACCGGGACGTGCGGTACGGAAAGAAACCGGCGAACGGGGTGGTGGTCGGAAAACGGATCGCGGCGCAACACGAGACACGACGAGAACGACTTTCGAACGCCAAACGTCGCGGAGCACTGTGGCGCTCGCGTCCGGTCGTCGTCGTCGTCGTCGAAGGGAAAATAATAAAAACACCGAGCCGGACTGGGAGAAAGAGAGAGAGAGAGAGAGAGAGAGACGATAACCAGTTTGACTCCGCGGCCGGCGGCGGCGACGTTATAGTGCATACCCGGGACGACCGAACAGCTGACGACGACGTGCATAGGTGTATTTAATACGTTATTATATTACGGCGTGTGTATACGTGTACCTGTGCGGAAGACCCACGCCCCGTTCGCGCGGCGTTGACATACTTCGCCCTTGCACCCGACCGGACCCGAGAGAGTCTAGAGACTGGCGCGGGCGCGCGTTATTATTATACGTTATACGCGGCATGAAACGAACGGGCAAACAACGTAGAGAAAAACGAGGCGCGCGCGGTAAAACACGACTATATAATATAACACCGCGTGTGCCGGTCGAATCCCCGTATTTGTACATAACTTCCCCGTCGTCGGGGCTACGGTTCGTATGCGTTTTTCCTCCTGCCGACAGGATTTGAGCTAAAACGTTCGTGTTTTTTAGCTACCCCGCCGAATGCGACGACGCGCGTATAGTCCGTACGAAAACATCTTTACGTTCTAGGAACGGTCGAATGTAACGTTTGGTTTGAAAAACATCTCGTCGAATGAAACATCGAAATAAACGTACGACGGTTGTCCCAAATGTAACGTACACATATTAATAATTAACTGAAAACACCACTAATATTTACAAATACACATATTTTAGCAGAAAATATTATTTTTCATGACTTATTCGTCGTGTTCAAAACGAGTTACTTACAAATGTCGTTACAATAGTACAAAAAGATAAAAAGCAGACGAGCCAAGATAATCCGCACTATGAGCTGAACGCCTCAAAACTTTCCATCCGTTTTTTAAAAGTCAATATTTAGTTTTTTAGTAAGTGCATTGTCATGAAAATGTCCGACTGTTTTGGCACCCAATGAGCACAAACCTTACTGATAATTCAGTTTTTTACGAAACAATTCTGTGTCAGATTTAACTATTTAGTATAACAAAAACTCGAAAAACTGCACGCAATTCCACTTATGTATAAACACATAATTACAAGTGTATGAACACAGTAAAACTAAAACGATTAAGCTCAAAATTATATAAAAGATAGCTTATTCAGATTACAGCAACATGTCTAAATCAGCTGTCGTGGTCCTGTATCAACGAGAATAATAAAATCGTACCTAATTTTTGGAACGACCCGCGTATAATATGGTTGTTTAGTACGCATGTTAGATTTATCTTTGCACGTGCAAACGCACAATATATCATGATCATTTCGTTTCAGCAACGGCATTTTCAAAATCACTTTGCAAACGGGTTTTGTAGAACAGTATTGAGAAAAATAATGTTCGAGTATAAAATATATATGTATATGCATCTCAGGTTATCACAACGAGGACTTTTATTCATTTGTTCGCAGACCACGAACATATCTCTCAAATCTTGAGTTATAATACAAATACACACTAGTTATTACTAAATAATAAACGACGAGAGTAGATTTTAAAAACAACATACGAAATGAACATGTAATAAATATATTTGTATGCTTGTCACTTGAACGAAGTTGAATTAAATGGATGGAAAACCACGATGTTATTATAAATAGTGAGCGGAAAATAAAATCGTGATTTGACCCAAGCGCCGTTATAATATTTACAAATGTGTTATGAGAACCAGCTCTAACTACAAATTAAAAATATTGCAATTTCCTTTTCTCGTATCTATAAATACACACTCACGCATTCTATAATGTCATACTGTGCCAACTAAAAGTGGAAATCGATAAATCATTCTGTAAATTATACACTTCCGACAGTTTCCGATCTTGAACAATTTAATAAAAAATTTAATCGTGAAATTACATATATATATATATATGTATATCATTCGGGTGGAGTAACTATTTTAAAAATTATATATTTTACAAATATTTGTGAAAAAATTGTATAAATAGTTCGAGTACAAAATTTACGCTTCGTATTCTTTCTTGTCTTGTTATGTACATAGTTAGCGGTTAGGTAAGCTTAAGTAATATGAAAACCAATAGCCAACAACATTAATGTGTGGCTTCGTTTGTTTAGAAATTGGTATACATATTCTTTATTTGTTTCAGAACAAAATGAATGATAAAATAATTGTTTTTCCTATTGTGTAGTCTTAAAATGACGAAGCACAGATATAATTTACGAATGCAATAGCTATTTAATAATATTATAAATGCAAAATATCACAAACAAATAAAAACCTTGTAAATTAGGTATATACTGGCAATAATTGTCTTAAACACTTAAATATTATTGTTAAATGTAAATATTTTAAGTTTACAACTAAAATTTAATATTTATATAAGATTATGTTACGTAATATAATAGTATTGTTCGTGATTCAGAATTTCTCACGCGTAGAAATAACCGAATAAATAACTAAATGTGCATCATATAATTGTTAGTATTATATATCTTATCCGTTTAAAACAAAATTTTTTTTCGTGAGATTTACAAACATATATGTTTTTATTGAATGAAAATCGTTAACCAAAGAGTTAAACACATAACTTGTTTGTACAAAATGATATAAAGATATACTATAAATGAATATAGTTTTGCATTATCCAAAGATATTCGAACGAAGTATAGAAACTGGAAATTTTAATGTAAAAAGGTATATGACCTGAAGAAGTAAAGACTGTGCTCGTATTGTAAACCGACCAAACCCTAAGAATTAATATTATTCATCATTACATTTAGAGAAAAAACCCACTTTTTCCGGAACTCGTTTGTACACGTCTGATGATTTATTGATTGAAAAGAACCGATTTACAAAAAAAAAAAAAAAAATTATTTAATGATTCTTAATTGAGTTATTGTGTATTTATTTGATTTCCGCATTTTGCATACAATATTTTTGAGTCATTATAAACTTTGTTTTTAGACAAACATTATAATAGTTTTAAAACAATTGTTCGTATCAACTATGTTTTAAAATAAATATTATGAATTATGTTAATTCCTCAAAATGCGATATTATTTCGTATTTTAAAGTTTTAATTTAACTGTTCTAATTGCATTATTCAATATAAACATTACGGGATCTTTATATAGTTTTAAACTATTGAGTTTTGAGTTTTTAACGCGCGCCATATAGGACTGAGGCATCGAACACGAGTGTCGAATATTTAGCGTTTAAAGCCGTTAGACAACAAAGACATAATAAATTAGGCATATTATTTACCAGGTTAGAGCCTATGCATGTATGTATGTATATAATATAGATTGTCAGATACTAAACATGAAGCAATTATTTTGTTTAACGATAACCCCGTATACTCGTACGTATAAACAATATTCAATATTCTTTTTATGAATTTGCTTACTCATATAAGCTTTCATATTTTTAGTGTTGTCATCATAATAAATTACTTGTAAGTACTTTGAGTATTTCGATTTTTATTACTTGAAAAAAATTGTAAACGTTAAAAAGTGAAAACAATGCCATACATAGTCTTTAAGTATATTGAAGAAAACAGTGAAATCGTTATTCGTTATCGTTATCGTATTTTTTATAACACACTATAATTGGTAATTTTCTATAGTATGTCGAACTTGATTTGATTGAATTTACCTTATAATAAAGTAAAACTCGAATGACATATTTTTATAATAACTATACAAATTGTTTCGACGAGACTTAAATGTTTGTTTGTATGCAGAGTTTCACTATTTACAGCAATATATTTATAAAAATATACGAAGAAAATGTTTTTCTATTAAAAAAAAGTACAAATATTAATATTCTGAGAAGCCTATACATATTAAATAAACCTAAAATATTATTTTAATAATAATTTTCCCGAGTAATAAAACATTAAATGTAATCGTTAACCACAAAGATTTAACAGAATGTAATACGTCATTAATCACAGTTACTACACTACGTTCAAACCCGAAGAAAACAAAAGAATCATAACGAAAACAGCTACTACATTATAATATATATATATATATATATATATATATATATATGTATTTGTAATTTAAAACTTTTATTTTAAAATATTATAATACATTTTTTTATATTAAATTATTTAATACTAAAAACACGTCGCAAAAATAGGTAAAATATATTAAAAACACAATAAAATGAATAGTCAGATGAACTGCAATTTTTGCACAATTTGATACAGGGCTTTTGTTAACGTACAATTATGCGTAGGAATGTTCGTAGTACCCAAAATGTAAAACAATTATTATCCTTTGCTCCCCCCCCAAAAAAAAAAAAAATCAGTTGTTTTTATTTTTATTTTACCATTCAAATATTAAGACATTTGAATGGTAAAATAAAATATTTAAAAACTATTATATATTATAAGTTTCAGGACGCAACAATTATATTTTAGAATTTATATACTGATTTCTCCGCTGGAATTAGCGCAGATATTATTCATCTTCTAAATATGGATAACATAATAATGTACAGTTCTGCAATTTTCTTAGCCTACGATTGATACCTCTACATTGTTACACAAAAATAATGGTATAAAAGGAACGCAAGAAACACACTGTGACAAGTATGAGTGAAAGCTTTTGAAAACACAACACGGACAACGTGTTATAAGAAAGTATTTTTTTTCTTTCCCGAAAGCACAACACAAAAACGAATGTAAAGAGTCATTCTGCACGTATTTATCAGCGAAACCAGCTCCAAAAGACAGAGAGTATTGATTAAAATTTATTAATACTATAATATTTATAATCAATATAAACACGTTTTATCCATTTTTATTCACAATAATAATGTGTTTAACACGTGACGAGTTGTGACGAGTCCTTGAACGTAAAAACTAAAATGAATGCATTATGTACATATATATACTCGTATGTACACGAATAGTCCAATTGAAATTTGTCCGAGGGGTTTAAAAAAATAAATACATGTGATTAAAATAATGAAAAAATAAATTTTCTTTCGAATTTTATGAATTACAATGCAGTTAACGTGTGTAAATAGCAACTATTTTCCAAAGTACGTCAAAATTAACGTTTCATGATAAGCCAGTATTGAAAACCAGATTTTTAAAATTTAATTACAATTGTTTGGATGTCCACAAAACATATTTGTGCTAGCAAGTTTTCTCGTCCGTGAAATTACGTGTAAAAATTCAAAACGCAACAAATTATTGAATAATAATAATAGTAAGTTATAATCTATTTAAAATGACAGCACAATAAACAGAAAAAGAATATTTTTAAAAAATCAAAATTGTATTCGTGTATTAAGTCAACTTTTTAGCACAAAACCTCGACACTTTCTTATAATACATTTTAACTTATGTCGCGAATTTCGATTTACAATTTCCACTCATCCCCTTCATTATAAAAGTTTTCCCGATCAAGTTGTACAATATAAACACGCTACGACAAAAAAATAATTATGTAAAAACGCGCGTAGAGAAAATTGCAGTAGTCGACAAATAATGATGAGTTGGTTCGGTTGGATTGTGTGCAGAGATAACGCGAAAGGTATAATAAATAAACAAAACGTCCTTTTTATTACTATTGTTCATTTTTAGTTTCGTCTACTATTCCTATATATTAATATAACGTTAAATGAATTCATGATCATACAGACCGGAGCGATTATTATTAATAATCGTCTCCGATGTTTATGAGGAAAATGACCGGCAGGTGAACGTTCAATGGACGGTGTGTGTATATATATAAACACGTACGTGTACAACCGGTTCACAGGAAGAACTCTTCTTCCAATCGTATATAGCCGTTTATATCCTTTGGGACATCGAAACCAGTTTTGACATTGTGATATTTCATTCTCACGCGGCGACGCTTTTGACGACCGTCGACACGGGTTCGCAAAATGTAATACCGCACTAGCCATTATCAATCCGACAACGAAAACAACACTCAAGTGCTTATCGTTGATATTGTTTTCGTTATCAGACCGATTTCGGGTGTGTAAAACGCGAGTTTTGACATTACCGTAAACGAATTTTTTTAACGTGCACAATGAATGAATGTATCACCGATATAGAGCGGTATACTCCACGATTATCATCAAAAAGAAAAAATACTAAATTATTATACCTATGTTTAAATCGAGAATAATAATTTTTAATTTTACGATCTATCACCAGAATATTCTTTTACACGCGTAAAAAAGTATTTTCGTGCATTTGTTTGTGGTGTATAGATTAATATTTAGGATGTAACCTAAGATTCCATTGTACTTGCGATTTTCATATTTAAACGAAACAATGGAGAACGACAAAAACAAATTAAAAACGGATGTATCAAAAAACACATAATAACGACATTGTACGTCACGATTGTCTCAAAGACTACAGTGTAGGGTGGTATATATAGCGTGTATTTGTATTATAATACACGAGCGATCGCATTGTTTCATGTATGTGAGTTTGTAATTTGTGACAAGTCTTCATATTAGGTTAGAACAGCATATTCGAACATAAGAACTACGATATAATAATAGAATTCGATAATTATACATACAATATACTGTACATTGTGAGTCGGGTTGGTAAATTGCAATGACGTGCGTGATTTTTCATAATACCTATTCTTGTGACTTGGGCGTTTAAAATGTTGTGCGCGAGTGAACACACTCTGTCAACAATATCTACTATTATAAATTTTTATTTTCGTACCAACATACTTACAAAAAAAATTGACAAAATAAAAATATTGCCAATTACAATAATGTAAACACATCGGAAATAACTGATTTACAAGCACGTAGGCGTACTTAAAACGAATATTATTATACGGTGAAAAATAATATTGAAATTTGTGAATATTGATTTTTTTTATAATTATTGATTTTAATTAATTAGTGTATAAATATGCTATTGCGAAAAATAAAAATTCATGTCATAAATATATATAATTCTTTTATTCGAGATACCAAAATACAAAAAAAAAAAAAAGTGTTAAATACGATTTCGTACGTTCAACACGAAATCAAAATAATAACTACAGTACACCGCGTGTTTGTTTACGCGGAGGAGTGTCTCCCTACCACCGTCCGCCACCACACAATTGCCGTCAATAACATATCGTGACGGTCCGTTAGCGCCCGAAGGCGTATAAACACATACTATATATACACGTATAGTAGACGAGTGCAAGTATATTTTATACATACCTAAACGAGAGTTCATGCGTCGTCTGCAACTGAATATATTTCGCTGCTGCTGCTGTTGCTGCGAGAAGGAGCGCAGCGGTGACCGGTTGTAATGTTGCAATACACGTCGATTTCAACGGGAACAGCGCGCCCGAGAAGTCCGGCGAAACGGCACACGACCGCTTTGACCAGTTTCGTGCGCGTGTGCCTGCAAACATTTATTTGGAATTATTATTTTTTCGCTCCCCTCCATGTCTGGAAAACGCCCGTCGGATGCGTACCGTGCAAAGGCAAAATCCTCTAATTTTCGTCGACGATTTAGCCAAAGCGATTTCCACAACGACTCCAAAAACGGGTTTCAGAAAGAGCTGTACTTCCTGGATTCGAACCCAGATCTTCGTTAAGCAACGACAGTTGGCCCCGCCCTATGAATGCCATAAAGCTTGAACCAGTCGAGCTAATGAGAGATATTTTGTTCCAAAATAACGAGTAGATCATCTTCTGTTTCCGGACAGCCACACGTTCCGATTTTCATATTATCGTTGTAATTCCCTCAGTGTCATCCGATAAATCGTATTCATTATGCTCAAATGTAACACACGCTATTGTCAAGTATGCATGCTAGCCTGATAACAAGTAGGATTACAACCGTAATACAGTGCGTATTAAGTCAGGGCTCCGATTTTAGTGAAAATGAACGTCTAGACATATCCAAATTTCAGTACAACATACATCGCAACGGTAGACGAATGCGATGTTGCCACTGCACGCGTCCGCTGGATGGTGAGCTGAAATAAATAATGTTAATCAAAATTATAGACAAGATGGTTGCTCAACATAACTATGTCAACGTATACAATTCGTTGACTGTCAAAGTTTCTTTATGACAGTGCCATCAATTGACTAAACAAAAATGTTTTTTGTCACATAAATAATTGAATTGTATTTAAATTATTAACCTCATTTTTTATTAGTACGAAAAACTGTCATTATATGGAGCATCCGCGCTATATCACAAGTATAATCGTGATAACAAGTCCCAATGGTGGTGGAATTCGATGTTGCTACCGTATTAATTGCGAGTTTCGGTGGACTGCACGTTTAGGTTATGCTTTGATACTTTTATTTTAACTCGAAATAATTATTTATTCGCATAAAAATAACCATGAACATGGTGAAAGCTTCATTTCTGAATATCGGTACGACACTATGCATTTTTACTGAAATTTGTAATCTAAACGATACACAATACCGCCTTTAAAACACTATTTATTATGTATTACACTGGAATGGTTACTTAATATTACAACGATCGTTGATCGTGAATCTGTAGAATTCTCTAATGTATTTACCGCATTAAAACGAAAAACGTGTCAGTCGCGTCACGATCTTACAAGAACAACCGAAATCGAATTTGCTAACACACAATATGTTATTAAGTACCTACCCATTAGTTGAACAATAACCTGTAATTTTCAAATGTTTTGTGACCGACCGTACACACGCAAGCATAATTAATTATTTTTCAAAACAACGCGGTGAACCCGTACATGTATATACTATTAGGAAGGTAAACAATATACTTAAATAGGTAAGTAGGCAACGTTTTATCATGTCTGTCGTGTTGCCGTCGTTGCAGTTTGTTAAAGAATTAAAAAGCTCGATTTCATACCTGTGTAATGCCTAAACCTAACAGATTATCATACGTTATTTTACATGTGATACTTTGTATCGATTTGGATTTCATAACGTTTCAACGGATTTATCTGAAATGTGCACTTATTAATCCCGTCTAGTTTACTGTATTCATCTGTCTGTCCTACATATATATTATGTGGATGAATGCAATCTCATCTCATCTCACTCGACTCACTATTTTAATTTGTTCTTAAATAATCATTTGTAAAAGTCTATCGAAATATCTTTTTCTATATACATCAAATACTGTATTTAAATTTTAAATATAAATTTAACAACAAACTAAAAATGTACTATCGCTGGATGATTTCTTTTATCTGTCAGTCATACGCCTATTTGGTTTTTTTTAACTTTATTAATTTTATTTTCACTAATTATTGTACAGAATCCCGTTACAAATTAATATATATTCTAAATAAATTCTAAAAAATAAAATAATAATAATATAGTTCTAAAGTATATCTTACGAAAGCAATTAATTTAGATTTTAGTTTTCAAACAAACGCCTAATAACCTAGATATTTTATTGAAACCGTTGAACATATTAGAAACAATTAAAAAATTACTCGAATGTGTAAACATTACATTAAAAAAAAAAAAAAAAAAAAATGGTCTATTGTATAATACATGACTCATATTATTACACCGATTAACATATGGTTTTATTTGAATTTTCATGTGTGGTGCCTCACATTTTATCGTAAACGTGTATAAGTAACATTAAAGAGAATCGGATACAGTCTGTTTCTAAGGAGTTAAATTTAGGCAATATTGTATACATGGCTTTATGCGGACGTGCTGTGCGAGTGTGTGTGAACACCGAATAACAAATAATTATTATAATTACTACAAATTAAATTTTTTAAATTTTGGATCAAATTTAAAAGGGATCTAAATTTTAAAAAAAACTGGGAAAGCGACCTCAAGAAAACTTGTTCAAATCTGTTTTCGGAAATGTCATCGGATTACTTTCAAGATTGACGAAAGACGTTTCGGTAGAAAAACACACCGATATCCCTTTATACACGAGTAATGATTTGACTCCGACACAATCCGGTAACCATGCGACCGCGTATTTATATAGACATTCCGTTATATTAATACGATTTTCATTTTTACCGATCGCCGTACACAAAGAAAATTGTCCGCACGATAAAAATTTTAGATTTGAATTCTCGCGGACGCGCACTAGAAATGGCACGAGCCGAACTGAGACGACAGATGCACATGCAAGAGGTGGAGAAAAAAATCAAATTGTTGCAGATGAACTGGTTCATAAAGAACCATCAAGAAGAAGCCAACGATGACGAACCGAGACAGACCGCGCCATCGTCGGTGCACATGAAGAAACTAGTCGACGAGATACGAGAAATGCAAGCTGAGATCACATACATCAACGCCAAGCTGGACGAGTACCAAAGGGAGATAAACAACAAACTGACCGCCGACAAACCGGACCGACCGTCATTGTCGCTCATCGACACAAACGTTTCCTACATGTATCCCGTGCCGTCCGATGTCAAACTTCAACTGTACACCGGTAACAACACGCTATTACAATTGACCCTTTTTGAACGACCGTTTTTTTTTTTCGTTTTCGTTACCGTGCGACATTCGTAATGTACGTAGAGCCAACGTCGAAACGCGCGCCTCGTTAAAAAAAAAAAACGCCTTAAAACATACTTCAGCGGGCATACCTAATTGATTTTCCTATTACCCGTCTTTTGATCCGAGTTGACGCAAATGAAATGTTTCGATTTAGATTTGACGGGTCCTAGAAACTGTGACCTGCGTTTGTTTCCCAACACATCAGTTCATATTACTGCGCAAGTACGAATAATACTAATAGACCATATGAGTATACTATCTCACCCGAATCATCTCGATGTCGATGATGGGTATTGTTCCAAAACCTCTTATCGACGCGTGTTTTAAAGAAAAGATAATTATTAATATAAGTTTTTATAAAATAAAAAACGCTAGGTTAATGGGTATTATAGCTCTATAGAACCCGAACAATTAATATAATTATAAATATATATGACGTATTGCCTCGTGCTCTGGGTCGTTGCAGTGTTTTGACTATCTCACGATACATAAATTAAGGACGAGTTAAATTTAACAACGAAAATCACGCCGATTTCAAAATTAAAAAATGTATTTTTTACACTGCTAATAAATTACCATTAAAAATACCTGATAATAACCAAGGGACGCATGGTCGAGAAGCAGATAATTACACAATCAAAATGTAAAATCACACATTTTTTTTCAAATTAGAAAGCAAATTTGACTCTTTGACATGATTCAAACCACTCCGGTAAATAATAAATTTTACTAAACGTGTAAAGTATATATATTACAGGGGTAGAATGACACAACAGAAACGTGCACATTTTTGCGAACGGAGAAAACCACCGACTTAAAAGCAACAAAATATGTGTAGGCGATATTGTCAATTTTTGTGAAATGTCACTCTGCACAGGAGCTTCACCTGTAAAATCGAAGGGGAGAAGGAACACCATCTCGTCTTGTACATTTACAGTCTTCAGCGTTTTATTCTAAAAAAATTACACGTCTAATGTGCGTTTTCTCTGATAAGCACGAGACGATAGTCCTCAGGTTTTCCACTCATCTCTCGATTCGTCCTGACCAGCTTCAAAAATGTGTTAATCGACTCGTTCACGACACGGTGTTTGGCTGAAACGCTATTATTTACACGTGTCTGCAGGTATAAGCAACAACGACGAGGGTCGTCTTCGATATTTGAAAACCAGAAGCAAATTATCGCCGGACGAAAAGTTCACAGCGTGTCCGACCCAAAACTACAAGTACGGATGGAACATCAAAAAGAACGTGATCGGCGCGCCCCTGCAGAGGTACGGCAGAAAACAGACATTGAAGAGAGAAACATACAGCACTCACGGCGTAACGCTGTACGAAAAGCATCCAACGCAGAGGCCGCCGAATTCGGTTGGTCAATGGGCGTTGATAAAATGTATGTAACGCGTACTCACTAATTGTTGAGTTCATTGTTCATACGTTTTGGTATATTTGTTGAGTTTATGGATGCATCAACTTACATGCAGGTGAATGACACACCGGATTAATACACTGTTAAATTGATAGATTTTACAGTTAAATTAACACCAACGATATTTATTATCTGTGTAATTTTCGGAAATATTAATGTTGTGGTTTTTATTTTTCTGACGTTTCGAAACCGTAACAGTTCCCAACAACGGAGTACGTCAAGTATGTCATGCACTTCTGACTGTCGTCACTACACTGAACGGTCTGCTTGTTTCTGACTGGTTTATTACGTTTTATTATTATTATTAATAAATACGTTTATTGGCCACGCTCTCTACGTTGTGTTGTAGCGCTACCTGGTGATTTTTTTTTCCTCGTTCTTTTACATTCTATGCATGTTGTTCTTCCTTTCCTACATCTGCATTTTAGTATCGAATCAATATTAAATTGTACTTTATTGTTTGGTGATATGGTGTTGTCATTCTGGATGTTCATATTTGTTGGTTGTTTTCTTACTTTTCGTCTTTTTGCTTGATGAATTATTGGTTTCCATGTATTACTAATTTTCCATCCATTTTCTCTGTTGAAATTTTCTGGATATTTTTCTATTTCTATAGCTTCTTTTATCATTCTTTTTCCGTAATTCGTTTCTTTGCTCAATATTTTTGCTTAGCTGAAATCGATATTGTGTTCTTTTTGTTCGACTACTTCTGATTTTTTTATTCTCCTATATTCTACGTCTTTTTCGTGCTCCTTTATCCGAACTTTAATAGCTCTTCCTGTCTGTTCTATGTATGACTTTCCACAAGAACAAGGTATTTCATAAACGCTTGGGGTTTGCATTTCTGGTACTATATCTTTCGGGCTTCTGAATATTGATCCTATTTTTGTATTGGTGTTAAATACGGTCCTTATATCAAGAATCGCAAGAAAATTCCATATAAGGACCGTATTTAACACCAATACAAAAATAGGATCAATATTCAGAAGCCCGAAAGATATAGTACCAGAAATGCAAACCCCAGGTGTTTATGAAATACCTTGTTCTTGTGGAAAGTCATACATAGGACAGACAGGAAGAGCTATAGTACGAAGGAGCACGAAAAAGACGTAAATTATAAGAGAATATAAAAATAAGCAGTAGTCGAACACGTCGAACAAAAAGAACACAATGTCGATTTCAGCCAAGCAAAAATATTGAGCAAAGAAACGAATTACGGAAAAAGAATGATAAAAGAAGTCATAGAAATTGAAAAATGTCCAGGAAATTTCAACAGAGAAGATGAATGGAAAATAAGTAATACCTAGAAACTAATAATTTATCAAGCAAGAAACCAAAAAATAATAAAAAAACATCCAACAAATATGAACATCCAGAATGACAACACCATATTACCAAACAATAAAGTACAATTTAATATTGATTCGATACTAAAATGCAGATGTATGAAAAGAAGAACAACATGCATAGAATGTAAAAGAACGAGGAAAAAAAAATCACCAAATAGCGCTATAACGCAACATAGAGAGTGTGCCCAATAAACGTACAAATACCAGTCAGAAACAAGCGGTTAGGTTAGGGATGGCAAAATTTTTCCCATCATCGATATATCAAAAAACAAAATATCGATATTTTTCCAAATTATTTTAATTTTATAATTGAACCGTGAGACACCGTTATTGAAGTGAAAAATACTAATAACGGTAAATAGTAAAAAGTTTTTAACCGTAACAATGGTGACAGCGACTTAAATGTCACAATGACTTAATGGTGACTGGTAACCAATCGTTTTACTTTATAATTATTTACTGTAACTGATAACAGTCACCAGTCACTACAAAATAATCAAAGTAGTATATTACATTGTCGTAAATATTATAACTTATGCATAATGTAGCTATTAATCACCATTTATTTTTTCCATTGTTGCAGTGACACTGTTGTCACCATGACATTTAACAGTGACGTGACTTTTTGCTCATCACTAAAAAATACTAATATCTTCTATACCGCAACGGTACAAACAATTAAATCATAGAAAAAATATTGATACATCGATATATCGATATTTTTTTGCCATCCCTAGTCATGACAGTCAGACGTGCACTACATACTCCGATGATGGAACCTGTAACGGTTTCGAAACGTCAGAAAAATAAAAACCACAACATGGATATTTCCGAAAATCGCACAGATAATAAATTTCCAATCCATGAATGCTTCAATAAACTCATAACCAATGATATTATTACGTTTTTAATTAAATAATATACTTTAATGGTGGTTCTTTTGTCCAATACCCAAATAATTGAATAAAATAGTACATTACATCTTCAGCGAATTTAACAGACAGCTATAATGATCTGAAAAATTTTATTATTTAAAAAAAACAACAATAATGCTACTAACAATATCAAATATACATACTTGAGTTAGTTAAATATTGTAGTCTATTTTTCACAATGTGAAGGAACTGTAACCAGACAAGCAATAATGGAGACAACTATGAACATAAAAAACACATATAGTGAAAAATGAATTATATATATATATTTTTTTTTATATTTTATTTATGTAAACACCCATGATGGCTCAAGTACAGTACATAATACAATTAAAAAATATTATATAGCTATAAATATAATAAATACATGACCTAATATATAATGGTCATATAAATATAATGACAATACAGGTTAATTACAATAGATTACAAAATAGAATACAGATTTTTTGTGTTAAATACATAAAAACATTTTTTAACTCATTGTATTCTATTTGTTTTAAACTTCATTCCAAAAACATCTCATCAACAAAATTTATTTGAGAAAGTAGCTTTAGTGGTTAATTTATACTTTGATGCAAAAGCCTTCTTACAACCCTTTAATTTAAGTCGAACCAAGTGAATTGGTTTGTGAGCAATCATTGCTAACAGTTTATTAAATACTTTTTTTACAAAAACTCACATTTACAATGCATTTTTGAATGATAATAGTTGATTTTTAATATGAAACGATATCTTAAAAACTTTCCATACTTCACATTGTAACATTTTAAATTTACATTTTAATGTAATGATTTAAATCATTTTTAAAAATATTACGTACATATCGTGTAGACCTAATTCTTCTAAAACTTATGTATAAAGGTAAGTCTTTATGATGAATAACTCTTGATTTTTTAGGTAACTTTATATATTTGGCATACTGAAAATAATTTTCTTTTACAGATTTAGTTTCATTAAGAATTATATATATGTTATCACATACACCAACTTCATTTTTGACAATTTATTCAAGTTTCTGAAACAAAAACAATAACAGAAAAATTGGTTTTTAAATTAATGTTCCTACAATATTTAAAACATTTTCTTTTAGTGTTGGGGCACTATTTAATTAAAAATCTTCAGAGTCCTAACCCAGCTTTTACAAAGATAGAATGGTGAGCCATAATGACACTGCATATCACCTAATTCCTAATATAATATATAATTGTTATATAAACATAAACGTTCATTAAATTGTATTTATGTTTTTGGGTCGGACTTAAAACAGCTGCATTACAACAACTAAACATAAGCTCCAATTTTGAATTAAACTATTGATACACTCATGTTTCGAATGACAAGGGTAAATAAAACAAAATCGAAGTGAAGGCTAAACTGGATTTATTAAACCATATTTTTCTCCACGAGAAGTATTTGAATTTTGAATAGGTACAGAAAACATTTAAAATAATTACGAGATTACAATAAAGACAGCGGCTAAACAAATGAAATAAACCGCGTACAGAGCGAAATTGTTATAATAGGTGAGTGTTACACTTACAATGATAGGTTTTCCTGCGGTGTATTAAAACTACGACCGAGACCGTTTAATCTATAATGTGATAACTCAAACGCGTTTTAAGTAATTAATAATAATGCCAATAATAATTAATTGTTCGTACTATAAGTAATGTAGTGAATTATGCACGTGTAAATAATTAAACAATAATTCAAAAAACACTTTATTGTGAGACATGATACGTAAGCCGTGCAATAAATGAATGACGGTTGGACGTTGGGCCCATCGACAAATCGCGATATCGTACCTGGCAAATGGCAACGTACGATTCGTACATAAGTATTTTGAAATTAATTACAACTTGATACGGAAGCCGCACTGAATAATTTGGACGTAAGTAAATAAAAAAAAGCAAATAACAGAGGCGTTTACATAACATGAATACTCCACTTCAAGCTGTGGTTAATAATAGCAAATGCTAGGTAGTAGAACCTCTTTGCCGTCCGGTATAAACCAAGGATTATTTAACATCCGCCTTGTTGTTGTAAGTATACTTGTCGTTATCACTAATTCAGTGATACGGTAGAACACAATAATTATTGCGTCATAAAACTACCGAATGTTGATAAACTCTGATTTAATCACAAAACGTTTTTACATTACGCGTATAATACTATAAGACGTTGTCTTCAGTCTGCAGTCGTGTACTATTAATAATTGTTCGTGTCAATGTAATTATTATTTGTTATTATTGTCGTAATATGCGCGCAGCGTTTCATTTTCTCGTCAATTTCTTAGTAGTCGTGTGAAAATGTGACGTATTTTTACAGATGACATTGTTAAAATTATGAATGCGCCGAACGTAAGTGGTACTGTAGATATATTGAAAAAACGCTTTGAATCTCTACAGAACTGCAAGAAAGCTGTACCCGAGCTGGACGACGAGCGACGCGAGAAAAATGTAAGCAAGAGAATTATCAAAAGAACGCCAGCCTTCCGACGGGATGTTAACATTTCGAGAAAAGCAACGAACCATTCACGAATTGTGGAAGTAACTAACGACATCAAACTGTTTTGTAATATTAATGCGTATACTGTCGACTGTAATAAAAGCCCACAATCAAAATCTCATAGTTATAAGACTGACAACATAAATAAAAAACCACGCTCTGGTCCATCTGTGAAAGACGATAAAAATAAAATCATAGCTGGCCATCAAAAATCTCTTATTCAGTGTTTGAAAAAGAAACTTGAAAATAACAATGCTAACGATTGTAAACCGAAAGTTCTGAAAAAAAATTTTGATCATACACCAAAAACAGCTTTACCAGTTGGTCCACCTCCTAAAAAACCACCAAGAACATTTGCTCACGATAAACTAATAGATCCAGATAATTCAACTTTCAAATATGCAATGGAGTCTCATAAAAATTCCAAGTCTGATCCAAAAATTATGTTACAGAAGTTAGAGGAGTTTGTAACACAAAATGCTCATACATATGGAACAAAAGATGAAAAAACTACTAAACAAGATTGTAGTTCAAAAAAAAAATCCAACTTATTTAGTTTGGCAGAGTCTTTAAAGAATTCAAAAAGTGAAAACATATATGATAATTCATTAAAAATATATCGTACAGATGAACAGAACTATTTAACTACAAAACAGTATTGTGAAAACAAAACCGAACATATATATGATGAACCAATTTTCCTAAAACCAAACTCAAGGCTAAATATTAACACTGTTGATAATTGTCATACTCTTGTTGGTAATGAGTGGGTTTGTGATTCTGATAAATCTAATCTACATTATATGGTAAGTTCTGAATAACAATTAAAACAATAATTGTTCATTTGATTATTCATTTAAAGTAAAACATTTATCAGTTTGCATTGCTTTTATTATACCTATGGGCTTTATTAAATTTCGCTTGTTTCGTATTTATAGTCTTCACCAATTAAAGATTACAATTTGGAAAAATCTGAATCATATTTGAAAAATAACAGTGTGGATGAATTAGATTCAAAAGTAAACAAAAATATGACCATTAGCCATGAAAGAAAAGTATAAATTATTTATAAATTTTTATGATATTTAATATATATTTGGCTTAATTTAATATTTTGTGTATATTTTTAAGATTCAAATGTTAATGAATGAAGCGTATGGTACATTTACCAAATCTCAAGAAAAAGTGATTCAGAATCTATTTCTAATAATGAGGATAGTTCTAGTGGGTCAATAAATAATCTAACTGGTAAGTGAATATGTTTATTAATATACATTTTAAGATTTTTCTACTTGTATAGATTTCATAAAATCAAAATATATATGTAAATATATATAGCTGAAAGCAATAAAATATGAATAGTATTGTTTCCAATAAAATGTATAAAATATATTTTGTATTAAAAAAAAATATAGATAGATAGATAGGTAGGTGTTTTTTCAATAGTTTTGTATAAGGCTATTTATTAATATAATTGTAAATGTAAAACTCAGTAATGAATAAATAAATAAATGATCATTTATGGTTTATCAAAATAAAACATACTTAAAAGATGTCATTGGATTATGAAGTTTTTACTGTTGTTTTGTATTTAACAAAAATTATTTTTAATAATCATTTTTATTTTTTTTTCAGTGTAGCTTTTAAATATCAGATATATATGATAGTATGAAAATGCATTAACTTCATTTTATTGCCATATATAATTTATAAGGATCACATAGTAAATCCCAGAAAGAACTGTTACACAGCACTAATGTTTTAAAAAAAAAAATGTGTGTAATATACTTTTATGTATAATATACCAATTATAATTTATAATTAATCAGTTTATAACCTAATATATTATATATTATATAATGGTATATAAGTGTTTTTGTCTTTCTTTTTCTACATATAATTATTTTCAAAATAATTTTAATAATTTTATGAAAGAACTTTGAATATGTTTATTAATTAATTAGTATCTTAAATGAAAATGAAAATTAGAAGTATAGATATTGAGTGTTGAGTATATGTCTAGTTAGTCTAATGTAATTTAGTGTTATTTTTAATTCGATTACAATAATAAATTATGACTAAAAGTAATATAAACTTTAGAGTATGTTATTTGTTAGGTCATTGACTCAATTATAGTATAATAGTTTGGGTAATAAATTATTGGTATTTCATATTTATTTTTATATATCCACTTATGAGTAAAACTTGGAAATTGTTGCTCTTAAAAAATTGAAAAATATGTTTAAAATAACTGAAACATGAATATTAAATTATTTCATTTTTATATTAAAAAAAAACCCATATTTTTTATAAAATAAATACATATAAATTATTAGGTAATTAATAAAATTATTAGTGATTTAAAAATCATATGATTAAATATTGTTATTTTATTATACATTATTTCAGTTTCAATATATGTTATTTAATTGAAGCAGAACATTTAACATTATCAATATTTTTTCTTTATATGAAAAATTGATTAAAAATTATTAAGTAGATTTAAATTAGTTTCCTTAAAAATATTTACAATGTATATTACCATAGGAAACATTGATTTATTGTCTTTGCTTATCACATATCTAACATAGTAATTTAATTATATTCTATTTCTAACATACTTAAAATACATTTAAATTCATCATAAAGTCTTCTTAAGATCAAACTTTCCATATTTCCATATTTTTCACCCTAAGTTTTTGACAAATTTTGGCATTGTGTAAATAATGACAAGAATTGAGGAATAAGGCTGAAAATTTAGAAAAGTTAATTTCAAGTACATTTCACAGTGAATTTAAATCTGTTCTCAGAATTTTTATACATTAAAAATAAAATATGTCCAAATTAATATGTCCCATGTGTAATAAATAATATATTTTAATAATATAATTAAATTACCCTTTCTAATTATTTTAGTTTACTATATTTGCCAAAAAATTGATCCAATTGATAATGGATTATTTTTGATTAACTTAATTAAAATGTGTTATAATAAGTAGTTGGAATTACTAAACAACTATAATTTAACATAAATTATTTTTATTATTATCTGTTAAACTTCAATTTCAATAAAATATGGTTACTAATTAATATTATTGATGTTTGTAGTTTATATGTACTACAAAATATGAAGTAAACAATTTTTAAAAGTAATTAATTTAATCTAAAATAATTGATGGATTTATTTATAAAATTACAATTCCTTAGAAAAAAAAATATAACACAAACCCAAATAACAATAACAACAATAAGAAGTAATAACTAAATTGATTTCATTATTATTGTTATAATTTATTATTTATTTTACATTATGTTACATGATTACATCATTATTATAACAGTAATGAAATATACTGTGTTCTATTCATATAGTAATTTGTAGTAATAGAGTAGGGTTATGGTTATAATTTGATTAACTGATCTAGTAAATGTTACACTAAAATGTATCCATTTTATCTTTAAACATTTTTGAAAATTAGAAACACAATTTATCCATTTGGCCAATGTATGGCAAATAGTTTAAAGAAAACTATTTTTTTAATGTGATGTCCTCATAAAAATAAAAATAAAACTAAATTCACATAAAATAATTAAATTTTTCTTATTTACTCATAGGATAAAATGTATATAGTAAATATAAAATAATAATAATAATAATAATAATAATAATAATAATAGTAATAATAATAAATTAATAATCAGCTTTCTTTAAACTTTTTTTAAGAAAACATGTTTTGGTGGATAACTAGTGAAGATGTGTTTATGGATTTCAAGTAATTATTTAATGACTACTAGGTAGTTGCTTTCCTATTCCAATTAAAATAATGAATAAATCTTGCAATTAAATTTGTCTAGATAATTATATTTTTAATGTAAATTCATTATTCTATAAAAAAAGTCTTAAAATATATTTTTAATTATTCTTCTAAATTAATTAAATTGTTTTTAGAAATCAAATAACACTTTAAGAATATTATATGTAGGAGATAAATTTGAAAAATATATAGTTTTTTAGTAATCATGTTTTTGTGTAAAATGTAAAATAAAAAATAAATTTTAAAATCTATCTATGTGTCATTATTATAGTTTATTAACTATGTGGTTTTCGAAAATATCCATGTGATTAATGTTATTGTTCCGAAACGTCAGAACAATAACATTAATCACATGGATATTTCCGAAAACCACATAGTTAATAAATTCTCAATCCATGAAAGCTTTAATAAAATTATTATAGTTATTTTATAATTAGTTTACGATAAATGTAAAATTAGGTTTAGCATTAGACATCCAATTTTTAAAAACAAACATTTTGACAATGTAGTTTTAATCATTTAATATTTTTCAGATAAAAATATTAGTGAACAGACATTAGAACGTAAGGGATATTTACGGGGATTATCGAAAAGAAGGCAAACATCTGCATGTTCGACTATTGTTCGAGACAAAAACCATCTTTTCGAAGCTCTTTTATTAATTGGACTAGATTTAAGTTCTACTAGAGAAAAACTTCCATACATAAAATATAAATACCCAGAACATGTAACTATTATAATCAAAATAGTTTTCAGCTAATTTTTTTTACAAGCAGAAAATTATTGGTAAATGTATTATAATTTCAGGCTAAAATACCAAAACAAATTGAAAATTTATGTTTTCCTGATGCACACGTTTGGCCATTTACTGCAGATGATTGTCGATCATATTACTTGACTGTTACTGATGAAAATGGCCAACGTTATTACGGTTACTGTTATAGAGTGCAACCAGAAGGTGCTGCTTATTGTTTACCATTAGTGTATTGTATATATTCTTCAATTAAAGCTAACAGCTTTTACTTTAAGGTATTGCTAATTAATGTTATTTTAAATCTGAACAGGATCTCATCAAATTTGTTCTCTTTGTAAAAAACTATTTGAATGATATTTTGCAGGTATTACAAGAAATTGAATCAAGACATGGGTTATCTGAATTCAATATGAAAAAGTTTATAGGATTATTATATGATCAGCCATTTCCAAAACTTGGTTCTACCATTTATATACCTCAAGAATCTGCAAGTTCTAGTAATGATCTGTAAGCATGGCTTTTATACATTTGAAACCTAAATGAGCATTTTTATTTTCAATATTATTTACAGAACTTTTTTTTTTTTAAAGATTTCAAATTTGTAATTAGTAGTTTATTATTTTCAATTAATTACAGTTAAGGATATTATGGAATACAATTTCCTTTTTTTCTATTCATTTTTAAATACATATAATAATTGGTGAACATGTGTTTACAATAATTTGTATATAATTTCCTAATTCTTAATCAAAACAATAGATAGTAGATAACATTTTAAGTCAAACGTATTTTCAATTTATTAAAAATGTATTATTATTTCTAATTTTTAACCAGTCTTGCTATATAAGCCTATACTTGAAATCAAAAATATATATTACAAAGAAAAATAAAATATTTTTTTTATGTTCAAATAACATATAAGTTATAATTATATTATTTATTTTATATGTTGAAATCTTATTTTTGTTTTTGTTTCAATAATTAATTATAATTTGTATTTTATAAATTGTATGTTGTTTGTAACAGACTTACAAGCCGCAAATAACAAGGCTATAAAGATGGCAGAATTTTGGAGCGACAAAGTTTAAAAACACAATTCATACGTTACCTTTTAGTACCACCCATTTTTAACATTAATATTATTACCATTATTTATTCAGTACATTATTTCATATTTTATTTTATTTTATATATACTAGTTGACTTTTTGACTAATTGGTATTATGTTGTGTTATCTATAGTTTATATGTAATGATGTTTATAAATTTAATTACCTGTAAAATGACCTGTCACCTCGACTCGTAAAAAAAAAATTTGTTTTATTATATATTTTAGTTCTACAAATGAAGGGGAACTTCGGAGACCAAACGATATTTTACTTGAACAAGATGATCTGTTAAAATTATTACATATTATTAAACCAAATACATTCATACAAATGATAGCTACAATGTTATTAGAAAGAAAATTAATACTTCTTAGCAAATCAATCAGGTAAATAATTCCTGTACTAAATATACTAAAAATAATATTTGAATTATATATAAACACATTTTTAAGCATAATCATGTGTGAAATAATTTTTTTGCTTAAATTTAGTTTGAGAGTTAATATTTTCCTAGAAAATTCAGTATTGAAACTTAAAATAGTGGTACAACAAATATGTTAAAATTACTTCATAAATATGTTATATTATATTATTTATTAATTAATTTAGGATACAAAATAAATATAAATTAATCTAATACATAAAGAATTGTCTAATATTTAGTTTTTATTTGTATATTTTTTAGTTTATTGTCAAGCAGCATTGAAGGACTTACATCTTCTTTATATCCGTTTACTTGGCAACATACTCTGATATCAGTTCTTCCTTCTCAAATGGTATCTATAGCTGATTTTATTCAAGCTCCAACACCCTACATCATTGGTTTGTTAAAGTCTGAAAATCAGTGCGATATATTTTCACAATTGAGTGAATATGATCAAGTAAATAAATCCATTTATACTTGGACAATTAGTATTTATTTTTAAATAAATTTGATTTATCATTAGGTCTTCATTTTTGATTTGGATGCAAATAAAACTTTGCGTAAAGTAAAAGATGAATACAGTGTCATACCATCAAGAATCGCAAAAGGCCTAAAAAGTGTAATTGGGTTAAAAATAGAACTGGATCAAACAACTAAAGCTGTTTTAGCATCAGAGTCTCTAATACGATTGTTTATTGAACTAATTGGCCACTACAGAAACTTTATTAATTTCAATTCAGAAAATAAACAATTTCAGGTATTATTTATAAATTATTTTCTTGTATTAAAAGTATTTTTTGTTTATTGGGTAGGTCACTAAAGCATAGTCTGTTTTGTATGCATATTTTAAACAAGCTTATTATCTAAATTCTGAAACTGTATTTAAATGAGATTAATTAATAACACACTTAAAATAATTTTTTAAATAACTATAATTGTAGATGTATGAGTAGACATTTAAATATTTCATTGGCTCATTTTAATTTGAAAATTGAAACAATACAATAAAATTAAGTAAATAATAAATGCATAATGTGTTTTGTAAAAGAAAAAAACCATTTCAGTTTTAGTTAGAAATTTGAACAATACAACAAAATTAAGTAAATAATAAATGCATAATGTGTTTTTTAAAATAAAAAACCCATTTCAGTCTAAAATCGATTTGTTAGTGAACAGTGAATTATTGCATACATTTTTCGAAAAAAAATATATTTTTATAAAATATATAATCAATAAATTAGAATTTACAACGTAATCATTAATGTTCCTATAGCTTTTTCATAATTATTTTATTTCGACCAAATCAATGTTACATTTATGTATAATATTAAATTGTTTGAGGTACTATTTATGTATAACCTGGTGCACAATTGCTGTACTGTACCAAAAATATTAATTAATATTAGTATTTATGATTTATTGTTTCAGAAACAATTTTTCATCAGTGCTGGTAGTAACACTGCACATCAAAATTTTTTGGAATGGTTTACAGAAACAGCAATGTTCACAACATTCATAAATGATAAAATACAAAACGGCATTGACAGTAATGATGTGTTTGAGCTAAGATGTTCTGAATTTTCTCTTGAACTAAGCAAAAGTAAACGCAAATCAAAAACTCTACAATCTATGAAAGCTTTAGGTGGTCGACTAAAAGAATGGGCAGTTTCATGAACCATTACAGACAACAGTGGACCATTTAAAACTATTAAGTTTACATTAACTGCTATAGATCTGATTCATGAAGACATTTATTGTTAATGTAAATATATATTATCCAGAGATCAAGATGTTCACAATGTATTTTACACATTATATGAATGTAAATACTGAATAGTATTACTAAAATATTGGTTTGATTATTTTTATATTATCTGTTAGTATTAAATGTTGTATATATTGTTTAAAATATATTGGCATAAACTCATTGACAATTGTTTGTTCACATAAATTTATTTAATATGTGTTGATACACCTGCGATCAGGTCCCCCATATACAATTACAGGCACCTATTTTAAAAGTTTATCCATGCAGTTTATACAGTTATAATAATATATAACATACCTCTAGGTATAAATTTACTACATGTTATTACATATAATTATGAATTCTATGTCTATTTCTTTATAATATTATTAATATAATTTTGAAATTTATTTAATTTAATTCATTAAAAAAAAAATTATTTATTTGATTAAAGTAAATAATGTCTTAACATTTTATATTTCATGATTTCATCATAGCAAATTTATTAATCACTTCGTCAAAATTTACTATTGAAGCCAAAGTGTTCTCAACGGATAGAATAGCAAGTGAGTTTGAGCGTTCTTGACTAATTGAAGATTGTCGCCAAGTTTTTAATGAATTATCCAAACTTAGTAAAAATATTATTAACGACCACCTGTATGTATAATAGCTTGCAAGGTACTTTTCAGTTAAGTGGTAACGGGTGCTTTGTAATTACATAGAATAATATGGATTATTTGTTACAGAAAATTAGCTATAGTAAGTTTCAAGTACACAACTAAAATATCAAAATGTTTTAGAACAATAAATACATTTAGTAATTCACCAGGTTCTCATATTCTGGGTGCAAACACACCCCCTCCCTCCATGTGGTGATCATGTCTGCATTGATCGTCCATTTTGAATGTTTCAGGTAAAAGCCGTACCATTATTTTGAATTATATGTGTAAATTATTTACACAAAACCGTAAGTACAGAATCATTTTTAATTTTTATGAGAAAGAAGCTCTTTGGCTACATTTGGATTAATTATTCCGTAATTTTTTGGTATAATACACAATACGATAAACCTAAGCCGGGTTTATTATTCCAAACCAAGTAATGTATTTTCCATGGGTTCCTCATTTTCAAAATTTTTATAAATAAAAATACGAAACATCGCATTGGCCATCAATGGGTCAATAATAATAATACTTTTACGGACGACCGTATGTTTGTTCTGGCAGACCGAATCGAAATTGGTTCAGAACGTCTCGGGATTGAAATTTTAGTTATTTTCCGTTCAATCAAATCTGTACAATGCTCTAGAATTGTTGTTCTGCGTTCGGTGTAATCACTTCAGACTGACATCATTGACATTTCAACACGGACAATATTGTTATGAAAAACGCTATAGAAATTCGAAAATGTACTAAAAATATATTAGGACATAAGAGTTTTGTTTTTGACGTGTAATGGTTATGGCCGGGCGCTGCACCAACCGATTTTAAATCAAATCTAAACGGGTGACGAGAAACAATTTTCATTATCTGAAAATGATTTTATTCGATAATCATAATAGTCGACGATACATACTACTTCAGTTACTTGTAATATTTATTTTATTTGTACATATTCGATGTTAATAATATTATTTGACTATTTAGCAACAAATTTCGCGGTGGGGGGGAGGGGTGTTACAACCCCCTAACCCTCCCTGGATACGCCACTTGTTATTTGTTAATTGTATTCGACTACGTGACGTTATCTACTGCGAGTCGAATAAACCCGGGAACGGGCGTTAAACACAATAACAACGGGTTTTATCCTCCATGAGACGACGGTGTTCGACGAGCGCAGAGAGAACAATAACAAAGCGTACTCAGTACCAAACGGGCGACCGGGAGGGAGGTCGTTACGCGAATCGTAAATATGTCGTTATGGCTCGTATAGCCGCATGAGGTGGCGCGGAAATAAAAAAAATGTTATAACAATAGGCTTTTTGTACTTAAAACAAAAAAACCGCGCGTATAACGTATATATGTTTTGTTTGGGAAAAACGATAATAACGACCGGACGGAAAACGTATTAAAACCGCGAAGCTATTCCACACTCGGAGGAGACGGTGTCGATAAATAAGCGGCGGCCGTGTTGCTGCACCATCGACCGTCGTCGTCACGCTCGGCGTACACAACAAAGAACGCGGCGTGTTCCGTCCGTCCGTCGAGCCGCGTACGTGACGCGGCGTTCCGCGCGGGTCGCGAACAATTCCCGTCGCGGCGGACGACGCGCCGACACCGCTACGACGCCGTCGCCCCCCCACCGCGCGCCACAAGACCGACCCCGTCCGCGCAAACTAACAATATAACGCGACGAACGAAACGAACGTGACCGTCGGAACAACAATGATTCGCCGCGCGGCCATCGTCTCGTCCGGCGTCCGCAGCCGCCGTGCCGTCTCGTCGCCGTCGCTCGACTGAAGTAACGAGTTTCCGCGAGAAGGTTGCGGCGTCGTTACGTCCGCGGGCACAGCCGCGATGCGTTAGTCGGACCGTTCTTTTGTTATCGTTCGCGTTATTCGTTTTATTTGTCGGACTCGAGAAACCCACATCGTCTCAGGTGAGCGTTTTCGTCGTGAATCCACGTACATTTAGACCCCTCCCCTCGTTCCCCCTCCCACGAACCGTGGGTCGAACGGCTTTGTATTATAGTTCGTAACGAACGATGTTTTCACACGAATCCACTCGTCCTCACCCTCGCACCCCATGGTGAGAAACAAGCGAAAAAAATAATGACCCGACGAAACGGTCATTTTGGTTTTGGCTTCCTACCGTTTTCCGCACTCGTTTTTCCAACAATTGTCCCCCATCATGATCGTCCTGTGTGCACGGTTTTTAAATGTTTTCCTCGTAGGGAATGTCCATGACTTTGAAAATACTATAGAATATAAATAATTGTTGAACTTCAGTAACTAAATTCTTAACATTTTTTATATATCTGTTCAGTTAGAAGACCGAAAAATGGATCCCATGGCTCTAGTGACACAATATAATTTACTGCAAAATGGTCCTCCAGAAGAATCAAAACTTGCTACTTATATGGTATGTCTCGGTAATTTTATGTATTATTCATTAGGCAAACCCCTACATTTTACATATTTTTGGTTTTTTTTATTTCTTTGTTGTTTTTTTTTTTTTTTTTGGATTATTCAATTATAATATTATTTTGTAGTAACAAAATTTGACCTAATTTTTTTAAGGTCAAGGGGAAAGTATTGATAGATTGTTAATCAGTTTTATCCGATGAAAAAATACCTATTTGAAACTTTTGATACGTAGGTATAAAAATGTATTATTTTGTTCGTTTCGAAAGTTATTTTACTTGTTAAAAACAACATAGCTTCTCAAATATTCTATTACCTGTACCTATTAATTAACTACCTATTTTGATACATATTTGGCGATATAGTTTAACCAATTTATTGTACAACGTGTCTATTTTCTTTTTTTAATATTATTTAATTTCTTCATATATAATATTCCAATAAATTACATTTATATTTTACGGTGATTTGTTTTTATAGAAACGTCAAAATAATGCTTCACCTCAATCAACATTGTTCCAATCGTTATCAAAAAATTACTCAAATTTAGATATAAACCAGTCATCTGCATCAATGAAAAAGGTAAACAAATAAACTTTTTAAAAGTGTAATATTTTCTTACACCCATTTAACAATTAGATTTTATATATTAACACACTTCTTTGAGTAAATAATATATAGAGATAGAGATGATTGACCTAACAAAAATTCATATCAAATGTAACCTTTAAGTGCCTATATTTAAAAGCCTTAAAATTGTTCGATTACAATTAACTATGAAACATCAATAGACCATTAGTTTTTTTTTCAAGTATAATAGATTTTATTTATTTTTTTTTAAGAAAATAAATATAATATTAGAGATTTATTTTAGTGGTCATACTGCAATCATTTAATTGTACTTCACCATAGATGGATTACTGCATCTATATATTATTTACTCTAAGACACCTAAATTGTATTAGATGTAATATTAAGTAACCTTTTAAGCACCATGTTGATTTTTAAATTATAGACACATAGAATAATAAAAAATATATATTTGCAATTATTATGCACCAGTTGTGATAGGCAGTTGACGATTTTCAGGCATCTATATCAACTGTTGATTTCGTACCTAGAAATCTAGCTAGTTCATTAAATATTCCTGATGGTTCCTCAATGTACGCTAAAGACAAATCTCAGCCTATACAAGCATATCAGGTAGATTGTATTATTTGATATTAACTATAATATTTTTTTAAGTGTTGTTAATGAGTTGCTTCTTTCAATAATATATTAGTTTTTATTTTTACTTTACAAATCATTTTTTGTAAATTTAGTCTATATTCTTATTGTGTCAATTGATAAAATTGAAAAAATTGATGTTATTATTACTATTACTTTGTATTTAATAGAAAAATGTCAACGGTACAACATATTTCTATCCTCCAGACACGAATGGTACTAATCAACCAAATGGTAATATTTTTGATGATCCGTCTGGATATTTATCAATGCCATCTATTGAATCTCCGACTTCTTCATTGTATGCTCAAGATGACTTGAGAAGAGATTTATTGCATAGAAATGCATTGTCAATGGCTTCACCTGATTCGGACCGATGGCCAGGTTCACAATATTTTAAATAAAAATAAATAACAATTGAATCATTTTATATAAGTTTTAATTAATTTTTTTTATTTCAGATTTACCAGAAAATGTTGACGATTATCATGATGTATATCCATTAGATATATATGGTCACTCTTCTAAAATAATGACATACAATACATCCACTTATCGAGCAACAAATTCAAAGACTGGAGAGAAATGTTGTTTAAAACGAATTCATGGTAAAAATTTAATAAAATATTTTAAGTAAATTAAAGTAAAAATATGACAGATTAGATGCAAGTATGACTTTATCAGTACATCAGACATAAAATTAATTATTTGTCATTTAAAACAATAATATATTTCTATTTAAATTTAGTGTAATATGTCACAAAACATTGGAAAAGTGTAATACAAAATGATGTGGAAGTATTAAATATTTGAAAATAATAAGTATTATATGAAACATTTTTTTGTTTCTTATATGGACGATAAAACTCTTACTTTGAATCTTTTCTTTTAATCGCAAATATATAAAGCTGACATGCCATAGTTAATTGTGTAATATTATAATGCAATCAATGAAATTATATAAATTAATCAAAAAAAATAATGTTTTGTTATATAATACAATATTCTTATTCAATTAAATATACAGTCCACTTATAATCTAAAAAACCATTAAACAATAACTTTTATTAAATTTTTTATATTACAGGTTTTCGGCAAACAATAACAAAATATACTCCATTAATTGAAGCTTGGAAAAAAATTAACCACCCAAATATTGTTCAATTAAAGGATGTATTTATAACAAAAGCTTTTAATGATAGCTGTGAGTAACTTATAATACAATATTATTTAAAATTAATTATTACTTTATCGATTTTAGCATTAATATTTGTTTATAATTATCATCCGGACTCTGAATCATTACAAACACGACATTTTAATTCCAACGAAACTATGAATGGTTATAATGACCCATTTAGTTCTGATCCAAATGCTCCACGACCTTACAGCCACACAAAAAATGCAATTTTACGACATCAGCATAGGTAAGTACTAAATATAAAATTACTCAAGGTTAGAAATTTTGGATCTTCAGGGAATTAAATATAAATTAAAATCTAATAACTTTCTACTGCATAACTCTGCATAACTCATTTATATGATCAAGACTTCATGTACAATTTATTTTTATATTTATAGTATAAATACATGTGTATGTATATATGAAGAGAAATTATAAAATTAATTTAATTTGTAGATTTTTTTTTTAATTACACAAATTAATTTTTATGATTTATCTTTTAAATATTTAATTTTTGTTCTAAAAATAAAAGTTTTATTAGAAAATAAATCAGATATTATAAATATTGAATTAATAATAACTATTGTTTTAGTAATGGACTATTATCTGAGATTACATTATGGAATTATGCAATTCAACTTAGTGGAGCACTTAGAGTCATACATGGAGCTGGTTTAGCTTTACGAGGTCTTAGTCAAAATAGGGTTTTAGTGACAGGTAATACGAACTCCAGAGCAAGACTACGAATCAACTGTGTAGTCATAATGGATATTTTGTTAAATGATGTGACCAATTCAAACATGATAAGTCACTTTCAAGTATGTGAAAATTCATAGTTTGTTAAATTAATATTTAAAATAATATATATCGACAATCTTAGCAAGAAGATCTGACAGACTTTGGAAAGCTTTTATTAGCATTGGCTTGTCGATCACTAATTGCTGTACATCAAGACAATCTAGCTACTTCAATTGATTTAATGGCTCGCACATACAGTAATGATATTCGTAATTTAATAAGGTATTGTTTATTGTGACTGACATACATAACTCATTTGATAAAATTATTGTTTTAATTATTTTCTAGATATTTATTGAGTACTCAAAGACGACATCTTTCCGAGTTAATGCCAATGATTGGTGCCAGATTTTACACTCAGTTGGATGCTGCACAAAATCACTCTGACAACGTAGAAAATGAATTATCCAAAGAAATGGAGAATGGACGTCTGTTTCGATTACTAGTTAAACTTGGATCAATTAATGAACGACCTGAGTACTACATATTTATTTACAATACTATGTTTTTGTTTTTCTCCGTGTATGTTAATTTTTGTTTTTTAGATTTAACTTGGATCCTGCATGGTCAGAAACTGGTGATCGTTACATGCTGAAATTATTTAGAGACTATTTATTCCATCAAGTAACTGAAGAAGGACGTCCATGGTTGGATATGTCACATGTAGTTCAGACTTTAAATAAGCTCGATTCAGGGTCTTCGGATACTGTAAATTATATATATTTATTATTTAAATTACATATTTTTATTAATAATAAATTTAATTTTTTCAGATCTGCTTGTATTCACGTGATGAAAAGACCATATTAGTGGTCAGCTACCAGGAATTGAAACAATGTTTAGAACAGTCATTTTGCGAGATCGCTTCGGTTGCTGCAACCGATGATCTCATTAAGGCTGAATAACATTAAATGTTCATAAGCGAGACTTATGGGTAATAATCACTTTGTCCCAAGTACTTAAATTATAAATAACTAAGATTAATTCACTGCATAATGGATTAATATCTTGGTTGAATGTTTAAGAGTGCTAATTTTCAATATTCAAATTTTTTTTTTTTTTAATTTTATTTTTAATTATGTTTTTTACCAAATTTCATTCCTAATTCAACATTCCAATCATAAGTGCTGCAAAAGTTAACTTTATCTGAGTCAGTTTTTCAATTTGCTTCCATTTGGCTGTGTATTTACAAAAAAATATATATATATATATATTTTAAAGTTAAAGCAATAACACATTATTTTGTCATAGCCTCAAGTCGATAATCTCAGTTTTGATGAAATGTTTGGTCTCTGAATTGTTATATTTTTTGTTACATTTAATATTGTATTAGGAATGAATAAGATGATAAATATTTTATAAGACTTAAGTTGTCTTTCAATATGTGTTCTAATTTATTCTGTTGCCTAAAGTCGCTAAATATAATAAATGCAAATTAATAATTAGGCTTATGACGTAATCACTTATATCATCCAATGTTCAGTCATAGCCACAATGCTCCATAATTTAAACAATTTATAAATTGATTTTAAAACTTAGTAATTATGAATATTTGTTTAATGGCGGTGTGCATAGTATATGAATAATGTTATTTGTGGATTATTTTTATTTTATAAAGCTTTTTGATATAAACCAAATATATTTACCTTAACTGAATATTTGATTACCAAAAACAAAGTTACTATCAACAATTATTATTGCTAAAAATGAATTAATTCAGCTGTTCAGAAGTTTTTCTTGTTAGTAAAAATGAAAATATTCTAATGCATATTGAAAGATGGCTAAATAATAATTTGTTTAATATTTCCAACATTATTGAAAAAATCCATTTGAAATGTATGTGTCCGCTATCAAGTGAAATGTTAACCGCACAAATTTTAGTGTTGATGCAATGGTGATGTCTGTTTTAATTAAGATATATTTTTTCTTTTTTTTTTTTATGAATTATTTGATTGTGTATTGTGATAGGTTTGAGAACATAAGTCCAAAACATTAGTTTTTAAGGTTTTTGTCGTGTAATATCATTAAGAAAGTTAATTAAAAGAGAAATTATTTTAAATAATATTTATTTTAGATTTTTCATCTTATTCCTTATATATTTGCTTATCCTTTGTCTCTATTTAATAATTTATAATTATACATCTGCCCACGTTTTTTTGTATATACATACATAAAAACAATTACAGAATCTAAAAAATCAATGTTCAATGGATTAATTAAATAATGAGTACCGGTTTATTATCATTATCTGGCCATAGATGATACAATATGAAGATGAGATATGTCTTATCTTAATATGATGAAACATTATACCTCTATGGACCCGGCCTGTGTAGAAACTCCTTGATAAAATGTTATCAGTTTATTGCTAATACGCTATCTAAATAGTTGTTTACGTTATAACGTTTTAAGTAGTTATAAATGTATTGCTGAACATTAATTTTAAATTTTTTACGCATAGAGAATTAGAAAAACATAAAAATGGTAGAAGATACGAAAAAAATATCGTTTTCGTTTAAACAGGTGTCTTCCAAATCTAAAGTAGTACCCTTAGCATCGAAAAATGATGTTGAGAAAACTATTCAGTTCATCGAATGCGTCGAAGAAAACTCGATCAAAGTGATTGGGTTTGTCGAAAACAAACCTCAGGAGCTAGTGATACCGATGCAACCTAATCATTCGTCAATAAAATATCGGTTATCCACCAAATCAAAACAGAATGGCGTCAAAAACGAACCACAAGAAAACGAAACTCCCTCTCTGGACGATATGGCCGTACAGGCAATACTGTTGGATTGCCAAAAAACGAAAGAAGACCAAGAAGAAGATTCGGAAATGATCGAAGTACCGATGATAATCAATCCACCTGAAGGCCAGGAGTTATCCACAGCCGAAGACTATGAAAATGTACCTATCAGTAAATTTGGATTAGCTATGCTTCGAGGAATGGGTTGGGAAGCCACAAAAGGTATTGGTAAGAATTCCCAAGTGATTAAACCTAGTCTGCCAGTGCTTAGGCCTAAGGGAATGGGTTTGGGTGCTGATAAACTAATTAAATCTGTGAAAAAAGAAAAGATTAATTACGAAGAACTAAAACTCAAAAATGGGTCTTACATACAGTTTGTACTTGGAAGATTGGATGGCCAGTATGCACAAGTGAATGGTTTCGATGATGATACTTTCAGGGTTGTGGTGAAAGTTGCTCGTACCGGTCAAATAGAAAAAGTGAGTGAAAACACATTTCGTTTAGTAACCAAAAGTGACTACGATAAAAACAGTAAGGTGATTAACATAAAAGAATATCAAGATTATCAAGAGGGCAAGACCAAACAGGACGATAGGGAGAAACAAATTGATTGCCACCACGATAAAAACAGCATGGTGATTAATATAAAAGACTATAAAGATTATCATGAGGACAAGACCAAACGGGATAATAAAGAGGAGCAAATCGATCGCCATGATAAGAAGAGAAAACATGACATCAGTAGTAATCATCAATCTAGACATCATAAAACGAAAAAAAGCAAGCATTCTAAATCCCCTCACAGGAAACATAAATCTGATCATAACAGACATAGAAAGCACAAAAACAGAAGGTCTTCATCATAATATATGTTTAGTATTATTTATAATTGATTGTCCTGTATCAAATATTATTATTTTATTTTTACATTAGTTCATTTGTGATTTTTTTTTTTTTTTGGCCAAAATACAGATTGTTTTTCAATTAATTGTTTCCTAGTTATTCCTTTGTTAGCATATAAATATTATTCTAGTATAGAAATTTATATTTCAACATCTCATCATTTGTGTAACATATTTGATATTTGTGTTTACCACCAATCTTGTTGTGTTGTAAACAATTTTTTAACTTAATAATTTAATTATGTGATATATTTGCATGTGTATTTTCTTTGTGTACAAATAATATTGTTATGCCCATAAAAAAATGTTTGATATCAGTCTTTTGAATAGTGTTTTATATATATTAGAATAATATACAATTTTGATCAAATCATACATTGAAATTATTAAAAAATAGCGAGGTCTTAATGTGTAGAGATTAGCTGTGGAAGGAATAGAGTATATAGAGTATGAGTTTGATGAAATAGAGTAAATCAATGAAACGAGGAGTGTAATAACAATAAGTGGGGATGAGGTAAGTGAGGTTGAAAATTTTAAGTATTTAGGGTCTTTTGTATAAAGGAACTGCGGTTTTGATGAGTATGTGAAACATAGGATTAAATGTGAGTGGATCAAGTGGAAAAAAGTGTCTGGTGTTTTATGCAATAAAAGAATTCTAATGTGGCTGAAAGATAAGTTCTATAAAAGTATAATGAGACCAACTATGTTCTATGGTACAGAGTGTTGGGCGGTTAACAAGAAAATAGAACAGAGAATGAATGTAGCAGAGATGAGAATGCTTAGATGGATAAGTGGAGTGACAAGAGAAGATAAGATAAGGAATGATTATGTAAAAGGAAGCATAGAAGTAGCATTGATTGTGCATAAAATAAGAGAATAGACTTAGATGGTTTGGTTATGTAATGTTATGAGGAGAGAAAATTTGGAAGCTGTATGAAAGGTTATTGAAATGAACGTTGAAGGAAGAGACGAAAAGAAAGACCGAAGAAGAAGTGAACCACTTCTTTGCAATTGTGTGTATGTGTAGATGATGTGGGAGATTGGGTCAAATAGAGGCTTAGGACACAGGTAGCTGACCTTAAATAGCTGAGATAGGGAAAAGAAAAAGGTAGTGAAGTTGCAGGTGCTATTGATGTCAGCTCAAGTGTAACACTTAGACAGAGGTTTTAGAATTATTATTATTTTTAATTTGAAATGAATAACAGATCATTATTCGAATCAGTATTCAAAAAAACGATTCTGAGCGATGCTAGTAATTTATTATAATTAATGAATATGATAAATATTGTTAAAATATTATACATGTATGAGCTTGTGTTACATTTCAAACTTAAAAAATACAATTACTGTCCATGTCCAAAACAAATGTTTCATTAATTTTACAATTTTTTTCTGCAGTTTTTGGGTCGTCTTTTGTTGTTTAAAAAAAAATGCTGAGAAAACCGCCAATTAGATAAAATTTATTACCAGACAATAATGCAGATCATCTGAGTACTCATGCATAAAAAAATATCCACACATGAAATACAAATAGAATACATCATTGTAAAATGAATATATTTTTCGCTTTACCCAGATTTGAAAAGAACATAATTAATTTCTTAAAAAATCTATTTTTCTTGCCTTAGCTTTGCAAATTTCATTCTTATGTTTGTGTAATTCAAATTTTCACATGACGTATTACATCATGATAATACAAGATTGGAAAGTGTTTCTTGTACCCATATAGGTCAGTACAAATAATTTTTTATAATTTTAAATTTAAAGTTAAAATAAATTAGATAAATAATATTTTTAATGATTAGATAATGTGAATGATGGATAGACAAAGAATATTATAAACATTTTTAGTAATACATTCGCATAAGCTAACCACAAAAACCTAAACATGTATAAGTACAAAATAATTTTACAAGTATGAAATGAATGTATAAACTAATACTATAAATATTTTTTGGGAGTGTCCAGGGCATGCAAAATCTAAGAGCAAACCTGCCAACAGGCAATAACTTTGTCAGCGATTAAGACACTGCACGAATTTGGAACGTGTAATAAACAGTCATTTACTAATCACAGCAACCTTCCAAGCTTAATCACTTGATTTACATAGGAAATACATTTGACCAAAAACTTCAACGCATCACAAGTTTCAAAAAAAAAAAAAAAATATATGTATATATTGATATTTGTTTTAAGTTTGATAATACTTATAATTTACAACATAATTCAACACAAACAAATAATTTCTAAAATTATTGATTACAATGTTTTCTATAACATACAAATAATAATATTGTCAATTAACTAATTACATGTTCCATATTGTCAAGTTTACTGTACACAGTGTTTACTAATTAATGATCATTATTGTGTTATTTTAAGTATTGGTTACTGTTACTGTTCACCAAAAATACTATAAAATAAATTATTTAGTAGTGTCATCACAAAGTCAAATCACTTTCTCCATTAATAATATTTTATTAGTAAAAAAACAAAATTAATTAATAAGCACAACCCATACAAAATTCTTATAGCTGCAGTTTAATGTAAAAAAAATCCCAAAAACTAAATTGAAACTATTACTATAAAAAATAAAATAATTTAGTTTTTCTTCTTTATTTTTATTTTATAAAACCGATCAATTTAAAACATTACATTAAACTAGTAATTACAAGTCATTAATGATTTTGTTCGTTGTAAATCAATTTTAATTTGTCAATAATAATCAATCTTGTTACATAAAAAATGTTAAAAAAAATTGTTTATAAAAACATTGTAATAATATAATTATTAATTAATTAATTATAACTGTGTGTTTTTACTGTTACACAAATTTGAATAAAAATTATTGTTAGTAAATAACCATTACAAAAAAAATTTCGTTTAAATAGAGTCAAAAGCAAGGATTCAAAAAAGTTATTAGTTGGAGAAAAATAATAATTAATGTTTACTATATAAATAATACATTATGCTGAGGCATAACAATTCTTATCAAAATTACATTGGGATAGGGGGAGGAGATACTGATATGAAAATAATTTGAATAATGATAATTGATATTAAAATAAATACAAAATATTAAATAATAATATAATATTGGAAACTGAGTTTCAAGTAATGACTAAGAGGAAGTGATCAGTCAAATTGATGTACAAGACCAATTAAAAAAATTAATTTAATATCAGACTTGTTAAGGAGGAACGTAGGGTGGGGGTTTACGATATGACGGTGTTGAGTTTGGCTTTGATCTATGATTAGAACCAACGTTTGAGAAAGGTGGCGGAGGAGGCTGATATGGCGAATCTTCCGTGTCGGCCAGTAAAGCTGTGGTGGCCATTGGCAGTGATCTTTGATACTCTGGTGGTGGTAATGGTGGCTTTTCTTCTCTCATGATTATTGGTGTTTTATTTGTGGGCTCTAGTCTTTCGTCCAATTCATCCTGAGTATTAAAATGATTTAGTCACACATGTATACCAAAGTATAGTAAGTAATAGTAGTAAGTAAGTAATGTACACTTTATCATTTAAACATCAAATATATGTTCTCTTTTTTTTTTTTAACCAATACTACATACCTGGAATATAACTGGAATACCGCGACTTCGGAAACTTTGTCTCTCGTCATCACCAATCCTTAATTTTGATGAAGGTCTTCGACGATATAATATACAAGCAAACAATCCAGCAATCAGCATCATGATTAAAATTATGATTGCCGGAATAATAAACGTTGAAAGATATTGATTAGACGTATCAAATAAAAGTAAAATATTGTCATCGCGAGGTGTAACATTGTTAGGGGTTTTTGGCGGCCGTACTTCGGTTTGTCCTCCTTCACACATACCTGTAGGTGTAACATGTGCTCTAACTACGTTGAATGGTGGACTCATATTTGCTGTTACATTTTCTGATAACTTTTCTTCTTCATTTAATAAAATCTATAATAATAAAAATTATATTATTATATATATGTTTTAATAGCTCATTGTATTGAAAAATATAAAATTTATAATTTGGGGTCAATACACAAAATAACATACTTTTCTTAATTGACGAATCCTATCTTCTTCACAACGATATATTTCTAATGTTTTATTGTACCATGTCACCATTGTCATGCCATTTAAAGAACTGACTTCAAGAAGAATAATATTGGATGTGTTTTCATCTCCAAAAAGCTTGGCTACACGTTCAACAAATAATTTTTTTAATTTGGCCGAATTACTAAATTCATTAAAATCTGGAGTCTTAAATATCATATTAAATTCAGCTGACGGAAAAGGTTTAGTCGTATTGTGTATGGATACCACTAAACTGTCATGATTTGCTCTACCCTCTCTGTCAGTACAAATCTAAACCAAATAAAATAATAAAACCATATGAAATGTGTCACGTAAAAAAATTTATAATTTAACTTACAAGTTGATATTCAGAAACACTTTTGTCACCCCACAATGGAATTCCATAAAATTCTTGATTTTTAGCATCAAATTGTAACCAGCTATTGGTTGGCACTTGTGTACGATCAATAGTCATTAATGACAGTTTTAATCTACGTGAAGAACCATCTTCAGGATCATAAAACGTGTCCTAAAAATATATATCAATTTATTATTTATTATTAATAAAATGTAAATATAATATGTTGTTTCACAGGAGATTGCACATGAATTAAACTTCATATTTTTAAATTTAGTTTTAGGTATGCACACTTAACCAAGTTAATAAATATATTATAAAATGGATTTTGATAAATCACTTAAATGTATGTGAAAATTTAGGTAACTGACACATACGTAACATACTTATAATACAAGCAATTGATGAAATTTAATACTTAATATTATAATTTTATATTGTTGATTTAAGAGGAAGTTATACACACACATTTGTTGTCTCTGTCTATCTAACAGACAATATAGCAAAATCACACATCAGCTTTTCCCCAATATTATAATTAAAAAGCGAGATATGCATATTTTTAAAATAAATTTAATTCACCTCTGGTACAACGTAGGACAATAATTGCCCATATGTAGCATTAATAAGATCAACTGGATTTCGTAAAACGGGTTGAAAGTTTTGACTTGAAATTAGTGGTGTTGAAGCACAATTTCCTAATCCTTGCCAACTGACATCTTCCAGAACAGCCGAAGCACCCAAAGGTTTTACAGATTTCATTTTACTACTTTTTTCAGGTTTTAATATCTAAAATTAAAATAAATTATTTTAATAATAATATTTGAAAAAAAATATGATTTATTTACTCCTAAAATTTGAATTATTTGTTCGTTGGGACACGTTTCACGTGGTAATGTGTCATTAGTCCAAGTAAATTGAACACTTTGTCTATCTTTATTGGCTGCTAACATAGAGGGTCTCGGCCAGTCTAAAACTGTAATATCTTTAACATCAGTTGAATAAATAGTGCTAATTCTATCAATGATATCTATGCTCCAGTTAACTGGTCGAGTCCATGCTAATGAATCAGGTTTTAAACGCATTTGGAGTGTTAACTGATGATTAATAGCACGTAAATGAGGTAATTGCTGAACAACCAGTTCCAATGTATTGTTTACAGTAAGTTTTCCTGAATCTTTTGCTTCGATTACAACTTCCCATTTTGATACGTGGTCCTCTAACGGCCTATGAAATTTATTTAATTAAATTAATAATAATAACATGAAATAAATCTTTTGTAACATACAAAGCAAGTAAAGTTTGTTTTTCTGAATCAAACTCAACCCATGACAATAATGCTGAATCAGTGTTCAACATCGTCAATTTCAAGTTTTTCACATCACCATCTTCAGCATCATAGAACACATTGTTCGGAATTGAATATCTGATAAAAAAACAATGATTTCAAATATAGTTAAATTATTTATCGCTACAAAAATCTTACTTTAATGGTTTGCCAGCTGTAATAGCAAGTTTGGGTAATTTTTGTTTAATAATTGGTGGGGTGTTTAAGGTTTCACCATTTGGTGTAGTACTAACAGAACTCTCTGTAATTATTGAATCCTTTAATTTGTCTGTCACTAAAATGGGAGTTTCGGTAGACATATTGTCATCTGATGGGGTTGGTGTATATGATTCATTCATATCAACTGATTCCTATAAATTAAATTGTAATGATTTAAATAAAAATTAAATACTCATTACAATTTTTATTAAACATACAGCTAATTCTGTAGTAGGAGTGGATGACTTTGATTCAAAGAAATATGTAGGAGTTGGCTGAATATTTTCATACGTTCCAATAGCGCCATGTGAATCAATCATCGGAGATAAATTTGTATTCTACAATTATTAATATACATTTAATTAAAATCCATTACAAATGTAAATATATTAATTATAGGTTACTTGAACAGGCGTAGAGTTAATAATGCCTATTGGGTTGTTCAATACTGATTCATCTCTACGATGATGTCTATGAAGATGGTCAGTATCATATTGAACAGGTAAAAATACTGGAGATGGTTCAATAAGTGTTTGTCTTGTATCAGGGACAATTTCTTCTTCTTCATCATCATCATCATCGTCAGGTTCATTTTTCGGAGCATTTTTCATCTCATCATAATCATCTAAGTCTAAATTTGCTAACATTTTGTCATGTTTTACACCAGTCACCTAAATAATTTTAAGTTTTGGTTATTTAACCTTAATACTGTTAAAATTAAATTTAGTCTTACTTGACGACGTCCTCGTAATGGGTTTAATGAATTTACTAATCTCCAACTAGTAACTGGTAGTTGCAATACTTCAGATAATGTTCCGTCAAGTGCATTACTTTCTATTTGATGTACATGATCAATATGTTCTACCCAAATATCACCTCCACAGCCAACCTATGAATAAGTTGATACATTTTATATTGACAATAGTGGTTTACAATATCATAAATTGTAATATGGTAATTACTCACCTCCCATAGGACAAAAGACGTATCATTGAATTGATGTTTTTTATGTGACTGACGTTCAGATAATACTATAGAATCCATTAACCAAGATGATACACTCTCTTGAGGTACTAATAATACAGAATCCTAAATAAATTCTATTAGTAATAATTCAACTCGCATAAAAAAAAAGATTGCCTTACTTGAGGAAGACTTAAAAATCCGGCCAAATTTTTCAGTGCAATAAGCCTTTGTAACGGCTGTATGTTCTTGAAGTTCATTCCAATAACAAGGCAGAGTAACATGGAATCTTCATTATGTTTACAGCGTTTCTATAATATTTTATTTGTATTATATACAATAGTAATTATGATGAAATAAAAATTGAATAAATTATACAAACATTATTTCGAACGTTTTTCCATTTTAGCGGTGCTACCCTAATATATGCTACATCAGAAACCATTCGATGAGTAATGTCGCCTGCTCGTACTAATAGATGACCACGAACATCTTCAGGTCCAGGTATGCCCTCAAGCTCACCCCCATTTGGGACTAACCAACTTGGAAGACCACCACCATCTTGACCCAAAAACTAAATGAAAAAAATAAAATAAAATTATAACTTTATCATATTTTCCTAAATTTATCAGAATTAATTTAATTCATACAATTTTTTTTATATATTATATTATATTTATATTTAATAAATAATTGATTCTGTATTAAATTTAAAATTTCAGAATGTTCTGAAGATGACAATAGTTTATATTATATTTTAGACTTAAATTGGATATGTACAAAATAAGTAAATATTCATAATGATAAAAAACTACAAAAGTATTATTAAAATTTATAGTGACTATAAATATTTTTCAATTATAAATTATCTAGGGAAGTACTCGATGTTCAATATACTATTTACAATCAAAATTTTATCTACAAAAAATGTTCATAAAATAGTTGTTTGTGTTTCAACTCTAATTTTTAATTTGTAGATTAATGACATTCTTTTGGATGACTAATTATATTATGCTTGTCTATATATTTTTGAAATAATGTATATCAGCCATTAATCTAAATAAATTGTTGAGTCTTATGAACACATGTTGAAAGTGCGTTTATTAAAATTTTAATAAGTTTAGTAAATTATTTATAAATTGGCTAATATTCAAAATTTGCAAATGTGATGCCAGTTAATCATGATCATTTTAGTATTCTTTTGTAATAACTAATATACATTTAAAATAAATAAAATGTTGAAATCAGTTTTGTATAGACGACATCATCTTTTCATTAACAAAGATTTAATTAAATTATTTAAGTTTCCTATGCGTTTTTGCATATAATTTATACACAATTAAGTACAACATAATATAATTATTTTGACACATGAGTTATACATCAAACATCAACAATAATTCGATGTCATGTGTTATCTACAATCTACATTTAATTAAAGTGGATATTTTATAAGTCTGCAACCTAATTAGTGATAATACACTACATAAAATATATATGGAATGTATTGTCATGAATTGAAATTAGTATATAAAAATGGTTCGTATTTTAACACCTAGGTATATATTTGTATTTAATAAAATTATTATCATCAGGACTACAAATAAAAATCACAATTTAAAACTATATATACCTACACTATTTTCAAAGTATTTACTTAGTAAAGATAAAAAGTAATAGCTTATACATACAATATATTTTATTACAAAAAATAAATAAATGAAAATAGGTACTATTACAGACTAATATTTTAATAAATAGTAGTAAAAGATATAAATATTTATCTATTCTGTTGTAAAAAATTAGATAAAAATTATATCATATACATTATATATATAATGTATACATTAATCTTTATTATAACTATTCATAAATGAATTTCTTCATAGATAGTTATTATGATATTTTTCGTTTTTTTTTTTTTGGAAAATGCTCTAAAATATGCCTTACACGTATATATATAGTGTAGTATTATATTATATTATAATATACAATATATTATATTTTTTGGATAATCAAGTGTTATTTTAATAAATGTCCAGTTTTATTTTTTTCAACCATTGTCATTATAATAAAAGTTGTTAGACAAGTACTTATTTTATTTATTGTATATTTGTGTTATAATGTATTGGGTACACTATTTACTATTAGTAATTTCAAAAGATAGTAACTATTTATTTAAAATAATATTATCATGTTATACATTTCTGTTAATAATCGGTTGATAATGAAATGATATTAGTAAACAACATTAAAAATGGTATATAGCAAACAATAATAATTAATGTTTATTGATTTGATTTTAATATATTTTAATAATTAATATATTGTAGGAAAATAATAAAAAATAAATCAGTTACTTATATTCAATGTCAAAGAATTAATGTTATTTGACCAACTGTTCGAAGTGTTCCCATTTAAATATATTAAATTATTCATATTTCATTTATTTTGAATAAAATAAAAATAAAAACATAAAAATTATTAATATATATTTTTTATAACAATTTTCATTTAACTTCTTGATTTATAAAGTTAAGTAAACTAGTTTATATTATAATTTTAATATGCGATTAGGTATAAGGAAAATTTAAATACTTTTAATGAATAACTAAAATTTGTTACCGAAAACTGGTGTAATAATTGTGAATAATTGTCTATGACTAGGCACATCACAGATGTAATGGGAACTGTTGATTAAAAACTGATATTCGATTGTTATGAACGTGCCAAATGTATCGAGACAAATCAATTGTTTTCGTCTTGATGTTTTATACAATAACAACATTTGTAATGATCAGTGCGGTGGCCGATGTTATACTCACGTTAATAGAACCAGTGTTGTCGACAATCGAATCGTGCGGTATTTTGAAATAAAAGAGTTTGCCGACGGTGGCTACCGGTTCGGGAATCGTCCACCATTTGGGTTTGACGTCGGCGGACTTGTGCGCGGACGTCAAGCACAACAGAAACGCGACGGCGGCGAAACGCTTCATTTGGACACTAGAACAGAAACGACAGAGCAGCGTCAGTGGTGGATACAAATGCCGTCGGGCCGGCCACAGCTCGGACGGCGGACGCGACATATGGCACGTCATGCACTCTGCGTCGGGGTCACAGGGCGCCCTCCCCACCACGTCCGTCGCGCGGCTAATGGAAACACAAATAAGTGCGACGCACACCCACGCGCGGCCGCGAACAACTGGCGAACATGTTACCCGCGGACGGGACCACGGACGCCACGGCGGCCGCGGAAGGGTTTTGCCGCGGTCCGGCGGACGGGAACGGTCGAAATGACGCGGTCCCGTCGGTACTCACTGTCCGTGTGCAAAATCTGAACGCGAAATCGGCCGACCGCTGCGAGCTGGGACGGGCGCCTGATGGTCGCCGTGACTAACGTACGATGATGGCCGATGCCCGTCGGTGGTGATCTGCTGGCCGCAACAACAATTCACAATGATAATAACACGGTGCGCCGCGGCGGTACAGAGACGGCCGTGACGCGTTCAGGTAGGCGTAAGCGGCGGCGGCGGCGGCGGCGGCGGGTGGTGCCGTACTCGATAACGAGTATACCGAACCGACGGGCGGAAAAAACGGTCGACGTGTGGGAAGTTGCCGGTGGAGAACATTAACCGGAGTCGATATATGCGGTTTCGTCGACCGACTGACGTTCATAGATGGCGCGCCACGTATCTCTGCCGTTCGCACTCGTACTTTCAAATGCGTATCAATTCGGTAGTTTTTTTTTTTTTTCATACGTAATCGCTTAGAAGACAGGAACCGCGTGATCGTTACTTCCGACCGACAATTCCGTATCGACGTTAAATGACTGTACGTTCGATCAATTGTGACGGTTTATTTTCATTACCTCCCTCACAGCGCTCAACGTTAACCTCGAAGAACATCGTCGGCATACCGAAAAATACCAGTAAGATTCTAGAACAAATACTTCCGGGATCGGGATAACTGAAACTTGCGCTAAATAGCATATTGGAAAATTACATATCTTTAGGATTTAACGGTAGATCGTGACAATGCGTGGAAAACGATCCATTTAATTATATCCGTTTTGACAAAACCAAAATCGTTTCTAGAAAATGGAATAGAACGTAAATCGAGATATGCCGAGTCCGCGGACCAAGATATACCATTATCCTTAGTCCGTGCCTAACCTCAAAAATATTTATCAAGGCTCAAATATGGTATCTCACGGTCTCGGGTTTCACGAGACATATTTTTACAGGGTGATTTTTTTTTAACGCGAACAAACGATTATATGCCAATATTTTTGTAACAACCGTTCACGGACACTTCGCTTTTCTTACTCGTTATACGCTCCTAAATAACATCAATTTTGCATTACTGATATAACAGTTGCAGATATACCGTTAATAACACATGACAAACTTTGTATTTATTTAATTATCCAATAGATAAAGATCGGTTTCAAAACTATATCCCCACTCCTTATACCTTAAACAAATGTAAACTTTTGATTTTCAAATGCCAGCCATATTTGTTCTACGGCGTCTAATAGAATTATTTTTAAAATTACAAAGATTATTTATGTTTCCCAAAACATAACCCGGTTTATGATAAACAAAAATCACACTGTATAATGTCACGTTTTCAGATTATCGTTGATGACGCGTTGTGTTTCAATGACATTTCTTATAGGTACGCGTTTATCACTCATTGAACGTAGCCAATAGCCAATATTTATAATTAACTAAGAACGGTCAAATAGCGACACTTAAGAATTATACATTTCGAAAATGTACCAGCGTATGGATGTGTACGGCGCCTTGGCTATATGGGTAAATACTTACAATTTATGCAATATTTAACAAATATTTACATTTATCGCGAATTAATCGTCTCGTTTCTGTTCTAAATTTACTGACATTTAGAGCAACTTAATTGGTATAATTTATAATATATTTTGTTGTGACCACTCAAATCGATAACGTTTAATATCAAATATCAGTCCAAATTGTTATCGTTCTATGTATTTTATAATCTTTGAGCTCAATGGCGGATTTAAGAAATAAATGTCAGTTAACTGTAAAGGATCCCAGACTTGTGATTTTAATAGAATTTAATGCATATTAAACGTAAACATCACCCACGAGCATGCTAAACTGTATAAAAAATCATTTTCAATGAATTTATCATATATTTGTATTCTTTAATACAAAAAATAATAAAACCCATTGGTTAGGTTCCTATATTCTTAATTATAAATTTTAATTAAATTGACCAAACCGACCTAGCCTATGGGAAAGACATTTTTTTTTCTTTCATTTGATTTGTCGCCATCGACCGACAAAACGTATTCGTGTTCAATTTATGAAAACATTCATGGATTAAAGTATTAACTTTATTGTTTTTTTTTTCAGAAATATCTATGTCGTCAATTTTGTTCTGACGTTTCGGAACGATTGCAGGTTCCATCTTCAGGTGAGTAACAAGCGAAACACTCAGTACAGTCACGGCAGTCGGACGGAATTGTGTTTGTCCGAAGATTGAACCTACAATGGTTCCTAAACGTCAGAACAAAATTGACAACATGGATGTTTCCGAAAACACAATAAAATTAGTATTCGTATTCGTTTTTTTTTTTTTTTGGTCTTTTGTCGATTTTAGTAACGTAAAAATATAATAAAACGTTTATAAACCACGTATTCTTTGATATAATATAAATTATAATAACAGTAAAACTAAATGTATTACTCCGTACTCGACAATAGACAGTCGCGTAAGTAAGACATTATAAAATAATATCATATGTATAGTTTTTACTCTTTATTATCAGACGCAAATCCAGAAGAGTTGAGTTAAGTGACTATTTTAGCTCGTCGTTTTTTTTTTTAATGTGTATGCTGCTTTTGTACTACCTTTCAATACGACGTATAATATAGATCTCGTACATCAATTATGTTAAGTTATAAAACTATAAATATGTGAAGATAATATATTGTTCATTTTTATTATGCATGTGTAATAATATTTTAGTGAGTAGTCTTATTCGTATATATACCCAATAAGTTATTAAGAGAGTGGATTAACTAGATAGCCGTCGCATATTAATCATCCGGAACTTTAATCTCGTCCGTTAGGCCCGGTGTCACATACACGGGACGCATTTCAAAGTGCATTGTTCGGTCCGTACGTGCAACAGCGGCGGCCGACGCGTTTTGCCCAATATGCATTTGTTATTTTGTTGACTACACGTTCTAGCTGAAAATCAAACCCCGTCTATTGCACTCGCTCTTGCTATTCGACGGTATGCGGTTATGCGCGGAGCAGAATTGTAGGACACCAGGTGTCGTCCGGTGTAACGATTTTTTTTTTTTTTTTGGCGCGTTAACAAACTATAACGCGTAAAAATAGATCGTGCAAAAAGCGTTTGTGCGATTCGAATAAATAAAATCTGCTACGGGCAAAGTATTGTTTGTACGAGAGCGTGTCGGCCAAAAACGCCGGCCAGATAGTGCGCAACGCCCGGGCTACGTATCGCATTGTCCTGCTCGCGTCGCCCGTAAACGTGCGTACGATACGTATAATAAATATTTACCGTTTAGAGGTGGCAAACGATTGGGACCCCGGGTACGTACGAACACCACCGTGTACGGTATATACACGTACGTGTACATGGTTGCCCGATAACCTGCAAATATAAAACACAATGCGACGACGATGACAATATACGCATATATATATATATATATATTATAGACAAACGGTTCCCCCTCCACCGCTTGCCACGAATTTTGTCGGTGACTTTGTTACGGCCCCTCTCGTCTCCGTCGTGAGTGGATTTTCAATATATATATATATATATAGTGATTATCTCGTACAACGCGCGCGTCGGGCGTGTAGGCGTGCGCATCGCCAAAACTGCCAATTAAAGTCTGGAAGCGAAGCGGAGCCGTGTGTTATCAACACCGGAGCAGCGAAACGCGCGACGCCCCCAGGGGGATCCGGTGCGCCATATCGGACGTTCACGCGCCCTCTCCGCCGCCCGCCCCATTCGCCGCATCGCCGGATTCTCGCATAACCCGCGACCGCCACTTTCCGCGGCGACGGCCCGTAAGACCGATCGTATTATGGCACGTAATGTAGCGCACAATCAACCGTCGAACGGGGGGGGGGGGGGGGGTCGTCGTCGTCGCTCTGCCGTATAAACCGTATTCTCCCGTCTCACCCGGCACGTTTTTAAGCCCATCTCGTCCCGAGCCTTTTGTCAGTACTTACGCGCGTTAAATCCAAAAATCGAGAGTCTCCTACTCCTTTTCCCCCGCGCGCGCGTCCCCGCATTCCGTCGGCATGAACGTGTTATCAACAATTTTTTTTTATTTTTATTTTATTTATTTTTATTTTTTACGCGATCCAGCCAAACAACTATAACGTATACTTTATACCTACGTCTCTACCGTCCCGCCGCCGGGTTAAGCTCTCTCTCTCTCTCTATACACAGTTCGACGTATACGTTATTTACGCAACGCAATGTGCTCTGTATTATATTATATATAGATAGATAAATGACAAAAAAAAAATAAAAAAACGTCATCGATATACACAAAAGCTTCCTACCAAATCGCCAAATGACAGCGGAATAAATTGAAAAATAAAAGTGTACTTATACTGTACATCATGCACACGCACGCACACATATTATATTTGTGCGTATGCGAGTACGAGTATGAAATACGGCGATTCGAACGATTTGCAAAAAATTAAAAGAATCATGGCCGCTCGTAATGAATATATATATATATACGTAAAACCGTCGAATAGATTATTCGCGTTTGCTATGTATAAATTAATGACTAATCCACTATGATTACCGTATGTATTTAAAAAAAATCTTTATTCACCGTATAGCTATTATAATAATAGTTAGAATCAAAAGTGATTTTAAGTAAAATCGTAATTTATTTTCACACTAAATAACATAATACACTTGGCCGTCCCACAGCTCAAGCTCCTTGATAAGTAACGAATGATGTCTTACACATAGATTTAGGGGTAAATGCCTTCAAAGAACTTATGCACGTTTTCATTTGGAACTCAGCTTTAATATTAATTCACTAATCAAAATTATGGGCTATTCTTTTATTATTCTTTTTATTTTATTGTTATTTATATTTATTTTACTATTCCTTTATTCCCGATAAATGTAGCGAAAGACTAAAACGTAACTGGAATTGCGATCTACTAACAATTACTATCAATATAAAAAAAAAAATTTAATTTTAATTCATAAATAATTGTTTTGTGGTATTACCAATTACTGATGGGTAACTTTCTTACTGTATGCATAACATCTAAAACTTGATTTATTTTTATGATATACATTTATAAATGTAGAATTTTCTTAATAATGTTATGCTTTATAAAAATATCAATTTATTATAATCGTTCTTTCAATTCAAAATGCGAATTCGATGTATTAAACATTGAAATACAGCTTACATGGAACTCACGCTGAATTACGAAGAGATATTATTGGATTTTTTTACGATATTAATTAACATAATAATTAATATTTTTAAGAAAGTTGTAAAACCGTAATTCCTTGATCATTTATTAATAATTATACTATAGTTTCAATACTTAGTTATATTAAGCATACCAATGTTTGTAAACATAGTCAAATGAATTCCCACGGTTAAACATAGAGAAGCAGATATAATCCTATTATATCTCCCGTCACTGCACCCTTCATGTTCACCCTTAGTCATTTTTAGATAGGATCTTATATTCCTATGATAGTATTAATTACTTATAAAAATATAATATTTTGGCGTAATAAAAAATTAATTGATAACTCTTTTTCATTGCATGTAATCATTTACAATTTAATATAATATTTTAATCAATCTTTAATTTTTTTTCATTAATAAAATTAAAATTATGTACAATAAAATTAATTTTAACTTCACAAATGTTTATAAAAATATTAGATATTAATATTTAATACATGTATATTTAAAATATTCACTACATAATTTCAAAAACTAATGATTATCTAATGAGTAATATATGAATAATTTTCAAACAAATTTTTATACATCATACACATATATAATATAATTAATATTTTTAACTTTCAATGTATAATAATTTTTATTTATCTGGGGTTTTCGCATTATAACCGAATAATTGCTTATTGCTTCTTATTATAATTGATATATTTTTACTATTCTAACATTAATAAAAATAATAATGTATATTTCACAATGAAATCGCATAAAAGAAATTTAAAAAATTGATCTGAAGACTATTAACTCTAGCCATGCAAACTACAAATCGTTGTAGAATTTTAATGAAATTTGAAAAAATCAGGTTTATAACATGTTTGAACTATTTTTATTTAACATATTATTATTTTTAAATAATTAGTATTAATTTTTATACAATTGTAATTTAAAGTTAGGTGTAATGTGTATATATTTTATTTTAAACTATATATATATATATATTATATTTTACAATAGAAAGACCATTAAATTCATGTTATAATATATATCATCTTTAAACGTATCTTTTGTAATGAAATGATATATAGATAATAGATATACGTATAATTATAGTTATGTCGAAATTTCATATAACTATAGTACTGCAATTCAATAGATCTACTTTACTATTAGGTAAAATTAATTTATAGGCGGTAAATATACTGTTTATGTCTAGCCTAAAGTATAACCATTAAATGTTTTAGTTTATCATTCCGTTACAGATAATATCTAATATTTCACTCCGACTCGTGCGGGCATTTAAAGACACTACGATAATCTAAACGAATTAGTTCCGTTAGGTGAAAAGATAATAACCGAGTGAAGCTTATATAGGTTGGTTTTAGCTTTCAGTTTTTAATAATTGTATTAAGTAGTATATTTTAGAAAAATATAGTCTTGTACTTTACTTTGCCTGCAGTACGTATACCTATATTAGTGTGTACAATTATACGGTTGAGATAAAATATGCAATTCGTGATCATATTATATGTTTATCTACATACCACGCCTTAATCATAATTTTTAATTGTATTTATCAATTATAGGTATATAATTCTATACACTTTTGTAGAGACTTGATCTTAAAATTATTTATTGTTTATGAATGTAATAACTAAAAAATTTTAAAATAATATTTTAAAGACATTTTAACACAACGCTTTTTAAATTAGTTTTAAATTTAATGTCATTATAAAATATTAGGTATTATTAGTCATAATAATAATAAATATAAATAATAATAATAATAATATACACAATTTATAACTAGAAAAACATATACAAGATTATATGATGTTCGTTATTTTTTCTTTAATAAATTAAACATGTGGTTGGTAGTTGTTATCCAATGTTTCATCTTTCGAAACAGTAACATGCACGTGTAGTATACAAGGATATCACGAACAAATAGCGCGTGTCAGTCACTATCACCGAAAGTAGGGGATGGCATTTTATTTTTTTATTATTACTATAGTGAAACAAATATAATAATATATTGTGGACAAGTGGCAATTATCACTATGACATCCTCGTTCCAAAGACCCTTTGTATATACATATGTATATTGTTTTCGGTGTTATTATTTTAACTATGTTTTAGGAAAGGTGGGAATGAACAGTTACAAAAAATGGCGGTTGCATGCTTGGAGAGGAGGGAACAAAACTGTAAGGTAGTAATTATATTTATCTATGTATTATATGGCCAGGTAAAATTATTAGAATGTGTGACAGATGGTAATCTATAATATGTGAGGGGATAACGTGACGATCACGAGATACTAAACTGGGTTGGTCATCTAAGCAATATACATTCGTGCAGACCGATTGGTTATTTTAAGTTGTTAACCCCGAATATATACTCGTATTTCTCCAAATACATTTTTTTATTTATAACAAAAAAAAAAAATTAATATAATATAATATTTTGTTTTGAAAAAGTGATTTTTATACTCGTACATTAATACAAATATAATCTTTCATAACTTTACGTTATACACTACAAGTATACAAGATACATACATACATACTTTTATACATATATATATATAGAATATATACTTATTTTTATATATTCTATTTTCTATCATTAAATTTACATAACTCTATAATAACAATAATATATATTTTATTTATTTTTAATGATTATTGTGTAGATATACTTATGAAATGGAATTTGTCAATTCAAAAATAATTATTTCGGTATAGGACTAGTTATTTTTATATGCTAACTAAAATGTAGTTCCGATTATCAAGACAAAGGCTTAAATAAATCTATTTATTATATTAGAGCATTATTAGTTATAAACGTATAACATTTGTATGCGGATGGTCCATTTCACATTTATTTATTTTTTTAAATGTTGGATAACAATTTCATTCAAAAATGCTTCAGGAATTATTAATTAATTTAATACTGTACAGTAAGTCCTCGTTTAACGTCAAAGTTAGGTTTATAGGAAACACAACGTTAAGTGAAAAAACGTTAAGTGAGACACTTTTTACATACACTTTATAGAAACGCATTGCTACCAGTTAGTAACTCCTTTAAATTATTTAAAAATTTCACAATTTTACATAATGGTATGTATCAGTATTTAAAATGTTTGTGTTTTACAATTGCTCACACAATATTTTCTTTATTATACCGCCTCCAAAAAATTACTATAAATATTAATTGAGTTAAATACGAGCATAAATTATGAGCATGAACCTATATCAATAAAAGTTCCGGGCGTCACGGTAATTTTTTTTACGGACGTTATAAAATTCAACTATGAAATTATAACATATAAATGAATGTTAGATATTAAAAATAATGAAAATAATCGGCTAAAACTGTAATGCACACTTGTCCATTTGGTATTTACTACTGCACACAATTTTAGGCCATGGTATGTATGTATAAATATAAAAAATAGCGACAGAAATATTAAACAGTCAAATAACGCAAGTGTATAATATGACGTAAACGAAAACTGTAGTGAACGGCAAAAATTCGAACTTTGTTTTTAATAAACATACGAAATTTGTTTATTTGTTAGTATTCATTTATTTTGCTTTATCCGGTGTTCTACAAACATAACGTAATAATTATACCTGTCTATTAAAGTATAGTATAACATTAAAATTGAATAAATAAATACCCATACCATAAAACCAAACATTTTGAGGGTGTCTAAACACCTAAACACCCCCCTGAGTACATGCCTGCAAAACGTAATTCCGTATAACATATCCGATTTTTTTCCCACAAAAATTGTATAAGAATTGTTGAGAAACTTAAAAGTCGACAAGTGGACAAGTTTTTAAAACAGACTATATATTAATATTGTTAAGCGGATCAAAAGACATAAGCACATGTACGAATTTGTTATACCTTTTTAATCTGCGGTTTAGCAATTTAGCAGCCGCAATTTTCTATAGATAACAGTTATTTTCATCGCGAATTCATAACAAACGATTCGTCTATGTCTGCAGCGAAAGCAATGATCGCCGCAATAAACCGGACCGGGAAGTTTTTGTTGAAAAGGGTGCCAGAAATTGTTCGGCGGTCGTCAAGGTGACGCGTGCCAAGTGTTTAGACACGGATTGGCCGCTCGCGTGCCCCCCTTTTGGTAGGCGGGGTTTGGGATGGCACCACCGTATCCGTGTAACCATCGGAAACGTCGCGACTCGTGATCGTACTCGGGCTGCAGCTGTTGTTCCTCACGGTTCGCGATAGATTGCTGCTACTTTATACGCACACGGTACAGGCCTTCGTACATTACAAGAACACTGAGATACCTACATACATACATTTATATATATATATATGTGTGTGTGTACGATACGCCCGCAACAATCCATTCAGTACAATATATGAATCAGAGTACGCGGTTATAACCAGGTATGTGAATACATAAATAATGGATTTATTAATGACTTTAGACTTATATTGAGCTGTTTGAGTTTCTTAACATATTTCTGCGAGTATAGATACTATATTAATTGTTTTTATACGTATAAAATCGTATGATAACAAACAAATTATCTAAAACGCGTTATTTTTCATAGATTAATATTTGATTTAAAAAATAACTTTTATTGCTGAGTTTCAATTTTATCAACTTTTTAGTTCGTAAATATTTAAAAAAAAAATCGAAACGTACTAATATATAATAAAACCTAATATATTTAGGTTTATATTTGGTATATAAATTAAAAGTCAAAATTATTTTTCACAGTTCGCTTAAATACCTTTATGTATACAAATATATTCTTCTAAACTAATCTTCGTGAAAATCTATTTATTGATAATTGATATCGTATCAAAAAAATTAATAAATAATAATACATACCAATTTAAATAACAGTTGACGTTTAATAATTCATTTTTAACTGCTATAGTAACCTATGAGTATATATAGTGTTATACTTCATCTAATTTGTTTTAATTTTAAGCTTTTCTTATTTCTGAAAACAATGAATATTTAAAATCCTTTTCATCAAAGTTCTTATAAGCAATTTTAAGATAAGATATATATATATATACATATCCACCCTATAAATACGCAACTATTTAATATGATTCTAAATGCATTAAATAATATTTACATGTTATAATGTAACAATGTTACATGATCGGACAAAAACGATAATAAATATTTGTTAGTAAAAATCAGGTGTGCTTTTTTGAGAATATTGATCACTAGGTACACAATAGTGCATTCCTGTAATTTAATAGACAATTATGATTTCCATTTTGGTAGCCTATTTTTATTAAATTCTAAAATTTAAACTTTCAGTTACTAACATTATATTTAATTTTTTCTTTTTTTCTAACTCTATATTGTACGTATTGAATATTTGTACTTAATACTTGTTCTTCAATGTACATTATTTATAGACGATATGTCAAATATATGTACTATATAATATATATATATATATATATCAAAAATAAATTCGTTTTAAATTATGATTATTTACACTATTTTTTATAAAACATTAAAATATCCAACAAGTATGCGTGTGTGAAGTAATAATAATATATTTAAATTTGTTTTGTTTGTATTTATAAAAATCATAATTTTACTTAAAACCTTTGTGTACGAATGATATTTAAATTAATTTATTGATTTTACGAAGTTTAATATAATTTCTTCAGATTGTTTTCAGACATATCCATGTGTGTAGTTTTCAGCTGACGTTTCGGACTCTTTTCAAAGTCCATCTTCAGAGCGTAGTTACTTGGTCGAATGTTGTAACTATACTATACTACCATTATAATTACAATATTCAACCAAGTAACTACGGTCTAAAGATGGACTTTGAAAAGAGTCCGAAACGTCAGCTGAAAACTACACACATGGATATATCTGAAAACAATCTGAAGATATTAACAATCCATAAAAGTTTTAACATTTTAATATAATTGTATATATTTGTTCACATTATATGAACTTAATTAAAATTTACCGATTGAAAATGTGTTAATATTTAAATCGAGAAAGCCCATACATTAATTAGTTATTTTGTCATATTATTAAATATTATAAATCATGACTATATAGACAATTTTAATTAAATATTAATCATTTATTATTATAAAATATAGACTTGTATATTATTATTACACTTTATACGTCATACATAATAATCGAAACAATTACGTTCGAAATTTAAATTTTATATTTTATCCAATCTTCAACCTACGTTGTTCAATCTGCAAGTACTAACTACTACGAGCGACGGGTTCATTAAAAATATTTAATACGTATATGTATGAACAACGTACACGATCGTTTATTTTTACCGATATACTTGAATATTTTCTTCGCACACGATTTTTAAGTAAAAGTATATATTAACAGTTTAATTTTAAAGCTCACGGCAATACGCGACAGCAGGACGTTATGGCATGGGGCACAATGACTTTAGACAATAATAAAAAACACACTTTGAAGAACGTTTGTGTTGCATCGTCGTCATCACAAACCGAATTTTTTCAGGAATATAATCTATATTAAATATAGATAGATAGATAGATAGATAGATAGAGAGAGAGAGAGAACGGTTGGACACACGATGCGAGCATAAGGCGTTGTAAAACCGTTGTTAACCCGTGTTCGTCGTCGGGAAAACCAATTAAATCCGCGTCGAACGGGTAACGGCGATAACAGCGGCTTCGGCGCACGGACACGCGCTGCGTGCCACGTTCGCGTCTCCCTTTGTGGCGAGACAAGGGACCGCCGCCGTTTATTATTATAAACAATCCATCCGTGCGAACGGGATGACGCCGCGATGCCCTCGCGCGTTTAACACGCCGGATTACGGCCGTGTGACAACAACGACGACGACGACGACGACGCGTTTACGTTCACGCGCGTGCGGTTCGCGATCTCGCGAAAAGTCAACGCGACCGAATGATAAAGGCGCCTCTTGGGAGACGCGCGCGCGCACACGTGTGTGTATGTGTGTCGCACGGACGCCAATGATACGGTCCAGGGCACATCGCACGCGCGGGGATTTGCGCCCGCGGGTCAACCGGACCGTGGCCGCCGCGGATGCACACTCGCGTGTTATTCACGGGCACTTAACGCCACCGAGCCTCCTGGTTTCGGTCCCCCACACACACCCGCACGTCACATATACCCGTGGGCGGGTGTCCCTTCGGAAATTCGCCGTCGACCGGCGGAGTGCGTTTTATAATATATATATATATACGCATAAACACGCGCCTCAAAATATATCATGTTATATGCGCGCACACACATTTATCCTCAATCCTGTTTATAACGTCCATTCCGAGGAATATATGCTCGATAAGCCTAAAAGGACCGTAGGGAATCGATCGCGCATTGGTTAGGAAAATTACTAAACCTACACCCCTTACAGTCGTTTTCTTGTGACGTGTAAAACTTAACGACGGATAAATTGAACTTTTCCTTTTCTTTTTTTTCTTTTTTTTTAGTAGTATATAACTACTTCGTATCACGCGTATTAAACGTTTTATTGGCATATATTTTCTTATTTGAATAATTGGAAACACGTGTAATAAACGTGTCACCTGCACAAACTAATTTATATATAGCGTTGGATTTAAACGAAATAGTGTAAAAGTCGTACATAGTTTTTAAAATTTACGTTTTTGTTTTCAGACGATTTGTTCGGATAGATATACCAAATGAAGAAGTTTTAAAGTAATACATTCAATAGCTAAACAAAGTAGAAAATATCATTTCAATATTTAGTATACATCTGAACACCATGCCACATACGGGTAAGAATACGTTTTTTGGATTAGACATTTGTATTTTAATTGAAAAATGGAGACACAAAATGTGTATAATTGATGATCACTATGTATATATGCCGTCTTCTTTTCCATATGAGTAATATAGTTTCATAGTTGCTCTCGATTCAACGCAATTCAATGTAATTGTCATTTAATCAATAGAGGTATATTATTTCCAGTGTTCTAAAAAATAATTTTAAAATGTATTTAAATACGTATTTAAAAGCATTCAATTACGTATGTATTTAAATACATATTTTTAAATACATTTTAAAAAATGTTTAAATACAAATACAAATACTTTATAAAAGTATTTAAATACTGTTTAAATAGTTTTAAAATTATTATCATACCAATACCTACTACTTGCATATTATTCAGTTTGACTAATTCAAACGTCAAATACTGAAATATACAACAAACATTATTATCTCAATGTTCATACATGCATTAATGATTTATTGATGAAACCACAGAATAGAAAAGTATTCGGGATTTCTCGATATATCCGTGGACTCCCAACCATTTGTATATGAGAATGATTTATTAACAAATAATAAACAGATAAAGGTAATAGATTAACAAAACAATTAGATGATGACAATACTAAATGAAGAATACAATTTTCTATATAAAAAAAGTATTAAATTAAAAGTATTTGAATTTCTGAAAAAATACAAAAAAAAAGATTTAAAATACTTTTTGAATACTCGTTCTTAATTGTATTTAAAAAGTATTTTAAATGCACTAAAAGTATTTAAATACTTGTATTCAAATATTTTTATTCAAATATTTTACAATACTGATTATTTCTAATAATGCATGTCAAATTACTTAAATTAAGATTATTACATAAATTAGCCATCATATATGACAGCTAAAAAATCTGTTAGATAACTATAATTCATTCAAATGCCACATATCAAACAATCTTGAAGTTTTATATATATATAAATTTTTTTTTGGTAGTTTTTCTTTAAATTGTTTTACAATCAGCCCAATTGTAGTCTGCGCGACATAATATAATGTACATATTATATAGACATGTCGTAAACATAAACAAGGCACGTGCATCTGACTTTTAAAGGCTGCACCGGCCTAATAAAAAAAAAAAAAAAGAAATAATAATAATCGTATATATACGACACAATTATAATTTTATACTACAAGAAAACTGGTTTATTTCGGTGCGGCAGTGTTATCCATTTATTATTATTGTATTTCGTTCAGATGTCTGCATAAAAATCAATTATGTGCAGATCGTACGCACACGTATAATACATCTTGCGGTGGATTGAATGATAAATACCAGGAGCCGAGTCCGGCACATCTGCTTATTTTTTACCTAGGTGTTAATGGGCGGTAGTTTTATGAAATTACAGAGACGAATCATCATTTTCACCGGCTCGGAACCGCCCTAAAGCGCCAGGGGGTCTTCAAATCAACCAGACCCGATACCATTCATGCACGCTATGCCGAGATGATATCCCTTATAATATTCTTACGGGATGTCTTTGATTCGCTGTAAACGCCTGGGAAAAAGTGTGATGAGAATTGCCGGGGATTTTTTTTTTTTTTTTTAACACAAATGCCTGCAAAATAATACATCACCTAACGCGTAACATGTCGTGCCGAGTGTTTATTATTTTTGATTATACTGGATGAATTCAATACGAAATAAGTGTATGTCAAAAAGTACGTCTCTAGGTGCTCCGAAGTATTTTTTCACCAAACATTACAATTCGTATTATGTACGAATTTCTGCGTAGGTACTTTAGTAAACAGTAATTGTTACAATCATACGCTATGTAGATTTTATATATTATCATTTACGATTTTCGAGTTTTCCGGTATTAAACTAGATGTATTTTTCACAGTACAATTCGCGGTCAATAAATTATTCTTACGCCCAAATTGTTTAAAAATAATAAACGTTAGGTATATCGTATATTACAATATAGACTGTAGCTAGGATAGCAGATGATTTGTTTCGAGTAATTTCATGACAATTGAGATTGAAATATCTTCATGGAAAAATGAAGACACGCTAATGATATAATAGACCGTGTATGTTATTTCATATTAGATCGTCTGTTTCTCGACTTTTTCACGATAACTATCTTATAAGCGTTATTTACTAATGTATGTGTTCATATTAACTGTTCGATTATCATTTTTAGTGTGTTATCATTCTGGCCTTAATTAAAAACACTTCAAGAAAATATGATTGGCGATACATAAAAACGAATGGAGCATACTATTTACATCCGAAAATATTTTCATGTCGGACACTTTACACTTTCCGTCATGAAAATTCATGAAGCACGTGTCGTTTACAATTAAAATAATCGTTGGTTGACCCTATATATTATTCGGCCGATCTGTTTTGTCCGTGACCACATGTACGTTGTAGATCACTGAAACCCCCTTCGAATCGAATTAAAATATCAATAATGCCTTTACTTCCGCGCGATTAATTTTGACATATACAATAAATTTTGTAGTTTTTTGAATCTAGTCGAATATTTTGTTATTCATCTATTGAAATTAGTATTGACTTTAAATTCATTAAGATGAGCAGTACGTACGATTTTAATTGTAAATAGGTAGTTTAATTAAAGAAGAATTGGTTAAGCAAAGAAAAAAAAAATTATTTTGGTAAATATTTATTGTATAGACGTCATTTTAGAATTTCTAACTGAAACCGAATGCTTTTATATTATGACACCCGTTGTTCAACTATAGTTATTCGTTACTCGAAATTAATACGAGTATACGTTTATAATACGTAAAACGTATTCGTCGTGATATGCAACATAACACATTTCCAATTTCGCACGTATTTACTGAAAACATAATTATAAATGTAAAACTGTAGAAATTTTTATAATTTATTATGTACGAGTATGACAATATTATACAATAATATTATTTAATCCACACGATGGTGTCGTTTTGATTCGTATTACAGGTCAAGCAGGTGTCAATCAATTAGGTGGCGTATTCGTGAACGGTCGCCCGTTGCCCGATTACATCAGAAGGCGTATCGTACAGTTAGCTCTGTTAGGTGTCCGACCGTGTGACATATCTCGACAGCTTTTGGTTTCACACGGATGCGTGTCAAAAATCCTTACTAGGTTTTACGAAACCGGATCCATACGGCCGGGCTCCATCGGCGGTGCCGGATTGCAAAAAAATAAGGTAAATACTATAAACACGCATACGTACAATTATGGGGAACAAAAATCATTCGAAATAAATGTAAAAAATTGTTCCGATGCGACGTCAGTAAATATGTAAATACAGTAGACTCCGCTTAACAGAGACACCGGTTAATTAGGACAATTCTTCAATTACCAAAATACACTCATGGTTGTAGTATAAATGTTCACCGCTTATCTGGGTCCACGAAACTAGATAATTGGGGCATTTTTATCGAGTATATTTTATCAATTATGATCGATAATCCGATAATATTCGAATTAAATTATTAGATCAAATTTGTGTACATATTAATAAATCAGTAACAAACCACCAAGAAATTGTTATGTTTCTTTTTTTTTTATTTCGGATTATTGGAACAACCGCTTTATTGAGATAAAATAACACGCAACCGACGTGTCCCAATTAAGCGGAGTCTACTGTATATTATACATTATGAAGCCATCATTCATAATATTATATTTTTCACAATTTTTTTTTAACGTTTTATTGTCGTACAAAGCGATAGTACGAGTAACATAACTCGGTAACAGTGTATAATTACAATTCGTATCGATACAGTAATGGGGTTTAGTAATAAGTATACACAGTTCGTTTAAGGAGCTCACTTAAGTAAATATGTTTTGTTTAGGCGATTCAAGGAAATTTCTCAAAGAAAAGTATTAGATGCAAGCAAGACGTATCAAACAGAATGATCGGATCATTAACAATACCTCCTCCAATACGTAATCTCCCATGGATACATCCTCTAGGTAAAATACGTCATTGTTTAAATAAATCAAATTAATATTAAAATGTTATATTGAAAAACGACATGTTTCGTTTTTGTTTTGTTCGACAAACGAGGATCGTATATTATTGCTGCGTTTTGAATTCCAATCGGATTTGGTATTATTATTATTATTTACACATCAAAAACGTTACGACAGTCGGCTAGTTAGAACGAGAGTAAATGTGCCACGTTTAGGTACGTTTTTAAATTTTATGAACTCGTGAACATTTGTCCTGAATTTGTTCTAATCTCCAACACGATAACATGCGCGAGAATAAGACGTTGTTTTTAACGGATTGAAAACGAATCGCCAGAAATATCGTCGTGTCCGTCTACTTTCTCTGCGGCGGACGGTGGCGTGTAAATTCTAAAAACAAAATACCCCGTGTAACTCGCCCGCTCTACGTCCGCTCCACGCAGATAGGTCGGGGACACGCCTATCCCTTCTCCGCCGTATGCGATAACAACCGTAAGGACGTTTCGTATGCACAAATACGTTACGTACGTGCACCGCCTACGCCCGTAACCAAACACACGGTCGGCGAAAAACGCATTTTGTCAAACCCCTTCGGCCGTCATTTATCGCGAAACGACGTTATCACGTTTTCACGGAGAATTTCACCTGACCTAACCGCCGCTGTTTCGGCGCGCGATTAGTCCGTCACGAAATCGGCCGATCGAACTGTGTTACCGTCTCCGTTGTTGTCCCGACAGACTTGTACTACGAGCGTATTCACCGTCATCAGCGACACCACGAGCACCACGGACCGAGCGTCGTCGTCGGCGGCGGCGGCGGCGGCGGCGGCGAACGATCCGCCGACGGCGGCCAACCCGCGCCGGGCGCCAAGAAGCCGCAAACGCCCTACACCATCGAGGAGATCCTCAAGCCGACGGCGCCGCGGCCCCGGCCACCGTCTCCGTGCGGCCTCCTCGTGGACGGCGTGTGCACGTGCGGTCTCGCCGGCAGCGTAGTGTCCGCTGCGTTCTACGCCGACGTGCAACAGCAGTACATGCAGTGCAGTCAACACCTTCGTTACTGAGTTCCGTTACGTTACTAATACGTGTACACAGTTATTGTTTATCCGTATAGTTTCCAGGATATTTCTCCTCGCTCACCAAAACGAGCAACAAAAAAACCCCTCCCGTCTTAAAATCATTTTAAGCTGTATATGTTATTGTTGTGCAATGCGTGTGTGTGATGCGTGTTTGTAAATATATAGGCATAAATAAATTCGTTTTGGCGCTAGAAATCAAATTTTTATAAATACACCTTACACGTGTAATATTTGTAATATAATGTACGTTATCAACAGAGATTTAGGCATTTACGAGTACTATGAGTTTATCTTGTACGTGATGTGTGTATGTATTATTATCATTTTGAATTACACGGTATGGATATCGATTATGTATGGAAGGTTGTTTTAATTGACATTTTTTAAGAAAAAAAAAACGGGACAGACCAGAACATATACAAACGTAACTAAATCGTATACTCATTGCGCACGTTCTTAAAAACATTTGACTTTCAACAGACTTCAACAAATATGATATGACGTTGTGAAAACTATTGTGAAGCCGAAAGAGTTTCCAAAGGTTAAACCAGCCAAGCTGTAATCTTAAGGCAATCTAATTTCTGTGTCGGTACACTAAATTCAATTTGTCGCGTACTTACGTATAATATTCTGTGAGTGACGACGGTTGGACTTATATCGCATGCGTGTATGTGTGGGACATGCGTGCAATGCGTAATTGTCTTCTTACGTGTGCGTATAATATAATCTATTATCATCACAGTCATCAAAGAGACCGACGGCCGGCTGTGTAATTTTCCAGTGTTGATCGGATGATGATGATGCACCGTATAATAATCGTGCAGCGGAGCCAACGATGACATGCGGCGACGTGTCACGCGAACTATCGCGCGTTGATAATACGTATTGTATAATAATAATAATAATGATAATAATAACGGGAAAACGACGATTACTATTTTAGCAAGAGACCGAAAGGAAAAATCGTACCCGATCGTCTAGAAATGATTCGTAGACACGTATATATATTTCTGTTTAATAATGACGTTGTAAACTTTTAGGCGTGTTACATTGTGTACCGATCGTCGCGCCGCGTTATTTTTATGATAACAACGTCCTTTCGTTGGACTTTAGTCGAGAAACGAGCGAGAACGGACGAGATTCGGTAGGTTAGACGTACATAGTTGTTATATGTACACTATTGTATCGACATTACGTTCGTGTGCCAGAGAAATTGAAATAGTTACATATATATATATATATGTGTGTGTGTGTGAATATCTCGACATAAGTCATTAGCTCACAACAAGTTATGCGCGCGATCAAAACCGCGTTTGTGTAGTGCATTAGAAGAGGTACGTTTTTAAAACGACCTAAATCGGTTTTATGTTTTTTAATTGCCAGAAATCTGATCGATATCATGTGCGTTTTAATATCGTCTTCGCCTTTGCCGGCGAACATGCAATTCTATACGGGGTCGGTCGTTTGTTTTACGACGTAATTTTCGTAAACGGGACGTTTTATTATGTTCCTACAGATTGACGTTTATATCCCGAACCACATGATTTTGAGAGGTGTACAAATCATCGAAAACTGGATTCATAAAAAAATACAGTAGAAATCATTACAACGAGCATTGTTTAAAACGAGATACCGTATGTTACGTTCAAAACACTAAGGGTCCCGACACGAGTCCATATGATTGTACGTTAAATTAAACGTTTACAACGAGTATGGTTAAAACGAGATATCGGCTACAACGAGCAAAACGTACAACGAACTATTCGTATACTGTTTTTTCGTTATCATTTTCGTTTTTGTTCGATCAAAGATTTTTTTAAGAACTTAATTTCAAGCGTTTAAAAATGTTTACATAATTTCAAATTAATTTTTTATTTCGATTTATTTTATGAACAATTATCAATTTCAATTATGTTCAAGTTATTTAAATAATACAGTTTCAATATCGATTATAAGTAAAATAAAATCGTCTTAATTTCTCGCTTTGCATTTACAGCTAGCATTCGTTTTAACCGAATACAATGAGCAACCGGTTATAACGAGAAAACCCCACTGGCCCTTGGAACTCGTTGAAACCGACTTCTACCGTATAAACTATATATTTGTCACGTAATTTATCCTTCGGCAAACCGTCTCTACGGTAACTATTTATCAGACACATGTTTTGTACGACCGTGCGGTTTTCAACACGTTTCTCCTTATTATTGTTCCCTTAGGACAATAAAAAAAAAAAAAAAAAAACAACACACTATGGACTAGTCATTTTCACCGGGTTTCGGTGGCGAACCGTTTCATTTAAGACGCGGCGAACAGCGCGCACACGTACAAGTAAATGTATTATTATTGTGTATACAATATGATAGTCTCCGTGGAATTTTAATTGGACACATTGAGCTAGGTAGGTACACACAATAAATATAATGAAGATAATAAGGGACGGACGGATCCAACGACTGCGTTTCCGAACTTCGGGTTGTAACACACATAAACGCCGCGGGCGTATACAGATAGATGGTCGCGGAGAGACGCGCCCGTGCATACAATATTATACACATAATATGCACACTGCACCTGATCGTCATTTCGGGACGGGTATTATACATATACTTGTGTAAGTATATACATACGTGCGCACTCGAGGGATCGCGCCGGTGTCTCACTGCAAGGGTGTAACGCGACAATGTACACGAGAAAACCGGTGGCATAAAGGGTTAACGAGAGAACGGTCCTCGTTATTTTCGCCGCACACTCAAATTCGTCCGTATTACACACACACATTATATAGATAGGTAGGTAGGTAGGTAGGTAGGTACCTGCAGGATAAAAAAACAAAACAACGAATAATTGCCGTAATAAAACGAGGCGGCGACAATCGGAATTAGTTAGTAGCGCGCCTTCATCCCCATACAATAATATTATGTCGTCTCGCAGCATTTTATTTATTTAGCTCCGGTTTTCTCAGCTATTTCTCTCCGCGCCACATGCAATTACAACGGTCGTGTAATTGTACACGTATGCACGTGCACAGGGGTTGGAATTCCAAAGAAGTCCGGAACGCCAGAGACGCGACGGCGAAAACGGCATAACCGAAATGATTACGGTCGGCTAGTGATAATTATTACCGTTGTGGGCTGCTGGGCGTACGCCGCCGTCGTTATGTTATCGATCGGGTTCGTATGTGTTCATATTTATCGCTTTGAATTATGTCCCTTTGGCGTGAGGACCGCACGGTTTTTTCCCACAGTCCAAGATATACATAACATAAACGTAAGCGATGTTTATGTCACCGGAAATGTCGACGGTTCCTAAAGACTTTCGAGATTAACCGTTCAGCCGTCAACGTTTCTCCTCAGGCAAAATTTTATCGCCGAGAAATGTACATTATTGCCCAAGTCAATGGGGATTTATAAACGATTTAGCTACTGATTTGTTCACAATTCGAGATACGGTTAAGCCACTGTCAACTTATTTGATTTTCATATATGATATGGTATGATATATATATATATATTTGTTGTTGTTGTCATAAATGTTCACGTTAACATTATTAGTCGCCATTAATCCGTTTGCAAGATATTTTAATAACATAATTATCAATACGAAAATGTTACGAGGGATAATTGATATTTTCTGTAAACAATTAAATGGTAATTTTTTACTTGGTAATTTTAACATCAATTCTGAACTCTGAAATCTTAAGAACTTAGACGACCAGACAACGGTTATTTATCTTTAGGCATTGTGGTAAGTAAAGATACAGTTTTCATTAAAAAAAAAAAGAAAAAACGGAATAATAAAAATAAACGACATTCGACACGACACGGACACATAATAACGGGCGAGAGACTGACTAAAATGTGTCGTTCCGCGTTCACACGCTGGTACCGGATAACATATTCTGGGATTTCCAAACGGAAATGCATTACTAGAAAACACTGACCAGGATAATAGTTCATGACAATGGATTGTGTCATGTATACGTGTGGTGGTCACAATAAATCAAATGCCTGTGAAAATTTAATTTTGCCAAACCGTATAAAATATAATATTTTGGCTGTCTTATAATTTTGTTTAAATTGAACTCATAGTTGTGGCGGGGGGGAGTGTTTTCATATTATCAAAATAGAACCTGTGTAACCTGGCCTTTTATGTTTTTATACTTACGGTTTATATATCACACGACCGGCCAAGTTAAAAACCGTTTATTATTATTTGCTTAAATGGCTCTTATAATTTATAAAGTGACAGAATAAACAATAAGTATGTATACTGACATACACTATCGGAGGTGGACTGAGACTTTGAAGGCCCAGGTGGGTAAGATTTTAGGCCTTAAACTAACGTAATCAACACAAACAAGCGACTCGATGTTACCATTTTCAATTGTAAATAAAATAAATAACTTGATAATGTATAAAATAAAAAAAAAATTTGGAAAAAAATAAAACCGACTTCGAAAAAAATTTATTAAAAAGTGTGAAATAATTCACAAAAATCTTGTCGAAGTCGGCGCCGGATTCCAAATTGACACATAGTATCGTGCTTATATCACTCTCAGACCAAATATTAAAGATATTTTATATTTAATTTTCAATTACGCATTACTAAAAAAGAACAACACATTTTACACAAGAAATACACAAATGTGTCCAAAGCCAAACGCACGTTAAAAATAAATAAATTTAGTATTTACCTGTATACTTTTGCGTAGGTATTCAATTGTCTAAATCGTTCATTCACAAGCACAACTACATCACCAACGAGTCATGAAGAAATGATCGGAATATTAAATAATAATAAACTTTGCAAAAGTAAATATAAACAAGAATTTAGAAAATAATCAGAATGGACAATGAATGATATATATAGGTCGTAGAAAATAATAGGTGTAGAACGCATGAAAATAAAACATAAGAATAATATTTATCTATGCCATGACTTGTATCACATAATTCCAAAAATGGATCTAATAATAATTTTCATAGCCACGGTGGCCTCGGTCTCAGTTGTTGTTTTATTTTTGTATTGTTTCCTTTGATTTCGGCTGTCGGCATTTGGCATCGATTACGGTGTGATATGTGGAAGATAGCAAATATTAAAAATCTTTTAGAACGTCGTGTTATTGCTGTTCTTCTACGTTCAATCGACCACCGTGTACCTCATGTGCGCATGGCTGCATATTCTTTCTGGTTTGTGTTTTTTTACTCGGACAAGCACATACTACTTTGGCCTAGTACGTTACACTAGGTTGACAAAACCCAATTTTTCTACCAGTCATAACATTATACATTATATAACAGATTTTATATTACTTTTGTATAAATTACGCATCCATTTCCCAGATGAAAAATATTTATGCTTTAAGGTAATATTATAAATCGCCATTATGTCGATAAAAAATTTAAGAAAATTAAAGTAATACCTAACTTGTTAATAATAGTACACGGTAGATAATTATTTTATTGACACAAAATTTGATACTTAGCTGTGTGTTTGATCGGGTCCATTGTTATCTTTCCAATGGGTTGGGATTCGCCACACATTCAAAGGACATGTGGAGCGGGTGCCAAAAGTTATAGTCTCGGTGACTGTAGTTTCCGTTGGGCATATCTATTGGCAGTTATTGCTGCTCTGGATGCACTTATCCTATCAGTTTTGGCGTTCATTTTGGCAACCAGACACATAAAACTCCAACCAGAACCATTGTATGCGTCTACACTGCGTAAAGGTAATTTTTTAAATACTGTTATTATATTAGATGAGTAAACTACAATATTGGAAAAGAAAAAATAAAGTTGTTGCTTTCTTTAGGTGAAATCAATAGTGGGTACTTGGGCGATAGCAGTGTGTCTATGGCCGGTTCGAGAAAATCATTGAATTTACAACCAGTCATGTTGATGCCACAGCCAATGATGGACCAAGATCGATTTTCAGAGTTTTCCAACCGCACGGGTCGTTCTCATATGGTGCCATGTACAGGCCAGAGTACGCTTCTTCAAGCATACATAATTTCCAACTCTGAGTGTTTCCTAAAGGAAACTTTTGATACCTAATTAGTGATTACAAGTTATAAACAAGGGTGTATCGATTTGTACATTGAGATTATTAATATATTCTATATTTTTTGTAATTTCTTTACTTTTTTTTTATTGAAAAAAGTAAAAGAAACAAAACTATTTATTTCATTTAAAGGTTTGTTGTATATGTCATTATCATTTAACATTCTGTGAGGAATCATTTTTATAAATAATATTTGACCATTTTATTGACTTTAAGCACCATTCCGAATCTTGAGTTATACACAAATCGTTTGCTCACTCGAATTAATATCTGACTACTAAACAATGAATTTTATAGTCCGTCCAGTTGTGTTATATCAGTTATATTTTTATACATTATATATATACATTTTTTTGATGTAATAAAGATGAATATACTTAATAATATTGAAATCATCTACATGCGCTACAAAAAAAAAAAAAATTATTATAATGTATCATTATGTTTTTATTGAAGTCATCTATTGTCAGTTGTACCGTAATATATTTATGTGTATAAAAATAATTTTTGCTAAAAATTAACTCATACTATTTTGTAATGAATACATGGATATACTTTTAAATGAATAGAATCATCAAATTATTTTCTAAAAAAAAAAAAAGAATGTCATAAAACATATATGAAAAGTATTAAATATATAATTTTTTTCTTCAGATGTGACATACACCAATGAAAAGGTTTTTTTAAAGCAAATGAATTTTTTTTTTAAGCAATATCTCCAGGGACTCCAGCAGACGACGTATTAGCTTTGTTGTCATCTGGGAACGGTACAAGTTTATCAAATACCTAAAATAATATTAATGACAATTAATAATTACAAAGCATTATCGTTTAAATTTTCACTGACCTCTTGAAGTTCGTCTTTATCTAACATGTGGTACAGTTTATCAGGTGTCACAGTAACAATTTCTATGTTGGTCGGACTAAGTTTATCTTCCATAACTTGTTTAAGTATGTTCAAAATAACGTTAACAGCTTCATTCAATCCCATCGACTAAAGTAACATATTATGTAAATGAATAGTAATCACTTCATTATATAATTCATAATTTAAAATAAATACTGTGTGATATTTTTCTTGCAATGTCTGTTGAGCACCTTCACTACCAGATCCAATGGCTTTAGCATGGTACTGGACATACGTGCCAGATGGATCCAAATGAAATAGTTGTGGACCATCTTTGTCAATGCCTGCAAACAAAATTGCTACACCAAACGGACGACTCTGAAAATACATATATATATATATATATATATATATTGATAAATATAAATAAATACAGACAAATACTCATAGTTAATAAAATACTATTGTCATTTTATATTTTACCATAGTAGGCTCTTTGCTGTCATAATCGCCACTGAATTGTATAGCCAAATTAGAGACGGCTTGTGCAACAGACTCAACGCTCATTATTTCATCATATGTAAACCAATGGTTTTGTGCCTCGGCTCTGGCTCTTTCGACCATTGTACGGGAATCTGCGATTAGTCCACTAACTGCGCAACCTAAATATTTCATACGGTTATTGGTTTTACAAAGTATTAAATGATAAACTATTCTTGAAAAACAATATTTTAAACAAACCAATGTGCTTGTCGACTTCAAAGATTTTTTCTATCTTGCTAGTGATCATTAACGGTGAAGTGATTCGTTTTTCAACGCCTAACACTACACCTTCAGACGTGCAGATACCAATAGCTGTTGAACCCAATTTAATTGCTTCAATTGCATATTCCACCTAACACAATGGAATAGTAATATTAGTTACTATATGAAAAATGTGTCATACACAATTATATTAGAATTTTCTTTTACCTGAAATAGTCTGCCCTCAGGAGAGAACGTGTTTACTCCTCTATCATATTCTGAACGTGTCAAAAACATGATGTTAATTAAGCTTTATAGAATTTCTGTAATCAATAAAATTAAAAACAAATAAAATATTACAGTTATCTTAAGTGATAAGTATAGTATAATATTATATTTGTTTTAAATAACTATATAAACATTAATTGATATCTGAGCGTTGTGCACTAACTAAAAGCATATTAATAGTATACAACATTTGTAAATTAATAATATCAAAAATCTTGAGAAATTATTGAAAAACATTAAGGATTGAACAAATGAACGAATTAATTGCTTCAATGATATTCTAACAATACATAAAAAGAACGCCAAAAATATATTCTTTAATTTAATAGATAATATTGTTAAAGTTAAATTTCGCTAAGTTGAATAGAATTAAAATTATTTAATGTAAAGATAATTGATAACTTTTCAATAAGACTATTGTTTGGATTGTAATATGGAGTGAAAGGAATGATAACCAAATAGTTACGCTTACCTGAAGATATCTAATAAAGAGTTTAAACTGCAATTATTGAAATGCCAAGCAAATTCAATTCGTAAATAGTAAAATACGATTTTAAAACCTTAACCGTGACTTGCAAATATGGTTTTAGAGTTTAGTTTACATTATTTTCATTATTATTATCCTAGTTAATGATTAAAACATAACCTAAAATATCTAAGAGAAAACGGACTGGAACAGACAATGATTATGGTTTATACTCCATGTCTACATAATATGGCAACGCCATAACCCGCGTTAAAAAAAAGATTTTTAATTTTTAACGCCTAAATTTCATGTAATTTAGTATAACAGTTATCTTAATGTAATAAAACAATAACATATTATTTATAACAATGAAACAATTTCTTACAAAGGACGCATTCCATATGCCATCCAATCGGGCGCTCATGTCAAGAGTTCATTAACACAAATCCATATATTTATAAGTATTTATGATTTTTACTGACTTATTTCAATAATTGATAAAACTTAATCAATGAGTATATTAAAGCGATATTGAACCATTGCAGTTCACTACTACTAATTATACAAAGATTTGTTATAAATGGTAGGCTAACATAAAGGGAATAAAGCCCCTAAATCGCAGTGTGAAGAAATACTATTGTACAGGATAACTTAGTATCATTCAGTATTTCTATTTATATTTGTGTATCTAAAAATCTTTTAGAACATCGTAATAATTTTTCTATTAGGTGTTAAATTATTTTGTGTAGGCCAATAGGCCATAATAAAAAATATAGTTTGAGGCCCGAGTACAAAATTTCTAGAAAGCCTAGGCGGGTATGGTATTTTACCCGCCCTGCCAGTCCGCCCCTGAACACTAAAACACGAACTATAATCAAACGTAGATGAAAGCAATAAACAAAAAAACAAAAAAAATCGTATTTGCCAAAGAAAAATTAAAATTTAATGACGTAAATCGTCCGGCACGCCGTTCATAACAGTATACGAGCGTTCGACAAACGTGTAATTGCGCAAGTCTTGACTCGCACACGTCGTGCGCACTACGCGGTTTGAAAACTGCAAATTCGCAATTTTTTGTTCGAGAAAATTCACAAGTAGTAGGGTACTAGGGTCATAGCGATATTTTCGATTTGTTTTCTGTTCCATGAAGCGTTTTGACGCGCGACTACCGGCCATTTGGCGAAACGTTCTTATCTATACGCGTTTTGTCCTGGACTGGAAACTGTAAAGTCATTTCCTTTGTTATCGACACACGTTTCGAAGAAATTTACTTATTTTCCACGTTTCCTTACATTTAAAATGGCGTTGTGCATATCCGTGGTCAGCAAAGATGTAAGTTTCGTATTTGTTTTTATATAAACTTACTGAATCGCCAGTCGTCGGAAAGTCGTCTTATTGTCCGTCAACGACGCGAGAATTGATATTAATTTTTTTTCTTGTCTACGCCTGTGTGCTATTCACGCATATGGTGTGGATTTGTTCACATCTGTTCTATTATATTGTGAATTTTTGAATCCCAATGATTATTGTTCAATTTTAGAACGTTCCCAAATATGTGGATACTTTGAACGAAGAAGATGAACTTAAGATTCAATACGAAATACATTCGTCGATCGACTTTGCTGATGAAAAGTTAAGGACTGGGAGGAAAGAAATGCGTGACCTGTATTTAGGACTGTTGTACTCCACAGAAGAGCACAAAATGTATCCTTTTTATTTTGTTTATGGTATACTTACAAATGTATCACGATCAATAAAATGAATTATTTTAACTTGAATAAATTACATGTAAATTAATAATCTTTATTTCTTCTAAAAAAATAAATAATTTCATTTTTCCCCTTCATTGGCTACATTAATTGTTTTTGTCTAAAGGGTGATATAGCAATACTACACATCTCAAATTATAATGTTTAAATTTAATTTATAGTTCAAACACTTATCGCCAAATGTAAACGAAAATAATTGTTTCAAGATAATTTCATATTATACTTTTTGTAAAATATTATCTGACGAAGAAGCTATAGCATTTAAATTTTTGTTAGAAGAAATAATTGATATTTGATACATTTAAAATAACTAATTGATTTTTTTTAAATATTCATAAATGTATCATATTACAATAATTAAATAATTTAGTCAATAATTATTTAAAAAAATAATAAATACGTACACATGGTTTATCAGGTATAGTTTTAAAATTGTCTTTAATTATTAATGCAATATTTAGATATGGATATGTAACAAATACCAAAGTAAAATTCTTCGTTGTTGTAGACTCTAACAACTTGTTAAGAGAGAACGAAATACGCTTTGTAAGTTATTGACGTTTTTTTTTATAAATATTATTTTAACGTAAGAAATAATTTTTAGATATTTCGAAAATTGCATAGGGCGTTCACTGAATTAATGTGCAATCCGTTTTATACTCCTGGTGATTATATAAGAACTAAGTGAGTATTTAATATATATACATTATAAGGTAAACTTAGTTTTCATTTTGAAATTATTTCAGTATATACTCTTATAATTTGTAATTATAATCACAGCCAACATTAATGACCATTGCTGGTACTTAAGCATAAACAGAAAATTTGTTATGGTTGTTATTCAGTTTTGGAAAAGCGCACTTACCTATTCCAAAATTTTATTTTTTATAATTGACATATTAGTAGACATTATGCTTATAATAGCCAATAGGGTGCATTACTATCGAGATTTATTTTTGTTTGTCTTAAGCACCTAATCATAGTATTTTTATTGTGTTTTATTAGTTTTATCTATTTAAAAATGTATATTGATAAAACACCAGTTTAATTAATTTTGTTTTTATAGGTCTTTTACAGATACTGCTAGAGAGATTTTAACAAAATACAAATAAATGTTTAATCAGATATTATTTTTAAGGTATTTCAAATTTATTATACATTTATGGAAATGGATTTATTATTCTTTACATATGGATTCATTAAATTAATTTCACTTGAGAAAAAAAACAAAGTATATATATAATTTTATTATGTCGTTTAATAAATATTTAAAATGCTTAATTTTAATATGATTGTTTAAGTGTAATAATTAACGATCCCTTTATAATTTTAATTTTTTATTTGTCAAAATCTATATGTAACTTTCAATGTGTTCATTACTATTAAATCTCATCTTGCATGGATGTTAAATATATGAAATTGTTGTTTAATATGTTTGTAATTGATATTATACTAAAAAATATACAAAGTAACAACATTTGAAGTGGTTATTAGTTTACATTTTAAAAAATGTTCAAAATATATTTATAAATATATATTAAGGACTATCTATACAAGAAATTGGTTGTGAAAAATGCCGTAACAAAGTATATTATATGGTTTATAAACTTGAAAATTACTATATTAACAAATTTTCAAATCTGTTCAAATAAAATGTAAGAGATAAAACTACAAAGCTGCTCTCTAATTGTTCACTCTGAACAGCTATAATACAATTGTTGTTGGCACACAACGATATTTAGGCGTTTGGATAAATTATCTTTGTAACCGATCCATTTTGCTACAATAAAACGAAAAGCAAGTTTTAACAAATGTTTAGAAAACATTAAAATTATTTCTCAACTGTTTATATATTTACCGCTATTTTTCATAAATGAAACAAAAAACAGAAAAAATAAAATTAATTGCAAAGTACAAAAGAAATTATTAAAATGTGTAATTCCTACGTTTTACATAAAACCAAAATTACGCGTGTTACAGGTAGTATGTCATGTTAGAAGTGCCATCTATTGGATTAAGTTGACAGTTACTAAAATTGATCGATTCGTGTTATTGAATTTCTTATCGTTCTTATCAATTTGATCGTTGAAGGTAAACGTCTACGTTCGTAACACTTGAAATCGTACGTTCGTAATGCTAAAAATCACGTTCGACTAAAAAACAGGTAAACCGTAGTTTCAAAACGTTTTTATTCGTATAGGCAATATAAATGTACGGCGCGCCGCCGTGTGTATTCTTATCACTACGAGGTGGCCCACTTGGTGACTTCACGCGCAAACATATTAAGTGGGTCTCGGTGTGGCATTATTATTAAATTCGCGTCGTTGTTCGCTGTTCGATCATTGTTGTCCGTCGGCACCAGAAGACCGTGGCGGCAGCATCCGTTGTACCGTTAAACGTCCGTTCGGATTGTTTCGACTGCTCACGGACAGTATGCGGTGTTCGTAGCGTTCTGTTACGACGACGAAGCGGCTGTACCTCTATATAGGACGCGTTACCCGTGATTGAGGAAAACGAGGAAAGGAAATGGGTTCGAAAATCGAATACGTGGACTCGTCGCAGCTGTACGCCACGAATTACGTGCGCAACGCCAAAGCGGTGGGCGTACTGTGGGGCATATTCACCGTTTGCTATACGATAATCGTCGCTGTAGCGTTCATCACACCCGAATGGATGGGCGACACGACCGCATCGGAGAACCCGGCACGGTTCGGTTTGTGGAGCAGCTGTTACTTCGGCAACGGCGTGTCGTCCGCCGTCGAGGACTGCCAGGGCAAAATGGACGACCTGTCCAGCATACCGAGCGTGGCCATCAGGGCGGCCGCGATTCTCGGCGGTATATCCGTGTGCGTCGCCATTGTTGTCGTCGCCGTGTTATTGCTGTTCTTCTTCGTTCAATCGACCACCGTGTACCTCATGTGCGCATGGCTGCATATTCTTTCTGGTTTGTGTTTTTTTACTCGGACAAGCACATACTACTTTGGCCTAGTAGGTTACACTAGGTTGACATAACCCAATTTTTCTACCAGTCATAACATTATACATTATATAACAGATTATATATTACTTTTGTACAAATTACGCATCCATTTCCCAGATGAAAAATATTTATGCTTTAAGGTAATATTATAAATCGCCATTATGTCGATAAAAAATTTAAGAAAATTAAAGTAATACCTAACTTGTTAATAATAGTACACGGTAGATAATTATTTTATTGACACACAATTTGATACTTAGCTGTGTGTTTGATCGGGTCCATTGTTATCTTTCCAATGGGTTGGGATTCGCCACACATTCAAAGGACATGTGGAGCGGGTGCCAAAAGTTATAGTCTCGGTGACTGTAGTTTCCGTTGGGCATATCTATTAGCAGTTATTGCTGCTCTGGATGCACTTATCCTATCAGTTTTGGCGTTCATTTTGGCAACCAGACACATAAAACTCCAACCAGAACCATTGTATGCGTCTACACTGCGTAAAGGTAATTTTTTAAATACTGTTATTATATTAGATGAGTAAACTACAATATTGGAAAAGAAAAAATAAAGTTGTTGCTTTCTTTAGGTGAAATCAATAGTGGGTACTTGGGCGATAGCAGTGTGTCTATGGCCGGTTCGAGAAAATCATTGAATTTACAACCAGTCATGTTGATGCCACAGCCAATGATGGACCAAGATCGATTTTCAGAGTTTTCCAACCGCACGGGTCGTTCTCATAAAGGTGCCATGTACAGGCCAGAGTACGCTTCTTCAAGCATACATAATTTCCAACTCTGAGTGTTTCCTAAAGGAAACTTTTGATACCTAATTAGTGATTACAAGTTATAAACAAGGGTGTATCGATTTGTACATTGAGATTATTAATATATTATATATTTTTTGTAATTTCTTTACTTTTTTTTTATTGAAAAAAGTAAAAGAAACAAAACTATTTATTTCATTTAAAGGTTTGTTGTATATGTCATTATCATTTAACATTCTGTGAGGAATCATTTTTATTTATTTATGTTTATAAATAATATTTGACCATTTTATTGACTTTAAGCACCATTCCGAATCTTGAGTTATACACAAATCGTTTGCTCACTCGAATTAATATCTGACTACTAAACAATGAATTTTATAGTCCGTCCAGTTGTGTTATATCAGTTATATTTTTATACATTATATATATACATTTTTTTGATGTAATAAAGATGAATATACTTAATAATATTGAAATCATCTACATGCGCTATTTAATAACCATGTTAATTTCATTTAGAGACAAAAAAAATGATCTATAGATTGGAAAATGAAAATTGTTAATTTTGTTCTAAATGAAGTCATACAATGCTACTTTTAGTTGTATTATAGTACAGTTTTTACATTTATATCGTACAATTAGGAAGATTAGGAGTTTACCTAATATGATAGATGATTCAATCTTTTACTTACCAAAAAAGTAAAAAGCGTTGTTGAAGTAAAGTACACTGAATTATGTTATGCACACAGTATACATTCTTAGAACATAATAGATCAAGTATTCCAACAAACAAAAAAATATTATAATGTATCATTATGTTTTTATTGAAGTCATCTTTTGTTAGTTGTACCGTAATATATTTATGTGTATAAAAATAATTTTTGCTAAAAATTAACTCATACTATTTTGTAATGAATACATGGATACACTTTTAAATGAATAGAATCATCAAATTATTTTCTAAAAAAAAAAAAAAAAGAATGTCATAAAACATATATGAAAAGTATTAAATATATAATTTTTTTCTTCAGATGTGACATACACCAATGAAAAGGTTTTTTTAAAGCAAATGAATTTTTTTTTTTAAGCAATATCTCCAGGGACTCCAGCAGACGACGTATTAGCTTTGTTGTCATCTGGGAACGGTACAAGTTTATCAAATACCTAAAATAATATTAATGACAATTAATAATTACAAAGCATTATCGTTTAAATTTTCACTGACCACTTGAAGTTCGTCTTTTTCTAACATGTGGTACAGTTTATCAGGTGTCACAGTAACAATTTCTATGTTGGTCGGACTAAGTTTATCTTCCATAACTTGTTTAAGTATGTTCAAAATAACGTTAACAGCTTCATTCAATCCCATCGACTAAAGTAACATGTTATGTAAATGAATAGTAATCACTTCATTATATAATTCATAATTTAAAATAAATACTGTGTGATATTTTTCTTGCAATGTCTGTTGAGCACCTTCACTACCAGATCCAATGGCTTTAGCATGGTACTGGACATACGTGCCAGATGGATCCAAATGAAATAGTTGTGGACCATCTTTGTCAATGCCTGCAAACAAAATTGCTACACCAAACGGACGACTCTGAAAATACATATATATATATATATATATTGATAAATATAAATAAATACAGACAAATACTCATAGTTAATAAAATACTATTGTCATTTTATATTTTACCATAGTAGGCTCTTTGCTGTCAAAATCGCCACTGAATTGTATAGCCAAATTAGAGACGGCTTGTGCAACAGACTCAACGCTCATTATTTCATCATATGTAAACCAATGGTTTTGTGCCTCGGCTCTGGCTCTATCGACCATTGTACGTGAGTCTGCGATTAGTCCACTAACTGCGCAACCTAAATATTTCATACGGTTATTGATTTTACAAAGTATTAAGTGATAAACTATTCTTGAAAAACAATATTTCAAACAAACCAATGTGCTTGTCGACTTCAAAGATTTTTTCTATCTTGCTAGTGATCATTAACGGTGAAGTGATTCGTTTTTCAACGCCTAACACTACACCTTCAGACGTGCAGATACCAATAGCTGTTGAACCCAATTTAATTGCTTCATTTGCATATTCCACCTAACACAATGGAATAGTAATATTAGTTACTATATGAAAAATGTGTTATACACAATTATATTAGAATTTTCTTTAACCTGAAATAGTCTGCCCTCAGGAGAGAACGTGTTTACTCCTCTATCATATTCTGAACGTGTCAAAAACATGATGTTAATTAAGCTTTATAGAATTTCTGTAATCAATAAAATTTAAAACAAATAAAATATTACAGTTATCTCAAGTGATAAGTATAGTATAATATTATATTTGTTTTAAATAACTATATAAACATTAATTGATATCTGAGCGTTGTGCACTAACTAAAAGCATATTAATAGTATACAACATTTGTAAATTAATAATATCAAAAATCTTGAGAAATTATTGAAAAACAATAAGGATTGAACAAATGAACGAATTAATTGCTTCAATGATATTCTAACAATACATAAAAAGAACGCCAAAAATATATTCTTTAATTTAATAGATAATATTGTTAAAGTTAAATTTCGCTAAATTGAATAGAATTAAAATTATTTAATGTAAAGATAATTGATAACTTTTCAATAAGACTATTGTTTGGATTGTAATATGGAGTGAAAGGAATGATAACCAAATAGTTACACTTACCTGAAGATATCTAATAAAGAGTTTAAACTGCAATTATTGAAATGCCAAGCAAATTCAATTCGTAAATAGTAAAATACGATTTTAAAACCATAACCGTGACTTGCAAACTTAACCTAAAATATCTAAGAGACAACGGACTGGAACAGACAATGATTATGGTTTATACTCCATGTCTACATAATATGGCAACGCCATAACCCGCGTTAAAAAAAAGATTTTTAATTTTTAACGCCTAAATTTCATGTAATTTAGTATAACAGTTATCTTAATGTAATAAAACAATAACATATTATTTATAACAAAGAAACCATTTCTTACAAAGGACGCATTCCATATGCCATCCAATCGGGCACTCATGTCAAGAGTTCATTAACACAAATCCATATATTTATAAGTATTTATGATTTTTACTGACTGTACTTCAATAATTGATAAAACTTAATCAATGAGTATATTAAAGCGATATTGAACCATTGCAGTTCACTACTACTAATTATGCAAAGATTTGTTATAAATGGTAGGCTAACATAAAGGGAATAAAGCCCCTAAATCGCAGTGTGAAGAAATACTATTGTACAGGATAACTTAGTATCATTCAGTATTTCTATTTATATTTGTGTATTTTTATAGCTTAAAAATAAACTATGCGAGGAGGTCGGTAGTAATGCCCACATTGTTCTGGCCTCTGAGCGATTTCATATGGAAAAAAATCGAATCAAGGCTAAACGTATTTTCGTCCGCGACTTGTATATAATATAATATATATCTCTACGTAGCAACGTATTTTGTTGTTTGTAATGTTGTGTGACAACAGTTATTATTCAATTAAGTAAAATCGAATTAAACGAATTTATAATATTAATTTGTCTTAAATGTCTCCACGACGTCTTCATTCGCGATATTTACGAAGACCGTCTGACAACTATCATCTAGATGAATCATTTATCGAAACTACAAACTTTGATACTTTCATGTTGGCCGATATGGACGACCAATATACAGAGGTATCAAATCGTAGTTCAGATTTGTTCAAGAGATTTCGGCGGTGGACAGGAAAGAGATTAAGGGCTATATGCCCTGCCTCACTTTGTCGTGATCGAACCAGCAGTAGTAATGTAGAAGTCATAAGTAAGTTGATAATGCTCAAGTATAGATAGTTTTAAATAATAAAATTAAAGTAAAAATGATGTCTATACATATAATTGCTTACATTATTCAACGATTGTAAAATTTTGTTCTATGAATGATACAAATTGTCTGAATGAGATTTTAGTGTTTAGTGTAAACAATTTTATAAGTTTAATTTTATAACTTTATATAAAATATCGTTTGGAACTCGCAATTAAAGATATAAATTACAAATATATAGTATAAAAATCGATATATTTAACATGAATTTCCTGAGTATTTTATCAGTAAAATCTAATATAATAACAACAGAAATTATTCATTCGTCTTACTTGGTAAATAGAAATGGATACGAATAGTAATTTAGCGAAACTTCCAACAGGACTTGAAAGCAACAATGAAAATCAAACTGAAACTCTAAGAATAAAAATAAAAATTACTGCTATCACGTCGATGAATTTGAACGAGCAACCTACAACAGTACCTTCATGTCAAGAAGGTGTATTTAAGAGATGTCGGCGGTGGGCAGGCAAAAAATTGACCATATATCCTACCTTGCTTCGTCATAAACAGACAAACTTTGTAAAAAGCATGAGTAAGTCGATAATTAATAATCAAGAATGGATAGTTTTAAATTATAAAAATAATGTAAAAATGATGTCTGTATATATAATAGTTAACTTCTGTTGGGTTCGTTAGTAGAAATTTTGTTAGTTTATAGCATTTAATAAAGTCGAATAGGGCTCGTATTTAGAGATATAAATTACAAATAAACATTTTGTGTATAAAATAATCACAAGTTCTCTTATATATATTTTATTAATATGAGATTCAATATAACTAATATGAATTTTCTAAGTATTTCATTAGTAAACTATACATAACAATACTATATTATTCATTTGTTTTACATTGTATAATAGAAATAGATAAGAATTATAACTTATCGAAAATTGTAACCGGACTTCATGAAAACAATGAAAATAAATTTGATGCGTTAAAAGTAAATATACAAGTTACTCCTATCATGTCGACGGATTTGAACGAGCGATCTACAACGGTACCTTCCGGTTCAAATAACGGTACGTAAAACCATGTACAAGTTTTAAGTTAATTGATAATTACGCTTATCGAATACGTTGCATTGTGTCTAATAATAACCGTATTGCGACCAGTGGTTTTGAGGAGCAAGAAGGGGGGGAACGAAGGCTCAACGTCACTAGTTTTCAATCAACTTAAAAACGATTCCTTTCAATCGTACTTTGCAAAATGTATATACACAAGAGCCTTTAAATAAATTATTTGTTGTAATTAATAATCAAGGTGGATAGTTTTAAATATTAAATTGTATTATTGAATAAATGTTTTACATTTTTTTTTTTTAGACAACAGTGGAGATAAACCGTCAGATAACGATGTTATAGAAAACACGTAAATTATATATTTATTACCACATACGATAGTTATTATATTACTGTTATTATTTAATTCGTTGAATGGGGTTTTTTTTTAGAAATGATAAAAATGTGAACAAGATTGCAGAAGGGGCTGTTCCGTCACCTACCAAAAACGAACCGGATACTGTAATAAATAGTACTCCTACCAATCAACGGTTCGCAAATGAGGAAAATGTGAACGATAACAAAGTTAACGCGATATAGTACTTGCACAGGTATTTAAGTGGGTATTTAATTATATTAGATTTGGTCTAGTATTTTGTACTATTTTTAAGTAGTATTTACTAATTTAATAACGATTAATGTATATTGAATTGATATCAGTTAAAATATGTGCACGTCTTAACATCCAGTTCTCTGTCGTAAAACAGGCCTTCAATTCGATAATGGAAGAAAAGAAAAAGATTCGTATTATAAAGAGTACATGGATTCCGTTATTTCGTTCTTAGCAGCTGATGATACGAATCATCCGGAAACTCAATATATTTAACGTATCACATGCGTTTATATTCCGTGTTTTTAACGCGGGACGTATCGTACATGATGACACATTACGGGCTGTGTCTTCATATTTTATTAATTTATAGAGTTTGATATTCAAATGACAAATTTCGATGACATTTAAAATTGCTCTATTCTACCGGTCACTCGTTACATAGCTTTTTTTATTATAGTTTGTTAAAATAAATATATTTTCGGGACGTACATTTTTATGCGTTAGTTTGAAACGGTGGTATTGCCTTTTAAAATTTAAAGTACACAAGACCGCCCGATTCCCCTCCGACACATTGTCATAAATGACAATAACGGCAGAGAATGAGTGTTTATTAAAGTAAACACTCAACATCAAACTTCGACTCACGCACACCATGGAAATCGTTTAGTTTCGTGTATTCAGATGATCGTTGAGTCGATATCATTCTGCGGTACGAAGTTGCTGTCGTCTGACCAGAAGAAATGTCGACATTGCGGACACGGAGAAGCGAATTCTACGCCTTTTTTACTATATAATAAACACTCATTCCGCCGTCCACACACGCCTTGTGCCATACCAGTTACAATATAAATTTTGTGTAAATTATATACATTGTTTTGGTTTGGTGGCTTGGTTTAAATCATTTGCCATAACACGTCAACCCACGTACATCATTGTGGTCTTGTGCGTTTAAAATTTAAAAATGTAATATAACCGGTATAATACGTAACTTTAATGTCGTCGAAATTTATCATGTAAGTATAAAGTCTTTAAATTAGTAAATTAGTATATTTTTGATATTCCTAGACATATTTAGACAATAATGTTAATCTCGATGATAAATACTTATTTTCTATACTATTATGGATGTATCTTACTAGTTCTACTGTTTATTCATTGACTGTTTAGTATAATCTAAATTAACCTAATTAGGTGTTATAAATATTATTTGATATATGTTGACAAAATCTGATTTTCAAATGTATTTATATAATTAATTAACTTATTTATTGATTTATTTAATAATATTCTAGGTTCTTACATTTATATATAAAACTATTAAATTCCTTTAATAAATAAAAATTAAACTAATAAATATACGGAGAGAAATATTTTAATGGATTTGTATATTTTGTACGAAGCTTATTTTGTAGACGATTTTATCAAAAATATCTGGTTAGTATTTTAAAAGTCTTAATTTTTTGTGTTTGTAAAACACAAAATATGTGATCAGCAAATATAAATATTTTACTTAAAAATACTACTATGTAAATAAGTGTATGGTTGTTCATTATGTTCAATATTTTATATGCTGTAGAAATGGATATAAAATTCTAACAAGTTTTATCAACTACATGAGATAAAGCATTTTTTAATTCATTGAAATGAGATTTTGTAATTTTAACAGCTCTAGAGTGATAATTCCGACGTTTATTGCATTGATTTAGTAATCTGAATATTTGCTTTTGTCACTAATGCATTTCTTTTAGAAGAACCGTTGAAAAAACGTATGAAACATAGTAAAGTTTGATATAAATAATTTAATATCTTTTATTTTTTTTGTGCATTGAAGTAGTATTAAATTTAATTGATGAGCATAACAATGTATGAAAATAGCCATGGGATAAATATTTAGTATGATTTATTGTACTGCATATTTCTTACCAGCATAACAGAAGCATTATCATTAGTTTAACACACAACTTTTTTACCAATATTCTATTTTTAAATTTCTTTTAGGTTTATTTCAGATAAGGCACTCGCAGTCGTATTTTTGGGAACATCAATCAATACGATAAATCTTTCTTTAATCTTATCATCAAGGATGTGACGAAAAACTAAACTCATTTTAAATTGACAATACACATCCTTAGTTTTGTCGGCTTGTATTGATACAACATTTGTAGTTTGCAATTTTTTTTAAATATGTGAATTTAACACTTCAGTTACGCAATAATTTTTTTTTCTTAGTCTATTATAGGCTATACAGGCCCATTGTCACAGCAGCATATTGTCTCCATTCTTCTCTTTCGTTTACAGCTTCTTCTGCATTCCTTACGCTCAGTAACTTTGTAGTATTATAACTTTATAGTAACTTATAGTAACTATATTATTTATATCTTCCTGTATTCTGTCTGCTCATTTTTGTCTAGAACGTCTCTGTTCGTTTTTTTTTTATTCAAAAGTTAATTCAAGCGTTTTGTTCAATTAACTTAACCCAGTATACAGACGTAGTGTTATATTATATTAATTATATGTTATGATTCATTCTATACAGCGTTGTCGACCGTTAACGATTGTGATCGGGCAATGTCGGTATGTCAAATAGATGGGGGATGCGCGTAGACGAACACGTTTTGGTCCGAACACAGTTTACTTCTCTTGTGGGCCGCAGTATAGTACAAGTAGTGATATGCTGTTGGTGTACGTTCGTTCCTATTGAAAAGGTATGGAATATTTCTATTATTTAGATGTTATTATTCTGTTCTGAGCGAAGAGAGAAATATATTACTTGTTTTTTCAAGAATTTTTTTCTTTAGCTTGTGTATTCCATAATGACGTTAAAAATCTTCATGTGTAGATCAGAAATTTAACACAATATAATACTGTACTCTACAACGTTTATAACTTACCAATACAGATTAAAAAAAAAATTAACAATGATTAAAATAAAACAATTGTTTTTATTTTCATCTTGCGTAATTAAAATATATTAATAAATTACAATAAATTAACACAAAACCAATTATTAAAAAAAAAAATGTTTCTTTTTGTTTCACATTTTATGATTTAAAACTGGCTTTCCTCTATACTTTCTGAAAAAAATGAAAATATCCCGTTTTTTCTTCTTAATGATAATATATGTTTATCTAAGTAGACGTACGCAGCCAAAAAACAAAAAAAACAAAAACTATAAAACTTACAATATATATATTTGTGTTTGATAATATTTAATGAAAAAAAAATTAATTAATTTATTAATTTGGTATGCTGAATTGGTTAGTAGAAAATGTTATTTAAAATATATTGGTATTTTTGGCTGTAATAAGTTATATTTTCATATTATACATATAATGTGTATGTGTGTTGTGAAATAGTAATGTTATTAATAGAATATAGATAACCAATTAAACCAAATTAATTAATTTAAACGAAATATATCTTTTGTGACCAATATTTTATACATTATATGTAAGCATTTCATGTAGCCAAATACTTACTATACACACACACATATATATATATATATATATACATATTAATACACTATTGAGTGATGACTGATAAACAAACTGCCATTCTTATTATTTTCAGTATAATTATTCTAATTAACGCATTAAATTATTAAATTACATATCGTTGTTTGATCGAACTTCAAGTTAGGTTATTTAAAATACATATTAATAGTTTCTAACTGATCTTTAGACTTTTATACTAAACATTAAAATTAGTATATGTCTTTGATTTTGTTACTTAATGAAATAAAAATAAAAGAGCTGTATAATAATAAAAATATGTTTTTATACAGAGGTATTCTATGGTTTCATGTATAGCTAAAATGTGGAACAATACGTAATTAATCACAAGTACTCTTTAATTCTATAAAATATAATATTGCTAGTTATAAATTTGAGTTGAAGTCAGTGATATTTTCTAGGATAAATGAAGAAATTTGAAATAAAACCATTGATCCGTAGAATTTTAAAGTAATAACTGAAAATAATTATGTTATTATATTGTTGTAATATTTATATTCATGTTTTCATTCTATTGATAAATGTAATGCATTAATAATATTTTAAACACTTACATATGTAGTATTTAATGAAGATAAGATTATTTGTATTATTTTACAATGATTCTATTATTTATTTAGTCAGTTTTTTATATCTATTTGAATTATAAGTAGGTGGCATTACTAAGTATTACGAATTTAAAATGTCGATGCAACATGAAACTACACGAACAAACCTATAAGAAGTGCCACGTTTGTTTATATTATATTTCCATCAACTACTATTTATTTACATTCTAATTGTTTTTCTATAATTTGTATGAAAACATAATGTAATTTGTACGAAACGAAATACACGTGGATAAGATATTATTTATATGACGAACAAAACGCTTAACTATAATATCCTTATTTATTTATTATTATTATTATTATTATTAATGATTAGTGGCATTTATGTGTCATTCGAAGTAAATTTTTTTGAATTGAATCATATTAAATTCTAACTAGTCGAGAAAGTTGATTCACTGTATAACTCATAATGATTTAATAATTATTTATAAATGAAATTTAATTAATTTTTTAAGTTTGATTTACAAGTCACAGTAAAATTATTAATTATTTAATAATACTGTTTATTTGATACTGAATATATTTATCGCATATATTTTTATATTAATCTTCAACTAATATAAAATAATACCTACGAACAAGATATAATATATAGGGTGTAAATGGAATTTTTTTTTTTTGGCATTCGTGTTGGCTCACTTATACACAAATGTAAGATGACTTTATTGTGTTTTGTTGTTTTTAATTTGATAAAAAACCAAATCGTCATATTAGAAAAAGTATTTTTTCTTTATATTTATGTATAATTGTAAAAACGTTAAGTAATTATAATACCATATACTAGTATATTCAATTGGCCGAAAACTATATGTGTCTATTACCAATTTGTAAAAATTGACTGTATATTTACTATTTATTTTAAACCGATAGCTTCCTCCCTTCGTTAAAAACGTGAAAACCAAATAGAACATTAGAAAATAAATGAATCGAATAAGAATCCAATACTGTTTCAGATATTTACGGTGAACTTCTCGAGAAGTCGTCGTGTTATTAAAACAAAAAAACCGTATTATATCTTTGGTCGTAGAATGTTTGTCCGGACAATGTTATTTGTTCTCGTTGTCGTTTCGTGGACGTGCACTTCGCCGACCGAAGCCATGAACGTACTGGCCATAGAGACGATTACGGGCAAAAGCCATTGGAATTTCATGAGCGCGCTGCTCCGGGCTCTGACGGACCGCGGTCATCGCGTTACCGCGTTCACTCCGTATCCCGACGGCGAACGGATCAACTACACGGAGATCGACATCGCCGACGAGATATCCGCGGTGGATCGCGACATCGACTCGCCGTCGTACGTGCTGGAGAACTTCAGGAGGTCCGCCGTGATGATCCCGTTGGTCATGAACATGACGCGGTACGTGTGCGACGTGATCTACGCGAACGCCAAGATGAGAGAAGTGCTCGCCGACGGGCCGGGCCGCGGGCTGTACGATTTAATTATTACCGAGCGGGTGGCGTCGGAGTGCGTGACTTACGCGGCGGCCACGTTGAACGTGCCGGTCGTGTTCTCGGCGCCTTCGCCGATGAAGACCACTATCGAGCACACCGTGACTGGTGACGCGCCGAACCCGGCGACCGTGTCGCACGTGATGGCCTACCACTCCGTTCCCAGAACGTTCGTACAGCGGTTCGCGAACACTCTGTTCTTCGCGTACAGCGTGTTCTTGAACGAGCGCAAGGAGTGCGAGATGAAGGCCACCGATCCCAGCGACTACGATCTGGTGGCTCCGGTCAAACCGTCTATAGTGTTCCTGAACACGTATGGCATTACCGAAGCGCCGAGACCGTTCCCGGTGAACGTCGTGCAAGTCGGCGGAATCCATTTACGACCGCCCAACGGTATACCCGAAGTGAGAATATAACACTAATAATAATAATAATAATAATAATAATAATAATAATAATAATAAACGTTCTCGCTGCGGTTTATTACAACGCGTGCGTACGTTCTTTACGTTCGACTCGAAACCGTTTGGCCGTGTTCACGCAGGACGTTTTGGAATACATCGAAGATTCACCGCACGGAGTGATTTTCTTCACGTTCGGTTCGGTCGTGCAAATGTCAACGCTACCGGTTCGCATTCAAAACGCGTGTAAAGAAGCTCTGGCTCGAGTGCCTCAGAGGATACTGTGGAAATACGACGGTGAAATGCCGAATAAACCGGCGAACGTTATGACGCGAAAATGGTTTGCTCAACGTGAAATACTGCGTAAGATGGTCGTGACCATAATATTATTGTCACTGCTTTTCGATTAAACGGAATATTAATTTTGTTGTTGTTTTTTTTTTTAGTGCATCCCAAACTTAAACTGTTCATTAGTCACGGGGGTATATCTGGCGTGTACGAGGCCGTGGACGCCGGTGTTCCGGTTCTCGGTCTTCCGGTGTTCTACGATCAACCGAGAAACGTAGAGAATTTGGTGGACGCGGGTATGGCGATTTCCATGGACCTACTATCCGTAACCAGAGACGACATTCTGAATGCCGTGAACGAACTGATCGACAATGAAAAGTGAGCGTTGCGTGGAAAACAATATGTTATCGCGCGCGAGACTTGCTTTTATTTTCATTTTTCACAAATGGAATGTAACATACCTGTTGTTAATATATCTCGTTTTTTAGGTATCGTCAAAACGCTAAACTCGCTTCTGAACGGTTCAAAGATCGACCGATGACACCGGCTGAATCCGTAGTCTATTGGACAGAATACGTTGTTCGTCATAAAGGCGCGCCTCATTTGAAATCCCTCGTTTTCGATATAGCGTGGTATCAATACTATATTTTGGACGTGATCGCTGTAATATTGACTGCTGTTTTAGCTACATTTTACATTGTTTACAAAGCCCTGCAAATGTGTGTCCGTAAATTCTACGATTGCAGGTGTCTACGACAAATCAAAGTCAAAACGACGTAATCGTAGATAAAATATGAATTATAATTTTGTAAAAAATTATTCGTTTTAATAACTGATTTCTAATATTTTCGTGTGCAAATATATTTGTTTATTTAAACGTATTTCGATACTAGTCTGTGAAAGGTTATTTAAACTTTAACAAACGTAATACACTATACAAATTTAATATATATTATTATTTATGTAATTAATATAATATTGCATATATTGCAAAATGTGAATGTGTCTTCAATTATGTTGTGTTAGTTACTTAATAAAATCATTACAGTTTAATATACCCGGTAAGTAACCAAGTTCAACTAATATTTGGGCCGATTAAGTAACGTGTGGCCGAAAATATAAAATCACGAAAGTTTTTACTTCGTGCATTTACTAATTTTTTAGGAGTATTTAACTTGGAAAATTTAGTTTTTGATTTTAATAAGTTTTAGAAGAGATCTTTTACTTATTTCAAGCTATTGAAAATTTTATAGTACTTAGTGGGTTGGTATAATTTTTATATGCGGTGCTGTATTAGTTATACTAACAGATAAAAGTGATCAAGTTACTTTTTTCATTACTCAAATGAATCATGCGAATTCGAATGAGGTGCTCCTTTATGACGATGGATGTACTGGGTACAGTAATGGACCGACTGTTCAGGCGATGTTGGCCTGTCCTTAAATCGTTCGCGCGTGATTTTCGCATTTATCGAATAACTAAAAAATGTACGTGAACACGATAGACGTTTGCACACAATAAACAACTGATGGGCGTATTCAACTTTGTTGATGAAAAGTTCTAACATAGAACTCAGTAACGTGTCTATAGACACGGATAACAGGTCTAAAAAAATCGCCATTCTCGCGTCGAATAAATAGGCAATATTTTTATGCTGATCGTAAAACAAAAGGAAATCCGAGGACTGGAACGCCGGCACAGCCATGTTTTATCCGCCTTATTGCATGAAGCTATGCTCGCAAGTAGCAGAACTGATTCGGTAGTGTCAACGAATTTTGTCAAAATTTATATAAATTTGGATATACAGTTTAAGTTTATACATTCATTCATATCATAAAAATTTAAATCCTTTTTTACCACAAGTACTAACAATACAATTTTTCGCTATTGATAATTCAGATTTAAAATTATGTATAGATATATTTCTGAGTAAAAACGAAACAATTTATTAGTAAATATCAATATATATCTCTACGTAGCAACGTATTTTGTTATTTACGTTGTGTGAAAACAGTTATTATTCAATTAAGTAAAATCGAATTAAACGAATTTATATTATTAATTTGTCTTAAATGTCTCCACGACGTCTTCATTTGCGATATTTACAAAGACCGTCTGACAACGATCATCTAGTTGAATCATTAATCGAAACTACAAACTTTGATACTTTCATGTTGACCGAAATAGACGAACAATCTACAGAGGTATCAAATCGTAGTTCAGGTTTGTTCAAGAGATTTCGGCGGTGGACAGGAAAGAGATTAAGGGCTATATGTCCTGCCTCACTTTGTCGTGATCGAACCAGCAGTAGTAATGTAGAAGTCATAAGTAAGTTGCTAATGCTCAAGTATAGATAGTTTTAAATAATAAAATTAAAGTAAAAATGATGTCTATACATATAATTGCTTACATTATACAACGATTGTAAAATTTTGTTCTAAGAATAATGCAAATTGTCTGGATGAGATTTTAGTTTTTAGTGTAGACAATTTTTTAAGTTAAACTATATAACTTAATATAAAAAGTCGTATGGGACTCACAATAAGAGATATAAATTACAAATATATAGTATAAAAATTGATATAATTAACATGAATTTCCTGAGTATTTTATCAGTAAAATCTCATATAATACCAACATAAATTATTCATTCCTCTTACTTGGTAAATTGAAATGGATACGAATAGTAATTCACCGAAATTTCCAACAGGACTTGATGGCAACAATGAACATCAAACTGATACGTTAAGAATAAAAATAAAAATTAGTGCTATCACGTCGACGAAACTGAACGAGCAACCTACAACAGTACCTTCACGTCAAGAAGGTGTATTTAAGAGATGTTGGCGGTGGGCAGGAGAAAAATTGACCATATATCCTGTCTTGCTTCGTCATAAACAGACAAACTTTGTAAAAAACATGAGTAAGTCGATAATTAATAATCAAGAATGGATAGTTTTAAATTATAAAAATAATGTAAAAATGATGTCTGTATAATTAATAGTTAACTTCTGTTAGGTTCGTTAGTAGAAATTTTTTTAGTTTATAGCATTTAATAAAGTCGAATAGGGCTCGTATTTAGAGATATAAATTACAAATAAACAATATGAGAATCCATATAACTAATATGGATTTTCTAAGTATTTCATTAGTAAACTATACATAACAATACTATATTATTCATTTGTTTTACATTGTATAATAGAAATAGATAAGAATTATAACTTATCGAAAATTGTAACCGGACTTCTTGAAAACAATGAAAATAAATTTGATGCGTTAAAAGTAAATATACAAGTTACTCCTATCATGTCGACGGATTTGAACGAGCGATCTACAACGGTACCTTCCGGTTCAAATAACGGTACGTAAAACCATGTACAAGTTTTAAGTTAATTGATAATTACGCTTATCGAATACGTTGCATTGTGTCTAATAATAACCGTATTGCGACCAGTGGTTTTGAGGAGCAAGAAGGGGGGGAACGAAGGCTCAACGTCACTAGTTTTCAATCAACTTAAAAACGATTCCTTTCAATCGTACTTTGCAAAATGTATATACACAAGAGCCTTTAAATAAATTATTTGTTGTAATTAATAACCAAGGTGGATAGTTTTAAATATTAAATTGTATTATTGAATATATGTTTTAAATTTTTTTTTAGACAACAGTGGAGATAAACCGTCAGATAACGATGTTATAGAAAACACGTAAATTATATATTTATTACCACATACGATAGTTATTATATTACTGTTATTATGTAATTCGTTGAATGGGGGTTTTTTTTTTTAGAAATGATAAAAATGTGAACAAGATTGCAGAAGGGGCCGTTCCGTCACCTACCAAAAACGAACCGGATACTGTAATAAATAGTACTCCTACCAATCAACGGTTCGCAAATGAGGAAAATGTGAACGATAACAAAGTTGACGCGATATAGTACTTGACCAGGTATTTAAGTGGGTATTTAATTATATTAGATTTGGTCTAGTATCTTGTACTATTTTTAAGTAGTATTTACTAATTTAATAACGATTAATGTATATTGAATTGATATAAGTTAAAATATGTGCACGTCTTAACATCCAGTTCTCTGTCGTAAAACAGGCCTTCAATTCGATAATGGAAGAAAAGAAAAAGATTCGTATTATAAGGAGTACATGGATTCCGTTATTTCGTTCTTAGCAGCTGATGATACGAATCATCCGGAAACTCAATATATTTAACGTATCACATGCGTTTATATTCTGTGTTTTTGGCGCGGGACGTAACGTACATGATGACACATTACGGGCTGTGTCTTTATATTTTATTAATTTATAGAGTTTGATATTCAAATGACAAATTTCGATGACATTTAAAATTGCTATATTCTACCGGTCACTCGTTAAATAGCTTTTTTTCTTATAGTTTGTTAAAATAAATGTATTTTCGGGACGTACATTCTTATGCGTTAGTTTGAAACGGTGGTATTGCCTTTTAAAATTTAAAGTACACAAGACCGCCCGATTCCCCTCCGACACATTGTCATAAATGACAATAACGGCAGACAATGAGTGTTTATTAAAGTAAACACTCAACATCAAACTTCGACTCACGCACACCATGGAAATCGTTTAGTTTCGTGTATTCAGATGATCGTTGAGTCGATATCATTCTGCGGTACGAAGTTGCTGTCGTCTGACCAGAAGAAATGTCGACATTGCGGACACGGAGAAGCAAATTCTACGCCTTTTTTACTAATAATAAACACTCATTCCGCCGTCCACACACGCCTTGTGCCATACCAGTTACAATATAAATTTTGTGTAAATTATATACATTGTTTTGGTTTGGTGGCTTGGTTTAAATCATTTGCCATAACACGTCAACCCACGTACATCATTGTGGTCTTGTGCGTTTAAAATTTAAAAATGTAATATAACCGGTAAAATTCGTAACTTTAATGTCGTCGAAATTTATCATGTAAGTATAAAGTCTTTAAATTAGTAAATTAGAATATTTTTGATATTCCTAGACATATTTAGACAATAATGTTAATCTCGATGATAAATACGTATTTCCTATACTGTTATGGATGTATTTTACTAGTTCTACTGTTTATTCATTGATTGTTTAGTATAATCTAAATTAACCTAATTAGGTGTTATAAATATTATTTGATATATGTTGACAAAATCTGATTTTCAAATGTATTTTTATAATTAATTAACTAATTTATTTATTTATTTAATAATATTCTAGGTTTTTACATTTATATATAAAACTATTAAATTCCTTTAATAATTAAAAATTAAACTAATAAATATACGGAGAGAAATATTTCAATGGATTTGTATATTTGTACGAAGCTTATTTTTTAGATGATTTTATGACAAAATTATCTGGATAGTATTTTAAAAATCTTAATTTTTCTTCTGGAAAATTAACTTTATGTGACGCAAAAAATTTTTCATTTATTATCTCAACAAATTCTAATTTTTCAAAATCTTTAATTGTAATATTTGTTTACGCAGTTAACGAAGCAATAATTTTATATGTTATTCGATGGAAATTAACTTTTTCCTCATTTGTATACATTAAATCTGTGTTTAATTCAATAGCACATTTAATGATATCGTCTATGTGATTTTCGTTTCTTAAATCAGTTAACCTTGAATTAAGGGTTTTAATTTCGTTAATACAATATTTTAAATCAGTAGTCGATTTAGTTTGTAAAGCACAAAATGTGTGTTCAGTTAACATAAATATTATACTTAAAAATACCAATATGTAAATAAAGGTATGATTTAACCACCATTAAAAAAAAAAAATTTGAATTCTCAACGCATACATATCATGTTTTTTAGTATAAGAGTAATGTTACTGTAAAATTGCAATTGTATATTATTAATAACAATGAAACCATTTCTTACAAAGGACGCATTCCATATGTCATCCAATCGGACATTCATGTTAAGAGTTCATTGACACAAATCCTTATTTTTATGAGTTATTATGAATTTTCCTGACTGTTTTTCAATAGTTAATACTATAGTTAATATTTAATATTCAATACTTAATCGATGAGTATATTAAAGCGATATTAAAACATTGCAGTTCACTACTAATTATGCTAAAATGTGTTGTACGCCGTAAGCTAACATAGAGGGGATAGAGTACCTAATTAGAAGTGTGAAGAAATACTATTGCAGAGGATACCATGATATCTCACATTATTTCTAATAATGTTTGTGTATTTTTATAGCTTAAAAATAAACTATGCGAGGGAATCGGAAGTAGAGATTTCATATGGAAAATAAATCGAATCAAGACTGAAAGTATTTTCGTCCGTGACTTGTCGGTAGTTGATTGTCATCGGTGTGTACACTAAGAACATAAAAATATGATTTTTCAAATAATTTAAACACATATGTAATTGTATTTTAATAAATTAAATAAGCTATTGTCATATTTATCTTACGATCAAAAACTACAAATATCCTGTATTACACAACATAAGTGTTATACGTTCCGAGTACAATATATTGTACAGATTGATAATAAAACATTAACATACGTCAAAAAAATATTCGATTTCGATCTTAAAAAATATATATTGAAAAAAACAAAAAATTTGTTATAACAATTTCATATTAATGTTTTTTGAACGCATAAGAGCGAAATTTTAAATTACATTAACAATATTATATTCTACGTATAAACCGGTACAATTGAAAACTAATATCACAACGAACACGTTCAAAAGAAGATATTGATACCACGACAGGTTGAGGGCATGCGAATTCGAATGAGGTGCTCCTTTATGACGATGGATGTACTGGGTACAGTAATGGACCGACTGTACAGATGACATTGGCCTGTCCTTAAATCGTTCGCGCGTGATTTTTGCATTTACCAAATAACTAAAAAACGTACGTGATCACGATAGACGTTTGCACACGTTAAACAACTGATGGGCGTATTCAATTTTTGTTGATGAACAGTTCTGTTATAGAACTCAGTGAACTCAGTAACGTGTCTATAGACACGGATAACAGGTGCATAAAAATCGCCATTCCCGCGTCAACTAAATTGGAAATATTCTAATGCTGATCGTAAAACAAAGGAAATCCGAGGACTGGAACGCGGGCACAGTCATGTTTTATCCGCCTTATTGCATGAAGATATGCTCGCAAGTAGCAGAACTGATTCAGTAGTGTCAACTTTTGTCAAAATTTATATAAATTTGGATATACAGTTTAAGTTTATACATTCATTCATATCATAAAAATTTAAATCCTTTTTTACCACAAGTACTAACAATACAATTTTTCGCTATTGATAATTCAGATTTAAAATTATGTATAGATATATTTCTAAATAAAAACGAAACAATTTATTAGTAAATAACAATATATATCTCTACGTAGCAACGTATTTTGTTGTTTGTTATGTTGTGTGACAACAGTTATTATTCAATTAAGTAAAATCGAAATAAACGAATTTATATTATTCATTTGTCTTAAATGGATCCACGACGTCTTCCTTCGGAACATTTACCAAGACCGTCTGGCAACGATAATCTAGTTGAATCATTAATCGAAACTACAAACTTTGATACTTTCATGTTGACCGATATGAACGACCAATCTACAGAGGTACCAAATCGTCGATCAGGTTTTTTTAAGAGATTTCGGCGGTGGACAGGAAGGAGATTAAGGGCTATCTGCCCTGCCTCACTTTGTCGTGATCGAACTAGCAGATATGTAGAAGTCTTAAGTAAGTAGATAATGCTCGAATATAAATTAGATATAATTTTAAATATTAAATTGTATTTTTGAATATATGTTTATTATTTTTTAGGGAACAGTGAAAATAATCCGTTGAATAACTATGTTATTGAAAACACGTAAATTATATATTCATTACCATTTACGATAGTTATTATATAACTGTAATTTTTTAATTTGTTGAATGGTTTTTTTATTTATAGAATTGATGAAAATGTGAACAAGATTGTAGATGGGACTGTACCGTCCCCTACCACAAACGTACCGGATACTGTAATGAATAGTACTCCTACCAATCAACAGTTCGCAAATGTGTCAAATGTGTACGATAGCAAAGTTGATGCGATATCGTACGTGCCCAGCAATTTAAATGGTTCCGAAATGAATGGAAACAGCGAATGTGTTAAAGGCATTGTTGATCCAATGTTTAAGTGCTGGAAACACAGATACAACTTTTTTTCGAAATTCGATGCTGGGATTATGTTGACTCGAGGTATAAAAATGTAGTTTTTTTAGACGAATAAATTATAATAATTTGTATTTTTCCAATAGAAAGCTTTTTGTCCGTGTGTCCCGAGGTGATTAGCAAACACATCGCAGTCAGCTGTAGTTTCAACGTGGCAATAAACCCGTTTTGTGGCGTAGGCGAAATTGCGATACAACTAGCTATGGTTTGCAAATTCGGTATGTTAAAATAATACAATACGATTTCGAGTAGTCGATGTTATTATCAATAAATTTACGGTTTCAGTGATCGCGATGGATAACGACGCCAACAAAATCAAAATGGCAAAGCTCAACGCTACCCTGTACGGTGTACAGGATAAAATAAAATTCGTCGTCGGCGATTTCTTCGCACTGGGCAAAACTATGAATGCGGACATTGTGGTCATGTCTCCACCGTGGGGACGCGGATACTGGAGAAAAACGGTTTTGCCGCTGGTTGACCTGTTTCAAATTACACGGTGGAGCGGAAAACATAATACGGATTGCGAAAACCATCGCACCGCGTGTGTTATTACGTTTGCCCACGAACGTCAACGTACTCGAAGTTCGTATAAAAATACACGAAAGGTTTTTACGTTGTTCTTCATTGTTACACTAATGCTGTTATACGAATTTTTACAGTGCTTTCAACATGGCGACGGCATTGAAAAGATAAGTATAGAAGAATGTTCTCTGGACGGCATACCGAATTGTTTGGTAGTAAGTTTCTGTTCGTTAACCAACTGGTGTGATGTTTCCAATGAAGAGTTTGAAAAAGACGAAATAAATACTGATAAATCGCTTGTCTGCAACCCGCAATTTACGAGTTCATACGTGCAGTTGCATAAAGAATGTAAGTTATTTTCTTTAGAACATTTTACTATATTTACTAGTGTTCACGTGTCGTAAATATCTTTAATCGTATATCGTATCTCTAATACTTTTCTAATGACTAATATGTATGTAGATACATACAATTTATTATATAAATATGCCGTTAAGGTCTTTGTTTAAATTAATTATTTAAATAGTCAACATTCATCAAACATCTAATTATCTGTCGTAAAACAGGCCGTCAATTCCATAATGGAAGGAAAGAAAAGGAGTCGTATTATAAAGAGTACATGGATTCCGTTACTTCGTTCTTGGCAGTTGATGACACGAATCATTCGGAAACTCAACATAATTAACGTATCATATGCGTTTATCTTCCGTGAATTTGGCGTGACGTACATGATGATACATTACAGGCTGTGTCTTTATATTTTATTATTTTATAGAAGTTAATATTCAAATGACAAATTTCGATGACATTTAAAATTGCTAACTCTACCGGTCACGCGTTACATAGCTTTTTTCTTTTGGTTTGTTAAAATAAATATATTTTCGGGACGTACATTTTTATGCGCGGAGTATGAAACGGCGGTGGTAATTCCTTTTAAAATTTAAAATGCACAAGACCGCCCGATTCCCCTCCGACACGTTGTCATAAATGACAAAAACGGCAGAGAATGAGTGTTTACTAAAATACATACTCAACATCAAACTTCGACTCACGCACATCATGGGAATCACTTAGTTTCGTGTATCCAGATGATCGTCGAGGCGATATCGTTCTGCGGTACGAAGTTGCTGTCGTCTGTTCAGAAGAAAAGTCGACATTGCGGACACAGAGAAGCGAATTCTACGCCTATTTTACTATATAATAAACACTCATTCCGCTGTCGTTACATGCCTTGTGCTATACCAGTTACAGTATAAATTTTGTGTGAATTATATACTTTGTTTTGGTTTGGTGGCTTGGTTTAAATCATTTACCATAACAGGTCAAACAGGGTACATCATTGTTGTCTTGTGCGTTTTAAATTTAAAAATTTAATATAACCGGTATAATTCGTAACTTTAATGTAGTCGAAATTTATCATGTAAGTATAAATAGTCATTAAAATTAATATATTAGTATATTTTTGATGTTCATAGAAATATTTAGACAATAAAGTTAGTCTGGATTATATTTACGTATTTGCTTTATTGACTGTTTAGTTTAATCTAAATTAACTTAATTAGGTGTTCTTCAAATGTATTCATTTAATTTATTTATTGATTTATTTAATAATATCCTAAGTTCTTACTTTTATGTATAAAAATATTAAATTCCTTTAATAAATAAAAATTAAACTAAGATATTTACGGAGAGAAATATTTCAATGGATTTGTATATTTTATACGAAGCTTATTTTTTAGACGATTTTATCAAAAATATTTGGATAGTATTCTAAAAGTCTTAATTTTTTCTTCTGGAAAATTAACTTTGTATGACACAAACATTTTTTCATTTATTATCTCAACAAATTCTAGTTTTTCAAAGTCTTTAAATCTAATATTTTTTTACGCAGTTAACGAATCAATAATTTCATATGTTAGTCGACGTAAATTAACTTGTTCTTTATCTGTATACATTAAATCTGTGTTTATATCAATGGCACATTTAATGATATCGTCTATATAATTTTCGTTTCTTAAATCAGTTAACCATGAATTAAGGGTTTTTATTTCGTTAACAAAATATTTTAAAGCAGTAGTCGATTTAGTTTGTAAAGCACAAAATGTGTGATCAGTAAACATAAATATTATATTTAAAAATACAAATAAGTAAATAAATGTATGATTTAACCACCGTTAAAAAAAATTTTAATTTTCAACGCATACATTTCATATTATTTAATGTAACATTTTTGTTACTGTAATAAAAGCAATTACATATTACTTATAACAAAGAAACCATGTCTTACAAAGAACATATTCCATGTCATTCAATCAGATACTCATAGTAAGAGTTCATTGACACAAATTCTTATATTTATGAGTAATTATGAATTTTCTTGACTGTTATTCAATAGTTAATAATACTTAATCGATGAGTATATTAAAGCGATATTAAAACAGTGCAGTTCACTACTAATTATGCTAAAATGTGTTGTACGCCGTAAGCTAACATAGAGGGGATAGAGTACCTAAATAGATGTGTGAAGAAATACTATTGCACAGGATACCATGGTATCTCACATTATTTCTAATAATGTTTGTGTATTTTTATAGCTTAAAAATAAACTATGTGAGGGAATCGGAAGTAGAGATTTCATATGGAAAAAAATCGAATCTAGACTGAAAGTATTTTCGTCCGCGACTTGTCGGTAGTTGATTGTCTTCGGTGTGTACGTTAAGAACATAACAATATGATGTTACAAATAATTTAAACACATATGTAATTGTATTTTAATAAATTAAATACACCATTGTCATATTTATCTTACGATCAAAAACTACAAATATCCTGTATTACACAACATAAGTGTTATACGTTCCGAGTACAATATAATGTACAGAATTATAATAAAACATTAATACACGTCAAAAAAATATTCGATTTCGATCTTAAAAAATATATTGTGATTAACACAAAAATTATATTACAACAATTTCATATTGATGTTTTTTGAATGAACGAGAGCGTATTTTAAAATTATCTTAACAATAATATATCCTACGTTTAAACCGATACAAATGAAAACTAATATCACAATGAGCACTTTCAAGAGAAAATATTGATACAACGACAGGTTGAGAGCGTGCGATTTCGAATGAGGTGCTCCTTTATGACGATGGACGTACTGGGTACAGTAATGGACTGACTGTTCAGGCGACGTTGGCCTGTCCTTAAATCGTTCGCGCGTGATTTTCGCATTTGTCGAACACGTGATCACGATAAACGTTTGCATACGTTAAACAACTGATGGGCGTATTCACTTTTTGTTGATGACCAGTTCTGACATAGAACACAGTAAGTGTCTATAGACACGGGCAACAGGTCCATAAAAATCGCCATTCCCGCGTCGACTAAATAGGCAATATTTTTATGCTGATCGTGAAACAAAGGAAATTCGAAGACTGGAACGCCGGTACAGCCATATTTTATCCGCCTGATTCCATGAAGCTATGCTCACAAGTGGCAGAATTGATTCGGTAGTGTCATCGCCATTCATCAAAGTTTATATAAATTTGGATATATAGCTTTAGATATACATTCATTCTTATCTTATAAATTAAGGTCTTTTTTGACTACAAGTACTGACAATGCAAATTTTCGCTAATGATATTTCAGATATGAAGTTATGTATAGATATATTTCTGAGTAAAAAAGAAACAATTTAATAGTAAATATACATTTATATTTCTACGTAGCAACGTATTTTGTTGTTTGTTATGTTGTGTGGCAACAGTTATTATTCAATTAAGTAAAATCGAATTAAACGAATTTATATTATTCATTTGTCTTAAATGTCTCCACGACGTCTTCATTCGCGATATTTACGAAGACCGTCTGACAACTATCATCTAGATGAATCATTTATCGAAACTACAAACTTTGATACTTTCATGTTGACCGATATGGACGACCAATATACAGAGGTATCAAATCGTAGTTCAGGTTTGTTCAAAAGATTTCGGCGGTGGACAGGAAAGAGATTAAGGGCTATATGCCCTGCCTCACTTTGTCGTGATCGAACCAGCAATAATGTAGAAGTCATAAGTAAGTTGATAATGCTCAAGTATAGATAGTTTTAAATAATCAAATTAATGTAGAAATGACGTCTATACATATATTTGCTTACATTATACAATGATTCTAAAATTTTGTTCTATGAATAATGCAAATTGTCTGAATGAGATTTTAGTGTTTAGTGTAAACAATTTTATAAGTTTAATTTTATAACTTTATATAAAATATCGTTTGGAACTCGCAATTAAAGATATAAATTACAAATATATAGTATAAAAATCGATATATTTACCATGAATTTCCTGAGTATTTTATCAGTAAAATCTAATATAATAACAACATAAATTATTCATTCGTCTTACTTGGTAAATAGAAATGGATAAGAATAGTACTTTATCGAAACTTCCAACAGGACTTGAAAGCAACAATGAAAATCAAACTGAAACTCTAAGAATAAAAATAAAAATTACTGCTATCACGTCGACGAATTTGAACGAGCAACCTACAACAGTACCTTCATGTCAAGAAGGTGTATTTAAGAGATGTCGGCGGTGGTCAGGCAAAAAATTGACCATATGTCCTGTCTTGCCTCGTCGTAACCAGATCAAATTTGTAAAAACCATGAGTAAGTCGATAATTATTAATCAAGATTGGATAGTTTTTAACTACAAAAATAATGTAAAAATTATGTCTGTATATATAAAAGTTAACTTAATTTGGGTTTGTTGGTAGACATTTTTTTTGTTTATAGCATATAATAAAGTCTTATAGGGTTCGTACTTAGAGATATAAATTACAAATATACAATATAAAAATCCATTCAATTAATTTGTATTTTCTAAGTACTTTATTAGTAAACTTTACATAACAATACTATATTATTCATTTGCTTTACTTTGTATAATAGAAATAGATAAGAATTATAATTTATCGAAACTTGTATCCGGACTTCATGAAAACAATGAAAATAAATTGATGCGTTAAAAGTAAATATACAAGTTACTCCTATCATGTCGACGGATTTGAACGATCGACCTACAACAGTACCTTGCGGTTCAAATAACTGTACGTAGAACCATGTTGATGATATAAATTAATTGATAGTTATGCTTATCGAATACGTTGCATTGTGTCTTATAATAACCGTATTGTGACCAGTGGTTTTGAGGAGCTAGAAACCGTAACGAAGGCTCAACGTCACTAGTTTTCAATCAGCTTAAAAATGATCTCTATCAAACGTTCTTTGCAAAATTTAAATAGTTTTAGATAGTTTTAAATATTAAATTGTATTTTTAGTATTATTAGTATTATTAGTTTTAGATAGTTTTAAATATTAAATTGTATTTTTGAATATATGTAAATTATTTTTTAGACAACAGTGAAAATAATCCGTCGAATAACGATGTTATGGAAAACACGTAAATTATATATTTATTACCATTTACGATAGTTATTATATAACTGTAATTTTTTAATTCGTTGAATGGGGGTTTTTTTTATAGAAATGATGAAAATGTGAACAAGATTGTAGATGGGACTGTTCCGTCATCTACCACAAACGTACCGGATACTGTAATGAATAGTACTCCTACCATTCAACAGTTCGCAAATGTGGAAAATGTGTACGATAACAAAGTTGATGCGATGTCATATTTGCCCAGCGATTTAAGTGGTTCCGATATGAATGGAAACAGCGAGTGGTTTGAAGGCATTGTTGATCCGTTGTTTAAGTGCTGGAAATACAGATACAATCTTTTTTCGAAATTCGATGATGGGATTATGTTAAATCGAGGTATAAAAATGTAGTATTTCTTAGACGAATAAATTATAAAAAATTGTATTTTTCCAATAGAAAGCTTTTTGTCCGTGTGTCCCGAGGTGATTAGCAAACACATCGCAGTCAGCTGTAGTTTCAACGTGGCAATAAACCCGTTTTGTGGCGTTGGTGAAATTGCGATACAACTAGCTAGGGTTTGCAAATCCGGTATGTTAAAATAATACAACACGATTTAGTGTAGTCGATGCTGTTATCAATAAATTTACGGTTTCAGTGATCGCGATGGATAAGGACGCCAACAAAATCAAAATGGCAAAGCTCAACGCTACCCTGTACGGTGTACAGGATAAAATAAAATTCATTGTCGGCGATTTCTTCGTTCTGGGTAATATTCTGCAAGCGGACATTGTGGTCATGTCTCCGCCGTGGGGACGCAGATACTGGAGAAGAACGGTTTTTCCGCTGGCTGACCTATTTCAATTAGACGGTGGAGTGGAAAACGCAATGCTGATTGCGAAAACCATAGCTCCGCGTGTATTATTACGTTTGCCCACGAACGTCAGCATACTCGACGTTCGTATTAAAATACACGATAAGTTCTTAAGTCAGTCGTCTTTACGACACTTATGTTGTTGTATGGATTTTTACAGTGCATTCGACTTGGCGAGTGCTTCGTAATGACATACCTAGAGGAATATTCTCTGGACGGCATACCGAATTGTTTGGTAGTAAGCTTCTGTTCGTTAACCAACTGGTGTGATGCTTCCTTTGAAGAGTCTAAAAAAGACGAAAGAAATGCTGGAATATCGCTCGTCCGTAAACAGCGATGTAAAAGTTCATACGTGCAGTTGCATTCAGCAAGTAAATTAATTTATTTAAAACATTTTACTATATTTACTAGTGCATTTAAATTGTTTAAAAGGATTTCATGACGTACCGGTATAATAATATTATATTCGATTTTGTCCAGTAATTTGTACTATTTTTAATTAGTGTTTACTAATTGAATAATGATTAATGTATATTGAATTGATTCTCAATTAAAATATGTGCTTGTCATAATATCCAATTCTTTATCGTAAAACAGGCCTTCGATTCCATAATAGAAGAAAAGAAAAGGAGTCGTATTATAAAGAGTACATGGATTCGGTTACTTCGTTTTTGGCAGCCGATGACACGAATCATTTGCAAACTCAAAATAATTAACGTATCATATGCGTTTATATGCCGTGGGTTTGGCGCGGAACGTAACGTACATGATGTCACATTACAGGTTGTATCTTTACATTTTATTATTCTACAGAGTTTGATATTCAAATGACAAATTTCGATGACATTTAAAATTGCTATATTCTACCGGTCACGCGTTTCATAGCTTTTTTTCTTTTGGTTTGTTAAAATAAATATATTTTCGGGACGTACATTTTTATGCGCCGAGTATGAAACGGTGAAATTGTCTTTTATTTGGTTTTAATCATTTACCATAACACGTCAACACGGGTACATCATTGTGGTCTTGTGCGTTTAAAATTTAAAAATTTAATATAACCGGTATAATTCGTAACTTTAATGTCGTCAAAATTTATCATGTAAGTATAAAGTCATTAAAATTAATAAATTAGTATATTTTTGATATTCCTAGAAATATTCAGACAATAATGTTAATCAAGATGATATATACGTATTTTCTATACTGTTTTAAGTGTACTTGTTTTACTGTTTCTTCATTGACTGTTTAGTTTAATCTGATCTAACCTAATTAGGTGTTATTATTATTATCTGCTATATGTTGACAATATCTGATTTTCAAATTTATTTGAAAAAAGAAATACAATATTTTATTATTATTCTAGGTTCTTATTTCTAAATATAAAATCAATTAGTTCCAAAAAGAGAAATATTTCAATAGATCTGTATGTCAAACAATAACAAAAAACATAACAATTCGATATTACAAATAATTAAATTAAATACACCATTGTCATATTTATCTTAAGATTAACAATTACAAATATCCTGTATTACATGTATAATGTACAGAATTATAGTAAAACATTAAAACATTAAAAATATAGTGAATAAAACAAATAATTTGTTATAACAAATATTGGCAACCTAATTATTGTTCATGTTGACGATGTGTTGTTAACGGACTTTTTTCAGTTATTTTAAAACGTGTCAACACTTTTAACAATATAAATGTTTAAACATTATTTATTTACAGATTCCAATGTATTTATACGTAACAATAATATTTTACTATACGCATTAAATCTACTGTAAATATAGCGTCTTAATTCTACGTCGTTTACTCGGATTTTATTTTAACGTTTTTCGAACGCACAAAAGTGTATTTATAAATTACCTTAACAATATTATATCCTACGAATAAAGCGATACAAATGCAAACTGATATCGCAACGAACACGTCCAAGAGAAAATATTGATACCACGACAGGTTGAGAGCGTGCGATTTCAAATGAGGTGCGCCTTTATGTCGGTGGACGTACTCGGTCCAGTAAACGACCGACTGTTCGGGTGACATTGGCCTGTCCTTAAATCGTTCGCGCGTGATTTTCGCATTTATCGAATAACTAAAAATTGTACGTGAACACGTTAGACGTTTGCACACGTTAAACAACTGATGGGCGTATTCACTTTTTGTTGTTGACCAGTTCTGACATAGAACTCAATAACGTGTCCGTAGACACGGACAACAGGTCCATAGAAATCGCCATTCCCGCGTCGACTAAATTGGCAATATTTTTATGCTGATCGTAAAACAAAGGAAATCCGAGGACTGGAACGCCGGCGTCTACGGTCTCATACACTCCGGATATACCTCCGTGGCTGATGAATAGTTTCACATTGGGATGTACTGTAAAAAAAAAAAAAATGCAAGCACATTGTCTAATTTTAAACCAGAATGGCATGCGATTTTGAACGGATGGTCTTACAAAGTATCTCGCGTTGGGGAAACCATTTTTTTATCATCACGTTTTTCGGCACGTCCTTCATTTCGCCTTCGTATTTCCATAAAACTCTCTGAGGCATTCGCGATAACGCTTCTTTAAACGCATTTTTTATATTGTCTGGCAGCGTTGACATTTTCACTACTGAACCAAACGTGAAGTAAATTACTCCATTGGGCGAATTCTCTATGAATTCTAATATATCCTAAAAAAAAACAAAAAATGTCCTATTATTATATATTTCACGTATGAGGATAATATAATATAAACTATACTTATGATAGTAAATGTCAAAAAACATTACTAAAACAATTGTATATTATTTGGAAATTTAATAATTTATTATAGGTGCTTACGAATGACGTAACGATATTATTTATTGCCCACGCGTGTAAATTCATATTATATTTTTTTCGGTGATAATATGTAAATATCATAAATATGACAGTGCTGTCTATTAGTCTCAGCTTAACGTACATAACATGTACAATGAAAATAGGCACTTATGTTTTTTTAAAGTCAAAATCACGGACGATTTGTGATATAAATGTACGTATCTTGTTTGATCAGACTAGCTATTGATTTATATATCGCTGCACCCAGCTATTTATGGTATAACTATCTCAAATCGGCAGGTTTATGATTTCAATGTTAACGTGTTGAATGGTTCGGAGAGCTAAGTGGATTCAATTGAATCCATACATAACGAGATCATTTTGATTTGAAAACGACCCATCAAATACATATTTAACGCGTAAATGTACGAAGAGCTCGTGTACGAATCGACCGGATTCGGTCGATCGTTTTCTACGTCGTCCGAAGCCGTGGCTTTTACGCGGAAACCAGTCCACGCGCGATTACGTACGTGCCGTAGTGTACCGTCGGGCCGTTCCAAGTGCAAGCCGCCGACCTCGACGACGTTCGGGAGAGTCGGCCTGGTGGACTCGGTTATGTGATGGCTGTTGACGATGACCGCGGACGGCCGCACGGTGGGGACGAGATCGTACGGTTTCGGGTCGGCGCGCTTCTCGGACCACTCGGTGTACGCGACCGAGAACGCGGAGTACGCGAACAGGGCCACGTTGGCGAACCGTTGGACGAACGACCGGGGAACGGCGTGGTCGGCCAGCAGGTGGGAGACGGCCGCGGGATTGGGCGCGTGGCCGAGGAACGCGCGTTCGTGGTGGGTGATCATCGGCGACGGGATCACGTAGATCATGGGCAGGCCCAGTTTGGCCGCAACGTACGAGATGCAAGTCGAGCCCAGCGGCTCGACCATTACCACGTCGAAACCGGCAGCGCTGCCGTCCCGTAGGATCTCCTTCATGCGGTCGTTGGCGTACACGATGTCGCACAGCTGTCTGCTCATGGTGACGCTGAGCGGTACCAGAGACGTGACGCTGGTGAACTGTTCGATTATCAGCGACAGATCCATGTCCAGCTTTATCGGGAACACGGTGGACATGTCCACCTCGGTGTAATTGGCCCGGTCGCCGTCCGCGAACGGCGTGAACACGGTGACAGCGTGCCCGCGGTCCGTCAACGCGCGTAGCACGGCCCGCATGAAGTTCCAGTGACTCTTGCCCGCGATCGATTCCACGGCCAATATCCTCGCGCCGTCCGCCGTCGTCCACGGACCGGCCACGGCCGCGGCCGCGGCCGCCGCGATCATCACCGTCCGGACGGTCGCGCTCGACATCTTACGGCGTTCGTAGCAGCGGCAGACGGTTCCAACGGAATACGCGGTGCCGCGGCGGCGTTTACGCATTATATACAAACGGATAGCGAAAAACCACGCGGCAAGTGGTTTATTAATTGACGGGCTGCGACGGTACGCTTAAAACCGCCGGCCTCGGGAGTTTTTGTCGTTCCTTTATTTCGTTGTTTTTGAAACTCGTAATTATTGTACACTTATCGCGACGCGGACGAGTACATAGAGTTATAAGTACGCGTGTTGCGGACGAAAATGACAATAATTATTCGAACAGCGTCACGCACGTACACGACGCGCACACGAGAATTTGTATGATATTGTCGTCATCGTTGTGCAACAGTTATACACAGTACACGCGTATATACTGATTAGCAAATATATATATATATTAGTTCTCATAAACAATGACAGAAACCATTTATTATTTTTCACGTTCACAAGTACGTAGATTGTATATCATTCGATTGTATGGGTAGAATGCGAAACGTTGTTTTTCCATTAGCGTCGCCAATTACAGGACTCGAGGTCAAACAGTATGGTTTTCGTTCGTACGTACTTTACGCGTTAGGGAAATAATCGCGAGAACATACAATAAACGCATTAACAACTGTGCCACGAGTTTTATCGTACGCGCATCGTTTTATGTGCAATCGAATGAACTCGATTTTACCGTCGACGGACATGATTCGGGGCGGGCTGGTGACATGATTTCCGAACGTACGTAGAAATACAATTGTACAACAAAATGTGCCCGTGTAATACACGTTTCGCAACCGTTCAAAAATATGCGTATCGAAAATTATAATTTTTATTGATACGGCCCAAAAATCGAATGCGCATTTCTTTTCCCGTTTGAATTTCCTTCGTCATTCTCGTCGCCTGTTCAAAACACCGAAACGTTAATATCGAATATTTTAAAATAAATGTACTCACGTCGGGCGTGCTCACGGGTCGTCTCAAGTGTATGCCACCGACTTGTATGACACTTAGTGGCAACGGGCTGGACGCTTCAGTAACGTAATGAGTGTTGATGAACACCAGCGAGGGTTTGACGGGTTTCGTCGAGTCGAACGGCTGCGGGTCGTTCATGGACATCGTCCATTCCCGATATTTCGTCGAGATCACCGTATAAACTAAATACGCCACGTTCTCCAGTCGCTGGGCGAACGTTTTGGGCACCGCGTAATCGGCCACTAAATTCGATACTGCCGCCGGATTTGAGACGTGACCGAACAGGTCGTATTCAATATACGTGATCATTGGCGAAGGTATCACGTATATCAACGGCAAGTTCAGTCAGGCTGCCGCGTACGATATGCACTCCGACGACGCTATTTCTCCGACGACGATGTCGTAGTTTGATCGCCGTGCAGTATCGCCGCGCAATATATCCATCATCCGGTCGTTCTCGTAGACGATTTGACAGTTGTAACGCGTTATGTTCATGATTAACGGTATGAATATGGTCGATTTACACCAATTTCGAAAAATTTCCGACGTGTGGAGATTCGTTTTAACCGGCAGCACGTTGGATATGTCGACTTCCGTATAATTTAGCAGGTCGCCACTGGGAAACGGAGTGAACACGGTAACATTGTGACCGTTTTCCGACAACACGCGAAGCACTGAACTCATGAAGTTCCAATGACTTCTACCCCCGATGGGCTCAATGGCAAGTATTCGCATGCTATTGGCCGGCGCCGTGCACGTGAACAAAACGCACGGTATGATATGAATGAACGATACAAGTACGGTTGTAACGTGTTTCATGCTTGACGGTAACATTGATCCTGCAATGTTTCAATGAAGAAATTAAAAAAAAAAAAAATTCAATTTTAATAACAAACAACGCGCTGCATACTAATTATACAATCGGGATCTACAAGGATTTTAAAATTATATTTAATTGTTTAAAATAATATTAAATAATTATTATAACCATAGACTATAAACAGTTCACGGAATATTAATATATTGATAAAACGATGAAAATTTTTAAGTGTTTTCCACCCATAGACCTATTAACTCAGTAATAGGTAACTGAGTTAATAGGTCTATGCTCCCACCACTATCCCAATGACCACTCTAACACATCGGAGCAGTGTGTAAAGTTAAAGGCTGCAACTGTTTCAAGAATATAGAAAACAAGTTGACATGTGCACTGCATGTTATGCAGCTATTATACTTTGATAACTGTTGAAATAATTAATAAAATTATTAAATTTAGGAAAAATTAAACCAATAGTACAAATAATTAATTATATTATCACAAAATATATTTTTATTCGATTGCTGTTTAATTAAATTAGTATCTATTTTAAAATATTTAAAAGTGTACTTACGTGAACAACGAATCTCTACATATATATTTATAAGTGCCTACAAGTTACAGTAAGTACATAGTATATTAATATTAACTATTAAATTAATCAAATATAATTATAGCGTTGAAATATGTCTTTCACTATTTATACAAGAAATTCAGCAATTGTTGCCGTTATGTTTGAAGATTATTTCGATTTTTTGAACTAGAGCACTTAAAATGCGCGTACTATAATTTGTATAGAATATATAGCACATCACGTAAATGAAAAATGTGTCATGACTTGGTTAACATTAACGAGCTAGTCGTAGTCGAAATATCGTGGTGTTCTCAATTTAACGTTAAATTATACAATTAAAGTAACTATTCTACTACTACCGACAACTGAATTGTGTACCTACAGCCTACCTAATTAATATAGAAACTAAAAACCAATGAGTCATCATACGCGATCGATAACATGATCGATATATAGCATATATATATAGATCATTGCTAAATTAAGACGGAATAATATATCTACTTTCGACCTTTTGAAACATGTGTACTACTGATACACATTATACTATTACATTAAGTAGATTACGTACTTTTATATGTATTGCAGTATGTAATCATAATAAAATGGCCAATTTTATTTACCTATACGTCAATATATTGATCAGCATTACAATGACCATTGTTAGGTAGTTTAATAAATTATTTACTAACCGTAGAGAGAAGAGGCGCAATATATGTTATCTTTATCAAATCAATTTGGAGGCCTCAAGAGGAAATCGATTAAAAAAAAAAAAGTCATTCATATGACATATAGTAATCGTTGTACCAAATTACGAGACTGTTTAATGAGAAAGAAAGTTATCATACGCACGGATCATACCCGTCGGACTGGTTGTTGTTATTTTTCCACACACGTCACCTGACGTCTGCGCGTGTACTCGTTGGCTGTGAATTGAAAATAACCTGCTCGTCAAGACTTTGTTTTGCGAAATCGCGTTTACTCGTATGTTAACGTCCGAGAGGAGGTATAATTTCAAAATAAAAACAAACGAACACACGCGAGTGTAAAAACTATTAAAACGTCAAAACACTTACCGCAGTACATCGAATTCGAAACAAGTACGAGGGCGTATACGCGGAGGAAACATCTACGCGTGTACTCAAAAGCAGTATAGCGTAGCCAGTCCTCGCTGGGAGGTTAACTACTCCGGAAGTGCGAGAATATGAAATATGAATGTTGTTTACCTTTTGCAAAACCGTTAATGGCCGTTCTATTATATCACTATAGGCATACAGTTTATTTGTTTAACGAGATCGAGTTCGTGAATTTTCTTTTTTTATTTTAATTTCATGTTAGTAATGTGCCATTCGATGATCGATATGAATGTTCGAATTTTTCGGACTAATTTATAATTATTTATAAACAATTGCGCACACACACACACACACATATAACACGTGTTATTTATTGTAGTACGTTTTTAAATCGTTCATATATTATTTCTTATAATTATGTCTCCCCTCCGAATACGGCCTGATAAAAAAATAGCTTGTATTTTTAAAAATAACCGCGACGAGCACCATTCGCACATTTTATCACTATCGATGTTCACACTATCTATGGCTAGGACGTGCGATAACGATTTCAAAGAGTATAAACAACTAGACGGTATAGCGAGGTAGATCTATCAATCCCCCTTGCGGTTATAGAACGCGTTATCAGTTCAGCTGTTTTTCAATCACAGATTTTCGTTCACTGTTTGCCCTAACTCGATTATTATTATTTTTTTATTGCAAATGCGATCACGAACGACAGAAAGGTGAAAAATATTTCATCGGAATTGCATCGGTTCCTGGTCTGTAAGTAATATTTATTCATTTTTTGCACACATTTAAAATGGCAATGTCAACGTTGAAGACGCCCGTGATGAACAGCATCGCTAAACGTTGTTACGCCAATAAAGCGGCGGCGCTGTCCATTAAAGGTCCCGAAGTACAATCGAAAAAATTGCCCAACAACACGTTGGTCGTGGCCGTTCCCAACTACCCGACCAAAATTGGACGCATTTCCGTAACGTTCTCGGCCGGATCACGTTTTGAAGACCCAGGAAACGCAGGTATCGCTCATTTGGTTCGCAGTTCTGCTGGACTCACTACAGAATCATCATCTACTTTTGCGATCCTGCGAAATTTGGGTCATCTCGGCGCAAATTACTATGTTACGTCTGATCGAGAAACAATTACTTATACGTTGGAAGCACACAAGGACACTTTTGTTAACTGTTTAAAGTTTTACATCGATTCAATTTCGAATCAGACGTTCAAACCTTGGGAGCTTTCTGACAATTTAAAACGTTTAGAATACGAACTGTTGACCTTATCGCCTGAACTAAGAGTTTTGGATTTAGCCCACAAAGCAGCATACAGAAACGGGCTCGGTAACACAGTATTTTTACCTAAATATAACATCAAGAAATTGGGAACTGAACATCTTTTATACTTCGTTAAGAAGAATTTCAATTCCAATAATGCTATTATAACAAGTGTCGGAGTTGACTTGGATACATTGGTGAATGTTTCAGAAGATTTAAATTTACCTACTGGACATTCAAACAGTGGGTCAAAAACCAAATACTTTGGTGGTGACTTGAGAAAGTCAAAACCTTTAAATGCTACATACTTGGCTGTTGTTGGTGAGGGAGTAAGTTATAAAGATTCACAAAGTGCTTCGTTCGCTGTCCTTCAGTATTTGTTGGGTAAAGGATCATCGATAAAATGGGGAGTTGGTCAAGGAGTTTTGGAACAAAATATTCTAAAAGCAAATATTTCGGATAACTTTGCTGTATCCGCTGTAAACTATAATTATTCAGACTCTGGTCTTTTCGGTTTTCTATTGGCCTACAATGGTAAAGATGTCAGTAAAGCCTTGAAGGTTGCTGTACAAAGTTTAAAGTCGCCTACAATTACGGACTCTGAAGTGAACAGAGCTAAGAAACAATTGGTTTACTCGCTTGTCGCCGCTTCAGAATCTGGTGCCGGAGTTTTAGAAAACATCACAAGCCAAGCTGCCGTTAATGGTAAAGTAATACCTTTTGAAAAGTTAATTTCTGCTGTTGAAGCAGTGAGTGTTGAAGATGTAAAGAAAGCAGCCAGTAAAGTAGCAAGTAGCAAGTTATCATTGGCTGGATATGGTGATGTAGCGTTTACACCTTATTTGGATGATTTGTAATTTAGTATTTAATCTTGAATCCTTATTTGTTAGTAAGATATAAAGCTTCAAATATACTTTTACTTTTTAAATAAGGTGTTTTTTTTTTTTTTTTGTTCTACACTTATTGTTTGTTGAAATCAAATACAATTATTGATTAAAAAAGTTGTCTTAACAAAATAAAACATTGAGTTTAACATTATTGCATTTATTATAATAAACCTTCACAACTCAATTCATCATGAAAACACGATAAAATAAACATATAAAAACCATTTCCTGGGATCTGAGGTAATTTATTTACGGCCTTTCTTCTTTTTGTTTCCACTGGTCTCGTTTTTAGTTTGTTGTTCAGGTCCTGCTACTTTTGTCACACGGCTTTTCAATTTCGGTATTTGCACTGCACAATGCTTCATTATACTTTCTCCTGAAAGTACAAGATTTATAAATAATATTAAAATTTAGCATTTATTTATATCAATGTGAATTATAACAAATTAAAATATTTTATATGTTTTACAAGTAGGTAATGTACGGTCATATTACATTAAATTGGCCAAATATTATAATTACACATGGATAGAATGTATTATGATAAAATTTAAAAATGGTTTCATGCAACAAAAATTTAAACATTGATTTTGTCGTCAATATTGTTACAAAGTTTCATAACGTATTGTGAGTATTTATCAACATATTATTTTAGTATCGGTTATAGCAAAAATACAATTCAAATTAAATCGATCACAGTATTAATAACTTTCTATGTTACAAATAATTTGATAAGCCTATTAAAGTCGACGAAACTCAAAGTATTGTCTTTTAAAGGAATATAATTTAAATATATATTGTTTTTAGCTCACTCGATGGAAACGTTTGGTTGAAAGGTGTTCCGTCGTCATTTTTAAGCTGTACTCGAATCCGACCGCGGAACTGCCACTCCTTGCTGCATTCACGCGAATACTGTTTGTTCTCGACTTCAGCGTTGAGACCGGATGCTTTAACTACATCGAGAATTTCTTGAAAAGTCGGATTCTCCACAGCATACTTCTTCGGCACTATTCGTCCCTCGGCCAATGTTTTTTTATTATTCAAATAAGCCGGATAAATACATATCCACCTACGTCGAACAGAAAACACCGTCCATGAACTCTACGCAATTCGTTCTACGGCCAAGCGCCAACTCACCTGGACGGATCGCTCGGTTTCCTGTCCGCGTATATGCTCGACATCTTTTCGCCGGACAACAAACAACGGACGTCCAAACACCACGGCTGGACAGCAACACCCGTCCGCGCACGTCGAATACTGGATGATACGGCAATCACCGTCCACGCGATATCTTTTGCGAAAAACAATAGGCACCATTTGTCGTTTGGACGCTATCGACACGCCGGTTTTCGACTGGGCGAATTTAAAATTTAAAAAAAACAAAAACCTTGTGCGTCACATCGTTTCGCAATTGGTAAGTAGATGTAACGTCGTTATGCTATTTCAATCTTCGCCGTGCCGTCGTCACGGGTCCAACGTTTTTCTGCCCATTCCGGTCGAGTGCCTGTGATCAAAGCGAAATAACTGGACGGGATGTGCGAACGGAAAACGCTCGGACGACGTGTCCGTAACAATATTTCACACGGTTTTTCTCGCGTCGGAGTTTTTTGAGATGTAGATCGTTTCGCATACGACCGCAAATGTTACACATGGGTCGGTAGGACGTTCAAGCCGAGATTTAATTGGGACACAGTGGATTTGGACGTAACGTCGTCGTCGTTATCAATTGCCAAGTCTCGAGAAAAAAGTCAACATCGATACTGTTATCTACCGTTCATAGTTTTGACTTTTTACTTCCGAGTTATAACCGCATTGACGTTGAATTTCGGTGTGTCGGGTTTTAAATTTATACTACGATTGCGTTGTCGATTATTTACCGTTATTATTCGTGTGTTTGGAACAAGATGGCGTCAATGAGTGCAGCGAAGAAAAAACAAGTGTCTCAAAATGAACTGCGTTTATTAATGCTCAAGCAAAAACTGCGGACCCAGAGGGTGAAAAAGAAAATCGATTCGCCGCTGGCAAAATATCCTTTTAATAAAATTATTAAATGTTTTGATCGATAAATTATTTTCAGAAAGCGATATTTATTTTACTCGTTACTTTAGATAAGTGTAATTGAGTTTCTTTTACGTTAGCTACTAAAAATACAAAAAAATTAAATTATTTTTACTATAATTTTACTTGTGTAAACTGAGAGGTTCAATTTTTAGAAAATTTATCTACGGGCTATCAGTTTACTGATCGACTATTGACATCTATTTTTATTCCCAAGAATAAAACGGAAAAAAGATTTCTTTACATACAAAAAATTATTATTATTTATGAATATTGTAGTCTTTCATTGTTTCAATATATTATCATAATAAAATTACTTACAAATAGTACCTAATTAAAATTATAATTTTGTTATATTAAACAAATGTTCAGTCTGGCATGTAAAACTAATATGCGTTGGTACTAACACATTTCTAAGTCAATTTTTATGACAGGTATACATTAAATTTGAACTTGATTTTCAAAACTATTTTTAACTAAACAAATTCTATTATTAAAATTTTAAAAATTTGCTCATATTATTGCATTACTTAGTAAAAAGTATCTTCAAAGTTAATTTCTTCCTAAAAATGTAATAATTTAAAAATGCAATAACTTAAAATATACTTATGTATGTGTTAAAACTGTCATGGATTGTTAATATCTTCATATTGTTTTCAGATATATCCATGTGTGTAGTTTTCAGCTGACAGTATAGTTACAACATTCGACCATGTAACTACGCTCTGAAGATGGACCCTGAAAGGAATCAGAAACGTCAGCTGAAAACTACACACATATTGCTTATTGAAAAATGAGTTTATTATCAGTGATTACTAATTGTAGTTTTTACTTTTATGATATGAATATCTTATATTTTCAATGCTGAAATAAACTATTTTGTTGTTTTCAATTTAATTATTTAAAATAAAAATTTTAATGTCATAATGTTGAATTAAAATCCTTAATTATTATCATTTACACATATAGTATTAGTGGTCAATTATCCTGTCAAGTGTGCAAATTAAATATAAAAGATGATTCATCGTGGAGCGAACATATCAATTCTAAAGTTCACAAAGAAAATATTTCTAAACGTAAACCAGAATCATCCAAAATGACTGAGAGATTAACAATAACTACCGCAACATTAAAACGAACTCTACCTAAACAAGAAAGTTCTACACCCCCCAAAAAATTGAAAGGTATTTAAATTAAAAGTTAATATTTATAACAAGTATAACATTTCAAAGTTTTAAACTACTTTAAAATATGTTTAGGTATTTTAAAAAACTTTCAAGCTCCGCCAGTTCCAAATGTTCCTGAGGATTTCTTTCAAATCCCAATATCAACCATGTCAGTAGAAACAAATGTTGATCAAAAAACTGAAGAAGAAGTGGAAGAACAACCTGAAAGTCTTGATGATCTTAACCTTGACAAAGGTGAACTTCCCAAAGGATTTTTTGATGATCCAATGTTAGATGCTAAAGTGAGTTTTTGTTTAAGTAAATTATTATCTATCATTAAATGTTATGTATTTTATGTTTAATTAGATTCGAAATGAGGAATATGTTAGTTCAATAGATGAAGAATTTTTAAAGTTCCAAAAAGAAATTAAAGAAGAAAATATGTTATCTGAACAAATAATGGCAGATAATGAAGATGAAACTACTTATGGGCGTCAAGTAGAAGAAATTGATGAACAAATTAAACATTGGTCAAAGTGTGTATTGTTTTAATAATTGATATGACAACGAAAAGCACTAATATAGTAGTCATGAGTATAAATAACATTTATGTGGCATTACATTGATTTGTTTAGTGTTAAACAAGTGAATGATAAGATTAGCATATTTTAAAATAGTTGGTACATAGGTTTTCTTTTTTAACTAAGTATATATATATATATATATATATATATATATATATATATATATATATTGTACATAGATTTTTAATAATATCAAAACAATATTTTCTAAAAAACCTATATTAAAAATATTCTATATACATTTGGTTTTTATATTTAAATTTAAATTTGAACCCTACAATTAAAGTGCTGGAAGATTTGATTTTTCTATATTAATCATTAGACAGTTGGAAGTATTTAAATCCAACTGTCCAATAAAACTAGATTTTAGTAGCCATGACTATTTAATTAAATACCTAATACTGTTAGAAATTTTTATCTTATTTATATATTTTATTTTGTGTTTATTTTTATCGATTGTGTTTTAACTTTAATATATTGTATTTATGTTTTAGAGTAATCGAATTAGAGAAAAAAAGAGAGAAAATTGCTTTAGCTACAGAACATATGAGCAATATGGATATTACAAATGAACCAGAAGAAGATGAAGAATCTGATAGTTCAGATTTAGATGAATTTATTGATTGGAGATCTAAAAGTTAAAAACATGTACTTAAAGAAATAATGTTATATAATATAATATATTTTTTTTTTTACAATGTTTAAAATTATTATAAAAAAATTGTACATTGTAATTATTTATTTAAAAAACAATATCTTAAGGTATAATTTGAGAATATTTTAATAAAATTAAAAAAAAATGTAAATTATTATATTAACATTTGATATATTATTATGTTGTAAACATTTTAATCAGCATAAGGGTAGTAGATATAAATTTTGGTCCACAAAGTATGTTATTGCTGTAGGACGCACACATCACAATATGCCAATACAAAAAATTGCCATATTATATACTATATAATTAAAAACATAAAATAAATGCCTAGCCCTAGACCAATTGAGGTTTTCTTCTCAAATTAGACTGTATTATGCACCTTTAAATTTTAAAGACATTTTTAATAATAATTCATTAAAATGTTTTTTTTTTTTTTTTTGTTATGGCATGCTCTCATATTGAATTACCCATATATTTGTGAAAAAAAAAATCCACAGATGTTTTGTTTGCAAACTGTATGCAATTTGTTTATAATTATTTCAAATTAAATAAGTAAATTATTTAGGTATATATAAATATTAAAAACTAGTATAATACAATGTACAACATAAAAGTATTAATAGATTTGTACTGTATGATGTTATATGGGACTTCGATGGTTCCATGGTTTGTTCAGTAACAAACACTGTGGTTTCTGTTGGATCATAAATATCGTATGTCACCTTTGTGGTTCCTTCGGTGTGTTCGGGTGTAAACGTTGTCTTTTCGTCCTCACTGAGAGAAGTCGATGTCGGCTTATCAGTACTATTTGTACTAGGAGTAGAAGTCGTTTTAGCGACGGTTGTTGCTATTGTTACAGGAGTGGTATCGTAATGAATTGGTGTTACATCTTCTGTTTCTGTCGTTTCTTCAGTTTCACTAGTAACAGTAGTATATTTTGAACTAGATTTTTCTGAGTACTCACTACCTTCTGTTTCACTAGTTTCGGTCGTTTCTCCAGGAGTAGTCGTCGAAAAGTTCTGGGTTGAAGTCGATTCTTCAGTGGTCGTAATAAATTCGGTAATAGTGGTGTCTGACCAACTGGACTCCGAGGATTGGCTGTCTTCCGTTTCACTGGTTTCAGCTGTTTCTCCAGAAGTGGATGTCGATATGTTTAGGGTTGAAGTAGATTCTTCAGTGGTCATAGTAGATTCGGCAATAGTGGTGTCTGACCAACTGGGCTCCGAGGATTGGCTGTCTTCCGTTTCACTGGTTTCGGCTGTTTCTCCAGAAGTGAATGTCGATAGGTTTAGGGTTGAAGTAGATTCTTCAGTGGTCATAGTAGATTCGGCAATAGTGGTGTCTGACCAACTGGACTCCGAGGATTGGCTGTCTTCCGTTTCACTGGTTTCGGCTGTTTCTCCAGAAGTGGATGTCGATAGGTTTAGGGTTGAAGTAGATTCTTCAGTGGTCATAGTAGATTCGGCAATGGTGGTGTCTGACGAACTGGACTCCGAGAATTGGCCGTCCTCCGTTTCACTGGTTTCTGTCGTTTCCCCAGGAATTTCTGTCGAAAGGTTCGGGATTGAAGTCGATTTTTCTGTGGTCATAGTAGATTCGGAAATAGTGGTATCTGACGAACAAGACAATGAGGGTTGGCTGTCTTCCGTTTCACTGGTTTCAGCTGTTTCTCCAGAAGTGGATGTCAATAGGTTCGGGACTGAAGTCGATTTTTCAGTGGTCGTAGTAGATTCGGCAATTGTGGCCGTAGTAGATTCGGCAATAATGGTATCTGACGAACTAGACTCCGAGAATTGGCTGTCTTCTGTTTCGTTGGTTTCATTAGTTTCTTCAGGAGTAGCTGAAGATAAATATAGTTGAGTTTGATACATTGAAGTAATCGGATAGTCTAGTTTTGAAGTCGGATCATCGGATTCTGTTATCCCTGCACCATTTGATGTTTCTTCTGTATCTAATGAAGTCATGTCATCAGATTGAGTGTTTTCCGTGTCTTCTGTTGCAGTATTAAGTGAAGTAGGTTTGACTGCCTCCGTCGTGCCACTAGTTTCTTTTTGGGTATATACGGTAGGTGGAGATGTTGGATTGGGATAAATTGTCGTTTCTTCCGTATCTAGTGAAGTCATGTCATCGGATTGAGTGTTTTCCGTGTCTTCTGTTGCAGTATTAAGCGAAGTAGGTTTGATTGCCTCCGTCGTGCTACTAGTTTCTTTTTGCGTATATACGGTAGGTGGAGATGTTGGAGTGGGATAAATTGTCGTTGCTTCCGTATCTAGTGAAGTCATGTCATCAGATTGAGTGTTTTCCGTGTCTTCTGTTGCAGTATTAAGTGAAGTAGGTTTGACTGCCTCCGTCGTGCCACTAGTTTCTTTTTGGGTGTATACGGTAGGTGGAGATGTTGGATTGGGATAAATTGTCGTTTCTTCCGTATCTAGTGAAGTCATGTCATCAGATTGAGTGTTTTCCGTGTCTTCTGTTGCAGTATTAAGCGAAGTAGGTTTGATTGCCTCCGTCGTGCTACTAGTTTCTTTTTGCGTATATACGGTAGGTGGAGATGTTGGAGTGGGATAAATTGTCGTTTCTTCCGTATCTAGTGAAGTCATGTCATCAGATTGAGTGTTTTCCGTGTCTTCTGTTGCAGTATTAAGTGAAGTAGGTTTGACTGCCTCCGTCGTGCCACTAGTTTCTTTTTGGGTGTATACGGTAGGTGGAGATGTTGGAGTGGGATACATTGATGTTTCTTCCGTATCTAGTGAAGTCATGTCATCAGACTGAGTGTTTTCCGTGTCTTCTGTTGCAGTATTAAGTGAAGTAGGTTTGACTGCCTCCGTCGTGCCACTAGTTTCTTTTTGGGTGTATACGGTAGGTGGAGATGTTGGAGTGGGATACATTGATGTTTCTTCCGTATCTAGTGAAGTCATATCATCAGATTGAGGTGTTTCCGTGTCTTCCGTTACAGCTATATTCGTGTCAGATGAAAATGAATTAAGTATATTCGTTTTTGCATCTACCGACATTTTATTCGAAGTTAATGGACTGATTACATTATGGATCCATTTTTCGTAGTTGAGTATATTATTGAACACTTTGGGTTTATCGGTCGAATATATGCCATATAGACGATTATTGCAGATCAACGGAGTGCCATTATCAGTTATCTGTAATGACAAATCGTGTTTTAAGTAATTAACATACCGATTTATATTAATAGTATCCTAATATTTCGAATAAAATATTTGATTACAAATCATTGTGTACTGTATGGGAAGAATATCAATCTGTAACGTATAGGCGTACGGGTAGGAAACATTTCAGTTCTTCCACATCATTCAGACAATTTAGGAATAATTACAGTTTATCATATTTATGATAGTATATATCATGGTACGTATACGTTTTTTAGCTCTGTATACGAATCAGATCTAAAAATAAACTATGACGCGTATATAGTGTTTATACCGGTGCGATTTTTTTTTTTTAAACGTTTCGCCGAGCGATTCCGGACTAAAGAACAACTCAGAAGAGCCTCAGTACTATTTGTGTTGGTACGTATATCTATATACGCTTCGATTTAGCACACAAATAATAATAATAATCATACACTTTTGTCTTTTACCTCGTCTGACGATTATGTCCATTATGATTTATTGGAGGCCGTTATTTTATACTATACGCGCGACGGTATCGATTTATCGAGTAGGTATTTCATATTACGTTGTACGATAACTGTATGTATTATAATCCCGGTGAAAAAGTATCCGGTTCAATATTAATATTTATGGTAGTGGTGACCGGGTATAGCCGTAACATTTTGCACGAAATTCTAAATTAAAAATATTTTATTGTTTGTTTTCGTTTTTGAACGCTTCTATTTGAAACAGGAACAGTTGTTGTTTAAACGAAACTGCGAGTATTTTTTAATTAAAATATGAAGAAGAAAAAACACGTTGCAAACAGTTTTGTACCCCGGTCGAGGAAACGAAACGTAACACACGCATTATTTTAATTGGAAAGAGGCGAACGTCGATTGTTTAACGTTTGTAACTACTAGTTTTCTATCGCGACTCGTCGGCATGTAAATAAATACGTTTTACTCGATTTCAATAACACCACACGAATAACGTAAAATATAAACAAATGAATAAATGAAAAATGCGTGCGACATCGCGTTATCGTTTCGACCCGGGCAAGTGATTGCGAATTGTCACGGGCGGCGTGTCGCGACTGCGGCAGTTCGTTTTCGGACGTGGTGCACTCGAGACGAATGGCGGTGGTGATGTGTTCAGCTCAATAAACGGTGTTAAACATATTGGGCGTGTGGTTATCTTACAGTACACTTGAACGGTTTTAATCTTTTTGACTAGTTGTTACTTATTGTGTCAAGTAGGCTAAATAATATTGTTAAAAAAAAAAAAAATGTATAAGAACATCAAGTGAATGGAAAACAAAATTGTTGTTTAACTTATGAAATACTGTTGTTACAATTGTTCCTTGTTGAAATGTTACAATTGTCCTCAATCAATATTGTTCGTATGATAGAAGTATTAGATTATAAAAACAAAAACACATTTAATCGGTAAAGTTCTTACATAAACGTTATATATACAAAAATTTCAACAAATGACAAACGACACGGCGTATAAAAAGTAAACGTATGATTTCATTTCAAATCTAGTGTTGTCTTAAACGTCTCGTAGTTTTTAAACCGATAACATGATATCACATATAATATTGTTTTTGACGGACGTGTTAAAATCGTCCGATACTCGATTACTGTTATTTAGCGTGTGAAAACGATTGTAACGAGGCCGTCCCTACGGTTTCAAATGGTCTCAAGGCCTCGGACTTCACACGGGCTTGCATATGAACGGTGTCGCATGTCCGGTATAAGTTTAGGCGTATAGGCTACTTGCGGAAGAAACGAACGGTCGGGACCCAACCTAACGTACGGTGCAGTTTCGCAAGCACACAAAACCGTTAAACAACCAAGTCAACCGATCGCCAGACGCGTTGGATACGATGAGAAGTAATACGTTTAGTTTGGCTTGCGATATAGCTGTGAAGACTTACATTCCGCAAAGACCGTATATCCCCATGGCAAATCGTGTCATCCAAATACCATTCGCTGTTTTCGGACGTTTCGTGTTTCGAGATGTTGACCGCGTCCCAATAGACGAGCGCCACGTCACCGTCGGAGTATTTGTAGACGCTGTTTATAACGCATTTCATGTTTTCCGACCGGTCTTCCGTCGCTAATCCAATTGGCGCTACTGTGCTGGAGGAAACGAAAGGACCGTCCACCTGTCGTGTAATTATTACGACAACACGGAGTGAAAAATGAAAACAGAAAAAGCAAATAAAAAACCTATCCGTCCTAGAAAATTGTTACCTTGATCAATGCTACGTCGTTGTCGATTTCTACCAACACTTTACTCGGTTTCCGAACCGTCTCTCGTGTTTTGTTTCCAATCGCGAGATCAACGTCGTCCAGCGGGATGCCGTTATTATTACTAAAAGTACAAATGGAAATTCGTCTTAATAACAATATACTCGCGACGTTTAGGATACGTTTAATTATACTTCATGCAACGTGCAGAGGTTAATACCCAGTTCACATCGATCAATGTGCCTTGACACAGTATTTCTCCGTTCGAATTCGTTTTGATTAAAACCTAAGGACCGGAACAATTGAAACGACGACACGTTTAAATCTCGGTTGAAAATCAAAATTTACTCAGGTGTACTTACTGCGTGAGGGAAATTTTCGTTTTGGCCCCGAGAAGACGGAGAGCATAATTTTTCGTTTTGTAACGGGATTGTATTTGATTCTGAAAAATGATACATCAGTCGTGGTAAAAAGAGAAATAGTGTAATATTTATATATATATATATGGGATTTTCTATGTTTATTTGATGTAATTATTTTTTATATAAAACGAAGAATTTTTGGTTATGTATTTTGATTGATTATGAATGTAATACTTGTATCGAACATATAATAATAACGTTTAATCGAATGTATTTTGATATCCAAAATGTCTATAATTTTAAAACTTAACAAAGTTAACAACTGACGGGCCTAAAGTCTAGATTTTTAAATTATGATTGAAATTTGAAACAATCAGTAATCGGGATAGACGGACAGTATAGCGGTTATATTTAATTTAATATAATGCGAATAACACATACCGAATATTCGTATAATATTACCAACAGTAGATATAACGATGGAAAATGCTAAATAATATTATTTATAACGAAGTGTACATTTTAATATTTTATCAAGTAAAATAAAAAGCAAGTTAGATGACATGCGTGGTGAATTTCGATTTTGATTTTCTGTATAAATTACGGTTAGGTTAGTACGTGATACATATATTTTTTTATAAGATTCGGAATATTCATATTGAGCGTTTTGTTAAATTTCTTTATTTTATATTTGATCGTAAAACAATTAACAGAATGTGTGAGCGTGTAAAGGAAATAAAATAAAAAATAAAAACGATTGGTGAAAATTTAGTTAAAGCTTAAAACTAACAATGTTTTTACCGCAGATCTGCAGGTGATATTTTAGGTTTACGAAAATGCATTGTGTTTTAAGCATTTAATTGTTATTCACTTACCTCTTAGCATTAAAAATCCGAATAATGTTATTTGAAAACATTTGCACATTTTCATCTTAAAAAACCAAAATTAAAAAAAAAAAAAACTAAAAACTGAAGAAATTCAACATACAATTTACTGTTGAGTATAAAAGTGATTACTTTACACTAAAAGGTGTACAAGTTAATACCTACTGTCAATCATTAGATTACGAGTATTCGAACATTATCATAAGATAATTTTATAGGCACTTCACTCACTTTTTATTATCATATGTGTAACATAACGAGTAGGTATAAATATTTTTACGTGTTGAAACAAAATAATATTATTTTATTTTGATGGAAGGTGGTTTAAGGTAAACAAATATAGGCACTTACAAACGTTCGATTGTTTCAATGGAGTTGTGGAATATGAGGTAGAATAAAAACATAAAAATTCTTCATAGTTCGTGTGGCATCGCCGTACGTCTATACATTCGAATTTGAAATATTCAACGAATTCTTGAAACGTTCGGTATTTGTTCGATGAATTTATTGTGGTTTTTTTTTTTTTTTTGTTCACATCGTGTGCAAACAAGCATTAGGTAATAACGGCGTTTAAACGGCATCGAACAATAATTTGTAATATTATGTTTATTTGTAAGTTATAATGTTGTTAAAAAAACATGTGTATACACTCGTTGATAAAAATACTTCTTTGAAAAAGAAACTCAATTTCAATTTTTTTTAAAAAAAAAAACGTACAAAATAATTGAAAACGTTCAACCGCGTATTAAAACGTGGTACCGTGTAACTGACGGGTCTTTTCGGACCAATACGATACACATCTCAAAAGACTTTTGGATATAACTATGAAGTAATCGATCACAGTGCGTATACAATATGAGAACTAATCCGATAAAAATAAAAAATCCATTATTTTATTACATACAAATAATAATACCAATAATAATAATAATAATAATAATAATAATATTAATAATAATGATAATGATAATAATAATAATAATAATAATAATAATAATAATAATATGGATACGAGGTGTTAACAGTTACGTAGGCGTAGATCGTTATAGCCGCCATGTACCGCGTATACGTATTGTCGGTTTTTATACTTATATTTATATGAATATTAGATAAATTATATAATAATACTCGAGCTATAAGGTATACATATATATATATACAGTAAGGCACAACTAGAATACACGAGTTTTTGGATAATTACGGATCGGTCGACCGCTAACGTTAGAATAATATAAACCGTTTTCTCTCTCTCTCTCTCGTCTATGTACACTTAATTAGTATATGGAAGAATTATGCAATTTTGTCGTACTTATAGAAATATATAAAACGTATGCCGTAACGTGATGATGCGCTTAAATACTAATAATATGTGTGAACGATGCGGGTTTTTTTTTTTTATTATTTCCAGTAGAACAAACGCCGTCTTGTACGCTGGTTTTTTTTTCTTGGACGACAATAATGCTTAAATTATCTTACTTCTATATACGCGTATAAATATGAATAAAAATCATAGGGACTAAATATAATATGTGAATTTGATTGTTCACGTTCGAGTTAGTTCGTTTTCTACACGTTCGAACGACACGGCGTCTCGATGAAAATAAATTTTACGACACCGACGTACGTCTGTACGTCATCTCGACGTTTGTCCGACGTAGTTGTAGCAGGTGTCCGACTCACGCGCCGAGTCGGGTTCGGTACACGGTTTTGGGGAGCACGAGTATAAGTCCGATAATAACGACGACGACGGGTTAAAAATAATATATATTTATCGGACTCATTGGAATTCAGTTTGATACTCGTACGTGTCAAACTGAAACCGCCTGTGTCAGTTGATGAACGGCGGCAGGGGCGTGAACGGTGGCTCGACCTTCACCGCGGTCTCTTCATCCCTGTCGTCGTCCCTTTGCTGCTGCTGCTGCTGCTGCTGCTGTTGCTGCTGTTGTTGCTGCTGTTGTTGCTGCTGCTGTTGTTGCTGCTGTTGTTGCTGCTGTTGTTGGTGTTGTTCCACTTCGTACGCCATCGTGCCGACGATGTCGCACTCGCCGTCCGGCTGCAACAGTCCCGCCATGTCCTGGCTCATCACGTACGAGTCGACCACGTGTTTGTTGAGCTGATGGCCGTGATAGTCGCCGCGGTCGGGCGGCGATTGGTCCAGCGGGCCCATCATGTCCTGCCGGGCCAGGCACTGCATGCTGGCCGAAAACAAGCCCGGGCTGTCCTGCGGCTGCGCGGCGTACGACGCGCCGAAGTTGTTGTTGTTGTTGTTGTTGTTGTTGTTGTTGTTGTGGAACGGGTTCTGCACGAACGGCGACGATCCGTTGTTGTTGAGCAGGTTCAGGTGCGCGAGGTCTCCGTATCCCGCGGCCGCGCCGTAGCCCCACGGCTCCGAGCCGCTGAGCGTGACCGGCGAGCACGTGCCCAGCGACGGTGACACGTTGCCGCCGAACGTGGTCAACGTGGTGAACGACGTCGAGCTCACCGACGATCCCGGCGATCCGGACGGGAACACTACACGTGCACGGTCAAACAAAACGAACGTTAGAGAACGTCTGCTTCCCGTTTCCCAATCAAACCGCGAACAACACGTTGCTCACAATTATAATAACGTTATCGGTAGCACAAATTAACAAAAAATATTATTCGAAAATTGCATAGTGAATACAATTAGTACTAGACGTGAAAAAAATCTTTTTAATTTTTTATTTTGAATTAAAGGTGCCGAATTGACGGTTCCGCAGGATCGGAAACAAGTCGCGAAATATCGCGAGAACTGAATAACGTGTACAAATATACTGTACGGATGTATAGTAGTAGTAGACTTACCGGAATTGGTCAGATAAACCGTTTTCCTGGGCGGTTCCCTCTTGCGCCACTTGGCCCTACGGTTTTGGAACCACACCTGAACACGGGACTCGCTGAGCTTCAGGTTCAACGCCAATTCTTCCCTGGCGAACACGTCCGGGTACGGGGCTCTCTCGAACGCTCGTTCCAACTCTTCAAGCTGATGGGACGTGAACGTGGTCCTGCGGCACGGCAATTATTATTATTATTATTATTATACGTAATTATAATGACGAAAATTATCTTATATATATGTGTGTGTGTTATTATTACGTCAACGTCGCGTATAAACTAACCGGGTCTTTTTCTTTTTCGTCCCGTTGTTGTCGGCGTTTTTCGACTTGGAACTCGACTTCTTGGGCGTGACCGGTTGTTCGGTCGGCAGTCCTACGGGACAAACGATGAAGTCAAACGTATGCGGTGGAGAAAAGATGCGAAAATCGCGAAACGTTGTCATACCTGACGACTGTTGACCGGCGCCGGCCGGCAACGAGTTGCCGTCCATTTCCAACTTGATGTTGCAGTGTTTCTGGCCGTTGGTGACGACGACGTCGGTCGGCTGCTGTTGTACTTGGACGGCCGACGTGACCGGCATTTGGAACAAGTCCTGCGGATCGCCGATCTGTATCTGCCTGCCGTCTTGCTGCTGCTGCTGCTGCTGTTGCTGCTGTTGGATATGATCCTGGATGGAGGCGTGATGGTGCCGGTGCATGTCCATGTCCTGCAGCTGGTGATGATGGTGCATGTCCATGTGGTCGGGCACGGGCAACGCGTATCCCATCATGTCGCCGGGCTGTTGGAACGCGAGCATGGACTGGTGCTGGTGGTGCGTCGGCGAGCCGGGCTTCTGGTGGTGGTATTCGTTGAACATCATCGACTCGTCGAACGCGCCGTCGTCCATGTCCGCAGCCGGCGGGAAAACGCGCGTCCTCGTCGTCGTGACGGATCTCGGCTGAACGGCCGCGGCGGCGGTATACGTGTAATGATTTTCTTGTTTTTTTTTTCTTGTTTTTTTTTTTTTTTTTACAAATTATTTGTCTCCGTTTGTCGTTGTTATCGTTTTAATTGGCCTCGGCGGTGTTATCGGCGGCGCCCGTGCGGAGGGGGTTTTAATTTCTGTTGATTGTCTACAATTGGAAGCGACGGCGGACCCGAATCAGGACGCACGCGCACACACACGAATATTATATATTGAATAAAATTCGTTTAAGGGCAATTTAAAAAAAAAGGCCAACGGCGACGGACAGCCGGCCGTAAAGCATTCGCGCGGTTCCTTCGACGCGATCAACAACGACGGAGCGTTGTTCGGGCGGCGAGACGGCACGACGCGTACACACGGGCGAGTGAACGGCGTGACGCGCGGTCGCGGGGCCCGACGGGTTTCGGGCGGCACGGGACGATCGACGTGCGACGGCGTGCCGCGCGAAGTTTCAAGTAAGGACCGGGCACGGCGCGTGCGACGTAAGTTTTCGCGTTCGGCGACAGCGCGGTGCACGGCGACCGCGTGGGCCGCGACCAATAAGGGCTTACTGGGAGTGGTTGGCCGGCCGACCAATGGCGCGCGCGGCCCGTTCATCGTGCCGTCCCTTCGACGCCGCGCGCCGTCGCCCGCGGTCGCGCGTCGCCGGTCCCGGTAGGGCGACCGGACAAGAAGAAAACCCGTCGCACGAACGAACGTCGTGTTTTTTATTTATTTATTAATATTTTTTTTTTCAAAAAACAAAACCCCGCGTTCGTTCGAAATCCACGGGCGAACTCGACGATGCGGACAGGCCGGTTTTCGTTTCACGACATCCGCATGGTACCCGACCGGTCCGATCGCGTCTTGTTCGCGAGACGGCGTTACGACTCAAACTCAAAACTCGAGGTCGGGTCGAGTGGAAGCTTAGGGGTCTGGGGTGGCGGACGGTCAGGTCAGGTCGGGTCGGGTAGTTAAGAGAGGAAGACGGACGTGAACTATCGGTTCTCGGGGTTTCAATCATTATTCTCCGCTCTCGTTATTGTCACGTGCAAATGTCTGGAGTATACGGTAGTAGCCGGCGCACGTCGTTACTGAATCGGGCGAATCCGAGATAACATTGTTATTCCATATGGGCCTGCTGTAATCACGAATATCGCGTGCCGCTCCGTTGACTTCGTGTTGCTGCCACATGGTCATCGCACCCGTACCCGCGACGTGGTTTTTGACGGTCTTCGCGTAGCTGGGGCGAACTGCCTGTCATTCATAACCGGTATAGCGACCTTCCGAAGCGAAATGTCTATTTCTTCGGCCGGGCGGAATATTGGTTCCTTTGAATTGTTTCAATACCTACTTCGGTTATCCTCTCCCGAATCTTATACAGACTCGGGTCCAGTGTGTATGGTCGAAAATTGTTTTGTCGCTTTAAATCGTAATGATAAAAATTTGTTTTTTAATTTGGTAAAAATTCGTAACGGGTATTTGGTTAAAAATTATATTCTTGACGACTTCGTTTTGTCGAAATGTGTCCGTTTATTTTTCTTTATATACTATATATATATTTCGACTGCATGCATGCATGTTCTTAAGATCGTATTGCGAATAAATTCCAAACGGGAACCGATTCGGACGTAGCCGATCGTAGATTACCCGCAAACCCGTGTGGAGGACACCCTTGTCCACCAGTGACGTTTATTCACGTGTTTAGAGATTGCTCTGATTAATACATGATAACTAATCAACCATAAACTACATTATTGTTTTTCGTACGTACGAGTATACTAACGTTTCGTAAGAGATGACAGTTAAACGTTTTGGAAAAGAATTGGGACGAGGGGACCCAAAATAATTTTCTCGGTCGCAATATTCTTCGTATAGGATATTATTTAACGTGTAGTGTTTAAGGCAGAGGTCGGTAAATAATTTCTATCGGAGTGCAGACGATTAAAATAACATATATACGAGGTGCAGAGAAAAAAAATCTGTTATCATAACAGCAATGTTTTATTTTTGTATTCAAAACTCATATATCTACACTTGTAAACCTACTACTTTTAATTATTAAACATATATATATATATATAAATTTAAAAAATTACGATATAAAATAGAAAATATCGAGAAATTTAATGCGAGAAATTGCATTGTTTCTGTTCCTTGACCAGTTTTTGGAAATTGGGAACTCGTGGAGAACAGCTCATACGCAATGTATCTTCGAGACGAGAATCTGTTAATTCATTTCGATACTTGTTATTCAAAAAATTAATTTTTGAAAATGACGTATCACAAATGTTCATATGTCGAACCAAACATCGTAGGCGGGTTGACTGCCAGTTTTTTACAGTTGGAATATTTGTCCGAGACGTGCGTAGCCCAAAATTCTTCAGTTGATGCATTTCTGTAAGTTTTCAAGGAAACGTCTTCCTGTAAGTCGATTATCTCCATTTGAAGTTTTGACATTGAAAGTTTAAACAGTTGGCTATTCTCTCTCCGAAAGAACGTCGTAAGGAGTTCTTAAAAATTGATATAGTTTTCCTATTTTCGAGAAATCGTTGAATCTTGTTTCGAATTCCTTTGCCAATACTTTGATACAAAACTCGAAAATATTTCGGTGTCTACAACATCACAATAATGTTTGCATTCAAGAGAATCGTGGGAAAACTAATGAAGTTTCGGTGTTCCGAAATCTTGTCGAAATATATTCCACTTTGCGGCGGAAAGCGTACTTATGAATAATTATGATCAAATCTATTCCGTGATCTATAACCATAATCTGATATGAACTATATTTATCTACATTGATAAAATATATATATTTTTATTGTCTATTATAAATACAATTTTGAATCGAAACGATATATTAAAGTAAGACACGTCGACGGTCCAGTTTTCTACCTTTCCCTGGCTTACGGTATTGGAGTTTCGCGATCGACCGTGGTCAATAATCATCCGCAAACGATTCCGAGCGACAATTCCGCGATCGGCCGGAAACGTTTTTTTTTTCTCTGTTGAATAACGCGGTACCACACGATCGACGGTTCTAGACGGCTTACGGATAGATCCGACGCAATGATCGCCGGGGCGGCCTTTCGGGGACGATCAGACGATAACGATCGCGTTGTTATTGCTTCCGGAAGTCTATGCCGAAACGACGACGACGACGACTGACGACGGGGGGGGGGGACAGAATCGAACGCGTTTACATCCGCGGCGCTCACATCGAATTCGTTCAACGGACCGTACGTGTTACGCGTTGGGTTTATATTGTTGTATGCGAATCCGCCGTTACTCGACGACCGTGACCGGTGTAGACCTTTCGGAAACGCCGATGCTTTGGGGTCGATTAACCTCGAAAATGCGGGACGATTATGCGGTAGCAGCCCTTATTATACGCGCGTCGTGTTGTTATTATTATTATTATTACGTTTTGTTGTTTTTTTATACGTGGTTTGTGCGCGCAACGGTCGACGGCGATCGAACGATAAACGTCTGTTCCCGTCGATCGTTCCCGTGATAAGCGCTCTCCGTGTCGTTTCGATCGGCGTCCGAGCGTGATCGACGCGTCCGCCCCGCGGATCGGTAAACCGGGTAAGTCAACACGCGGAAGTCACACCGTTGCCCGTCGTCACGCGTTCCGATCTCCCGCCGTTTAAGATCGCCCGGTCGGATTACGGCGGACGGCGAAACCGAACGATTACCGAATCGGCGACACCGCCGAGCACGAAACAGCAGATTTGACGTTCTATTCAAACGTTTCGTACTGTACGCGTAGCCTTTATGGCTATTATCAGGTTTACTCGAATTTCTTAATCGTCAAAATAAATAAATAAATAAACGCGCACGACGAAATGTCTTGTAAAATCCGGGGCCGATGACGAACACCGTACACGGCCAAGCTTACGTTACGAAGTCTTTATTTGTTTCGAGTTTTCGAAAAAGTTAATTTCGTAGCAGGCGTCCACGACGATCATCGAATGTTGTCGTTAAACCCATACGTTTAACCGACTCGTGCGAGCTCGGTGTTAACGATTGCTGGGTCGGCCGACGTTCGCGAAAACGTGTGTTTTGCCCAGGCGAAATGTACGACGTGCTGCGCGCGTGTTAACGCCTTCGAAGCCGGCGTGTTTCTGGTTTTCAGTTCGGAAACGGTTTCAATCCGTTCCGGTCGAAATGAATTTTATTTTCGCGGTGACGGTCGGCCGACATTACTTGCGAATTCGAATTTCGTCCGTGACGCCACTCCACACACACACGTTCGCGACTTGTGTGCGGTTGTTAAGTGGTTTTTTTTTTTTTTTGCCACGGAAGTTTGCGACCTAAAAATTTCATTAGGATTGAGGGTTTCCTGTTTCAGTTCAATGTAAAAAGTAATCGTACGGATTTATGATTTCTCCTTTTTGTAATCGTTCTACACCAGTATGAATAAAATGTCGACGTACCGACCGTCGTGGTTCGAAACGTCCGCGTGACGGTCGGTGTTTGGCAAGGGTGGTGAGGGCGCGATAAGTGACACAAAACGCTGGAATTATACGTTTTCATTCGTTCGTAGACATTCTCTACAGAGCTCGTACGTTTCATAACAAAATCGTTGTCGATCACTTTATTCCATGGATATTTTTATTTGTTTTCTCGTAGCGTCGTCGATCGTCGGGCCTATTTGTCGTACCGTGTCGGTATCGGTCGTCGTTGTTGTCACACGCGAATCAAGCACTACACATTTTTTTTTTTGTGGACGTCGGCATACAATTGTATTGTAACCGTACATACCGTGTGGTATCTACCGAAAGTATAGAAAAATTAAAAATTTACTGATAACCCGTGGACGTATTATTGGCCCTAACCAGGACCATAGCTCAAAGCGTGCAAATTTCGAGTAAATTTGTCGTTTTTTTTTTTTAAATAAAAGGTTATCTGATTTTGTCGACTGTATTTTCGTAATTCACACTATAATAGACTCGGGTTGTCGGGGAGGGGTCGCAAAAATGATTAGCCCCGGACCGCGGAATATATCTCTACCGTGACAACGTAAACGCTCGTTGTTACGTTACAGGATTATTTCAAATAACAGTATTATCAAATTATGTACTGTGCTCGAATTGGGGGGGGGAAGTATAGGAGCTTAACCTAATGATTTAAAAACTGCGTTCCGAGTGCAAAATTATCTAAAACGAACCCGTGGGTTTGTATCACACCACCCTCTCGCGACTTGACTAATTAAAAACAAAAATTAACTTTTAGCTGCACGCATATAAATTCCAAATATGATCCGTGTGAGTGAATGTCAGTTATGTTCACTAAATTTTCCCAATAAATTCAAAAACAACATTATATATAAAAATATAGAATATTTATTAGTATTATATTTACATAAAAATACAGAATATTTATTCTATAGGAATAGAGATTCGGATTTTAAATGAAAGTTTTCTTTCACGTCCACTACGCGAGTCGGATTATGAAAAAAAAATTTTTTTACATTCTGCTATTTCACGGATACGTTTATAAATATATAATTTATATTAATATTATATTTATATACAAATATATAATATTTATTCTATCCAATAGAAATTCAGATTTTAAAAGAAATTTTTTTTTCAGATGCATTTTGAAAAAAAAATTTTTTACATTTCGCTATTTCACGGATACTTTCATAAATTTATAATATTTATTAACATTATATTTACGTACAAATATATAATTTATTCTATCCGAATAGAATAGATTTAATTAAATTCAGATTTTAAAAGAAATTTTTTTTTCAGTTCGCATTTTGAAAAAAAAATTTTTTTATATTTTGCTAAAGATATGGACTTTAAAAGAAATTTTTTTTTCACTTCCATTACGAGAGTCGGATTTCGAAACAAAAATATTTTCATTTCGTTAGAGATTCGGATTTTAAATGAAATTTTTTTTTCAGTTGCATTTTGAAAAAAAAATTTTTTTACATTTTGCTATTTCACGGATATTTTCATAAATTTATAATGTTTATTAATATTATATTTATATACAAATATATAATATTTATTCTATATGGATAGAAATTCAGATTTTAAAAGAAATTTTTTTTTCACCTTTATGACGCGAATTGGTTTTGAAAAAAAAGAGAAGGATATGACGTTTTCTTTACATCCTCTTCCGATTCGTTTCCAATTCGAGCACTGTACGGTAATTTCTCGTAAATCCGCGGTCGAGTCGGAAAGATCCAAAAAATTATAATAACATTTTATCGTTATTATAGGACGGTCGTATGTAAATTATTTTTGATAATTTTTGACAATTTTCGCCATGTCGTTGTTACGTCAATGGTGCAACCAGGATTTTTTCATGGGCACCGACAAAATAAACTACCCTAATCTTAATTGTAGCGAATTACGCACTGCAAATATTTTCGTGAGCTTGGGTAAGAACACTACACTATACATTTGTATAACACGGTGTATTGTACATACTGTGTGAAATTATATTGTACCGAAAGTATAGAAAAAATAAAAATTAATGAATGACATCGATTGAATTTATTTACAAAATTAATTTGACTCGGTTGAAAAAACTCAAGTTTAATATTTCTTTAAAAATAAATATGCAGCATTTGTCTCTCAATAATCTATTATTCCATGCAAGCAGTTTAATTTCGACAGACAATATTTGAAACGTTACAAGTGCCTAAACTTTAAATTACCTGGTTTGTTTCAAAACTTTTACTCGAAATTCAGTTTATATGATTACCAAAAACAGCAAAAAAATGTCATAAATAAATGAAAGTAATTTGAACATTTTTTTTATAACTGTATAATTAGCAATCGAATATTATAACTTGATTTTTGAATAGTAAATATTAAGTATTATATTTTTAATTAAATAAAAAATTGTAATTTTCAACAGTTTATTGTATATTGTAACTAACATTTCATTAGTTTAACCGTACAGGAAATTGATTCCAACATTTTAAATTTAACTTCAACTAGAAACCCACAAAATTTGGTTATATTTTAATACAAAATCGTTCAATTACCAATTTGATTACATCAAAATTTAAATTTAAACTCTTTTAACTTTTAAGATAACTCAAAATATTCATTTTTTTTATCATTTAGGAATTCAAACAGACATAGGTTTAAAAATTTAAATCACGAATACATTAAAATTAAACCGTATTAAAATTATTAATTATGGTTTTAAATTAAAAGAATGTTGGTACAAGTAAGATTTCAAATTTAATTTCACTACAAAACTTTTATTTATATTGTAGTATTTGGAGATTTTTTCCATAAATTTGGCAAAAATTTAAAAAAATGAACCTAAATTGCAACCAGTGAATTATTTCTAACGATTTAATGTACCGCGAGGTCTCATATGGTAAACTACTTGTATATACCCGTGTAATACAAAGAAAAATTGAAATTTTTTTCACCAATGGCTCGTAATCGTTTAAACGTTGAACTAGTACATTTATTACCGCAACATAATATGATGTTCGTTTGTACACTGTGTTTTAAAATCATCAACCCAAACAACTTAATGGACTGGCGTCGATAGGACGGGGTGATTTTGCAAATGGATTTTGTGGTTTCAGAGCGCTACGGGTGATTTAATATCGTGATCACAATTATACAATTGAACAAATTTCAAATCGAAATGTTCAAATCGTCAAATGTCCGTACAAGTTGTACGGGAATGTTGTTAATTTATTATCACGCGTGCCGTCCTAACCCTCTTCGGTGCGCCACCGACTCAAAGCATACGAAAACGAACAAAAAATTATGACCCGACCGATCGCGGAGTACAGATTATTATTCGCGAACAAACGCCGGAAATTATTTGACGCTTAAAAGGAGTTTAAACAAACGTCGAACGGAATAGCGCGGGGCCGTGGAAAACGCGAGAACGAGACGAAATAAGTTCACAAAACAAGTATTGCTATCAGTAGCTGGTCCGGAGGTGAAACCGTTAACGAAACGGACGATTAGGAACGGTGACGAGCGGTGCGCGTTCCGACTACGTGGTCGTGCTGTTGCCGATCATCGTCAAAAAAAAAGAAAGCGACCGGCTCGCGGGGGTCGACGTACCCTTTGACGGGGTAACGAGGGGTAACGGGGGCGGGGGGGGATACGATCGCACGCACGGCACCGGGTACCAGACAGCGTCAACACGGGTTCGCGTCGCGGGCGCACCTATGCGGGCGTGGACGGACGGCTCGTGCGCGCGCGCGCGCGCCCGCCGAGAGGGATTTCGGCACGCGACCCGCCGGCGGCCCTCATCGCGCGCGCCCCGCGAGAGCATATGTTTCACATGGTGGTGGCCGTCGTTCGGCGTTCTCGGCCGCGAGTGAAATACACGTACGCGCGTGCGATTCCCACGGTGACCTGCTCCGTTACGCGTCACACCACACCACGTTTGACGCGCCGATGATTAACGCGCCGCCGTATGTCGCGTGTCGCATGTCGTTCGTGCAGGCCCGCCGTTGTCACGTCTGTCGTATCGTTCGTACGACGTTATGATTCGTTCTGGACGGGCTCCAGATCGTGATTCCGCGGGGACCTAACCTGACGGCACTGGGCGGCGGGGCGTGGGGGGAATGCGGAGGGTACGTCGTCAAGGCGAAGTCCTAGCACGTCGGCCGGTGAAACGTACGCGTCGATCATACGTTCCGAACATATAGGTTAAGAAACACGCGTGTACGATAAGAATCACATGGCAAGTGCGAGCTACAATACACGCGTATTGACCGACAACAACGTCGAGTCGAGTGAACGAGCTTTGCAATCGGCACCTAACCTAAAAGTGCACTTCGAGTTACTGAGCGTGACCGTTCGAATTACCGATAGTCGATTCTTCTTCTTCTTGTCCTCTGTCCCGGCTGTTCGTGGTCGGCCAGGTCGGTGTCCTGAACCTCCGGCTGACACGATCTCCCGGTGTTGCTCTTGCCGTGTTGTCCCTTCAACGTTCGTTGCCACAACAGCTTCGGAACGTTCTCTCCTCTCCACACGACCGAACCCGTATCCACGATCGGCGCCACTCCTGGTGCTAACCCGGCCTGCGACAAACGGGGCTGACGGAAACCTAACCTAACCTTTCGAACACGTTCATTTCCGAAATTCGCCCGTCCGTCCGGGAAAACGATAATTAGTCAGGTCGTCACGTGTCGGGAAACCGTCGTTTCAGAGTCGGGCTAACGTCGTACGGGATTTCCGTACCGTGGCGATCATGCCGTTAGGACGTTTTTTTTTTAATGTTATTTCGTTGGTCGTATTTGTTTCGGAAGAGACGATCACAAAAGTTCCGGAGATCGTCAACTGCGAAATTCGAGGTCATCGACGGCGTGATTTAAATACGATGCGTAGACATGTTATTATGATATTTGAATGCCACCTAACCGACAGATTGTATTATATATTCGAATTAAATTTGTACGTATCTGTTTACGTTATTAACGTTTATAGTATAACAATAATAGTAAGCAGTGAGAAAACGAGATTATTATTCATCCGGTCGCCGTTATCATTTTATTCCGAGATACGTTTTTATACAACGTTTCGGAAAGGGGAAGACAGCAATCGATACGTTTAGAAAAAGAGACGAAAAATCAATACGCACGAACTGATAATTGAAGAATTTCGTATAGTATTATATTTCAGCAAATCGCGAACGAATTCGTAAAAACGCGTTCGACTTATTAGATTATACGTGTTTTTAGGGCGTAAACATGATATCGTATATTAGTGTTTTTTTTATCATATTGAAGTTTATCGTTTTTTTTTTTTTTATAAGAGTTTTTATGAACAGGACGATACGACGAAAGATAAAATATATTGATTTCTTTTTTTCTGGATCCACAGAGCAAACATTGTTTTAAAACACAATCGAATCGGTGTTCTCATCGAGTACACGAATGTCACGGTGTACCGGATTATGTTGTGCCCGGCACGTTTGGCGAACGTGTCCGACGCGAGAGAAAAAAACGGGACAAATCGCGTTTCGGGTCGCGTTTATTAAACGCGAAATCGTTTTAAACTTGTTTTCGGTTTCAATGGCTCGGGATCGGATTCGTCAAAATCGTGGCGCGCGTATACGATTGTTATTATTATTATTGTTTGTCAACGACGTCGTTTACGGGCGGTCATCGTAACGGACAGTGAAACCGCGCGATCAAACGATATGATAAGGACAAAACTGCGGACTTAACACAATCCCGTCGTCGATAAGGACAATCCCGTTGGAAAACAGCGACAGACGATGAGTGGAATACGCGTACGACACGGTCCTGGAATATCACGACTCAGCTCGTACCCCCTCAAAAACACGGACGGTCGGTCGGTTCGTCTCGGCACGTTTTGGGTTTTCGGTGACGCGACGGGCGTCGTCTACCTGACCCTAACCTAACGCGCGTCCGAACTGTCTGGGATTTGCACGTTTCCGACGGATTTCTCGGCGTGTAAAAGCGTGACCGCGTTCACATTTCGGCATGACGATAATAATTCTTAGACGAACATTAATAACGATGATAAAAAAAACGCAGCGTTATTATTATTATTATTTTTTATAACATACACACACGCGCAACAAGACCTCAAACGGTTCTTTCGTGAGTGGGTGGGGAGGAGGGGAAAAAACCCGCACGGTATCACATCGCGTACACGTATGAAAAGCGGGTTCGAGAGCGTATTTTTCAATTGAAACCAATTTAGTCCAATTGAAGCCAATAAAAATTCTCCGGTCGTTCCCTGTGGGACGTCTGGTCGCGTTCTCTCCTCGTTTGCCTCCTCACGGCGCGCGTGGACGTTTTGTAATATGTTTTTCTAAATGCGTTTTCGTCCGTTTCGCGCGCGCGCGCACACACGTCACCTCGTGAACGGGCCGACGGCCGTCGTCGCAAAGTTTACGACAATATTTCGACCACGCGGTTCGACTTCAAGTCCGGTGGTCGTCGACAATCAAACGAGACGTAACCGCCGAGTTATGCGACGATTATGGTTATGATATTTAAAACAAAAAATAAACAGATTCGTTTATTTTTTTATTCACCGGACCGGTCATCGGAAAACACTCGTCCCGCGCCAGATCGGTTTATCACGTTTGTTCGCTTCGTCCGTTTGCGTTCGCCGATTTTTCCGGCGCGTCCACTGATAAGATAACGCGTATACGTATCATAAGACCCGACGCCCGTATAATAATAGTAATACGACGATTTTTTTTTTATTATAATTTCATTTGACATGAATTCCGAACGTACGGGGTATTTTTTTATTGATAATTTCCGTTAACGACACGAGAAAAATCGTTCCAAATCTGTTGGTTATCGTTGCGACTGCGATTTCGTACGTTTGCGAGTGTTTCGTTTGTCGTTTAAACGTATTGAGTGGGCTTAGTGGTTTTCAAAAAAAGCACGATATTCGTATATTGTTTACGACACGCTTTTTTTTCTTTTGAAGAAACGATTCGATTGTTTTCGAGTTCGATTTCCGACGTCGACGCGTCCGTTATTTTTATATCGGAACGGGGTTATTTTGGAAACAACGACGAGAAACGCGTTTCGCCGTTCGCCACCGACCCCCGTGACGAGACGCTGCAAGACGCGCGACAATATTCGACAAGAGAGGAAATATGACTGTACTGTCGTCCGGTCGGTTATCAGTCGGGAACCCAATACGGATCGGCGTATGCGTTTACTCGCGCGATAACGTTTACGAATATTATATAATCACACACGCCGTACACGTCGCCGACAAAATGAACCGTTATCAAAGCCGTGCGATTTGTCCGTAGCAGATTGATTAATACACACACCGGGGGCGTACCACCTCCCCGTCGACTATTGAAAATATATCGTTTTTCTTCTTCTTATCGTTCGATAATAGTTTTAATCGTGATACCTAATCGTTAATTAAAATATTATCATTATTATTATCATTAGTGGTTAATGCTTCTGGAAGACGCATTCGACTTATTTCATAACAACAAGACCGTATCGCGTAATATGAATAACGATAGTAAAAAAACCATTTCGATCGCCCCGATTTCAGAGCACACACACGCACGTATAACGCGTGATCGATATGTTTGTCATTTCTTTCGCGACGCGTGTGTAAAACAGTAACGCGTACGAATGCTATTGACGATTCGTCGTCTCTGTCGGGCATTTAAAATGAAAACGGTTTGTCTGCACGGCGACGGAATGGAATGGTACGCGTTACGACGACGTCGGTGTCGGATCGCGTTCAACAGCGTTATCAATTGAAACGACGTGGCCGTATTATGCGGTGAACGAAACAAATGAAAAGCACATCAAACCGGTCGTTTCGAATTCGTTTCCGAACCGGGCCCGACGAATATTCACACACCCGCGTGTACGTGTGGGCAGAACGTTATGTTTTCGGTTCACTCGCCCGATCGTTTTCATTCCTCGCGCGCAGGCGGATTTACGGGTGGCGGGGATCTAGGGGTAGACACGTTCCCGGTACCAAAATCACTACCGTGACGATGAGCTACTTACAAAGTAGGTGGGGCGAGGGAACCTTCCTTTGGCGTGACCTACACGACCAGCAGAACGGCAGACGGACGCGGTCCGGCGAGGAGACCGCCGGGAGGACCTCGTCTATCACCTCGCTTAAAGACCCTCAGCAAAAATACAATCGGATATTAATTTACTTGTATCTTGATCGGTTTACACGAGTGTCACGCGCCGAGTCCTCGACAAGATAAACGAAACTCCCGGTACGGAAGAGTGAAGAGGGAGAGGAGAGGACGTTACACTACAATACGGTTTTTTTTTTTTGTATATTTTGATTCGATGTACTGTTTCTTTTTTTGGACCCGTCCAGAAAACTTTTTGAAAACACGCTTACCGGTCCGAGCGCGGGAACATACGGTTTAGGTTAGACGACAATTCCGAAGTCCGGTTATCGTCGACAACAACCCGACCACCGATTTTAACGGGTCCGTACCGTTGGAACGATACTCGTTTTTCCGTTCATATCGTTAAAACAAAAACAACAACAACGATAATAATTAACAATTTATAAAGTATTGTATAATTTGTTTGTTTTTTTAAATCAAACGTCGAGATTGTTAAACACTAATAATGATAAAAATAAAAATTACATATTTTTCTATTCAAATAGATGTATCGTTATATACACATACAAATATAGATGGGATTTAAAAAAAAAACAAACTAAAATACGAAAATATAAAACGTATAAATATGTATAAATGAATACGCACGAGTACATAATGTGTATATATAAATGTTTCGATAAAAAAAAAAAATGTACAACGATTCGTTAGGAATAAATAATTGTCATTAACTTTATAAAACAGAAAAAAACTTACAAAAAAAAAAATACTGAATAGGTGTTAATAATATAAAATATGAAAAATTACTTTTATCTTTCCGATCGTATATATAATACATACGACGATTTCGCACGTGCGATTGCATTCGTGCACGTATTCGTTTTGTTCGATATAAGATCTTTTGCGCGTACGCGTATAAAACATACGTAGTTTTACTAAAGTTATGTAAAAATAAAAATAAATGAAACGTTAGCGTGTTTTTAAACATAAACAACGAGAAAATATATAAAGATAAACCGTTTTTTTTAATCACAGTCGCGATCGTTGCAGGAATATGTATGTATGCGTGCATTGATTATCGAGTTACGACGACGGGCGCGAGTGCGGATTTCATATTATCGTTGTGATGAACGTTTTTCGTTTTGATAACGTATGAAACCGTATGATAACAACACGCGCTATCGTTCCGTTTGTTTTTTTTTTTAATATCGACACGTCGTACCTGTACAATAACATTTTTTTTACGATATATATTAGTCGTGTATCGAGAATATTGTCATGATCGTTATTTTGTGTATGGCACGAGATTAAGATAATATTATATCGTATGACATGTAATCAATAGACCGTATCGCTATTTTCACGTATACTCGTTTAGAACATAAAACGTACGAAAAATTACCTACCGTCAGTATATTTAATATATATATATATAATCAAAAATAACAATATTACTCGTGAAAAAAAGAAATTTTTTTTCTATATGCGTATAATAATACAACCTACCACTACAGCGCGGGTTTTAAATAAACATATATATATATATGTAATTATAAAAAGTAAAAAAATTAAAAGTTTTGGCATTCTAAATTACCGTTCGTACTTAGATATCTAATTTGTTAAATTCGATTTAAGTATATATTTTTTCTTATTTTTCCTAGTGTATATATATATATATTCTTAAACATAGAGTAACACGAATAAATTATCTAGAGTTTTTTTTTGTTTTTTTGTTTTTTGTTCGTTTTCATTTCGTACGCGAATATAAAAATTATTAAATAAAAAAAAAAAATCGACTTAATATTAAATTCCGGTGTTCGGGTGATATCATCAAATATATATGTATAGGAACACCGTTTAATACACGCGGTTTTTTCGTTTTTTTTTTTGTTTAAACGTACGAAATCAAAAAAATAAAACCAACACATTCATTTATAACAAACAAAAACGTACAATAATAAAATATTGTAACGAAAAAATCCGTATGTATTTTACTTGCGCGCGTGTATAATATTATTAGACTTTAAAAAAAAAAAAATAATACGATTATCATTATAAATATATTGTTTCGAAATATTGCGTTTAGAACTATCACAGACCTCAGGACGGAATAGTATACACGACGAAAATACACGATATGTCATTATTAAATGATAATAATTGTAAACAACTCTTTTTCGTTTTCGTTGTCGAACGTATTGAACGTAAATAATATAATCTTATGGTGTAAATAAAAAAAAAAAAAAAAAATGAAAAATGATAATAATAATAATAATAATAATGATAATAATAGACACACTTATAATTAAACACACGTATCATAAAACCTTCAAATCACACGGACGAACGTATAAAATGGGTGGGTCTGGCGGGAGGGAAAAACAATAATAAAATTCGAATATTTTGATTCGTTCGTAGGGCTTCGTAGGACGATTGCGTTATAAATTCTTTATATGAGGTTATAGACTGTGAAACTATGTACACCGGTACATCAAAATAATCATGATAATATGATAATGATCGCATATCAGAGACGATTTCTACTCCGCATTTCTATATGATGTGTATCGTAGACGGGCGTATATCGGTCGTGTCCGGGCGGTGACGGATTCCCCAGGCAAATCTGGTTTCCATTCGACCGATATTGTTATGCTTCCGGTCGTGTTTCCCGTCCGATTAAAAAAAAGCAAAAAACAAAAAACGAGGAACGTAATGGATTCGCCTACGGATTCGGTACGTTCTGTTACGGTTACAAGACGAAACGTTCGTTATCCGTCCACTCCAGTCCCGGATATTTTCAGATATCAGTTATCGACTAACCCCAAAAAACCCACGACGGAATAAGGCGAATAATCGCGCTTGTTTTTTGTTTGTCTTTTACGTCAAAATCGTACGTCGCAAAATACGGCGCGGGGGAGAGACAAAATCCCGTACGATAAATCTGTATGTCGCCGGCGGTGGCGGTCACGCCGATAACGATAACGATAACGACGTGTCGGGTGTGTAGTCGGAGCGCTATCTGGACGTGGACCTCCGGCCGCCCTTGACGGACTGGGCGACGGCGGACGACAGCGACTGCGCCGGTTTGGCGGGCGTGGTGTGCGTGTGCTGGTGCTTGGCCAGGTGAGCTTTTTGCCTGAAGCTCTTGCCGCACACGGTGCACATGAACGGCTTTTCGCCGGTGTGCGTGCGTATGTGCACGTTCACCGAGTACTTGTCCTTGAACCCCTTGCTGCATATGTGACAGTGGTGCAGCGACCGTTCCTTCTTGGCGGGCGGCGCGCCGCCCGGCTGCTGGTCGTCGCCCGGCGTGGCGGCCGGGCCGGGGCCCGCGGGCGCGGCGCACCCGGCCGGGCCGGCCGCGCACGCGGCCGCCGGACCGCCGGCCTGATGATGGTGTTTCGTCTTGCCGTTGGCGTGGTGCGGCCTCCGGTTGTACTTCTTGGCCGGCCGGACCGGCGGCGACGACGACGACGACGACGACGCGGCCGCCGCGGCCGACGACGACGCGGCCGACACGGACGTGGACGTGGACACCTGTTCCGGTTCCCGGTGGTCCAGCACCACGGCGGTCGGGATCTGCGAGATGTTGGCCACCTGTGCGACATGGCGCCGACAACAAACGAAACACGGGCCACGTTCAGGCGCGGATCCAGAATTTATTTACGGGGGGGAGGGGGGGGCATCTTAATCAAAACGACTTTACTCCTCATTTCGTCGCATCGAATAATAAAATATTTTCCAAAACTTTTTATTGGAAATCGTTTGCGATACACCGAAAAATTCCATACAACTTCATTTCAAATTGTCTTCCTATAGAATATCATAGATAAGAGTTGGAATTATAAAACGATACTAATAAAAAAAATTGAACAAGAGTCTACCGTGGGGGGGGGGCGATCGCCCCTTGGCCCCCCCTCCCCCCTTGGATCCGCGCCTGGCCACGTTACTGTTTGGGAACGACGACACGGACACACCGAAACGTTCGCGACGACCGTGTCCGTGTCGAGAGATACCATCAAATGTGTAGAAATGTCGGTTTTCGACGCTTTTCACGCGAACACGTGTAAAAAAAAAAGCCCGACCGCGTTTCAGTAACGCACACACCGTTTCACGTCACTCGGTCGTGTGGTGATTGCGATTAAACCTCCGTCGGGCAGCGTGTGCGCGTCTTAAAAACCAGCTCAGACGGACGCGGGTTTAATTACGACGTTTGAACAACAGACGATGTTGCGTGTCAGTGTCACGTGTACGCGGAGGCGGTAGCCGGTTCGTGCCCGAAGCGATCGAAAAAAAGAACTTACGCGCCGTAATACGAGGAAAATAAAATCGAAAACGTATGATTTGTAAATATTTTACGGGTTTCTCTCGATCGATCGATCGACATTAAAATAGATCGTTTGGAACACGAGAAGACGTTTGGAAAGTAGTTTGTGTATATGTTTAGAAAAACGCGCGCGTCAATGATACTTCGTTCGAAAAGACGAAGCAGCAGAAGAAAAAACACAGTCGAGAAGAAAACACGTTATGATAAAGATCTGTCGACGGCGAGTCGTTACGCTGTAAGTGGTAAATCGATAAAAATACTCGCGTATGAAAAAAAACAAATTGGGCGAAAAACGACGTCCGTATCGATTTATTTATATATATATGTACGGGATAATTCGGCGAACGCGGTCAAATGTCACGTTACAGATGGCGTCGTGCGGAACAATATTGTTATTATTACGACCGAATGCCGCACGTGTAAAAACGACGCGCGGACGAATTCGGCATAAATCCAAAACCGCGTCGTACGTTCTATTTCCAACTATAGCTGGTACCTATTGAAATTCGAACGAAACGAAGTTCTGAACTCGGCGCGTCTCCTTGCCGTACCGTAACCAGGCGCGGATTCAGCGGTGGGGGGGTTGTGGTTTACTCAGGGAAAGATTTCTAATAAAAACTACTCGACAGAAATTTTGAACTATTCGTGTATCAACACGTTCTGAGCTATACTTTGAATTTGCGATTGACGGCCGTTTCAATTTTAATATTTATATGCGTATATTCTGATCCGATCTAGTAGATTTCATGAAAAGTTTAGGGGAATAAACTAACCAGCGATAATTGTTAGTGGAAATTACGGAAATCGATAGTGAATCGAGCATCATCGCGTCGTGCGTGTTTTCTTACCCCGGCCGTTCATCCGAGTTCAAAAATGTTTTTTTAATTATGTAACCCGACGAGAAAATCGTTTTCTACGGACGAATTATTCGATCACGCGAGTGCTGAGTACTCGCGATAATCGTGCGCCGAAGAACAACGTCCGGGGGACGTCAGTTCGGAACGGACGCGCAGCGACTCACCTCGGCCGCGATGAAGGACACGAACCCCTGACTAGTGGGGCAGTACTGCTGGAACGACTGAGACATGTCGCTGTCCAGGCCATCGATGTATTGGAAGTCAAAGTCTGGCAAGAGGAGATCATCGACGTTCTGCGCGGAGGCCCCGTCGCCGGCCACCAGCAGCGACATGGACGGCATGTCGTCGTCGATCATGACGATCGTGTTGCCGTCGATGCCGTCCCCGCCGCCGCCGCCGCCGCCGCCGGCCAGCACGTCCTGCATGTCCACGGCGGACGCGGACGGGTACGCGGCCACGTCTTGCATCGACTGCGGTCCCGGCGACGAGTTTTGGCTGTCCGACGCCGCGGTCGACGCCGACGGCTTCGCGTCCTTGTCACCGTACCTGCGCACGTACCGACGTTACTACGTAATGTCCGCGCGATTCGCGGTTTCGAACTCACCTCTGGTGATGGTTGTGATTGGTCTTGCCCAGCAGCGCGTTCCGGAGCAGCTCGTCTCCCGTGTACTCGGCCGACTCGCGTTTGATGTACTCGCACCGCACGTCCTGCCGTTTCATGTACCTGGCGCCCACGTGGTCCGAAGACTCCGCGCAGCCGCCGCCGCCGTTCATCGACAACAGCGTCTCGTCGAAGCTGCTCACGGCGCCCGCGTCCCGGTGGTGATGGTGTTCGGTGAGCGCCGGCATGCACCACAGCGGCTCGCCGGCACCGCCGTCCGAGTGGTTCACCACCTCCACCGTGTAGATGGCGCCGTCCGTGTTCAGCGTCCGCCACTGGTCCGCAATGTCCGACTTGTCCGGGAACGCGCTGGGCGCGCAGTCCAGGTCGAACCCGTGGCCGGCGCCGATGATCGTCTCGAAACTGTTGTTGTTGTTGTTGTTGTTGTTGTTGTTGTGTTGTTGTTGTTGTTGTTGTTGTTGGTGAACGCGAACTCGTTGTTGTTCCTCTCTGAAACGCACGCACACATTATACACGCGCCGGTCAGTCGGGCTGCGGTCGGGTTAGCCGCGCACATACCCGACAGGGACGGGTCGTTCAGCAGATGGTCCACCGACGTGTTCAGCCGGTGCGACCCGTCGTGAAGGGTCTCCAGGTGAAGCCCGAGCTCCATCAGCCGCAGGCTGTCCCGGTTGCCCGCGTCCGGGCCGCCGTCGCCCGCGTACAGCGCGGTCTTCAAGTAATCGCTGGACGCGACGTCCATGGTGTCGCGGACAGGACGTGAAACGAGAAAAAAACCCACCGAAAAATACCGGGGAGAAAAAAAAAAAATACCGAAAATCGACCGGTATTTTCCCGGGTGTGCGTGAGATGCCGCGCAGTCGGTCGTCGCCGCCAATCACATTTTCGACGCGCAGACGCCGGCGACCACAAGGGCGGGCGAACGGTACTCGTACGTAGTCGGCGATTCAATCTGCAATCAACAACGCGCGTATCAGACTGGGCTGTGGGCACGACGCGCGCGGGCGACTGGAACGAAACGGTCCCCCGGAGGGCAGTGGCGTATTTAAGGGGGGCTAGGGAGGGTTTAGCACCCCTACAGACATACTTTAGCCCTCCCAATCGACTATTTCTCTATAATATTATAATATTATAATACCTATAACTTTTGGAGATTTAAGCCCTTAAATACGCCCCTGCCGGTATCGTCCGGAGGGCGCTTTGTCGGCGGCCGACGAAGACCACATAGTTTAACGGCCAGTCCGCATGCAGATCGGTTTCGTTCTTAACAGCGACGTCGGCAATTACAAGTTCCCGTTTCTATTCACTCGCGTACGGGCGGCCTATGGTTATAGCTATGCGACGGTTATGCACGTACGGTCGGATTTGTAGGTTAAGCGTGGAAAAGTGTTTTTGTTTTGCTCGCGAATGAACGCTCGTTAAGCGTTTCCGTGTAGGTTCCAGATACGATTGGTTCGCGTGTAACGTCGTGAACGAAAAGCGTATTTTTTTTCTACCGTTTTGGGTTTTAAAACGTAGCCGGAAACCCGACCGGTCGACAAAAAACCGAATTCAATCGTGATAATGATTCGAACTCTTTTCGGGGCTGTTGTGGAAATCGGTTGTCGACACTTAAATGAAAACTCTACGGAAAACGATGATGATCTTACGTTTTTTTTTTTTTTGAAAATTCGTTCCAATATTCATACACAAAGTAAGAAAAAAACGCATTTAATCAAAAACCTACGTTCGCGATAACCTACAAAACACACAAACTCCCGCGAGTATTTTTGTACGTCTGGGGTGTAACACGTAGAATGTACTACAAGCGTTTTCGTTCAGAAAGCATCGTCAGACGATTATGTATAAGTTAATCTCGTATTATTGTAATGTATAATATAAAAAGTGTATTGTCATTGTTGTACGCGACATTACTGTAAAAAAACGGTTTTAGCAGTCGCACGTAGTGATGAGAATAGTGTCCACTGAGACGTGTAAAACGTATCGTTATAGGTAATCATTGTTATGGCTGTTGTCGTTCGTGTGGTCTACTGGTTCATTTTTTCATCATTTTTTTTTTTCATACGTCAATAAACGCAACGAACGCAGTAAACCTAAATTTCAGACGACGTTTGATGGCTTATTTCGATTTTATATTTTATGGTATAATGATGGGGCGTTTCCAGCGTCCGTCGTTATTTTTATTTTTTGATTTTTTGTGTGTTCCAATCCAACTACCGATGCGCTCCGAGTGACGGAACGTGAACGTCGAAGTGTCGTCAAGCGCACGCGTAAGTAAAACGGAGCCCGAGACAATAACAAAGGAAGTTCGCATAAACGATAAACGGAATGTGTTCTGAAAACTAACTCGCGTCGGACGAAGTTTTGGCGTCACGTCGGTACACGGGCATTCGGTATAATACCGGCGTAAACCTAACCCCGATCGTTGCGGTCGGCGCGCGCGTTTTTTCGGCTATTTTTTATTATTTGGTTTTGGGTTTCTATTTTTTTTTTTACCGTTTTGCATTGTATAGATAATAATATACGGCCCGGAGCTCATCGACCGAGAATATTATACACGTATATATATATATATAATAAAAATGACCCGACCGAAATTACAACGGAATTTCCGGGACATTTCGCGTATTTTATTATTATAATTATTTTTTCACCAGACACGTCTCTTCGTGCGAATACGATTGTGTACGATGCGGTTATTTTATATCTGCGTGTACACACACACATATATATATATATGTATATTATTAGCGGTGAAATTTATCCGAACGACAATTCAAACGGTTTTTAAGGTTATTACCGTGTGTATATATATAAAAAAATGATATAAAGAAATGGAGAGAGAGAAAACCATTACGCTTGTTTACAAGTCGCGACGCGGGGTCCTCCGCCCTCCCACGAGAGTGGTCTCTGTGTGTCTGTTTCGCGTCAGTTGCACAACTGCATTTTCTGCTACCGGTTCGCACACTTTATGAACTCGTAAAATACACGCTATACAGCTGCACATATATTATATACACGCGTGCAGCGCGAAATCGTCGCGTCCGACGTATTTACGTTTGTCGTACTTGCCTATAAATTGTACACCGTATAGAACAATCGTTTTCCAGATGTGTAGCGCAAATATAATACGCATTTGTATGCGTATAATATATACATGTACACACGTATTCAAAAAGATATAATTGGTCCCATTGAGCGGGTTCGTGCTCATGAGTTCGCAAACCGTAGTGAAATAATTAAACAATATGTGCGCAATGTATACAGATAGATTATATTTTCTCTCTCTTCGTATGAATGTGTTACAACTCTCGTGTATTGTTAATATCTTCGGATTGTTTTCAGATATATCCGCGTGTGTAAAAAAAAACGAAAACTAAATTTAATCTATATTTATGAATATGAAAATGTAAAAAGTTTGATATCATTTGTACTTGGTTAAAATTAGATATTTACATGTAGGTATTTTTTTTACATTATTATTATTATTAGCACTTCGTTGCCCGTAAAAAATGCCACCACTTATGTGATTCAAATTTTGTTCAATGTAATATCCGATGTAGTGATGTTCCATTTGGTCGGCGCACGCCGATAAAGCAGCCAAGCGGCGCTTTTTTCCCCCGGATTTGATTTACTATTATTGTGACTTCGCGTTGAAAAGTTATATTCAAAAAAATAAAATATAGCCTGTATTAGACACGGACAATGTGGATTCCTATTTTTGAAATCGGTTCAGTAATCCCAGAGATTATCCCCAACGTACGGACAAACACACAATTTTACCTCTTTATAATATTATAGTATAGTATTCGATCGTTAATTTCGTCTTTTGGCAACCAAATCAAACATTTCTTTTTTTTTGTTAAGTCTCTAAAGAAATACTTTGTTTAATGTCAAACGGAAGCATGTGGTATATATATTTTGGAATGCATTTATATATATATATATATGAAAGTAGATTGTGTTGGTTTTCTACGCATGAATGGCACATTGATATTAATAATCGTCTCGTATTGTATCCACGTTCTATGCTCGAAGTGAGGTTTTATACGTATACAGTACCGAAGTCTTGTAAAACGATTTTTAACCGTCGGGTAATACTTTTAAATCGTTACAAAGATATTCGGTGCGGTACAATGGGATCTTTTCTAAGATTATTTTTCCATTTCTTTTTGTGTTCTTTTTATTAATGGGCCTGTGGGATAGAACACCATAGCCGATGGATGATTTTAATTACGTTTTATATGTTATTATTAACGGCCAGCTTTGTAAGAAAATATTTTTTAATAATATTAAAAAATTTAAAATTGTAGGGCTGCCGGAATTCTGATTTTTTCCGATTGTACCCGCGCACGGCGCGTATGCATTTCCAAAACAAGTCGAACAAAGTCTTATAATAATTTCGTACCGAACGTCCGACATTGTGTTCGACACGTGCACTCTGGCCAACGGTCGAGCGAGTACAAATAATCGAAAACGTATTGACTACCGACGAAAGTATACGAGCACATGTAACTCGGGTACTTCGCGACGGCCGACAAGGTGACGTTGTGAATTGTACAAAAAAAAAAACAATAATAATAAAAAATAATCGTTTTCGACGGTTTTTTTTTTCGGTGTTTCATCACCCGCCCGTTTCGTCGATTATTTATATATATATATATATATATATACACGTGCGTAATAACGTTCCGACACCCTTCCCCACCCCTCCATCAAGCACGACGTTCGTTATCGTCACCGTCCGAACAGTGATAAGCGATTCGATTTGTTTCGTTAGCATTGGCGGTTCGCCTGTGTGTCGAAACATTCGGCGCACAACACACACGTTATTTAATACGCGGCCGGCACTTGGATAAAACATTTATTATACGTACACGCCGACACACGAATCGCCCGGAGCAACGGTAACCTACTTACGGGCGTCGACTTTTTTTCAACTCGCGCGTATACATACGTACACACACGCATGGTATTCGATTTAGATTTACAATTATATCGTATATGTTGCACGTGTACGGCCACGATTAATAAGTCGGATCCGTAGTTTTATATTAAATGCGTGCGTTCGGTGCGCGCGCAGAGTCGAAACGGCGAAATAAATTTTTTATCGCGTGTTTGCAATTGTGCACACACACACACACACACACACGTATAATATTTATTCAATACGAAATTCGTTCGCCGACGCCGCCGGCGGGTCTTGTAATGTGACACGGGCAATACGCACTGGACGTGTGTTTTTTAACGCACGTTAAGTCAAAACGGCACCCGAATAAAATAAAAATACGTCGGTATTGCCCTCGTTATCTTATGATTAATGGATTGATCGCATAGCATTAACGCGCGTTGTAGACTCCGCACGGAACGAACACAAAACCGACTCCGGCCGTAAAGTCGGGTCGACCGCGTTCCACGATCGAGATCATAGCGAAACCCGTGTATCGTTTTGGACACGTGTTCTCGTGGGTTCTAGTAAATACGTTTGAAAATCAAGACGGCAACGGCATGAAACACGTCTGCGGCGTGTAAATACTGACTTAAAGTCGGCTTTTGAATCGGTTATCAACGGGCCAGCGCGAAACGTCGCGAACGTTTTTAGTCGCTAAAAAACGTCGCGCGTCGACATTATACTATATACGTTCCGATGGAAAGCGACCGAGAAAGTTTTCGGCGCACGAAGTCCGCACAATGCATGGACCACATTGTGCGTAGACACGCGTCACGAACACGTTTTTCTGCAGTACAGCGTCGTATGGAGGGTGAACGAAAGACAAAAAAAAAAAACAACACGTCGCGACAAGGGGTTTCCCGCGGAGACTTCGGGCTTAGACCGAAACGTATACACGGTAGTACACGTGCTCCGCACAACCACGTCATTGGAGTGGGTAGGCGAACAAATCAAATAAAATCCACGTCCAGCATACATACATACGCATATTATTATCGGCATACACGTGTCTGAAAATTGTGTTGTACGTGTTCCGCATGTGATATGATATCGAGTTTCTACGAGCCGGCGTTTCCCGCACGACCTTTCCGCCACCATCGGGTCGCATACCTTCGGAAAACTAGTTGGGAAACACTGTATATATCTAAGATTTTTGTTGTTGTTGTTGTTGTTGTATACATAAATGACGTAATTAACAAAAAAAAAAAAGAGACATCGCGTAAGACAACCGAAAAGTTTGAGACAAGGCTTGTGTTTCCGACGGATTTTCTAATCACGGACTCGTTTGAATCTCGCGATCACGCGTAACACATACAGGCGATTTGTTTTTCGCGTAAATATGCCACGGGCGACGACACGAATTCAATGTCCAACGTTTCCCTAGACGTTCAAAAATCTGTTGTCGGGAGCTAGCGAATTACGGTTAACGTCGAGACGGCGTACTCGAACGGACCCAACGGTTTTGAAAGTCGGACGCGGCACGGGATTATAGGAAAAAAACAAAAAACAAAAAACGAGTTATCACGGTTTACAGCGTTCGGGCGATTCGCGTGCCGCGAATTAAACCGTTAACAGTACACCGGGAATCGGAAGGTAACCTGCGATAAAAAACAGTGGTCGGCGTCCGACGTGTTTGACTTCTGACTGTCCGATAAGAATCACCGCCAGGTTTCGTGAGAAATCGTATTCTCTCGCGTAATTGTAACGGCCGTTGGAAATCAAACCGCACGTTGTTTGCGTCCAAAGCGACGGCAAAACAATTGCAGTTTGTGTGTACGTATCAAACGAGTTTGGTGTGTTTTTCTGCACCGTACGATGCAGCGCGTGTCGGCGTGTCCGTGTATTTCGAACACGAGGCGTGGCACGAATATAGTTATTAAATATTCGCACAACCGTACGGTTTTTGTTTTTTTTTTTTGCGCAACGGGTTTTTTATATATATTTATATATATATGTTTTTTTTTTATTACTATTATTATTATTTCCCGACCGACTGCCGCGGCCGGGTCGTTTCGCCGAATAACCTCCAAATTATATTACCGTATACGTGTATGTATATTGGTACACGCGCGAATCGACGGACACACAATGGCGGCGATACGGATTTCGCCAAAACAAAAAAAAAAAAAAAACAATCGCGTGGAAACGACGGCGGCGTAGTGAAATCGCCAACGAGAAAAAACGAATTCCCGCGAAAATATAATGACTGTCGTCGTGAGCTGCGGTCCTCGTCATTAAATACTCATCACGTATACCGTAAATATAGTATTCCGGTCACGAAATCTGACGAGTTTAACAATTCAATGATTTTTCTTTAAGGTTTTCAAGAATTTTCTAGTAGTTCGAAAACTATTAGAATTCGATATGAATAAATTATTGTCTTTCAACTAAGCGATTCGTTGGACTTTTTTTATTTGGTAAACGTACCAAAACCACGAACACGTATACGTACATACGTGTATATATGAATTATAACATTGATGGCCTTAAAAGACATATTTTTTTATTTGTCAGGTAATTTTCGTCTTATTAAAATTTATTTACGTTGAAATCCTAACCTTATTAATTGTTATTATTTTTCCCGTAGGTAAAAAAAACGCACACACACACGCACAAAAACTATGAACAGAGATGTTCGAGAAATGTGTTCTCGCCGGAATAAAAATCACGAAGACGATGTAATACGAGCTTTCTAGAAAATCATGACCATACACTTGGTATATTATATATTTATAATATCGAATTTCGTGGAGAGGGGACTCGCATTATTTTAGCCAATACAATAGCGTGGGAAATGTCGGCCAAACGTTAGACATGATATTTTTCGGTAGAAAACCAACGGCGTATTTTCGTACAATGTTCGCGCGGTGTGTTTTGTGTCAGACGTGAAAGTTAGACGAAAAATCGACTATTTAAAAAACGAACCGAAATTAATCGCGAAACAAACATTTTGATAAAAAGTCTACTACGGCGATAACGCGGGAATAGGACGGACACGAGTCCCCCTTGTCAGTGTCACGTATTATCCGTCCGGAGCGTGGTTGAATTTTCGTCAAGCGTTATAAATATATTCGCACGATCGTTTGCTCTCGTGATTCTAAAAAATCGTCCTTACAGACGAGTGACTGATATATATATACGTACGACAGACAGATGATCGTTAAAAAAGAGAACAGATGAAAAAAAAAAAAAGGACGGCAGTTATTATTAGCCGTTTTTACGACGTCCGCATCGCAGCCGCCGCCGCCGGCCGTTCACGCCCGCGAGACGATACTCGGGCGCGATTTCGCGAGCCGACAGAACGCAGAAGGAAAATAAAAACAAAAAATGTTTGACCGAGCCGAGACGTCCGTCCGCTTCAGCTGGCAAACGGTCGAAGAAGGCCTTTATAAGTCGGGTCCACGGTCCCTAATCGACTCTGTTCGCACATCGGTCGCCAGCCCGAGTCTAATCACGGTCCTGTCCGGCACCAGGCAGACACGTAAAAAAATTCGCGTGTCGCGGACAACATGAACAACGACGGTCGACCGGCCGGTGTGTTACGCGCGCGTGCGAATCGGTTTTTTCGACCAGGCGGCGGACGCGATGATTTCACCCGTCGGACACGTCGACGGATTCTGTACACGCGAAAAGAAAAAAAAATTATGTTTTTTTTATTATTATTAATAAATATATAGCCGCTGTACGGTAATTAGAAGAGCAACGCGACGCGCGACCACTAACGTGCATAATATATATGCTTGTGTTTTCTCTTTCATCGCGAGCACCACACACACACACGTGTATACGTATACATATATGTACGACGTGAGAAAAAAAAAACGCGCAAGGTTGCCAACGCACGCGATATTTTATTTATGCACGATATTTTATCTATATACGTATTTAATAATTTCATCTGAAAGCGCCGTAAGTATATTTCATGTACGTTATAAACCCGTTTTGATATTTATTTTTTATTTTAGCCTCCGGTCGCGGTTTGCTCTATATCCGACACACTGAATAATATGTATATATATATATATTGAATCAATAAATTTAATAACGTGTACGATATCGTCGGTCGCACACGGTCGTATTGAAATGAGCGGCCGTCGAACGCGGGTTACCTACCGGAGTTGACATATTATTATTATCCCATTATTATTCGTGCGCATAAGTCGTACGATAACTACCATGGATCTTTTAAGACGTCGGGTTCGATCGCGATCAATATTCGTTGTGTTTAATAATGTTATAGGAATGACAGGCATCCGAACGGCATTGTATACGTATAACACGTATAACGTCGGAAACAAATCGTCCACCACCGTTCGTCGTTTCGACAGCACGTTCCTAACGCCCGAAATAAGGGACGTTATAAAGATGTTTACAATCGTCCTCAAACATACGCGTACCACGTACGTTCGCGTGGAGGGTAGAGATGATAATTATGATAAAAACGTGACGACGTGACCGAGAAAAACGCAATGTTCCGTACTTTTCGAACACTCTGTATACGTAGTTTATAATATTTCATAACGGAAAATAATACGTGTCGAACGTGTACGTACGTACACACACGTGTATATGTATAAAGGTAGGTTAAAAAATAAAAATAAACGTAATATATATCTTTATGGATACGCACTTATATACGAGGCTGGCCAAGTCAATTATTATTTTTAACTAGTTGAGTCGATTGAGAAAAACCCATTTAAGTAAGTCATCAGTGTTAATGAGCAAAGTAAAGTATATGGAAAAGTTCGAAAATGTCCAATGATAATTCGTCAAGTCAGTTAGTTAGTAAGTTACTCGTCTATAACAATTAAGGTAAAAATCATGAAAAATAATAACTTTAACTTTTAAACTCGCTTATGATGATGTACACGTGTGTTACGTGTCCATCCGGTCGTACGAATATAATGTATATGATATGACTATGTACTTAAATCGGAAATACTATTACGACACCAATTACACGATCAAAATCATTGGCGTAACGTAAAGTATCGGTCCCCTGCGAAAACAATGAAAAAAAAAAAATCGGGCCCCTAAAATTGTTCTTGTAATTTCGCTTATTACACTTCAATCACTTCAGAAAACGTTACGGTCGTTCGATTTGTTTCGATATCCGAAATTTTACATTTATTCCGTTAGAAAAATGTTACCGTATATGATGCCATCGTTATTCTGATTGGATACGATCAGACAGGTCCAAATGCAACACGTGACAACGTAATGATATAGGTTGAAATGCAATTTGAAATATAAACGTTTCTTTTTTTGTTTTCGTACACTGGTAACTCGATAAAATTTGTCGGGAGAAAACGTCAGGACTGCCGTCCCCTCTCACCGGCCGCGCGGCGTCCGCAAGCCCTCGTGTTGCACGCCACTGTGTATATAATTATACGAGCAGTATAACATCATATACCGAACAGCCCAACCTCTCACGACGATATTTCAGTTGGAATATGATTTTACTTTCGGATTTTGAGAACGTGAAAACACTCATACTTAGATATAAAATCGTTATTACTTCAGTCCATGTGCGGTTATATGACTGTAGTAGCTGTGGGTATAATAAGATAAATTCCCGCGACTATTCTCGGCGGTCTGCGATCTGCGGGACACTATATACATATATATATATGCATAATATTCGCGCGTTGTCCTTAACCTGAAAATTTTCCTCGTTGCGGTCACGACGCGGATATAATACACGATACGTACAATGAGTGTTTAACTCGTAAATCATACGAAAACTTTTAATAAGGCGACCGTGTATTTATCAATTTATCGTTCGGATCGCGTGTGATATTTGTTTTTCAACAATTCGGACGCACAACTAATTACGACGGCACACATGAAAATATACTCCTTTTGGTGACATATATACGCGCGCACGAGAGAAATAATAATATGAATAATAATCGTCATTTTCGCGCGTGCATATCCCGTTGGAATGCATACGCGTTGACAACCAGTGGGCGAAAATATAATTTTATTGTAATTCATCTTACGGTACGGTATATACGTATTTATCGTTTTACACACAATGCGACGTCCGTCCTCCTTCCGCCGCTAAAGTCCACTCGGCCGCAGTGTGTGCGGTATAAACGCGTCATTATATTATATTGTCGCCGTCGAGTATTATATATTTATGTACTATGAATGTATACGCGAGCGCGTGTTACGTACGTCGTGCGACTTAACGGCGAATCGACGCCACCCGTAGTAGAAATAATGATAATAATAATGATAATGATGATAATGATGATAATAATAATAATAATAATAATACGAATAATCGAACTCGGGTTTTGTCGGACGCGCGTATAACGAACGAGCGAGAAAATAAATATATCACGTTCATTATTGTGCTGTAGCACTGTCCGCGCGCCGTACAATACAATATATGTGTCGTTTGTCCAACACAAACGACCGTTGCAATTCGTTATTACAATAGATTGAGGTTATAAGAGAGGCATTTCCAGATGGACAATTTTTTTTCCTACACACTTTATTATACGTATACGTGTGTGTACATAAGACGTCTCCCCGTGCGGAGGCCGCGCCTTCGCTGCACTAGCGATTCGCAATGTTTTTTTTTTTTATAGTTAACGTAGCTATATATATATACATATAAACAAAAATTTTAACGAGTATGCCGAACGACGATGGCAGCATAACCAAATTAAAAAATACCTATTCATCGCGGGTCAACCTATCGAATTTGTGATTCATACATTGCATACATCGTCCAATAAGATTAGCTAATCGATTGCGTATTACTTTTGCGAAGTACGATCAAATTTTAACGTCTTGGCGTTTCGCACTTGACATTTCAAGTATAGTACGCTATAAGTAACATTGAATGGTAAATCATTGCGTTCAGAAAACGATTTCGTTTTTTTAAATTCGTTTTAAATATTCTTAAAATATTTATGCTGTAAATAGAATGGAAAACGTTTTCGGATAGATTCGAAGTAATTTCCGAAGTTAGTCGACTCATTTTAATTACATCGATCGATTCGTCTGAGCCCGTGGATGTATTATAATTGTTTTTTCTTTTCAATATATGATGATTAATAATTCTAGTAATAAATATTCTCAAAAATAAAATAAAATAAATTTTTAAAAGCACGTTCTCATTTCGGAAAAGCGAAAATATCTGTTATTCGTTGAATTGTCCATTGCGTGTCCTGGAAACTCGGACACAACGCTTGCGACGCATCGACGAACTACGAAAACGATCTAGAACACATCGTACACGTGGCTTGAAATGTGCATTTGCGTACAGTCTCGAAATCGATTGTTTGAAATACATAAAGATCGGATATTTTATCGGGAAAATCCAATAGACTCTTAATGGGCCAGTGGCAGGAGAACTTGTTTTCATACCACATGTCCGTATAATCCCGTCCGATTCGAACGTTTACGGACATTCATCTGACTATGTGTCTGACAACGTCAAATCTTCAAATTTGTTGTTAGCATATTTTAGGGGTGTTCAGATTCGTTTTCGCGTGGACAATACTGCGCGTGTTGAGTCTGTCTAGAACTGAATATGCCGATAGCCATTTGTTCTCTTCGTCCCACCGACCGTACAACGAGTTTTACCGGTTTTTTTTTTTTTTGCGAATTACGTGCACCAGATAACCGCTGTGAAAAACGTAACAAATGTTTTACTCGTCAACCGTGTACGCGATTCCAAATGACCGAAAAGCCACGTCGACGTTATTGATCAAAAAGATGTTCACAGACAAGCGCGAGAACACGTTCAAAACACAATGTATATTCCACTCGCTTTGGGCCGAAAATTCGTTATTCGAAATATAACACGCTCGTGTTATTTAATAATATCGTGTTATTATCGTTTTCCATTTGTGTGTCTCCGGAATTTCGTACATACTATACACTCTTTCACGTACCGAAATTGCCTACACGATACGCCTGCTGAGACGACGCGGTTGCATACGTTACACTCGTGTTTTGTCTTCGAACGGATCTGAACAATTTCGTTGAACTATAACATCAACCATTTACTGAACGTTCACGTGTACGTGCATACGTGTTGATCGTTAAAACGTTTCAACATAATTATATTTATCTACATCGCGTTATTATTTCATTACTTCAACTCTTCTGGCACGGGCGGATACGTACATATATTATACGACCGCAACACGTGACCCAATTCCTGTATACTAGTATTATACACGTATATATTTATTATTATCAATAATATTTTTATTTTTATTTTTTGCTGACAAAAAGTCACTGACATTGTCCTCACGAAATACTCTCGTTATTCATTTGGCCCAACTGACAATCGACGAGTGGTTTCTTTGAAAGAAAAAAAAAACTTTACAATTTTCAACGTGCGCTATTATATTATTGTACTTCGGTTGGTCCTCGTCGTGTGTGTCATTTCATTAATTTGGACGCGAACTCATTAATCTGAAAGTGTTCGTTAAAAAAGTACGTTTTTTCGACACAGTTTTACAAGCAATTTATCAAACGTTTCGAATACTTTCGAACATAGCAATCGACTTAAAAATACTTGAACTATTGTGTCTTTATTGCAAAATGTATATGAAATGACGTATATTATTAAAACACGGTCATATAGAAATAATAGATTGTATTAAATTTCGTGGGGGTTTTTTTTTTTTTGTACAACATAATATAATTAGAATTTCAACGACAGCTGTTTAGAAAAGGACTCGTAAACTATAAACAATAAACTAATAAATTTGAATCGAATAATATATAGATTTTTTCGAGAAAATAACTATAATATTATCGAGTGGTTTGAAATACGTCCAAGCGGATGTTCGTCTGAATGTGTCTGAGCGGGTGTTGTCGACGTGTGATAAATGAAATACGAGTGTATTGCAGACCTAACCGTATTATGTGCACGCACATGTCAATAATTCGAAAGAGTTTAACGAATAATTGTGTACACATAGCGCGACGATTTAGACGAGAATTTCATCACATTTAAAACGAATAACGGTCAATTCTGACAAAAGATATGAACTCATCGGCTTCTACTTCCTACGATTTCTGATTAAATGTTTAATTTTTTAGTATACCGAAAATATGTTCAAAAAAACGTACAAATCAACATAGTTTTAATTAAAATATTAAATGTCGATTTACATATGATCTAGAAAAGAGGCTAATGATTTCAAACATTTTTTTCGACATTACATTAGGTTCGCCTCAAGTGGACGAACTTTTGGTCTAGCTTTAGGTATGATAAATGTATAAAAAAATACGCCGTTCTCGATACCATTACACGATAAATCATATTTTCGGAATTTTCGCAAAAAAATTATCGTAGGTACACGTTGACAAATCAAATAACTGTTCGTACTACACAAAGCACATGTATTAGAAGCCTTATTAAACGGAATTTCAAACGTTCGGCTGTACGCAATTATTACGTTACGGCATCGAGCACGGTCATACGTAGTTGTTGTTTTATCCACGTTTTCGTGGCCGACGTTTCTAACGTAAGTTTATTAATATTATTATTATTATTGTAATTTATAATATTCTGTGCCACGTGTGCTCTGTAACACGCGCGAGTTACTTGTATATTTAAAACGACTGTGCGCATAACTCGACTAATTTAAAAAATAATCCACACAGGTCAGAAAGCGTTTTGCCAATGTCTAATCACATATTAATATATACGTGCGAAATATGCGGTTTTTAACTACCGTATAGAAAATAATTAGCGCGTAATTATTCAGTGCATATAATGTGCAAGTTAATCGTACGTACTCTTTTCAAAACCATTAGTAACAATATTTTTTTTTTTAAAAACTGGTATATACATGACGGACGGTAGAATATTTCGTAAAAAATAAAAAATGATAATAATCTGTAATGCGCGTTGAGATCACGCGAATGAAAATCATAAATCGTAATACACGCGCTTTTTTGTCCTTTTAAAGTATACGAAATAACATATCATAGTTATCCAACGGACACCGAAAAAGAAATAAACCAGCAAATAAATAAGACCGCAAAGTAGGTTTTCTACGAGTTCAGATGTTCAGGACCAGCAGCAAGTGTACGCATATAATGTATGCAATATTATTTATGAAGTAGCTTGGAGCGAACACGCCGCCGCGATACGGTGTCACACTTTGTCGTAATAATACGTCTATGGGCCACTATGCACTCGTATAACGTGCATTATGTTTCGGCAATAAAAAACTAACGTTTTCGCCCGGCCAAAAAAAACCGGTCATTCGTATCAAGTGGTACAACAGGCACTACACACACACACACACGTGCGCGCGCGAAATACAATGTATCCGTAGAGAGTACCGAAATTAACATATAATAGAAATCCGCATAGCATTATAATAATAATATTATTATTATTATATTATTATTATTATTATTATCATATCTATACGTGCATATGTATATATGAGAATCTGACGGCTATATGAAAAAATTAAGAAACAAAACGCTATATTATGGGCCCGTACACTTTTAAATCTGGCGTCGATTTTCACGGAGAAAACGCGTGACTGCAACATGCTACGGGAATTTTTCAAAACGCATATATTTAACATTATGTATATGCTGATATTGTTTTTCCTTTTTGTTTCAAGCCAGTTCACACGCGTCCTCGAGTTAATATACGAGTATATATGTATATACATATATTATTAATATTACAACGAGTATAAAACGCATGTTTTCCGTATTATTATATCGGTTTTGTTGAAAAACGACCGGGTGTCGAACGTTACGACATTTACATTTCCGAAACGGTTCGATAGAAATGACCGAATTAATGATGCAACGACGTTTTATTGACGAATAAATCATTCCGGCGTTCCGTTTAAAATTTAAAATGTTAGCAAAAGTGTATTCAATTAAGAAATAGGATCAATAAATATGAAATGTTTTACTAGTTGTCGCGTGATGCGAGTTGGAAATTCATAATTGTAATCAATCGGAGCATAAAAAAAAATGTTGTAAAAGTTATTCAAGCCTTTAGTAACGCGTGATATACGTGGTTCGACTTGCACGGATAAGATTGGCACACGTCTGGTCACATGGTGTCGTATAATATAATATAAGCCGTACGTACATAATGGACGAGGAAAGTCGCAAACCAAAACGCCGCGCAAAACAATGTCGTTACGTACTTGCAAATACATCGTGCACCGACTTGACTTGTCCGAATCACGTGCGTCGACGTCCATCAAACCGTTTCTGGAAAAGAAAACAAAAAAAAAAAAAAACCGATATAGACGCGTGTACAACAATCGTGCTGGAAAGTCCGTCGCTTCCCACACGTAACAGTTACGATGCATGTACGAAGTACGTCGGGTCAAGGACGTCGTGGCGTTTCAAATCAGTCTAAGAGGCACAGTCAAATCCGTTTCACGTAATACCCGAACACGTTGGCGTCTCCATAACACGCGTGTGTCGTTCGTACGTTCAGCGTTTTGATGTTTAGTGTAACGTCGAATTAGTTGCGCGTCGCAAATATGTCCGAGCGTTTCTAAAACGTTTGCGGTCGCGCCGTCCGAATGCGTGTTTTAATATTTATCATATATAGAACGAGTGCGATTTCAACGGTATATTTTTCATAGAGGCTTTTGAATCGGCTCCCAAAACCAGAGTAGTCGAACCTTTTTCACGGTAAAAGCTACTATTGAATTGTACCGCTGCGTACTGTAAACGCCGATGAACATGTTAGGTCGTCTTTTTTCCTGTTCCGCGAACGCTCGAAGTCCTATTCCGTGTCCATTGTTACATCAGCTCGAGGTGGTTTTCACCTTCAAATCGGAATTGACTTTCGATCGCGAAACGAAGACGTCGAGAAGCAGAACGACCCTGTTGCTGTGAACAGGTCAGGAAAATGGCCATCCCAAGTCGCATCCTCGAGCGGCGTGCAAGTTGACGGGTCGAATTCATTCACTGCTAAACGCGCGTAACCTTTGATCGAGAACTTGTCGGACACAACATTGATGTCACACGTAAACATGGTAAACGTTCGACTTTCATTAAAAATATGTATATATTTGTTGTTGTTATTGGGAGCCAATTCAATGATCGCCGTTTCCGTATTTTATGAATTTCATTTTTCTATAGCACATATATCCGGACCTTAAATAGTATGAATATGTCGAGACGTCGGAATAACACAAATATTAATAGTGTATTGCACTCAGTAATAGGTATATATATATATAAGCGAGGAATCCGGACCTGACCAAAATGACCTACTATTCGAACGGTCGTTAATAATATTAAATATATTACACGTGTGTATGTTTTTCAGTCCTCGTTTCGTACATTCTGCTTCGAGTCACGATGATGCGCCGTACTCGTACACGCGTATAAATATGTGTCGTGTTTTGTTCGCGATCGTCACACTCTTAAAATAGTAAACGCACGGCGTCGGGTAAAAAAAAAAACTTACACTATTTAATAATACTATATATAGATACGCGACTATATAACGTATCACGCGCGCGCGGTATTACCACTGGCGTTAAAAAGCGGTGAGAAAATAACGAAAACCGGTTTCGGGTAATTAAGAAATCAGGTACCCATACGCGCTCGCCGCCCGAGAACGTTATGGGGACTTGTGGTCGCCGCGAACGAATGGATCGCACGCGCATGATCATTAAGCCGCCGGACGAGCCCGGCGACGCACAAACGATCACGCGAGAGTACCTGTTTGTTTGGACGCGAAATTTCGGAGCCAAGAGTTGGACCTATGCGCCGGCACGGAATGATTAAAAGACGTGTCCGCGTGATAAGGACGATTTCGAAAAATCCACAAGTCCAGTTGGTCGGAGAGACGGGTGATAAAACGAAGATAACAATAACGATTCCGCGTCCGGAAAAAAATTAACGAACGAGTCGAGTACGTCAGATGGAACGTGTATTCGAGATTGTACTAACGTTTCCAATCTCCGTCTGTTCACTGCAAACGACGACTGCGCTTGCTTGCGTGACGCGTCCGTCAGAATGTCTAAACACGTTACGAATAATGTTCGAATGTCATATGTACGACGATTAACCGGACAACGTTGTTGACGAGAGTCGAGTTTCGAGATGACTTAAAATATTATATATTCGTTGTCTCCGTCCACGTAACGGGCGATATAGCAAAATCGTTTTCGGCTGTTCGGTTCGAACGTCCGCGCGTTTTCAAATGATTAAATTCGTTAAACACACACGACTTGAATGGTATGGAAAACGGATTATTTTCTACACCGTTTTCGATTTAAAGTGCGTTTGTTCAAGTGGGTATCAAAAAAAAAAGTTTCGATTTGTTTACCCGTTTTTATTTATCTGCCGGTCGTTATTCACTTAGGGTCAGTTTCGCAAAAACGGTTTAAATCGAAATTGGGCGTATTGGCCGGTTTGTTCACTGGGTCGTACAAAAATACCCGTCCACTGTATCGGGCGCGGAAACGAAACTGCACTCGTGCACGTGCGTCGTGTGTATCGCGTACGGACATCGCGTCACACGCGAACGCGGTGCAGTGCACGAGACGCACACGCGATGCTGAAAAGGTCACCACCACCAATCGTCGGCGGTCGTATTTTTTTCTTTATTATTACGAATCGGTCCGCCACGACGGTCGCCTTTAACGTCGTAACGTGACGTAAATTTTTTTTCTTTTTTTATTATTTATCCGTCCCCGTGATCTGCGTGTCGTACACATAATAAAACGTACGCGACGTCGTGTCTGCAGTGCGGTTCTCGTCGCCCGAGAGAGTATACATACACAGGCGCGCGCGCGCGCGAATAATATAATATCGTACTACGTGTGTACCTCTACTACTCGGTTTTCACGTCTCATTAAAATCGTTTACCCGGCACAATACGCGCGACGTGTATAATATGATATTTAAAACTTTCTCTCCCGCCACCGCCGCCGCCGTTCTCGCATTACCCTCGTAGGAATGATAAATCAAAAAAAAAACGTACGCGGAAACGGCCGTTCGCCGGCGGCACACCGAAGACGTACCGCATACGAGACAAAGACAAACGGTAATGATCGAACGTCGTTTTCCAACTCGGCTGGTTCACGTTTTCCGATCGGTTCGGCGATCGACCAGCCGGTGCATGTCCGCAAACGTCCGAATCGAAGCTCACTTGTTGACCTCGACAGCGTCGACCCCTTGCGTCCTGATGACCGGACCGGCGAGAGACTTGCCGGTTTTTTATTCTTTTGCTCGTTGTTCTTGTGAACCGCAAAAAATAGTGAACGGTTCGTCGCCGGACTCGCGCGTCTTTGCAAATTAACGATAATAAAAACGAAATCCGACACGATGCGATTGTCACGGTGTGACGACGTGTCCGTTTTCTAAAGCGGAAAGCGGACACACCACGTGCGCTCGCAATGAGAATAAAAATAAAAAAATGTTACGGCCGTACTCGCGTTACTGTTATATTTTATAATTGAGACATGCGTGCCTCAAAAAATGAAAAAAGTATATATATATACGTTTTTAAAGTAAGCGCGGTTAAAGCGTATTCGTGTCGTTATATCGTATACGCGCGGTTTTCTTTTTTTTCATTCAAAGACCCTGGTCGCAACGTTCCCGGTCGATTAAAAAAACCGAATGAAAAAACATCGACGGCGCGAGGAGGAATCATGTCGTCGACGCCCGCCGGCGCTGCGACGTACGGAGGTTAGGACCAGACACGTGTCTCGTGTGCGCGCACTTTCCATCCGAAATCGTCGACGATTATCGTTTCCGTTCCGCCGGCCCGCACGTTTGTCTCCTCCGGTCGGCGGTGTTTCAGATTTCACGCGCCGTCCGCTGCCGAACGCGACGAAAACTCCACGGGAATAGCCGGACAGACGGGGTTTTCGATTGTCGGGCCCGGCGCGCCACGTTTGTGTTTTAGCGTCACGACCTTCGAGACGAAACGCGTGCGAAATGTTTTTTTTTTTTCGGCGCGCCGTCGTTAACCGGATTTTTTTCGGCCCCGCGAAGCGAGTCCTTGCGCGCGTACGCTCACGACAACGACGATAACGACAACGACGATAATAAAACGTTCGCGCGAGTTCTTAATTCGATCCGCGTTGCGAAACGCACGCCCGACTCGCCAACAACCGCCGCGGACATTTCAATTCCGACGCTGGCGCGAAATGATCGATGGCTTCTTAATCCGGCCGTTCGTCAGGTGGATCGGGAAAAACGTTATTATTATTTTCTCGGAAACGCGCACCCGGCCGGCGTTTACGGAGCACAAAAGACACTCTCGGGCCGGTGAAAGAGAGGCCGAGGCCGTGACGCAAGGTCGCGTCGAAGCAGGACTTTTTTTTTTAGGCCACACAAACGTACAAACGCGTGTCGCTTGACGTTTTCGCGTACGTTTCGAAATGACTCTCGTGACGGTCTAGACTTGTAACGATCGTTGTCGTCATTTAAGTATAAAAGCCCGCGGTACGTCCGATAGTACTCCATTTGTATATAGTAAAGTCGGTCTCCTCGAGTCATCATCAATATTATCATATAGACGCACACGGCGACGACGAATTTTCGATTTGCGTGTCGTAAACTCATAATATATATATATATATATATACTAAATTAAAAATACGAACCGCATATACATCATGTCTTAGTCTTATCTGGGAGGTTATGTATGTATTCTTTGGCGCCGAGGTCATTAAGTACACGAATTTTTCCCAGATGTAATGCTGCATGACTAATGCATTTACCTAGGCATTGCAGGTACGGTGCGCGGACAATGATCAATCGTGACCAGAAAACCCATTGCCAACGAAATAAAAAAAATAATAATAATAAAAGAAATACACATATATAATATATATCAAGTCTATGTTCGTGTAAGTGCGTCATAGACGTATATATACATATATACATGTGTGTGTGTGTGTGTACGTATCTCACCCGCCGAACAATATATAAAAATACACACACATATATATACACATGAGAAACAGGCGAATTTCATTTTGTTTTTCATTCATGTCCGTCCGTATAAGATATACTGAGATTCGAGTGACTTAAAAACTCCAAAAAATAAAAAATAAAAATCTAAACGATAAAAGCATTTATGACCGTAAAAGAGAGAAAAGATTGATTTAGAGTTTAGATTTTGGACAAAAAAAAAAAACAAAAATATTTTAAATATTGCAGACTGGGTGAAATTTGCTTTTTCGATATTTCTAGCAATAGGTTCGTTTACAAGAGCGTGTACACACGAAACACGTGATTGTCGTTTGGAAAGCTTTGGAAAACACGCGAACCTATTTGGACCTAATTGGAATTAGACACACGCGTGTCAAAAAGCCTTCGTTAAATCTAAAAATGTTTAATCTCGCGGACAACCGCACCGCGTACGAGACCGCTGTGCGTGATCGCCAAGGGATGGCATTCGCGGAACATCACGTCGCGAGTCACGTTTCACGCGCCCAACAGGTAGGTTAGGTACCTGAGTATACGTGCGAGCGTGTGGGAACAGCGTGTGACACGCGACTTTCTACGTGTACGGTCGAGGGACGCCCGTGATGTCGTATCGAAAACCGTCGAGATTCGTGGGCGTGATTGCATAGCGTGTGTGCACGAGCGCTATTGCCGTACGTAAGAATCTGTCACGGACTCGCCGCGGTGCGCGACGTACCCGAAATGCCGTTTTCGATTATTATTGTTATTGATAATAACCGCGTCGTTATCGGGCGGGCTGGCAGGGCGTGTAGGACGGCCCTCTAGACATTTTGTACTTGGGCCTCAAGCTATATTTTTTATCGTTTTACACGATAATAATATAATACCTAATAAATTTAAATGAAAGCTATATTATATTATCGTGTAAATTGAATCGAGCCGTTACAACTAAAAACTTGTAAATGAACAAAGTTTTTGGAAAGAAATGCACTAAAAAGTGTGAAATAATTCGCAAACATCTTGTCGTTATTTTTAAGTAATGCGTAATTGAAAATTAAATATAAAGTATCTTTGATATTTGGCCTGGGCGTGGTATAAGCAAGATACTATGTGTCGGTTTGGAATCCGGCGCCGACTTCGACAAGATTTTAATGGATTATTTTCGAAGTCGGTTTTATTTATTTATTTGTTTTTTTATGTTATACATTATCAAGTTATTTATTTCGTTTAAGATTGAACATCGTAACGTCAAGTCGCTTGTTTGCGTCGATCGCGTTAGCTTAAGGCGTCCTAAAAACTTCTCCCGCCCGGGTGTAATATACACGTGCGTGTACGAAACGTTTTCCGAATCGCCGCGATGTCGGTGAAACAATAATAAAAGAAACAGCCGTATTACGTGGGGTTGGGGACTTCGGCGACAAACGGCCGGTAAAAAAACCCGGAGCGGAATCACACGCCGCCAGACGTTCGGGCTGTCGTCGTCTGAAAGCGTACGCGTAATTCCACGACAGAAAATCACGAACGCATATCGGAATTTCATACGCGCAACAACAACAATTATAATACAGTTGGCGTTAAACAGTGCATGTAGAACAGAGTGTCGTATTAGCATCGCCGTTGTAAACGTACATTGATACGTACATGAATATTTATCAGCGTTAAATCGTTCGTGACCTAAAACGGGAATAACATGTCCGTATCGTTTGCAACGTTGCAGCAGCGGTGTGTGTGTGTTTTTCTCGCGCCCCTCGCGCCGGCCGGTTTATGTCGTCGCCGTGGTTGTTGTTGCTGTTGTTGTTGTTATTATTATTATTATTATTATTATTATTATCACAACGACTCTGATATCTAATCGTTTCGTGCGTCCGTCTACGCGCGGTGTACAACGTCGGTAGGGTGTCGACGGTCCGGCACACGTCATCCAGGACATTGTCGAATAAACTAGTCGTTTTACAACGGGAATCTGACGGAGATCGACGTTTATTTGTTTGAAACGTCGAGACATATACGGCGGTTATCGGTTTCGTACGTTCTTTCGACGTTCCCGTGCATTTTCTGGCCATCGATTTGTTCGTAAACGGGTAGACGTTCGGTTTAGGCGCCGCGTTTGGGAACGATCGTTACCTAAATAATATAACACGACGGCTCGCGATACAATAACGAGACAATTATCTGGGGGTGGGGGGGGGGGTTCATTGAGGGCTGTCTCCGGTTCGGTTATTATAATATTATATTTTTAACATTTGTTTTTTGTTCTTCGGCAATTCAAATTATAATCGGGCTTTTCCTCGGTCCGATGGGATTTTTCTGTTCAACGGTCATTGACAGTGTACAAAACGTTATGTTCCCATCCCACGCGCGCGCATAAAAAATATCGATCGTCCGTTATTGTACCGTGCGCGCGGGTTGGAAACGGATTTTTAACGACGGTCCGAAATCTAAAAGAAAAATAATCTCACGTCCGGTATGTACACGACGTACGCTACACACGAAACGGGGAGGTGGAAAAACGGTATAGGACTTATTGTCGGACGTGCGCGAGGTCGTGACTATCGGAGTACGTATATACGCTCTTGTCTAATTATACGTATCATAACATAATCGTTCGGGCTTATGATGTATTAGTATCCAGCCACGATAGGCCAGCAGGAGTTCTGATCGGTATCGTGTATAATGCGAGTATAACGAAAAAAGAAAAAAAATCAACATACTTGTTCAAATGATACTTTAAACTTTATTTTTTGTCCTCGGCTTAAGGAAAAAAAAGGAAAACGCGCGTAACCGATTGTCGGTATAGATTACATCGTATACGATATTAATACAATAATGATAAACGTGACAAAAAAAATATTATGAATTAAAAACCGAAACGATGTCGTTGTATATTTGTAATACGAGCATTGTGACTGTTCGATATGATTTTAAGTGTATCGAATAACTCGCCACGAGTTTCGAAAAACAAAAAATACATACGAATCGAGTGTTTACTAATCGGGTGTTGTTTTTGAAACGACTGACCTATAGATTATATTAAACAAAATGTGCATAAAAGAAAACACTCGATTTCCAAATTTAACGTCCTGTACACCTGGGACAGGTACGTAAAAACACGAGATTGCAGTTACTACGACGATAACGGGGACAACAGGTTTGGGCCGACTGTTTGGCGAAACGACCGTTTTCTTTTGCACCGTAGCTTTTTTTTTTTTATATATACACGGGATTATACATACATTACAAATAAATCATATTTCGGTCGATTATATTATTGAACTTACAGGGTTTGAAAACAATTGTATTATTGTTCGCGCGTATACTAGTAGTAAATATAGTCTCAACACTCCACTGACAGTGTACGATTTCGTTAATGTTTAAGAACGTCTCGTGTTTCCATCCAACGAAAGCGATTTTAGATTCATTAAAACATATAACTCGCCAAATCGAACGTCCTAGACTTCCCCCTCCCCCCCCCCTGCCGCCAACACTAATTATGAGTACGGCGCCGATGCTTAACCGTATTATTATGCTATTTGTACGTACGGCGGTTTGACCTTATATAGGCGCGCAGACGACAGGATCATAGTTATTTATCGATCATTAATTAATTAAAAAACTATTATTCGAATGAAATATGCATTCTCGTTTTTAGCTATACACACGAATTACAACGGATTTATACGCGAATATAACTTGCGCAGTGCTAACGAATCGTCCGAATTGAAGTTTACGGATTCGAACGAACGAACGGGAAAACGGATTTTCCGAAAGTCGTTTAACGCGTAACGAATACACGAACGATCCGGACGAAACGCAAGGATGACGATAATTTCGCGGGTTTTTTTTTTTGTTTTTTAAAGACGCTACACACATACGTCAACAATGAAATCGCGGCAAACACGATCGAAACCAATAGGGTTTTCATCCGAGCAGCCGACGTTTTACTCGCGTGTACAGCCGGCACGTTGCTGTTGCCGAGACCGTCGGTTATACAATATTCGACCGTATCGACGTGCAGATATGGAAACCGACTCGGCAGTTTGCAAACGACGTTCAAAAGCCATAGCAACACACACACACACACACGAATAAAGGCGTTATTACCAAGTTGAACCGACGCCGACCCGTTTACATGATCTCGTCCGTCTCGCGTCTGCGGATGTCCCAAAAAAATAAAAATAAAACAACAATAATACCGCGCGCGTATAAAGATTCACCTACACCCGTTAACGATCGCGGCGCGCGCACACGACAAGCAGACGGGGAAACATGTATTTTAAATATAATATCAAAATAATGGTTCGCGTAATATTTGGTTTTGTTTTTTTTTATAATTTCATCGATAAACGCGGATTTGGCAACGATTACGTTTTATTTTTTTTCCACGTTCCTTATTCGTAATATACGACAAAAATGGTGACAAAATCACATGCGTATGTATATACACAATACACGGACGATATCGAAACGAAACCGCACTAACAGATGCGTGTACTAAAAAATACGTCGTCTTATGCTTTTTGTCAACCGGTTTTTTTTTTTTTATTGGCGCGCTTTGCAAGTATAATGTACGGTCCGCGACCAAACAAACAAAAATCACCGGTTGCCACCGCCGTTTTCGGACGTCGATGACAGGTTTACGGGCCCAGTGCCGTTTTTGGACTTTCCGATAATACCGACGCGCGAGTATTTCAATTTGAAAATCGACATAATGTTTGGCGGCGAGGGTGGAGGGAAAACAACTTTTAGTGTGTCAAATTTCGATCGCTTACCGGCAGTGTGCGATGGCTGACGGTCACGTCGATTAAACGGTTTTACGCCTGACGATTCGTTCCACATGACTCGGCGAGCTGAAAATAAAAAATAAATATTTTTAATATGTAACACGTTTATTGTTATCGCTTATCAGACTAAACGCGCAGACAGCTATGGCGTTATTATAACGCGCGCGCAGGATTTCGTCATCTGCGACAGCGGTAGCAAGTGCAGGTAGTTATGCGATTTTATTGAACAATAAGTCCGCCGCGGGCCAACTGGCGTGTGACTGTGTTCATGAATACAATACGGATACGTTCCGTCCGAAAAACGTCTAAACTGAGAAAAAGCGGAAAAGTCGATCTCGATGGTATATTTTGTACGTACATTTATTTAAACGTAATTATAATTTTTTAACTACTCGGTGGCGTATTAGAGTGAAACGATCGTCCGTCCGCCTTGGATTTTTTTTATCCCCGGCGGTGTGTTCTTAACGAACGTGCAAGCCGCGTGCTTAAGTGCATTATAGATAATATTAATCAACGTTAATGTTGATTCGCGGTATCGACGTCACCATTATCAGCGTTGTCATTAATCTCGGAAATATGCGATTTTCGGAGCGTTTACATTTGACTTCCGCTTTCATTCGGTTAGACCATGGTAGTGCGTCGTTACTCTTCCGGCAATAATATTGTTGACTATAGTAGATTATTCATACAACACTAGACATAACTGACATAATTGCTGCCAGTTTTCACTTTCGCTTGTTTTGTCCGATTGAAAACGTAGCTTCTTTCTAAGACGGGCGAGGGAAGAATAGCTTTATTGAACCGACGCGCGTCGGGACGTCGAAGCACCACAACACCACAGATCGATTTGCAAAAGAAAAATACGACACATCTACGTTACAATGAAAGCTTCTTTCGTGTCGTTATTCGTCGCCGATTCCGATATTATCAAAAGTCAAAATTAAACGTGCGTTGAACACACGCTCTGTTTGATATCCGATTCATACGAGGCCGATGACGCTGCGAGGTAAATTTTTAATAGCACCCACCCATTTCACGAGCTTCAGATACGCCACTATAGGACGTCGCACTCGCGTACGTTATCGTAGTTCAATATGATAGACCATCAAGCGAAATCGCGTCGCTTAGGTCTTCAACCGTGGCGTTTAGGTCGAATTCACGGTATAATAAAAGAGGAGAGAACGTTCTCGTAGAATTTCGTCCAACGTTATTTCGTTTAAGATGTTTAAAACGGCCATAAATTTTACGTTTAATCATATTTCGATAATATCCTCGTCTTCGAATGTTCGCATCTGGGGGGTCCGGAATGACGCAGCGCTTACACTTACGACTTGCACGTCTTTGGTTCGATTCGCGGCGGCATAGTGCAGAAATCGTGCAGGCGGTCTACGCCTCTCCCTCTCTTCCGACTAAGACGCACTGCAAGTCCGCACACATCTACTCTCGGGTTTGTTTTTGGACATGTAGTGTTGGATACACTAAAAAACTACTATCCACTTGCAACAAGCGTCGACACAAAGAGCTTTGTGGAGTCGTCTCAATGAACAAATTTGAAAACAATAAATGGTCCGCATTCGTCTTACCGGGAAAACACAAGTCACGAATAAAATGTTACGAAAAAAACGCTCGCAGATAGGGCCATAAGTACTCGTATTTGACACAACTTTGTAAAACAGATTTGGAAAAAATAATGAATTTTTTTCATTCTAAATTCGTTACATCTAAAACGTCTGTTCCTCTGTGTGTGTATATAAGAACAATACACGTGATAATTATAATAATATAGTCGCCGTTTATACGAAGGTACGTTATAGAGAGCAAATGGACGGCGGGCGTTGCGTCGCGCTTATTGAATTCATTTGTTCTCGACAACAATATATTTACGTGTAACAATAATATGATAGATATATGCAAATCAGTCGTGCTTTATTGTTCGGGCGCGTATTTGCATTGTCAGCCGACCGTATAAGAAACAAAACGAATAACGATATCAACGCGCATTCGTTTCGTTTTGGTTTTATTATCATTGAGACCGTCCGATGGGTTTTCTAAGCGGCGGTTAGAACATTCGCTTACAATAAATACAATAAATTATGTAACGGCGAGGATCGCGTATTTTCCTGACCCGTTAAGCTCCTCGCATACAAGTCACTCGTATTTTTTTGCTTTATTGACACCCCGAGTGTTTAAATGTTAATAACATGAAAAATCCGTCGTCAACACACGCCGTTATGGTCGACGTTCTCAAAAACAGTATAGTCGGAACATTTAATTGTACGTTTCTTGTGATATTGAAGTCTTACAAAATACGTTTGAAAAAAATCGCGCGTGTTAGGTTCGCGTCGGCAAAAAAAATAACCAAACATTTATATGGAAGTCACTGGATGTTCTAGGTAAATAACCTACGGGCGTAGGGCGTTTAACGACGAAATGCTTACTTGAACTTCGCCGCTGGATACTTTTAGATGGCTCGGTACCGATCCTGAGTCCGACCAAGCGCCGGCGTGTTTAAAGAAACGAACGCGCGAAAAGCGGTAAACACAAATAAGAACTAATCGTTCACGTTAATTCGGCCGCGGTACGCGCACGCGTGTGTGCACGAACGTCAAATGACGCGACCGCGGCGCGTGCACGGCGCGGTACCTAGAGACGCGGTGAGATCGGTGGTGGGGACGGTCGTGTCTGCTCGCGCGTTATTGGCCGCGACTGAAACGAGACGACGCGCATGCGCAATTACACCACCGTTCCCGCGAAAATCTTTTCGTTCCGTTCGTTTTAAACTTGTTTCACATCAAAAACAAAAACGCGCGAAAATCACCAAAAGCCCAACGGGACTAACCGTTTTTCAAAACAAACGCGACCGTCTGCCCGCCGTGTGTCCCCCGGCACGTCTTCGTAGAAAACCGACAATTATTTTCCACGAACGAAAAACGTTATTTCCCGTGTAATAATAATTGTAATATATATATAAATACACGACTTATCCCGCGTACGGGATCGTGTTAATACATTCTCCGTAACGCACGTTCGTATAGTGATTACGATAATGAATCTCCGCCCGATAACGTGAACCGTGTCGATGCGACGTCTTTGGAGTGTTTTTTTTCGACACCCGGGGGGGTCATTCGGGTCGACGGCGACGGACGGAATCAATAAAAACGCGAGAATCGGTTTGTTTTTGATTTTTATCGTAAATTTTTTATTACGTACGCGAAAAACAATATTTCCACAAAACGCGGATTTGAATTCCAAACGTATTGTTTCCTCGTTAATTTGCGAGAAACATTTATTTTTCCTCGTTTCGTCGCGATTTAGTTCGAACGTTAAATTACAAATATCGTTAGCGTTGTTGATTATCGTGGATTTTTTATGAGAAAATTTCCATTTTTTTTTTTTATAAAATAATATTGCCGCCAACGGATCACATTATGCATTCGTGTTACAATGTCGTGTTTACTATTTATAATATACATATATATTTATTTTTTTTATCGAAAACAACTTTGTATGGTAAACTTCGCCCGCGGACACTACACACACACACACACGCGCGCGTATAGTCTTAACAAAACATTTTTTTATTTTTCGTACAGGTAAATACGTTTTACGATGTTATCGGATCGTATGAAATGTATTTTATCCCGAGGCCGGTGAAACTCGCGGTTCGGGCGAATAGAAGAAACGATGTCAAAATCAGTCGTCATAAATATTATGCATTACACGTGTGCACACGCGGTCTATAAATATGTACGCGTGAGTCAGTGTTCCGGTTTTCGTGTCGTATTATTATTATCATTATTATTACTGTACGCGCGTATATATATTTTTCTATAATGGCGAACTGCGATCGATTTCAAAACGAAAAGCGAATTCAACGTGGTTGTTTTTCGGCCGCGGCGAAAACCGGCCGGCCGGCCAGATCGATGATAACGACACGGCTTCAGCGTGACAACAACACGCCGTGGCGGACGTCCGACATCGAACACGCCAGAACTGACGGGCAAACATGCCGATATCACCAAACGGTTACCGTACGTCGACCGTCGAACGGGTCCTTACCGACAAATCGCGGCGTTCAAAATAATGACTATAATCGTGACAACAACATAAACGTTTCTACGATTTCTAATTCACGTGTCGCGGTTTCGTACGCGGTTTCGTACGCGGTTGTCGCGAATACGACCGACCAAATCCGACCGTACGTCGTTTTTTTTTTTGTAGGTATAAAATCCCGCGATGATAACGATAATACATCGGGTTTTTGCGCGAACACGTCGCCAGGGAAACATCTCGTACGCACGTTTTCACAAACAATCTAATTTCGACGTGCTTACGGACGAAATTACATTTTGCAAAAGTGTGTTTTTCTTTCGTTCGTTCGATTCGACTTCGAGTTTGTACATTCATGCGACTACGTCACACGCTTCAGTTTCGGACCGAAATGATAAACAACGCCGCGCGACATACTAAACGTTCCACCGAACCGACGCCGTTGTCTGGTTGTGTCATTCGTACGCGCGTATCTGAAACGTACACGATGAAGTCGGTGAACATATTTTCTATATTTATTATTTCCAGCCCGCGAGAACTATAGAATTACAGATTTTAGATTTAAAACCTTTGTGTTTGTAATCGTTTTACGTTCATATAAGCGTTATCTATTCATCCGTATAAGTACAAACGTACGCGGATAACGTCGTTCGTCAAATCAAAACAAAATCGACCGTTTTATTCGCGACTGATCACGTTGACATATAATAATAACGACTACAACGTTGTGTGCTTGTGATGATATTACGTGCCCAATAATAACATATTATTATTCGCGTGTTAGTTGTACGCGGCAACGCCCAAACGGAATAAATGTACGGACGACGACGTGTTGGCTCAATAATAATCATAATAATAATAATAATAACAGTATCGGATGCCACCACCGCGCGCTTGTACAGTTATGTACACAGAGTGGAAATAAAAATATTCCGATTCCACGTGAATAAAATTTGCATTTGCGTTCGGTGACGGACGACCCAGCTGTACACGGATACGAAATAATATGACGAACGTTCCGACACAAGTGTGAATTCTCACGGAGTATTTAAAATGATAAAAAAAAAATGTAAATTTATTGCGGATTGTGCGCCAGCGCGTTATTATGATATGTTGACCCACATTTTCTATGACTTTTTACACGTGTAGCTATTAAAATATTTCTGCGGCGGCGTGAATGGAGGAAATCGACAACCGTGCCTGACGATCGTTTCATTGAATTCCCCAAAAAAAAAAAAATCACACGATCACTCGGCCACTGAACATAACCGAATCTATTGTGTAACTTCGACCGTGCGAATAAAACGCGTTGAAATTCGACTCGTTTACAGAACGCAATTTGTCCGATGTTCTTCTATCGGAAGGTTTTCGTTGTACGATTACTGACTGAATAAGACAATAATGTTCGACAACCACCGGCAAAAACAAAACAGGAACGAAAGCATAACGTTTTGCCCGACTAAACAGTTTGAAAAGTCCGAGAATGCTGGATAATTCATCACGACTGGAACAACGGTTCTCGCCGTATATCGTTGAAGAATTCGCGCAAAAGAACGCGGAACAAACGTTTTCTATTGCGTACTACATACAAGCACGGACAAACAGGCAAGACGTTTTGGGTCCTGTTCCGTACGAAAAAAAATCAAAATCGATTGTACTTATAGAACCCGGAATATCCGATACGATTTATAGATGAAGTCTATAAACGTACGGACTCGTACGGCGTAGAATGTAAATGAGCATAAAAAAGAAAACAGGACTCGCGCGGGACAAGAACAACTGTTCGAAAACACGTAAAAACCGATTAAATACAACGTCGACGTGCACTTTACACGGTACGACCGATCGTTACGTACATTAAATAGTAACTGCGTACACGAGGTATAAATATATCGTTAAGTTATTCGTTTCGATCGAAGCCGAAAAATACGCGATCGTGCGCAGTGCTGGCGAACTGTGCGGAGGACGTGAGAACTATGTCCGTTATCGGAAACAATGACGGGTGTTCGAATAACCGGAGGGTTACGACCAAAATAGTACTATTTTATGACACGGTGCAGCGTGCGTTTATATGTATAATGTACTATGTACGGACTTGGGTAAAATAATTGTCGAAAGCATTCGGAACGAATTTAATACATAGTGTTCAGAATGCGTTCGTGTATTCGAATTTCGAAACAGAAATCGGTGTGTTCAAACGGTTTGATATTTATACTCGTGTTGCGAAATTGTCGGATATCATTTTCCGGTTCAATTCGCCCTAACAGTTCACGAAAAACGAAAATCGATTCGAAAACGTATTTTTACCTTGAAAAGTTTATCAATATTGGTACGACGTATCACACACATATCTTAAGGCTTAGACGTCTACCTCAACGGCATTTTATATAATTTTTTTTTTTTTTTTTTGAAATATACCGAATAAATTACACGATCGGTGTAAAATAATCGGAACTAATATCGACGGCGTTGAATATTTTTATGGTGATTTGTGCGACTCGAAAAATGGATCACTAGTCGATATAGTGGTAAACCGGTATATAGTTACGTTGGGTGGAACTGCAGCTATTATAAGTGTGACGGTAAACAGTGACAAACGGAAAAATAAAATAAATAAATTTCATGATTTATAAAAGAAAAATATACATTTTAACAGTTCGAAAAGCTAACGGTTGGCGTGTAGTCGTTAAGGAAACTATGTGTTTTTTTATACCGTTTTAGACCTGAAAGCTAGACGAAAATTCTGAAAAGAAAATTGAACTCGTTTATAGTCTCTTTTTCGAGTTGTTGTGGAAATAGATGTTTTATATTTTAATTGAGACGATGTTAATTTTTACATTCTGGAACATTTGTTCTAGTTTACTAAAAAAAAAAAAAAAATAAACATTAAATCAAAAATCTAGTCCCGCAACAAAAAGGTCGCCGAGTTCAAATCGTTTGTCAGAATTACATTTTATTCATTTTAAATGGTTGAATTTTTGTGTAGTTTTTGGATCAAATCGTCGTGATTATGATACGTGTTCAAGATCATTAAATCCTTTCGAATTATTGACACGTGCACTCACATGCAGTTATATAGTACAGATTGGTCTACGACGCACACCAATAATTATTTACTTTTCACACGACGACAACACGCGGCCACACACATTCCGAAAATGATAAAATCTTAAGAAAAAGTGTAGTTTTCTATTGGAAATCGCGACGACAAGATAATTCGTACAGGTAAAGCATACAATCATTACCACAGAAAACTTGAGGGTTTCGCTATGTTAAACGAGTGAGTGTCGATTAATGCATAGAGTAAAAAAAAGAAAAAGGAAATGTGTATTTCGCAATATTTTAAATCCAAAAATCGCATAATGTGCGTAAGTCGAAACCGTCAAGATTAATATTACGTAAGAGACGGACCGATGAAAAAAATATCACAAATCGACATTGAAACAAAGTAATTTATTTTTTGTTTTTTTCTACGGTCATAACCGAAATAAAATAAACCGAAGAATTAAATCTGATAATATTATGATGCAGAATATTCAATATTTCATTGTGAAATAAGCGTTTTCAACACAACATTTACAAAACGAAACGCGTGCATACGAGAATCGCCAATCGACCGACGTGAATGATAGTTACACGGATGGATTCGTCAGGACCCGTAGTCTAAGATTTAATGAAAAAACACAAGACTAGTGGTCTTGCGAAGGGGGGATGGGGGGGGAAATATTTGCCGTTCGTTGTGCGAAACGCCGTGACATTGACCGGGTACAGGCAAATTCTAGCCGTAACTGTCGCATCGTCGGCTACTGCAGCGACGTCCACGTGGGCCGATAAAGCACACTCCTCCGAAATACAACCGACAAGAGTGTGTCACTGCGACGAGAAGTCATTTGGTCGTTACGTAGAAGAGAAAATTACAGCGGGCAACCGTATAAACCGAATAAATTTGCTGTTGGCTCAGTCCGGAAAACGTGTCCGGTCCGGTCTGGTCGCTGATTTGCCTCGATGTTCGTCTCCGTTATTATTATTATTATTATTAGTTTGTCTGCTGATGTCCCTTGATCGTTTGAATTTGACGACGTTGAATTGCTTGATCGAAATCGTCTCTTAAACTCGGGCGACTTTCGGGTCACGGACGTCGCGCGACGAGTGTGCGCAGGTGGCACGGAGAGCGCAGTTCGGTTATTATATTACTTATTTTTTATTTTTTTATTACACACACACACACACGTACACACGTACACACGTACACATAGACAAAGGACGGCGTGTTTGCGTACGGCGGCGCGCTCGTGGAAATAATAATAAAAAAAAGTAGAAAGAAAAAAAAGAAAGAATAAGAAACACGTTTTTTTTTTTTTTTCCGCGTCGGAGATTCTCCGTGTGTACCAGAGCGTGTACAGCGGCGGCGGCGGTCGCGTACGGACCGTGACGGCTTCGACTTGGACGCGGCGGGGCACGCAACGACTTCACTACGACGACGAAGACGGTGACGGGCACGTCCCGTTAACCACCGACGACGACTACGACGACGCGGTGGTACGCCACCGGTCGTCGTCGTCGTCGTCGTCGTATACAAAACACTCGCGGTGTACGTACACGTAGTCGGGCGAGATGTTCTCTCTTTTTTCCTTCACCGCACGCACGTGTACGGCCACGTAATTTTCGTTACGATCTTCTCCCTCGGGTGGCCGCCGTAACGATCGCGTCCAAGGACGTTAGATTATCCTACGCGTCATCTATATAGGTTTTCCACGCGCCGGATCCGGTTTATTTATTACACTTTTTTTCCCGCCTACACGCGTGTAAACACGTGGAAAATCCTCACCGCGTTTTACCGTTGTCCCAAGGACACGTCGTTTATTCACCCGCTCACAACGCGCGCCCGTCACGCCGCAGGTCCCTGCGTCGCGCACGGTCGGTTCGGACGCGTCGACCCGTCTCCGGGACGCCGGCAGACACCGCGGTCGTACACGTACCGCGAACGACGTCCGTTCTTCGGGGACGGTTTACGTGTCACGCGCCCCAGGACCGGCGAGGGTACCGTCGATGAACACCGCGCCGCGTCACTGCACCTGTCTGCGCGTATCTACACGCGCGTTTCGTGAGCTCGCGGGCGCCACTGCACACGCACCGAGTCGTTCATTAAATTTCAATACAAAACCCGACGTACGTGTCGGGCAAGTGCAACGAGGACGTCGGAATATGCCGCGTCGTCTCATGAACGCGAACCTCCGTCGGACACACAGAAAACAATCAAATGAATTCCGTTAACACAAACAAAGTTGTTTGTCGAGCGACCGCTAGTGTTTTTTTTTTTTTTTATGTAATCGACAGTGAATAATATATTACAGAAACTTCGTTCAATCAATGAGAACCGACGTCGAATATAATATATATATATACGTATGAGTGAACATCATGACCGCCGTTCTAAAAACAACGAACGAACACGTATTATATAACACGTTGACTTGAGACGTGAAAAACGTTTTGTTCATAATTCGAAAATCATTTCGGAAATTCCATTTTATTTTTTAATTTTTCTGCGTTAATCCATTTAGACACATTGTCGTCGTCGCCGCCGCCGTTACTGATTCATGTTATTCGCGTTCGCAACACATACCGTGTTATCGCGACAGTGCATATATATATGTATCGTGACGATCCGATCTGACGCGCGCGACCTTACTTCATTGTGCCGTCGATCGTCAAATCACAATAATTCGTGTGCCCGACGTCGGCGCGCATATCGCATAGCAATCGCATAAAACAATTGCGTGCGCGTTACGCGACGAGTAAGCGTACACAGGGTATCGGCGTTGTTCGCGTTTGGCATTGCGGCAAAGTAACTGTTGTGTCCAGAACAGGGCCGGATCTTAACTTTTCAACACCCGGGGAAAATGAAAAACTTACGCCCATTTCAGGAGATGACCTTAAACCTTAAACCTTAAAAATACGCCTTCGAAAATTATACGCCCGGGGAGAAATCCCCGACTTCCCCCCCCCCTAGATCCGGCCTCGGTCCAGAAGTACGTACACGAATATCGACGGTAATCATAACGATAATAACAATCGCGTTCTGTGAACGAGGCGAAAAAAAGAACGAGGACGATTGTGCTTTTTTAACCGTTTTCGTCGTGTTATTATTGATACGATTGTATCGTACAATGAGATCAAATAGTCAACAATCGATGTTTTAACGCGAATCCGCTGTTTGCCCAGGCGTCAGGTATCGAATGCCTATTCCGAGTCATAACGAATTAAGTATAAACACACTCATGGTGTCTACAATTATTATAACGATTCTATTGTTAGTGCACGTTGTGTGCACAGAGCCGGTCAGCCGTCGACGTGAACGATGAAAATAAAAAACGGCGTTAAACCCATAAACATTGCCGTACGCTGTCGATTTAATTTTCGCATTCCGTTTTTTACGACAACTGTAATATTATATTCTTCGTACAACTATACACATATATATATATTAATTATATAAAAAACAACTTATGCGCACGAGCAACGAGTATCACGGTTATTATTATCGTACGTATGAAAAACTGACCCGAGTATAAATTAAATTGCACCGATCGTCGATACCCGTGCGCGTAATATACGTATAGTATAATAATTGTCGATGTACTGAAACGGTCGGAAGAGCAATACGGAAACGACACGCCGTCGTTCGAGCATACAATATAATGATAATAATAATAATAATAATAATAATAATAATAATAATAATATTTTTATTATTATAACGGAACCGCGTTAGGAGCACCGTGAAATCCGGATCGAGATCCTTGAACTGCAGCAGGACGCGGGGAATCAAGGACGCGGGGGGGGGGCTGCTATGGGAATAAATCATGTGCGTATAATGTACGACCGTCTTTCCGGACGATGACGATTCGAAAATAATATTTATATCAAATCGGCCGGGACTGGGCGTGGGTCGGCGTCGACCGCTGTCCGCGCGAGGAGGACGCGAACGACAAAAAAAATAACATATATATATTTAAAAAACCCCTAGCGTACCGAAGTCTCGGCGCGGCAGGCTCCGCGAAAGAAAAAAAGACCAGCGACAGGGTTAGGTCAACGATAACGTACCGCGCGTAAAACGTGCTATCGGATATGGTACGCGCGTCGTCGGAACGTCCTTGTTATGATTGTACGGCCGAAAAACTGCATTTTCCACCTGCACTGTCGTGTTTCCGTCCGTCCCGCGTCGCTTTCTGCTTTTCACCGCTTTTCACACTCCCGTCCCGCCGTCGCGCGTGACTATTCGACGTATTCAATATCGCGCTCGGTCGTAAGGCGCGCGAAAATGATAACCGGTCTTAACGTACCGAGAACGGTCGGTCGGTCGGTCGCGATTTATTCGTCGCCATATTCGTAGCGTTCTTTTCCGTCACATCGAAATTTTACTTTAATACATACAAATATATATATATATACTCGTTCGAACACCGATGTCGATTTATACAAACGACAAGCAAACACTACACAAGCTGCACGAGCACACAGAACGGTCCGGACATTTTTCGCATCCCGGGATTCGGTTGAATCGGGACATCGATTGAAGGCGTCAGTGCAAATATAACCGGGCGGCTGTTTTGCTTTTTTCCTCAAAAGTCGTGTTTGTACGTGTTCCGATAAAGAAAATAATATCGGGACCCGGTCAGCCGCGATTATTGTCTCGTCCGGTGCGAAAGGAGCTGTCTGGTCGTTCGCGTTCCCGGCAAGAACACGGGTCATACCGTATAACTATCAGCATTTATTATTTACCTTATTGCTATAAGGTAAACATATTTTCCTATCGTGATATAACGTTTTGATACTATTATGCATAGTTGTTTTTTTTTTTTTTTAAATATAAGGTACTTTTTCTGATTTATCAACTCTACTAACTACTTCTTAAATGTATTTTTATGCGATTTCACATGTTATAATACAAAATGTTGCCGATTCAGGGCGAAAATCGGACAGTTCCAGTAAAAACCACCACTTGAAATGCATTTTTAAGATTTGATTTTATATCAACTCGTAAGTGTCCACGTCAACAACGATTTCCAAAATCCAAAATATCCTTTTCAGTCAAGTATATTTTTTAATTCGATAATTTCATCTGCTGATAGATCAAATGGAAAAACGGAGGCGCCCGGTTATTCCGCACAGCCCCCTCCCCCCCCAAATACGACAGTGGTGACGATCGCGTTTGTTATCGCCGAAAAAATATACTTTGCAGACACGTGATTTTCGTTATTTTTTAGACGCCTAACACCGGCCGCGGTCGACGCACTTGTAGACGATGGCGCGCGAACGAGACTGGTCAATAATATAATTATTGTTTCGGACCGCGCGCGCACGTACTTATTGTGCGCGGTTCACCACGTCGATCTATTCGGTCTTCGGCGGGTTTCAACGGTAACGTTTGATTTATTGGACATACGCGCGTGCGTTCGAATACCTAACCTGGTTAGGTGAAACAACAGCACGCACGGAATCTCGTGATTTCACTGATGTCGGAACTACGACGACCATAACGATCTATCTAACTATCTGGACAAACCGCTCGTTGTTCCGTTATCCAACGTTTTTTTCCCGAATAAATCGTTAACACGATTTTGCATTCGGGTTTCGATTGCGAATTCGAATAAATCCCTGTTGGGCGCGCTGGTGAAAAAACAAGCCGATAATAAACGCGATGCCTACAACGCAACTGTACCGGTTCAGACGATATTCCGTAATCGTTTCGATCGTTTTCAGAACGGTAAACAAAGCGATACGGTAACGCACTCTGGATAGTCACGTTTCCGGCCGGCGCGATATGAAATAGTGGTTTGGCGCCGATTTTTCTTCTTTTTTTTTTTGGTTTCCGATATTTCTCTTCAAAAGAACATCAAACGTCAAACGCACGCGACGAAGGTAGGAATATTACGCGAACGTGTTCTCTCGGCTTAAACCGCGACGCGTTTCCACGGCGGTCGCCCCGAGGACCACCGGGTCGCGATAAGCACACGGACCGTTTGCATGTCCGGTCCGGCCTTCGAGCCATACGCGGGATGACGTGCGGGTGGCTTTCGTTCGCGATCCTGGTCGTCGGGCACGTCGACAACGTCCGTCGAGACTCCGTTGGATACGAGACGGCCGACGACAAGAACAGCAGACCGGCCGGCTGAGCAAAACTGTCGCCGCGCTGACGGCGGCTCGACAACACGAACGACGGACGTTGCCGCGTTGCGTGAGAATGACGACAAATAAATCGGACTTGTCCGTGTGGCAGAAACGAAAAGAGCTATAAACACGAGTAAGTACCACCGCGCGCGATCTTCGGCCTCGTATCACTCTCTCGACATTTCAATTTGATGGGACACTTGTGTCGCGCGTTTGTTTCCACAACGTTTCCCGTGAAACGTGACGTTCAAACGTCGGGAGATGTTGTAGAAGTATACGTACACTATCGCTTCACCGGAGTGTGGTATAACGCGCGCGTTTTTTATTTTGACCGGCGGGTACGTGAAAACGTCACAGAACAGGGTGTTGTGTCTCATGGACAACGCGCGGCTCCCGAACTGTTGCAAATGCACAGCACGAGAAAGCTGAACGCGTCAAACACGGAAGAAGTGATCGGCGCGCGTGTGTGTTTTCTTCGTTATTGTCGAGAAGTTAAATCCGATTTGTTTGTCGTTTCGGTGGTCGTTGACAGTGCAAATACAAAAAGAATAAAACGTCATCGCCGTAATCGACACCTCCGTCGTCGTTTCGCTCTACAAACCGTTTTGTTAACGCGACGGTCGAAACACTGTTGAAAAAAAAAATGTAAACCGTAACGTGTCGTCGTGTTTTATATATATATCATATATCATCTACACGATTTTTTTTGTTATACCGGCATTCACACGACGACGACGACGACGACCGCGTGGTTACCCATCGATAAGACCGCTACGGACGATCAACGACGATTATATTTTGTCGACTCTATAAAAAAAAAACCTCCCCAAGGATATTGCTGCCGCCGAGAACACACCGTCACGAATTCGGTTTGGTAAGACCGAGCGGTATGCGTCCATTTTGTCGGTTTCGTTAACCTAACGACACGAGGATACTATCGCGCTGACGTTATTCAAATATTCCAACCGTTTGTCGACCGGATACACGCGTACGAAATGCGCGTCGCGTGATAAACGATATCAACCCCCCACCCACCCCCCGGGGAGAACGGCGCCGGCGGTCCGATAAAAGATTTCTCGGAAGAAAGCTCGTAAACGCGCACCGCACACGATCCATTTATCATTCGTCTACGGAATGACGTGATTATTATTACATGTTGCCGATCGAACGAGTCCGACGGGCGTATTCGCGGATCTAGAAAATACGTGCTGCCTCGTGTTAATATGCACGACGTATATATTACGATTGTTATTACCAGTTTACCTATCACGTGTATACACACACTCACATATATATACATACACGTACTTAAAGCGATCGTTTAGACTGTGCACACGCCCGCGATGGGATTTATCGACTTCTTAGTTATAGTAATCCGACCGTCCGCCTTGTAAATAAAAAAAATCCAATACATAACGGGGCCAGCGTGCGTGTGTAATGGGTGCGGTACAGTACGGTAATATAATAAGACGTTTTAAATACGTTTCCAGACATAATAATAATTATGATAAATTCATAACGAAATCGTACGTGTTCAGTTGAACTTCAAATGCATAATTATTTTCGAATTCGTAAAACCGACTGACGTGGCATTCAGAAATTAAACGTTTTTGTATTGTTTTTTGATAACCGTTTGATACGGTTTTGTAATTGTAAAGTGTGTTTCGTGAACTAATACGGGGTTTTCATTCGATCGATCCGCGGTCGTGGGTCCTAGCCGAGCGGTCTTGTCTTCCGGTAAGACGCGAGCGTTGTTTCTCGCCGGACGGTCACGCGTCGATGACCGGCTGTCACGTGCAGTTGTCGTACCCGTAGGGCGTGTTACGGAATGCACCTGCCCTCCTTCCCACCCGGTTTCGTGACCACACGCCGGTCCGGGCGAACAGCGGGCGCGTTCCCGGGCAGCCCGGGCAGCCCGAGCCGACAACCCGCAGCCGCGTCACCGATCCCGACGGAGGATTCTGTCCGATTTGGCGGACGGGTGTCTGGTTAGGTTAGCTTGTACCGGTTAACCGCCGGTCGCACACAGGCGCGGATCCAGAACTTATTTACGGGGGGGCGGGGGGCTATCTTAATCAAAACAACTTTAATCCTCATTTTGTCGCATCGAATAATAAAATATTTTCCAAAACGTTTTATTGGAAATCGTTTGCGATACACCGAAAAAAATCCCATAGCTACAACTTCATTTTAAATTGTCTTTCTATAGAGTATCATAGATAAGAGTTAGAATTATAAAACGATACTAATAAAAAAATTTAACAAGAGTCTAGATCGCCCCTTGGCCCCCCCCCCCTTGGATCACAGTCTTCCACCGGGCTTGCACTATTCTCAGTCGCGTGCGTCGGGTTGGACAAGCTGGATTGGGTTAGGAGAAACACAAAACGCACGTCGTTTCGCCAAACGGTTGCCCCGAAGAACCGGTTTGTTATCTTATCGCCGTAAATGCGATTTCGTGCGCTTCTCGCGTGCCGTCCTAAACGTTTAAACAAAACGGTTTATCGAATATTTTCCTTTGTCCGCTTGTTCGCCGACGTGAACGTGTTAAATCTAAAATCCATACTCGTACGGACGGTAATTTGTCACCGTAATGTACGTTTGTACCTATGCATCGCCATAATTGATTTTTGCGCTCTAATACACGCGTGTAAATACGGTCGTTACGATTTTATGTTTGGAAATCTTCTGAGGAAAATCAACGTTGTGTTATAACTCGCGCGGTCGATTAAATTCGTGTTAACTATGTGTGTGTGTGTGTGTGTGTTTATGATACAAACGTCTTCTGGGCCGGTGTCGCGTCCGTGACGCGTTTCAATACGATACGATACGTACGCAGACCGGTTATAAAATACGTTTCTCGAAATAAAGAAAGAAAGAAATAAATAAAAAACGTGTGTACGCCACCACGTGGTAAATCATATCGCGTTATGATTTCGAATACTACCGTAATTACCGCGTGTCTATTAAAGGTTCTGCCGTACGGTACGGTATAAAAATTACACGCGTCGATTTGCTAATGCGAAAAAAATTGACGGCCGGTTGACGGCGTGCGTGCGTGTGTGTAATATAGAAAGCGTATGGAATATAATATAATCCTTTCCGTTGCCCGTACGCTGCGAGATCACAATTTTCGACACGCCGACGTAGGTCCGTTTTCTCCTCTCGTATAAAAAAAAAAAAAAAAAAAATTGTCATAATCGCGTCGGCGTGTCTACGTGACGATAACGGACCATTTCGATTGACTATATTCCACTACGGGCATCACGTTGATGTTCCACGCGTATAACAAAACACCAGACCTGCAACAATGCGTGTCCCAAAGCATAACAGATATCTGCGCGCGTTGGTTTTTTTTCTTTTTGGTGTGAAGACGCGGTGATTTCTCCGGGACCGTATCGACGTTCGAAACAGACGACCGCGTAAACCGTTTTCGACCGCCGAACCGTACCGAAAACGTTCGTGGTTAGCGGTCGGTCGCGTTCTGCACGAAACGCGTCCGCGTACGATCCTCTCATTCCACGTTTATCACCGAGAAACACGAAATCTCGTTTCCCCCCCCCAACGTGCACGCGTCATCGACGGTAATTACGATACGAAAATTAGCGCCGGCCGTCACGACGTAATGTGTTTTGGGTGTTCAAACACCCCCCAGAATATTTGGTTATTTACTTATTCAATTTTAATATTATATTATACTACATTATGTTTGTGGACCACTGGCTAAAGCAATATAAAAAGTTCTAACTTTCAGTTAATGATTTTCAAAATCACCCCCCAAAACTTTTTTCTGTGTGTACGTCCCTGGTATGAACAACACACGATCGCAGATTCCTCTGCGCAGACCGAAACGCACACCGCCAAATTCGTTGTCTCGACTCGAGGGGACGGACACGGTGTTCCGCGTGGGCCGCGGCTCGATGGCCGAATCGGACGGTGGCGTACGGCTCTGGGGACATTGATCATTTAAAAATGATATTTCGACTTTGCGCGACGCGACCGACCGACTCATCGACGGGTCGGTTCGATACGACTCACTAGCGATACGTCCGTAGTCGCCTGGAAACGATATTGTCGCGGAAACGCGAATTTGATTTGTAATTTGTTTCACGTGCCGCGACGAACACGGTGGGCGGCGGGAACATGAAATACAAATGATCACGAAAACGCCGTCATCTCGCGTGCAGCGCGCCACGACGGGAACGTCTATTTATAAACTCGCGTGCGGCGTGCGGCGTGTGGCGTGCGTGCGTGCGCGCTCGCTCGCGCGTGTACGACGACGTGAAACTAAGTCAGTAGGTACTTGAACCGAAGCGGTTTAGAGAGCCGGTTCTCGAGTTCACGATTATTTTTTTCTTCTTTCCTCTCCCTCTCCGGTCGAGACGCGCGGACGGACGGGCGGATTGGGTTCCGATTTCAATCGCCTGCGGACAACGACCGGATCGGAGAGAAAAACCGCGCGCGCGCGCGCGAGGGGCAGACGCGGAGGAGAAAACAAAACAAAAAAACGCACCGTCAACGTAACGGAAACGACGTTCGGCGGTTTTTAGGGGCGTTTTCTCCTCCGGTTCTGTTAAATCCGCAACCCGAAACGGCTGGATTCGTCGTCGCCGACCTAACGCCACGCAACCCCGTCGCGCGAGACGAATAACAAAAAACCTAACCGAACGCGCGGTAGTTGCGTAACCAAACACACGCGCGCACACGTTTCGTCATGACAAAACGGCAATTTATCAAACGGACGATCGCCGTTTCGGGGGGGAACGTCCGCCAGTCCGAGGATTTCGGGAAAGTTTTCAGTTTTCTTCCCGTCGAGACTGGTCGTGTTCCTTTCACGCCGGCGATCGTCCCCGTTCACACCAATAATTATTATTTATGTGCCGTACGCGCGATTAGGTCGTCGTCGTTGTTGTTCAGTTTTTTACGTGGACGCCTGGCCGGAGGCTAGAAAAATTCGACGTCGGGCCCGTCCGACTAGCCTCGTCCGTAGCAAACAAACAAATAAATAAAAACCGGCCCGTGCCGTAGTCGCGCGAACGTCGTAAATTTCGATTCGGGCTGCACACGACGAACGTATAACCGTAATGCGCCCCACGCGAACTTCAATTGGCGCGTTCGCCTCCGTAACGTCATTGATACTACGTATGCGTCCGAATTTTCAACGGGTTTCCCGTCGAACGGATACGTCGAACATATTACTCGAACGGGGGCACTCGCCCCCCCCCCTAACTATCATTTTTTAATGTGGCTGTTCCGGTACCAACTCGTTAAAACATTTTCACTTCAGGTGATATCATTTTTGTTGGCAAGTTTTTACAAATTAACATTATAGTTTATAGCCTATAGCTACCAAATTCACCAACGCAATCGGTTTATGTGTATCTAGGTGGGCAGGTATGACAAGAGGTTTGATAGTCTTGAAATACAAGATGATATACAAGGAAATTCGAATTATAAAATGTTCTACTAAGTTAACATTTTCTTAAATTTCAAAAACTCAAAAATCGATCTCGAGTTCATTAAAATTGGCCACACCTGGTGTAGTGGTGGGTGATGAGTATTCCAAAATTGATCCAATTTAAATTTAGTTCGACGCCACTGCTCGACGTTACGAGTGCAAAAAGGACGACCCTCGCCAAATTCAAACTGTTTTTGTGTTATCATTCGTTACACACGACAAAATGTGCACCGCCGCTAGACGACGAGATCCGTATTCGCTCTTGTTGATAAAGTTGATAACGGCCTGGTCTTTTTTTATCTTCTTCTTCTTTTCCAACTTTATAGGCCATTGAGGCCTATCGCTGCAAAACAACCTTCTTTCCATCTCTTTCTGTCCAGAGCTAGTAAATTCTTCTTCTTCTTCACGTAGCCTCACGGCTCTATAAGAATTTTAGCTGCCACTGTCACTAACAATCATTAATAATCACGGTCCTGGATCCTTTCCACCCAATCCGTTACTTCTAGTCTCTCTAGATCTTGACGCACTTCATCCTTCCAACGTTTCTCGGATCTGCCTCTGTGTCCAAACAATTGAATTCTGAGTTCTTTTTATATTTCATTTGGTTTTTGGATTCGTTCGACGTTTGTGGATCGAGCGACCGCCGGCTATTGTCACGCGTCCAGCGAAAAACATAAACGCCGTGTCCGGCCAAACGTTACCCACATAGGTAACCATACCACACACACACGTACTTACGTGAACCGTGTCCGCGGCGGCGGCGGCGGCAGCACACACGAAAACCAGTTGTTTAGTATGTGCGGCGCGTCTAATATTTCCAGGACGTGAAACGGCAACAGCGCGTCCGGATCCCACGACGACCGCGACGACCGCGACGCCCAGTTAGCGTCTTTCCCGTTGCACATCTCCCGGCGGCTCCGGCGGCGATACGATTCGTGCGCTTTGATTCTCCTTCTGGTCAGGATTTTTTTCGCTTTTTTTTTTTCCCGTCCAGATTCCCATTGTAATACGTGCGCGTATTGCGATTTAACGTCGCGCCGTTTCTTCTGCCGTCGTCGTACCGTCGTGTCATTATTCGTTTCGTTCATGGTGCGCGCACGATTTTTCTCGTCCGCCGGACGACGTGGCGTTCTCGTCATGAACTCGGTGCGCCGGCGAAACACGGTCGACAGAATTCAAAAAACCGCGACGCGGGCGGAGAGTTTCCGTTGGCGAAGTCGAGAACGCCGGGGACGCGGGATCGCCGCGTTCACTTCGTTTGGTTCGCCCGAAACTCGCGTCGCGTCGCGTGCCCGTCCCGGACAGACAACTGTGGAACGCGAAACCCGCGGCCGTACCGACGCCGGACGAATCGAAACGGGCCGTGAGAATTTCGCAATCATCACGATCGTTTTGGCCGGGACGGGCGGCGTTCGAATATAACGGGCACGCGAAGCCGTTACGCGCGATTTTCGGCCGTGCGCGGTACGTGTACGATCAAATCCGTACGCGCAGAATACAACGCGCGAAACTTAGCCGGCCGTCGGCGGACACGTACGTGTGGGCACATACTCTCTGCTCACGCCGAAAAAACCGTTCGGCCCACGCGCCTGGCCGTCCGTTCGCGTTTCCACAGATAAGGTGTTCGTACGCGCGATCGGGGTAGGACCGGTGCCCGAACTCCTGTGCCACGTTTAAATAAATAAAAAATGAACGTCCCTTCACTACGATTTTCAAAGAAACGCGGGGGTAAGAGCGCTCGTGACCAACGGATTGTATTATTTTCCACATTATCAAATACGTATGACCCACTCGACAACGACAATTCATTATCTTGTACATCACTTATCACAGATTATTATTCATATGTTATTTGACAATTATCTTCAGAATTACCCACAAACCGTTCTGATAGGCACATAGTTGATTTTTACATATTATCGTTCTTACTTAAATTCAAATAGATTTATTTGTTGTAGAGTACTATTCTACAGAAAATCGTATAGAGAAATTATTTTAATTGAAAAAAAAAGAAAACTGTTAGAAATTAGGTTATAAATATATATATTAGTGGTAATCCGGGGGATGTGGGATACCCACGGTTTTGTGATGTAGAATATTTCATTTGGAACGCTATTTTGAAATTTTCAATTGAGTTCCACTACTTTATATTTTCCAATTCGAGCACTGGGTAGAACTCATATTATTTTATAGAGACACACAACACGATTTTATTATTATTATTATTAATATTATTATTGTTTTTAAACGCGAATATAAAACGTTTTTCAAATTTTTATTCTCGACCCGAAGGCGCGAGAGAACGATGTGTTTTTAGAGCGTCACGTGATTTCCAGAGGAGAAGGAGAAGGAGAAGGAGAAGGAGGAGGAGGAGGAGTAGGATGAGGACAATGGAACATGTAATTCGACGTAAACGAATTCTGTACCGTTATTGTTTCGACGAGGCGTGTATTAGAAATGCTGTACGAATAAACGTAGAAGTGGATTTATCGTCGATTTCAATTCTGATATGACATTTTTTGTCAATGCCGAACTAGGATAAAGTCGATTATAATAGGCCGGCCGGTTTGACTTCAGAACAAGCGACTCGGAAGATTATAATTTTATTTTATTGGTTATGGTGATGAAAAAAATTGAAAACAGCGGTACGAGTGTGTGTGACGTCATCTATATAATAAGTGTTGATGGTTCGATACATACAACGATTTACACAACTTAAAATAATTTTTGGATTTTTGTCTAACCGAGGGTATATTTGTGAACTCAAGACGAAACCAAAAACTTTTTGATAGTCGATTGTCCGAGTCCGCGAGAGCCATCGCCGTCGTGTACGTATGCGCGTTTATTTATATAATTACGGAAATTCCTTTGAGAACGTTTTCAAACATTAAAAAAAAACCACCCGTGTGATAAAATTTTGATTTTACCATTATTTTGAAAGAAACAAAAACTTGTTTTATACTAATGTAGGACAATGTACGCGACGAGAAACTTTAACAAGACAAGTCATCGTGCAGCGTTAAGATACAGCTGCTCCAATGACGTCACTCCGCTATTTTCAATCAAAATCTTATGTACATAACCTCATAGCGACGAAAATATAAAACCTAATATCGTTTTTCTCAGATTCTCCATCACGTGTTTTAAATCTGAATAAAAAATGGTTGTTTAAATACGACACGCATTTCCTTAAAAAAAAAAACTTTTTTTTATTCCTTTATAAAACCGGGAAACAGCGGCGTTAATTAGCCTAGGCAAACATAGCACTTTTTTCGATACGCGACGGTGTGCAACATAACGACACATCGTGTAATGTATAAATACCGATGGTCTGCACCATCACCAGAAATTGAAACCGACTTACGTCACCGTCGGGCGATGTTTCTGTGTCAAATGTTTTTTTTTTGCACCCAGTCAACGTATACGTTATAATATCCGATACGTGTGTTATCAGATAAGTTCAGATCGACTGTCACGCGTTTTTCGTCCGTACGTTATGTTGTATGTGCACACGGCGGCGTCCGGTCGAGTTGTTAATTCCAAAACCGCGCGCGCTCTATTCAAATCAAATCGACGATACACGTCGAATGTCTCTACATACGAATACATTCGTAGCGTGTCTAAAAAGTTCGGCGAACGGTTCAAAATATCTCGGCGTTCAACCGAGGTGTGTTCGAAGTCGTAGGCATGCATTGACGTGTCTAGACCTGTTCTCTGTTTGGGATTCGCGCGAGGCTCCCGGAGCGGTGTCGTTGCGTTCATTTCAATAGAGTGTTCCGAGCTGTGTGCGTCCAAGAGCCATTGATCAACGGTTAGAACGTTGGTCTGATCGGTTTGCACGCTTTCGCGCAGCCAAGGAATCGGCGGAGGACGAACCGTTCAACAGACAGGACAGCGGAAAACATTGAACGCGTGCGAGTGTTGCTAGCAAGAGGTCGGCGATTAACTCCGCGGGCTAACAGCAGGCTAACAACGGGTGTATTAGCAGAGACACAGTGGGGGCCGCAAAAATTTGGATAAACGCCAAATTCGTCAAGGAGATTCAGGATCGTGTGGTAGCCATTCTGATATATGATTCCAAAAAAGGACTGTTCTGACCGTTTCCAGAAGCTATACCGAACGTCGTCACAAGTGCGTTGTGTCTGGTGGGGACTACTTTGAAGGCCAATGAAGTTATGTGTTTCTAACGTTTGTTTTTGTATCTCACCAAACTTTTTAGACAAACTACGTATAGTCATCGTTTTATCGTAACACGTACGTCTGTATACATAATATATATATGATATAGTGAATTAACCTGTAACACAGTTAACGTATATAAACATACACACACTCTGTTTATACGAGATACAGTTATAAATGACACGTCGTAAATTAATTCGTTAAAAAATAAAACGCGATTCGAAAAAAAATCGTTATTCAGTTGGAAACGTTTTTTTTATATGTTTATTATAAAACCGAATATATATATTTGAAACGAAATTTAAAAAAAAAAAATGTAAAAACACTTAGCACATATCGAAATAAATTACGAATCGAGTACGCGTGATAAAAAAAATACCAGTGTAGACGGCGCGTTGTTAATCTTAAAAAAATATATATATATATATACTTATAAGTCATATTAAACGTAACGCATATTGTTGTGGCGTATACGCGAAGTGCCGAACAAATATTTACACTACGTGATTTCGTATTCGATTTGTTTTGACCACTCGTCGTGGAGAGACGATTTTTAAACACTTTTTTATTTTATATATACATATATATAGATATTTGTATCGTACGCGCGCGTACCGTTACGGTCGAAAGGCGTTCGAGTCTCCGCGGGACCGTTAACACGAATAAAAACACACGAAACCGTGTACAATATACAATGTCCGTTGTTTATCCGTTAATTCGGTTTAATAACAACGCTGGCAATGATCGGTGCGTGGAAAACGTGTACACGGGGTTAACAGTTATTGTTTTTCGTACGTGCGTGTATACGTTCGGGTCACTTTGCCAACGACCATTATCCGGTATCGTAACGTTACGAACGATGAACCGGTTTTGACACAGGTCAATCCCCACGAGGCCGTCGGTTTCCTATGGCGAATAATAAGGAAGAGCGCGGAGAAGAACGCGGAGAGGACTGGGAGGAATGGGAAAATAGCTTTAAAACTAAATAAACAACGTTTAACAACGCGCGACGGCGGTGAAACGTGCGAGCGATATGTCTGAAAATCTGTACGCGCGGCCGAGACCCGTAAGCCGCAACTTTCCCTTTCTGAAATTGAAATCCTAACGTTTTGGCATTTGCCTCGGACGGACAACGCGTCGCCGCCATTTATGCATCGCGTAACTAATCACGTGTGCGTTATCCGCAACGCGCCAACGTTGACGAGTTCAATTAAAATAGATTGAAGATTGTAGAAACGAACGGTTCGGGCGAAAGCTGATCGTACTCATAACGCGCGCGTACGTACACGCGATAAATACCAATACGTATACACGTCAAGAGTTTAACGAGATTTTCAAACGCTGACGAAATGGACTCCGGGGGAGGGAAATAATTATCGCCGGATTCGAGCTGGTCGTGTAAATGTGTGTATCGTCGTTATGATAATATGATATGCTAATCCGACAAACTAATCATGTCGGACGTGGAGGGCGAAGTTCACAGTCGACGTTCAAACGGTTTACCGTTGCACGCCACGGAAACAGACTTCGGCAGAGGTGCTTTTCGTTCACGTTTTTTCGAACGAGAGACGTCGTCGTCGTCGTCGTCCGCAATAATAAAATGCACGACTGCATCGTGCTCCGTGAGATTGGCCTCCTCCAAATAACAAAACGAAAACTCGAAACCAATGACGTGTTTAATGAGTTCGGCTATGTGGATCTCGTTCTTTTGAACGTACAACACGGTCGGTGTAACCTTATCCCCACATCCGGAACTGTGGTCGAGATCGTTCGTTTTGGTTTTTTGTTTTTACGAACGACCCCGTTGCAAGTGGGACGCAAGTTTAAATATCGTTAAATACGAGCGCGTTTACGAGTACGAATACAAGTCTTTCGTAGTATATTTTATGATCTTGTGTTAACGGGTTTTCCGCGGCCGAATTCGGAACCGAACTTCAGCCGCCGTTTTTTCGTTTAAATTTTATTTACGTGCATACGTGTGCGGTAACAATTAAACCGCGAATATATTAAAACATATATATATCGACAGACTTATTATACTCTTGTGTTTCGTTTAAAGCGATTAAAGAAAGTCAAATGTTTGCAATCGTTCAGGTTTGTGCGTTTTGGACGTCAATATCGTAAAATAAAATATTCTATTTAGAAAATCATCGCTCGGAATCACATGTTGGGTACGGTGAATTTCTTCCGCGTGTTTGTGTAACTTTCAAGTACAAATTAAAACGACTTGCGATATATTTGCATTTTTTTCCCCCCGCTTTCGTTAATTTTTACTCGATTCGAATAGAGTTTTTCATTTGAGACGGGTAGAGGAATAAGGTTGGTACACAAGTGTATTGCACTGTTGCGAGAACCGCATTCTAAAGCATTTGTGCGTTGTAGTACTGTAGGGTGTTGCGGGACTCGGGAGACACAACATGTATATGTATATATATGTGTGTGTGTGTGTAATCGAACTCCGAGAGAAGAAAGAATAATACAATTATTGCGATAAGAAATTCCGCATTTACTTATACGCGTATAATATTATAACGCGAGTTTTTATCCCCCGCCCGCGTCCCCGTCGTCGTGTTCAGCTCCTCGAGACCGGGCGCACACCCGCCGCGGTTCGTGCGTACGTTATTATTACTAGACCGCGCGGCCGTACACAAGACGACCTAGTTTCGCGCGCGCAGAGTCTCACGAATAAAAAAACGGTTAGAACCCGACGGAAGACGGGCGAAGGTCGTAAAGTTTCTCCGCGCAAACTCCCGCGGTCCGCCGCATGCCGGGTCGGCGCACTAAATGAAAACCAACGAAACGCAAAACGTTCGGTTAGGACCCACGACGCGTCCCGACGCGATTTTGGGACATCTGACGCGCGGCAATCGTCGCAAAGGCGGCGAAAGACGACCTCGTCGAGAACGTACCGAGGCGGACGAAATGGCGGCGCAAAACTACGTAATGTAAGGACGAAAGCGTGATCGCCGACGATATACGAATGCGTTTCGACCGGGTCATGACGATTGTCGCGTGCCGTCGTACGTATGTTAATTTCGTCACGGAAACAGTACACTTTATGTCTTATAGTATTAACGTGACCGTTAATTCATATATATACGTACATTTACTTAAAATATCGGAATTTTCCGTTCAACTCGTATGTATAGACGCGTATGCGCTCTACATACTTTTTACCTTCCGAATCGTTATGCGTGTATATATATCGTAGATAGACCCGTTTGATTGTCGTCGTGACAAAATTATATAGTTTCCGTGTACCACAGACGACCTGTTTTACGTGTGTGTGTGTGTGTGTACAGTTGCTTTTTCGTATGCCGTAGCTCGCAAAATAGCGAACGGGTCCGATAATGTCGTCGCATTGTATTTACACACACCGCGATGTATTGTGACTATATAAGACCGCGTTCTGTTATCTCGCGGCATACGAGTGTATAAAATATACGCGTGCACGTGAAACGAGTGGGTGAAAATCGATTTCCATTCACGTCTACGCGCACAAACACGTACCTTCGCGCGCGCCGAAGTCATGTTTCCTCTGTAACGGAATCTCCGTGTGCAAGCCGTCTCGTACGCAACAAACGAAATAATGGACACGCGCGCGCGGTGTCGGTCGAGTGCACCGCCCATTTGTTTACGGAATAATGGCGATAACAATTTACGAAATTTATTGGAACCATTGGAGAGAACCGAGTTCAAAGCCGACGCCCGCGGCGCCCCGCGGTTGATTATCCGCGATTATCCGATTATATAGGTCGGCCCGCACCGGCCGAATTTAACAAATTAAACCCGATATTTATCGTACCGCCCCGACACTCGTGCGCATGAGGATACGCGCTTACCGGCGGCAACGAACGGACCGTTTTGTCTTACGACGGTTTTGAGATTTTGACTGATCGACTGTCTGTCGATAACGCGACCGCACTATGTTCAACGATTTAATCGCGACAAATGGTGTAAATAGACAATGGGCAGTCCATAGAACCGGATGACGACAGTTTGGACATCGGTCTGACGTAGACAAGCGTTCTTCTCGGTCTCCCTCGCCTCTATCCCGGCTATTTGGGGTCCGCCTTAAACGTCCGCTCGACGTGATCTACGGTCTTCCTCCAACGTTCATCATTTCGCACGGCCGTCCTCCGAATTTTCTCTCCTCGTAACGTGACCAAACTAAGCCTATTCTCTCGTCTTGTCCGCGATCTCCCTCTCACATATTCATTACTTATCCTATCTTGTCCGCTCCTTGTCGTAAACCGTAAACGGGTTTTTTTATTATTCGATTTTTTTGTTTTTGATAATCGCAACGCATTGCTATTGATACGATATAGGTACCGCGGTACCTATAGTCACGATCTGTATATTTACGTTTAACTATCAACACCGAGGTTAATGATAATAACAATAATAACACGCGTAATAGTTAAGATAGATAAACAATCAACGAAATATGTATTATATTATCAAACAGGTCGTAGCGTAAACATAGCACGAAAACTATTTGAAAACGCTGGAAACTATTGAACTGGAAAGATATTAAACAGCAGGATTGAGACGTATGTACGGAGTGAAACTCGTCCGCACGAACGATTTATCGCGCAGAGACGTTGGTAACGTTTTACGGTTTTTCACGGGCGAACGCAGGTGAGAGGTTTAACCCTTCTCCCGAAATTTAGGATGATATATACATTTATTATTACGTACGTATCGACTGTTAACGTTGGAAATTTGTAATTTTCGGAAATATTGTCATCCGTTATGGAATATTATTCACTTTATGTACTACAATACGTTTATTTCATCACGTTAAATGTTGTGGATTATACACGTTTGGAATGTGACGAGTTCGATTCGAATGTTCTTTAAACCGAAACCGTTCCAACGACTTCAAATTCTTTATCATCAAACTTGTGCAGAGACGTTGAGGTCACACGCGAACGAACAAGTTGTTGTTATAAATTACCTCGAATAACGGATATGTCAATAGAATAATCGTTAATAAAACTTTCAAATGTCGACGAATACTATTTACTCGTATTGATCTTTATTCCTGCGTGCCCCCCCGGCTTACAACACACGTCGCGCGTCCGAAATTTGTTCGGAAACGGCCGGACGACATTCGGGCGAATGGCGTGTAGGAGGGGACGGTGGGCATTGGGGGACGTGTTACGGTTTGAAAAATTCGTGTGCAATCGAGTCGTCGGCCGAGAACAGGAAACAACGATAATCGTGCGCCGGAGGTTTGCCCGCCCGCTCTCGTGGCCAGTAAACGTATACGACACGACGTGTGTACGCGCGCGTGTTCATAAATCGAGAGCACCCACACAACGTATTTTGATTAATCTGGTCCCCCCCCCCCCCGGTAACTCGATCCGTCCGTTTAGAAAACCGGTCCGCGATATCCCCCACCCACAAACGCTCGTATATACGTGTGTGTGTGTACTCGGTCACCACCTCCACGGTCGCATGCCTCTCCGCTTCACAGACGCGTGTAGTATTAATGTATGTACGTGTATACTTCGTCCCCTCGTCCGCCGCCGCCGCCGCCGCCGTAATCTAGTTTCACCGTACGGAACGACGCCGCTGCCTCTCGCACCGCATCGCGCGACCGTGGCGGGAGGAACGGGTGGTCTGCCACGAAGTAAGGGGTTTCGGCAGATCCGTTTCGACTTCGGGTGTGGTTCGAAGTCACGACGTCACCTACATTTCGTACACACGCACACGCACACACACATATGTACGTATAGGTTATGCGTGTATGTACGTATCGACCGTCTTGTACGCGTACACGGTACGTATATGGGCACGGGACGACGCGCACAAATACTTCATGCGAAGGGGATCGGGAACGGTGTACCATTTCGACGAGACCTAAGAGCCGGACGACTGCTTTACGCGAACCCAATTCGATTAAAAACATTTGAACTGGTACGCCATTTTTTCCAGGTTTATTGTCGAAATGGGCTTTTGAAGGAATTCAACCGAAAATCTGCTCCCACCGATGGTCTAGAAAATCGGCCGACGAGTCCACCTCCGCCCTGTCGTCCGGAATTGCGTTTTATTCGTTCCAAGTCGCCCGTATTTCAGATCCAAATCATCGTTGTTTCGTATTCGTCAAACACTTTCGAATCGTCGGCACGACGACAACACACCGCATTCCGAAAACTATAAGATCCGATCCTCTTGGACCGTTACGTTGTTCAGACGGGGGGAAACCGATCTTGTGCCGCGTCGTGCTAACGGATTTCAACCGATCATTTCCGTGTGCGAAATCGCGTCGATATTGCATCGGAACGCGCAAACAATAATTATAATGTGCGTGCATTTATATACGTTCGAAGAAAACCAGTCGAAATTCGAAATCGACCGATACCGATCACGTCGTGTAACCGTCGAGTAATTATGATTTTTCGTATGGCTCTCGGCGGCGACATAATAATAATAATATATCACTGCGTAAAGGGTTCGGATAGCCGGCGCGTTCGATTCGTTACGAACCTAACCTGTCTTTATTTATTTATTTTTTTCAAGCGATAAAAAAACAACAACAAACAAACAAATAAATAAACGTTCGTCGGACGAGAGAAAAATACGCGGTGTATAATGTATACACACGTAATATATATATATAGATATATTCAAGAGGCAACACGCTTTTAACGAGATATATGGTCCCGCCGAAATACAATCATTATTATTTTCGTGCGGGCTCTCGCTGGAATCGTGGCTGAAATTTCGATATGATGAATCGGTATCGCGGGGTGAATGCACGGACGGCATTCTGCACGGACCCACACGCACAGTCGAAATAGGAAAATTCGAAATCGGCCCGTGCACGTATATATCTATTTATCTATATATCTATAAACGAGCGGACACGACGATGCGTATTATTAATAGCGGCGGAGATATCGGATTTATAAAATATTCTCATAAACGTGTGTCCGTACAATTATTTATAGAATCATAATCCGGAAGACGTGGATATACATATATACTATTGAAACGATGTGCCTACGCGTCGAATCGTCAACACACGCATTCAGGACAAATACACGTATACACACATTTAATTTAATCGAAAACCGTGGCGAATGGGAAAACTTTTTAGAAACTAGAACGCTATAAATAACCCTAACGTCTGTTTTGTCGTTCGCGTTTCGTTCTTCCGAATTAACGAAAACGGACGTCAAACGATTACTAGTGATATTTAATTATCAGGGTATGACCACCGGAAATTACCGGATTCATATCTACATATTTTTCGGTTTTTTTTTTTTTGATTTTTGTCAGAAAGTTACAACTCTTTATTCACACGTAAAAAAAAATGCATGTACGAGGTCTGTTCAAAAAGTATCGAATCTTATATTTCTTTTTTTTTCGAGAATTCGCGGGAGCTACACCGATAAGACTTGGCGGTTTTTATTCTCAAACAATCATTACACAGTGTGTAATGATTTTCGTCCATTTTAAACAAGTTCGGTTTGTGACAGTAGGTCAATGTTCTATCCTGTAAATGTCGTATTTAAATTTTTTCGTTATAACGGTACTGCGTGAAATTTTGCGTAGCGCTCAAGCCGAAACTATTCGCGAATCGCTGGGACAATTGTGTCGCACGTATTTTAACAACACGATTCAAAGTGAACCTCGAGGTGGAAGACCGTCAACGATCCACGACGAACAGATTATTCATCGAGTCGGTCACTCTTTAACACACATTGGGATCGTCTTCGAACGCTTTTCGCTAATAGTTTCGGCTTGAGAATCACCGCGTGCCACGGAAAGTCTGACGCGGTTCCGTCGCGACGAAAACCTGAGAACACGACGTTGACACAAGCATTCGACCGATTGTCGCAAACTGAACTCGCCGAACAAAACGGACGGGAATCGTTACACGCCGTCCAGCGAGAGATTGTGTGCGAACGAACACCGTCTGGGTCCCCGTCGTTTCGGCGTGTAGAAACATACGGTCCGGTACTCCTCGACGACGGCGGCCTCGTAAGAATACGACTTGTCAAACGTTAAGATGTCCGTGCGTTTCAGGTCTGCGACGAGTTACTAGCAAGCGTACCCCGTTCGTTTTTCGGTAAATACCCGCGAGCGGTGGCTATGATCCCACCCAACCAAAAAAAGATGAAAAATAGATGAAAAATCAAACGGCAGAGCCCCGAACAATACCGTCGTACGCGACCGATCGCCGTTATTTCGTTTTGTTATCACACGTCTCAGAACAGCGGCCGTGTAAACAAATCAAAAACGTACGGTAGCCGGCCGGTCCGTCTTCACGTTCCGTCGAACAAAGGTGGACGGGAATGAAAATAATTTAAAACAAACGAAAAATAACCGCCGAGCCCGTCCGTCTGCGCGCGCGGCCGTACCAAAACATCGTGTACGCGTAGTAGATATTCGTAACGGTACAACAAAACACGAACACACATACGACGACCTACCGTCTGGCGCGTTTCTCGGACCGTTCGGTGTGGGGCCCCGGCGTTGACGGACCTTAACCGCCGCCCGACAATAATAACACGCGTGCGCGCGCGCGCACGCACACAGACGGACGGAATAATAACAACGAAAAAAAAAATACCCAACGACAACAACCGGACGGGTACAAAAATACGGACGGCCTGTGGCGGCGGCGGCGGGAGGAGAAACACGAAAAAGAGAGAAGGAACGATACGCAGGCGGAGCGGAACGCGCGGACCGCATTAAAAACCAGTTTCCACGGGCCGCGTCTCAATGTTCGAAACGCGGGCGAACCGTATTATATCAGCCGGGATAATTAGCCCGGATCCAAGCGGCGGGCCGCACCGACGCGCCATTTACAGTCGGTTATATTTATTTATTTAATTTCCTCCCCCCCCCACCTCACCTCTCCTCTCCGCCCGTCGACGATTTTTTTTTTTTTTCCGCCCGGTTCCATTGTCGCGGACGTTTTCACAGACAAACGGATCGCGCCGGGAAACCGCCGCCGGCAAACTGGTTCGTTGCCGTCTCGTCTTTGGTGCGGCCGTGTCTTCGAGTCCGCCGAGTGCCGGCCACCTCCACGAGCACACGACTTTTGCGGCCGGCCAGCTAAACGCTCGACGGATTATAACGACCGACTGTTGTTTGTCTTTCTATTTTTTTTTTCCCGGTGTCCACCACCGACTCGTGTACGATTTCTCGTTTGTTGCCATTGACGTGTGTGCGAAAACAACGTTCGCGAATGCAGAAGGGTAGAAGTGCGTTTGAAATCCGACGTCACCCGTAAACACCGGGAATACTTTGGAAAAAATCGTTTTCGAGAACAAAAACGTGTACAGCGTATACGTGTTTAAACACGTTTTTTGAGAAACCCGCGTGCGTTTTGAGAATTTGAACGACACCGCAGGTTTTGCTTCGCTCGTCTCAGCGAAGCGAGTCACTAGTCCATAGTGTTTTATTTACGTTTGAAATCAGTACACGACGCTAACCGAGCACGTTTAATAGAAAATATACGTACGTACTTACGCGCTTACATACGATAAATAGTTTTTTTACGACCGTATTTCTCAAAACGACGTGTCCAAAACAACAATCGGTCCGAATTTAAGTCACTAAAAGACTGGTACAAAACTATTACGTTACACGAAAATCAATATTTGCCGGGAAAAAAAAACATATTTGTAATTTGACGAGTGGAACGTTTCGAAAATAACGCATGCAAACGATTTAAAAACCGCGATTAGTATAAACGATATTTTGTAATATAAGTGCACGAAGTTGTGACGTAGGTCCATGACTGGCGTTAACGTTTCCGATGGATTAGAACGCATATTGTATTTTTTAAATATACTTTTAGAAATTAGAATATATAATAGGAAAAACAACGTAATTTATTGTTTTTACAGAGAACGAGTCAACAACCGTTATAAATTATTATCAGAACATGATGTCTAACTCAAGATTTCTATTCGGACACGCGCATTTTTCTCTCTCTACAAAGTAAAACAACGTTGCGGCTATTAATTTGTGGTTAGGCGCGCGTACATAATAAGACGTATACGCGTACGTGTAGCGAGTATTAATTACGATTCCTAAAACAAAACAAAAAAAAAATAATAACCATAAACTTTATTTATCATACCCGTGCCTAAAAAATGCACACCGATGCCATTATAATAATTTCGACGAAATTAAATCCCATCCGTTTGGTATACGTGTATATATATATATACACCCGTCTTCGTCCATTGAGCGCATATTATGTAAGCGACTAATTACAGGATATTGTAAATCATTGTTCTAATCATAACCATAAACCCGTATCGAACGCATTGTCCATTACATACTCAACTGGGCAGAGGCGCGAAATAAAGAGAATAAAAAGAGATAATATATAATTTTGACGGAAAATTAGAAGACATCAAAATAATATTTTTTTTTTTTCGTTTTCTTCAAACGACTAGTTTAGACATTATACTACCGTTATTATTTGATACGAAAACGTATCTAACAGCGAGAAATCTGGAATTACGCGAGCAATAACACTTATAGTGTAATAAACTTTTAAAATTATCGTGCAATATATATTATTATTATTATTATTATTGTTAATGCACACATAACGTTCGTAATAGAAGGTCTCGCGGGAAAATCAGCTTTATTTCGCAAACACCTAGATTTCAGACAATAATAATATATGAATGTATTTTTTTCTTCTGATTAAACCGAATGTCGCGGTTCGATTGTGCAACATTATACGTATAATAATTCATATATATATTAGGTATATTAATTGTAACGGGCTGACACGATAGCAAACATTTTCGATTAAGAACGCGCGGACAATTATTTAACACGTTGCAATTCGGTAACACTCGTCGTTCCATTTCCCCGATCATAAAACACCACCACGACGGAATTGTCAACGATTTTGGCGAGAGGAAAAACACGGATTGTCCGCGTTTTAAATGTTACGAACTGGGAAAGACGTGATGTTATACAGACGGCGACACGCAGCGTGTGTAAAGCGAAGAAAAACGTTTCACGTTTAATTCGATAGGATAATTATTATACAGCGACGTGCACGTGCCGAGTGAAAATACATTCCGTTTACTTCCAGCAATTATTATACATTATTATTTTCTGTAAATGTTCGCTCTTCGCGTACCACGATATTACGGATTTCATGTCGAGAAAATGATTTAAAAAAAAAAAAATTCAAAACGTTTTCCGTCCCGCACAAATCTGTTGACGTTCGCGTGTGATGACGTGAAGTTTGCAATGTTCCCGTACACGTTTCTTGACGCTTTCATTTGTTATCGTGTTCATGTGTCGTTTCGAAATCCGGACACGTTGATATAAAATAATAATTCGTGTATTCGACCAATTATCATTATTCGCCTGCCCGGCCACGAAATGCCTCCGCCGTGCCTCGAACAGACGTTATCGAAAAATCTCTGTCCTCGATCCCGATTCGTATAGTATGAATAATAATATTATCTGTATAGAGAGAACGTGATCCCATTCAACGGCTTCGGTACATATTATAATGTATAGTCAGCGACTCAAAACGGTCGTCGTTGTCGTCGTGGCGGTGATTCGTCGTGCTCTCCGCAATTCGCACGTGGAACACGGCAAATTGGTCTGGGCGAATTTTTATTATCATCTGCGAACATCGCGAATACGTCGTGCGGATCACGACTCCCCAGACAATCTCACGTACCTCACATACATACATACTTCTACGCCGGCTTAGCGTTCGTTTCACGCGCAATATGGACCGACGACTCGCGGCGCGTACATAATGGAAAACGAGTACCGCCAACAAAAAAAAAAAAAAAAAAACTATGCAGGTATCTCTAGGTTTTCGCATACAATATTTTTAGCGCGTGTTGTTACGGTTTTTTTCATTTCGTATTATTATCATTTCGTGCGTGTACCGTTTACGAGACGTATGCACACGATCCATGTACGATGGCCGGCGCGACGGATAAAAATCGTCATCATTACAACATTACATAGATCGTCGTGTTCCGCGCGATGTCGCACTTCGGACGTAGATCGTATCGGCCACACGTCTGTTTTGATTCGCGTGCATATTCACACGTGTGTGCCCTATAATGTCCGCGGCTCGAACATATCCTCCGACCGTGGCGTTTGTCTTAGTGTTATGTTACAATTATATATTGATTTTTATCGAATTTCCTGTATAGATTTATCGTAGATCTTGGGACATCACTGATTTTTCCACCGTGCGTGCGAGGGGTTAAGACTTATCACGCGCAACAGGAACCCATCAAGAAAATTATATTATGATGAAAACAAAAATTGCTTAAAAGACTCCTTCTTCTGCCAGAAAGGATTCTTTACGAGTACAAAAACGCAAACGTGTTCCCGTTGTCCTGGTTATTTATAGAGGACAAGCGGATTTACTATATGATATTTCTACCACATTGCAGCTACAAGCACTTAACCCTTATCGGTTATTAATCATTTTGCCAATGAACTAGGATTGACGTTTTACGATATTTTTCGAACCAAACGCATATGTTATTGTACAGAACCAGTTCACTCGTTTATACAGTAACAGTCTGTGCACTTGCACACACGATATCGCAGATAAGAAGAAAAAGAAGAAGAAAAAGAAGAAGAAGAAGAAGAAGAAGAAGAAACAATAAATTTTCTAGGTCATCTCGTGTTATAGCACATTGAAAAAAAAAGAGAGAAGAAAAATGATCATGATCATTATCACACGAATTTCGTCTGTGATCTACACACGAATTTCGTCGGACATTAAGTGCACTCAAACGATATATTTATATATATGTTGGATTTAATGACTCGCGGGGGATCTCCGTTGCCACGTCGAAATTTTGAACGTTCGTTGATTTTTAAATGAATTTGCGCACGCGTAACGTATACGTAGTATGTGTGTGGTGTGTGTGTGTGTGTGTGTGTGTGTGTGTGTGTGTGTGTGTGTGTGTGTGTGTGTGTGTGTGTGTGTGTGTGCATGTGTTTGTGTGAATGTGTATAAAAAAATGTATACACTTATGTGATTTCTATATCACAGCGCTTTATTTGCGCCGGCGGTCATGTTGAGATTTCGTTTGGAGTAGAGTGGAAAAAAAAAATGGCAACGACCTCCGAGGCACGAATACGTTTTTGTATCGTGTCAGGGGTCGAATTTCTCCGACAAAGCCGACGATGAATTTTTGCCGAAAACGGCTTTCGTAGTTACGTATACGTACATGATCAATTTTATTACATTTATAGATATAATTATTGAAATTTTTATATGAATAATAACTAAATGTATATACGAAATTCAGTTTCACTAAACTCATAACTTAACACTATACGCACGTATACAAAATAATTTAAGTAATAATAATTAATGACAATTTTCAGTCTAGACCAATTATTATAAATATATTGACTATGCAATTAACGGCGAATAATATTAACGTGTTTTCTGTCAACTATACCTTGACGGAACGACCTCCTACCATAGTGCTCCAATTTATTAAAAATTTGCCATATTAAATTAGAAATATTCAATACACTACATCAATTAATGTTCAAACTGGTTGAATGTGTAGTACATAACGTTACGAAAACATAGATTAAACTCGCCACAAGTAGTTCGGCAATATAACAATTAATTATCGTCTTTATCAAACATTAGTCGAACAAATTGCGTATACGAAACGCGGTATTTTGTAATATCATTTATGTTATGTTATTATAAATATATTCAGTTAAAAAAAACTCTACCGGGTCTGAAAACATTATCATAATATTATTAGTAATAATGTGTAACGTAGTTACATATATTTGTGTGTGTTTTTACTAACCTACCCTAACTGCAAATATGATTTAAGTACAAATGTGTGATTTATTTCTTCTCACACGATATAAATTACTAAAACAACGATCGACATTAAAATGCTAAAAAAAAAAAAAAGGTTATTATGCGGTAATTATTTGGAATCGACGAAGATATTTAGAAATATAATGAGTGTATTATATATTATCATACCATACTATTGTTATATTGTCGTTGGATACGACGGGTCGGTCTCGGACACAGTTACGTTCGACGCAACTGTGTAGTTTACGTACGAAGACGTTCGGCTTGCTATTATTTGGAAAGGTCGACAAACAGGACACGACGCGCGGAGTAAAATCCGGGCACTTGATTCGTTATTATTATTATTTTTTTAATGCGGCCCCACAGCTACTCGTTATATGTAACTACGATATAAATGGAAACCGCGGCGTCATTAAAAAACCAACGTCCGAATACAAACGCACACGCGCAACAATGATTTATACACAAGAGGCTCGGCGACGACGAGTGTCATATGAACAAGACTAACAGAGAAAGAAATTCCGACGAGGTTATAAAGGTGCGTGTAGAAACCGGTGCCCCGAGGGGTAGTGCATTCGGCTGTAACCTGGATACCGGCCGTACGGTGTAGCGTACTTTTCAGACGTCGGACAGCATATTGTGTCTGTGGCACGCGGCACGGCAGGCAGGCACCGTGTTATGATTTCTCGAAATCGTAAAACAAAAAGCCGTCGATGTTAACGTGCGCGGCGCGTGGGCGTGCAGAACGCGGGAGAAGAAAACCCGAACAATGGACCGTCGTCTCGTACGAAAAATACAAAATAATAATATCACTGCGCGCGTGATATTCACCGGAGCATTTTTACGTAGAGGAAATAACCGTGTACGGGTGCCATCCCGGAAGTGCAGATAACGAGACACGTTGTGCACTACGCGTGTCCGGCCGGTTAAAAAAGAGTCGCAGCCGCTAAAACAGTATGTACCGCGCACACGATTGACGACGTCGCGCGCGCGTGTGTGGTGTTCACACGAAATGAGCGGATCGTGACTTCCAGCGGACTGTTGTTGGCCGTTGTCGGACGGTCATTAAAACGACGATTCGAACGTAGAGATCGAAATAAACGGTCGACCGAAACACCGCGTCGTATATGGAGAACGAACGATAATACGAATAATATATATTGCGCGTGTAACAGGTTTCGTTTATTGTCGCCGTTATTAGCGTCGCGGCGGTGTGGGCGGGGGTATGGTAACTTTTTACACGAGGGAGCCCAAAAACGTTCGCACGGAGAACGACCGTCCGAACCTATATCCGTCGTCTTATATCGTGTGTCGGCGCGAACGGTCGTGATGCGTTGTTGTTTTTTTTGTTCTCTCGTCGTCACGCCACGACACACATATTGTATTTTAATAATAACCGCGGTTTTCGCGGAGAACCAGTGTCGGAATCGCGACGGCTACACAAATGTACGCCGAGTCTAACGCGTTGTTTATTGTACGGAGACGGTCGCGGTACACTCCCGCGTCGCGGGCAACGTACGTGGTGGCGCAGGCGTGTTATTATTTTGCGACAAGTCACGCGTTTAAATTACAATAACGGGCCCGGCGGTCACACGCCACAACAAGGAACGTGACTGTCGGCGGAAAAATCGCAAAACCTTACCGGACCGAAAGAACCGGCGGCTGCGATGATATTCGGAAATTATCGCGGTCGCGTTCGCGTCCAGCGGCTGGTGGGGACAGGACGATACCAGTCCGCCGGTTGAACTCGAGACTTGCATTTTTTCAGACATGCGCCTCTGGTTTTTTTTTTAAAAAAAAAAAAAAAGACGACGACGACGTGGGGGTGAACACTATTGCTGCGAAATAATAAACCCGGAGACTTTAACGATGGACGACGTACGTCGTCGTCGTCGTCCCACGCGCATATTTAGAAAACGTATGCAGTCGTGTGTCTGTACGGTACTTACCATGAGCCGCGGAGACGCGGTTTTTGACGGCGTGTCTCGAGACGTGTTGGCGAGCGCGTAATCCAAAGCAATTCGATCACTCGGATGGTATCAAAGAGGTAACGGAAAGCGAATAAAACGGATCCGCGACGACGGTCCGAACACTCAAACACTACACGACAATATATACATATATATATATATATTATGCGTATACGATTTATATGAACGGAATAAGTACGGGCGTTATTCGGCCGCGTACCGGCGGTAACTTCGGTGGTAAGTATAAGCAAAGAAAAGTTCGGTGTTGTGTGTGAAACGGACACGCGGGGAGGGGAAAAACTTTGAAAAAAAAAACACACACACACACAACACACACACACACACACACACACACACACACACACACACACACACACACACACACAAACGCAAACACAAACACGCGCGCGCGCGCGGACGACGACGACGACGGCGACGACGGCGACGACGACGACGACGACGACGACGACGACGACGACGGTTTGGTTTGCGGCCGGCGAGACCGTAAATCACATACTGCACGCGCGCGCAGGTAAACTCGACTCGCCGAGGCCGCCGCCGCTGCCGCCGCCGCCGCCACGTGAAAACCCGCCGCGAGAGTCCATCCGCCTCCCACCGACCGTTCGTTACCCAAAGACCTAATTCCAAAGCGGCGGCCACGCGTTCGTACGCACTCGCAGCCGCCCGCGCACGAAACGCACGCACACAACCGACGGGTTCCGTTAAACCTCTCAGCTGCTTCGGCTTCGGGTCACACACACCAACACACACACACACGCACACACACACACATACACACACAACACCAACACACACACACACGCATACACACACAACACCAACACACAGTCTTATGCGCGCGTGAGTCGAATCGACGGCATTACGTGCGTGTGTGTACCGCCGAAACCGCCGCTGTGGTACGGCCGAATTAACGCGATGAGTTTTATACGTTTTTTTTTTTTTCATTATTATTTTTTTCCCCGTCTTTTTGGTCGGGTTCCCTATAATAATAAATCTCGTACGGTAAATCTTATTTTTTTTCCTTATACCAAAGTTCACGGGCGGCTGTATGTCTCTTTTCGGTTTAGGCGCGTGTTATTATATAATAGGTATTTGCGTGTACGTTGTTGTACAGTAACGGTCCCGTCACATGGTACACACCGGTGTACATCTATCTACCTAGAGGTGTGTGCGCAGTGTAATGCCGTCCAGCGGACGTTTCCCCCTTTATATCTAATGATGACGTAATATCCTGTAGTCAATAGACATTTTGTAAGAGACAGTCCTCCGCGAACAGGGTCGGCGCAAATAGGGGAAGGGGTCACTCCCCCCCCACCAATTTTGTTCGTCAAAGTATCTTCAAGTCGGCGAATTCGATTGTAATGAACAAATCGGTCAAATCGGTAAGAAGGAAGAAAAGGCGAATCCGCATGGTCTTAACTATATCTGTTCGGGCTATTAATAATGTGGAAAACTCGGCAATTTCACTTATTTGACACCCCCTCACTCGGCATTTATTCGCGCTGGCCCTGTCCGCGAATGCCATCTACCGACACTGACCGCACCCCGACGGAACCGTCCATCACGAATAGATCACTATTAACTAAACGTATTTCATCTAACTTCTAAACTTGTGAGTGACTTCGTTATTCCGACTATTCCTAACATCAGATATTCGCTCCCGAACCTCACGGTCAATATAACCTTTCTTGAATAACGTATAACCACAGACTGTTTGAATACGGATGGCTCACTTCGGGAGGTAAACAAAAACGATGACGTTTATCACCGACACGTGCAGTGTGGCACTTATCTTTGTTGAACTCGTGCATTTTAATATCATAAAAATTGTAAATACCTGATTATAAATAAACATCTTATTTTTGAAATAAATATTCAATTGTTCTATGTTAATGATTGCTCGCAGATAATAAGTTAATGCAATAATATTGTACGATATCTGTACAGTAACTCACTTTTGCGAATGTTACTGTACCGATTGCACATCTCCCAATCAGATCACCTCGTTTTTCTTAACGACAGATTGCGGCCGAGTGAACCATCTGTATTCGTACGGTCCGTGGTATAACCAACCTGGTCACCCCCGACCACGTTACAGCTCACGTCGCGTTCATCGTGCGCCGTGCGCGGCGGGCACGTCTCCCGTAAACGTGTTCCTTATTTTTTCCTTTCGGACGCCGCCCGCGCGCGAATTCTTTTAACGTAACGGATTTCGTTGTAAATGGGTGCACGCCCGAAGCTGCGTTTCAACCGTATTACTACAATGTCGTTTTTCGGCGGCCATTCCGTACGTCGTCGACGCGTGACTCGTTCACAACGATCATAATCGATTTCTATTCGCCATTTCCCGACGGAAGACACCGGACGTTCCGCGTGAAACGAACGTAAACAACGAGCTACGCGCACACACGCCCGCGGATTCGTCGCGCGGCCCACCATCTCGTTTACTCGCGTCCAAACGCACACGGTAACGCTCGGGACCGACTTACGTGAGTCAGACGTTCGGCGCCCGAACGTCCAGACAGCATATCAGCATGTCATACCACACCGTTGCCAGAGAACAGCGCATAAATCCCGAGAGCCCGTCGGCTACATTTCGTTTGAGATAACACAGCACGATCGTTATCTATAAACCTTGCGGTACGGTCTCACCGAACAACAGTTACCGATAACGTCTTTTGAAAAATGATTTTTCCGACATCTTTTGTAAACAAAGTACTTTCTGATTGTGGGACAAGAGTTGAATTGTGATGTAATGCCAATTCAATTTACCACATTAATGCATGGGTTATCGAATTGGGTAAATTGAACAACACACACCGGAACTTCCGTACGAGTGTTCCGAAATGGATAACACGGTACAGTACTGATAATGACTCGACATTTTGAAATCGTTCGATCTTCAAAAGACGTTATCAGTAACTGTTGTTCAGTGAGACTGTACTTCGAGGTTTATAGATAACTATCGTACTGTGTTATCTCGAGCAAAATGTAGTCGACGAGCGCTCGGGATTTAAAGATGCACGGTTCTCTAGCAATGTATGGTATGTACTAACATGTTGTCCGGGGCACAGGACCGTGGTCCGACTCCACGAACGCCATCGACTTGCGTGTGATTAACCGCGTTTCCGTGCCGAGGACGTTGGAACGCGTTTGAAACGCGGCGCGTAATAATAAAATCGTCGTCGTACAAGTGGGCGGGCCGGTGCGTGTGTGTTTTGACATTCCGTAAATTCAATTAAACTACTAATTATAAACGGCGTTTCTGGGAAATAATCGGAGTCCTCGTCTCCTCGATTCCTAACGAATCCCGTCATTTTTCTCTCTCTATACACAATGTGATCATTTTTTCGGGTTACACTAAATATTTCGGCTAGATGACATTTTATTGAAATGAGTTTTTGGACGTACCTAGAATAGGTAATATGTAATCGTATACACTTTTGTGAAATTTTCAACATTTTAACTCAAATAACAATAATAATAACGATCATTTCCAATAACCAAACAATTTTTATGTACGACATCATTTGTTTGTGCTTTTGAGTAGTTTTATTGTTATAGTTATTGTTATTGTTATAGTTTTTTTTTAAATTATTATTGTTATTTGTACTTGTACGTATGAAAATAAATCAATGCAGCACGTGATTCGATATTTGTAAATTAATTTAAAAATTAGAAACTGAGTTGTCCTAAAGTACGAAAAAACTCAAGGACTCTGTGTCAAAATGTTATAAATTTATACAGAAAAATAAATCTATTCGAAAACACTAACAAATGATATAATACATACAATTTTTTTTTTTGATATTTGAAATTATTGTTAGTCAGTCAATTTTGAAGTTAGAACCTAATGTTAAGGGTCAAAATGACTTTTAAAAAAATAGTTAATCTGAATCTAGTACTAAAAATAGGTGTTGCCATTTAAAAGAATGCAAGTTGTATTGCGTGCCTAAAGAGTAAAAAATTTGAAAATTTCACAAAATGTGTATTTGAGTACTCCTAGGCACGCTCAAAAATTCACTTCAATAAAATGTCATCTAGCCGAAATATACCTGAAATACCTGAAAAAATAATCACACTGTATATGTTACCGGCAATATGTGTTTCATTCTACGTGTTTTATAAAATGCTGATTGATTTTAGACGAATTATTTAAAAAATTAATTTTAGTATAAAATGCTTAGGCATTATATATATATATATATTTCCTAGACATTTTATAGAGTGGCTAAACAAATCTAGACAAAATATTAAAATAATTTGAAACTCAAATGTTACATTTATATAGATTTTATTTTTACACTAATGTATACTGCTGTCCACGTAAAAGATAACGTTTGCCCGCCAGCTGTTGATTTTATTTAGGCAAGTACAATAATAAAAATAATTAACACTTATTCACTGATCTTTTTTTGTAACCAAAAATCATGAGCATTTTTTTTCACATAACGTATTGCCGTTTCACAGCAATCACAGTAATAATTGGGAAACATAAAATCGGTTATCGTCGTCAATGTCAGTGGATATTTCCAATTTAAGCGATAATATTTTGTTACATAACTTTGATTAGGCATTATATATAATAACAAGGGAATATGTATATACTATATAATATATCGCCTGGTCATTTTAGTCATTTTATAAAATACCTAGGCATCATATGCAATGACTGAAGTACGCATATTGCCGGTAACTTATATAGATATATAAATATGTTGGGTGCTTTTATTAAACGGTTCGTTGACACAATCCGTTTAAAATATCGATAATAAACATCAAATATGATATTAAACACGAGTGTGCATGTTATAATGTACGCACTGATTGTTTACGATGTTGGATAGAAAGTGCTCGACAATTTCCGAGAAAACGTACGAATTTTCGGTCGTAACACACACGCGTATAAAATCCTGTCGTGTTGTTGAGGTGTGTAAATTGTTTATTTAGAACTCTGTTCTAGTTTCGATAATATTTTTTTTTTATGTATATATATACTTCAGACATATTATTCTAACACAGTTACCACCGGACCGGTTTTCATTCACGTTATTACAGGTTTTTTAGGAACTTAAATTTATTCTCGCTGTTATTTTTTTCTTGTACCTATTATTGTTTAATGGTAATCAAACTTTTAAAGACGGTTAATATATGTTTCGATTCCAGTTATAACAAATGTAAACTTTCTACAAATACCTATCTGTTGTACATACGTATACGTATACGTGTTTTCGATACTTATTAAAAGCTATTATAAAAATAGACGATTATGTAATATTATGCTCGTTTTGACGGTCGTTATGGTGTTGCATAATATACACCGTTGCTATTTCATTTAGAACATATTCACTACGGATGAATTTTTTTAATCAACAAAATCTGTATAGATATATTTATTGACACTTATTATTTGGATAATATTTATTAAAACGCATTATTTTTTATCACGACTAAAATTACATTAAGTTTTACCAATTAAAATATATAAAACACGTTGGTTTATGTACCTAAGCATATCTAATAGCCATGTGAAAAAAACAAATTATTCCAAGCTAAATAATAAAAATTTATATTATAATATAATACTATTTATAATATAATTAGTTTCTTAAGAATTCTTCATTATTTTAAATGATTTTATACTCCTAACACCAAATACTATGTATTTACTTCCGTTATATTAATTTACAGCTATACGACTAGTCACTATGGCGTATAATTATTTATACATTTTTTTTTCTAACTTTTTAAAAAATGTAATATACGTATGTGGTACGTGTGTGCTTATGGCTCTGCGTAAACACACTGTTGATTGACTGGTATATGTTTTTAATTTAGCGTAGTTATTTGGTTATTTTTTTTTTTTAATAGTATTTTGTCTATAATTATTAAGCTATGAATATAACTGTTTTAGATAGCTAATGTATTTTTAAAGAGACCGCGCAAGAAGAAATTTTATTAGAAATTCTTTACTTTGTAATATGAAAATAATAATACATTCCAACTACACGCGTTTAATGTATACAATTTTTGAAGGATTGAATGTCATAAAGGATTTAAAAATCATTACATGATACTCTTAAATTTGTATTATGTTTAAAATATTATAAAAAAATAGGATTTATATATTTATCATTATTATCGAAGTGAATAAATAAACAAAAGTAAAATACTATTCACATTGTTTTTAAAATATTATTTATGATATTAAACCAATCATTTAGAAAGATATTTTTGTCGATTTTCTTGTGTGTATAAAACCTTTATCACAATATTAATAAAGAATAATTTTAATGCATTGTTTTATTTTTGTGTACATATTAAATAGCTAATACATTTGCGTAACTAATTGTATAATATATATCTTATCCGCATCATTAAAAATGTAAATGTCAAGGACATGTTTTATTTTAGCTGTTCAAATATCCGTACTTTTATAATTATTATACTGTTTTATTTATACAGATGAGTATAAACGGGCGAAGAAAAAAATAAGTGTAAATTATTATATTGATAGAAGAAATCACATATAACTAAATACATTATTATATATATAGATATAATACCAGTAGCGTTTACGAGTACGTATTTCGCGGGAAAGTCGAAGTGGCGAGCATTGGAGAGAAAAACCCTGGTGGGCTTCCGCCTCGAACGATTTGGCCGAACTGGTCTTATCATAAATCGTGCTACAAAAGAATTCCGCCTACCTTATAGTTGTAGTATAAGGTACGTTGCGGTGCGTAAAGTGTGGCATTGGTGTGTTGATAATCATGATAATGGCCGCTATTGTTGTACACGCTGAGAAACCGGATTAAAACGAGCGCTTTCGATATACACGACTAAAATAGGGCGTGTACGGTGTGTGGGACTTGTGGGCATAGTACGGATGCAAATGTACAGTTTAAAAACGAGCGGGAACTTACACTGGAATTTTCAACTATACGAGATTCCAGATTTAAGCGTGAAAACCGTATAGGAGATACAATCAGTTTGGAAATCAATGAATTCAATTACTATAACCTATGGCCATTACGACCACAACATTAAAAAAAAAAAAAAATGAATTGATTAATTAATACCGGTATCTTTTTCTTTTTTAAATACAGAACTAATGTTTCAATAGATATCTCTAATTTATTTCGAATATTAGTCATAAAAAAAAATTATTTTGTAGTTTCATAGTATATGAAATTGAGTGTTCGAATGTTGGGTGTTTGGGGCGAGTATCAAATTTAAAATAAACCGATTAATTGAGACAACAATTTACGTGTACGGTCAGATTTTATTAATTTGGGTTGATCTGGTGTAAATAATTTATCTTCGAATTAAATCACAAATGTATATTATTGTATATTATTAATGTATATTATATGGATAATTATTATCGACTCTGTTGTATTTTATTAAAATGAATCGTAGGCCAATACTATATTATTGAATGATATCGTAGTAAAAAAATAATGAATTTGTATTCATTTAAATTATTTTAATTTTGAAATAAATTATAATCCACTAAATAATTAAATTATAAAAACAGAAAGAAGAAATCGGTTAGGTCCTTAGCTTTTGATTAAAGAGTCGAAAATTTAGATACACGATGAATGAAATGCAAACAGTCAATGCACTTCAAAATATTGATAGTTTTCTTCGATACACTTATTGATGAAAGATGACATTACAGTTTTTCTATTATTATTATTTGGCCATTAGAAGTCTATATGTGTAACAATCGAAGTATGTCTCGAAAAATCTATAACAACAATTTAAAGTGACACACTTTTCGAAACGCTATCGTTTTATTAGGTGCTAAGATTAATAATAGATATTTGTGTATACGATTGTTATAACAATGCCGTTTTAATAACAGTAATTAAATGTTTATTATAATGCCTTAACGTTTCGTTCATATGCTTATGTTACAATTCAAACATAATGAATTCTAATATTTATAATTACTAATTATAATGCATAGATAATATGTATTTTGGTTCGTTTCAGTTAACTCTTTCTATGCATAAAATATATTTTTAAAAGAAAACATGACAAACCAGTTTCATAATGCTATGCAACCGCTGACAAGTAATATAAACGGTCTGTGTGAAATATCTGGTAAATATTAGTTTAAAACTGTGAAATGAATTTTATAACATAAAATTATCATATTATAAATAAATAACGTGATAATTTTAAATAAATATTATTATAGTTATAAGACAATAAATCTCACTATATGTGACTTAAGTTCGATTATACAGCGTGGATTAATAATGGACATTCGAAAGTCGGTATGAATACCTATGTGATGTATGTATAATACATATGTATTCGTTTAGTTTTTAATTATTTAAAGACGAAAATAAATTTTAATCCATGTAATAATATGAGTTTTATGATTCATTGTTCAAATAATTACTTAGTTTAATTTTAGAAATATTTAACATTTAGATGCAATTACAAATCGCTGAATCCGAAATAATATACAGCTATGGTTTGCCCGATTTCAAGACTAACAGAACATCTGAGAAAATTTTCGTTTAAAACACAATTTGTGTTATATTATTTTAAATTATATTATTTTGAAATACCATAATCGAAATAATTATTCAAACAACGCTTAATCACTCTCATTATAAAATCGTTTCGTTTGTTTGTTTCTTTTTTAAAGAAATATTATTTGAAATTCACAATGTTATTTAAACAATATTCTGACTTGAGATAAAATTAAAATTAAATAATTAATTTAATGTAATCGCAATATAATAGCGATCAATAAATTATTATACTATAGGTAATTATATAGTATCATATATATATTCAATATATATACTTATAGGTATTATACTGTATAGGTAATATTTTAGAATTTAGAGATAATTATGACGAGATGTAAACATTAAAATTGTATCATTGTATCCATCTCGCTAAGTAAATACAATTGATAGTACTGGCTAAAACTACTTATATACTTATGATATACCATTAAAGTAGGTTCCCGAATAACGTTTAAATTCGATACTTAAAATATATTAAATCCAAATAATGTATAAAACCGATATTCATAAGAAAGTCAAATTCAAATTCTCGATACCAAATTTGATATTGAAATAATCCACTATAAACGTTTATCTTTATAGAAACTTAGTATTGACGTATATTATAATTAAATAAAAAAAAAAAATGTAATATCTATTATCAATGTTATACTTGGTGAAAACTCGATAGAAAATAACCAATAAATTTTTAGTTTCACAAGATCGGGCTGAAAATAATTAACCTAAATTGATGAGACGTTACACGGGTTTTGAATAACCAATACCGGAATAGACCAGTATTCTAAATTGTGTATTTAATGCCAAAAAATAATTTAAGTATGTTAAGTATCTACCTTAACACCGGTTTTGAATACCTGACTCAAATAAAGTACCCGAAACGAAACAACTTGAGTTCCGAACTTTGATTTACACTAGGTGTATCATTATAGCATTAGGTACTATTACATTAAGCATAGTAAAAATGTTAAAGATTACGATTTTGGTTTTTAGGAAAATATATTTTAAATAAATAACATAAAATAATATTACTTATTTGTCTCGATTCAATTTAAATCAGAATTTTTAATTTTCTTAATTTTACATTAAGCATAGTAAAAATGTTAAAGATTACGATTTTGGTTTTTAGGAAAATATATTTTAAATAAATAACATAAAATAATATTACTTATTTGTCTCGATTCAATTTAAATCGTAATTTTTCTCATTTAACGATACGAGTTCTCTTCTGTTAAAATAATGTGTATGTATATGTATATGTATTCTATCGATATATGCTGAACATTCGTATTGAAAATATTTCATTTCAATTTGTTAAATTATAATTTTTGGCACACCCGCTTAATTTAAATGTATGCAATGTTGAATATACATTGTCGTTGTTGCTATATGAAAATATATGATACATAAAATCATATAATTATAGCACGAGTTATATACTTTATCGTCCTGTAACGATGGAACACGCGTAATAAATAAATTGATACATTCCTGGGTAGGTGGAAAAGTTAATTCGTTTCAATAAATAGACATAAATACAATCCTTTTCTATTATGCATTGTTTGTTGAACGTCTGCTACGCACGCAACTGAACCGATTTTACGAACACCGTAACACAAGAGCGGTAATTGAATATACGTATATATATATTATAATAAGTCCGTCGTGTTTTTTTTAACAATCTTAAAAATAGCGCAAGTTTTAACGTTTAATACCGTAGTAATATAATTTAATCTAACCTGATCGTTTAATACTATATATTTTAATGAGTCATTACCTTGTCTTCACAATTCACATCACGAGGACGCGTTGCCGGTATTTTCCTGCAAGAAGACGGCCAAGACTGACACGATTTCGAGTTCGCCACAACCATTGCATGCTTCGAGAAATCTTCTGGCTTCATTTTCGTTAACGATATCATTGTTCACAGACTATTCGCAATCTATTGTTATAGAAACACGTTGTTATCTGCACATTTTGAATATTGTTTCTAAACTATTAACTAATCCAATAAAAAAATCGTGTAATCTTTTTTGATTTATAGTAGTAGATCGAACATTACGTAGGACTGATTTTTAACATAAGTTATTTACGAATTTTAAAGTTCTACTAAAAGCGTGATATGTGTTACGATGAAAATAAAGCTATTGTGATAGATGCGAATTTGATAAAATTTGATTTTTTGAACAAAACGTTATCGAAAAAAATCACTATCAGTCTTGAGAGTATATATATATATATGTTACGTCCATCGTAAATATTCTAATCGAATCAATTATGTGAACGGTGTACTAATAAAATAGTATTTATAGAAATAAGCAGACCTAAATTTAATTTAATATATTATGTAATATTATACCTGATCATTATTCCTATTTCCTACTAACCTTAACTGCACGCGTCTGTCTGTGATTAAAAAAATAAAATTTTACGAAATAACACCTACCTACCTACTTATTGAATTTTTAATAAATGGTAATGTTATGTACGGCGATCAGGTACATACAATGAATATGTAATAAGAGACATCGTATACACCCATATATATATATAATGTTTAAACGTCGAATAGAGAATCGTAAAATAATATTATTGTATGTTTACACATATGTATGAAAATTTAATTTCTACATTAATAAATCAAAATTCAATTAAACGTCGATTAACAGAAGGAATATAATTACGACAAATTCCCGTGATTATTCAGTAGGATAGAAATTTGTAGCAAGAACACGGACAAATTATTTAAAAAAAATATTCGGTATGTTAGCAGTACGTTTATTGGTGTATATAAAACTAAACATTTTCTAAAACGATAAATATCTTATTGTTTCGTATCATTCATCTTCAACGAGTAGGAGATAAATACAATTTGCCGGTCTAGCAATATGTCGTCTGAATATTTGATTTCACGATACATATTTATAGTATATAAGGATACGTTTTTTCGCTAACCGTACAATGTAATCTCTGTTCTCAAAATTCGAAAACGATTATTATTTCTGCCATATTTTGCTCCGTTATTTTTAATACGTCGTAATAGATAGGTTTTGAAAAAAATCGTGCGTGTTACGAGCACGCGCGGACGAAGTGAAATTTCTTTCGGAGTCGTTCGGCCGTTGGTGTATTGGAATAAAACAAACACGAGTGTGTACGGAAGTCACAAACATATTCCGCTGGGCGAATAAATGTGGGAACTGTACGAGCGGAGGGCGTTAATCAACGAAATGCTTACCTGGTCACCACTGCTAGACACTTTGGAATGGATTGCTTGGTTTGCCGATCCTGAGTCCGACCGGCCTGGGCGCACGTAGCAATGTGAATCGAGGCGGAGAAAAGACCGCACGAAAAAAGGCGGTAAACACAAATAAGAACTAATTGTTCGCGTTATTCGGCGCGGTGCCGCGCACGCGTGTGTGTACGAACGTCAAATGACGCGACCACGGCGCGCGTGCACGGGTACCTCGACGCGGTGAAATCGGCGGGGACGGTGTGCTCGCGCGTTATTGGCCGCGACTGAAACGAGACGACGCGCATGCGCAATTTCACCACCGATCTCGTGAAAAAGTGTCACGGCCGTCACGCGCAAAAACGCATTTGTCCCGAAGTGATATCCAATATGGTCCGTTACCTCGTCATCAACCACGAGCCACGTAATATTGTTGTTCCGTTCGAACCAGGCGCGGATCCAGAACTTATCAACGGGTGGGGTAGGCCATCTTAATCAAAACAAACTTCAATTCTCATTTTGTCGCGTCGAGTGATGAAATATTATCCGAAAAACGTTTTCCTGGAAGTCGTTTGCGATAACACCGAGAGAAACAATAGAGTCTGTCTTTGTATCGTTATCAAATGTCGAATCGCGTGGCGAGATATTTAAGATCCATACTGTAGGCGTATTATGTTATGTGTGACCTTCATATCAGTTTTTAAGGTTCACGTATCGTTCAATAATTAAACTGCAATACATATACGAAAACAATTGTACGTACTCTGATAAAAAGAGCTATTTATCTTTATTGATCGTCAAAAACGTTAAAATCTCATAGCTACAACTTCATTTTAAATTGTCTTTCTATAGAGTATCATAGACAAGAGTTAGAATAATAAAACGACACTAATAAAAAAATTTAACAAGAGTCTACGCAACGCGTAACCTAACCTAACCTGCGGCACGCGTTGTGTTTCATCTCAATAATGACGAAGAAACGAACGTATGCGAAATCGATTTACAATCGTAATGCGATGGGTCAGGTGCATTGGCAGATGGTTTAAATGATTAAATACTCGCACGCGGCGTACATAGACGTACACAAACGTGTAAACTATGATTATGAACGCGCGAACACGCGCCAAAACAATGTTACGTCCGTGCGCGCTGTTCAAAATACGTCATGGGTGGACCAACTCTACCCAACACACGCAATTAAAACAGTGTAGGCGAAACACGTGTCCAACCGGTGACAAACCGAGGGGTAAGAGCCCCGGCCGGGTCGACAGTCCAAGACCCGGTCGACCCCTCGGGCAGCTTAGGCTGTACGGGATCGGTTACGTGGTGGCAGATTAGCAGGAGCGATCTACGCGGTAAAACGGCCTCGCGAACTAGACGCCGGGGCACGCACGTCGGCCGACGAACAGCTCCGAGAGTGCGGAATGGCGGGGCATTATCATTATCGATCACGCCGGCCCGTACCTCAAGAGAGACTTGGAAAATATCCCCGTGTGCCCATGTCGCCATACCGGGAGTGGTTACGACACCGGAGGGTAGGTGTACACCCATAGTACATCTACGGTGCTACGGTCCCCACCGCTGGATTGGGGTAACCGCGCGTGATAGCGGTTGCCCAAGCGGTACAGACTCTCCGGAGTCGGGTGAGTGGTCTGCTCGCCGCTCGTGGTTCGGACGAACGACGCGTGACGACCGTTCGGTTCGAACAACGCTCGTGCACGCCAGTCTTCCGACATTAGTCCCCAGGACTACGAAACAGGACTAGTGTCAAAACCCGGGAATACGGATTACTCGGTGTTCAAAATACGCGTAAAAGATACGCGGACGAGTAGTTTCCTGCGGAAAACAGCGTCTAAAATCTATATGGATTCCGTACTAAATTCCACGATCAATTTGCCATGATCTTGCCCCCCCTAGAAAAAATGTCTGGTGCCGCCACTGATTCCGTGCACTGACCGAGGGAAACGGTGACCGTATCGAGTGCACGTGTTTGCCGATATATGTTTGTAGACTTGGGTTTTGGTTTTTTTTAACATTTCTCTGTCGACGACACATCAGTTACAAAATCATTAACGCGTCGAACTGTACGTTCGCGACTAAACTCAACGCCCGCGAGCTCGTTCTTCTGTTATATGCATGCGAATTACACACGTCGTTCACCCGTACCGGTTGAGAGTGCAACGTTGCACAATACAATGACGTCGACTGTGACGCGAGTTCCCGTATTTGCGTCGATGACGGACATTACGATGTTATTACGAGCAGCGAGCGTTTTTGACGTGGGACGGAAACCGTACTCGACGTTTTCATTCCGAAGCGAAAACAACACGCGTCCGCGTGAGCAACGCCGTGCGGCAAACGACTTACCGTCGGGGCCGAGTCGTTATAACGTTATGAGTTATAAATAACGATAATCATCGTAATTGTGAATGCTCCGGGACACGTGATCGTAATGCGCGTACACGTCAGACGACGCGACGGGGCTGTACAACGTTTTCCGGAGTTTCTTACGGATTTTTCGTAACTCCTCTGGGGGGATCGCTTATACCGCGGTTCGGGTGACCGTGTTATTATTATGTGCACGGAGACGTAACCTTGTCCTCCGCTCAGTCTCGTTTTTCAAAAAACCCACCGCTTTCTTTTTACCGAGTACGACGATTGATTCTCACACGCGTTCAATATCCGAAATCCGAAAAACTGTTATTGACGAGCGTGATTCTAGCGTTATACAATAACCGTAGAATTTTAACTTGACTATACTGACTAAATTTTACCTACGGACTGACAACAAAAACGCGAGCTCCGTCTATACACGGTGTTAAAAAAAAAATGTAAATGTGAATTATATTTGATAACATTCCGAAACAATTGCACGTCACGAAGAACTGTGTAATATCGCTTTCAAATTCTCAGCGTACAGTTGTACAAATATGATTTACGTTTTAAATGGTGCGTTTTTTTAAATTTCGTTAGAAATTTCTTTTGGGAATTCGTATTTATTTGCAGACATTAAAACTTCGAACTAGCAATTGTTGGCCATTATTATATTTAATAGTTTTCAAAAGTATTATTATTATTTAATTTTTTTGTTTTGTGAAAATACTCGACTAAAATTATAAAAACGTTAAGTTACGTTTCTACGATTTGATAAGCCACATGCCGGTGAAATGTTTTTTTTTACGAAAAAAAATTTATCTTTACTTTCGAATTCAAAATAATGACAGCGGAATACTGGCTTTGTAGACGGGGTGAGCGAAGCGAAACTAATGTCCAACACTCAGTCTCGGCATCTCATCCGTAATATTATTAACATTTTTGAATTTTAATTATTCATGTCTATTTTGGTTTATATCCATTTAGTTTTTAATACGATTTCGTTTAATTTTTTTCGGTACGTCTGAAAATTTAGACATTATGAGTTCATCGAAGCTTTCGTGGATTGAAATCTTATTACTCGTGTGATTTTCGGAAATATCCACGTTGTGATTTTTATTATTATTAACGTTTCGGAACCGTTACAGTGTAGTCACGACGGTCAAACGTGCACCACGTACTCTGAAGATGGAACCTGTAACGGTTCCGAAACGTAAGAACGAATAAAAACCACAACACGGATATTTCCGAAAATCACACGAGTAATAAAATTCAGATATTAGATACAAGTCGTAGCGTTTATAATAGGATATAACTCCTGGCTTGGACGACCGAAAACTAAAGGAATGGAAAAATCGTAATTTTATTTTTAATGTACGAAATATTATTTAATAACACGATGTTTTTGTATTTTTTTTTTAACCGAATACGCATAGTGTGTAGGTTAGGTTAGTTATTATTAACAGGTCGACCGTCACGGTATTTGTCGGGACTTCCATACACGCCTTTACAGACCATTCTCGTTCTGGTGTACATTTTATTTTACCAAACTGGTGTCGTGTACGGAAATTAAGTTTTCACCAATAGCTCGAAACTTTTTTGGATAACACCAACAGTGTTCACCGACAAGTACGGACATTATTTCGTGTATGAAAAAAATCTTCACGTGGCAATCGACCTGTTAACACCAACGATAATTCTTTCCCCGCGGCCTGTACGATTCATGGACATTATTTCCGACCATGCAATAAAAATATCGGCCGATCGCCATTTCGGGGTTTTTCTTTTAATTCGAAGAGATGACTATTTCGTATTTCAAGTCACATTCCCTCCATCAGCAACAACGAACCGTCACTCATAGTAATATTACATTCGATTCGTTGTTATTCTATTGAGTTAATCGATATTTTCATGTACACCTAAATATTATTTTTCAATAGTAAATAAATTTCTAGGAGTTAACTATACAACCAAATATACATTGAAGTCACAATAGTCAACGTTGTAATAATCCGATAATACTTTACGCTATACAAATCGGTTGTTATATTTGTTTCAAAGTTGACTTAATAAATTATAGTAGACCTATTTTTTCATTTATCAAAATATTACATAAAAACATTATTTTCAACAAATAAAATAAATATTTAGATTATTACATCGAGTTCCTAATAACATTATATATATATATCGGTAGCGTATCTAGGATTTTTAGCGTATCTTGGGGGGGGGAGATATACAGATTTTAACAGATATATTCATTATACACATATATTATATTATACAAATTACATTATATTACATTACACACATATAAATAATAATGTCACCTGGGGCGATCGCACCTCTCCTAAATACGTCCCAGTTTTTTGCTACAAAACAAAGTTTAATTTTCTACATGTCAGTGAAAGAATATTAAGTATTTCATCAGGTGTGACCATTATATTTTTGTGTACTGATAGCATGCAAAGACCATTAAGTCGATCCTAAAGAAAAATTTAGGAATATTATAACCAACAGTAAGTGTAAAATTTGTTTAAAAATTTACCTGACCCGTAGTGTTCCTTAAATACGTTTTTACTCGTTTGAGCGTTGAAAACGTTCTCTCGGAAGTCGCTATTGAAATAGGTAATATGCATAACATTTTTAATAATTTATTAATGTTAGGAAAATTAGTTAGATTATACAGCAAAAATGCTTCAAGATTACTTTTTGGAACAACATTGAGTTTGGCAAGTTTAATTTTCCACAACTTTAATTCTGCTGTTGAATTATTATAATGTACTAAAGGCATATAAAACTCTATTAAATTGTGAAATGATTCTAATTCTTCTTTTGATACTGAGGAATTAATAGAAAATATACATTCAAAACCTGCAAAATTAATGAATTTACGTTATGCCGATGATACCATAGTTTTTGCGGACACTGTTGTGGGCCTTCAGATACTTATGGATAAAATAACAGAGTCTAATAGTAGATACGAACTGGATATAAATACAAACAAAACTAAATTTATGATCATAAGCAAGGAAGACATTACCAGAGTTCACATAAGTATTAATCAAACCAGAATAGAAAGAGTACATCAATACTAATATCTTGGCACCGACATTAACGAACAATGGGACAACGCAAAAGAAATTAAGTGTTGTATTGGAAAAGCCACAAATGTATTTAATTCAATGAGTGTATCTTTCAAGAGCCACAACCTTTCTTTACATATAAAAATACGACTCCTGAGATGCTACGTGTTCTAAACTCTTTTGTATGGTGCGGAAACTTAGACTCTAACCAAAGCCTACTTCAAAAAATTAGATGCATTTGATCTATGGTTATACAAAAGAATTTTAAGAATATCATGGACTGAGAAAATTACCAATAATGTGGTATTGCATAGAATTGGAAAGGAAAAAGAATTAGTTGTAACAGTTAAATGCAGGAAACTCCAGTACTTAGGACATATTATACGAAACAAATGTAGATATGATCTTCTCCAACGTATCCTACAAGGAAAAGTTAATAGCAAAAGATCGCCTGGGAGAAGAAGAACATCGTGGCTAACCAACCTCAGAACATGGTTTGATAGAAGTTCGATAGAACTATTCCGAAGTGCCACTGACAAGACTCGTATAGCAATGATGATCGCCAACATCTGAAACAGATCAGCACATTAAGAAGAAGTTTACACAAAATCATCAGTTTACAAAAAAAAAAAAACTAATTAATAAATAAAAATATAGTAAATTACTTAACTTACATTCAAACATTTTTTTATGATCCAGGAATCTCAACTCTAGTTGAGAAATAAAATTATCAATGTATGGTGTAAATATTGAAACTCTATAAAAATTAACTAGTACCCAGTTTTCATCATTATACTTATAATTAGCTCGGTGTTTCTGCTTATTTGTTATTCTTTTCATTTTGATTTCTAAATCAATAATATTTGTTATTTCTTGAGGAAAAAATATAAGTTTATTTTATTAAAAAATGTATAATTTTATTTTAAATAAAATAGTTACTTACCTTCACTGAGTTATATATAGTTTGAAATTATTGTTCTACATTCTATCTAATATTTTTTAAAGCAATAATTGTATCTTTTGCAAGTTGTATAGCATCTTTGAGATCAATTCTTTGTATTTGTAATTTTCTACATAGTGGAAGTCCAAATGAAAATAATTCCTTTAAATAATAACGATATAAATAATAATTATAATAATAAAAATAACGGTAAATAATAATAATTATTTATAATATTAAATAATTATATTTAATGTTTTTACCATTCAATATTGCTGCGGACAGATCACTACCAGTTAAGCTTTCCATATTAATAAATTTCAAAGTCTTCATTTAAATTTCCTTTAGTCAATATATCGGATACATAAAGTCATTTGTTCGGATGTTGATATATCTGTCGTTTCATCAGCAAGAATAGAGAAGCACCGAGCTTCATTTACCTTGCCACTATTTTTTAAAAAATAATATCATTGCATATGTTTAATAATTAATTTTGAATCCTAGGGCTGAGATATTTTACATGTTTGTCAGTTCCCTCTAAGACATTTTGTAAAAATTCATCTCCTTTGGCTCTGAACTGCAAAATAGCATGGAAATTTCCAGCATTTTGGGTAGCATCTAAATCATAATAAGAATATAAAATATATATAAATATAACTTAATATGTATCTTATAATATTTATTAATGAATTATTTAGTGATATCTGATTAATACCAACCATTTTCATCAATTAATATTTTTCCTATCTCCCTTCGGTGTCCTCTCAATGCTAACACTTGTCTACCACACAGGACGATGCATTCAATAACAGGTACTAGACGTTTTCTATTTTCCTTTGCTTTAATTATTCTAAAAACAACACCAATAAATAACATTATGGTTGAAGCCTTATAAGTTTCAATAATGGATTTCTCTTTTTTTTTCCCAATACATTTATAAAATGGTTTGCATTTAATGTGGCATTTATATGGTTTGCTAATGTACAATGATTCTGAAATACCTGAAAAACAATGAAGTACAATTTTAAATGGTATTTCAACACAATGCCTACTATTGGTATAATTATGAAGATTTAATAACCACCTTTTTAGCTTTTTTGAAATTGCTATATTCTACTAATACAAGCTGCCCAAGTGGCTGATTTAAAGCTCCACCAGATTTTGAGAAAATAGCTCAAAATTTACAAAAAGCTCTCTTGTTTATTTCAGAATACACAAGCCAAGAAAATTCATCAAGTCACTTAGACTGAAATCTTATGCCTCGTTTTTTATTTTGTTCCAACAAAGGATATTTATACATTTTGGGTGGTATCCAAACATTCTTAAGCATCTGTACAAAAATATATGCGTGCAATTATTTACATACAGTTCATAATCCTAATTGTGTAGTTACTAATAATTATACTATATAATTAGTATTATAATATTGGTACGAGCAAACAAGTGTATGTGTAATTTAATGATACATTTTAAACTAACTGTTATTATTAACAAAACATACCTTACGGCTAGTAACTTACTAATAGCTTTTCCTCGTCATTTAAGCTACGATTGATAAATAAAGCAATATCATTATTTTGCGGAAACAGAATATTTGAAGCACAATTAGTTTCAATCTTCAAAAAATGGTATTTAACATAAAAATATTATGAACGTATAGAAGGGCTTTAAGCAGTAAGCTGTACAACTATTATAGTTGTATCACTTAAAAAATAAAATAAATAATAAACTTACTTCATAATTCTTATTGTTTTCATTTACTTTAGTCTCAATATGCGGTAATGAATGTTGAGTGACAAGAACTTTATTTCGATTATCGGTATAAGATGGATCATTTCGGGGTGGTGAAATTGAAGCTTCTCTCTTGAAATAGTTTAAAATGGATCCTTTTTTACTTTTCCAACTGAATTAGAATTCATGATAAAAATTGAAAGTACGTTATAAGTTCAATAGCCAACACTTAAACGGTTTACACATTAACACAAGTCACAAGAGTACAAGATTAATTTAAATATACACATCATTGTTTTAAAATAGTTAAAATTTTACACATTTCAAAAACAAAACAATCATATGACGTCCGGTATTTATAAACGTTTCTTGATTATCAGTGTTACCACTGATCATAAATTATATAATTTATAATCAATGGTGTTAATCAGAATGAAAAAAGATCTTATAGTGTACACACTGTAACACCTGCTCGGGTAGAATAGAGTATGGTAGTGTGACATCACGATTTGTTATCATTTAATATGATAAGAACTTAGGCTCTAAGCTAACAATTTGTATAGCAAATTATAGTTTTTAGTGTCAAAATATTATAAAACATAACTTTTTAGCTATAAAAGTAGTATTTTGTGCCGTAACTTTTTAATTTGTATTACTAGGTTCCTATACAAAAGTGCTTATATTATATAAGAGGTGTTTTTTTTTTACTAATCTATTATGACTACCAAAAGTTGGATTAAGTTGCATTGTGTATAAGAATTTTTCAAAGAAGTTAAACTAGTTAAAGGGGTGAAAATGCGTATGATTCTGGGCAAGTTAGAAAATGCGTCTTTCTTAATAATAATTTAAAAGGTGTTGTGAAAGCCAGTATGAGAGAACAGACATATAATGTTAAATTACGTAAATTTAAATGTTACAAATGAACAGGTGCATATTAGGTCAAATTTTCCTACTAGGAAATATGATGTAAATATTTCTAATATCTAGTAATAAAATTCCAAAAGGAAATTATTTAATTCATTATCCCGGTGACCCAGTATGTTGTCTTTCATTGTCTTAAAAATCTAAAATAGCACATTTTATTCACAAATTTTCATTAAATAATTAATTGTTTATATAGATTTATTTTTCTGATAATGGTGACATAACACATTGAAAATGTAGTTGTTCAAGAGGTCAAGTACGTTGTCATCATATGGCAACATTGTTAATTTATGCTTATAAAAATATTTCAGTAGTAACAAACGCAAGTAATGATTTAATAAATTTAACTTTGTTTTAAAATATTATGAACTCATTTTTGATATAGGTTGTAGTTGGTCAAAAAAAATTCCTCCTTCTGTCGTAATAATTAAAACAATTGATGAACTGTGTCCAATATTGAATTTAATAGTTTTATTTTTATTCATACAATTATAAAAATATTGTTTTAAATAACCTCCCGGGGAGGGGGGATACGACTCCCATATCGCCCCTCTTAAATACGCTACTGATATATATTATTTATTTTAATTCAGACTTACAACAGAATATTATTTATAAATTATAATAGTGCAGATTGTAAAATAACCTATTTAAAATTATATCAAATTTGATTTATTTAAATTAATAATGACGGTTTTCTTGTAATTTTTAAATAAAATAATCGTATCCTTCTATCAAAAGTAATGCAACACAAATGACGCCGATTCGGTCAGGCGAAATGAATTATTATGCGTTCACAATATACCCCATTCGATATTAATGCTTCACTGCTAAACATACACGAGTGCGAACTGTTATTAGTGCCTGACAATTGACAAATATAACAGAAATAGTCAATTATTATCATTAAATACATATTCTACAGAACTTATAGTAATAATTAATTCTCCTAAAGAAGGTAAAATAAATTTAAAATTTTTCTTCGAAATCATTTAAATTGTATTCAACTTGAACTTTTAATGATGGATCGGTTATAATTTTTAAAACAAGTGATTTTTTTTTATCATTTTTTTAAATCACTTGTTATCGATGTCTAACTAAAACAAATCACATCATTCTAAGTTCAATTTGATTTATTAACCTTGATTAAAGGTATTTATATTAATCCGTAATTGTTTAGATTATAATATCAATATTTAAAAATTAATATATTATGTTCAACACCGAGTGTTGCAGCATTATAGCATATGATATTAGTCCGATGAAATAAAACATTAAATACAGTCATATATTTGTCGTGTATTGTTCGATAACACTTTAAACAAAACTATGCAATTAAAAAAATTAATAAAATTAAGTATAGCTACGAGATAATCGGTACTCGTTTGAGTTAATATTCTCAAATCATTTGCTGTTACGTGGTAAAATAAATTACAAGTATCGTAGTATACCTATTTAGTTATAGTCGATTTCCGATATAAATTCCGGGGTTTTTTTAAATCGATTGACTTGACTATTTTCAGTTTATTAAAGTTATATGATCTGTGATCAGTTGTCTGTAAAACGGTATTGGAAAAAAAAGTGTCATTATAACTTTCTCCGATATCCGATAATGCTTAAAACACTAGATTATATTTCCTGAATCATATTTCCTTATTGCGAATGCCGTATGCTTTGTTCACTTGGCCTTCGCCATACCTTTAGAACTAATACGTGGATAATACAATTACACACAAATTCTAATAATATCTATACGTTATATTTAGACGAGGTTTTTTAAACGTATCGACATTTACATATACGGTTACATTACACACGCCGTACGAACCCCAAAAAGATAATACGACAAATTATGGTAGAGTTATAGAACGCACGTGTGGAATATTTAACGCGTCTAAATATATGTTTGACGATAGGACACACGTGGTTTGATCATTTAGACTAGAATTTTCGAAAACACACTGAGTTTCTCCGCGGACCGACGGATAAGGGTGGCGCGATCGAGAAAATCAATCGACCGCCGCCTACCTACACGGTTCGGCGGTTGCCAACGGTAACGTCGGTCGCGGGCAACCAAAACAATGGTTGTGTCGGCCGCCGTGCACACGTACACGCAGTGTTAGTACACGTTGTCCCGCGATCGTCTGACCGGCGGCGTTGTGCGCACGGGCGTCGAGTCGGGTCGGGTCCGGCGGAAGATGTACGACGAAGAGGTCGACGTCAAAGACGCGGAGGAGGTGGACAGCGGCGACTCAGCGTCGTCGGACAGCAGCATCGACGACGACAGCAGCAGGGATCTGAGGACGCCCAGCGCCAGACAGCGGAAGCTCTTGGTCCGGTCCAACGGTCACGTTGCGCCCCGCGGTGGCGTCTCTGCACGGCCGAGTCGAACGCCGCAATGGTTTTCCCCTCGAGACACGTCCCCGCGTATTCGAAATGTACCGAACGCCTCGCGTCCGTCCCGTCCCCGTCCGCAAACGGAGTTAGGTCGTGTTAGGTCGGGACGGGCGTTTTGAGGTCCCGTACGTGTCGTCTACACGGCGTACAGTGCGGCCGGACGTCGGCGGCGCACAACGGTCGTCATCATGTTGTACGCGTTTTGCAGATGTCCAGCGGTTCGGGCCGGAGGTCCAGGTCGAGACTCGGGGCCGCGGACTACGACGAGGCGACCAAAGAAGATCCGGACAACTACGACGTGCACGAGGCTCAGAGGTACGACAGGTCTCCGGGGTAACGGGATTCCGTGGACTGACGTACGCGAACACGGCGAACATCGTTTTGGTTAATTGTCTATTGAAATGATATTGTACTCTTGTAGCCCGTCAGGAGGTGCCCTCGGTATAATTCCAACGATTTACGTTAGGCGAACCGATTATCGTTTTTACGTTTTAACGAATTGGATATCGATATGTTTCTAATAATGGAAAATCGATTATTAATCAACGCTGGACGGATTTAACGCGTTCGTGTTCATTCGATTTTTACGCCGCCTTGCAATGATACACGTATAGTAGTATATTTAACATATTATACATTAGTATCATTATTCTCTTATATCAAAACGTTACATTACGAACCGGTGGTGGCGTGTTCTTTCAATGTTTATCCTTCCGATTTGCTTTTCAATATTTATGAATATATTGAGCAAACACCCCGATTAACATTAGCAACTAAAAATTATGATGAATATTTAATGGATAATATCTATTTTTTTTATACACGTATCGCATAACGATTAGGTAAAAATTCGTTTATAAATAAATTACATTATATGGTTTGACAATTTTCCAATAAAATATGTGGTGTTATGCCAAAATCTCATAATATATTGTTGTTTAATCCATACACTATTTCGACTATAAACAAAACCGATGAATCATAATGATAATGGTAAACAATTATTATAATATTTGTATTTGATTTTTACTCGTTTTATATTATTATAAATATAATAGTTTCAAACAATTTTAATAACATCGTAGTCGGCTTAATGGGAAAAACTCGCGATTCGCGAAAACACACGTGACATCCAATATGGTTATGTAATGACGAGTCCGTAGATCTACAACACGCAAATCTCTATACCATGTGTTATCGCCGTTACCGACACTATGTTGTTATTGTCGAACTCGTGCGTTCGACACAATCGTCGCGCATGCGAACGGTCAACAGACGCAGTTTGTTTTTAATTTGTTTGACGTTTTGCGTTCAGGGATTACAGTAAAGACGTCGACCATTTGAACTTGTCGCAGGACATTAAAGACGTATTCAAGTACATACAGATGTGAGTACACGACGAATTGTCGTATACGAACGTAGCACTCACGCTCACGCGTCCTCCAGGTACTATCCTCAAAAGGCCAAAATCGAGTACCGGCTACAACCGTTCATACCGGACTACTTGCCGGCCGTCGGAGACGCTGACGCGTTCATCAAAGTGATCGCGCCCGACCCTTCGATACAGACGGGACTCGGTCTGGAGTACTTGGACGAGCCGTGTCTGAACCAGAGCGATCCGTGTCTGCTGAACTTGCAGCTCCGCGCGTCGTCTTCGTCGTCGTCCAAGTCGCTGGTGAGTGTTACGAAAACGACGAAAATAATCGTCAAATTCAGCCGCGGACGATTCATATTTGCGTTTTATGAGAAACGCGCAAGTATGTTGAATTTTGTACAAATATTTTTCAATATTATTTCCAAAAAAATTTTTTTTTTCTTTGACTCGCGATATTTATACGCGTTTATACCGTAAGTGCAGTATTTGCTTTTAAATAATTGCAAATAATTTATTCTCGTCAAAACGTTTTGTTTGTATTGGTTTTTTTTTTCGACCTTAGTAAATTATGCGCCAGCTATAATATTTAAACAAAACCAAAACAAAAATAACAACTTCACGGTGAATTCGGTAAACAAGATATTTTTTCAAGATAATAATAATATCGTTATATATTGTGTATTACCGACGATTCCGTTCAATGACACAGCCGAGTCGTGAACGCGCTGAATAAATAAATATTAATCGACGTTCTAAAAACGCATTGGATGTTTGTAATTTTGTAAGGACGCGTATGTATTCGAATGACTTTAAAGAACCGTTACGGTGTTAAGTGCACGGACGGGAGGCCTAACAACGTAGACCCATAGTGACGAAACTTCACGCACGTGTACACGGGTTCGGCGTTCAGGTCTGTGCGATCGTGTCTGAATATTATATAATCGATGATCGACAGGTGGTGAAGAAATTGGAAAACGCCGAAAAACATCCACAAGTCGTGGAACAATGGATACGAGACATAAACGAGCTGAACCGCGGCAAGACATCGACGTTTTTTTATTCCAAGTGTGTGCAAACAGTATTATCAATAACAAACACGTATTTCGCTGTTGTAAATTATAAATAAATGTGCAGTGCTATACCGTTGCGTAAGTCGAGCGTTTGCGCGCACGCGTTCATAACATAATAATAATAATACGGCATTAGACGCAGTGGTGGCTCTAGCATTTAATTTTTTTTAGGGATGCCAAAGAAAAAATGAGTTGATGACCTTTTTCTAATAATAATTAAGGCCAACAACTGTTGGGCGCGGGTACAATATTCTTTTTATCACTTTTGTCCCTGATATATAATATCTGACTATAGTCTAATTGTTGCTGTATCGTGTACTCATTCATTATTTATTACAATAGGCTGACAAATTATATAAACGTACATTGTTTATAACTTGAGAGCTAAAGAACAGGGATATTTAATTAATGTAAAAAAACTATCGAGCGCAGTACAATAAAATTTAGGTATAATGTATAGAATAAATAGATAAACCTAATAAACCAAAGATTTGAATCAAATATATTATACAGAAAATAATGGGTACGAACCATTCCAGTGGCGTAAACAGGAGGGGAGGGAGTTGACGGCGCTGCAGGTTAGGTTAGGACTGATTAACCGAATCCGAAATTCTCAAAAATCACGATTGTCGGTGACTACCTGGGCCAAGTCAAACCGCGTTACGTTGGCGTCCGGAGCGACAATATTTGTTGACCATCACCGTAAGCGCGTACGGGATACGACCGCGGTTTTTCTGGTACCGTTGCATAATACCGGCAAATTTTCTTTTTAGAAATTTCGCGGGAGGGAATAGCCTCCCCCCCCGGGGGCACCGATTGGACTTGTAAATAACGTTATTCGCGCGTGTCGACAGGAAAATGCCGGACGTGGAAACGATAATCGCACCGTGGACCGCGAAGACCGGCGACGGCGGTGACGACGACGGCGTGCGAGACGAACGGATGCCGGATTTCGAGAACCCGGATCTGTTGCACGTGATCGACGAAGTCTGCGGTACGCGTTTCAAATATTATTATTGTCGTTGTTGTGTTATTAGGGCGCGGTTAGGTTAGGTGGTAGGTGGGGGGGTGCGCTTACGTTCAAATCGATATTGTCGTCGTTGGCACACCTAACGAGTCGATTTCGTGTCGAGTCCCCGTTCGGCGATACGCGGCCGTCAGTGGCGTAGCCATGTTTTTGAAATGGGTGGATGGGGTAGGAAATATTCAACAATTATTGTTATTTTCATGACAATTGTTTAGACTTGAATATTTTAATTACGACGAGTCACTAAACAAATTGATAAGAATTTAGTAGCACATTTCCATAAAATAAACTATATAAATACGTTGACACGGCCGTTAGCAGGGTCCGTGTCCCCCTCGTCGAAATTCTAAAAGTCCCGCGTATTTTCTGCGAATTCTGGAATTTTTCTATAGATCCTATATGTGACACCCCTCTCTCCTCTCTGAATCAACTATTTTCCGCTGCCCGCCCCGAAACAAATTTCTGGCTACAGTCCTGGCCGTCAAGTTATGACCACGTCAACGACGACCGTTGCAATAATATTCGATACCGACGTACACACGGTTTAGTATTATTATACCGCGTTTTTCTTCGCGTCTCGTGAAACGTCCGAGAGAGAAAAAAAACGATCTCCTCGTTTCGAATAGAAATCATTACATCGTTCGACGAATATACCAAACCGCCTGCCGGTGAAAACATTGTTTATGTTCACGCAAAACGGTTAGGTGACAAAACGCGAACAGTCGAGTCGACGACGTTTCTTCTTTCTTCTTTTTTTTTTGACTTTAATAGAAATCTGAACGAGACGAGCACGAAAACGAAAATTCGACGTCGGTAATGATAATAGAAAAACGAAAAATATAACCTATTATCTATGTTGGATTCCGAACGTTGCGAGAAAGATGTTTTCAACCGATTCGATCGCGTCGACGGGCCGAGATAAACGCGAACGGATTTCGAATTTCATTCGACCGATTAAAGTTAGACACACCATTTCACATACTGCGCGGCCGGATGTTTCAGATTATTTCGGTGTTCCGAAGACCGACACGAAAATCGAGCCCCTGCACCTGTTGTTTTCCGCGTACGTGGCCGTCAAGAACGCTGGAGCGCGAAACACGACGGCGCCGGACAACAACAGTTGAGAAATCGCACCACGGACGCGCGAAGGACGAAACGACGCAAAACATGTGTATTATTATATTTTATTGTATTTGACGGTTAGGTTACCGGTGGCCCGTTCGATTGTATTCATTCGGGATAACGTCCTCAATACACCGCGTGTGAACAAATACGTTTCATTGGTTTTTCATTGAACGCCGTCGTTACCGTGCGTTCGTGTGTTTCCTCCTTAACCGCCTGTTTCTCGGTCACGCGATCCCGGTCGCTAACCGACGCCATGTTGTAGCGGACAACACGTTCGTCGAACGAAAATATAATTTCGAACGAGTGAAGAGTGCTGCGGAGGGAAGTGTCGTCTACTGTCGTGGGACGTGCATGAACACTGAACTGTTCGATCGTAACGATCAGCGAACGGACCGTTATAAATTCAGTATAACGAAGGCTGAAAAAGTTATAACATATAAAAAACCCCACCAGCAAAAAAAAAATCTAGATAACGTATAAAGCCAGCGAATTTCTGTGTCAGACGAAAGCGGACGTTTGCAGACGGCGATCTTACTTACGGTCGGTCCGGGCCGAAGCGGACGTTTCTCACACACGTGAACTCGGAAGCGAAACGTTCTTGCGGAGGGGGTTACAGAAAGATAGAGAGAGAGAGAAAAAAAAGACGCGACACACTCACCGGAACCACTACTGCGGACGAGACTTGGGCGACGTCGCTCGGCCCTCCGCCGTCCGTTTTCCGCGTCCCTCGCCACGCGGTAAGAGGTGTGCCGTCGCGGCGCCGCTACGGGCGACGCACGCGCGGCAGACACCACGAGACGGGCCCTTTCGGCCCCCCGGCCACGCCCCGTCGCGTCGTAGGCGTCGCAGGCGTCGCAGGCGTCGGCGGTCGCGCGCGCGATTCGCCGCCGGCCCAGTCCCTCCGGAGCGCCCGGCAGCACAGCACAGCACCGGCCGCGACATGACCGAGTCCGGGACGGCGGCCGTCGTCGTCCGCAGGCCGCTGTCGCCGCGCAAGTTTTTCGCCATGCTGTACGAGGAGACGGACGCCGCGCGGGCCGGCCGACCGCGCGCCGAACACGCGGCCGCGCCGCACTGCGAGCGCCGGGCACCCGCCGCGCCGTCCGCCGCGGTCGCGGCCACCGCCTTCCGGCAGACGGCCGTCGTGGTGGTCCGGCCGACCGCCGCGTACGTGCAGCGCACGTTCGCCGCCGGGCTGACCGCTTTCCGTGAGTAGTTGTTCCGAAGCGCGTTGTGTTCGTTCGCATTTTAACCGGGTTCAATGGACATGTCGCGGAGAGATCGGAAAAACATTCTATTACCGTTCCCGGCGGTTCCGATCGCCCCCGAGGGAGGAAAACCGTCCGTGGCCGAGTTAGTTAGTCAAGTCCGGTGTGCGGTCAATAAGTTACGGCCGGTCGTACTTTTGTACAACACCCCGACAATAGTCCACGCGAGAATCGTTTCCCGATTCCGTATCAAAACGTTTTGCTTGTCAAGGTTAATAGGTGCTATCTGTTCCTCGTCCGGTGCTCCTAGCCTTCTTAAATACTCCTATACTCGATCCTCCCACCGTTGTCCGGGCCTTCCTCTAGGCCGCGTCTTGTTCGGTTTCCACTCGGTCGCGGCATGTGGTGTAAGTCGACCCTCTGCTATCCACGCGTGGCCTGTCCAGCTTGTTCTCTGACTTCTGAACACTGTCACCGCGTTGGGGGTTTGTCGAACAGGTTATTGAGATCTCCGATTGCTCTTATCTCACCATACATCGTCTTCATTTCCCCAAGGGGTCGAAAATTCTTCTCGGAACTCTCCTCTCGAAGACCATTGGTTTGTTTTTATCGGCTTTAGTAAAAACAGTATGATACGATCATATATTTGTTTTTGCTCTCGTCAATGGTCAGACCACGTTTTTCTTGCTGCTTCAATTCGATTTTCTGTTGTTTTCTTGAGATTGTCCTCTGTGTGTGCAACGAGAACTATGTCGTCTGCACGCGCTGCGAGTACTATTCGCTTTCCTTGTCCCGAATTCAAACCCATCGGTTCGTTCTGTAGTATTACGTTATAACGTTATACATTCCGGAAGCTCAGCAGACGTTCTTTGCGCGCGATTCGCGACGCGACCGGTCAGAATCGTTTTCAAATGCCGTATTACAACGTTTTTCGATTATTCTTTGTGATTTATCGTTCCAAATATGAGGCGCTTTTCCCACGTCCGACTCGTGGAGCTTCTCCCGAAAAAGATACTCTCGAAGAATTTTCCCAGACGAAATTCTATTGTCCGGCGCGGAAGACATTCAGTTGGGCCAACGATTTTGGTAAAAACGGTTTTTTTAGATTATCGTCAAGAACGCGTTTGACATCGACTCCTAGCGGTGAGTTAACCGAAAGCTTTCTGTGATAAATTCAATGAATCCCCTCGTGATGGCTTCCGTGACGACCCAACATTAAACACTTCCCGGAGAGGATATACACAAACGGTTCGTTATTTGGTGATATGTTCACATATGTAACGGTCAAAATGTAATACCCAACGTCCGATTTCAACTGTCAATGTGGACAATTATAAGACGAGCGCAATCGTAACGAAAACAAAAAAAATCCGTTTCTCTTTTTAGTGTTTAATTCGTAATGGTTTGATTTGTATTTGTTTTTACATCTCGTGTGACATTCCGATAACGCACATAATATTCCCGCGTAAGTTGCATTTATTTGTCTTGCAGTCACGTCTATCGTATCGTCAGACAGTCGAGGTCTGAACATTTCCGAGCCACTTCTCTTGAAGATACCGCAAATGTATTCGGTGCCTCTTCATCGACCTTTGCAGGACAAACGAATATGTCAACTAACTTGAATTATTTGCTCATATACATTCGATTCCCGCGGGTTGACTTAAACCTACCGTCGACGTCCAATTATCTACGGACTGTCTGATCGATTTGTCATGATCGTAAATTATTGTGATACGCGCATAAAACTGGAGATTTTCACTTTTCACACACTATATACGTGTAGGTATACATTATATGTATATGTGTGTACGGGCGACACCTAAACAACGGACACTATCACAACGTCTTGGTACTGTTATTCCACGCGTTCGTTCGGTTAAAATTGTTAAAATAAAATATAGTGAACGTGATGTGTTTTCTCTGTTGGCGACACCAAATATTCACACATAACATTTAACATTTATTATTCAACACGTTTACATCGCTTGCGAAAAATCGGTCGAACAATGCGACCAGTTTATCAAACACATTTAGGCTTTGCCTAAATTTGACGGCCGTTGTAATGTACACGTTGACGTACACGCGGACTTTTGAATAAAAATCCGATTTCCTCGTTCAGTTGCGATATCGAAAAATAACACGTACAAAACTAAATGTATTTTTCCGCATTACAGACGTCCAAAGCGCCAAGCTATACACATTTAGTCGAATTAACATTATTTCATAGTTGTTTTATTTGATTTATTTTTGCGAAATGTGATCAAAATTATAATATACGCTCGAGAACCACCAATTACTTAGTATTGAAGGTCTAATCATATATAAACGGATAGTTTAAGGTTATTATTTTAGTCGAACTAAAGCAAACCGTCCAAAATATAGCACTCCGCGACGATAAATAACTTTCTATATTTGTTTTTAACATCGTCACACGCGCGTAAATCACTACATGCGATAAAGTATCCTTTTGGAATTTATGTTTTCGTAAATACTACAAATAATAATAGTAACCATAATATATATATATATTGTTACGAACGTGTCGTGCGACAATATTAAGTTGTGACACGCACAACACATCATTCTAGTAAATAATATACGTAGTTCGCACAGTTTTTAAGTTGTGTACTATTGTGTTAGACGCGATCTTCGGCAACTCTAACGTAACTAATAACATTCGAATATACCTACATGAATAATATTTTATTATAAATACATTTAACTGAATGTATACGATATAAAACGGAAAATATTTAGTATTTAAAACAGATTTTATATTGAAAACGTGCGTGGTACATATCTTATGTATAATATCGTCAAATAAATTCGATTTTTTACGAAACAAATTAAGTTGCATATTTTAAAACTAGAATGTAGTCGAGGCAGTGAAAGTCCTTGAAGGACCGTTAAAGCTTAAGAAGAAGTTGAAGAAGATGTTCTAAAACTAGATATTTGAATGTTCACAAAACATAAGTTATATTGTTGTCATATTATTACGTTATGTAACGTTTATATAATACATTTTCGAACAAGAACACCTTCGTGGCTTTTTTTGAGCACAGTGTACACACTGTGTACACACATACTTTCGTATGATAATAATGATAATAATAATGTTAAAACAGTGAGGTTATCTTTCGATTTCTATTATGATGCGAAACATATTGCGGGCATATTACGGACCACGAGTTATTCGTTCCGCCCGTTTTATACAAATGCATTCCGTGTCGCATGTACGCTATTATATGTAATTCTTTCGGCTGTACAAATATTGCACACGTGTCGGTTCTGTCCCGTATTCCTGCGCGCACGACTAATTTGAAAAACCGATTGCGTTTCGCAAACATACCGTACGTATCTCCGCGGGCCAATAATATTCACCGAGAATCAACACGTGTGTATAACGAAATAATGAAACTTAAACGAAATAACAGTGTACACGCGTTAGGAGGTTAGCGTGATTGACCGATTGTCATGCTGCAATATGAAATTGAAAAAAAAAAACCGAAAAAATCGGTTTAAAATTATTTTAGAAATTCGTTCGCCAACACGTACATGGTACATGGTAATGCAATTAACACGTTATAACATTATAATAATTACGTAAAATCGAAAACGAAGCAAAAGTCGCGACACAAGTGCCAAAATGTCTGCGTAAATACATTTAATATATATTTAATTAATGAAAACAGAATATACAATACTGTCCATAATATCGAAATGTTTTTATGAAAAAAACACCCAGATTTTTGAGATCGGACCGAAGCTGAAGTTTATACAAACTCATCTTCTTTATTTTTTAACGTAATTAACGAATTCAGACGCATACGAGTCCGCGTTAAGTGAGACATTTTATGTCTTATGTGTGAAAATTTTTTTTCAAATTCAAATTAAAATTTTTTTAAAACCGAAACAATGGTTGCCATGGAAACAAACCATAAGGAAGATTTAGGTTTTTTTTTCTGTAACGCTTTTTCGTGACAGTCCCCAGTGGGTATCTTAATTTAGGTAACGCTTTTCGTGGACACTTTTTGGTGGACACTTTTTCGTGACGGTTTTTTATTTTAATGTGCCAAAGTAAAGACATAAAATGTCAAAAATCAATCGAGTTCGATACACAAAAATCACACTATCGGAGTGTTGAGACAAGACAACGGTGCAAAGGAAGACGGAATTATTTTCAATTTGAAGGGAAACGTCTGTGGCGTTTCGGGCTGCCCGTCTGCACGGGATATTTGTAACGTTCAAAGATTTCGTATTTATTGACGCGTTGGAAGGTAAATCTTTATCGATATTGACCCCAACGTGTGTAACAGTAATGTATACACGCCGGCCGCCATCTAAAGTTTCTCGAATCACATCTTATAATATATATACTACGGAATACGATATTCGGAAGTCATATAATACATAAGCTATATCACGTCTAACCTAACCGCGGCCCGTAGTCATTATTATGTTACAAGTCAATAACACAGAGTAAGTAATGCAACGTCATAACACAACAATTTAACCCTCATAATATTAAATACTTAGCCGCCGAAAATATTTCTTTAGGTTTCCCGACGCGATCGTCTACACGCGAAAACGTTAACGTGGCGATTACAACCTTATTCGATTACGTATTCTGTACGTAATACCGTATACACGTACACACAAGGCAAATGCCGATAACAATACACCCAACGTGTATTCGGTATTCAAGTATTTAGAAAAGTTTTTTTTAATAGTATTTATTACGGTTATTCAGTGTTATTTTTCTTTCGTTGATATTCGATACGCCACAAATACACTTGAAATATTTTGATTTATCATATTAACGTGAGTAGTTGTCTGATACGCCTTAAACCGTGTTTTGATTGATTTTTCAAATTGAAAAAATACATTTCGGGAACGATTCGTATCACAAAACGGTTAGTTTAAATACATTTAGCTACAATAGTAATCAAAACAAACAAATGAAAAACCATTATTTTCTTGTGATGTATTTGTTTAGCAGTTTGAACGGGTTTATTTATGATTATCGTCAACACTGCTATTAGTATTATGCTATAATGCACGCGTGTATTTTTGTGCATTTATACGTACAGTGGAGAGGAGACGACGGAAAGAGGGCCGGGCACCGCGTCGGCAGAGGACCACGTTCAGCCCGGAACAGACGCTAAGTCTGGAAATGGAATACAGGAATAACGAGTACGTGTCCCGGAACAGACGGTCGGACTTGGCGAACGCGTTGGATTTGTCCGAAACGCAGGTGAAAATTTGGTTTCAAAACCGCAGGGCCAAAGACAAGCGGCTGGAGAAGACCCATTACGACCTGCAGATCAGGTGAGCAATACGGTATTTTATCGTTAATGTCTTTTTATTCAATTCTTTTATGCGATATACGAACATTATACTATTTCGGAAAATTCGCAATGTATTGCGTTTTTATCGGGCGGTTTTTTCTTTCAACATGTGCACGAGCATTGTCGGTACGGTGTTTATTCATGTCGTCAAAAGTCCAGAAACGAAGTGAAGGATATGGAGAGGGGGGTGGGGAAAGTCAGGAACCGACGAGTTTGACACCGTTTTCACTCGTGATTTTTAGACATTCATTCGTCAAACTGTTTGTAGATAGAAATATCATCTTAATTGTTTAAGATTATTTAGCGGTTCCAGTGGATTTCGGCTCGTTTGAATCGATTAAATAAATGATGAATTTGATTAGGCATTTTAGAATAACACATCTTTTAGGTTAAAATTATATAGCGAACCACAGCTGGGGTTTTTTATTTTAATGAAATTGATTTATTTTACCGTAAAAAGACGATTATTATGAATTTCGGACAATGTATCATGAAAAATTCAACATTTTTATATACTTTAAAAAATGTGTTGAACGATTTTTCAGTGATTTTTTACTTAAGGAGAATACATTTTTTCAAATTAAATTAAATTACATAAACATAAAAAAAATAATAGAAATTATTACATTTTTGGAAATAACCATTATTTGAAATCGTAAATATAGCATTATTATAGTCTTATTCGATTATGTAATAAATACACACGTGTTTATATATATAATCGTTAGATCGATAAAATAAAATCAGATATTTTACATTTTAGTCGACAATTTTTGAACAGACAACCCTGCAATGATTTATTTTTTCAAAATTGTTACTTGTCATAACGCACGTATCTAACACGATTACGAAACAATATACGTATATTAAAGTGTTCCAATAGCTATTCTACGCAGTAAAATGATTTGATTTACAAATTGCAAACAAATATTGATGGTAATTACTTAATTTATAATAATACATTCAATATTATATTATAAATACGCATACTAACTATACTTTATAAATATTTATCATCTCCTGCTATTAAGTATACGTATGCCATTTAAATTTTCAATTTCATTAGATAATGCTGAAAATCACTAAATAAAAGTATATATATACATATTCATTAAACTAAAGTGTTAGAATAAATTATCATTGATATATCTATTAGTATAAGAAAAATCGCGGACTTATGTACAGGATTTTTATCTCGAAACCGGCTATATTTCGGGAAACAAGAAGCAGTTTTTCGTTATAATTTTGACCTATTCCTTATTTGTTTTTGCTATAAAACCTTTCGATTTTTAAAATCTCATGAATATTTCCCGAGTGATAAGCATTTGAATTTTAGATGCAACGAAGTGAAGGGATGTAAGAGTATAGATATTGAAAACTCATTCTTTCGAACACGCTTTGTCAGAAATGTTTAAGACAGTTATAATCACTATCTAATATCTATGAAATTTCAATTTTTTTTTTTTTTGTAGTTATAATGAAAATACGGGTACTATCGTACTCGCTGAACTACGCGAAAACCGATTACTATGACTATATTCTCAAGTGATAATAAAATCATTAATGGAATGTTGAAAATATATTTTAGTTGTATAGGATAACGTGGAAAAAAATATAGCTTGACATTTGTAAATTCAAAATGATCATTTGTTTGGTCTATAAATAATTCTTAAGCGATTAACGAATTAAATAAACACTGAAATAAAACGTATTTCAAATCTAGGCAGATAATATTAAAAAATTCATATTATTATATGTATATTCGTATTATGCATACGTTTATATTTAGTACTTCGCCGACTAGAAATTAATTATTTTCAACCTTGAGATACATTAAAATGTATTAACAAGATACAATTATGTACAAAAATATACACTTGAATAAAACGATTTTTTTACAATTATTTATAATGAATCGTCATCAAGAGAATGTTTACAAAAAAAAAAAAACTGTAAAAAGTATCCCAAGGTACAATACACACCGATGTTTTTTAGACTATTCGAGTTTTTAAGTAGTTTTCGAGAAAATCGTAATTGCACATAATCATAATAATAACTAAGATAACTCAAATGCACTAATATGTTTGTATTTCCTCATCACTCTACACGAACCACGAGTTTTGTTTGAATTTATTTTGTCGAATTCAAAAGTTACGGTAACACGATCCAAAAAAAAGAATGTAAAAATACATAATTTTACTAACAAAATAATATGGAATTGAAATTCTCGAATAATGTTTAATAATTCATAATATATATTGTTTTGCGCTTGGTAACATGCAATATATTAGTCTAACCTAACCAGTTGTTAAGTACTTGTTTCAATGGAGTTAGCATTGTTAACGTGTTATGCATTTTTTTATCTTAACAACTGATTCGCGCATAAATTTTTTTTTTTGTTCGAAATATTACAATTTTGAATAATAAACGCGTGTGCCAACAATAATAATAATAATAATAATAATATGACGGTTTTCTCTTATTTACGAGTAACAAGACTATAATAAATAATTACCATAAAAACTTTATAATAAAGAACGTAGTAACAATATGCATCCAGAAGAGTAAAAATTTCAAGTCCACGCCGACATAAAATAGATGTATATCGAATGGGGGAATTTGTTCCGTTTTCTTGTAGAACAAACGCGTGCGCATGGTTATACTGTGAGGTCCCGTCCACGTAAAGGTTCGGCACCCGGAACCCGGAACAATGGCCGACTCTTTTCAAAAAATTAAAGAAAAGGGTCACCAACTCGCGACCGAGGTTTAAAAACCGGAGTATACGGGATTTATTTATATTTATGTTGTATATAAAATATAGTTATAAATTCATAAAGTTATGGTATGCAAAAACAAAAAAAAAACAAAAAACAAAGACGTGCTATTTATTTACAAACATTTAATTAAATAAGTGCCACCGGTCAAGGTTAATAATTTTATATAAATATCACCCATGATGTGTACGGATGCCCTGGATCCTCCTCTTTCATCACCCGATCATGGGCAGTAGACTATAATGGTCTACTCCATTGTCTATTTTTTCATAAAAATAAAATAAAATAAATAAGAATGTTCGGCGAGACCGACACACATTAGGTGCTCGCAAGACGGACGAAAATAATCTCAGAAAATGATTAACGCATACGAGTCCGCGTTAAGTGAGACATTTTATGTCTTATGTGTGAAATTTTTTTTTTCAAAATTCGAATTTAAATTTTTTCAAAACCGAAACAATGGTTGCCACGGAAACAAACCATAAGGGAGATTTAGGTTTTTTTTTTCTGTAACGCTTTTTCGTGACAGTCCCCAGTGGGTATCTTAATTTAGGTAACGCTTTTCGTGGACACTTTTTCCTGACGGTTTTTTTATTTTAATGTGCCAAAGTAAAGACATAAAATGTCAAAAAAGAATGACCAAAAGATACCATTCTCTAACTACGACAAAAAGACATAAATATAACACCGACAATAGATTGATCAATTGATCAATATCGCCCGACCGCAAAAACCGTTATCAAATAAAATAATCGTATAGACTCTCTCTGGCCGTATGATCAGCGGTTGAATTGGGGGAAAAATAGTAGGGGTACTCTAAAAGGGGGCTTACAAAATAGTTGCGTCCTCAATACATTTTAATAAACGGTGTAGGTAGTCGAAAAGTTCATCGCGGCCGTCTGTCACGTTTACTAATAATTCGAGCGCGGAAAATAAGGTAATGAATAATAATAAATAAACAAATAACGTGGAGTTCGTCTTAACTCGAAGAATAATATAAAATACAAGTATAGGTAATTTAAAGGCCGATAGTCGCGTTTGTGGACTGACGAATAGCAGGAATCTTAATAATATCAAATACGTTATTTCGTCAATATAACAATGTTATTTTAAATGTCCCGCGTTCCTCCTTAAAACAAATAGTTGAGGTACGTTCAAGTATTTGAAAAAACCGAAGCGATACTCAGTCCCCCCCCCACCCACTACCACAACCACAACCAATTCAACCGCCGCGTATGATACCTGACCCAACGCGAACGTAAGCGTATACCACAGACTCGACTGTGGAAATCGGGCGGAAGAGAGAGAGAGAGAGAGAGACACGTGAACGTTCGATATATTGTGATATTTTCTCGCATTATTACGTTCGTCTTGTTCCGAAAATAAAAGCTCGGTGTATTAAATAAATACGTTCGACGAAACATAATTTATATACCCAGATACGTTTATTATTACGTACATAAGGTATACGCGCGCAAAGCCGATTCCCTCACGCGTATTTACCTCGCCGTCGTTCATAAACGCGCGCGCGCGCATACGAAAGCACTGTGCGAAAGTTAGTCAGCTGACGCCGTCCCGCGTACCTACGAACGCGCGCGCGTATATATATATATATTTTTTTATTTTTTCATCGTTTATTACTTTCCGTCCGTCCGTCCGCCGCCCCCGCGAAAGGATTTCACGGCTATTATCATTAGCGAACGTCCGTATTTACGCGCGACGCATTGTCCCTAACCGCCGCGACGTCTAATCAAATCACTCGGTCCGGTCGGTCCCGTGCGCGCCGCCGACAGCTGCTGTTCGTATCACGCACGCGCAACACCACCTGAGACCGTTGTCTGATCGCCCGTCTAACGTCGTGCCGTGTTATCGAATCGTTTTCCAGGCAGATGTTCCAGCAGAACGGATTCGTTTTGCCGAAGATTTGAGCCGAGCCGTTGGACGACCAACGCGACGTAATTATTACGGTCCCGTCGCCTCTCTCCGGAAACAACGACGGCCGAAAACGTCGCGGACCGATGATGACGTACGCGTGGGGCGTCTCGGTCCCGTCAGTGTTATCGGATAATATTGCACTGATCGATCGACACGGACGCGAAGAACGAGGACGACGCCGCCGCACGCATTTTCCGGGGTTATTTATATACTTTTTTTTTCGAATCATAATTTAAGCACGCAATCCGTCGGCGGACAAATGTTTTTTTTATAATTGTATTGTTTAATGGTTAGGGTTCTGATTTGTGTATGCATCGAGAAACGTTATCAAATATACCGTCAAACATAAGTCAAAAAAAAACTGTACATGAACGTACGCTCTTACGAGCAAACCGACTACTACCGGATACATAGATATTACAGTATTATATGGAAATAATTTACTACGTTTGTTTACGGGCCAACGCCAAAACCCTATACTATTCGTAAATCGTTTGTTGAAACACGACGTTCAAATCGTAAAACATTAGTTACAAACAATAGAAAAACAAAAACCTATTGCGTTTTATTTCACGATATCGTAGTAGTCTACGACAATGGCGTTTTTTCGGTTTTTGAAAGAGGGCGCGGAGGCAAACGTTTCAACCGGCCAATTTAACAAAATTACAAAAATAACAATAGGAATTCATTACTTTTTCAGCTAAAATCATTATCATTGACGACTAGTAAGTATTACCTGAGATGGAAGTTCTGGAGTTGTTCTTCTCATCACATTAAACATGTTACAAACGTTTTGTGAACAGTTCTGAGCAGCGTGTTCGAGTTTAATTTGTTTTGTTCTCTCTTCTTCGCTGCACCATCATTCGATTTTTTAGTTTTTACGCTTATTACGTACAAAAAAAAAAAACCAACGAAACAAACAATACCAAATGTGATCAGCTCTCCGACGGCCCGAACAATGACCGTGGAAACCATCATGGGTTGTTACTTTAATTAACGGTTAATCATTTACACACTCCCTTTAACGATAACCGTTACCGTGTTAACCGACAAAGCACATGACCGCGGTAAGTTATAACCACGATTTAAGGACCTTATAGCTGTGGTTCTAATCATACTTTTGATAAAGTTTAACTGATAATTTACACGCTGCCCTAAACGAAAACCATTACCACGTTAATTGTAACAGCGCGTAACCGCGGTAAGTTTTAACCATTATTCGACACCGCATAATCGTGATCTCAACCATGCACCCGATGAAATTTAACCGATATCGTTCCGTTTGTCTAACGATAATTATCTGACAATCGCCGTTACCCGCACGCAAAGGAGATCGCGTTATCGGCAGCACGATCACGATCAACAGCAAACCGCGGCACGACGGCCGTCGCTCAACGTATACGTCGTACACGGACGTTGTCTGTGTCGGCGGCGCAACAACCGTCCGAACTGGTTGGCGTTCGTGTTCGCGTCCGCGTCCACGCCGCCGTCGCCGTCGCCGTCTGACCGGTGCACGCACGCACACAACAACAATCCTGCCCGCCGGTCGTCCTTGGTCCGAGTCGCCGTGCACAGCCGCGTCCTTAACCGTCCGCGTAACCTAACCCAATCCGTCCGGCGAATATTCGATCGCGTGCCGTGGCGTCGTCGGACGGGAGGCTCAGGCCGGCACAGTCACAGTCCGCACGTCGATCGAGTCGTCGCGTACGCCCGTTGGACTCTCAGGGCCGTGGGATTAAATCCACGGCATTCCGATCGGAGACGTCCATCCGGCGCGCGGTCAAACGATTCGCGCCGACCAGTTGCGGATGGGTACCAACCGCACAAATCAGATATTCGTTTGTAGTGTAATTTCAATACGACCGATACGTTTCACGACGTAGTGCTTGGAAGCGAACTTTTTAACTTTTACCGAGCAGTGACGAGTCGACAACACAAACGGCACGGACGGCGTGTCCGGAATGATAACAAAAACCACGTCGTCGATCATTCGCCTTCGTTATACGACAGCGCGGTCACCGTATCCGTTCGCTCTCCGCGTTATCAGCGTTTGAAAATTAAAAAATCGCGACGAACCTCGTCGACTAGTGAACAAGTGATATTACTCGACCCTGGCCGGTAACACAAAAATCTGGGCCCCCCGCCTCGCAAAAATAAAAAAAACCGGTCCCTAAAATACATCTCGGCTACAACGCAAGCTGCGTGTTAGTAGCCACTCAACTTAACGCAACAATAATTTCAAAACATGTGTGTACATGACTTTTTTGTTGATTACAATTGTTATCTTTTAATTAAATTGTTAATTGCTAAGCTAACCTTGGTAGTTATTACATAAATGTCCGTGATCTTCCTGCGTTCGCGCCGCGTCGTTGTACATCATATATCATCGTTATGGGGTCTTCCACGCGATATGATCATCATCAACTATACTCGAACGACCCCCGTACGGTTATGTACACTATACGACGCGCACGTAACAATCATTGTAGCCATAGATCAAAACTAAAAGTCGATTGTTTTTTCGTTCTTTCTTGGAGTTCACTTCAGGGCCCCGGACTGTCGCCGCTCGAGAGATTTTTCAGCTCGACACCGTCGCGCGCGTTTTGAACGACGGACGGTCTTGAGAGAAACCCGACGCCGCGCACGATTCGATCCACACGCGTTAAATAACGACAATACTGATGGACGGACAAAAGGTGAACGAACAGATCGTTTCATTTTTTTCCGTTGTCTTTTTCTCGTCCCCCATCGTTTATTAGTGCGGCGCACGTCAACGGTTGAAGACCGGGGTCCGCGAACAATAACGAGGGAAAAACAATAATAATAATAATAATCGTCGTCGTCGTCGTCGCATCCTAAACGGTCCGATTAGCGGACGGCACGCAACAGATCGTAGAGCGGCTCTCCCCCGTTGTCGTCCGCCGCATACCGTATCCGTCGCGTGATCGCCGTAACTCGCCGCACGCAAGCTACGGGAGTTAAGCGAGCCGTGTAACACGCCCGCGTACCGCATAATAGACGAGGGCCGCGTGCGTGCGCGCAACGAAAACCGCAAATCGCTTCGTTTCGAAACGCGCGCACGCGTCACACGGATAAAGTGGCCGACCGTAACACGCGGCGCGAACAGGGCTGTCCGGAAAGTATGGTTACCGCGCGCGCATCACGCTGTTTTGGTCCGAACCCAACCCAAAAGCCCGGACCTGACCCGCTAGAGACGGTTTAGCTGACGATCGCACCGACGGCGCACGGTCGAATGGACCGCGACAGACGTATTATTTCCCGAACGCTGCCGACGACGGTTCTCTCGTGAAATCGCGCTCGCACTCTGTCGCGTCGTCCGGAACCGCGAACGAGAATACGCCGCGACAGATCAGTAGAGCTTCTAAACGCTTCCCGCCGACGTCCGACGGCAATCGGACACCGTCAAATGTATAACGCTTGCGCTCGGATCCCCTAGTCCGTCGGCGGATCGTTTCGGAAACGTCTTCCCGTGTAAACACGTCCTAGACGGCACGGACGGACGCACGACGATATATCCGATTGTCGAGCGTACTAACAATTAATGCTGTTAACAGGTACAGTGCAGTGCAGTGGCGGCACCAGACATTTTTTTCTAGGGGGGGTTAGGTTAGGTTAGTGAAAACCCGTCTGTACGGGTGTAATATAAATTATTGAAATACATGGAAAATACTGTATCAATAGCGTTTTCTGATGAAATACAATCAATTTCGAAAACAGATAAAATGGTAGTGTACTATGTGGTGTATTATTTGAACGGACGCACATCAGCGAAACATATGAAACACAGCAAACGCATAAATAGTTGAAATTTAAATTTTCGTTTGTTCTTCAACGGGTAGGACAAAGGTGGGGCAAAACCAAATTTGAGTAGGGCGCTTGTCTTACCTTGCCCCCCTCTAGCGCCGCCACTGATACAGCGACAATAATAATTTTCAAAAATATTCAATGTTCGCGGACGGTTATTAATATCACGTTACATGCAATAAGTCTCCACAACAATACGTTTATTCGAAAATTCTCTCATATACGGCGTTCCTTCGCGTTATACAATACCAATAAGACATTATGTGTGTGTTACGAAAATTGAAAAAACACGTTTTCATTTAATACAATAACATATAATATCGAACTGTCAGCGTGCGAGACATAATACACCGTGTACATTACAACTTCTAACATTCTGAAATCTGTCGTACGGCGAAAAAAAAAATGATTGTTTGCGATACGTGTGTTATAAACTGAATACAACACGTATACGTAGTAATCAAATATTTTTCTAAAAAAAAAAAAAATAAAGCTCGACGACATTTTCAACTCCAGTCTTACCAGCTAAAAATATATCTATAAAACTAAAAAAAAAAAAAATCTCGCTTTTCGAACATATAAAATCATAAATAAAGCTTAAGAAGTTAAATAATAGTTGTATATATGCATTTTCATAAAAACTAAGTATTAGTAAACGTAAAAAATAATCATACAATGTTTTTTTTTTTTTTTTTTAATGTATATTATTAGAAAACATATATAGTAAAAAAAAAAAACCATTTAAGAAAAATCTTTTACACGACCGTATTAGTACAGTTGTTAAACTTAAAAAAATGTTGGATGTAACACTATACATATATATATATAGTATAGTTTCGAGCACGCGTCCACATTTATATAATTACTATGTACAACATTTTTATCTAAGATCCGTTTAATTAAAACACACACGTCCGCACACGTAACCTAACGCATTAACAACAACAACAACAACAACAGCGACGGCATTAACAGTGAAGCCGACGTTACCGGAGAAGTGGCTCCGTTGTAAAATCCACCGTACACTTGGAGATTGGCCGTTTCTATACTGTGCTTGCAGTAGTCTCCGTCTGAACGAATGCGCGTGGAAAAACAAAAACGAAAAATGAATATATATATATGAGTGTGCGATTATTGTTAATCCCGCGCGACGTTTAAAAGCAGCACGCTCTTAGTAATATAGCAGTAAAATTTATCGGCGAAAACCGCACGTTATATTTATATTTATACATATTGGATATAAATATGTACAGACGAATATTGGCAGTAAATCGTGTTATTGTTTGTTACCATATCGCAAGTTGTGCAAGGTTAACCGGTCGCTGCTCATCTCGATTCTTTTTTCATTTTTTATTATAAGCTATGGTATTACGTTTATGTATGCGTATAAGTAGGTGCTTAAATAAAAAATAATGGTCAACGAAAATATATTCAATTAAAAAAAAAACACTATTTTTGTTTAAACGTTAAAACGATTTGGCCGCGTTTCAAGTTTTTCCCAAAACATTAATATATACATATATTAATGTATTAGTTAGTATATATATATATATTAAGCGCGTCGAATAAGTGTGTTATATTTATTTAATTAGCGTTTTTTTTCGAACGATATTTGTATTTTATGCGTACATACGGTTTAATGTATAATGATTGCTAACGATATAAAACGTCTTACCGTAAGTCCATCCTATGAACTGTCCAGTCCTGAGGTTTTCGTTTCGCAACCATTCCTCGAGCGGCCGGAAAAATTCTCTCAAAGCAGAACCGTCGAGCCTGTTCTCGCCGATCGCCAGCGATAACGTGTCCCTCCAGTTTTCCGACGATCCCGTTTCCATCAATTTCCTGGTAAAAAATTATGAAAAAAAAAAGACAAATCGCATTACATAATCGTACGGAACCAGTTTTCGATCGAATCAATCGGTTATCGGTTTCCAAACGCCGTTTACAACGTAAAAGTGTCGTTCTCGGCAAATCCGATTCAATTCGATTCGATTATTTCAATGCTTCTTCTTCGTTGCTATCGCATGTCAACCGCGGAAGTCTCGATTACACACTCGGCGGTATTGGACAAATCGTACCGAATACAGTTGTAAGATGTTTCGTCGCGTTTCAAATGAGTGCACGTCATGTGTATAACACACTATTACACAGAAGGCGAAAACATTGTATCTACAGAGTCTGGCGAATGCGTTTGATAACGGTTTTCGTCTGTCGACCAACGCGTGTTCAATGATCGTTTCACGTAAAGTTTGAAAACGAGAAAACAACGCGAGGAAAATAAAACGAATCGACCTGCCGGCTGCGTGTGATTATTATATAATTATTATATACTATACGAACCGTCGGAAACCGTCAACAAATATGGGATGCGTACAATACAATATATCCATATATATATATGCGTATGTTAGGTTAGGTTACGATATGTGTGTCGCACATGACGTGCACGCTCGTTTCGGACTCCGACTTTGAGAACATCGTCGCCGTTGCATCACACGTAATACAATATATATATATAAACCGTATAGCCGACTCGGTGGAGCATTTTTATTTCGTTTAACGTCGTCGTCCAAACGCAATGTCGCGCACGATTGACGTAACGCAAAAAAAACGGCCGTACACCTACTACTGTCGAACAGATACGTCCTCCACGTTCTCGCGACATTTCTCCGCGCAATTATTAGATTCTTCGCGTTTCGGTACGAGCACAATGTATATATGCGTACGCGCGAGAAACACGTCCACCGAGAGCGGTTTCACTTTTCGACAAAAGACTCATTGCAACGTGATAACTATAATAATAATAACGTATATGTGTGTGTGTGTGTGTGTGTGGGTCGGCATACAATATTATCGTACACGCGCCAAACTATACACGTTTACGGTGGAATTTAATAACGGTCGCATCGGACCGGACGTTAAGCAACATTATTGTAATATAATAACAAACGATAATATTATTATTTGTCATCGCTCGTCACCGACAAAACGACGGCGGCTGATTGAAACCGTTTTCCGAAAGTCCATCATCGCGGAAACGGTTTGTACGCGTGACTTTTCGTTTTCCGTTCGTAAATTTAACGTGATATAACAATACTGATATATTGAAAATTAAAAAACAAAAACCAATTAGGTTTCGATCACTATACGGTACGGCTGGTAAAAAATGATCCGCGATGGGGATAGTGATCAAATTGTATATACGAATTCTGTGGTGTTCGTTCGGTAGTTTTTATGAACGAAGATTTAAATATCATTCTTGGCGCGAACGTGGCTTGCGCGACCATACGGTAAAGAAATCGCCACTCGATTTTCGCTCGCCGTACCTTATCGTATAACGGTCATTATCGATACGTCTAGTATCTCGTGATTAGGCTCGTATGCGCTAGCCTTTATATATTCACGCATAAACATCAAACACCGTTCAAATATTATTTTGCTCGAAAAAACGACCTATTCTTCTGACGCGAATATCGGAAATATATTATCGTGTGTATGTCAGTTTTGTACAGCTCTACTATTTTTATATACTGTGTAGTCGAATTTATAAAAATAAGAGAGACGCATAGACGCTTATTGCTTTAGATGATAGTTGAATGGCGCTTGAATCGGTCAAAATTACATTCTATTACGTGACGTCGTCGTACGACGATACGTGTGTGATAAGTAGCGAATCGGTTTTTGAAGTCTAACCGCTTTTAATAATATATTAATAATAATATGTTGGGAAACGGACTTAGCGGATCCGCTGCGGGACGTATGTGTACTCACTTCAGTATGGCACCGGCTTCTTTGCTCCTGTAAACATCGCATTTGTGCAGTAATTTATTCGGATCGTTGGGCCTGTACTGTCCGGAGGCTAAACACATCGCCTTGTGGATTTGGAATTGCAAAATCGTCCCGAAATAATACCTGTAAATAACGAAATAGTCGGGTGATCATTATAATTTATGACGTTCGATCTCGCCAAAAACGAATTCGACGGCGACGGAACATTATAATGAAAACAACACGCGCGCACACGTTTTCGTTAAAATTTTCATTCGCCGACGAGAGCGAATTGGAATAAAAGAAGAAAAAAACATTATTAGTATGCGAATAATAATAATAAAAAAAAACAATAACAACAAAAATACTCGTTTTAGACGAGTTTTTTTTCTTTTTGTTTTCTTACGGATACATTTTAGGTAACTGAAATTATGTCGTCGATGCCCAGTCGCAGAGAATACATAGTGCATGTGTGTTTATCTTTCGAGTAAGAAAATCAACGACTCATCTCCTCATATCTGTCTTTATTTTAAAATTCAACGTTAATACGAAAGCTGTTTTTTTTAACTCTTCTCCAAAACAATCCTAAGAGTATATCATAACCTAATAATTATACCGCCTACAAAGTGTGAAACCGTCACTTGGAATAAAAATAATATTTTTATTAACTGGTTAGGTAAGGTTTATTATTAATATGTATATTTATATTAATCTCATCGAAATTAAAAATTAAAAATAATAAATTATTAAAAAATAAATAAACAAATGTAAACTACGGAAATTTGGAATTTCCTTTTGTTTCGCAAAAGAGTAGCGGCGCAGACATACTAGATTTATACGCATTTCGTTGTAAAATTCTAACCGGCGGACAGACGATTTTTGTTGTGTTCTTTTTGATCATATCAGCTGGTCAAAAAACAAATAATAAACCCATCGAACCTGTCACCACACGCACGAATGCCATTGATAGAATGTACGTACACAAATGTTGCGCCATAAGTGTAAACGCACAAATCGAAAAAATCGGAAACCCAAATAAACGTTTTATGTGCGAAAATTGTTCTAAAAACTATGTTTACAAAACGACCGTTTTGGTTATATATGTTTTAAATTAAATACGCGGTGAACGTTCCATCTTAATTATTACATACGATTACGTAATGTTAAATAACGTAAATGTCAATGCAGACATGGCAGTATATATAAATTGCACGCCACGAGAAAAAAATATAGTGAAACGAAAGTGCATTTGAAAAATCCTGCAGAACGAGCCATCGCACTGGACCAGTTTGTATATAATACATGCGGTTTGATATAAATAATATATCGATATACGTGTTATGATTAATACGTTTTTGTTGCCAAAATCGAACGAAAAATGTCCGACAAACAAGTTTTTGGAATAAAATAACGAGAAAAAACACACAAGTAGGTTTTTGCCAGTAGAATCGAACGATAAATCGTCAAAAATACAGAAATAACTATATAATATAACTGTATATATGTACACGGGGCATGATCAATTTACAAGCAAAATAAATATTGCTCACGGCCCTTCTTAATAAATTCGGCTGATATTTAAAAATATATATTTTATGATTACGTTCGATCGTTGGTCACTCAGTGACCGGCTTAGAGATATGCAAGTATCTTAATATATGTTTCAATATAATATATTTACTATAAATGTAATACATCTGATTGATTTGCTTACGGCCCGCTCGATTCAGCTCTGTAAATATACACACGTATATTATTGTATACGAATTGAATTTAGTCGCAAACCGACTGTGTATAAACATCTATAGGTCCGGCTCAATATTGTTTACACAATTTTGTGCGAAGAGAAGGTCAACGACTTTGAAAGTTTGTGTAGAAAAATAGTGTATTTCTCCTTCTCATTTTTACACACACACACACATGTGCCGGACAAACGAGTAGAGGTTTCGGGGGCACAATATCTCACGTTTAATAAATAAGTCATTCATACATTTATGTACGGGCTTACTACTACATAAATAGCTGTTGCGGCGGCTACCGTTCATTCAAGGCTATCTATAATAACATGACATATACTTTAGGTACGCGCACACGTACTATAAATACGCGCGCACGGATTGTCGTAAAATAACACGAAAACTACCAAATCCTATCGATTCTATGATTTTTCGGTTAGGTTGCGTAACAATGATAATTATGTTATTCGACGTTACGATAATGTAATATATTATGTTGTTGTGTACAATAGGACTCGTGTATTATATACGCGACGGCTATTCGGATAACAAAACTGTGAATTGAAAAATATACAAATCTATTATACGAATATGTCTGTTATTAACGTAAAATATACTCGGCGGGTGCACATGTAATCCAATGTGTGCCGGACAAAAGCCGCTTAAACAGTATTCGTCGACAAATCAAATTGCTTTATTTCTAGAAGACACATTTAAGTGTACCACTTTTGCATAAATTATAACGATCTAAATTTAAATTAAAACGTACGTTTTAAATTTTAACAGTCCTCAAAATACGCATTGTTGTAACTCGATGTACTTCATTAGATGTGTATACAGTCAGTTTACGAGTACGTTATAAGACAACATAAAAAAAAGGGTTAAACAACTAATAAAGTTTTATTATGCACGTACTGAGCACGAGTATAATATATAGAATTATTAATTATTATTATTATTTATTATTAATTATTTAAGTTGTACGTTTACAATATACGAGTATATACCACGCTAATGGTTTTGTTTAATGTAATATCACACTATATGTTCATATATATATATATATACGTTATATAACGTGTGTAAATTATCTATTACGAAATATAGTCAGATTTTCTTTTTTTTTTTAATTATCCATTATTATGTTATTTATATGATTGATTACACGAGTAAAAAACGATTTATGGCGATATATACAAACGGAACTAATATAATTTATTATATTACACAACGCTGTATATATATATATATATGTATATGTATATATGTAATGTGTTCCATAATGTTACCGAGTGTAAAATCACAATTTTCGGTATGAACAATTTGACAATAATAATAAACGATTAGAATATGGTTTGTTATTTTTTATTTTTACGATCACCAATATTATGTGATTTATGTACGTACACCAGAGTCGTAACATTGAAAATCGTCTACGTATATACATAAATTTGAAAGGTATTTGCCGCGAGACTATAAAACGCGAAAATTGTTGCACTATTAATATCCGTCAAAATAGACAAATATTTTTGTTATTTATGCAAGATATTATATATATATATATATATATAATTCACTAAAAAAAATGTATATTCGAACCATACGAGAAATCCGGTTTTAAGGAGCTGAAATCGGCTGAGTATGTTTTATTTATTTATTTATGCTTGTGACGACAAGATGGAGGAGAAGTTAAATGTGGTCCGTAGATTGCATTTTCGATTATTGAAAAGATAACTTAAAATAACTATTACACTTTCACACGATACACTACAGGTGTCCGGCTGTCATAAGAAATGAAAAAAGGTTTTTGGTATTTTTTCTTTTTAAATTTTGCAATTTAGATTGAACCTACCACTATTGAAATTCTAACAAATAAACATTGTATTGCCGTGAGATGTAACCAAAATGTTTCATTGTGATATTTCGCGTGCACGCGAGTACTTTGAGAAATTATTTCATTACAATAATTGTACTCACACTCGGCGTTTGAATAAAAATCGCATTCGTACTACACGGCTATCATACACTCGACGTAACCAACTAAATCTTTGTATATATTATGCGGTTAAATGGACGCGTGTGCGTGATGTGAACGCAATAAGTATATTTGCATAATGTAATTTTATATATGTTTTTATAATATAATAATAAAATATAAATAGTTAATGTGTGAGGTTTAAATTTATTAAAAACCTAGTATTTATAAAAATACATAAATAAATCCGAATTTTCATAAATATTTTGCAAAAAAAAAAAGACAAATCGAGTCGAAAAAATATATATGAATAAAGACTGGAATTGATTGAAATTTATGTCGCGTTCTCAAAGTTATGTAATATGATCGACTACGTATATATTTATATACACACATTATGTATGTTATGAAATGATCGTAATAATATCTAATTGAATAAAATTATGAAATGGACTGAAGAGATAATAGGTTTGAAAAAAAATCTATTTCAAAATTCTATCACTATTGTGTGATACGAATATGTGATACAAAAAAAAATCGATTGTGTGCTTAACGCAAACAATTTAAAAAATAATAATTTATGATTATTATTATACTATATCATTACGATTATTATATACGTGCGGTTAGGACCATATTATTGTTACGCCCGTTGCCTGTATAAAAATCAAAATAGAAAATACTATTATAATCGCATAAATACGATAAAATTAATTTGAAAAAAATTTAATTAAATAGAGAATAATAAACTCCGGTGATTCCGCACAAAATAACGCGAGCCAAACCCCATTTGAGTCGATTGGTCTTTAAATATTCATCGACCGCGAGTGAAATAAATAATTTAGGAAAACAACCATAAACAAAATTTAAACAATTCGTTTTAATTAAATAACTTGTTACTGTCGAGTTTATGATAATATGTATTATTAGCTAATAAGTAATAAATTACTGGTTATTTAAATATGTATATATTTATAGAAAAATACTCCCAAATAAGGATTTGACGTAAAGCTATAAAAAATATCGAAAATAAATGAGTAATTAAAAAAATATATACACTAGTATATATCTCTCCTCGTACCAGATTAAACAACCGATTTTTAATAGAAAGGTTTAATTAAATTACATTTAATTATAAAATTACGTCCATAATTTAAAATTGAATATGAATGGTATTTGTATAAATAAATGAAAGATTGAGAAATGTATTTTGCAAAATTTGAACCTCTAAAATGGTATGTTTATACGCAAAATTAATAAATTATAGAGATAAAATAAAACCGTAAGATACGTCCATTATTACATTTGACAAATATGTTTATAAGAATATAATTGTTTAGAAAAAGATAAAATTTCAGAATAAATTCGGTATTTGTTTTTTTTATTTTAGTGGCGATTTTTAATTTATAAAATGAAAAATCATGAAATTTCGATTTCAAAAATTAATTTGAAAATTACAGAATACCGAACTAGTGATTCCGATTATTATTATAGTAATAATTTATTAATTGAAAACTAAATAATTATTTATAGTAATATTTTCGTTTTTTCTATTCAATCAATCAATATATATCTATATCAATTACGATTTTGCATAATACAAACAGATTGTGTACATTCAGTCGAGAGAAAAACAATGAATAATAATAAAACTCACGGCAGATCACGCCGTAGATATATTTCGCTTTGAAAAATGTCGACTAACAAGAATCTTGCCACACAAAATAACATTTAACAATACGGTTTAATGAACGCTTTGTGCCACGAAACGTGTACGAAATGGCCAAACGTCGTACGATTTTATACCGCGTCCGAATATTCGATGTACGACGTACAACGAACGAGAGAATGAACAATTCGAAGCGCGCGATTATCACCAGAACCAACGGCGAATCGGATGAGACGGATAATAATAATAATAATAATAATAATAATAATAATAATCTAATAATAATCATAATACGAGCACGTCCGGCGGGCGAAAGGGGATATGGTCGGTTGAAGGTCGACGAGGCTATACCGATCCTTCGGTGTCCATATAGTAGTCGTGCACCCTTGACTTAGCGCGAACAACCGGTTTTTATGGATACACAAGACGAGTGAAAAAAAAACCACATACATATTGTATAGGTATGTGTAATAAAAAAAAAAAATAAATAAATAAAAGTCATATAATAAAACACATTGAAAAAAAAAAAATAAAGTCGAACGAAGATCAACAATTCACGTTGGTGGGGAGGAGAGCCGGTCGCGTTAAAGAATTTGGAAAAAAAAATAAGAAAAAATAAAAAAAAAATTCTCCCGTCCCGGATTACTGGTTTTTGACAATAATTTTTGCTGGAGACGGTCCAAGAAGAAGCGCGGATATATATAATAAATGCCGGTGTACGAACGAGTATCAAGTCAATCGACAATCAGTCGCTTGACTGTGAAGAGAACCCGTACTGCAAACATGGCTGCACCAAGTGCTATGGTGAGTAGTAGTCGTAAATGTTTTTACATTTTATCCGTTCGTTTATTTTTCGTTCGACTCGTTTTATATTTTCGCAAAGCAAATTTAAAAAAAAAAAGCAAGCACATTGCACCGACAATAATTTTTTATACACGTATTTTTGTCTCGTCGAATATTATTCAAAGACGTTAAGCATTCGCTTTTTATCTCCCCAAAACTTAAAAATATTTTTTTTTTACAATTTTTAGATATTAATTAATTAATTAATTTTAAACATGATTTCGTTCGCAAGTCAAACATGTTAATTTGTAAAGGCTATAATTAAAATTACTTTGATTAGTTATCAATCAATTCATTGTAAGATATTATCTAATATATATATAAACTCATATATTGTGTAGTTCAATTAATAATATAATTGTAAATATGTATAATAATAAAACTTTACGCTGAAATATTAAACAAGTTAATTCGAACAATAAAACAAAATAATACATTTAAAAGCAATGACGCTAAAATATTTGATGAAGAAAAATGTATTTATCCAAACTAATTATACTATATGTTGAAAAAATCAATAAAATCCTATTTAAAATAATAAGGTCAACTATAAGAAGTATGTTTTTTTTAAATCACAAATTTATTATTGTTTAGTATTTATATTATTATTAATTTTGAGATCTATTGTATAATTAAATATTTTTTACTTTGTTAAAAAATTATTACATTCGTTAAAGTTTAAAAAGTATTTCGACATTATTGTATTTTGATATTTAGACAAATTATTTTTGGTATATTAAACATTAAAAATTACTGTCGACGAAAATAAATATTACAATTGATTGAACACCAATTATTTAAATACCAAAAGATAATAATTGTAATATTCTTTTGAAACAATTATCTCTTTTATAATGTTTTCATACTTCGATAAATCGATTTTAATACTGTTTTAAACGGGAAAACAATATTATTTTTATGATAAGGTTTTCTCGTTGGATTGTAAGAAATAAATAACGTGAAGTAAAATCGTCAATGATCTACAAGAACAATTCATTTTGCACTAAAATATGTTTGATTTGGTGTCTTCTTATATATCGAAAAATACTGTTGAAAATTAATACGTGATATCATGTTAAAATTATCTATTGAAAATTCCACGCGTGCATTAGCGAGAAAATATTGTAGAAAACATTTTTTGTTTCCAGATTCAAGCAGCAATCTTAGGACTCTTAGTTGTGTCCACCGCATTCGCGGACGACACGCCTCTCAACAAAAATGAGAAAAGAGACTCTTATGATGTAAAATCCTCCAGCGGATCCACGTTTGCTTCAGAGAAGGCCAATTTCCCTTTCGCTAATCCGTCTTCACACTCATTTAATTCGAAGTCTCTCGGCTCTTCCACTCCGGCACCGTTTGCTTTTGACAGCGCGTTCTCAACGACCGCTGCTCCGTTCAAATCTGTTTCATACAGCTCCACTCCAGTTCCATTCGCATATGGCAACTCGTTCTTGTCGAATTCTTACTCCAACGCCGCCCCGTTGAAATCCGTGTCATTCGGCTCTTCTCCGGCTGCGTTTGGACTCCGCAACTCGTTCTCGTCGAATGTTTTATCTAATTCTGGTGCAGCCCAATCTTTCGACGGAGCTTTCGTATCTTCATCTCCATTCTACGATGGATCTTTCGCTTCTTCGACACCAGCACCTTTTGTCGGATCTTCCACTCCGGCTACATTCAACGATGAATCCTTCGGTTCTTCTACCCCAGCATCTTTAATCGGATCCTCTACTCCGGGATCTTACTTTTCTGGTGCCGCTGTATCCGACGCAAGTTTCGGATACTCCGCTGCCCCAGCTTCAGTGTTTGTTGGCGGATCTGCGCCGGTCATTTCATCTACCCCAGAACCGGTTCACTTGGACAGATCACCAGCCTTCGCCACCTCATATGGTTCATACTTCTCTGGAGCCTATGCTCCATCTTACTCACAAGGAGCAATCACCAAGACCGAATCAGTCAGCCACGACGCCGTCGAAGTCGCAGCCGTACAATCACACGCGCCTGCACCACACCACGAAATCACCATCACTAAGGAAGTTCCAGTCCCATACTATGTCCAAGTTGAAAAGAGAGTGCCTTACCCCGTCTTGGTCCGCGTCCCACACCCGTACCCAGTCACCGTAGAAAGGCATGTGCCATACGCTGTCAAAGTCAATGTTGACCGTCCGGTTCATGTTCCACAACCGTACCCGGTCGAAGTTGAGAAGAGAGTGCCGTACCCCGTTGAAAAGCCTGTACCTTATGAAGTTAAAGTCCCGGTCGACAGGCCGTACCCAGTTCATGTTCCAGTTGAGAAACCAGTGCCGTACGCAGTTGAAAAGCCGGTGCCGTACCCAGTGCGAGTAAACGTTGACAGGCCATACCCAGTAGAAAAGCCAGTGCCGTACCCAGTCCATGTCGAAAAGCCAGTGCCTTATCCAGTTGAGAAGAGAGTACCGTATCCAGTAGAAAAATTGGTACCATACCCAGTTGAAAAGAAGGTTCCTTATCCGGTCAGATACGAAGTCCCGGTCAAAGTACCAGTTCCAGTAGAAGTTAGAGTTCCAGTATCTGTTGACAGACCAGTTCCATATCCAGTAGAAAAGAGAGTGCCATACCCAGTCCAAGTTCCAGTCGAAGTTAAGGTTCCAGTTCCAGTTGCTGCTCCAGCTCAACGTTTCGCCACTGTTCATTATTACCAACAATCTCCTGTCGCCCTAGGTTACGAATCGTCTCAAGCTATTGCCGGCCAATCCGGTTACAAAGCATTCGCTAGCCAATCTCTCGATGGCGTCCCAAATGTCTACTATAACACGCCCGCAAACGCTGTGATCCTTAACAATCAAAACTTGAAAACTCCAGAGCAATTGGCACTGACCGGCACTAAATTCTCATATGGCGGTGCAGCTCCTGCAGCTTATGGTAATGCGTTCTACAGCTCTACCTCTAGCCCGTCCAGCTTCTACAGCTCTACATCTAGCCCAGCCTCCTTCTATAGCTCAACTTCAGCTCCAATCTCATCGGGTGTATTCAGTTCTACTGCTAGCCCAATAAACTCGTACAGCTCAACCGCTGGCCCAGCTGGATTCTTTGGCTCTAATGTCGTTCAAGAAGGATTCGCCAGTTCATCATCAGCTCCATTCAACTTCGGCCAACAGTCATTCTATGGATCTTCAACACCAGCTCCATTCGATTTATTCTCTGCTGGTTCAGGCTCAGCTGATGCGTCATCTCTGTTCAAATCGAATAATTACGGATCTGTTGGCCAACAAACAGTTGACATTGGGGGTGCATCTTCCAAGGTTGACGAGAAGGTAGAGTCGAAAACCGATGACTCCAACGTTGTTAAGAAATAAACACATTTTTAAGGACTCAAATTTAACTGTAATGAAATTTTCAATTTTATTTTCTTAAATCTATCTAAAAATAGACGCATTTTTCTATTACTAACTTTGAAAAATGTTATCTGTTTATTAGTATTTGGAACCATACAATTTAGAAATTATGTATTCATTTGTAAAATTATAAATAAATAAAATAAAACGACGAGCATTAAGCATTCAGCGTACTTTAATTTCATATTACACTGACTTCATAGTACAATGAGACAGGGAAAACGAAAATGAGTAGAGCGTATAATAACGAAACGGTCCATAGAGAGAGGAAAACAGTCTTTCGATTTCTGGCCAATACCGCTGGAAGACTATGACATAGTCTGGTGCAATTATTATATGGAGGGGAATTTTTGAACAATATTTATTGATATAATGAGAAAAAACAGTGTGAAATATAACATAGACTGAATGTGCATGAAACATAAATAGACGCTCGTGGAAAGTACTTGTATTTTCTTTGTAGACGGTTTTAGTTCGCGTTGACCGTAGGTCTTTATTCGATAATGTTTTATCACAATCCAACTTGAAAAAGTTATTTATATTTTTCCCATTTCAGACATTATTTTTTCCGTAACCAACGTGCATATTTAGTCATTCAATGGAAGTAAGTACATAATATTATTACTTTTAAATATTATATGGTAAAGTTTTATTGAAATAAAATATAGAATTATTTCAATGCTTCAAATTTGTATTAAAGTCAAATAATTTAATTGTGTATTGTGAATATTAAAATAAAAGTGTTTTTGTAAAATAATTTATACTTCGAATGTGTGTGTTTTATATAAAATATGTTTATTGCGTACAAAATAATATGACAAAAAATATATATAAGAATATGTAATAACAAATACAACAGACGATGTGTTGAAATGTATGTACATACTTATGTATTATATACTCGTACATTTTGATAGCATGTTAATTTTTAAATGAACTTGGGAAAATAAACTATAATTATCAGTTTTTCATGAAACTCGATAACGATATTTAATTTAATAGTGTAAATTATTAATATAATATTATTATATTATAATTTTCAAATAATAATAATTTTTTTAACACTTAGTATTAAACTATTTTTTCTGTTAATACGTATAGTTATTAAACTGAAACTTTATACAAAGTTTTTTTTATAATTAATTTTATACGTTAAATTTAGAATTTTTTTTTTTAGAAATAACAGAATATTTGGATTTAGTGCTCGTTTTTTTAAGAAATAATAAATACCACTCAAAAATAACTCGCAGCAAATATTTTAAATATATTTATATTACATTGTTTTTCGAAAATCTAATTTTATACACTAGCTTAAAAATTGTTTAAATTAATATACGTATTTTAGAAAAACATAACTTTGTTTTTTTAAGTTTAGGGTATATCGATTGTTTTCAAAATACTAACAGTTACCATGGACTTTACAATGCATAATTTCATTTTCAATAATATTACTACGGGTTTATAATATTATAACGAATTAAAAATTATAGACTTTTCATACGATAATAAAATATACTAGAATTATAAATATTATTATATTTTAAAAATATATGCATCGCATAATTCGATAAAATATACAAGTATGAAACAATTTTTTCCATGAAACCACTTTCGAAAAAACCTATGAGTTAAATCTATTATACTTCTAAAAAAGTTATAATTTCTAATTTTTACTAAAATAATTCAAAATTCCAATAGTACGAAATTTAAAATAATAAAAAATAAAACAATTGAATCGACTAACAGTTTTAATATTGATTTATTTTTTTTGAAAAACTCGTTTTACCTAACCATTTGAATTGTCTTTAATGGCAAATGCACGTGGTTAGCACGTGTGAAATCGTTAGGTTAGGACTAATTATATGTATTATTTATCTCAATAAATCATAAAGCGTATCGAAATAAATAGTGCGAAATGGTATTGAAAAATGTTTAATGTAAAAATTAATCAGATGCATTTGTAATTTTCATTTGCAGAAACAAAAATGGTTGTTCTTAACGTTATTGTGCGTGTCGATAATAATAGCGTCGGGTGAACAACACCAGCAGTCGTCTACCGAAAAACAGATCGACTGCGTAGAAGACTCTGACGAGTCGAAACAACAGCCAGAGAAACGGGGTTTAAACGGCGCGTTCGGGTACGGAAGTGGAACCAATTCACACACGTCGCCGGGCAGTGCGGGTTTTGCCGGGTATGCAGCGTTCGGGAACAGCAACGGTCGAAACGGAAACGAAAGGGACGGTGACCGGCCGTCATCGGCGAGAAACGAAAACGCTAACAACGGTTTCAACCGGTTGTTATTTGAAAGGGATTCCCACGATCAGAATGTCCACGCGCAAGGGCCCGCGGACGGTGGGTCGGACGACCACGGACCGACAGACGGAAAAAATAATCAGGGATGGATGGCCAACTTTTTCCGCAACAACGAAGACACGTCCGGAAGAGGGAACCATCACGGCCTCTCCGGTCCGCAGCCGGTGTTCCAAGAAGGTGGCAGCGATTACGGCGACGGCGAAGGAAACGCCGTCGGTCACCACGATGGGTTCGGTGACGGCGATTTCAGGGAAGGTGGTGGCCACGGTAGGGGAGAACACGTAGGCGGAGGCCACGGTGGTGGTGGTGGTGGAGGAGGAGGTTACGGTTACGGAGGACACGTGAAGACGGTGTACGTGACGAAAGAAGTGCCGGTGCCGTATCCAGTACACGTGGAAAAGAAAGTCCCTTATCCAGTGCGAGTGCCGTACGAAAAGCACGTGCCGTACCCGGTCCACAAACCGTATCCAGTGCACGTTGAGAAACAGGTGCCTTATCCGGTCAGAGTGCACGTGCCACAGCCGTACCCGGTGACGGTGGAAAAACACGTGCCGTTCCCGGTCAGAGTGCACGTGGAAAAACCGGTGGCGGTGCACGTGCCGAAACCGTATCCGGTGTACATCGAGAAGAAAGTGCCGATAGCGGTCAGCCACCCGGTGCCGTATCCGGTGAAAATACCCATAGACCGTCCCGTACACATACACGTGCCGGTGGAAAAGCCGGTGCCGTATCCGGTGGAGAAGAGAATACCGTATCCGGTCCGAATACCGGTGGACAGGCCGTATCCGGTGCACGTGCCCAGACCGTATCCCGTGCACGTGGACAGGCCCGTACCGTATCCGGTCAAAGTGCCGGTGAGAGTGCCGGTCAGGGTGCCGTACCCGGTCGAAGTCAAAGTGCCCGTGCACGTGCCGGTGCACGCGCCGTTCCACGGTTACGGCGTGCCGATGAAACACCAACAAACAACACCAACAACAACTCCATCACCAGCACCACAACGACCCGTACCGACAAGACAACGGTCAAGAGAACTCGGGGACGCCAGCGGATACGGCACGTCGTTTGTCAACAATTACGACAACGGGTTCACTTCGTTCAGCGGCCACGACCAAGGGGTGCCGGACGCGTACGGCGGCAACGACGATTACGGGACGCGCGTGTGACGACGACAAAACACCGTTCGTTTCGGCCAACGAGTTTCCGGTCGACCGTTCACGTTTAAGCCGGACACACAAATATGATATCTCATCTGTCTAGAAAACATTCAGAGGAGGCGAAACTTTTTCTTCTTTTTTATTTCATTACCAAACCACGTTAATTGTTCAGACGCTTTTTACGCGCAAACCGAATCTATAACACGAACGATTATTTTCTGAAAAAACGCCAACGAGACACGTGTTGCCAACTCAACGGATCTCGTCTGTGTTTGAGAATTCTTTCGAAACGAAATCGTGTTTATACTACCATATCATTATTATTCGGCTTACTTTCAACGAACATGGTTGTATAAAAGCATACACAACAAATAAAAACCCGTCGTTACGGCACTCGACTAATACGGTACGATTATTATGGTAGTGCCAGGCTTTTTAAGTTAACGTGTGGTGGAAACCTAAACTTTTCATAAACTGGAACCGTACTGAAGGCATTGCGATAAATTAAACGCAAATGTCATATTTTACAATTTCATATCCATCGTCAACTTGAATTTGGAATTCGTTGGGCGAAACGCGTCCCGCCCCACCATACACGGTCTTTACCAATATGAAGTAAGTGATTTGCTGCCATTTTTTTGTTTTTCGAGCTCAATGTACTCGACGCGATAACAATCATATTTAGATTAACCCATAAACGTGTACACGTTGTTATATTATACAATTTTATTATAGTCTTCGGTGTCAACGGTAATTTGTTCGCATACGTATGTTTTAGTTTACAGTGTATAAACCTTAGTTTGTGGAAATATAGCCGAAAACTGTTCGAAAGCTTTTGCTCTGGAAAATATGTCGAGTTTATGCGAACCGTGACGCGACGACCGAAAGAAAATCGTTACCGACAAATACCATAGGAAAAGAAATATATTTGGACGAAGACGTAACATATTTATAGGTATACACGAACACGATCGTACAGATGTCATTCCTCCGTCCATTCCGGCGTGTAAAACGAGCTCATTATCTATTTGCCAACAATCCGCATAGCGATACGCAATCTCGTGTACCCGCGTTTTCCTTTTATTTTTATATACATACATATATACGTGCGTTTATACACGCCGCAGATCGCGGAAAACGCAAAAGCAATTACTGATTATTTCGGTCGTTACAAAACGTTTGAAAACTAAAAACGCATTCCGCTTTCGTTTCCCGTTGTTCGGCATGTTTAAATATATATATATTTATAAACACGCATATCGCGTGTATACTACAGCTACGCTCATTGTAATAACGACGACGACGACATTTCGCATTATAGAAGAAGAAACCGAAACCGTCTGTGCGGATTGTGCGCGGTTCCCTCTTCCCGCCCCCCCTTCAAACAAACCGTTCCCGCGTGCATTAAAATTCGTATACAATAACCTAGATAACGACGAAATCGTGTCTGGTATATCGACAAAATATAACACGGTCCTATTAAATATTTGATATCAAACTACTGTTATTGTTATTGTTATACAATTGAACGACGAATAAATAATATTGTAATATATGTGAACCTAATCAGCGTTATTATATCTGTAATACTACGACCGTTGATTATTGAGTACTTACCCGATGTAAGGAATGTTAGCGGGCACGTGGTACTTGGATCCTGGATCGAAGTCGGTTTCGGATCTGAGCACTGGGGGCTTCACTCCGCCAAGTCGTTCTCTAGATTTTTTTTTTTAAACAACACATTAGTTATCATTTCGTAATGGACTTCAAACATAAAACATATAAATGCGTAGGTATTTCGAAATAAAAATCATACGTTTAGTTTTTGAAATATTGCAGACTATAAAACGTTTCTAAAGACTGATTTTCAAAATTAATTTGAAAACAAACATGTGGAAACCACGAATAAGAAACTTTCTTTTATGGTCCAACCCGACGAATTAGGTACTTATTCCGAAAAGAGATGGCATAAAAAATTGCTAAAAACTAGAGACAATCGTCGCAATTCATATCCTATACTGACATTATGTACTTCAACTATTTGTTTCAAATATCATGGACTGCGTTTACTCTTTTAATGCTGACTTTTAGTGACTAGTATAAGACAAAATATTTTAGACAATCATTTGTAGATTAGTCAAGTATACATTGTACACTTCGCTAAGATTGATAATACTATTTAACTGGCAATTGTATTCCCCGCACAACAAACATATATTTTTTTGTTATAATTGTCGTTTAGTTGTTATTCAATATAAATCTCAGAATATTAAGAATTTTTAATTACAAAATATATTATTATAATAATTTGTAGTACGTATACTTTATACAGTTAACGATATATTTGTGTAAAGTTAAACAGATTAAAAATAATAATGTACAAAGTAATGAAATAATGTGTATCCTTTATGTTATTTAGTATGATATATTAATATTAAATTGCAAAATAATGTTATACATATATAGTCATCGGTCATGTCAAACATTAAAACTGTAATCATAATTAGTACGAAGTCAGTGTTTAAAAATATAGTATTTACATTTTCATAATAAAAGTTTGTATGATATGATTTCATTCAACTGTACATTATTTACCGTAATAATATTTTATATTTTAATATTATATCGATACCCAAATAATGACTGGTAATCACGAGAGCGTACACATCTTATAATGAACATATAAGTTATAGAATAGTTTTTCTAAAAAAAAAATTATTTAAAATATTATAAATTGTGAGTTAAAGCATATTTAAATCATTGAATGTTTTGTATGAAATATTTGGGTATCCTTGAGTTAAAAAACAATAAACTAATTTATATCATAACATTGTTTTATAGGGGTGTTTCACCGTTTAGATTTTAAAACTATTACATAATAGAAATTTGTATAATTGACAACAGCCAAAAACATTCTAATAATTCAATTACTTAATATAGCATATTGATATAGTAGTTTAAATATAATTTACCGTAAGTCCCACCAATGGCAATTGTATCTTTCCTTGTGTGTGGTTCCTTTAAATATATCCCACCGCCATAAGTCGAGAGCCAAGCTGAACGGCAAAAACGTAAGCTTATCCATGGCTAAACCGAACAAATAGTTGATATTATGGGGAATGTCGTCGACGGAATTCAATATCAATCCCAGAGTTTGCAAATGCTTAGGCGTCGACACAGACAGTGATATGGCTTCGCTCAAAGCTTCATGGAATCCTTTAAAAGTCAAATCGGTCAATTATTGTAGTACGTTTAAAAATACATCAATCTCATCTGACAAGTACCTGGATTGGCTCCGTCACGATATACCTTTGGCTGTTTTTTGTAATTCAAAAAGTATTGTACATGAGCCATTTCGTGGTGAACGGTGATGAAATCTTTCATATTGACTTGAGTACACATTTTAATTCTGGAAACATTATAGATTTTATTAAAAAATGCAACATCGACATTTTATGATGTCAATATGACAAAATCGTAATATTATTTTACTTTCCACAATGTTATATTAATTATTTCAATTTAAAAATCCATTTTAATTGATAACTCTTTTTCTTTTTTTTTTACTCAATTTAAATGAATAAAATGTATACAGTACCTATCTAAGTGTTAATTTAATTTTGGTTTTATTTTATTATACAATATTCTAAAATACCAATTAGATATTTTTCAAATTAAATTTAATACAACAATTTAAAATAATTTTATCAACATTTTTATACGAACCTAAATACTTTATATTATAAAGTACTACTATACAGTACAATATATATTTAGTTACAAAAATAAAGCCGTTATTTAGTTTTTAAAAATCCACCAATGAGATGAAATATTTGTGTTTAATTTGTAAAGTTATTCATTAAAAAATGTTTATTATCGATCACATTTAAACAATTGTCTGCTTTTCCTTATCTATTAATTATAATATAGAATTTTATTGTTTGTTATTTGATTCTCAGATTTACCGTGTATTAAAACAAATTATGATTTTCACACAATTATTACCTATAATCTTGTCTATTACAGAAATCCCAAGCGGAAGGTTGACAAATTATTGGTTGGCCCGGAAGTTCTTCAAACACCGAATTCGTCCAAAACGATTGAGGCATTGAACTCATGTTTAACGATATGAAAAACTCTTCGGCCACCCTAAACATCGCTGCTGGTGTATATCCCTGTAAGCAATTATTCTTGTATTACTTATCTATACATTCAATCACTTGTGATCTAAAAATATATACCTGTTTATTCATTTGTGGTGTGACATCTAAATAATTTTTTCCCGGATACGGTATGGTTAAATCCAAAATATTTTCCCAAGACTGACCCCACATATTTCCTATAAAAAAAACAAAAACCTATAAAATAAAATCAAAATCCAAATATTTTGAAATGAATTACAACCTAAAATGTGTGCAGGCAATGGCGCTTCTCGACTTATTCTTTCAGGCCCGTAGAGATCTCGCAACTTCTTTCTGACATAGGCGTGGAGTTGTTCGTAAAGCGGTTTGATCTGTTCCCAAGCGTCTTCCAATTCAAATCTCAGCGATTGCGATTCGTAAGGAAATTTCCACAATTCGGATGCATCGGATACATCTATTTATTGATACAAGTGTTTAGAATAATTATAAAAAAAAAATCAAATTAATGACATACTATTTAATAAAGCTCCTTGATTGCTAACGTCTACCAGTTGTTCGAACATATCTCTACTTTTCTGCCCTGTTCTTCTTCTCCACTCGATCCAGGTGTGTTGGAGTTCATTCCAATCTCGGCTTCGAGACATTATAATGTTCAAATCTAAAATAACATATTCGCATTTTTAATAACGATATTTTCGATAAAATGTACTTACATTTTTAAAATAATATTATTATATGTATGTTAACATACCTGGGTCTAATCTGAGTCCACATTTCAATGGTTCGTCGAAAGCACAAATAGAAGCGCTATTATAAACAGCTAACATGTCATTTATAAGACGGTTGTACTAAAAAAAAACAAAACAAAAGTGACAATTGTTATTATACACGATTTGTATAACTATATGTTTTGAAAAAAGAACGCGTATATGCAAATGAACGTATATATAGTTCGCCATTATAACGAGATACAAAAAAATTACATCTTTTGTTCAAAACACGACAAAAGTCAATGAGAAAATAGAACTGCGGTTTAAGTAATTTAAGTAATTTCATTTAACACGAGTTCGTCAAACCTTACATAAACTACGCAATAACACGGATATTATTATTTTATCATTGTTGTATTCTTACTCGACTCAGCTGGTCTGGTGGTAGTGCAGCAGGTCCCGGCATAGACAAAAACTTGAGCTGTCTCCTTAGGTTAGGATCAATTACATTGTTTTGATTCAATCTAGTCATGATTGAATAAACTTTTCGTTGGAAATCGGAATACAACAATTGTTGCTCTAACTGTAACAGTATAGAAATTCACAAGCCATTAATATAATTTATTGAAATATAATTATTAAAGTCCACTATAATTATCATTTAACATACAATTTGCATACAAAAAAAACCCCTAATTTCTAATGGGTATAATTGTTTCTAGTTTTATCATTTGAACTACATAATAATTGTTTAACCGAATCTGCATTATAATTAAAAAAGCAAATAACAGCTTAAATGGAAGTAAAGTTGCATATAGAGAACGCCTAATACTAGACAATCCGAATGACAATAAATAAATAATTTATATTTTATTTATTTATTTACTGCCAACACATAGGAATTGAAAAATGTTTTTAAGCGAATTTTTCTTTCCTGTCAATAACAACAATCATTAGTCATTAGACAATCACCAAACAATATAACAAATGACACACACTAATAACATGAAATGTTTACTTATATTCGAGTAACACAATTTCAAAAACAAACGAACAGAATTGTACATGGAAGTTTGTGCGTAAACATAATCTTAGAATAATAATAGTATACGTTTCGTAGGTATAACGAAACACATTGGCACAATTTCTATTCGTATAGGCATGTCAGTGAAGACAACATTATATATTTTAGCGATGTAATAAATGATACGCAACTATAATAATAAATATATATATATATACGTATAATATACTGACGGTGCGGGAACGAAAGACGTCACTCACAAGTCCAAACACAGATTTTATACCGTCAAGGCTAACTACGGGGTTCCCGTGCGATTTTGGTCAAGATTCACATACGCATAACCTTTGGTCTCACGCTTATGGGATAAACAATGCGATGTAAATAATATAGAATAATGTTTTCGAATTGTTGCGCAATACTGAGACTGGAACCATAATTGGATTTAATAATCCCACGAAGGAAGGAATTTGCGAGAAGGGATTGATGAAATGTATCGTACATATATTATTCTTCTCTTCGCGACTCGTTAACTATGTTATATATATATATATTATCCGAACACCCAAGAAGTTTTTTATTGATATGAATAAATATATATTCAGACGCACCTACAATAATAATCTCGGGAAAACAGTGAATGCTCAAAGTGTTTATATATATACGTATTGTAACGAAATAATAACATATAAAATAAGCGTCCTAATATTTTTATTGTGTTCGACATACGTTGAAGGACACTGGACCCAATTAGAAAACAATGTCACCCTTATATGTAAAATAGGAAAAAAACTATTCCTAGTTACCATCCATTGAATATAAAAGTTATACTACATACTCTATTGTACATCATATTAATATGTGTAAAACATAATATTTTTAACACATTAAAAAAAGGAAAAAAATGTTACAAATATCCATCATTTGATATGTGTGTGTGTGTGTGTGTGTGCTACACACGTTCAACAATGTCAAGGTTGTCTGTACGTTCGTCATGCTTATCCATCCAACTGAATAATTGTTAGTATGGTGTAAAATTTTGAATGACCACGCTAAAAGCGATAATATATAGCAAAGTAAAATAACCGCAAATCGTGAATTTACTCGTGAGAAATCACTGCAGGACGTGAGTAGTTCGTGCGACCTTCTTCGATAGCTGGAGTCGCGATTTTCCTTTTGGCCACAAACCATAACATGTATAATGCTACGGATAACCTTATATATTAATAATACTAATAATAATAATAATAATAAATACATACACGCACAACTGTCTAAAATTTCGATTATCACAGACGTGTGGTCGGGTCGATACGGACTATACGTGTCCTCAAGTCATCTATAAATACCAATTAGCGAGTACGATTACATTTCATAAAACAACAGCCCACGTATGCATGTTATAAAATTAATAGTAAAATACCGCGTAATACGTACATTTCGTGTTTGTATAATTTGTACTTCTTTGGAAATTAAAATTCACTACGTCACGCGATTGTCGATCGTTCACACGTGTTTATGATAAATATACTTAATATGATATAACATGTTTTACGTATATTTAACTATTTTCCGTTATATTCGTCCTTATAATACATAACAGTTATTAATAATATAATGACTTGAAAAGAAATACAATCACTAAACGTCAATAGCACCACAATTTCGATATCTATATAATAATAATTGACTTATTTAGAAAATTTATTTTTGGTTATTTAAATTGGAAAACTTAATAGGTATAATAAATATAATATTAAAACATTTTATTTCATTCTAAATGAATAAGCAATTAAAACCGTAATAATATATTTATTTTATTATTTATATTAGATAAAATGAGGAATATATATAATGTATGCAAAAATGTATAATAATATTTTCTATTAATTTAGAAAAAAAAATATTAATTAATTAATTAGTTTTTATGCAACTTTTTTTTAATGTGTAAAAAAAAGTTTATAAAACATCTAAAATGAAAATAATTGGATTTAAATAGTTCCTAAGTAATAATATAATATATTATTGTATTAATAATATAAAATGTTAACAGAATTTTATAGTAAATTATGCGATGAATAAATGTTTATTAGTTAGATTAGCGATTGATTACTGGATGTAATCAAATAACAACGATGGTACTACTTATTCAAAAATTGTGCAGTACTGTAGAAACTCGATGTTAATAAAAAATGTAACCAGCTTATGAATTATATACGTTTAAAAACAATCTAAATGAGGTAAGTATATTTAAATAACGCCGACAATAATAATTTTCAAACGCAAAACAGTTCATTTTTTCTAGATCAATAATTATTATATATTGAAGTATACTTTATATGTACGTCATTATTAAAATTTCAAACTATTTGTCAACAATAATTGTAAGCTTATACAAATATTTTGAGAAAACAACTAATTTTTTAATATTAATAAATGTTTAAGCTATTTGTTCGTTATTCTAAAATACATTTTGAAATATCAATATATGACGTATCATATTTGTTTCAATTCATCAAATGTATAAGTAAGTTATATTCATAGTAAATTGTTGAACAACTTTTTGTCGGTATTTTATTATAATTCAAATATTAAATTTAAGTACGCACAAACTAGTGTTTAAATTTATAAGAATATTCATTGCCAGCTGAAGTTTTATAAACAATTATTTTGACGACTGTAACTAATTTCCGATATTGGTTATCATCGTTGCATTTTTATTCACCGGCCTTTTTTATAACATAACAATTTGTAACTAATTCAATCGGTATCGATCGCTTTAAACACTAATCATATATATTATAATTACAGTGGGTGAAATAAAATAATTTAAATCTAATGTTATTGTTCACAAACTATTATATATTTACCCTACCGTTTTCACCATACCCAAACGGAATACCGATGCGTAATGTGTATTTTTTATCTATACGATTATATTATTCAAGGATAGCCTAAATAACAACTAAACATAAGTAAAAAAAAAATCCAACTACACTTTCGACTTTACCTAAAACCTCGATAAGAAAATAGCGATTTCCACGAACCATTACTTTTATAATGATAATATATTCACAAAATGTTTGAAACCCAAATCACAAAAAATTATACACAATAACCGCGTATACGTATTTCGACAACTACGTTCTCATCATCAGCGCAAGCTACGTAGCTAGTAGCTTGCGCTGATGATGACAACGTAGTTGTCGAAATACGTATACGCGGTTATTGTGTATAATTTTTTGTGATTTGGGTTTCAAACATTTTGTGTATAAAATAATCACAAGTTCTCTTATAAATATTTTATTGATAATATATTATTCGTTCGTGTAACGTTGACGTGACGCACACGCGAGCTGTACTCACCGCCCTTATTTGCGTTCCCTCGTTGACGTTCGTCTCGAAGTCCCATTGCGCCTGCACGTTAAGATTACACTGTTGCGAGCCGGCCACGTCGAGCTGTTGCAGCAACTGACGGATGTTGCCGTTGGACAACGTTAACGGTCCCTGTTGGAAGGACGACGGAGGCACCGACGACGTCTGCGGGTCGGACCGAGACGTGAACCGGCCGGCGGCGGTGTCGAAATCTTGTCCCGGCTCGTCGGTGGTGGTGAACTTCCTGCCGCCCCGCTGGAAACCTTGTTGCTGCTGTCGCTGTTGAAATATGCCGTCGAAACTGGACCGCGGCTGCTGCTGGTCCGCCTGCTGTTGCTGCTGCACCGCGTACCTGTGCGACATTTTAAACACGCGTACAACCACCATACGTCGACGACAACGTTCGCAGAGTTTAAAAAGACAAACGCGACGACCGACGAAAATAGTAAAAAAAAAAAACAACAACGTTTTCGTATAATCCTGTACCTGTTGAACGCGTCCTGGACGCGACGGCGTTCCTGTTGATCACCGCCGGCCAGAAAAAAATCGTTTGGGTCCAGGTACCTGTTGTCCACGCGGTCGGACTGGCATCGGGCCAACGTGACGACGACGGAAAGCGCCGCGGCCGAGACGACGACCGCCGTCGCTATGGCGTTCATAATGCCCGGAAGACACAAACGAACGAAGATCGATCGCCGCGATTCGGCTTATCTACTGTTTTTAGATATTATTCCCGTCGATTGGCGAAAACAAAACGCGCGTCGATTAGCGAAAACAAAAAGAAAAAAAAAAAACACGAAAATACTTGCTTTTTTTGTAAAACTTAGGCGAGATGAAAATTCGACCGCACAAACCGAAACGACGTGTACGCGCGGTTACGTCCGGACTGTGGGCAAACTAATCGTGCGTGTTGCATATATGAGGCGGCCTAATGAGTCGCGCGTGTACTGATAACGGCGGCGGCGGCGGCGGCGTCGGCGACGAGGAGACTTCAACGCCATCGCCACCTCACCACTAAGTAACAACAACAAATAACAGCCCCGGCGTGGGTGGGGAAACGATGCGCACGAAACGCTTCTTCGCAGGACGTGGCAGCGCGTGTCGAAAGTTCGCCTTGAACCGTATACCTACATATGATATATCTTACAGTCGACAAAATCTGCCGACAGTGGCTGCTTTTTATTTTTATTTTTTTACTGCCTGTCTTTCAGAATATAATGTACGAGATTAATTCCGCGAAGCACGTAATGTAATAACGATAAGAAAAAAACTGTTTTCAGAATAAATGTTGTACTGTGTGTGTGTATGCGTGTGTTTTCTAACAGCCGTATCGATATTATCGATCAATTAGACTGTCCATCATAGTATATATTACAGCTCTCGAGTTTTGACGCGTTTCCTGGTCCTTACATTGTGTTCAGTTTGCCCGGCGGTTAACCTCTTTGACGGCGTTATAATACGAGCACCGGCAACAATATTATTGTATTATAAATACACGTCCGCAGAACTGTCACGTTCGCCTTCTCCGCGTCAGTGTCAAATACGTCAATTATTAAAAATATCTCACAGATTTTCGATGAATAATTTAATAATTATTCCACGGGATTTTCTCTACAGCCATTCAACAAACGTATATTCATATTTACAAGGAGTTTATTTCAAATTGCGTTAAACGATTCTGAAAATCCGTTTTAATCATATGCTTTTATACGTTGTAATAAGAATTTATATATTATAAATATAAAAATTATGTAGTCGCTGCGATTGTAGGTTGAAACATACACGCACGTCCTCAGTACTCAAATAATACAAATAATGCTACCAATAAAATAAAAAAACAAAATAAAAATTTTCTATTTAACATTGATTAACGGTAACAATCAATGCGTATGTATGTCTAACTCTACTCGCAAATGCATCTATATGAATATTCTTCGGGTCATTCATTTGATCGAATTTCAAATAAAAACCAAACTTCACTTACGTATAGGCTCTTTTTTAAAAATTTTACTATCAACGCATGACGTAATATAATTGCACTTTATTTTCTTTAAAAATATAAAAGAATATTATGTGTGTATATCAAAAACGTTCTTAAAACTTTTTGTGAATGGTACATTACACAAATGTACATTGCGTAGTTAAAGTCGTAACGAGAATATATGTCATTTTACTTGGTCGAAAATGGTTTTGTCGTGTTCGTAAAATAATGGAGTGATTAGAGTTAGGTACCCACGTGAGTATTATCACGAATGGCCTACGTTAAATATACACATTTCAACGCAAACGATGTTTGAATACATGATTCGATTACTCCCATTAACGTACAATAACATATACATAAACAGACGAAAATTAGGAACAGTATGTTATTAAAGAATTGTGTTGCGCAATCGTTTGAATTGTTTACCTCGCAACTACCATATAATAATAAACGACATACGTATATAATAAATATACATCTAAACATGTATACGCGCACTGACTGCGATTGGCCAGGTGATAAGAAATAAATATTTTATGGACCCTGCCGAATCGTCTATCGTTCGAATATATATCATTTTAGCGTGTATATACGAAATGATAAAAACAGGAAATCTACGATATTTGTCAACGAGCCACTGGAACGTTTCCAAGTCGTAATTGTCGCGATAGAAGGAAAACAATATTTTGGAGTGGCGAATGGCAATACTCTAGTGGATAAAATAAAAGACGATGCCACCGCCGCCGCAGCCACGAACTTCGAGGACGCGCCGTGCAGCACATACACACGCCGTTGATTTATGTCACAAGGCTACTTATTAAAATGACGAAAGTTGAGGCAAAATCGTATTAAATGTAAGAAAAATTTAGAAAAATACACACACGACGGCTTCTTTTTTTTTTTTTGCGTTCTCGTACACGGGCTATAAGAAGGTCGTAACGTACATTGGGCAGGTCTGTGGGAATATTTTGGCCGATTGTTCGGCATAAGGACACGTGTACACGAAGGTCTATGGAAATCGGACGGTTCTCATGATAAAAATATTATGCGTTAATGTGTATGTTCGCGTTTTCTATTCGATATATATGTATTATCAAATGCTGAATCATTTCGAACCTTTGTTCAATGGGAAAACGACAACAGTCTCCGGAAATAGTGAAAGCAAACGGCAATATATTACAGCAGAGTAATTTACACGTGTTGGGAAACGTTTTTACTGAAAATAAAAACTAAACAATACTATAAGGCAGTTTTTTTAAATTTTACATTTCTTAAAAAGTAACTAAATTATATATATATAACGTAAATATGCTAGCAAATCCAATTATAGACAAATTAGAGTTTTGTTAAAAATTATAAATTCATCGATCAGAAGAAATTAACGGCAAAAAAACACGAAAAAATAACAATAGGCATACCACACATAATAAATAGTTATAATTACTATCGAATCATTTGTGATTTTGAAATTATATTTGAACGAAACATCAGTGGCAATTATTTTGTTGGCAATTAACGAGTACTTAAGTAAGTTAATTAGTGGTAGTTTCGAAAACAAAATTACACATAATACCATAATAAATAGATTTAATAGTTATCAAAGAAATGCGAATAAACACAATTAGAATTGTGATGATTATATATTTAATTTTATCGAATAAAGGAAAATAACAATCTGTAAATAATAAGAACAATAAGTAGTTCAGATGACAATATTTACAATAACATTTAAGGAATTCGTCCGTTGGTAATACCCCGACACAATTATTTATTGATTATATTAAAACATATATATATATATATAATTTTTTTAATTTGTTATAGTAGTTGTTAATAGATCAGGATTATAGTTACGTTTTAGTTTTATGGTCAGGTGTATCGGATATGAAGGAAGAGCCGGTAATTCCAATTAGTAGATTAGTACTGGAGCTGCGTTTCAAACGAAAGCGTGCATAATAAAACCCAGGTAGTTCCATGACGAATACTTATCCCTAAGTCCCTGTGCAAGGTATCATTCGTTATGTACCAAAGACATGCAATTTGATACAATTTTTATTTGTAAAATTTTATACGCGCCTGCCAGAGTGATGACTAACACTATTATTTGAACAAAATAGAGTTACTGTTTAAAAGAACAATGGAAATCATATTTTTTGAATCTAGCGTGTGCATGATGATGATTTAATAATAGTAATAACGTAGGAGGGGATATATACGTTATAACACGCATTAAAATAATTAATTATATTGACATTATTGTGTATAGTTAGGCGGTCAAAAAGATATTTCTCTATACCTGTATGCACGAAATTGTCCGAACTATAAAGATTTTTTAAGTGTACTTAATTACTGCGGTTAAAAAAGTCCATTATTTTTTTCGGTTATTTTCGGGTCGTAAAATTAAACCAAACATTTGAGAGAATTGACGGAACTGCTGCAATGAGGGCGTACCTACACTACACTAATTAGTTTTGCACGTGGTATAAATACGTAGGTAACCGACGAGGTCATTTTATGAAATACAGCAATGTACATGGGTAGAGATGTACATTATTTTATTTCTTTCAGTTATTAAGTGTTTTATAATTTCCGTTGCATCTTTATTCTTCGCGTATACCTACCCATACGCACTTTTTCGTATAACAATGATAATTTACCGTGATACGTGTGCTTGACACAAAATGCACTACTGCACCAGCTGCGGTGCGTCAACACAATGCAACTAAACATTTTTATTTACGTGCAATTAAGTGTTAGAATTATACGCGACGCACTTAATTATTATACCACATAATAATACTAAACAAAGCTGAGGTCACCCATCGCGCATTTTCCCAAACAGGAGTGGCTTTACGGAATACACTATGCTACATATAATACACGTGTACTTATAATGTGTATGAACAGTATTGTGAAATATTTTTAATTCATTTTTTTTTTCATTAACATTTATCTCAATAAACTTGATTTCCTAATGTCGTACTCATAATAATGTAATATATATACTCGTATGTATATCGCCTATCTAATCTAACAATGATGATTTTATAGTGCATTAATATATTATTTTATTACATTAACATAATTCGTTAGTAGCATTTGGGTTTGTAAAAATCGTGTTTTTCCAATATTTATCCAATAGATGTAAAAACATATATTTAGAAATCATGCGACTATTTAGAACACTATTTTTTATACATACAGGTATTGCAAAACAGTCAAAATAGAAAGCTTGTAGTCCCCGAAAACGTATTTCCGGGAGTGATAATAACATAATGTACTATGCGCGAACCCAATGGATAAGCACGTATATTGTTCACACCGCCCATCGAAAATAAGTATCTGCAAATATTTACGTTTTGTTTAACAAACCGTCACTTGTATATTGTTTCCAATTTTCCAACATTACGTAATAAGCAAACGAAGTCATAAAATTAAGTTTTTTTATCTTTAATCTCCATCAAACGTCAAATAATTATGTTTTTAAATCAGTTTAAAACTAATATTTACTACTTCCGATATTGTTGTTTGGATAAATAATATACCTGTACATATATTTGTTAAATAAATTAAAAATTGGTTTAACCTGCATAGAACATGACATAATAGCCAAATATAACTTACATGAACATACGTGCATTTTGGGTTTTTTTTAAAATTATATTAAAATATTATTATTAATAATTTTCACATGTAGTATTCAAAATAAATTATAAACTATAATGAAAAATAAACAAGTTTTACTAGTTAACATCAAATTAATTTCTTCATCACGACTTAGTTAAAAAATATATACACAAGTATTTGTAGTATACTATTATAATTTATATCTTAACAACAAATATATATTTCGATTATGTGTATACAAGTATAATACGTGTCTAATTAATTATTAGTTATTATAAAATATTTTGATAGGTATCTATTACATTTTTAAAATATAGATAAATACCTATAATCAATCATTTATAAAAAAAAAAAAAACAATACCCAATGCAAGATATTATCAATATATTGCCATTCTCGGATAACAATGATTTAAAAAAATTTAAAGGTACAATAAATATAAACAAGTCATTATTTAATTTCAAAACGCAAACTGTGCACTTGCGTAGCAATTAATAAAAGTTTAAAATAAGGTGTCGTCCTCATCTCGTGTAATATTTTGCATTTAGTTTTTTAATTATTTTTTTAAGCTAAAACATATTGTACGTTACCTATTGACTGTATATTTTGCTTAATACTTTTTATTAATGGAATATTTTATATCGATTTTAACTGATGTTTGGATTTTATTGTAAAACTATGTTTTAATTAATACGTTCACTTAAACATTTATTCAATCATATTTTTAAATAATTTCAATATATATTGAAATCATTTAATTTTATAAGTTATTTTTGTAAATTTAATAAATACAAACCTAAGCTTTAGTAAAATAACTTTACATTAGATATAATATAAAAATAATAATAGTCTATGTAAAATTTTGTTTTATTCTCATACTTAAATATAAATTTAAATTAAGAATTTTTGTTTATCAAATTATGGAAAATATTATTATCGAAAATATTAATATTATTATATTAAATAATATTATCTCAATTTTTATATTTTAATCTATATAATCTGTGTGAATAAATAATAATGTAATAAAATAACAAAATATTGTTGCGGTAAATTTCATTTTGGGATTTCAAAATATACACAAATTCAGTTAATTTAATCTATATAATGTAACCTTCTAGTTTATACTATTTCATACAAAGAAAAGGAAACATTTTTATTATTATTTACAATTTGAATAAATCAGTTTAAAAACTAAATAAATAAATATTTCATTGAAGAATCATCAAACCAACTAATTAATAATATATTATTCAAACGTGTTTCTTATGATATAATTATGCATGACAAAAAAAGTCTTTCAGTTACTATCGTGAGAAAATATTTACAGGAAATTTGCTGTCCGTTTAATGCTCTTAGTAAAATAAATATGTTGATATTCAAATCTTAAAACTAAGGAAGAAATATATTTCCGAAACACGTAGCCCCTTCCAAAAACGATACAATATTTATCGTTCTCACAGAATCGTAAAAAATAAAAAAATAAAAATAACGAGTATTTATAAAAATTACAATAATCTATTAGTTTAACAGAATACGTTTGAATCCTTGCAATATATTACATTATTATGTTTATTATAATTATAAAAACGACCATTTACAAGTTATACCTACGTAAGTAAGAATATCTGTAGCGACACTAACCACAAGTCTCGAATGATAATGTACTATGGTAAAAAATAACTTTTATAATAATATATATATATATATATAGGCATTCTAACGCATTATCAGTCACCACCATACATTTTGTAGATATGTGTATTTCGGTAAAAGTAAGATGTACACTAAATATACACTTTCTGTAGCTAATTCGAACGATGTATCGTTTCACACAGTTTAGTGAACTCCGTATAATTATATATTAATATATACACGCACACAGTCTACCGCGACGTAATGTGATGGAGATCGTTTATTAACGATCATGATTTGACCAAATAAACACGTTTCTTATCAAATAATGTGAATCGATCCAGTGATACACGAAAGGATCGTGATAAACAAATATTCGTTATTAAAAAAAAAAAAACGCGCGTCGTATAGCGTAAATACGAGTGTAGTCTTCGCATTTAATATCCGTGTCGGCCATTGGTAAATTCGAATTGTAACAACTGATATTGTTTAATATGTTTATGTTACGATAGGCATATAATGTACGACGAAAAACTTTAACCGCGGAAAAACAGACAATGTCGTGGACCGGAGACGTCGCGGGCAGACTACGACAAATGCTCCGTTCCGTAACATTTTTAAAAAACCGTTAGCTATTTATTCCGCGTGTTCTTTTAATGCCGGGAATAGGCATATTGTGAACGAAATTGTTTTTAAAATGATGTACATTTGAATGTCCGCGTAAAATTGCGGTTTTAGCCGAACGGCAGTGTAGCAGTAATTTGAACGTTGGACGTCATTAAATGGTACATTGTCATTGCTATTTATAGAGTTACTTACAATTCGGTTCGTAACGATTTTGTGTTTACACATAGATTTGGCTTTCACGGGAGTCTGTCGGTCGGTCGGTCATTTTACTTTTGCAGAATGAACGCCATTAAAATTTAAAAAAAATTAAAATAGGAATTACGTACGTTTTTCTTGATTGCCTCGTCCCACCACTCGACCAAGAGTTAAAACGACGGCTCTGCCGAGGACTCGATAAAAAATTTGAAAATTAACGAGAACGGGAACAGTTTTCTAACGCCTATTTTGTAACATATTGATATTTTATCGTTGCTCATACGTCGTCGTCGGTGGACCGCTATAGACATGCGATCGATTATCGCACGTCGCGGGAATGTTTTTTTCGGATAATTATATTCAAACGTAATATTGATACCGTCGTAATGTTTATTGACACGCGATAATATATAAATATGTGTTGGTCGGGAGAAACGAGAAAAAACAAATATATATATATATTGATAACAATTAATAATATTACGGTAAACGATAACCATATATAAACGGGTGAGGGGAGCTGAAAAAACTGCCATTGTTCGTTTGTGACGGTCGACGTTCATTGTGTACGTGTTTATTGTACGTGTGTGCGAATGGGTTAGGAACGTACGAAATAGGGCTGTACGGCGACGAAAAAACGGGTCACGCAGATAAGACGACAACATACAATAATATTCGTCGTCGTCGTCGCGTCGGCCTTCGACGTCAACACACCCGCGCCGGCCGAAAGCTTCGACGACAATATAACGGCGGACGACGACGGCGCGGACAGATAACGCGATAAAATAATATTGTAATTAGTAGATAGGCATATTACAATGTGTGAGTACCGTTTTCAGCGTAGGTTTACGTCGACAGAGCGGTCGAATTCCCCTCAAAAAAAAATAACACATATAAATATATACACACTACATTCGACACGGATTGCATACCTAACCTTATAGGAACGCGCAGTTGGACGACGGGATACATTTTTTTGCACTACACACGTTGTTAAATTCAATGGTGTCGTTTCAGTTTTTGAAAGGCGGTGGAGGCAAACGTTTAATTTAACAAGATTTAAATAATAACATTACTTTTTCAACTGAAATCATTGTCATTGACGACTAATTAGTATTACCTGCGATTCGAGTTCTGGAGTTGCTCTTCTCATCACATTGGACATGTTACAAAACGTTTTGTGAACAGTTCTGAGCAGCTTGTTCAAGTTTAATTTGTTTTGCTCTCTCGTCTTGGCTGCACCACCTTTCGGTTTTTTCGTTTTGATTTTTAGTTTTTACGCTCTTTACGTACAAAAAAAAAAAAAAAAGAAACAAATAATAGCATATGTGATCAGCTCTCAAACGGCCCGAACAATGAACATAGAAACCATCATATACTTTGAATTACGGTTAATTATTTACACACTCCCTTTAACGATAACCATTAACATGTTAATTGTAACAGCGCATAACCGCGGTAAGTTATAACGACGATTTAAGGACTTTATAAACGTGATTTAAATCATACTTTTGATAAAATTTAAGTGATATTGTTTTATTTTACATCCACCGTTTGCCACGAGGTTTGTTATTACCTTACGTCATATAACCTAAGATTATTACTATAAATTAGTTTAGAACATTGATTAAATAATATAATGTATTTATTCAATAGGTAGAATTAGGAGAACTTATACCTTTTAGTATTTACATATAAGTACGAATCATGTCAACTGCCCATAACAAAAACCAGCTAGAAACCAGATCCGCTGAAAATAAATGGTGAGCAAATGAACAATTCAAAGTTTACGTGAATATATTTTTTTTTGATGTGTTCAAAAAATCAATTTGTTATTATTGCACATGATATTATGCGCGGTAATAATGGATTTAATAATATGGATGCGCGGATCCTTTACTCACACATGAATTTCAAAACATAATAGACGGACGACATCAATAATTAGTTTTCTATCGATATTATTATACATAGTATTAATCAATGGCATATTTATAAAAAAATTGTAGGGGCTGGTGTAATCATAATGAAATCATTTGGGTTTTATATAATCTTATAAATAGTGTGAAAATGTCGTGATTGTGAATTTGTAGTCAAAAATAGTAATTATAGTGAATATAAACAATATTCTCTGGGAAACCTCCTACAAACTCATAAACATGCCATAAACAACATTACCGCTTACAAATATTGTAATGTGGTAACATTTATCTACTATTTCCATCGGGAAAGAGGCTAGTATGTAGTTTAAATATAGATATAGTGTATGGGAAGGATTAATTTTGATAAGTCCGCCTTTCAGTGACGCGCGATGTATTATTTCATAAGTTTTATTCATTTGTCTCATCAATACAATATTGTTTTGCATTATTAACTACGATTTGAAATTTTTCTCAATTTGTCAACCACTCACACTCATCAAGACGCGCAATGAATTTTAACCACTTGTCGACAAATTATATTTGTTTTTCATTTTATTTGTTTATCTTAAATAATATATATTCATAACGTTGTGCGAGAGAATTATCAGTTTGGTTTTATAATATGCATTTTATCAATTTTTCTATTTTACTTGTTATTTGTAATTAAACATTAAATTTAATTAAACAATTGACTTTATTTTTCATTTATTACATTTGAATTATTTTAATAATTACAAGAGACCATATTATTATACGTGTAGAATGTATATTTACATTAAATTTTTAAAAAACTTTCCTATCAATTATATAATATATTATACACCGGTTCGATAATACAATTTTAAATTACACACTTTTTTTTATTAAATGTTTTTTTTAAAATTATAATTAATCCAAAAACATCGATTAGAGTTGTAGAGATAATTCATACGTTTAACTGACTATATCAGACATCCGGTGCCAAACATATATTACTGTGTCGTTTATATTATGTCGTTGTGGGAACGTCTGATATATATAGTCGGGTTTCGAAAGTCCGATAAGTACTTCATATGATTTATAAATTGATTTTTATTATATTCATGAACGATCTTACATTAGATATCAATAATATTATATAAATAACGATTACCGTAGAAAATTATTATAAAATTAGGTAACAAAAACTTCTAGAAATTCTGTAGAAATCGGATTTAATATGCATTTTTTAGATTTTTGATGTCGACGGTAACGCAGAAATGTTATACACCGAATTTATTATCTTCAGCTTATCAATATTATACTATTTGGCACATCGGTGGGAACTCGGTAAATAATTATCTATTACCTACGAATATTCAACGTACAGTTTAAAACAAAATAAATATGATATATACATTATAATAAGTATAGTTGTAGTAGTAGTACAAAATATATAGTTGTATAATTTTCCATTTGTGGTATATAATTTGACAAATATTTAATATCACTCTTCGCGGAAAGAAACCCCAAATACGCCGTTAAATAAGTATACGTACCTACGATTTTTCTGTCATTATTATGTTATTAATATATATCAATGCAATATTTATCAAAACGCAGAGTCCAACTGTGTGACACTGACATCTGCTTATATAGTTCATTTTAAAACCGTATTCGTATTGAAATCGTTATCTTGCAGTATGTTTCGCAACTATTGTTTGGTAATTCATTCGTTTGTTAACAAAACAAAATGTATAGGTATTAACAGATACTATTGCAAAGACCTGAGGGGGTCGACAATTTAAAACGCTATAAATATTACGAAAATTAATTTAAGTCAAATTCACAATTTTTAATTATACAGAATAATATATTATTAATAAATATTGTAGAAAACCATATAAAATTTAATTAAGTTACGTTAAATATAAACCTATTATTATGTGACCGTAAAAAATGTTCCCCATCCATGAAAATCATATAAAATCAATCATTGTTTGTACCTACGTACACCCAATATTACGACTTACCAGAGTACAATACACGTATATCACAATAGATCGACGCAACTACAACGGACAGATTATGTATACAATTGAATAACCCAATGTTTAAATAGGCAATCGTTAGTCAAATTAATAATTATTATTATTTAGCTTGGCGTTGAATATACTACAGAAACTATTAGTGAAAAAAAAGCGCATTTTAACGTGCTTGTATACTACTGTCAATTACAATAATATATATATGTACATATATCGCAATACATAGTGTACATTACAGTGTACAACCAAAACAAATATTTCATTGAATATTTTTTTTAAAAAATCTATGTTCACAAAATGTTCATTTCACTGAGAAAGAGATCTAGACATAACAAGTTATATTTTGTGTTTAATATATTTATCACTTTTTTAGAAAGACCGCTGCAATATACATTTCTCTGGATTCTATAATAATAATAATAATAATAATAATAATAGTAATAAACCGTTATGAATGTTATTCATTATGCACCTAGATATTTTTGTCGACTAGAAAGATTATTTATGAATATTATTATTATTTTGATCGATGCTATGTCGATAATAATGTTTTCCGTAGTATTTTTAAACGTACAAGATAAACCAATGCTATCATGAAAAATTAAATATATGGTATATGGGGTTATATCTAATTCATAAGGTAATGTATACGCCGAGTTATGAAATTAAAACGAAAAAGTACATATCCGTATATACATTAAATAATATAACGTGTAAATATACGCATACGAAAAACTTGCCTAAAACGTATAAAAGACCCTACCACAAGTACTATAAACTTATAACAAGAATATCGTTTTAAACAATCTAAACACGAAACATATTGTTTCGCATGATCTCTACGCGGTTAATACTCGATGATTGTAGAAAAAAAGTGCTCGAGGTTTACGGAAGTAGATAATCCTTAACTAATTGATTTTCTACCTTGGTCAAAAACCATCCAACTCAATTACTCAACTATCGTAAATATCATTACACAGCAGTATCATTAAAGCCTCTGGCACTTCAAAAGTCCATATTTTATTACCTCTTGTACTATATCGGAGTAAGTACGTTAAAGTCGCCCGACACCACCTCTCGAATACACAAGATAGTTTACGATAATTATCGATACCTATAAGGACGCATGTACATCTCCACGGCCGGCACGTACCTGTATGCACGTACACTACTACACGGTAAACATTTAATTGTTGTGTCCGGATGCCGTATTTTTACAGTAAAAATACGAAATCGTTTACAATAAATTTTTTTAGTTTTGGCGAAGGTCACGTGTCAAATATAATACGACGTTCTGGACATTTACATCGCTACGGTACACGCCATATGACGTTGACATTGGTTTTAATTGGACAATTAATTTAAATTAATTATAATTTAACGAGAAGAAAATATACGTAGATTATATGTGATGAGATGTATTCCGGGAGTAAAAATTATTATTGCAAAAAAATCTTTGTAAAACTGAATGCCGAATACTATAGAGTATAATTTTATATCTTATACCGAGTGATTATTCATTGTAGTTTATATTGATCGAACTAACAGAATTTAGTTAATATATGCATATTGTTGTCATATTATATTAAACAAATTCTTAAATGCGCAACAGATTTTTGAAAAAAAGTTTTATTCTATATCCCCTTAATACAGATTTATGAAATCCATTTAAATTTAAAACTGTTATAACCAATAGTATTTTCAGATGTACAATATACATAGAATAAATTTGTGTTTTATAACAACCATGATTGAGTCTAAGTAAAAAATGTCAAAGGTATAAATATTAACTACAATTTGTGTATTGGCTGTAAAATTCGGTTCCTAAAATCTTTTGAACCTTTTTAAGAACGCGTATATATATATCACGGGAAAATGGAACAATTGTTTTACGTCCTTGGGTTTTTATGAAGTTAAAGCATATTATTTAACTTTTTTCGTATTAATAAAATTGTGTTTTCTTTTTCTCGATATTACAAATTGTATGTAAAATTTTCATTTTCAATCTTCGACGAAGTAATCTAAAGTGAGCGTTTATAATTAACGTATTATTAACACTATTATTTCACGTATAGACATGCAATTATAGGCGAAATCATTCAACATTATTTATAATAATATATTATATTTATAATTGTGTGGATATATAAATTTTAATTTAAAACCCAATAATTATTCTTACGTTCTACTAATTATTTACAAGATGAGTTGTTTAATTGATTGTCTTAATTTTAATTTTTTGTGATCTTCCTTATGCACATGTAGAAATTATTATTAATAGATACGAGTATATTACTATATACTATTGTATACTTGGTAGGTGAATCAGTATCGATATGACGTGTTTTTGTTTTAGATATGTTAATTTTCTTGTATTCACATATGTATTATATATACTATACATAGTACGTATAATTATATTCCATATTTACGACGGGGAATACCTAAGGCCTGCAGTTTTTTAAACTGTAATGGTTACTAAGTTAGGCATTGATTTTGAATATTTAATATGTATATAAAGTACTTACATAGTTGATAATTATATACGTATAAATACAATATAAGTTAGATCAAATTGTAGATTTAAGAAACGTGCAGTTTTGATCGGATTAACAGTACATTTTTAATGTATTCGAATTTCGATACCGACATTATAAAAATCAGTTACAGATATATCACGATATATACTTGCCTAAAAGTAATATAAATTAATATATGTGGTATCTACTTTTAAGTACGCATATAAGCTAATACTAATGGTTTACTATTTAACTGTAGATAAACGATTAATTTAATAAGTTATTTATAACGAGCCCTAAATTCATAATATTTATATATATATATAAATCGACACTTCAAAATATATACCTACGTCATATATGTAATTATTGATTATTTTTAGTCAAACAGTTCAATTATAAAATATAATAATATATGGTAAACCTTATACCATATTGTTACTGGCCCTGTGGCGAACAACAATATTTTATAGCTACGTATGTAGTTAATAGTGCTTTATATATATATATTTTTTTTACGGTATAGTGATAAACGATAATATTTATATAGTATTAACGGCGTGCTAGTGATTTCACAGTTTTTCACACAGTAATGACTAATGAGTAAGGCTAGGTTAGTTTTTAATGTATATAATATATGTAAATCGTTTTTTTTTTAAGCATTCTATATATTGTATAATGTAAAATCTATTCGACGGATGTACAAAGAAAAAAACCGTTTCCGATGACGCGAAAACGGGTAAAAAAAACACCACTCTCTCGAACGTATCCTTCCAATCATATTATCGTATGCATATTTGCGGTAGAGCTTATATATATATATATTGCAAAAAGGAAAAAATATACTATTATAAAATGCGCGACGCACGCGCGTGTGTGTTACAGTGATTCGTGTTTTTGCTTTGCAAACAAGTCTATAACCGCAAAAATATGACATTATAAATATTTTTTCGTCTTACGATTTTTTTCGTTTTCGTTGTCACTATTATCACGATGTGTATCAATAACAATAACATTTTAATGGACGAACCGCATGTCAATGTAACATTGTTAAAACGGGGTCGACCGATCCCATGGCCGCGGATAGAAAAATCTTAGTTTGGAGGAGGCACTTTAAAGACCCAAAAATATTTCGAACTAACCTAAACCAGTTGTCCGACATCTATTATAATAAATAGAAATTGAAAAATGCGAATAATTTAAAACGCATAAATGCTTTTTTTTTTACATACGTATTTCTCTACCCAATTTCCGATGTTAGGTTAGTTTTTCGATTTTCCCAATAATGCCTATACTATTAGCATAAAGAAACAAGGTTTCTTAAAAATATTATCCAGAAATTAGCAGTCACAAATCTGAGTGCTAATTGTATCTCTACATTAAGGACTTCCGCTATTGAATTAGTTTACTCTGTGGCAGAATATTGCGTTCCTGCGTAAGTCAACAGTGCACATGCTAAAAAGGTGGACTCACAACTTAAAGTATTCGGTTCATCATAACAGCAACGATCAAGTCAACAGCAATTAAACAGCTCCCTGTACTCAGCCACATCGCCACTCCAATTCTTCGCCTAATGATGGAAAAAAATACATTTCGGATCCTTCTTTCGCTTTTCATCTGCCTGGATTGGAATACTTCGAATTAGCCTCATAACTACAGCAACCCGTTAGAGAGTACGATTTATCACTGAAAGAACAAGACGACTATAAACAAAATTCGAACAGGACATGGAAGACTGTGGAACTTTTTCGAAATGATTTCCCATTTAGTGAGATAACGTCCAATAAGAAAATACAATAACAAAGACGATTTGATCAATGCGACTGCAGACGTCATTGAGTAGATACGAGATTTCGACATAAAGTCATAGGAACATCTAAGCTATTAGTCGGCCATGTTAATCATTATTATTGACATTATCACCACTGTTGTTGCACAATTATTATTTTTATTATTTTATTACCTACTGTTATTCAGTAAAATGCTTTATTTTATATATTGTGTAGTTTTATACATTATTACTAATTGTTTGTTATAGTTTACATATCCATAAGTTATGTCATACAAACAAATAAATAAGCGTAAGGAAAAACTACCAAAAAATTGCAAATAAAAACAAAAACAAAAAAAACTGGTAAAATATTATCGACACGTACGCGCTTATGACGTATATTCAATTTTAATATTTATTTTTAGATTCTGAGTGAAGTCAATTGTTTTTATTGTTTTTACAATTATGTGTTGTTCTATGTCGTCTGTGAACAGAATCGGCGCTAAAGATTTTTTCGGAAGTGTACTAAGTATAATTTGCCGACTGAATATTAAGAAAAAAATTTCGACCACATATTTAACACGGTAACGTGGTTTACCGCTAATACGATTTATGGTATACTTTAAATTGTTACTTCCACGTCTCACCACCAGATCGTCGTCTCGCCAATATTAAAATTATATTTCTAGCCTTATTAGTTCAATGAATACTAATTTGTGACACTGTAATCAATCTGGAATCATGTACTTAAGTACGATAATAATTATTTTACGTATTCAGATCTACTCAGATATACGCCTTATTCTTATGCGCGTAAGGGGCATGCACAAGTCATCTCTGTCGGAGTACAGCAAATCGTCGACTATAAAAATCATGAAAAGCATCAAAAGAGAAAGACAAATTCACCCAGTACCGATCGTTCATTTTTTATAATCTAATATAGTTTTTATTATTTACTGTACCTTATATTGCGGGGTTTTTTTTTTTTTTTGAAAGGCAATGTATTTTTCATATTTGCTAGGTTTTTTTGCAGCAATTTTTCAAGTAGACCCGGAAATTCGAGTCCGGAGATAATGTTCCTTTTCCTCCTCACCTTGTCCGTCAGGTTTGACGAAGCCTATGCGCTCACGTACCAAACATACACATATATACAATATCTATTGTCTATTCGGGAGACGAAGCGCGATATATATTTTAAAAAATAATAATAACAGCGCAACGTATTCAAATATTATACGCGCGTGCGTTACATAAATTTTTCCGCGGTGACCTTGTAGATCCCATCCTGGCCGCGGTGATAATACATAAATATATACGACGCGAATATTATTATTATTAACATATTCAACTCGGTCTAAATATCCCGTAAACAAATGGGTACGACGACGATGACGTGTTATCGTCGGATCGATCTCGTATATAATGTTCATATTCGTATTATAATATGAATTGATTAACGCCGGCGAATTAAGTATACGTACATGTAATACTGCACCACACGATTATATAGAGACGGCGGACGTTCATATTGATTCATATGTATCTGATATATATATATATATATATAATGGAGCGGTGTATAATGTCGGACATAAACCGCGTGTCTAATAAAGGGTTATGACCAGTGCTCGAATTGGGGAAAAATAACCAGAGGAGCTCAACCTAACGATTTAAAAACTGTGTTCCAAGTGCAAAAATTATTTAACACAAACCCATGGGGAGCTTCGCATGTGAATTGATGTTCACCCAATACATTTCATACATTCAGTCACTTAAAATGGCATTTTTTTTATATTATTAAGATACCCAATAAAAAAAGAGACTTACTTTCAGCTGTTTAATCTGCTTTTGGAAATAATTATTGCTTTGTGACCTTTACTTCTCAGCCATATCGTATTAATATCGGACTCGTATTTCTATCGTTATAATAATAAACAAGTAACAACTGAAAAGTTATAATGAATAAAAAAGAATAAAATAAAATAAATGACTCGAAATTCGAATAAGATTCGGAAAATTCAAAAACAACGATAAATGACAGGTGAAAACCCTAGCAGTGATAACTGAAACTGATAACACTACGTTCAGAGAGCACACTAGACCACAGATACGTACAATAATTTATTGTACGTATCTGTGCACTATTGCACTAGGCACAGAACAAGCGCGATATGATGATATTATCATATATAAACAAGGTATAAAAAATTTTGATTAAAAAATATTTAAAATTGTAAAATTGATAACAATTTAAATCTACATTTTAAGACAAATTATTTCGAGCGTAGTTTCTCCAGTCTCGGTAAAAAAAAAAATATAGTATAGTAGGGTAGCTCCGTCCCCCTGCGCACCCCTCCTACCCCGATTCGAGCATTAGTTAAGGCGAATTTCGCACCGGAGACGATTATTACTGTTGTTATCGTGCCCTCGGCCAAAAGGAATAGATAATAATTGATACGTGACGGAGACAATCGCAGCGATACGTAATGTACGGGTTGCCCGTCGGTGATTTTCACGGGTTCGTACTTCTTGTTCCCCCGTCTATACGCGATACATGTACACAAATATACATGTACAACATTATATGTTTCGCTACTTTGTATCTTTTTTCTTTCATATGGCAACGATATCGCGCGTACCTCCGCGGCTCAGACCGTACGTCCTGCACCAGAGGTACCTATTCAAACTGTGCGTCACCAGTGTTGGCACACAAAATGAAAACATAATCAATACAATAACGATGGAAATCATGGCGAAGACGCCATATACTTTACATGTGAATTATTTGCGTACAAGCGAGCATTAAATTCGTTGTCGTTAATGATTTTGGAACCGCCGAAACGTTGTGCACAGACGAAGGAGCCGCGGGATGAAAACCTTTTGAATACGTCTGTCCTGTACCGTGATCCATTAATCACGCGCGGGCGGGGTCGCGGGCAACCGCTGCAGGAAGGAAGCGCAGAGTCATTTTGTTTACTCGGGTTCTAGGCCAAAACGATTAACCGCCGCGATAACGTTACACAATTATTATTATTATCATCATCATCATCATCATCATCATCGTGTACCTATGTGTATATATATATATACATTATTCGAGTTGTAGGTTAGGTATGTTATTATACGTTGCAGTAAGCATACGGCATTTCGTGTAATATCGTTTACGCGCGTATGCAAGATATATTCTGTATGAATTATACGCGTATATTGTACACGTATATACAAGTATACACTTGCAATAGTTCCCTACAGAACAAAAGGAAAACGAACATACAGGGTGTATCCGGACAAACGTTATCACTTTGGTTTTACGCGTACATATTTAATAATTTCTACACGTACGCGTTACGATTTCCCTATTGCGCGGTTTGGTTTTTGTTTTTGTTTTTTAGTAAAAATATTTCATACGTTTTACAATACTGTCTTCATAGCTCAATGCGACCACGTTGTGTCGAGTATTGAATCTTAGACAAATTTCGACGGTAAAGACTTTGCTTAATATATTTCGGTCTTTCCGCGACGTTATGAAATTTACGGATTATATGAATAGGCACCATTACGTAGAACACTATTCATACTTTCGCAAACATCAAAAATCATAGAAGGCAAAAAGAGAAAAACTACCAAACGTTAAGAAAAGTTATTATGGCACCGGTCTTTTTCAAAAATTTAATTTTTTTGTTTTTAAACAAATCGACTACGTTTATTTTAAAAGATAAAAATATATAATTGCAACGCAGACGCGTTGTAAATTTTAAACATAAAACGTATCAAATATCGTCCGGAACCAAACTTTTGTCAGTTAGTCCAGCCGACACACCTTGTATATACACACGGATACATATGATAATAATACTGCAGAAAAAATATACGATAATCAACACGCCCAATTCTCGATTCCGATTGCACGCGTCTACATTTTTTTTTTTATATTACGTGCGTGTCATTTCAAATAATTCTCGATTAAATTACCGTTTCGACCTCTACAGATGATGCACGGTTACGTTTTTCCTCCCAAGTCCGTACATCGGACTTACTCGGATAACTACTATTTCCATAACGTTCGTTTCTCTTCAACAGGTACATATAATCGTTAGACTGCGGAAGATCGAAATTCTTCCGCGTTACGCGTTCACCTATGCAGATGATTTTTTTTCTACCGTTCGACATACCTAATCAATACATTTCTTTCGGAATGTTCAATATAAAACGAATGAAATTAATACACGAAATACATTCGGTGTAATATAGTATTTGTCCAGAGTCCGGGCACGATAATAATACGCACACGTTACTATTATACGTCTCGATTCTGTAATTAATAAATAATTATTTTCGTTTAAAAACGTCGACAATAATAGTTTTTAATCACAAAATTATTTTGTTTTTTTTTTTTTGTTTTGACTTTTCAAATAATTTCAGTTTGTTTTCACCTTTTTGAAATTTATTTTATAACGGTATTTCGTTTTAATGTTTTAAATACGTAAAATTAAAAAAAAATTTTAATATATTTTAAGTTATATATATTATTAAATACAGCATGTGAATTTGTGATATCATACATTTTTTGTTGTTTTTAAATTACGATTCAGATTTTAATTTTGTTCATTTTTAATGCGCGGATGACTAACGGGTTTTAATTTAATTTAATTAGATTCATTAATTCGCGGCACTTCAAAAAAAAAAAAAATCATTATACAATTGCAGACGGATATTATTCATTATTTAAAAACTGTAAATAGTTTAATATATCATATTTATAGTGATGTTTATTTAATATTTTTTTTTTAATCGACTTATAACGTGTAATGTGTTTTCCCGATTATTAATATAGTGACTTAAAATTCATCCGGCCATTGTTAACCCATAATAAAGGTAATTGTAAATTAATTTCTATACAAGTACGAAAATAGTACATTAATATATAAATCCGATACTTGCCTTAAAACGAGTACAAAATAATGTATATAGATATATATAATAATACAATTTTACAATTCCCAAAGGAGTAATTTTAAACACACATGTATACAAATCGTATATTGTTGTACACAATTTAATACGAACTTAATGAATGATGTGTATTGTTTTAAACGAATTTAGTTAAAATTAAACATTTAAACCGATATATTAATTTATTTCAACCGTTACACTTAATGAACGATATACGAGTATATGCAATCACAAATGTGTTTAAATTGTTGATACTATCCAAGACGTATAATATAATATATGCGAATGATTATTGTATAAGATATAATTTTGACGGTTCATAAAACGATCAATATAATGGTTTTTAGTTATATACATATACCTACTTATATTATTGTATTTTTATAGTTCTAGAAATTAATTTTAAACAAATCACGATTTTATTTGTGTTTACAGCACGTCTGAAATCATTAAGTACACGTTTTCAAGGTGTTTATTTTGTACGTAAAAAATATAGAGGCATTATTATTTGCACAAATGACGTACGTACGTATATATATATATATAGAACACGCGTGTGCATTATGTATAGACCGAATAAATATTTACGAATCGTACCGCGTTCCATAAATGAAAATCGTATAGAAATCTGTGCGGCGACACGTATATGTAGACGTTATCAAGAAGAATATAAACCGAATATATAAAAAAAAATAAACTCTGATGATATGACGATAAAATCACGAAACGAAATCACAAATACAAACGGCCGTCACGAATAAGCTTGCTCCCGATGGCGAAATTGTGCGTACATAATAACGTATTGTAAGGTGTGAGCGGGCTTTTGATTTCCTATATTTGATGTATATACATATACTATATTGATCCGTCCGATGTGCGTATATATTTATTGTATGGACGCGTTTTCGTAATGTATATCTACGGTCGAATCGCCAGAATGATAATAATAATGATAATAAAACATTACGAAGGTCAAGTTCAACACGACTTAATTGGCCCCGCGGAGCCATAGTGAATAAACGTCACAATAAACGCGCGCGTATATATATATATATAATATAATACGTGTATAATATAACTTAATATAAGAAACGTACTCCGTCGCGATCCATCTTAGATGCGAAACGATAGTTTACGACGAATTGTCAGTCTATAAAGATAGGAAGTAAACGATTGCTTACCATTGTCCGTCTCGCCTCATTCGGGAACGACGTGGGTTATGTTATGTGCACTTAAGCTCAAAAACATCAAACGGCGGTTGGTTTTGCGATCGACAATTGTTTTTGAAACGGCATAGTCCCAGAGTTTCAGGTAATCACAGTTCACTTTGACGACGTGAGTATACATAAATGGAAAATACGATTATTTATTAAAAAATCGAAAAATCACATACTCGTGATAAATAATATCGCACCCGTAAGACAAGAGTATATAATATAATATTACAACGTCGTAATGTTTTCGTGATGTGATTCAGATAATAAATCATACTTGTAATATAGTCGTGTCATTGTGCGTCTTGTTTAATACTGTATTTTAAGTGTACATTAGACAAATATTAATGGAACAAATATTATAATATGATCATAAAAAAAACATAGTTACAATCATCAGTAGCGTATTTATGAAGAGAGGGGGATAGATCTCTACTACTTGATCTTTTTTTTTTTGTTTATGCTATAGTAAAATTAATTAAATACACTATATACACAAACAGTAAATAATATTTTAGGACATTTGTCACCGTTATGTTTGTGATTTATTATCTCATCCCCTCCCCGTAACCCAGTGGCGTCATTTGAAGGGAAGGAGCAAATCGTTCATTTGCCCCAGTCTAGTACTTAGCTCAATCTCGAGTCGACGCTCTTGAAGACATTAATTGCCAATACAATTATTTGTTACTAATATAAGTTGGCACATCACGAAATGTTTGTCACAGTCTACTAGAAGAACTAAAATGACGCCACTGCTTTAAACAATTCATAAATACGCTGTTGGTTACCATATAATATGTATCCGTTTGCTAAAATGTCTAAAATGGAATTAATTTTAAGATAAAAAACTTTTTTGAATCTATTGCAATGCGTTTAGTATATATCAAAATAAAGTAGTATCCGAACTGCTGGATCTAATACAGAGCGGGTTGAAACTCGGTATCATCGGTTGTTGTAACACCTTGTACTCGGGCTTCTTCAAATTCGGTTTATTTTCCTATACGGTCGAAAAATAAAAACATCAATAATAAAAACATTAATCATAACACACAAAATCAATAATTTATTTAAATGTTAATCATATAGATTATTTGGTAGCTTATTAGCTTATTAGCTAATTCGTGGAAAACTAGGATGTAATTATTGTATAATATGTGCTTCTTAGTTGCACACGCGCGCCACAAAACCGTCGTAGGAAATCTAATACACAAGTATGTGCAAGTATATATATAGGTAAATAGCACAAGGTTAAGTCTGCAAAAATATGGATTAACGTGCGCGCCGAGTGCTTGGAAATCAGACAGAAATAACAAAACAATAGAGATTATGTGTGGCATGTGAATATAAGTCTGTGTATTATATAGGTATATATATAATATATATAGGTATATGTAATGCCGTGGAGACGACAGGATGATATGTATGTAAATTACAAAACATATGTGTATAAATTTACTTGGGAATCGTGTGGTACATACTAGACATAATTTTGAAAAATGATTTTTTTTATAATTTCGTGCGTAAAAATTATTACGCCCATCACTATAATACATCTGTCTCCGTTTACAAGGTTGAGGAATCTCGATTGAACGTGTATTTCGTACCTACAGAAAAATGGAACAGAAGCAAATGTGTACACGCGACGTTTTGATTAGGAAATATCACATCATATACGTTATCGAGAACTCGTTGGCAACGAAAGATTTTGCGTCGGCGAACCCCGTTTGCGCGCATATCAATATTTTTGCCTGAAAATTCACGTCTAGTCTGCGTACATATTATTAATTTTCATATACAACCAGTACAGCAAATATATGCAAGTTAAGAGTATTCATTCAGAAATTTGAAGAAAAAATTCGTTCATTAGCGACACTATATAATTATGATATTGACTAGGTTATTCGTTGATTGTATAGATGTGTTGATTTAATTTTTAAGTAAGTCACGATTTCTTTTCAGACGGAAGGTCGCCGGGCATACGTTGTGCGTGCAGTATAATATCGGAAACCAAGAACTGAGAATCGGGTACCTATCGTTTAAGTTAAATTGTCGTACCGGACGGTTACACGACTCCTGAAAACAAAATGAAACTAAAAGCGAGTAAATTCGTCTTAAGTTAATCATTCGCGTCGTGCTGATTGTCCACGCGACCCACTTGTCATTAATTGCCGACAAACCAACCGCGGTGTGTCAATCGTGTACACCACACGAATATTCATAGAAATAAAATAAAAAGATGCGAAAATCCGAAATATTATACGAAATAGTTGCCGAGAAAAGAATAATAAAAATAATAAAATCGATGCTATTGAGATTATTAAAACGAAATCTTTACAAACACATACTATTAACTCGTCCATATCGTCTTCTTCGTCTAGTTTAATTGTATTCCCGTAGACTCTCGTGTTTTTCAACCTGTTGACACCAGTCCAGTTGGCCACTATGTTGTACATGGCTACTTTCTCGTTGTCCGATGTGTACTCGATGTCTTCCAACACGCGCAAAAACAATTCGTACAGGTATTGTCGCATGTTAGAGTTCCAATGAGTTTTCGACACGTAATAATTGTTGAAGATGCGGTACAAGAAATAATACACCTTCCTGTGGGAACGGAAATGTCTACATTAATTGCGAATATTCACGGATTAACCGTTTCTTTTTTTGACAACAATTTTTATTTTGCTATCACACGGATATGCTTGAATATATTATGTACAGGGCGTTGGGAAAATGTAAAACCACGATTTAAGAATGAAAGTCCTCATCGATCGTCACAGAAACACGCCTCACCATGTTATGTCACACGATGCTTGAAACGTTTTTGAATGCAAAACTTCAAAGTTTAACCAAACATTGATGTTAAAAAAACACCCGATTTTAATAAAACAGAGCAACCTCGCACACTGCTCAAGTATCGACGACAGTAATCAGACGGTTGTTTAGTAACCCCGCGTTATTTCAAACAATGTTGATATTAACTGGATACCTTATCCATCAGAATTTTTTTTTTTAAGTGATATATCTGAAGAATGTCCGTCTACAGTACTCACTACGGAACCATTTTCGATCTTAAAAGACGAATAGCTGAGGAAATCAATAACATTTCACCTAACCCCTTGCACCAGGCAATGGAAAGTTTAAAAAATCGACTACTGAGTCAGTGATTCAGTGAAATGGATGACATTTAACTGACGTTAGTTTTAAAAGATGGTTGTTTTTCAATTTCAAATGTTGTAGAATACAATGCTTCTCCGATAAATTAAAAAAAAAATTGTCATTCTTTAATCATAGTTTTAGATTTTCCCGTTTCTCTGCACCGCTTTGTACACAATTCGTGACAGTTCTATTGAGAAATTTAATTAAGTTCGCACATATAATCACGTGATGTACGAGATCACCGTATCTAAACATACATAATTGGAATATCTGTGTTTTGCCGTAAGGTTATAATATTTACAGAACTTTTAGGTTTTTACCGCATTCTATTTTTAGCTTTCTCGGAAGATTAAAATCATTTGTTAGGATGGGAGCGCGAAGACGACGTTTATAAAAACTATAATATGTGTTATGCGCTTTGATATTTTATTGCGATTCATTTCAAATAAGAAATCAACTAAACGAATAAAACGAATATAATTCGATTAATCATATAGGTACTGTTCTATTTTTCCGAAATCGAAACTAAAAAAAAAAATTATATATAACCACAGGAAAAAAACCTGGAGTACTATGTTAAAACCTAGGGTTGTTTGTCACCACGTATCGCTTATTTGCTATACCTAACGTCGAACGCTTACTTAAAGTCCAGCTCGCATCCCTGTCCGTCTTTCAGGTCATTGGTGTTGGCGGTGGTCTTCGGCGGTAAAGACGGCGTGCACTCGGCCATGATCAAAAAAGCATTGGAAAACAATTTGAACTTGTCGAACTGGTATGGATCGTTGTTGTAAGTCATCTCCAGGTATTCCATCCACTTGATCATCACTTCCTTGGGCTTAGTACCGCTGACTATGAATATGTCTTTCATACCGTTCAGATTAACGAACGGCAGATTTTTCATGTCCTCGCATTCGATTAATTTGTGGTTCTCTTGTCGGAGTTGCCGCAACATATGCATCACCTGGTTAAAAGTTTTGTTGGGGATGCGCTTGGCCAGTCTCTTGACGTCCTCCACGCCGTACATGTCGATGGCCTCAGCCAACTGGAGTTTATCTTCCGTTGTCCATACGTTCAGGTCGGCTTTAATCAGCTGACGGGAGGAGGAAAAAACAAAACACACACACACACGCGGTGTAAACGCGTTGTTAGTATAGGTATTACATACTATACTATATATATATTGGGTATAGGTATAGTATAGGTTTAGTATAGGTATTACATACATACTATATATATATTGGGTGGTGGTAGTAAATAAAACCAGAAACAAAAATCCAAAGAAAATCAATTCCACGGTCGAGGAATTTATCGTTATAAAATTATCAATAACAATTAACACAGGTACGAAAATACCTTCAATAAATATACTTTTACATAATCGTACGTGCAAGTATATATCTTGTAGATCGTACATTTATAAAGTAATTAATCAGAATTCATGATTTACTGTTGGTATCAAATCATAAACATTTGTAAGTAATAATAATTTAAGATTATGATAAATGACGTGTGATCAGAATTTTGATCAATAGATAGAGAATATAGAACAGAGGACGAGTGTAACAGAGATAATAATGTAAAGGTGGATGTATAGAGTGACTTAAGAAAACAATGTAATAAATGAGTATATAAGAGGTAATGTAGGAAGTGGCTTCGATAATAGAAAAAATGTGAGAGATAATGGATTAAGATAGCTCGGATGACTGAAAAAGAGGCAGTTGGATGTGATTGAGAGTGATATGAAGAGGACTGGTGTAAGTTTTGAGGATCCTAGACGTTGGGTTAAGTCAAAGTTGAGGACTAGGATAGCTGATTTCTCAAATAGTTGGGAGAGATAGTGAACGGAAAAAGAAGATATATGGTTTGCGATCGACTGATTACCAAAATTTGTTTGTATGCGTATACAAATTATACTATTTGTTTATATTAAACTAATTTGTAACTTTATATTAAACATTTTAGCTATACAGTTGACGTTTAGGAATAACATATTTGGTATAGTTTTAATTTTGGAAATTTTTCCCACTCTTTTTTGAAAAATTTTCTTTTGATTTTTACCTATGAAATCTTTAGTTACGCGTTATCTAATAAAATCGTATGCTATACGATAGCTATTTGTATTTACGTAATTTATCATTCGACGGTGAAACGGATTTAGAATAAAAAATTTTTAAACGACGTTATTGGTGAATTAAAATGAAAACATATACTTAAACGTTAAAAAACGCCGATTTTCTCAGCTAATTAAAAAAAAACTGTTTTGATTTCGTGTTCGATCAGTAATTGATTACCACGATAATATTATTTTAGTTGAAGGAACAAAAATGACGTGCGTTATTGTTATACAAAATAATTCATGCCTATTGTCGATGGAATGGCGGCTCTAAGGATTTCATTTTGAGGGAGAAGAAGGACCATAACCAAAATTTACTTGTTTTTCTGAAATAATTTTTTAGGATCTACAAATAATTGTACATATTATATCTGTAATACTAAGAGGCTTTAAAATCATGGTACCATAGATAACCACTGACCACAGCAGTTTTATTACGTATTTCATTGTGATAATTGTAAAACCTAGTAAAACAAACATTTGAATCAAATAAATGATGCAGAAAATAATACACACCATTTTGAACACAACCGTACAACGTCCACGTCCGCTCAAACAATGCCATTATAGTAAAATGATCCATACAGCTACGAACGACGGCACTACAACGTGAGGTTAGTCGTGGCGATAAGAAATTAACCGAATTCGAATTATGAATAGACAATCCCAAAAGTCGTAATCGTCTTCAACGAGTAACGTACTCAGTGGCGGCACCAGACATTTTTTCTAGGGGGGGCAAGATCATGACGAATTGATCATGGAATTTAGTGAAAACCCGCCTGTACGGGTGTAATATAAATTATTAAAATACATGGAAAATACTGTATTAATAGCGTTTTTCGATAAAATATGATCAATTTCGAAATCAAATTAAATGGTGGTGTATTCCGTGGTGTATTATCTAAACGAATGCACATAGAAAAAAATACGACGAGTTACACAGCGAAACATATGAAACACAGCAAACACATAAATACTTGAAAAATAAATTTTCGTTTGTTCTTCAACGGGTGGGGCAAAGGTGGGGCAAAACCAAATTTGGATAGGACGCTTGCCCTACCTTGCCCCCCTCTAGCGCCGCCACTGAACATACTGTATACAAGTATAATAATAATGTTCAATTTGACATATCGTATATGAATTCTGTAGTAACAAAAACTTATAAATTGTTATAGGTACAATATCTCTTCTTTTTTTTTTTAGAAATTCGGGGAGAAGCATGACTTCCTGGGCCTCCCCTCCCTCCGCGTGCTCTAAAACCGCCACTGTGTCGACGAATCGAATAATGTAAATAAGAAAATAAGAAAAAGAAAACAAAGAAACAACTTTAAATTATAATAAATTAAATCGATAAGACATTTTAAACAACAATTCTATATTTTTACACTTTATAATACTTATTGGCTTTGTTCAATATATAATTTTGTTATTGAATTACATAAAACGAAACATATGTATATGGGAAAATGGCGATTCTCTCGACCCATATTACTATATAGGTTACATGTATTGGTTGCACAACGTTAATTCGAATTACTCGTTTAATTATATTTTTTTTTAAAAGGTGTGACTCGTAAAACAAGTATGATTGTTTATTGTTTGAAAGAACAAAAAAACTAGGAAAATAACGTGATAAAACTGTGCGTGTAATGCGGTTTTACTAATATGACAAATATTATTACGTAACATATGTGTAGAGGTGTTGGTGTTTTATGTGCGAGTCAAATTTGAATTTCACTTTCGTCCGGTGTGTGGAGGATAAAACGCCATAAACAAACGATTTAAACGATTTACCAAGACAATGACAACGACGCGATCAGTCCCAAGAACAAAAAACCGACCATTTCACTGCACTGGCGTTTCGAATGATATATTCATTTTCTAACGTAATATATGTAAATGTGTTCGGATTTTACGATTCTCGACAAAAAAAAGACCTGTTGTGCGCGACTATGGGAAGGCGCGTCGCACAGAACAAACCGAGACCCTCCAAAACGATAATAGTTTACCGAGTAAGCGATGAGAAAAACGAAACGGCTTTGCTCCCGTATCAATGTGTTTGAAAATTGTCGGTCGCCCCGTACATTATTGCATGCACGGTGTGAATTAAGCGGCCTAAGAGTCGGCGACGGGATTACCACGATTTTTGCCGCGGTGTGTAATCCCGGTAAATATACCGGGATTTCGTTTACGTTCTTCGTTCAATATTATTAACACAAACCGTATAGATTTAGGTACTATCACACGTCACGTGCACAACAACCAGAGTATGTCGGTGATCACTGAACACGAGGATTTTAATTTAACATCGACGCGTATTATTAATTTAATAGTCGAAACTATACCGATATGATACATAGTGTACGGTAAAACGCCACCAAGTCAACACGCAGCAAGTCGTATGAATAAATTTACTCGAAAACCAACAGCGATATACCTGGTAAAAATAATATATTTCGTAGAAGAGAAACACCCAGAGTATTTTTGTTTGTATTTGTTCGCACCCGGCCCACGAAACCTGGTTGCTGCTGACAACCGATATGGACGTTGTTATTAAACATCAATATTATTTAGTCCACTGTTTCCCGTGGAAATTGGCCGATTTCCGTCCGGAAAGAGGAATATTAAGTGCCTAACCTGCCGAACGCTACGCGTGTTCGAACACGTTGATTTCCGATTTAAATCCTGACCGAATCGCATATTGTGTTATGCATTAGAGTGTTCGCTCTAAATCCCATTCTCGTACTACTACGTCGTAGTCCGATTAAACAAAAACGTGTGGACATTTCGATTTTCCTACAAATGTGTCGCAACAATTACACGTAGTCATTATAAAACAATAACATCGCGCGCTTGGGTCGTTCCGTCACATCGTCGGTCCGTCCCGCGGACATTGTTCATCATACAGGTACGATAAAAGTAACTACCGTTTTGACTCACGCGAAGTTATCCAAACGGCGTTTTTTGTCTCGGACTCTCGAAACACTCCTCTGTACACGATAAACGAACCTAAACATAAGCCAAACAAGCGAGTAGAAATGGACGGTATATGCAACAGCACGGTCACCGCTGCGACCGTGTCGGCCTGCCCTAATCGCCGTGGCCGATTATTCAAAACGAGAGAGACAATAGAGAAAACGAATTTAAAAAATACGCGTATACACATATTACACGGGTCGGATACGTTTGATTAAACGGATTTCGAGACGAACAAATAATAATACGTTATCGACGACACGGAGTACCGAATAAAATCCGTACACGCACGCGACGGTATCCGAAACAAAACACTCGTACGCGACTATTGAATATATATATATATATGTATATACTACAGCGTATATAAATATAAATTTTGGCGCGAACAGGAGGCGGCGCAGGGCGTGTTGCACTTGACCCCGAGAAATGTGGCGAAACAAATCAAACGACGAAAATTGCGAGACAATAATATATATATATCCTGTGCCTATACACATCATTAATATATTAGAAATTATGGAGAGCAAATACTAATAAATAATTGAATATAAACGTGAATGAATATAACTAAATAAAACCAAAAACGTTGATGGCCTAACTAATTTCTATCCACAAGCATCGACCATACTCACATGTGACTGTGTTAAGTGGCGGATTTCATCCCACGCGAGCCGCACCGGGGATTGTGATTAAAATGTATATACTTCCACACGACAAAGAAAGGAACGCAACCCCGAGTGCGTACGACCACCTGGCCAGCAGTCACTGACGAACAAATCTCAACACGAATACGCCGTATAATTGCAGTATTCGCAAGACCAACTGAATCACGTTCGTTCACAATAACTGCCGGTGAAACTTACGACCAGTCTAAAAACTGGAGAAAGAACGAATTCGAATTAAAACGGCTACTAAACATGGAGACACGAAAATGTTCCACGACAGATGAACACGAACGAACAATAAAAAAAAGGAAGCCCGAGCGACGACTTGGGCATTCATTTTGAAACGACATCTCAGTGCCACCTACACAACTTGAAAACGCGCGAAATAATGGAAACTTTGGTGAAACTGGAGACAATGATATAACGAATTCACGAAAACATAACCGAACTTTTATTAAAAACCAACACGTAATACGAAAAAAAAGAAAAGAATACGACGGTCGCACGCGAACGCTGGGCGGTCAGCACATAACCGCTGATGACCTAACGCTAACCGCCGTCGACCGTTACGCAGCGAAACACGGTACGAACCGTTACCTAAACGTAAACATTAAGAACAAACCGAAAGGCCGTGCCGGCGGGAAAAGACGAAAATTCAAACATGCTTTGCGGAGCGAACATGCGTGTGATAAATAGATCAAGTTAGGTAAATACATATACGTTACCGGAAACGTCGACGCGATTCCTCAGCACTTTATAGGCATTTACATTTCCGTAAGCAATGTGTAATAGTTGGACGAAGAAGGTATAATAAGGGAACTGCGGGAAACGATGATGGACTTGGCACCAATAACTAGCTTCATCAAACGTCAAAGAATCCAATAGCTAGGCTATACTCTAAGAAGAGAGAAAATTATCCACCAAGAGCAGTTTCTGAACGGAAATGTCAAGGCACAAACGATCACATGGACGCCCCAGAGATGGATTGACGGAATGGATCTGAGGATCTTAAAGCAACGGGCTTAGAAGATTGTCATGAAATTGTACGAGCGTAGGTGACAGGATATTGTGGTGACGACTAAGACTCTCAGAGTAATATTACTAGAAAAAGAAGCAGGCAATGTGTTATCGCCGAGAAACTTATTACCGATGAAGGAAATTCTCATACACGAGCTATGTAAATATTACTACTATATACTTATGACTTATGACTTGTGACTTATGATTGTGACATATGAACTTGTGTTTTATACTATACACTATAAACCTAAAATCACAAAAATAATAATATACTTTAACTGTGTATATGTATTCCGACGACTACATCGTCATCTTCAGCGGTTTAGTAGTAGTTGGTTCGTGCTGAAGATGACAACGTAGTTATCGAAATACTATACGCTGTTAAAGTGTATTATTATTTTTGTAATTTTAAGTTTATAATGTATATTTTATTTATATTATATCTTATGCATTTTCGTTTAAACATTTCAAAATTTTATGCGGGGAATAATCGATATGTCTTATAAACACGTGTGGACTAATTATTCATGTATAATACTGATAAATACAACAATTAATATTTTTGTAACAATAAAATTAGATATTAAAATAATAAAAAAAAAAAAATTAATGAACTGTTTTATTTGAATTGAAATTATTACATTTTATTTTAAATCATACATAATATATAATATAATTAATACAATTATGATACCTATTTTTTTATATTTTATATATATATATATATATATTTTTTTTTTTGTAATACATTTTGAATACAATATTTTGTAATTACAATTAATCAGTTAGAAAAAAAAAATACAATTTTAATATTTTTTCTTAACTTTAAACTTAAGAAAAAAGAAAAGAAAACAATATACAGTTGCATATTACAGTATACATACTTTAATTGCTGTTTAAAATATGAATTGTGGAACTGAAACTAATTAAAAAATTGTTTAAAGGAAGAACTATCATTTCTTATGGATATCGTTATAAAGTAAAACACTAATTATCGCAATTCATAAATAATCATAAAAAAAAATCACTATTACTTGTCTTCAGAAATTATCAAAATATGCTTCAATTTGTTTTCTATTTGGTTTATACAAAATACTATTTATCGTATTACAAGTGTAATTATATCACAATTTACAATCAGAAATATAAGGTACAAAAAAAAAAAAAAAATTATTTTTAAGGTCTAGTGCATATAATTAATATGCTTACAAACGTACACATTTTTTTTTTTTTAAACAGACATTAAATAAAAAATTGATATAATAGTAATTGTAAAAAAAATACAATAATAAAGAATTTTGTCAAGTCATTACTGTTTTTCCAAAATAAAATTTGCAAATTGTAGAAAAGATGCACTACGCGAAATAAAAATCGGTTTGTTCTGAAAACTTTTTCACACCAACGTAAAATATCACCATGCAAACCGAATAAAATGGAAAAGAGGTGGAAAACATAACTGTAAAATTGGATTTAAATCGTTGGCCCTATCTACAAAAGGGATCATCATTTCATATTATTCAAAATATGTATTCTGGTCCAGCCATGTCAATCGCCCATCTAAACTTGTCTCTTTGAGTTTTATTGTAAATCTTCTCAATAGGAACATTGAATTTTTTGCACCAAGCCACCGATATGCGAGGATCCAAATAGTTTAATTTGGACGTACCCAGAGCAATCGTTTTGTTTTCTTCTTTGTCGGTTTCCTGCACTTCCAACTTAGTCAATTGTTCTTTCAATCTTTCCAGAGCTTTTTTTCTCTTCTCCAACTGTGCCTTGGAATGCATACTGCCATCTTTCACGTCGCGTTTGGCCTGCTTATACTGCTCCTTGGCTTCTTTCACTTGCAATCGTTTGTTTTGAATTTTTTCCTTAAGATTTCCCATGGACTTTTCATGAGTTTTTGGCACAGCACGTTGATGGTTACACAAAATAGCTACTGCACGGTTTGCCCGATTATATTGCAAAATTTTCTCCGCCACAGACACGTCCGGATCAGTTAATTTCTGCAATTGTTGTTGTAGTGTCCATGAAGCGTTAAACGTACGGAAAACTTTAGCAGTAAGTCCATCCATAAGCTCGTGTAAATGTTGATTCAATATCGATGTATTCAAACGATCAAATAGATCATCACTACCTTTTTTATTTTCCATAAATATTTTCAAGTTTTTGAAAACTCGTTTTTCTACAGGTACTTCGTTATAATACCTAATGGAATCTTTACCGAGGAAATCGAACACGACTACATATTCTTTGTCATTTAATTCTTCGTGTAATTGTATGTGTTCGACACGAAGAGAGCAACAGCCTACAGTGTCGGCTTGATCTTCGTCTTTTTCATTTCCAGCTCTTAACGCCAATTTATCAATGAAGTACAAAGCAACTGACCTTTGCCTTACGTGCATTTCTCGAGACTTCCAATCATTAATATAATTTTCTCTAATGTTGTCAATAGATTTAGCCAATCTTCTAGCAGTCTCATACTTTTGCCAATCTTTTTCCCCCTTAAGTTTAGAAGAAGGATTCAACATGACATACTTAACTTGTCCCTGAACATTTTCTATCCAGCTAGCAAGCCATGTAACACTAGGATCATGTCTGATTTCTTTCCATTTGTGACCTGAAGGAGGTATCGGTATATTGGAATCTTTGCTACAATTTATTAAAACTTCCTCGGGCATCACTCGCTTTTTTAACATACCCATCTTAGGATGTTCACCTCGTCCTCTAAATAAACCAGGTGGTTCTATTTTGAAATTACCGATTTTCTCTTTGTGACCGTCAATAGTACAAAATCCAAACTCTTTTTGTATAGCTTCATTATCTTCTCTAATTTTCTTTTTGTCCTCCTTACTCATAGCTTTACGTTCTTCTGACTTTTTAGTAAAATATATATTCATCTCTTTGAAATTACATAATGAGAGATCAGTTATTAACTCTTTTTCTTTATGTGTCATTGATTTGCGCCAGTCTTTAAAAAAGTTTTTATTAAATACTTCTTTTGTTGTATAATCATGTTCCAACATTTTCGCATAAAATGTCGCTACTTCTTCTGCAGATTCGGAAAGAGAAATATGTTTACCGCTGTAATAAAATTTCACATTACTCGGTAAAGGCTCATAGGCTGGAGCAAAAACAGGTCCTTTGTGTTCTAAAAACTTCCATTTCACACCATCATTTTTCTTTTCTTCTTCCCACCATTTCCATACTTCAGGTTGTTCTTCTTCCTTTTTTTTCTTAGATGGAGATTTAACAGGAGTTCCCTTTTGTGATGTATTATTTTCTTTTTTAACTTTATGTTTAGAATCTTTAGATGAATGATTCTTGTCTTTTTCTCTATGCTTACTCTTGTGTTCCTTATCTTTTTTGTGTTTTTTATGATTGCTATGTTCTTTTTTAATATGCTTTGTTCGGGAGCTCAAAGGAACATCATCTTCACTACTAATAGAATGTTTACGTTTCCTATTCGATAAAGGTATGTCATCGTCAGACTGTATTTCTTCTTTTATAGAAAAATCATCATCATTTTGTTTCCTCTTGCTGGACATATAATCATCACCATTATCAGAATAGTTCTCATCTTTGATACTATTATTCAATTTAAAATCTCTCTTAATTTGAGAATGATAACCTGAATCATAGGGTTCGTCTTTGTATTCTCGTTTAATTTCTTTCTTACTGACACCATTCTTCTCGTGTTCCTGTAGAAAAAAAAAACAGATTACAATTAAAAATAATATTTTAGGAATGATTTAGGCCCTTTTTATCCAATTACAATTATATTACCAAACCAAAACTCAATAAAAAATATGCAGCCACAGTTTATAAAGGAAATAAAATATAAAATAAATAACAAAAAGTTTATAATCAATAGTTATTAAATAGTGATAGACAAAAAAAGGCCTTGTGTACATTATTCAAAAATGTTACCTTTGATTTATACAAAAACCTTATGCACACCTATTCAACTTGACTGGTGTACAACTGGGTAGTCATGAATCACTCAAAAGAAAATTGAGACAATTGTCTGTTGATGTTGAGAAATAAAAATAAATATACAAAAAAATGCTTAAATAACCATACACTTGTGATGATTAAAACACTAACAATGATAACTGTATATATAAATAAATAAAATAGAACATACAAATCTACGGATTAATTAAGTTTTTACATTAATAAAAAAAAAAATATTAATAGAAGTTGAATAGGTGTATATGGTGCGTTTTGATTAAAAATTGTTAATTATATTTAGATATAAAAATTTCAATTTTGACAAATGTATTATCAATTCATTGTTTAACTAAAATAAAATATATTCCTACCATATAAACATTTACTCCCAAAATATTTACAATTTATTTATTTATTCATATGGCTAATATTCACAATTAGAATTAGATATATAAATGTCAGTTATAAGTTTATTGTTAATTATTAATTAAATATGTAATTGTTTACAATGTTAATTATTGATGAAAACATTATTTATACGACATTATAAACTTAAATATAATTACTAAAATAAAATGATTCAAAAATGCGGGATGATTCGGAAGATAAATAACAAACGCACCAGTTTGTTGTATTAAAATGCATAAGATGATTTATTATTTGTTAAAATGATACTTCATTTTTGTACAATTTTAGTATGAACACACACTTACATAAATATATAAAAAAAATTGTATTTATAAAAATAATTGTGTATCAAGTTCTAATAAAAAAAATTGTTTCAAAATAGGAATAATGGTGAAAACAATATCTAGGGACATCTTATGACTAATTTGTGATTGACTAGAAAATATTAATATGGTGAGATCTACAAATTACTAAATGAAAAAAATTACCTAATATGAAAACGCAAAATAAAAATCATTCTAAATCATTATAGTCTTTAATAATTGTGTTTACATTAGTAAAAACGTCTTTAAAATCATTAATATGTGTATTATATTGAATATAATGATGTACAAATGCTTTATGTGAAAAAGCTCGTTTGGCTAATTTTACTACAGAGTTTAAGGCAGTAACATTAGTAGAGTTATTTGACAGAACACTTAAATACTTGGAACCTATAAAATGCCTTTGTTGAAAGAGTTGGAGATACTTGTTTTCCTCCAAAATTTGCTTAGAAAAAGATAAAGTATCCTAAAGTACGCAACTTCTCAACAAAATTTAATTTATCAATTTCATCAGCTGTACTACCTCGACATAAAATAACATTTCCAAGAGATACACAAGGTGATGCATTCAATGAACGTATAGTTTGGTTTATAATCACTTCCCACCTTGGAGTTGATTCATAAGAAGAATATTCTTTTCTATAATTTGGAAAAGACATTAATTTTAAAAGTTTATATTTTGGATCATGTACAAATGATACAAAATAAGGAAATGTTTGATTTTCTATAGGTTGAAAAACCGATATCAATTGTTTGCTACCTAATTGATTTAAGTCATCAAACGGAACTTTAGCCTCTGGGTGTCCATCTTGACAAACTTTGTGTAAAACAGAATTTTCAAATAAAAAAATACATTCCGATAGACTATACAACTTGTTAAAAGTAAATAAAGTATTATAATTTTGAATAGCATCTTTAGACTGATAAGGCATGATGAAAACTATAATAAATGAAATCTTAGGGAAATCATGTTTTAATTTTTCGAGTATATAACATGCAGATCCTGCACAACCACCTGAAGGTGATAATATTATTAGAAAATAATCAATTTTATCAATTTTATTTATTTCAACTCTTAACCTGCTTGAAACATCTTCAAACATTTCAGGACCTTTGATATAATAGCAATATGACCAGTTATTTGTTGATCCTTCAATAAAATTAAACCCTAATGCATTTTGTCCATATCCCCAATGACAATTATTCGAATGTTTTAAGGTATCGCCAAGATTTGGATCCCCAATATCTACTAAAACACATCTGGGTTCCATATAACCACTAGGTTTTAATTCAAAAAAATTAAACTCGCTTATTTTTTTATACTCTTCATTAAGACGTAAGGTAATTTTAGGATCATAGAAGTTATTGTCTTTAAAAATAGTAGAATAGAAACTGTGAGAGAAGCGTATTCCACAAGTACCAAAACAAATAACTAGTACAGACATAATTTCAATAAATTAATAAATTAAATTATAAATAAAAATAATAATAACATTTTTAAGTAACTAACCCTATCACGTTTCTTTGATTTTTCATGATTCCGATCACTGGACTCTCGATCTTCTGCAAGAAATAAATAAAATATAATTAAACTCGTATTAAAAATAAATTAAAACATTGAAATTTTATTTTTACTATCAAAACAGTATATCATAACATCCCCAAATACCAAAACAGTGTAAAAACGTGTTGTGTTAATTTCAATTTACACTATACAGAATGTCAACGTCATGTCAAAATATCATACAATGTATATACAGGACAATGTTTACATTGACCGTCAACATCACAAAACAGCAGATTTATTGAAAACTTTATTTTGACGTGTCGATGACGGTTCGTTCTTGTCTGTTCAAATAATATGAATGTGTGAACGGAACGTTTAATCAAAAATAAGAAATAATCAGTTGAACTAATTTATTTTAATCATTGTATTTTTATTGTTACACATTATTTTAATATGAATGATGAAATGTTGATCGAAAAAGTATGTCAATATGATTGAACTATATGGCTCACAGAAAGTATAGTGATAACCATAATAAATAAAGACATAATATGGGCAAAAATGTTTTATTACTAAATTCTTGTATGATGAAGTAGATATACTATAATTTATTTATTTTGTAAATCTTAATTTAGAACCATTAGACAACTAAAGTAGTATATCTTGATTTTTTTGGTATGATATCCTTGACGTTTCTGAATTTTGACATTTGATGTGAAAAGATAACAAATTTGACATGACGCTAACGTTCTGTATAGTGTGAATCGACCTTAATACTTATCAATTTTGGTTAACCAACCAATGTCAATAATTCAGAATACTAATACACTGTGTTATATAAACAGGTTTAACTGTTTCGGTTTACATATAAATTTAAAATGCACCTTTAGGTATATATTTATTAAACACTTTTTTAAACAAAAATGGAATAAATCACACCATTAATAATTTATTGATGAACATAGCATTAAGTGTAGTTTCGTAATTCTGGCATATTGTAAGGCATACATAAGTATGCTTAGCAACATACTTAGATACTTTGGCAAAAATTAAAAACTTGAAAATTAAGAAATTATTTGTATAGAATTAAGTGGTTATGGGCAAATAGATAAAAAAAAATTTAAGAATAATATAATGTATTATACACTTATTTAAAAATGAAAATATTTTAAAATTTAATTATGTAACTACGTATTAGATACATATCAATTAACAATTTGAATGTATTAAAATAGTTTTATGAATGTAGATTGTACGTAAGCTGTTGAAAGTAAATTAGGTACTATAAAAAAATTTCAATGACCATCATAATCTTTTGTTGATGACAACAATGCAATAGATATAGATTTAAATGTGGTATCTAAGTACGTTATTCAAATGTATGCAGGTATAAAAAATATAAGGGTAAAAGTGTGTAAATAAATTACACGATACATAAAACAAACTGGTAGGTAATAATCAGAATCTATGCAGATTCAGTACCTATGCAATTGTCGATTAAAGATCAATAAAATCTTAATCAGGAAGGGAGGGGGGATGATGGCTGACACATAGACTTATGGGAGTTTAAATTACAAGTTTATCACAATTGGAATCGATCGAACGAAGATCGTACCGATGTCTGTCGACTAACTGTAATCGTATTAATTTTAGGTGCTTGGTACGTAAAACCGACAAGCAAATTACTACTATTTACTACACCACCAACACCTCGGGACATTTAAAATAAAAAACGTCACAAAACCTTAACCTACAAAATAGAAACTTGTTTTTATGCATAAAAGTTCAGGAGAGTTCAAATATACCGGGACGAAAAAACATGTTCCTCGAGGTCGAAACACGGGCGCGAACCCCTACAGTCAAGGGAAATCACGATAGCATGTACCATCTGCAGTACACCTTTAAGTAAAATATCACAGTAAGCATATCGTGTGGACAATAACAATAATTACCGGCCATGTTTTTCGTTCACGTGGATGTGACACGGCGAGCTGTCCGATTTTTGTCGACTTTCCCGAACGCGTCTTCTACGTCGACGTGTGCCTTGGGTTGTCCGAGGACGACGTGTGTGACGATTGCGGTGATGACGTTTGCAAGCAAAAATCACTTTTTACACGACGGAAAGAGAAACTAACGAAAACGACAATGTAAAAAGTAGCAATAGTAATAGTGGTAGTAGTCGATAGATGTAATGACGATAATGTATACAAAATATAATATCGAAACAACAGCGACGGTGGTAATAATTGACGACAATAGAAAGAGAAAAATAAACTAGAAAAAAATCGCAATATACTTAGGAAAAGTGTGTAAGTGTGTGTGTGTGTGTGTGTGGCGATGAGTTGAGTTGTCGTCTAGAGAGGCGACCGCCGGTGTTGTTGACGGCGTACGATACGGTTATTCCGTCGATTTTGTCGGTCGGCCGCTAAACGCATAATAGTTTTTCGGAGACGTGTACAAACGCGATCAGCGACGAAACAGACGGAACGAACTCGTAGCGTTCGTGTTTTTGAAGCGTGTGTGTGTGTGTGCGTGTATGCGTATGTGTCGTGAACAATTTACAGACTTGAACAAGAATAAAAAAAAAAATCACATAAATATACAAGTCGACGAGTCGCGACGAGGACGGTCGACGACGAGCGAAAAGGAGAGAGAGAACACCGAATGTGCGGCGAACGATACACACCGACACCACACCGACGTCGGTCGGAAGCAGCTACGAGTACATTGACTTTTTTTGTTCGACCGAACGATCCGGCAACGTGTACCGCCGCGACGTTGCTAACGCGGATAACTTCGGCTGCGGCGGCGGCGGCGGCGGTAAAATTCGTATTTCGTGACGGCCGGTACGGTCGTTCGGTTTTCCGTTTCCGTTTCCGCGCGCGTAAATGTTCCTGTGTGGATTTTTCCAAAAACGATTTGGTATTATTTTCCAATTATATTTATTTCACGTACTCTGTATGGAACTCGGCGAACGTCGCGACTCTCCATAATCCGTTTTTTCTCTCGACACGGTACGGCAAATAAAATGGCGGTCGACTTTTCCCCTCGGTCATCTGATCAACTGTTATCACCTATCGTCCGCCACCGAGTGATAACAGATTACGATTTTTTCGGTTTTTTGTTTGAAAACTTCTTTATTATTATTCTACCGAAAATGTTATAGTTGACCTGTCGTACTGTTTTCACATACGTACGGCATGTTGAAAATAACAAACGCCGTCAGAACGTACGTCGTGTCCGCTCTGCGTCACGGACAGTTGTCTCGTTGCGTCGCACGTCGTTGCTGTAAGACGAACCCGACTTCGAAACGACTGTCGTCTACGCTTTTGTGCAGTACCATCGTCGACGATAATTATTTTTATTTCGCGGTCCGATGTTATGCCAAAAACAAAGACAAGAAAACTAATAAAGGTATATCGCACACAGTTGAGATGAAAGAATTTTTCTGTTTATCATAAAATACCCCTGCGTAAATGGGAAACGAAATGAAAACCCTTATTCATGCGACCTTCTGTGTATTTTATTTTAAGATTAAAATCATATCTAATGATATTTATTCCTCGTATATTATAATATCGTATGTACAGATTTTACATTAGACTTGTTTTTTTAGGTCAAAAAAAAGTATTGATTGATGAAAACTTTTTATCTGAACACATAAAATACAATGCCATGAAATCTGAAATGGAAAAGGCTGTGACTACATTGAAAAATAATTACATTAAAAATTTATCATTAAGATCTTCTACAGGTATACATTACAAAGTAAATAATTATATTTTGTATTTTACCAAAGTACTTGTGTAATTTCATTTTCAAATAGTTGTAAATTTTATAACATTTAATTAATTTTTTTATTTTAATTATGCCATGTGTTTTGCACACTGCCTTCAAAAACCAAGCAATGGTAAAGTAAGGTAGTGATGGTATATCACATATTAGCTATATCATTGTAATTTATCTTATTTACATTATTTACATAACCATTTGAGAGTTGTTGATATAATTTTAGAAATAAATTGATACAAGCAATAGCATTTTAAATTTTATGCATACTGTGTATTTAATAAATTTATTTTATCAATGTTGCACCTGTATAGTATGTAACTTTTGATGCTTACCAAATTATAAAATTGAAAATAATTTAAGTAAATATTAAATGATTCTACACATTTTGTAAATACTAAATGAGATATGAGGAATACAAAAATTGGTTTTTATTTTGATTACTTTTATAATTCTGTATTCATAAACCTATTTCAATTGTATAAATATAATTTGTTAAATTAAAAATTTAATTATAATAAATAATATAAAAAACAATTTAATTAAAAATCTAGAAAAAATATATTTATAAGTTAGCATATGAAAATGATTTCTGATCAACTATAATAGAAGTATGTAATATATTATAATAAATTTAATCTTACCAAGACACCATGTATAGTGTAATTATTTTAAATTATACATATATATCATCTGAATTTTATTATAAAAATAATGACATTTTACTTTTGATTCTTAAAAAATTGCTTCTATTTTCATAACCTAAAATACTTAAAATCTTATATGTAACTACAAATTAATTTGAACCAATCAATTCTAAAAATATTTAATATGTTTGACTAATCAAAAAGTAAACATATACATATTGTCAATACAATTAAACATTATTAATGTCAGTTAATTTGGATTAAGTACATTATATACTAAATTTAATATTTAGCTAAAGACATTAGTTACTTATATATATATATATAGGAGATATTAGTTACTAAAATTATATATATAATAAATTATATATTTTAAGAGATGTAATGTGTAAAAATACGAATTATTAATGTCCTTATTTTAAATGTTTAAATATATTATGTTAAAAAAAATATATAAATCTTTTTAGAGTCTGATCTATAGTGATACAATTATTTTTAATCTTTAATGAAACTATATAGCCTGTACCTATTACAAATGCTTCAATTGTACTAAATACTAATTAATGTGATAATATTTTACGGTTAATAAATTATGTTATGTTTTAGGAGCATTAGATTCGTTACCAGTTACGTTTGAAGGTGATGAATATGTTGTTCAAGACTTAGCTCAGATAGTAAGAAAAAACCCAAAAACTATCATTTTAAACATGGTGTCATTTCCACAAGCAATTCCAGCCGTTTTGGAATCTCTAAAAGCTTCTGGTATGAATTTGAATCCTCAACAAGATAAGACTTCTATATTTATACCAATACCTAAGTAAAGTATTATTAAGTGCTAAAGGAAATACAAAGAATAATTAAATTTGTTTTTTTCAGAGTAACAAAAGATCATCGAGAAAATTTAAGTAAAAGCGCAAAAGCTCTTTTTTTTAAATGTAAAGACACTATTAAAGAATTACAAAACAAACACATCAAATCATTAAAAGATAATGACACATTGGCAACAGATTTAGTTCACGATTTACAGGATCAGGTATTATATAGAATAATGTACTATTATTTTAAGTATATTTATTAAATTTGTTACAAATTCTGAAAATATATTTATTGTTGTAATTACAAATGTATAATTCAAAAAATAGAGTATTAAAAATGTAAACATTTTTGGTATTTAAGATTTTAGTTTTGGGAGAACTGTGTGACTAAACCCAATAAATAAATAATTACCATAGACTTTTTTATAAATGTATTTTATAAATTAAAAACAATTGATTATTAACAATTAAATTAATTTATTGTATAAACATGTGGGCATTTAAAATATAATTTTGATTCTTAATATTTTCTAATCAAATTTAATTTTGAGTAAAAATTAATTGTTTCTATGCTATTATATAGTCATGATATTGTGATGCATTCAATACATATTTTTTTGACCTTTAAAAAGTATATATACTTTTCTTTTAACATGATTGATATTTCTTGTGATGAAATGAAAAAAATAGAAATATCTATTTTGTAATTCAAAAGGTTCCATCATATAGATTTGATTTCTTTTTACAAATAATTAACAAGCTTTTTTAAACTTAAATTTATAATCCCAAAATCACAAAATATTAAAATTATAATAAATAATAATAAATTGTACATTTAACAAAATTATGTATGACCAAAAATATTTTCCGATTCCAAAACAAACTTTTTGAACAAACACAAAGAACAGCAATGGGAAATCCTTTATCGGCTTTTTTAGCAGAAATTTTCATGAGTAGGTATAGCATAAAATCAGTATTATGAAATAATGCTAATGACAATTTTCCAAAAAAAAATTTTCGATAAAATAATATTTTTTGATTTTGGGTTAGGTCACAAGTGTTCCATTTTATTAAGCTTTCTTAACTTATACGATTTCAGTTTAATTAATGTTTTTATATCTTAATTAAGTATATTAACAAACTATTATTTAAATGTAGTTCGAAAGTCATAATAATATTATATAAGATATATAGAATAAGTAATGTAGGTACATTCAGAATTTTCTTGAGTAGATGGAAAATTTGATATCTTTTTAAATATTGTAAAAACTGCCACCACTGCATAATTATATTTGTATACTTTATTAACCGTTTTATTAACATAGAATTTATTTTGTGTTCGAGTGTTATTAAATAGTACTTTTATTAGAATTTATATGTTTCAAATAATAATATATTACAAATGGTTAAGTGTTATCAGCTATAGTAACTATACATGCAGACTTTATGTAGCTGACATAACAAAAGCTTTTTAAATTTGTCAATACAAATAAATATTAGTATTCACTTATTATTCTGTATATTTGTGATAACAATAATTTTAAATAATTTATAAAAATAGACAGTGATTACATTGAATTTAAATGTACAATTCTAATTTCATTTTGTACTTAATAGATTACCACACTGGCCGATAAATATGTATTGGAGGCGCAACGAATAATGGAAGAAAAACAGAATGAACTTAAAGGTGACTCCTAGTGTTCTTTTTTACTTATTAGGTACATATAATATTAATGGGGCAAGCAGTGATTCATAAATTACCTATGTGTAACCCTAAAATGATTCATCTTCTTTATTTAGTATATAATATATGTTTGTTATACTATAGTAAAAACCTGTTTTCATCATTAATCAGTGTATGAATCATCAATACTGTAAATTTTTGTTAATGAACATGACTTGCATATACAGAAATATATTTTTTTCTTACTATTTGATGACCCCTGAGGACAGGTTACTTGTTGTTTTACACAAAAAATTTTTTATCTCTGATCCTTACCTTTCCTTATATATAAATTATTTTTATTTCAAAACAGTCTACATGTACTGCGTACTACAAAATTATGTAAATGAATAATATAATACAATCATATTGTAACAAAAACATATGTGTAGGATTTTTGAAATATATAGTTTATAAAAAAAAAAGTCAATTATAATTAAATACCTAATATTGTGGCAAATGAAATAGGTGTTTTAAATACAACCGGAGTCATTCAAATTTCTGTTAAAACTGAATAAGTAATGAAACCGGTGTTTTCGAATGGATTTTTGATGACATAAAATGTGTTTTGCTCATGTTTCGTATTGTTGTTTAGAGAAGGGCGGGAGGGAAAGAAAAGTAAATCCGATTGGTGTGAAGGATGTTGTCTTGTGTTCTCGACGATTAAAACCCGCACTAATCAATGGCATTGTCTTGCGATACATTTTTAATGCATTTAATACGCCAGTAGGCCTTGAAGGTTGTCATTCGTGTGGATATTGGGGAGCGAGCAGCTGATACGACAAGATACCGACTACCGTCACTGAACCCCAACTTATGCTCGCAGCCACTGCAGTATAACATTGTCGTTCTGAATATCGTGTCGTAGGAAAAAGTCGTGTATGATTAGCAGCAATGCTGCTAGTGTTATGTGTAAACATCGAACTCAATCTGAATTCAAATCTGTACGTTTGTAAGTACCTAAATTCACATTTTAATTGTAAATTCGAAATTGTATTAATAGTAGTAGTCTGGTCACATATTTATCCATTTAAATATAAACAACAACGTTATATTTGTATAATTTCAACGTGGAAATATTCACCTACTAATTACTCATTGGCTATTTTTATACGATTAATTGCATAAAAGCAGTTAAATTATAAATATAACATTTAGGTGGTAATAGGTATATAGATATTTGTTCTGGGGCTCGTGATTTCAGTAGGTTGACAATATCGATTAAAACTAATTATGCTATTGATAATTTCAATAAAATATGTATTTTTAAATTTGTATTAACCATTTACGCGATCTCGAAAATATTTAATTGCAAGTATACATTTCTATTTTGCCGGTAATAAATAACAGTAAAAATTATAAGGAACGACTAAAAAAAATGACCTCTACACATTTTACGTGATTTAAATATTTGACCTCGCCTAACCATTTACACTTGGTACGAACCCGTCTTGTCCGACCGCAGTAGCATTCGGTATCGGCGAAATGTGTGTATGAGCCATCCGGTATTACCAAACTGTGCAGGTTACGGAGCGCGATTCCGACAAATCATTTTATTTTCACCTTCAGTGATTTCCTATATAGCGTTTCCACGCGTAAATAAACTTATAGGTTAGGTTGCTGAATCGACGTCGACGGTATATTATGGTGGAGAAAAAAAAAAAAAAGGAAAAAAAACACTCGGTTCCAATGACGAGCACATTTTATAACGCTTATTGGTGCAGACGATTGGCCGGCGATATGTAAATTCAATGAAAAACAACGTCCCGTTTCCTTACGTCGTGTACGTTTTCTACTATTCACAAATATATATTATATATGTACGTGTTCTATCGGCTCTTCGCAATGAGTTACTGTGCGACAGCCGATACTGCTGCGGTCGATTAAAACAATATACGTTTTACTGTGCGTTTTTAAAAGCGTTTAATCCAATTCTATTACACGTGTTTTATTCATCGAATCGCGCGTACTTATCGATTTTATATATCCATAAAATGGTTCAAGATTGAAAACGGGTAAACCTCAATAGACTTAACTGTACGAACGTATAAATAGATTTCCACAAATATTTTCTAAAGATTTGAGAATTAAACGGTTGTTTTTTGTACGATTGATATTTGTAAATTCGTTACGATAAAATTGATTATTTTCACGAAGACAGTTTTCTTTTTTTCGACAGTATTCATATAAAATAATGTTCTTTCGTGTAATCTGACGTTCGAACCACTATTTAATCGTACATTAGTAAAAAGAAAAAGTATTGAAAAACAAATTTAAAACGTATAAATAATGAGCTAATCACATTATAAATAATTTCTAAATAATAACGCATATTACGTTTTTACTTTTTAGCTATGATTTATACGTTAGCGTTTTATAATGTATATGTTGTACTCACATTTACCAGTTTAATGTATATATATATATATGCTAAATATAAACACAATACGCATTGCGACGCGTACCTATTTACTTATGTACTTTCGTGTGAAAACCGTAAGGCGCGACGTTTACAAACAAATTTCGCGTTATGAAAACGTAATGACAATTCACGTATGGACACGATATCCATTGCATGCAGCAGCCAATTGTCCTGACGTCAATGAGCCATTAACCATTAATTCTAAATTTAAATAATTATTTACGTCTGCATAAAATATAAATCATTTAACATAAATATACTTTTTATATTTTATTCATTTTATACGTACAATACTACAAATATAATATAAAGTATTTACCGGGTGAACGGTTCGGTTTATTTCGAATTTGAAATATAAAACAAAACATTTTTTTATGAACTCTTAAAGTATAAGAACCCACACACCTATAATCGAAAACTTTTTCTAATTTCGAGCTCAAATCGATTTTTTTCTTTTCATTTTTAACGTTTATCACAGTTTGTGTATAATTATTAATTGTATTCATTTTTCAAACGAAAACGACGAAAGGCCACTATTAAAATGATAACATTTATTTTTGACTCGCGATCCTAAAACGATTTCAAAGATTCGAAAATAATGTATTTTCAAGTACGTATAATTCATTCATTGTACAGTTTTTCGAACCAAGTACTCGTAAAGTGTATTCAATCATTAAAATTACATCTCTGGATGTCAATTATATTTTTATTTCAATATATACCACCTACGTAATAGGCACATATTATTATTTTATATAGGTAAGGTAGATTTATCATATTTATATACGGTATGTTTACCGCATGGGCTTCGAAATAGCCGTTCGTCTTTCTTTAGGAATGTTTAATGATTCATTTTATATATAAGAAGTTGTTTTTAAACCAACGGGTCACGACAATATGTCAATATAAGTTATACTATTACTAATTATTTTTATCAACCGTCGTAAACCAGATCTTATCAATGTCCGTATTTTAAAATTAATGACAATACAGTTGCGTAGAACAAAAATGAAAAATCGATCTGATGTAATCTAATATTCATCTTATTATATAATAACCATTATCGTAGTATGTATTATAATACAATTCTTCGAGTCGAAACAGGTTTAAATATTTCTGGACCGTAACTTTGTTTAATTTATTATTATTATTGATATTATTATTATATTATTATTATTATTGAGGAGATTATTTGAGTTTTCGGTCAGTTTTAAATCGAAATTTAAATCCCGAGAATAATGAAAAAAATATTGTCAATAAATGTATACTTTTGCATTTTCACTTGACATATCAACTGTACGATTTTTACGTAAACTAATTGCTATATGGTCAACGGTTGAACGGTGTACTTCCATTTTTCTGTGCGGGAGGATTTAAAAAATAAAAAAAACACTTGTGTGGAGACTTGTGCGCGTGGCACACTGTTGCCGTTTTTTTTTTCAAATAATTTTCGTTTCGCACAGTAATAACGAATAACATCATTATTATCGTCGACATTCGACTTACGTCGAACCAAACGTGCGGAAACCGAACGCACAATATCAGACTCTGGATAAAATCTAAAAAATTCCACGTATTTGAACGATGTCGATGACAAAAAAACGCGCGAGTACTGCTTTTTTTATATATACTATATTTTTATCGTTTGTTTACTTATTTTTCGACCAGTCATTGTAATATACATATATATAATACGAAATTCGCGGATGCAGAGAACATGTCTGGGCCGGACGATAAAAAGTAATAGGTGCGGATAAATATATCAAGTTTTATACAACATAAACTGCTGTTTTCAAAATATTTTAATTCGTTTAGATAGGCGTTTATTAAAGAGACGTAACTGATAAAATAGGATTAAAACTACGTTTAAAAAATAACAATTTTTAGTTTTCGATACGTAAAACTCACGCATTGTTCTCTCTTTTTTTCTTCAATATAAGATTTGATATTTTAATTAATACCGAAAACAAAAAAAAGAGACATTTAATCAAAAATGTACTCCAACTACAATGACCTGAGAAAAAATTCAAATATTTTATTAGAAGTGGTTGAATTACCGGCCGGCTCTTAGGTCTAAATCATCGTGTTATACCGATTAATCTCTTTCGAATTGTTGACATGTACTTGCGCACGTTGGCAGTACAGTTCAGTATAATCAATTTGTTTCTCACACTGCGACAAACACACACATTCCGAAAATCCAAATACTCCCTTAGAAAAAATGTGTCTCCCTACCAAAATTAGTTTGGCAAGTCGACGACATTGCGAGTGTGCCGCCAAATACGTTCACAGAAGAAAAGCGTTTCGCCATTTCCGCGGCCCTCTCGACGTATTCCGTTTTCCCGTGATTTTTTTTTTTCAATCAATACGTCTACGGACCAGTTATGGTGTACGAAATTCTATAGTTCTATGTTTAACGTACTCGTATAAGGTATTCTGACCATTTTAAAATCTGTTTTTAATTAATACTCGGATGTACATTGATTTAGATTAAAATATCCGATGTCGACATTTATGCATAAAGTTATATTTGTATTTCATTAAAAAAACAACAACACCTGATCGTCCCGTTGTGTTATACGATCTCTTTTATTTTTGATGTGAAACTTCTTTGTAAATGGTACAAAAAAGAAAAGAAAAGTTGTTTGCGTATCGAGGTCGGCCCGTCACAACGCTTTTTCTCGAGATCAGTTGTGCGTGCGCTGTGTCTCTCGTTTCAGTTGCGGCCAATAGCGTGCGAACAGACCAGCTCGTCTGTCCTCACCAGTTTTCTTGGGATTAGTTGCGCATGCGCATAACGTTCCTATTGCAGCCAATAGCGTGTGAACAGACCGTCCCCCACCAGTCTTACCGCATCTAGCACCCGTGCACCCGCACTCGCCGTGACACGTCATTAACGGTTTATACGCTCACGTGCACTCATCGCGCCAAATAACGTGTACAAAAGTGCCACGGCCGTTTTATTCGTGTGTTCTTTTCTTTGCTTGATTTACATTACTACATGCACTCAGGCTGGTCGAACTTAGGATCGGTAAACCAAGTAACCCATTTCAAAGTGTCTACCGAGTGGTGGCCAAGTAAGCATTTTATTGATAAACGCCCTCCGCTCGTACAGTTTAGCCCATATTTATTTACCTAGCGGAACAGTGAATATTTTTCTAACTTAACCGTATACATTTGTGTTTATTTTATTCCAATACGAACCTAATACTCTAACGGTTGAACGACTCTGAAAGAAGTTTCACTTCGTCCGCGCGTACTTGTAACATGCACGATTTTTTTTTTTTTCATTGAGTAGGTACGCGTAGTAAGTGTAAATATTTGCGAGAGATTAAATTTTTCTCGTAGGTAGATATAACTTAGAAGAGTCCCCCGACGCTGCAGGAATCCATATATTATATTGTACTCATTAATTCATAATACAGTATTGACAGTTTATCGAGATGGTGTATTGTTATTTTGTTTGAGAATGAAAATGAATTCGTTTTATTATTATTGCCGTATAATAAAAAGACATATAGTACAATATACTATTATAAGTGTGTTGTACGCTTATGCGAATCAATAAGACGTATAATAATCGCGGTCAAATACAAATACGATCGTCGATTACAAATAAATTCTAGTATGCCAAAAATAAATACAAACGTGAAAATTTGTTTATGACGTCTTCTCGTAACTCGTATAGTAATTGATTTCACTAAAACGAATTCCGTACAGATAATACTACTCGATTATAATCCTTTCAAATCGCATATATAAAACTTGGTATATTTGCATATTGTGAATATCTGCCTGTACAATGTCGTACTTGACGTGCGCGTATAAAAATTAATATAATACTTTCGTTTATATTTTATTCCCGCCAATTGTTGGAAATATTTTAGAAAGCGAACGGAAAACGAGTATATAGATACGCGATAGCTGTTAAGGCACCTGCATATAACGCCAAAAAAAGCAGTGTAAGCCTTTATTATTATTATTATTATTATTTGTTCGTAACTTGTTCTAAACTGTGACGTATAATTCGCGGGCGAGTTGATGGAATCTATGATTATTACACGATTTTTTTCGCGGTCTATTGTATATAACGAGTTCGCCTTGTTTTATGGGCGGCGCACACGACGACGCGTGTATTATATATGTATATATATATATATTTAAGAACCAGGTCGTGTCGTTTTAATCGAACCTACTTCACGTGGGGTGTAACGAACGTCATTCGGCCTCCAATTCAGAAAAAAAATAATAATACGTAAGCGACAATTATAAGACGACTTTATATAATGTCACACGGTGTAAACATTGTACTGACAAAGTACACATCTTGCCCGTCGTACCTACTCTCTATTCGCTATGACCATAGATGCGAAAACACTGCGGTATGTGTAATATTATAGTTAACGTGGTGTATTTTTATTTCCCAAATAGGTTGTTTTTATTATATACAGTACGCGCATAAACCCACACACACATCAACGGTCCCCTTGTTACGTACTTAATTGTAACGTCACCTACTCGTTATTTTAAACAAAGTGATTTTTTTTTTTTTTCAGAACAATTTATACGAACAGTATTCGATGTACCCGCGTGCGCGCATGCGATTATTGCTATCGTCTAGAAATTTTTCGTTGCTTAAGTTTTAACTATTACTTAACTACTGGAGTATTGCCGTAACATCGCGTGTATGTGTGTGTATTAATCTGATGAAGAATTAATTTCAGAGGATCCATCGATCACTGGTAAGTTGCATTAATAATATTATACATTTGACGATTTTATTATCTTGTGGTTTAGTATAGTTTGCGTATATATGTATATATATGTATTGAAGTGAACATTTTTACTGTAAAAAAATAAACGCATTAATTAAGGTTTAATGATTTTTTTCATCCACATTTTCGTATACATATATATATATTTTTTTTGTATACATATTTTTTTACATATTACAAATTATTGTATTCATTCTAATGTTTTTATTTGGTTAGACAGAAGTCCAGAATTTGTTTGTCTTAAAATACTTATATAGTCATATTGATGATTAATTATTACACAAATTAAAATATATACATAACATAATTATATTCATGTGTGACATAAATCATTACAATCCCTTAAATAGTGCAGTTTTGTTTAATAGGTTCATTGAGTATTAATGAATCGTTAAATTGATCAAATTTTTGTGAAATCTGACATTAGTTATTTATTCTTAAATGCCTTACATTTCATAATGTCTATAATTTTGCAAATATTTTAAAAGATTACTTTTTTTTTTAACATATTAACCGCTTAACCTTTTTTCAGTGTCTTGCCTGGGAATCTATATGTACCATTTCTGGCGCACTGTTGTTTTACCAATAAGTTTTGGTGTACTATTTATAGTACACTGGAGCTTTCACCAAAAACTGTAAAGTGTACCTGATTAGGTACACATAAATACGATTTTAACATAGAAAACTATTTCATAGCTCACCGGTCAAATAAATTTTCTAACAGCCATTAAACATTTTAGAAAAGTTATTTTATTTTTAAATAATAAAAAGAAATTATTCTTGTTGAAATATTATTTAAATAAATTATAATAATATAATTTCTCTTTAAACTATGAACTGTGAAAAAGGATTCCAGACAAAAAAAAATGTTCACGCAAATCTCATACAATTAAGAAATTGATATCAGTAATGTTACTGTACCTATAAATGATTACTAAACGTTTTCTAGTTATTGTTCTATACACTAGATCGATTTAACATTCCTAGTTGGCTACGTGTACCATATATGGTATTTCATTAAAAATTATTAACTTCATTACAAATTCTTAACTTGTAACCACTTAATAATTCAAAATACAAATGTCAGACATTTTCATAAAGTTTTAGGTCAGTTGTGAGAATAACCTAATCACTTTTTTTGTTTTATCCCTGAAGACAAATGAACCATGTACCAAAAGTGGTACATATAGCAGTTAACCTGTTAATGTGTATATGTAGTTGTAGGACACTAGTTATGTAGCGAAATTAGTATATTCATTATCTATTTTATAAATAATCAAATAATAAATAATTATGTACTAATGCAGATTTTATATATATATATTTTGTATAATTTATAATATGAATTCTGTGTAACTAAATCCATTACAAACACACAGGTTTTTAAATTTATTTCATTTTTTTTTTTTGTTATGAGAAAAATTATGTATATTATTTAGTTAACATTTGAATAAAATAAAAATGTATACAATGACAATTAATTAAAAGTTTAATTTCTATTAACGACAATTAGGTAAATCAACCTATATACTTTTTTTATTTTACTGTTTTACAAATGATATTGCATGTTATTAATAACTATTGTCCAATATTTTGCAAAGTATTATTATTATTTTGTAATATACAGATTATTTGTAAATTAATATTTTGTGTAAATGTATGATATATTACACATGTGTATATATTATTTAAGTGTCTTTTTGTATAGTTTATTAAATTTAAATACATAAAACAATATTTATGTTTAAGATTAAATATGACTACTCCAAAATCACTGGACCAAAGTAGCTAATCTCGTGAAGACCAAAATTACGGTGGTGGACAATGCAAATAATCGGCTCAGTGGGTCAAAACTGCTGGCTGACATAAAAAACGGTCAATGTCTGTCCAAATGGGAACCAGAGCTTTGCATAAAAATGTTACAGTTACCCGGCGTTGACAATTATTTAGCGATAAAAAAATTGATAAGAAAAGCCAACAAGTAAGTGAAAAATTATTTAATTCATATTTTGCGATAAGATATTTTGAAAATCATACATAAAAGTCCGAAGGATCATTTTGTTTGAGATAATGCTATAATATTCATATTAGTATAAGCTACACACATGTATTATGTACAGGTATTTTGAGTGCGATACACAAAATATATATTAAATAATAAGTTTTTTACACGTTGGTAATACAAGGATGCAATTAAAAACGTTTAAACAATTAATTAAATATGTCGAACGAGGACATGTTAGTAGTACATTGTAACAATGTACATTTTTTTAAACAATATTTGATCTCAATATAAACTCATTACTCATTTACTATTATTATACGGAAGTACGTCCTACTCAGAAATTCCAGATTTCATTCTGTGTATGTGTTCGGCACGTATATAATACATATCTAATTAATATTTTAATTAAGATTACATTAGACCTTCATCTGTCTCGGTTTTAACCTCATTTTTTTTAAATCAACGAAATGTTATAAAGAAAAAATAATACAAACATCTATACAATTCAATAAACTATGTTGCATACACAATACCTTTTCAGGAGACTCTAGTTTATGTATGTTCTTAAAATTATAAACGGATTCATACATATTAATTTAATTGTACGAAAAGTAGATTAGGTTTATGTTTACAAAAATATATGTATGTATTTAGATATAATTTTGTATGTAATAAATATACCTATATTGCGCATATACCTATTAAATACGTTTAATTTTCACGTAGGTACTATTTCGAGTGCTATTTGAATATTCTGAATACATTATTAGAAAAGTTTTTAAGTTCGTATATAGTAAATAATGTAATAATATTTTTGCTTATTTTATATTCTCATGAATTAACTTCTATTTTCATTGCCTTATCTTTTAAGATTTTTTTTTAGTTAATGATTGTTTATTATACTGTATATAATACCTTGAAAACTGGTGTCTGATTACTATCCTACAATTACTAAACATTAGTATTATCATAATTATTCTAACTTTTTGTTTGTATGTTGATTGTCAGAATTTTTAAGAAATTGAAACAGTTAATATCGCAGTATAGTATACTTAGTCAGCTATGTTTAATTTCAAAATGAAATGTTACACTTCAGTGATTCGCTTTTGTACATTTTAATTATTATATATAATAATTACTTTACTCATTAAAAATAATGCTAAAATTATGAATCATTGTATACGATAGCAATGGTCAATCATAAAAATTATATTTCAGTATATTATAAGAATAGCATGTCTTTACTAAAATGGTTTATCTTAGGTTACAACAAGAGTTAAAGCTAAAGATGACGTTATATTGTTGTAGAATTACGTATTCAATAAGTTAAAGTAAATGTTAAAAAGTCACTTAATATTTGTTTTGTTTTTTTATCATAATAACAATAAGAGATGTAAATTGTATTGTAAATAATATCAACTACTTTTAAATTATGTAAATTTGTATAAGGTTTGTACTGCAGTGGTATATATTATGAAGAAAAATTAAATTACCAGTTTCAAATATAGAAGTTTAAATTAAACCAGTATTAGATAGGTAAAAATTATATTATTTTCAAACAAAAAATTTTTTAAATAAATTAGTAAAACTAATATATACAGATAATTAAACAGAATTTTTATTGAAAAACGCATAACGTAACCCGATAATATGTAGTTATAATTATTTATTTATTGTTAAACCGTAATTTAATCGTTTTTTTGTTTTAATTAAGAAAAAAGTTAAGTTGTTAAAGTTGTTATCACCTTCGTTTTACTTAAACAATTAGTGTAAAAATTATAAAGTACCCATTATGTTACTTTACATGATGTTACATGACTCCTATACGACTGCTGCAGTATAAATTGTAATAGTTTTTTGTCTAATCATAACATTTATGACCGTGTCAAATGTAAATGTTCTCAACATAGACTGTTATTAACTGAGTTATTGCATATACACAGGATCGTATAATTTTAAAAATAGATTACCTTTATTTTGCGTAAAACACGATTTGGCGTATCTAGAAATTATTTTCCAGTGTTCAAAAAAAAAAAAACAATATAATACTTAAAAACGTTCTACGCGTGCGGTGTGTTCCTGTTTGGAATGAATCGATATGACACGACGTGACGATATAATACTATTCAAATAATAATAATAATTTTAAAATTAGTTTTACTTAAAAAAATGTGACTGAATGCGGATATGGTAGTGTGTAATTATACAGAATCGTGTCTCCGCAGTTATACAATAATAATAATAATAATAATAATAGTAATATATGCGCACTTATTCGTCGACTTCATTGTCGAGTTAGATCAGTCGGCGTGCAGTACTTCACCGGATGTACCGATACTCACGCGCCCATGTGTACCTACCGTAATAATAATATCGGATACGATTCACGTTTCAGGGGTGGTTGAGAACATTTCGTTAATTTCCGGTCGGTCTTTCGCAAACGCAAACATTACACACCGCAGTCGCCGATAACAATAATAATAATTATTGTCGTCGTCATCGTCGTTGAAACGGGTTCGCCTCCCATTGTAATCCTGAAACTTCATTTTACGGTACACGCGTCAAAATACGCGCCGTACAACGATTTGCGCTGAAAAATATCGATTTAAAATATTTTATTATGCCACGTGTAGTGTGATTCATAATTGTGGCCATCTATTAACTAATATCCGCTGTTACGACGGGGGCATCCTAAGAACTTCGTACGGGTTAATCTAGTGTTGCTTTTTAAGACGTGAATTCGCCATAAAAATATTATTTCCCGATATGAGCAAAAGCGATTCGATACGCCTTTATACGAATTATATGAGACGTATAGATTGGTTTATCGTATGCATATTTTCTATAGTATTGCTATTGTATACTGATAAGAATGTTTAAATGCAATTTTATTGTTGTCGCCGACGACCCGAGACTGTAGTACATTTTATCACCCGGACACATTTCCCGTGGTGTTTATTGTTATTTATTCGATATACTGCCTGTCGTCGTACACAATATAATATCGTGTACTACACGATTCGCGAAAAAAATTACGGTAAAAATAATAAATAAATATTAAAAAAATACGCTTTTACGTCGTCGTCATATAATATTATTATTATATCAACCCCACGACGATGTTTGTCGATGTATACACGTGGGTGGGTGGCCAATTATCGAGATCGTGGCATCGTGCCTGTCTATATACGAACATAAATATACACTGGATCGAGTAACAATGACAATATAATATTAATAATAATAGTAATAATAATAATAATAATAATAATAAAGGACACGAGTAGCGTAAGTTACCAACATTATAAGCTATTGATCATTTTCCAAAAATTCAATTTGGTGTATAACGTTATATACTACGGGAACTGTAATAAAACAAATGAATAAACGTCAATTGTTTAAAGTATAATTCTGCAAGAAAAAAAAATTGTTTTAAGCTTTTTTTAATTTTTCAATTAAACCGAGTAAGGTTTCTCGGTAATAGTGAATGTATGAACTATATAATGTTTTGCTTCGAATTCAACGATATAAAATTGTATTTCCCATACGTCATATTTTTATCGATGTAGGGATAATACTATTAGAATATCGGAGACGCTGTGATCTCAACGCTTGTGTATAAAAACAAATAATTTTCCCAGATGTCGACGCCACTGATAGTTTTGAAGGACTCTTGGGGTTGGAAGTCTGACGTGCACCCGGAAGATATTTATTACGTTGTCGTGGTACAATATAGACATACATCCATTGCACGGTGTATATATATATATATATATGGGCGTATATAACTGTGCACTGCTATTAAATTGTATAGTATTTGCACGGCCGCGACTGTTTGAGATGTTATTTTTTCAAATATTATTATTATTATTATTTTTACGTTTTACGTTTTAACCGTATATTATTGTTCTGTCGACGGCAAACATATAATAAACGAACGATCAAACGTGATCCACGCGAAAATAGAATCGTGAATAAAGTCCGCGTACCTTACGGTAATAATATGTGCGTATAAAGTATTAAGTATATATATATATATATATATATATATGCATACGTATTTATTATAATAATGTAAACTTTACGGTAGGTTTAAATGTTTATATGTCGGCTGCGCACTGCTGCAGTGTTTGGTATTTAGACGAAGGCGACCGACCGTAATATACTCGTATGCATATATATTTTTACATGTGTCATGAACTCGTGTGAGTATGCGCGTGCATTGTGTATTGTTGTACGTTGGTCACAGTGGTACAAAACTCGTATACTATATATTATGTACATTCCACCAGACGACGTTTAGTTTGTATTTCGTATTTGATTTTTTTTCGTTCAAACTCAACATCAATACAAATCGTTGACGCGGCTCCTCTTCAAAATAAAATAATATAATGTATACGTATTCGATTATTGTCCACTAAAACAACGTATACACCTATTTCGCCAACCCGTTTCGTCTCGATTGCTTTAATTGTTTTACGTTTGTTTTATTCGATTCCATTGTTTCCTTTCAATTAATAATAAATAACGTTGACTCTGAACGTGTTAACCGCGCGTATATTACATAACTTGTAATATAAGCACGCGCAGCAGTATAATAATTAACAACCCTTTCTCCGTTTATACCCGTTGAGCAGGTGTGTAATATGCGTTTTTCAACACACAAACCACAAAAGGTCTCTAAATCGCGTCGTTATTATTCGATCGTGCAAATTGGAAAATCGTTCGAGTTTCCGCATTCTTCGCAACGATGTTTTACGATATTTCATGCTGATCGAACGGACCATGTATCGACGTTTATTCGCGTAAACAAAACGCGCGCGTGAATTCGTTTCAATTGATTTGCTCGTTTTCCGTTTCTCAAACAACGATTTATTTTCGACTACATCACAGCCTCTGCTGCACTGAGTATACGTCGAAATCGTCACATAATTATTTATTGTCGTGTGCTAGACCATTTCGGCCGTGTATTGAGACGTTAACTCGCATACGCGCGCGTTTACAATATTAACAAATCGAATTGTGTCAATATGAATACGGTTTACAGTTTATGAGTTTACCTGTACGCGCAAGACAAATAGTAGCCATTATTATAGAGAATAACGACTGCCCACTCGATACTCGTTTAAAAATCACGAAATATCGTCGTTACGCGCTATTATTATTATTATTATTACTATACTAACGTATTTTCATGTATTCTATACATAGGTTCATGCATAATATATCATCTTGTTTCTTAATAAGAAATGCGCATTGTCTTAACAAATAATTGTGATGTATCGATGTGTTTATGGGAATATGGGATTTACGTATACGTGCACAAATAATACGACGTATTTATTTTTAGCGTTTACAAACAACAAACTAATATATTATTATTCGACATCTAAAAATTATACACGATATTCATACATAGGTACATAGCTCAAGTAAAAAATTAAAAAAAAAAAAAACGTTTTCGCGCATTACTATATCATATTCTTCTGCGTTTTGCAACACGCTACATAATAATGTATCATTGATATATTTTAAGTTAAAATGTCCGAGTCGGTTTCAAATATGAGATATTATTTTCTATATTTAAAAATAACCAATTGGGATCACGGGTACGAAGAAATGCCCTTAAACAGTCAACGGATTTTGTCACAAACTATTACATTGAATTTTCAAAAACGATTAATAACAAACGCATAATAAAGCGGTCACAATTTTAATTAGAAATATTCATGAAAAATGTACACGTATTGTATTGTAGTGTATAACACAATTTATTTATATGATCAGCTCGTCATATGGTTTATCTGAAAATAAAATTGAAATTAGTTTATATGGCCGTAGACATATTATATGAGTATTTAAATTGTAAACTTGGGCGCCAAAAAATCCACTCGTACGGTCCACTTATAAATAGGCTTTTAAAACGTCTCTTTATTAATGGGCTTTTTATCTTCAATGATGGTTTTTGGCGCCTCTGAAATATAGTAATATGCGCCGTCAATTATGTCTATACGACGGACATGCGCATCGTTTTAGAAATAATTCCTGTCTCATCGTATATAAACTTCTCGTATGTACGTAAATACTTGTTTCAAATTACAATACACGTTGTACATTACGAAGTACACGTTATTTTATAGTTTAGGATAGCTAACCATTTTTAATCATTAATTCATAACAATAACGATTCGAGTAACGAAAATTTTTGTCGAAACCCACAATTTGGTTGATATCGTGTTCATTATGAATATCGTGTTTATTATGGATATAATATATTTCATTTTTTTTTTCGTGAAATTGCATTGATTAAATTTTAAACAAGTGTCGTTTAATTTGATTGTTTTTTATGGTTGTCGGTTTGCCTTATAGTAATCCAAACCTAATAATCGAAAGCTCTGCAAATGACCCCCCAATTTTTCATCCCCGAAAAACATTAGAGTGGATAGTATTCTTCAAAATCCTTTGGGTCGTTTTCTAGACGGAAAATATATACAATTATTGCTCTTTCTTTATTCTTCTGTCGGATATTTATGTGTCATTTTCCTTGACAGCTACTTGATTTTATCTAATATGTCGCGTAGCGCGGTACAAGTCATAATACATACATATATATATATATATACAAATGTTTCTCAATGGTTGTGTGGGCGGACAAGGCGTTGTGGTGATAATAATAACGATATTGTCTATACTATATCGTACGTGTGTGTGTGTGTGTGTTGTGTGTGTAAGTGTATAATGTTTATATTACGTTTGTCCCGCGCGCGGGTTATTTCAAAACGCGTTAAATCTAAAAACCTAATTTATTCTACTTCCGTTTTCAAACAAATACGCGTGCTCGCAATGTGTAAACACGTCGTACTGTTGTATGGCATCTAATTATTGGTGCGTTTTAAAGGTTGTCTCGTTTCACATATAACAATAATGTAACTATAATGTATAAATGTAGTTTCCACGAGCTGTGCTCCATAGCTGTTGCTTCTGTTGCTCGCTATATAATAGTGTTCACATCGTTTATTATAATTGAAAACATACGACGATCGACAAATACGATTTGTATATACAGTAGTGAAATCAACTGAGTTTTAGAAAGAAGATAAAAAGTTACCCCATTCCAAATTACGTTAACGATCCGTATGACTAATTATAAATGTTTATACATATACTCGTTATAGTACGAGTTATAATTAGCGAGCAAATCTTATTTAGGCCTCTTGGGGATTATCCATATTTTATTTAAAAACGACTATTCTAAACAATATAATTTTCTCTTTTTAGTTTTAAATTTAAGGTAAATCTCGACTACACATGTGTGTTTTTATTAGCAAAATTCAAGTCCGTGTGCGCGTACTTAGCGGTCTGTCGCAACGTTGCAATATATCGTTCAAAATCCAATGTAATTTTATTTTTATTATTATTTTAACTCGTTTCACGATTCTTGACACTATATCGTCCGTCGGACGTTTCATTCATACAGTAACATAATATATTTTTCACACGGTGTGTGTCTTCTTCATCGTTTTCGGTATCTGTCGAGCCGAAGGCAACGAACACGTGCGGGCCATGTGCGCGTGCAGACCGATTGACGGGGGTCTATCCACCCCGTTTCGACTGTATCACACCCCACACTCGTGTGTGTAATGTTATGTATTTTCGAACAAGCGTTCTCCGGAAGAATTTCGTATTTGATATAATGGATGGTTGTAAGAGCGGTAAAATAAACGTCATCGGCGAGGAGAAAATAGGAAAATTATTTTTACTCCAGACGCGTCCGACCTGAGCGCACTGCGTCCCGTCACATGACGATAATTATTTTAAACGACATACATAGACGCTTAATGATAATATAAATATTTTTACGCTATACTCATTATTATAGTAAGACCCGGTGCACTGTGTATGGTGTATAGAAGCCGATTTCATTACAGTAAATTGATCTTTCCGCACATCTCGGCAGTAGTTTATATTTTACTTCCGTTCGCGTGGTAATAATAATAATAATATTATTATTATTGTTATTTTCGTGCCAACTTGTACACGCGGAGACACCTGTTGTTCGAGAGTAGACCGATAATATCTTATCGTTAACGATTGTGCGTGACATACGTTGCGCGTTTTGACCAGTATTAGTTATTATTATTATTTTGTTATATTTTATAACCACGACTTCCTCGAGTACATATCTGGTAATCTGCACGACTCGGTTTGTTAAAAAAAAAACCGATTAATATTAAAAACTCGTGCACGCAAATAGGTAATTGTAATAAATACATAATGCTTTCTCAACAGTTTTTTTATTTATTTAAAAATAATTTAGTTTTCGAAAAATTTATAATCCGTTTACTATCATTTTTGTTTAACATACCTCATAGGTTTTGTCAAAACTCACTTGCTGATTAAACGGAACTGAATATTTCTTGAGTTAAACCTTGATTTTTTTTGGTAATTAATTAATTACCTAAAATATCAAATGAACAGTCATTTCCATGCGTAAATACGTACTTAATGAAGGCGTAAACATATCGACACGCTGAGAAGTTTACGTCGTTTATCGTGAAAATATTTTATTGATGCCCTTTTAATACATCAAATTGAATATGATCACTGATATATTTTCGACTTATTATAAACTATTTTACAATATTACATATAATGAATAATGACGTGGCCATAATATATGGTGTCCCAAAATTTACTAAAGATTTGAATGAAATAAAAACACAGTTAAAGTTAACATTATTACAAATTATAATTTCTTTATTGGATCATAAAGTATATAGCATAGGGTTATGTATGAAATAGCACATCGGGCAAATGGCCTCCACGGCTTTGCTTTTATTTATAAATTACAATTTTTGTAATATATATATAACACATTTAATAATATATTTTTGAAATGTTGGTCACATAAATATTTAAGTGTAACATATATTTAGTTGAAAAAAAAACTTTGAATTTGAAAACTGAGATGAAAAACACAATATTGTGATAAGTGTTAATATAATATTTCAACGAAGTCACGTTTTTTGGACTATATACTAAAAATGTATGTTATAATTTTTGTAAATACACCGAAAGATTGAGTTCGCAATTATTTTATATTCGAATCATTTTTTCCGAGGGGTTTTTTTTCTTTTACCTAAAAAATGTTACCATAAGTTAATACGTACGTATTTAATTTTTTTTTTAATTTATGATTTTTCCTGTAATATATTATCGTAACAGTCACAAAGAGCAATATAGCGTATACTTTCGGTTACATTTTGGGGTAGTAATGTATACAGAGTGTTAGTTTACAAAATAAATAATTTTTAAATTTTAGTTTAATAACTTTACGCTCAACTATTTATTACGATTTATGAATCATTACATATTTATATATTTATACTATATATAATGATAATTTATATTTTAATGATTTTGCAAGATATTATTAATTATCACTTATCATTTATCAGTTATTACACATACGGTCGTTATTATTTTATGAAAATACAAACATGTAAATTAATTTTGATATAATCAATTGTGTTCAAAATTTAAGTTTTGTACAACACTGTAATCTAATGTATTTTTGGTGGTGCGTATCATTTTTAACCGTTTAAATTATATATTTCCAACGAAGTCTGATAAATTGAATACGAATTTGTTATGTGTCCGATTTAATATAAATAAAACAAAAATGTATGTATATTATATGGTGTGATTTTATCCTGCAGTCTCGTTGTCGTATAAAATAGGACTTGCCCGATTTTCAAACTGTTATTTCGAATAACGAAAACTTAAACATTGTTATTCAATGCATAAGTTAACAATTCAAAGCGTATTATCGTTTATTGTTAGTAGAAAATCTAACCGTGTTATAAAGAGTTATAAATAACTTTTATTATTAATATTAATGTGTTTTTATAAAATTTACCGTCTTAATTATATAATAATAATAATAATAATAATAATAATATAGAAATACAATGTGCGTAAACATTTGTTGTTTCGAGATAGTGTAACGCTGACTGAAACCAACAACAATTGTTAGAGAGGGGTGCGCGTGTGAAGCAATCTTGGCTGATGTGCACAAGCCGAACCATATGTGTGAACGAGTTTTAAAATCGCCGTGCGCCTCGCGTAGACAAGTCTTCCACGGCATTCGCTCGCTGCGTACGCGTTCGATGACTCTATTATCATCATCATTATTGATATTATGATTGTTTAAAAAACCGCAGTATTGTTTTTATCGATATGTGAGAACGTTTTTCGATTTTTCTTTTTTATACATACCGTGTATACACCCTATACGCATGTTTCATTTCAATATGATTGCTTTGGTCGGTGTGTAAATTAATTTTATTCGTTAAATTTCGTGTAGTGTTAAATGTCACGCAAATAATGATTGAAAAAAGTATGGAAAATTGGAAGTTTCAACAGTGTGAAAACAAGTAATACCTTAAATCAATAATTTATCGATATCGCGCAAGAATATTACTTATTATGTCGGAGTAGTTTTTGTTTACACTACGGGCATTGATTAAATATACAGTATATTTAATCAATGCTACGGATATATTATATTTTATAATAAGTATTATAATACACGCAACGGTGTTTATTAATTTTAATAAATTTTCGACATTTTATTCACGTATATTATTATAGCTAGCAACATACTTTTACGCTGTATAATATTATTTGCTGTCGGTAAACACCGTGTCTCTCAGACAATCGTGTTTTAATAAGAATAAAGTACAATACATTATAGTTTAGTAAATATTGTATACATTTCTCATTATATTACAACAAAACCAATTTTTTTTTATATATAATTTACAAAATAAAATATGTCTATGCGGATTATTGTAGTCGGTCGAGTGTATATTACTTGTATCGGGTTTAATTTAGTTTTTTTTAGAAAGAGGGAGGATTACTCACTTTGAAGAAAAAATACCCATTTTCGACAAATTAATTTACCTAAACGTTTTTATTATTATTTTTATATAATACCACAACTTAATGTACGTGTTTTAAAAATATGTTATCCTTGCTCGATGTCTACATGGTTATGCGCCTTGTAACAAATTAATTTTTACTCCGTCATCATTACGTGTGTTGTTGTACCACATCGAATTAATATCGCTGTGTATTAATCTTAGTGGCACTTACGCGTGTAATTGTATTGTTTTCATGTCTCGTCTCGTTTAATATTATTTATTTTTATGTAAAATTACCTAATTGAAAGTTTGGTATAAGTCGGTTTACGTTTAAATCTAACTGTCTCATCCGCATGTCGCTGTTTTAATGTTATTTGTGGTAATGTTATCGTTATAGTTTTGGTATATCAACAATGTCTGTTCAATCAGTTTAGTATGCTCTGCGTGTGTGTGCGACGATAGAATACGGATTCTTGAAAAGCGTATATATCTTCGATTTACTTATACATAGGCGCAACTAGGGTTAAAATTCTAGGGGGGCTGCAGCACTCACCAAAACTATAAACTAAAAATAACCCGTGAGAGGTCCGACTCTCTCACCCTCTTACATTAATTGCTTCCTTTAAAATCAAGTAGGAAAAAATTATCAACGGAATTAGCAAGCGCCAAACTTTCTTTGGAAAAACGACGAGTAAGTAGGAATATTTTTGAGGGGGCTAAATCGTATTAAGGAGGCTAAGCCCCACTTAGCCCCCCCCCCCTAGTTGCGCCGATGTACATAGTATTACGATGTTTTAATAATATTATATACTATTCGAATATAAGTATATATTCTAAGTATACATTATAAGCACACAAGAACTGTGCTGACGTGTTATTTTTTAATTGATATTCCACAAACGATAAACGTTCGCGATTGAAAATCGACTTATTACGGGTTCGCCTACCTTTACCGGTTGTCTACATTAATTTAGATAAAACGTGTATACTGACGACCAACAACCACGTTTTGCATACGCGCGGCACGGACGTTAAGCTCCGCGATGATCTTTTATTTTTACAACATTATCATGTCATATAAATATTTTAAATTCCGACCCGCGGACATCGTCGTGAGCATTAGGTGCGCGAACGAGCCCATACAACGTCCTTCGGTTTCGGAATATCATAATAATATATAAATGAATTATAATAACAATACGTGTCTGTTGTCGTCACTGTATTTCAGTTAATTTTTTAACTATAATATAACGTCAACGCGGAAGATAATCATTAAAACAGTTATAAATACGTGTATCGTTGTTTAACAGTAATCCACGATTTGGAGGTTAACTCTGCTGATGATTGTTGTGTATGCACAGATAAATGAACGTGTTATTAAAGTATAAAAATAGTTTGCTTAAGAAATAACGCGTTATTTAAACGTTTCACAGAGACTCTAATAATTTATTTTCTGAGTTTCCAACTAACGTCATATTTGAATGATATTATTTAATCGAGTTTTTGGCACTTAATTAGTTTAATTAGTTCAATGTCTCAAATAAATATAGGTTTTCTTTTAAATCGAAAACATCGATGTATATATATATATTGCTAGCTTACTCTCTTATCATTACACACGGTAATTCATCAAATATTTACATTAAACGTAAAATAATAAATACGTTCTGAACGTGTATAACGAAAACGTTTGTAACAAAATTCTAGAAAATCGTATTTCATTAATATTGCGCATGATATTAAAACGAATCCTACGCGTGACGATTATAATAATAATATTGTTTCGTTTTTTTTTTGTCTATAAATATAATATTTGCTATTAATAATAATAACAATAAAATCAATTCGTCGATTTCGTGTTTTACGACGTTATATTTAGTTTTATTATCATCGTTGACCGATGAGTAATAGAAAGTATGTATATAATATGTATGGTCGATGAACTCTAGACATATTTCTTGAGAAATCTAGTTATTCAAATATTCATTTAACGACTTTGGCGTATACGAAATAATATCGATGCTCGCCCGCCAATAAATCCTAATTAATCGGTTTAGGCGTGTGTTGTTGTTATTACTATTATTACTATTATTATTATTATTATTATTATCCGTCCTTATACACTATTGGCGGCCGGCTACCGTATAAATATCGTCGCGTCGTTGTTACTTATTATTTTCCTCGCCGTTTGAAACCACTCGAGCCGATCGGACGGGCGCCCGAAAGTCGTCGTCGTCGTCGTCGTTTATACGCCACCGGTTCGCTGTTGAATGTGCGTGCACACAAGTAGTGTACTGCGGGAGTGGCCGGAAGTTGTCAGGGCAGATATATGTATGCGTATATACACAAACGTACACTGTTTGGTTGTAATAAATATGTTATTACGCGTACCGTACCTAACCTAACGCGGCTCAGGATTTACGACCCGCAAAACGAAACACAAAGGGCCCGTTCGCGCACACGACGTAATGAAAACGGGGCAAACGAAAATGGTGTGTTCGGGGCGCAGAGAAATATCGTTATCGTAACGTGGTGTCACGCGTCGTCTTGGAAAACCGTCGGCGTTGGAGAATTCGTCTCGGTACGCGTATGAAATAATAAATTCCCGCGCGGCCGTATTGTGACGCGTACCGTGTAATAATATTGACGCGTGTGCGGTAAGAGTGCCGAGGCGTCGTTGTTATTGTTATTGTCGATATTGTTATCGCTGTTGTTATTATTATACTTTTCGTCGTTATCGCGTCGTCAACCCCCAAAGCGGATTCGACGTTTGTTGTTTTCTGCGGTAGGTGGGCTAATTACACGCCGCGGCCGTCATTGTTCGCGGTCGACGTCTCGCGCGCGCCGTCCGATTCGTCTCCGGAGGTCATCTCCGCGCGACGCGTTTTCATTACGCTGTTGTCCCTGGTCCGGCGCGCCTAACGGTAAACGCGCGCGCGCCGGCTGTTCGGCGGCAAAGTGTTCGCCGCGAGCCCTTCGGGTGTAGGCCGATGGTTTACGAGGCTCGGACGAACGAAAGGTACGGCCGGCCGCGCGACGGTTTCCGCGCACGACGCGCCCGGGGACAGGACGGCGACGACGCGCGCGATTGTGTTCGTCGCGATGATTAATAATAAACAGATCGCCGGGCGCGCGTGAGACAATGGCAGCCGCGGCGGGTTCAATAATTGTACGACGTGTAAAAAGTATACAATTGCTTTTTGTGCGTCCGCGTGATTTTCGTCGTTTTTGTTTTTACGCGCTTCGCGGGGTTTCGCGTCGACGGCACGCCGATTTGTTTTTTTTTTTTTTTTTTGCGGCTTTATTTGCACGCGCTCGGTGCCGCCAATTAATTTTTGCACGAATCACGCGCGCGAAACGTTGTTCATGCGCGTACCTGTTATCATTTGTTCTCCACTCTCGCATCGTGCCCGTTGCATTCTCTCGTTGTATAGTATGCAATGACGTACAACACACCGCCCGGTTATATCACGCCAACATAACATTGTTCAGTCCATTAGCACCGGGCCGGTTCGTCGAGTTCACGGTGTGAACGAAATCCGTCATAAACGATCAAGTCGACCACGACGCTGTATCCATGGTATGGTTCAGAGCTACCATGCTTTCCGCTCGTTTCTCTGTCCCCTTTCCATACCGTACTCCTCGTTCTCTTATCCATTTATCTTGGAAATTCTCCCGACGCCCGGTCTTATGCGTACCGCCTAACAGCGAGTCTGTCGTGTGTTCTCTCTAGCCCCGTCTCGGGAACGTGATCAATACTCTCGACCGTTATCATACATTAACTATGGTATCATATTAACGAACTATTGACAATTGCATCGATTTCAATATTATTCTCGATTTGTATATTATTACCAAAAAAGGGCCCGTCCCGTAAAACATACAATGTATAATAAATAAATATAGCTCATAATTTGTATGTACGTGTTTATTATAATAGTTTATGCGATCTGGTAAAATACTGTTATTGTGAGATACACACATTTAAAAAAAAATAAACGTCGAGAATTGTGTTTTTGTCACCTCGCGATGCGATTCGTTTTCCCGACCGTAATTATTATTATTATTATTATTATTATTATTATTATTATTACGTTCTCGTCAACTCGGTCTATTTCGGAAACGACGATTTATTTATACGCGTATAAAATACACGACGACGGCGTGTACACGTGCTTCTACGCCTTCAGGTGAACGCGGCGCGCACGTTATATTACATTAGCATGTTAAAAGGCAAACGACCGTGTACGTACGTATTGTGGCGTATACGGCGACGCGAACCTGGACAACTATTTTTAGTGTGTTGGTCGTCCTAACAAGCCAAAATATTCGGTGCCGGCGACGTTTCTAATTTTGTTCCATAATTTTTACGCGCGCCGACTTGTCCCGGAATTCCTCTCCAGCGGCGACGTCTACATACGCGGCGTACGCAACGATACGATATACAACAAGTCCACTTACAGCTATACACTGTACACGTCCCGTCGACGGTTTTACATTTTTTAATACGCGAATATTTATAAACGTCGCGTGCGTGTACGCGGCACCGTCCTAGACCGGCAGCGCGGCAAGTCTCTTGACTTTTGTTAGGAGATACGCGTCCAAAATCGTATTTGTCAGTGACGTGGCGAAGGAGTAATTTCGGAACGGCCGCTCCTAGTTCAAATCGGGTGAGTGGGTCGGTGGATGACGCGTGGTAAATGATTATGAATAAATTATTATTATTCGACAAAATTAGTGAACATTGTTGGTTAGAATTTAGAAGATAGAACTTGAAAGAGAACAAAAGTCAGAAAATATTCAAAAAAACGATACGTATATTTTTTTTTACGTCACTTTTATAGTCCGCTCCTTGTCTGTAAAAGGTTCGCCACGCCACTGGTATTTATCGTTTGTTGTTTACCGAATTTCCCGTTCTCCGCGCGACGGTCTCCTCGAGCGATTTTACGTAAATTTCAATTTTATATACTAGCCTTTTGCTGTAATTATGACTAACATTCAGTAGTCGAAAATAAGTGGAGGGATGCTTACATTTTTATTCTGAAGTCATAATATTATTTGTACTCGAGTTCGATTTAATTAACCAATTTAATAGAGACATGTTTACTAATACTGTAATTTCAAGTCGGTAGAACTGTACAAATGCAAATAATTAATCGTATTATGCACGATACACTAAATATTCGTAAGACTCTCGTAAATAAATCACTAATAACTACCTATTTAATATCTAGGTAAATTAAATACTAATAAAAGTAACAAAATTTATTAATAAACGTACTAAAAATATTGAAAGAAAACACACGTTATCAGAATTATTCATAAGTGATAAGTCATAACGTTATAAATTGTATATTTATTGTTTTGGTCAAGACTCACGATATAGTTTACCATCATCGGACAATACCATAGAGCAAGTCTAAAATAACCCAATCATCAGAATTATTGTATTCGTATTTACATTTTCTTATCAATATAAAATAATAAGAAATGACGTTTAGGTTTATTAGATCTAGACGTTAAGTAATCCAATTTAAATGAGATAAAAATACTTGTTTCGTATCAAAAAAAAAAAAAAAACATCATTGTATTCTTGTAAAACTAAATAAAAAATGAAACTAAACTAAAGAACTTTATTTTCTTTAAAGTTTAAAGAAAATAGCTTTTTCATATACACGGGAAAATGTTGCAAACATTGCAAAATCATGATAAACGTTTTGTTTACGTCCGCGTTTCTCGATAATTTTGTCCGAGTTGGGCGAGCCATAAAAATATTGTTTTCGGAAATTAAGAAACACCCGAATAGTAAATATACATACATATTTTTTATCGGTAACATTTTCATTTCGCTCGTGACATTTTACGCGACGTGCGTATCATCATACGGTACGATAATCATAACGGGGCCCGCCGAAAATATTCCCAAGTGGTCCACGGGGACTCCGACGGTGTGCCGGCGATGTTTTGTGTACTCTCACGCCGTTCCGCAATCGTCCGTGTTGTAGGTTTTATCGTATTGAGAGGTACTCGCGCGCGGGCCGCAATACGGTGTGCGTACAATAACAGTTAATCATCACTAGAAATAACTGGTCTTCCGGGGCCCGACCGACATGATTAAGTATTTATAATGTTTAATATCAAATATAATATATTCGCCGTCCGACGACGACGACGACGAAGACGCTGCTGCTGCAGGTTATCGCGACCGCGGGGCTAGACCATCTGCTACCTCAGCACCGCGCCGGGTCACTCCCGAGTCACATACTTGGCTTCGGTCAGGAATTCGTTTCGTTTCCGTTCGTTTTCGTTTTCGATCGACCGACGCGCGCATACATTTTATTCGCTGTTTACGCGCTATGACCCATATTTTCATGTCGACGTTTTTTTCTTCTTTTTTCGAAACTCCTGTTGGGGTATCTCGATAACCGTCGTATATTCCGCGACCAAAACGATCATTTACTTCTGGCCAATTCAACGTTCCTGTAATAACAATTAAGCGTTGATGTTATGTAATGCTTTTTTTTTTTTGAAAACGACTCGGAGAATTTCGATGAAGATTCTTTGTCGATTGGTTTTCGGAAATAAAACAGCGATACTCGACAATGTATGACCTGTGTACGATGATTTACGACGACCATAGATGTTGTTTAACGCGTTGATTATCTTCAAACTATTCGATTTCCATTAGCGATTAGTTTTCATTGTACGTTTTTTGTTTCACATCTTTAAGTAAACCTAGTTAGTTTTAATTGTTATTCATTACGATTATATTGTAACTCATCTACTATATATTATACTCGTTTCAAGAATGATAACACTGTGGTCCATACGTTTTATTGTAAACAAATGTGTTAATTAATTAACATAAAAGAAAAAAAAGTATTTCACTTGATTTATCCATTCCTAACGCGTGGTTTGTGTTTGGTATTTCAATATTTCTGCGTTCACGTCTATACGTAGACATTGTCGTGTTGTATATTATTTACAACATAAGCGTCGTTCGTTTGAAAAACTACACACGATAATCAAATCGATCTTGTACGGCCGCCGTTTTGTATTTCGATTCGTTTTCAATTACTCGTTAATTTATAATGTCGTATTCGTTCAATTGGGATGAACATGGTAAAGGATTAAAATAAAATTAAGAAGCAATCGCGAGGAATTATATCAGTTTAGAAAATATATCGGACGATAGGGTTTAACGAATTAAATTAAATTGAAACACAATTGCGTCGTCTGGTCTGACGATTATTATTTTACGTATATATATGTATATACATTATACACGACTGTTCCCAGACGCGTAGCGTTCGTATGTATTGTACATAAATTGGTATGTGTATAAGTATAGTACTTAAATCGGTTTTTGACAGTTTCGTCTCGCGTCTTATAATAACACCGTCGAATTAAATATATGTTTTCGGAACGTACGTATATGAACAGTTTATTATCATCACGCAACAACGACGAACCTGGTGAAGAAATGCCACCCCCGAAGAATGATAATCACACACGCCGTTTTATAATATCGTACACATTATATACATATAATATACTGCTACAGTTGCTACTGTGTTATTTAACATATACGATTAAACATGTGTATATATATACCCACACACACCAAGTACGACTATACTACGAAGCTATTATGTAATGGAAACTAGACTGGAATGTTAAAAGTGACGGCTGTCTCTCGCGGATGAGCTTTATTTATTGCCCGTCGGGGATTATATTCGGAACCGTTTAGGACGGGCAGTGTATAGTTAAATAAAAAAATATATTATTATACACTGCGCGCGTATTAAAAACAAATCCGATTTATGAATACGTTCCGAGAGTAAGAACACGAGAGAGAGAGGAGAGAAAGAGTAAAAGAGGGACGGCGCGCCAGGCAAAACTATTGTATATATATAGTTTTCTCGCGCGCGCGTTTTCGTAATTCACGACGTCTATACGACTATATAATACTTGAGCAGCAATCGTCGTATGTGCTACTGTATATATATATAGTGCCTTTTTTTCGATTTGGAAACGCGTATAACGTCTAGAAGTTCGTTTGTGGCTTGCGCACGTGTATACTTAATAAAAACGATTATTTATTTTACGCGCGCGCGACACACGTTTTAATATAATGAAACGTCGTCGATGACGATGACGATTGACGACGACCATTTTATGTATACATATATATATATATTTATATACATTCGCCCACTAAAAGATTTCGGGTTGTCGGCAAATGTCGTGACAGTATACTATATTATTATAGTATAATAAACAATGTTAGTGTGAAAGGCAGTTTATTGTACCGAGTTTGGCTTCACTATTATTATTATATCAAATGAAAAATTATATACGAAAACAAATTAATCGAATGAATAGGCTATCTTTAATATGTAGTTTGATAAAAAAAAAAACAGAACACAATCCCTCGACTTGTCCGAACTGGAGAATTCAGCCCACACTTTCGGTGGAAATTCACATTTTGATGAAATATGCATTTTTCACAATAATTACGAAAACCCCATAGAATTTCACATCGTTTGGTTTTATATAGCCACGAGATATCCAGAAAGCAGTTATGAACTTCATCGGATTTCAAAAATGATAATTCAAAAAATAATTTTTGACATTACCTGTTCAGCCGTAAATACTACTAACCGATTGGATTTTCTCCAAAGATTTTGGCCTCTATATAAATGAAACCGATAGTCAAGACGTTTTCTCCCAAACTCAGAGCATAACACCTTTATATACACACTTTCTGTATATTAATAAAAACGTACTGTGAACATTTCATGTATCTATGGATTTTTATAAATATACTCGTAAAAACCGACCCGCACGGGTATGTCGGTTGTCATATTCGAATGATTTTTTTCCAACTGAATTCGGATGCAATCCCAAAAAAACACCTCAAGTAGAATATTAATTTTGTATGTGTCTTCAACATAATATATATAAGTGATATTTGAGAAATTTGAGGTCATCTCGTGTTTTTTCAATTCATTTGTCCAGGACTAGAAAGCGCTCCGTACCCATCTTGCGGCCATAAAGTGTCGAAAGACAACGACAATTAGCACATAATATATTATGATACGGACGCGTAACCTCGCGAGTCGTCTGATTTTCCGTTCGAAAATTCACTCGACCGACTTGGTCGTCGACGCCACGAATGTTTTTTTTTCTCGTTTGCGTCGTGAAATTGAGTAATATTCGCGCCGAGCACGCTGTATCACACACACACACACACACGTACGTGCATGTGGCCATATGGCGTTACGAATGAATTTTTTAAGTGATGCCAAATTGTCGTACGTCGATGTAGTATGATGTATACCTGACATTACGCACACCCTGCCGTTTAGGTCAATACGAATGACAATTAGGCCGATATATTTTCGTCATCGTACGCGCGCTTCAAATAATGTAAACAGTGTATTGTGCACCGTCCTTGGGATGGCCGTAGTCTTCAGCGGAGTATATGATGCGTATGTGTATATTATTTATATAATGCGCGCGCGCGTGCGCGTAACAATGTAAAATAATTATTAACCGTCAGCACGTTATGATAACATTTTGTAATATTTTCGTAGACTTATCGCGCTCGCTTTTTATTCGTGTTGCGGTGTAAAGTGAACGCGCGTTTGTCACAAAAAACGCCGCGCTAAACTGCCTGTAATTGTACTCGCCTCGCGCGCCAAGTCTTCCTGAGAAACGTGAAAACGCACTGTGACAAAAACAAACAAACAAATATAATAATGGAAACAAACGACAAAATACATGCCGTCGACTAGGTTTTCGTTGAATTTGCAGATGGCTCTTTCAATGAATGCTTTTACATTATCTTCAGTTTTTTTTTGTTTTTTGTTATCTTTTCTTTTTAAACAATAGTCTTTTCGCTTTACTTTATGCGTACATCGGCAGTAGTCAGCGATAAAAATACGTATTATGTAAATGGTTTAAATCAAACATAAACGACAAAAAAAAAGATAATAATAATAACATGGCGTTGGTGAGAAAAAATCGAAAATTATGCCTACACTTTTTTTTTTTTTGAGGCTTCTCGTATTAATATAATAATAACGCGTGCATAATGCGTGTAATAATAATTGTTATTAAATGCGCCCAGAAAACAATTACGCTTATGGACAGATATATATATATCGTCGAGACCGTTATATATATATATATGTGTACAAGTAGAATACTTGAATTGTTTAGACGACGTTATGAAATGTAATTCCAGCATCAAATAAGTGAACGTCCGATTTCATAGACGATAATATACTCGTATCTTACGAATTCTCTTGTATTAAACACGTATATAGTCAGTATTCTACTGGACTGGACTGCGGCTGCAAGGTCAACGGTATGAGATTATATTATCGAAGTACACCGTATAATAAAATACACCATCCAAAATATCACTAAATTCCTCTTATCATTTATTCAACAGCATATAATATTACAACATCCAAAACACTACTGTATGATTATTCATTTGATTACGAATGTATAATATACGATTTTATACACAAACGCACATATATACGCGAATTTGAAGGTGTCCGTTTCTAGATATGTACTCGTCGGATAACATTTTTTCGTTAAATTGTTTTCACGTCATGTAATCTGTGCGTATACGTATCATTATAAATTTGTATAATAATTTTTAGTTTATTATAAATAATATATGGACAATAATTTTCGCGCGTGAATTTTTTTTAAACAAATTCCGTGTGTACAAAAAGATTTCAATGTAGAAAACATAAATTCATGTTTATTGGTTTTTATATAAAATAGTGTACGATATGTGTACACTCAGCTCATAGAACATTAAAATAGACACCACATACAATACATATTTACTAAAAACGTCGAAAATATAGTACCTGTACATGTACGTTTCGAAGCAAAACTAGATTTATATAGAATGGAAACAAGTCGCCATTAACAAAAAAAAGGATGATGGTTATTGGTAGAGAATATATGTTGAAGACATTTGTTTTTTAAACATTTTAATTGTGTAATATGAAGCGCATTCAGCTACAAAGATGATTCGTAAAATTAAGAATATAAATATATGACAATTAATTACTTTTCTTGTTATTTTTAATGTTTTTTGAAGGCAATTTTATTAATTGCAATGTATTAATTGACACGTTTGAGTTTCGAAATCATGTTTCTTTTGAATCAAGTAAGAAATTTCATAATCATCAAAATGATATGTATAAATTGTTGGTCACTAAGCCAAAAGCTTTTTAAACTACTTTATAACATAAAAAATAATAAATTACGAACAAGTATTAAAAAACAAAAACAAAATTTGCCTACGTAAAATCGTTTTATTACAAGCCGAAATCACCGGAGTATATGCATTGTGAGCATATGGCTATATTATGAACTGTAAGCCAAACGTAATCGTATATATTTATACGGGTTTTAATTTTTATCTCGTACAAAAAGAAATCGCCAAAAAAAAAAACTCGATATTTCGTTTATCAAGTTGGAAATACGAGCGCATCGTATTTTATTTAAGTGTTTATTATTTTTTTTTTTGTTACGCGACATATTATTATTACGTATAGATGAACTTAAATAATTTGTCTCCGTATACTGTTCGTACACTGCATACACTATCTATACGTTTATATTAAAGGGTAAAATCCTATTTATACACTATACATAATTTAAGACACGCCTCACGATTTACAAACGGGTGTTTTTCGATAAATATTTTTCTACTACACTTGATGAACTTGTAGGTGAAGACTACAACAAGCTGTACATACACACACACACACACACGCATTATATATTACATCACATGAACATTTTTATATGTGCACGTGTGCCGTTTGAGTACCGACGTGGAAGAAAATAATTATATCGATAACGATTTGTTTTTTCAGGGAATGGATCGTGGAGTTCCTGGAGAGAGACGGTCTGGGCACGTTGATGAGCAGCTTGCGCTCGATGGGTGGCAAATCGTTGATGGACACCATAGGCCAACTGCAATGTGTCGAGTGTCTACGGGCCGTCGTTAGATCCCGGACCGGATTGCAGTACATATCCAGTCATTTGGAGTACTCGTCATACTTGGCTTCGGGTACGTAACTCTTCCTTTTCGCCGTATAAATATATATATATATATATATACTATATGTAGAAGTTATTAGTGTTTTTTTTGTGTAAGTATACTAATTTTAGTAGAAAAACATTGTAAACAAGTAGCATTACAAGCTTTATATCGTTTTTCATTTAACACTTACTATAACGTTGGCCGTAGTCGTTTTTCTAAAAAATATATACATATATAAATAGAAGTTGTCCCATGAATTTTGTCAGTTTTAAAAATGTAATAAATCGCTCAAATTGTTGTCAAATTTAATACATTTTATATGTTTAAAATCAGTACGTGTCCCGTTTCAATGATGAAAAATAATATCGGACGTTTGAGAACGGAAAAATATATAAAAAATAAATAGGTTCGAAACATATTTTTCGAAATTTTATTTGTGCGCCGCAGTAACGAAATCCTTCAATAAAATATTCCAGTAAAAGTCGACATTTTTCTAAGTGATAAATATATATTAGTATCTAAGCCATAATATAATTACAGTCCGTTGTTTTTAATCGATGACTATACTTCACAATATAATAAATAATAATAGTAATAATCACTTTAGTTTTTCGATATGAAAAATCGATACGCGGTATTGTTCAGACATACTTTAAGAGACATCTAATTAGACCGTCGGATGATAGAAACGATAACAATTTTGGAGTAGATATCTTTATTTTCTGCGATAACCATTATGAACAATAATTATAAGAGCACTACTACGGTTTTCGTGAACACGTTTTCGCTCGAATTATAATATTTGTATTTCATTCGAACGAAATCGTTTATGTTCTTTTGTCATCGATTTTTGTTTTGTCTTACTTATTATTATTATGCAATAATATATACATGAAATTCACGCCAAACCGATATATATATATTTATATCGTTAAAACGATCATCGACACGTGAAGATTTAATTAACAGCGCGTACAATAAATATGTATGTGATTTTTCAGCAGTGCTTATGTGCAATAACACGACCGTGAAGCTACAAGTGTACGAACTGCTGTGCGCACTGTGCGTGTTCTCCGCGGATGGGATGATTTTCGCAAAGTCCGTCTTATCGCACGTCAAGGTAAATAACCGTAACAACATACGAATACATATGTAAATGGGCATCCCGTTGTAGTATTTTGTAATATATACTAGTCCCCGTGGACGTATTTATGTGGCGTGCGCGCGCGCGCGTTTTGAACGGAAACGATTTTGTGCACAGATGAAACGAGAGTTGCGACACGATTATGAAATCGTGGTGATGGAGTTGCAGCAGGCGGACACGTTCGCCTATCAGACGACGCTGTTGGCTTTCGTCAACTGTCTGGTGCTCGTCGAACAAAACCTGAGGAAGAGGGCGCGCGTCAGGAACGAACTGTTGGGTAAATAAATGTCTAGCGATCTATAAACTGTACACAGTGAAACCTTAATGCCCCTCAATACCGAACACGGACATTTTATAATGTTTTATTTTACTTTATCCACGTGAACATCAAGTACGATTATAGTACATTATTACTTGTACGTATTATACAGTTGGACTATGCGTACATAGACTTTCAATGCGTTTAATAATATAAAAAATAATAATAATAATTTAATAATAATTAAAACCAATTATAATCGTTTATATTATTCGGGGATTGGATTTATAGATAATATATCAGTTTCGATTCAATTAGAAATAAAACAAAACATTTGTATAAATACGTAGCTAGTTTAATTGTTAAGAACCCTCCTAATAGTAGACACTATAGGGACGTTTCACTGTGCATATGTATTATCTAGTTCCTAACCTAAATCCCGAAAACGAAACAATTCGCCTTATACATCGCATTATTTCGCTTCACTCTGATAATCGTGCGCCGTTGCATAACGGTTTGTGTTAACGTGTATTTTGTCGTTTTTCTCGTCGCAAGCTCTCGGACTACGGTCGGCCATCGACAGCATGGCCGGCTACGAAGACGAAGCGCTACAAATACAGATCGCCGTGTTCGAAGAGAACCATTGCGCAGACGAGATTCAAGCGCCTCAGATCTCGCACCAACAACTCCTCGAGAAACTACGGTCAAAGGTAAAAACGCGTTTCCCTCCTCCATCGTATACTTGTATCGTTTTTTGACGACATTTTTTTGTTCCCAAGATATCTAACACGTTGTACGACTCGTACTTACAAAACATGCTGTTGCGAATGTCGGAAATGGATTACGACGATGCGAAAGTGTAACTATATATTATTTATGCGTATAAACTAGTTAGGAAAACCGATCTCGCGGCTCGTGCGTTTCGCGAACACAACACCATGTTATTGTGAAAAACAATGAAAACTGTTACAGCAACGACGTTTGGAATCTGATCAACGACGTGATGTGTAACGACGCGCAAACGGTGTTGGACGCGTACAGGAAAACGTCGAAAACGCACTCGACCGGATGTCAGACGGACGGGAGGAGACCGAACGACAGACGTCCGTCGCTGTCGTCGCCGCCGAACGGCCGACGCCGCAGCTTGGACGTATCGGCCAAAGACACTGACAACAACAACAACAACCACAGTAAGCGGACCGGCGGCTTTGTCTGCAAAACAGACAGAAGGCCGTCGCTGCCTCGCGGGACGGTCGGCCGCGGACCGAACGTCGAAAACGCGCGTCCCGTCGAAACGACGACGGCGCGACGTTCGATTTCCACGCAAACGGACCGTTTCTGTGACGCCGAGCCGCACAACGATCGCCCGACCGTGTCGTCGGACGCGGTAAACGGTACGTCTTGTCCGTCGTCGTCCGCAGCATCAATACCGCCGCCGCCGCCTCCACCGCCTCCACCGCCGCCGCCGCCACCGTTTTCCCTCTCGGAAGTCCCAGCGCCTCAACCGCTCCCCGTACCGTCTGCAATCCCACCGCCGCCACCGCTCCCCGTGCCGTCTGCAATTCCACCGCCGCCGCCGCCGCCTCCGTTTTTCCTCTCGGAAGTCCTGCCGCCGCCGCCGCCACCAACTTCCGCAGCCGCGACGGGTCTCTCGGAACTCGGTCGCACGGACTTCGCCGTGCCGAACATTTCCGACGGTCATCGGACGGTGCCCACGAGAAGGACGAGCAACAACATCAAGTACTACTCGCTGCCGAAAACCAAAATGAAGACGTTGAACTGGACCAAAGTCAACAAACAATATTTGGGTAGCGTTTTTCGTATAATATCTCCTTGTTGTCCTACAACAGCTTAACGGGTCTTCGCTGCATCTAATCTCGCATCTTCCCGTCATTTCTCTCGATCTGTGTGCACGTTATTGTTATACACCTTAAGTGAACCGAATTTCATTTAATCATTAGATTTTACAGCTCTTTTGCAGGTAATTGTGGAATTAGATCTTTTGATATTTTAATTTTACCGTTGTGAACAGTTGTTCTAGTAAACTAAATTGCCTCGCTTGACTTTGATAATTTTCTTAATGGTTTATATCACGTTACTTCTCGAGTTTCCCGGCGGTGTTATATCACCCGTATTTTATGTTGTTGTTGCAGACAAGTCGATCTGGTCGTCGGCCGATCCTCCAAACTTGACCATCAACTTTAGAAGGATCGAAGAGCTTTTCTGTCAGAAGCCCAGGGCGAAATCCTCGCCGGCGGTCTTGTCTCCAAACGCCGCGTCCAAAGCGAACGTCGTACACGTATTGGACAGTAAACGGAGCTTGGCCATCAACATTATGCTGAAACAGTTCAAAACCGGCGGGACGAAATTGTGGAGGCGCTGCAAAACGGGACGTCGATTCCGCTCGAGAAACTCAAAGGCCTTCAGCGGGTGTTGCCCACGGACGAAGAGGTAGTTTACTATGTTTTGTTATGTATTCGAAACGACGTGATCCGTACGAGAACGACCGGTGATGATGTGACGTTTCTCGTTTCGTGTACTTAGATGAAAGCCATTAGGAAACGCACCGGCGACCCGGCGACTCTCGGAACGGCCGAATTGTTTTGTTTGGACCTCGACAGTATATCCAACTATCAGTTGCGAATAAAACTCATGATCGAGGTATGTACCATTTTGTGTTTGCGGTCAAAAATGCGATTGCGGTTTCGGGTATAGTGCGTTTCAGACGAAAAAGAAAATCAAAAAATTGGACTATTCTAATGTTTGCGCCAAATTTACCCGTAACGTATTATTTGTATATCGGGTCTAACTATGAAAAAGTATACATATATATATATATTATATGGTGATTTTGTCCTTTTTTGTTTTAGAAAGAAGAATTACCCGTCACGTTGTCGGAAATACACGCTCAACTGGAAGGCATAAAAGACATGTGCCATAATCTGATAAGTGATCAGCCGTTTAAGCAATTCCTATCGCTTGTGCTGTTTATCGGCAACTACTTAAACGCTGTAAGTAAATAAAATCTGTTATTTTAACTCGTGCGAAAACGACGAGACAAAAAATCGAATAAAAAACGATCCGTTGAAATGTTATTAGGGAAGTTATGCCGGTAACGCGAGTGGATTCACGTTGGACACGTTACCCAAATTGCTCGACACCAGAGCCAACAAACCGAGAGTGACTTTTCTCCATTTCGTTGTCGAAGTAGCACAGACCAACACGAACGACATATTAAGTTTCACCAAGTACACTTCAGCTCTGAGAAATTTGTCCAGGTAATATAACAATAAATCGTTGTCGTGTCGGCATACAATCCGTGTTTACATACTCGTGTATATATATTTATGTACAATAATACTCATAAATTCTTATTCTTTCTCGACTTCAACAGAATATCGTTTTCGTCACTGGAAGATGAAATCAAAATCATAACCAAACAAATCCGAAGTTTGCATTCCGAATTGTCGAAACACACGAAGAAACAAATATACACTCAATTCTCGGGCAAGTGTTTTCTGAATATTGTTAAAAACGACAACGATTATAACGACACAAACTTTACGTTTTCGTATTGCACATAGTATTAGTCTTCTGGAAAGCTGGTATAATACATAAAACATTTAGAATTTTCGTTAAAATATGCTGCTATTGTAAGATATTAGTTTAACACACAAAAACAAATATTATTCTTGAATACAAATCAAACGTACACAGTCTTATACTTGTATGCACTTATTGTGGTCAATTGCAATTGGTGCTCTACAAATGATTATCGAACACGGTATAAATTTATTAAAACTTCTAATCAAAATTATGTAAGAAGAATATTTCAAATTTTTCTTGGTTGTTTTGAAATCACTTTAATTTAGAATATATGGCGATAATTACTTATGCCTATTTATTTTAATAAACTTGTTTGATTTTATTTAGATTTCATGAAACAATCCGTAGAAGACGTCGAAAGACTTAACGAGGTGTATAAAAGTACGACGGAAGTAATTGGAAGAGTAGCCGTCCATTTTGGCGAGGACATGAACAAATTTAAAATCGAAGAATGTCTCGGCCTGTTAGGAAATTTCTTTGAACGGATAGACGTGGCTGCTAAGGTATATATAAAATATTTTCAAAACTTCGACCATTAATCATTATAAAAAGAGTTAGGATGTTTATAAGTGTTTAAAACTTTGGTAGAATTTCTATCAATTTTAATAGAATTTGATTTTAATTAAATTTAATTACATTAAATTCGGATGAAGAGTGTTTTTCAGAAAATCAATAAAAATAATAATACTAATAAAAATTACGACCGGATATCAAAGCATTTGTATCTTTTTTTGTGATACTTGACATCATGCTTTCTAAACTATAAATGTGTTTTAAGTACAAACTATTGTAATAACTATATATATATATATATTAAGTGATGACAACATTAAACTGTAAATAATTTTTCGTTCATTTATTGTTATTTAGAATTTTTAGATTATAAATAATTAAAAATAATAAAATTGTTCAATTTTTTTCAATGCAATTAATATTCGATCTCTATTGACTAATAAATAATAATAATAATAATCACGGACTATTTGTTACTCGATATAGGAAAATATCAACCGTCGAGTACAGGAAGAAAAAAATAAAATGATCGCCTTGAAATTAGAGAGCGAGAAAGACGGTCCGACGAGTATTAAAAGACGAGCACGAGGACCTCCGGCATTCAAAGACGAAGAAGTGTGCATCGTGGATTTAGTGCTGAGAGACATTAGAAGGGGATCGTTCAACTTAAAAAGTGTCAAATCTGAAGACGAGAAACGCATTTAACGTCGTACCAAAATATATTATTTATAATTTATAACGAAATACGTTAGTTATTATACTGCACGCACCAAATTTACTATATACTTAATACAAACATTTCCAGAAATTTTGAATGTTGTAAATATACTAAAATTCATATAATTATGAGGCTAATTATCAAAACAAAATTTAGAAAACTATTACAAAGTGGCATTTGCACTTCAAAATCGTAGCAAGTAAATTATTTTTAGTGGTAATTCTTATTATATAATTCTTTTTTTTTTTTGGTTTTATACTTATATTTAATTTTCTTACTATTATTATTATTCTTTTTTTTTTTTTTATGAATTATTATGCTATTTGACTTTGATTCAAAATGTTCTTACTATCAATGCTTTCTTTCCCACTCAACTTAAAATTATTCTACGCTTTATTTATCGTTTATATATCAATATTTTTGTTCCGCATGTCTTATTGATTTCATTTATTTATATTCTCATTTTTGAAGACAAAACAAACAATTAAAACATATTGAGTTGGTTGCATATCAACAATAATATTATAACAATATTATAGAGACCAAAATTGTCCGCGTCCTTTAAGTCGTAGATTTATGTGTATTTTATCGTGCCATGAGTTCAAATCATTTTTACTTTTTGAATGTATATTATATTTACATAATATCTTCCGATATAAATTTCAGTTGTAATATTTAATTTGAATTTCAAGTGTATTAATTGTAGTTTAAAAAGTGAACGTGTAAAAAGTCCATTTTTACATGTTCACGAATATATTATTTTAATAAATTTAGTTTGAAATAAAATTATAAAATTATACATTTTTATAAAAAAAAAACCAAATTGTATTATTTTTTTATCTTGGTAATATTTGTAGTCTTGTAGATGTATATTATCGGAATGCAGTTTTATTACTCACTTTTCCCATCCTTAAGTTGAGAAAACAAAAGTGTCATACGTTATTCGGATCACACTGTATATTTCAAAGGTCAGACCTACGTCAGATTGAATAACGTAAACATGGTGGTACGTGTATGATTACTGTAAGTCGGTTAGAACTACGAGTTTACTTCCACACGTTTTTTGTGTTTTTCGTGTGTGTGCTTTTCCACCAACATACAGTGTATACCCCGCACCTTACTTGTGAAAATTGTCGTCGTTTTTTCATCATAGTTTCAATGAAAATATCAAAAATCGATTTCCACTATAACCTAGAAAACGGGCGGACGAGTTTCAACGTGTTTTCAGAATTAAATTCGGTTCGCCGTAAGCGGTCGGATTTTCATCCGATTCGTAAGCCTAAAAAAAATACACCGTTTTCGATCCGTTCGTAAGAACACACACACACACGTGTATATATCACGCGAACGACTCGTAACACCGGGAGCTGCTGTTCTCCGAGTTACGTTTGACAACCGTGGTTTTCGTCTCGGTCGACCCGCCCAACGTCCACTCAGACTCCCCGGATGGCGCCGACCAGGTGAGGTTGTGAGGAGCGTACGAGCGCCAAATCGCCATCCGGACTGCTGCTACCAAACCACGGGACACTTCGGCCGCGCCATGTCGTTGTCGTCTCTTCCGGACAATTCGCGCCGGTCGGGGAGTATGCGTGCTCGTGCGTATAGATCATATTTTACCGTCGACGTATGGTTATAATGTTTTTTTTCGTGTTTTCCGACGCGGTCATGATTTCTGTATCCGTAATTTATGGATTCGGACGGCGTTATAGATCATATTTCCAGGACCTCAAACGTCTCATGGAGGTCACAACATATTCAAAATTGAAAAATATGGCAAATGACAGAGACTTATGGCTATCACGACAAGGCAAGGCCTTTAGACGATGATGATGAGTGTTATAGACGTATCGACAGTGGCGGCACCAGACATTTTTTCTAGGGGGGGCAAGATCATGGCGAATTGATCATGGAATTCGGGTGTAAACATAAATTATTGAAATACATGGAAAATACTGTATTATTAGCGTTTTCTGATAAAATCTAATCAATTTCGAAATCAAATCAAATGAGTGTATTCTGCGGCATATCATCCAAACGAATGCACATGAAATAAAAAACACAGCAAATACAAAAATACTTGAAATTTAAATTTTCGTTTGCTCTTCGACTGGTAGGGCAAAGATGGGGCAAAACCGAATTCGGGTAGGGCGCTTGCCCTACCTTGCCCCCCTCTAGCGCCGCCACTGCGTATCGAGACACAAACGACCAAATACTATTGCGCGGATTCGGTCGAAAACAATGTCGATAACGTCAAATATCAATGTAAAGAGATACAACAAGTTGTACGTACGATGACGGTTGTCCGTTGACCAGACACGTCGTTAACGTCACGCGATTTGCACGATGAGTTTCTAATGTACGAGACACGCATTAAACAAACGAAATTGTTATCATCGGGTATGTTGAAATACACGGATGGGCACGACCACGTCCAAGTCCGACGGCGAGGTTACCACACGCATTTCCTCCGGCCGACCCGGTCCGGACCGTCTCCGAAATCACTCGTACAACGAAGAGACCGTTCGTCGTGCCCCGAAACGATATTGTCGACGTATCGTTTCAAACACGTTCGACGAACACCGAAACGTCGAGTGATTATCGTGTAGCCTTATCTCTGTCGACGCGCGTATAAGACCGTGTACTCGGGCCCGTCCGATCGCAGTCTCCCGACATCCACGCCGAGCGGGACGTCCGTTCCGAGTTCCCGTGCACACCGAACACAGCCCCGGCCATGAACCGTCCGGTAATTATACACGCGACAACGTGTTTTTAACCGTTTTTAACTGTTTAACGGTCAGGTCGATCGCGTTGATCATATTCGTTGTTTGCGCGTCGGCCGTCGTGATCGATTGTCTACAAATAGGTGCGCGCGACCCCGTCGCACGTCCACGACAACACGCGTTTAGTCGTTCGAATTCCCGTCGTCTCGTTGGAAATATTCTTGCACGCCAGTTTAGTTATTCTTCTTCTTTTTTAATCGCACGGTTTAACGAACGAAAACCATTATTATCACTGTGGTTTGATATAATATGCGAAACGAATCGATGCGGTTCAAATACGTCGACTGTGTTCAATTTGAAATAAATAACGGTTTCATACAGATCGATATTATACGGCATGAAATGTATACGGAGTTTGTTTCGGTAATTCAGTGATGGCAAATGTCTGCGTGTGTGTATTTATTTATAATTTTAATATTCTATAATAACTACAGTAGGCATATTGTTCTGTTGGAGGACATAAAACGAAATTAATGCTTGACATACGTACGAATTTAATTAGAATTTTACGTAATTCACTGTGACGTATTCAAGGTTAAACAAATGTACACGTATTATATGAACACGTAACACGTGTATACACACGTTTGTTATTATCGTGTCATCATTCGTCTTAATATTGACGCGAATAAACAAAATACACGTATTCCATTCTCGTTAAACATCACGTGTTCAAGTACACGCTGTACTTATGTCGCCGATGAATTTTCGACGAATGAAAAATAAAACTTAGATTTATACCATTTTTCTAACTCGACCTTAAGAATTCATCGCGTTGACAGTTCGTATTATTTTAGCTACGAAAATACGGTACACGTAACGTGTTTTACTTTTATAACAATTTGCAACAAACATTTTGTCTTGTGTATTTAAGCGTATCTTGCTGATCATCGCGTTGGTCGGTTACTGCTCTCTCGGATCTTCGGCCAAAGACGATGAAGTCCTTGCAAGACATCTGCACGGTAATAACCAACGCGGTTGTTTTGGTAGTAACTTAGGACACGGACACGGGCACCATGGACACGGTCACCATGGACACGGGCACCATGGACACGGGCACCATGGACAGGGTAGTAACGTTGAACATGGACAAGGCGGAAATTTCGGACAAGAACAAGCCGGAAATTTCGGACAAGGACAGGGTGGTAACTTCGGACAAGGACAGGGTGGTAATTACGGATTTGGACAGGGCGATAACTTCTGGCAAGGACAAGGTGGTAACTTCGGACAAGACCAGGGTGTTAATTATGGATATGGACAGGGCGATAACTTCTGGCAAAGACAAGGTGGTAACTTCGGACAAGACCAGGGTGTTAATTATGGACATGGACAGGCTGGTCATAGCGGTTATTCGGGTTCTCAACATGGCGGCAAATTCGGCGGTCACCACAGTAACATAAAAACCTTATACTCGTATTATACGTCGTCAGCGTGAGACTAGCGATTTAACCATCGTCATCGTCGATTTCATATATATTTACTGTACCTTCACACCTAATTGTATTGTGTTTTTTCATTTGCAAATTAATTATATTATATTACAGTATAATGTATATTTTAACATATTATATTTACTAAAATGTATTTTAAATATTATAATCAATCGAATCATGTTTTTTACAATATCTTTAAAGTATGTACTTTTTATCGACAAATTATATAATATACGATTACATAGTCAACAAATTGACACGGCTTAAAATTTTTAAATTCGTGTGTATGTTACACTATCAAACCTATTGATATGCGTTGCGAATGCAAATAACTTTTCCAACAAATTTGTGAACATAACTTCCAAAGTTAAAAGTATAAATATAATTTTAGTTCGAACGTCGTCGTGTTTTAAAAAAATAAACACAGCACATTTTTAAATCTGAAAACTCGATATTTTTAAATAGGGAGTTTTATGATAATCACATAATAATTATTATGTGTAAGTTATATATATAAAACTTAAAAAATCCAACGTCTTTAGAATGTAGTCTGTATTATAGGTACAATACAGTATAGGTAAGTAAAGCAATACTTTAGTATAGGTCTCGAACACAAGATGATAGCTGTTTGTATATTAATGACTAATCAGTATAAAAATCAATGAAATTATATATATATATACTATTATTTAAATTGGGTATAGCTTACAAAAATTGCAAGAAAACTTAAATTGTTGACAGTCGTTGTAATAGTTTTCTGTATATAAAATTATTATACGTAATATATTATACGAGAGCTGTCCCATAAACAAAGTACAACAATGAACAAAATAATGAAAAATTAATTTATTACTTTAAAATTTTAACATGATAAATGTAACAAAGTTTTCTATTTTTTTCACATACTCGCCATCTAAATTTATGTTTTTCCCAACAATGGAGTAACTTGAAAATGCCATTTCGAAAATACGCAGCACATTTTCAATCGGAGTACTCGGTAACTATGTTCATGACCTCGTCCTCATTTTGAAAATTTTCTGTTTGATTTTTTTTTTTTTGAAACGTGATTCAAGATGTTCCCAGGTTGTCGAGTCTCATTAGCAGTAAGGAATAAAATATTGAACCCATGTCTCATCTCCTGTAATGAGATATTCGAGGAAGTTTTCGTCCTTATGAGCACGATTCAAACGTTCGTGGGACATCTGCATGCGTTTTTTTTTTTGTGCTCTTTTGTAAGCATTTTCGAAACCTAACGCGCACAAACCTTTCAACAATTTAATTTCTTGAAGGCAATGTGATTGGCAACAGTCTTTGGAAGATCAAGTTGTGTGATTTTCAAAATGAGCAGCAGGTCATGAACGCAGCTACCGAGTTCTTCGATGGAAAATGTGCTGCGTATCTCTGAGATGGTATTTTTAAGTAATTGCATCATTGGGAAAAATGCATAAATTCGAATGATGACTATGTGAAAAATAGAAAAATATGTTTAATGTATCGTGTTAACATTTTAAAGCAATACATTTATTTTCCATTATTCCGTACAGTTTTTTACCTTATCTATGGTACAGCCTTCGTACATATGTATAATTGATTACACGGCTTTGGTTTGATATAATTATTGATAAATTGCATACGTCTATAATGAGTTTTTAAAAATGTATACACAAATAATATATTATTATGTTTCATTTTGCAACATATTTATTTAAAAAATTATCCTTTGTTTATTTATTCGAAAACTGAATACTACATTACTAAAGGCATGATTAACTATTATTTTAATTGTTTCTGATATTGTTTCGTATGTATAATATCTTTAAATGATTTTTCTAAAAAATTAATAAACCGCGTTATGAACAATTATTACATTCATTTATCATTGAAATATAATATTTTATATATTATATTACAGTAATTTATTATAATATTATTTTTCTCCGTAATAATGTAATATGCTTAATAAGTTTTTCAAAATCGTATGTTCATATTAATTAGGAATCGTGAAAAGACATTCAATTGACACAACATTTTTGAAAATATTCAAATTTTAACGTATTTATGTTCTTTAAATTAAGGAAAAAAAATATAGGACTTATTACTTATCAAACTTATTTGTTATTCTGAACGTATGACCTTCACGAATCACATATATATATATATGTGTGTATTAAATATATATCGTAGAATATACTGATATAATTATTTGAAAACGCTTCAAGAAATACCATTGATTTTTATTTCGGTATTTTTCTTCAACAATAATATCACTAATTAAATCGTTTTATTTAAATTCGTTTACGCAAATGAATAATTTATATGAAATACATGAGTATATATATATATATATATTTTATATAGATAATATATATCTAACCTAACCTATATATTTATATATATTTACGCCGACAGTTTGTTTTTAAGGAAACGCTCGTCGTAAATTTCAGTACCGTTACTTATAGACGTATTTACTACTCCGAATCGAATAAAAAAAAAAAAAATGTATATATGTATACATGATTTGTATTTTTTTATACATCGTACATAAATTAATACTACACACGTTTACATTTTTCTTTCTGGACTTCTTAAGACTCCACCGATACATGCCATACCCGGAACACGGTTATAATTTATCACTACAATAATAATATTATAATTATTATCATTATTATTTTTCATTTCGTATGCTACGATATAATATACATATATATATATAGACGGTCGAAAATATCGGTTCGCAAATAATCGATAATACATCAGAAATATTATAATACGACGAGAAGTAAAAAAAACAACTACACACACATTATGTATATGCGTTCCGTGGATTTCTTCTCCGGACGAAAACCGCGGGGGTGCGAACGCGTTTTCGCGGTGAAATTCAATCGAGTAATAAACGAGGCCGGGCGGCAAATTAATTTAATTTTTCAACTTACTAAAATTAAATTAATCTAGTTAAAAGAATTTGAAGTCGATTAAAAATTAACACTAATCATTAATTTATACATTTTTCGAAAATTTCAATAAAATCTTTAGTTGACAAATAAACGTGCGGCATTGAAAAGTGAAAATTCAACTAATCGGTCGAAAAAAAAAATACGTTAACTTGACACCAATCCGTTAAGTCAATGTCAGCTTATTAACTAGTTATTGTCCAGACTTGCTAATGACATACGAGATACGTTCGGAAAGTAAAGTCACAAGGCTCTTGGGGCCTGCCAAAAAAAAAATGATTTTGACAAATTCGACACTACTGCACGAAAACCGAGAATCTGGAGATGAATAACGTGCGGTGGTTTAGTGGTTTCGTTCGCGTCGTCGTAGCGATTATTTGCAACGAGTGCCGGATGAAGTCAGAACAGTCATCCGGTTTTCGCAAGCGCTGGACTCGTCGTCTTTGGAAATTCGTCAGAAACTTGTTCGCGCACATTACACTGCTGAGACTAAAAGACAATCGCGTCGGTGGCCGCGTACCGGATTCGCCATATCGGCGGCAAAGGTGTTCGAGACTCGACGATCGGAAGACAAATCGTGCGACGTTCTTCCGGTCAACAGTCAAAAGACGTGCGTGCTTCCTGCACCATCTCACGCTCGCGACGGACCTTCTCGATTCTCTGGGTCGGGACGTACTTAAACATTATGCGTACAGCCCGGACTCGGATCCATCAGATTTTCGTTCGTTCACTTCTGAAAACGATTTTCCAGCGACGACGAAGCGAAAGGAGGAACAGTCCGTGAACGGATAAAGGTGGACTTACGACCAGGGCATGGAAAAACTCATTTCACGGCTTAGGAAATGAATCCGATCCCGACGGGAACGACGTCGAAAAACAATTGGATTCGTAGATTTTACGAATAAATAAACATTTGTCGAATTTTCAGGAACACAGCGTGACCTTACTTTCCGAATGGCCCTTGTAAATTGTGTATGCGCGGTCGTTCGCGTATAGCGATAATTAAAATATTTCAGTAAATCACGACGACGCGATGAACGTAAAATGGTGAATTTTCGAAACGTGCCAAGAATAATAAAGCCGACGGTGTTTTTCGCGTCATTTTCTGTACGTGGAAAATATCCCCGTCGAAGGCCGGTCGGTCGATAATCAATAACGAACTTGTTACGTTTCCTATCCGATAACTCGACCGAATTTACAAATATAATACCCTGCTGGGCGTCGTATGCATACGTATACATAGTAAACGCACGCGTAAAGTCCGACCACGACAGAGATTGCCACGTACACATTAAAAAAAAAAAAAAATCGCTCTTTTGGACCTATCGCCCGTAATACCAATTACAATAAATAATAACCTAACGCGTAGCGATTATCGCGAGCCGGACTATAAAGAACGGGAAAGCGATAAAATTCATCAAAGTCGTAAACATACGTTATATATAATATATATGTATATATATATTTAGAAAAATAACAAATTATTGTTGTCTCGTCGTATATTATAACCATACATACGTATATATGTATATTCAAAGGTGTTTGTGCGCCGATTACTTGCCAGTTTTTTATTTTTATTTTGTGATGGCGATGACCTCCACGAATTATAATATTTGTAATAATAATAACAACATTAATCATGTGTACAGCAATATTATGGTTTTTGCGATTAACCTCGACAAAACATAACATCGCGTTATTACATGATTTTTGTCGGGAATTTATATAAAAGACGAGCATATCCGCAGCCCGACAACCAGTACATTCAATAGTCGTATTCCGCCGACACTCGTCAGCACGTACGAAAAGTGTTCGTTATTTATTCATTTGTCCACGTACACGCACGCGAAATACTCCGACATGAACCGTCTGGTAATTATAAACATTTTTAATAAGATTTGAATTATACGATTTTTTTTTTTTATCGACCTTTTTCAAAAGACTGTCGACTTTAGTTATTTTTTTTTTTTTGCTGAATAGCGAGTTTTTACTTATCATTATTATGTTATATTCGTCTCGTTAGAGTAATACAATAGACACACGGGCTAGAAATATCGATACTATCGATTCCATTCTTTTCAATAAAACTATATTTCAAATAGACCTGCAAATCTCCGAACAGTTGCAAATAGTTTTTTTATTTCGCTTAGCATTTCTAGTTTTCTTTTGATAATGTATCGTATATTCAAGTTTATTTGTATGTTGATCGGTGGCTCTGTATTTTGTATTTATTTCTTTTATCACTTACAATTCAATTTATCGTGCACACTACAGTGACATTGTACTTTTTACCATATGTAATAGAAATTTAATATCCGTTTATAACAATAAGCGAAACGGGAACAATACAATAATATATATTTACAGCGCAAAGTATTTTTCGTGTCGACAGATCGATTTTCAATTTCCATCGATGTATATATCTAACATAACCTATAGGCTCGGTTTGTATTTTCAGTTATGGTTTTTAAGAATAGGAAATATAATCCCGCGGAAATCATTTCGAAACAAACGAAATTCGAGTATTTTCGGGGGGTTTTTTATTTTTGTTTTATCACTAAAAACGATTTGCAGATAAATTTTATTTAACGAAAGAACATTAATTTTTATTATCTATATTTAATTAAATTCTATTGTGATAAATAGATGATGATCGCCTAATATACCTCTTTTTCATAATAATTATTAAATTATCTATTCATTAATCATATAAATAGATAATTTCAATTTGTTTTTTTATTTTAAAGACATTGTTATTAATAATTACACGAAAACAAAATACGTATTTCGATTTTATATGTAAATTTTTTTTTTAATTTTAACATTTTTACAAACTAGTTTTGTAACAGTAAAATAAATTAACATAAAAAAATTGTTTATGGCAACGCATTTATTTCATTTGCCGACGTTTTGAGTTTTATTATTTATTCAAATATTTTATTATCATAATATGTGTTCATGTTATTTGTGAAAATCGCTTCAAAAGTATGTAAAAAATATAAATTGTTATAACGTTTATGTTCATAAAATTTCAATTGTTTATATTCTATAAAATAACGATTAGGAATTAAAACCAATAGAACTGTAAATAATTGTACGCACACATATAAAATAAAGTAATATAGTTTTTAAATATACGTTTAAAAAAAATTAATAAATAAAGGTTCAGATAGTCGAGGTGTTTGAATACCATTACTAATTGTTTTTTGAAAAAAAAAAAAAAATAAAATAATCAAAAATACAATAACATACCTATGAGCATTGGCGGATTTACCAGTCGCTAAATGCCAATGTGACTCTCGTGTTAAATTTCGTTCTGTGGTCCCAAAAATGTATCGAAAAATTGTTTACGAAAAGGAAAAAATAATACGTTTGCTAATATCAAAAATCGCGAGATTAACTTTTAAACGTGTCAAAAATTAATTATCTGTTATTTAAACGAAGATTTTTCAGAAATAGTTGTATTTATTATTATTATTTCTTGTGTATAAGATCGAGGGATTGAAATCCACAATAAACGAGATTTTCATTTTTCTCAATTTTCATTTGAACACTTCAAATTAAAAAAAATAATAATAAAAAAGTACCGGTAAACGTTTTGACGTGTTCGAGCACGTGTCGTTTCCATACACGACGATTTAATTGTAAACCGTCTGATCCGATTTCAGTCTATCCTGTTGACCTTGGCGTTGGTCGCTCACTGTCTCTGCTCGTCGCACCACGACAACGAGCACCAAAGAGGCTACAACAGCGGCAGCTCGGGAAGTCACGGAAGTCATGGTGGCGGCGGCGGCCAGCAATACCAACAGGGAAGCAACGAATACCAGCAGCACGGCCATGAAAGCAGCAATCACGGACAGGGCAGTAGCTACGGTCATGGACAGAGTGGAAGCCACGGACAGGGTGGAAACCACGGACAGGGTGGAAACCACGGACAAGGCAGTAGTTACGGACAGGGCGGAAGTCATGGACAGGGTGGAAGCCACGGACAGGGTGGAAGCCACGGACAAGGCAGTAGCTACGGACAAGGGCAAAGTGGCAACCAGCACGGACACGGACACGGATATCATCATTAGATAAACCAACATGATTGTATGAATATACGAGTGTATGTCGTCGCGGTCATCACACTGGGACGCGCATACGCCACCATTTGTTTAATATTAAGATAACTATTTATTAGACCGCTAATAAATTGTATTTATTTCGCTTTATTTTTTTTCGTTTTATTATTTCTAAGTCGAAAAATCGATCGTTTGCTATCGATTCAAATTTATATATATATAACATCACTCGAAGAATACGTTTTTTCGACAGTCAATTATATATTTATGGGTCGATTATTAAGCCCGATCTTATATCTACACATTGCAGTCGTGCAAGTTTAAAATTTCAAAGGTGGACTCGAAATTTATTGTGAGTATATAATATATAAATAGTATATACTACGTCGAAGAAACAGCTTTCGACGAATTTTATTAAATGATAACGCTTGTATTGAGAAATGACAATAATCAACTTGGCAGCGGCATTGAAAACCATTTTTAACCATACAAGATCGTAAGCAAAATAAGTTGTAGAAAACACTTTGATTTGTGTGATCGACGAACAAAATCATTGTCAGCAACTAGATGGATGCTTGGGGATGTTGTAGGATCAGTGGGTTTGAGGTTAGCACTTCCAAGTCCGAGTAGTTTTAAAATGAATTTCTTTAGAATTGAATAATTGCAAACGTAATTTGATCGTCATGGACATGTACTAGATAAACATTCAATTGAAAATATTATTTAAACCTGTAGATTATTCGCAATATTTTCAATACGTCGGAGACCGATCGTTTTTCTAGAACATCTGACGATTCAAAGTCACTCAATGTCCAATCAGAATGAAAGGATTTTAAAATAAAAGTAATCTCCTTAGAATCTGCGGTAATCGTTTGAATTTACACTGTAATGTGATATTTTTCACTAGCGAAATCAATGAGGTTTTAAAATGAAAGGTTTAAATACCATGTGGACGGCGTTAAAAAAAAAAAAATTAGAAAATCCCAATCCCATACCTGTTATAAAACGGCCGGCGGAGATATCGGTTGACGCGAACTGATAAAACGAAATTATACGAGAAGGAAAAAACTACACCGAGTTCTGCGAAGTCGAAACGTTCCCGGGAAAAAACGCGCCTCGGGCGAAAACCGGACGTCTTTGCGGGCTCGGTCGGTTTATGTTTATTATTTACCGAGATTAGCACGCGATTGCACACATATATTATTATATTGTGTACACGACGCACTATGACGTTGTTATTTGCGAATAATAATAAATACAGAGCGAACCATTAAACGCCGTCCGCGTGGTACAACACTCGTTTTTTATACAATCGATTTTATTGCGTTTGATTGCATTTCCAGGGCCTGTCGTTGAAGAACTGTACACGTACAAAATATGGAATATCGGACCAACAGTATATTTTTTTAAATAAAAAGCGTGCCAAAGTCGCAGGACAAAATTTGTTTTTTCTAGTCTTCCCATATTATATCAGTGGATCATAACTATAAACCGTGTTTGGATTCATATAAATATAATTAACGGACAAATGTTTCAAAAAAATATTCTGTGTCGATATGTGAAGTTTGAAATACCGCAGGTTGTTTCATCGTTTGCATTAGGTATAAGTATTTGTTCTTTTGTAGAATTGCGTTAACGTTACAATCAATGTACGTCATACAATTTTCTTTGTTAAATCGTTAAGTTAAAGAGTTTGCACGACGTTTCTAGGCTGATATCGTATTTAGGTGTTGTTCGTTATCACCGACTGAAAATTTTGAAATTCGATAATTCGGCTGCTTCCGAGATGCGTGCAACGTTTGTAATGATTTTATGTGGTAAAATGTTTGTCATCTAAATCAGTTGAACGACGAACAATCGCGACAATAGTTAACAACTATCACGTTTAAATGTACAAAATAATCAAAAAATACTCGACAGTTTATGTGAATTGTACTTTTAAATCTGTAAATATATATTCAGTGCGTTTGCACAGGCTTAATTAATTATTTTTGTTTTGCGGCAAAACATTTGTTTGTCAATCCATCAGTGTAACACAAGGGTGGCGGAAACGTTCGCAGTAAACGCGTCTTTGTATGCAATCGACGTTTCTTTTCGTACGCGATTCAGCTGCAAATGCATGTTTTCTACGATGTTTACAAGACATAATGGTCGTATCGAAATGAAATATTTTCGGTAAACACAAAGCGTTGAAATTTTATTTGTGGGTGTAGATTTTCGATTAAACGTTTCATTTTTTTTTTTTTTTAATATACAGGAACTAACCGTTCGAAAATGTAAGTATCGATACAGTCTTGATCGAAACATCGCCAATCGATTTCCACAACGGCCTGGAAGTGTGGCCGACGAGTAATCATAATTATAATTAAAAATAAACCGTCGGATATCCGTCTAGACCCGAAAAACGGTATGAGAAACACTCCGTTTCCGATCCGTTGTCGTCCGGCTGGGATTTGTACGCATACACGGTGAAATCTCTGGTTCCCGCGGAAAATGTACAGTCGCCTCCACTTTTCGTCACGAAGGTCGTCCGAGTAACAACGATACGCGTTGAGATGTGTGTGCCGTAACGGGCAAACGAAATCAACGACTGAAAACACCGCACCACCGTCGTGGTTGTCGAGTATTTAAAAAAAATAAGTCGGCTTGCGGAAAAAATAAACGAAATATTATTCTCCGTACGAGCGCGGTCGGTATTCCCCGTGCCGACCAGTTTTTTTTTTTAACGTTATTATTTTTTTTTCCCCGCTAAACGTCTCCGCCGCCGCCGCCGCCGCCGCATCACGAACACGCCGTATTGATAATAATAGTGATTTTCAAAGCAAGTTCTTACCACGATTATCTTCGGGCCGGCGCGTCGAGTCTACCGTATACGCACGAGCTTATTTTTTCGTATATAAAAGACGGACACGTCCGAAACACCGCAACAGTATTCCGTTCCGACGTCCACTACGAGACGCGTTTCTCCGGAGTACGAATAGAACAGATATATTTATATATTCTGTTCTTTGTCATTTCTTTATACGTACGCGACCGATAAACTCCGACATGAAACGCCTGGTAATTATACACAGACACGTTTACAATATACATAATATTTTTTTTTTTATCGAAATAACGTCAAAATACGATTCCGTTTTTAACTAGAAATCGCATTGTCGTTAAGTAGATTAACAAAACAGTAACTGTATAATTTACAATCAATATTTAAACAAATAAAATATTTTTTTGTATTTTTTGTAATCTTTGGACTAATTTTTTTATACTCATTATGCGATATTTAATCCGTTTAATATACATTTTATAACAGACAATCTGATTTTCTTTTTTAGTTTCTTGTAAATTAAATAATTTTCAGCAATATATAAAATTCGTTTAAATATATTTATAATACTTTGTAAAAAAATAAAAACAAGTTATCAATTTTTTATCACTTTATAAATTTGTTTTACGATCAAATTATAACATTTTATTTTTAAGATAAAAGTAATAGTTTTTAGTATTTTCTTTGAAAAAAAATATGTTTAAAATTAGGTACCGTTTTTAAAATGATTTTCAAACAGTAGTATATAACACAGTACGTTTAGCCATACACACATATATTGTATATTTAAGTATTATGTTATTCATAATGAATGTATTCCATATCAAAGAGTATAATGGTAAAAATCAATATTTTTCAAAACTCTAAACGTTCTTAAGTCCGTTAACAAATGATAAATGCTATAAAAAATTAAATAAAATAACGTATAATTGTTATTATTTCATATATTACTTATTTTCGTATTGTATATAAAACAGTCAATAACAATTATCATTTTTCAAAAATCTAGAATGATAATGATATTACTTTTTTTTAAAACGATATACATATATATTTCTTTTAATCGAGTCTCACATTATTTTAATATACAATATATATATATATTCACAATATTGCGTGATTTTAGTAAAAGTAAAATTTTGTGTAAAATAAAAATTATTGATATCAGTTAATAAATAATAGTAACAATAAAATAGAAATAATAGAAATTTAATGAACAATGCTGCGAGAGAAAAAAAAACAGTGTGAAATTTTTTAATAACTGATTGTAATACAATCTATTCAAATTGTTAAACCGTATTGTATTCAACATAAATGTGTACATTTAAGATAGTTATTGGTCTAATATTAGGTTTTTTTTATAATTGTTACTATAACGAAAATCGTATTGTTCAAAAACATACGAGTTTTTCGTATTAAAACGATGAATATATTACGCGTTTTCTTTAAACACAACAGGTCAGACAGGTAACTACTCAAGACTTTCTCGATAAGTTTAAATGAGTTCTAAAGATAAAAGATATCTTCGAAATAACAAAAAAATGTCGTTTTTTGATATTTTTCACGTTTAATTCTATACTCGATTTTCTCGATATGATTTTTTTTCTTCCAGTTCATCCGACTAAATGCTAATATGTTTCCAAAATTAAAAATATATAAGACATAAATTTAAGTAAAAACGTTTTGATTTCAAAATATATTGTTCGATCTAAACGATGTTTGAATGAACTGCTCGAGGAACTGTCAAAGGACACGTCCAGTGACGGCACTTTGGCGTGATTATTAAATCAAAATAATTATACTATTTTGTCCGATTTCAGTCTATCGTGTTGATCATTGCGTTGGTCTCTCACTCTCTTAGTACTCCAGTCGCCCAAAAGGAGAGTGGATACGAAGAAAAAGAACCGGAACACGAGGAAAAAGAGTACGAACCCGAGGATAAAGAATCGAAACAAGAGGAAAAAGGATACGAAACGGAGGATAAGGAGGAAGAGGAGAAAAAAGATGACGAAGATAAAGATCACAAGAAAAAAAAGGATGACGAAGACGAAAAAGAAGATAAAATAGACAAGAAGAAAGATCAAAAGCCTGACGAAAAAGACAAGGACTGTGGCCACCATCATTCGGGAAGTCATGGCGACTACCATAAACATGGGTCTGGATGGCATCACGGCGGGTATCACGGACACGGTCACGACGGCTACCATGGACACGGTGGTTATCACGGTGGTTACCACGGTGGTCACGGACACGATAAAGGACATTACTAGAACAATCGACGAGATCGCTAAATGCTATAACTTACATATCATTATTAAGACATTGGTCAGTTCGTGTCGTCGTCAAATTCCCTTTACATAATGTAAACAATTATTGTATGTCATCACCCACCGTGGAACGTACGACATGTTTAACGTCATCGTTAATATACTTAATTTATATAATTTTATATTGTATCATTAATTATTCTTAAGCTGTAAAACTTATTCATATGAAAATTCGGTATATCGATTATTATTATATGTTACACAATATACGATATCAATTGTTATTTTTTTAATACAATCACTTATAAAATACATTTGTTTATATTTTAATTATTATACCGTGTCCTTAAAAAAAAAAGTCAATAGGTCGATCGGTTCAATGCATACATAGCTAGAAAATGCTCGGAGATACGAAATTTATGTACATTACCGAAGAAAAAATGTTGGCGGTAATGCTGTAGTTCCTTTAACGATATAATATATACATTTTATATGTATACTATTTGTATTATTAAATGTATATTAACGTGAATATAATAGAGTTAAAAATAATAGAAAAATAGTCAGCACGTCTAGTATCAGTACTCGTGAAGTTGTTATATGTAAACATCTCTAGTAGAATAAGATCACGGTATGGGGTGCAGAGACAGAGGATGGAATAATAAAAAATTTCGCGTTGACAAATATAAAATAATTGGACTTGTCGTAGGTGCAAGAACCTTAATCGGAAATGATTGACGCTGGTAAATGCGTGACATCATAGGTTTGTGATAACTGAAATACGTAATGTAAAGTATCTAATCTGCTTTGGAATACTGCATCAACGACTGTACTTGTGTAGTGTTCTACACACGTCTGTGCGAATTCACGTGGAGGTCGAAATAATGTCATAGTGTGTTCTAGGAATGTGACGAGTCGTTCTCCGTCTGTATAGTTCTGAAGTCGACGTTTATTTACATTTAATATGTTATAACGATTTTTTAATTTTATGCACATTAATTATTTGATCTATGAAAACAATTAAATAATCGTACACAATTGAACGTAGCGACATATAACATCTCCCAAGTTTTCTTTATAAGTATGTTCGTTGCGTTTGCACGAGAAATTATTTCTATACCGCCTGTAAAGATGTTTACACTTCAATAGCAGTGAGGATGGCGGAATCGGTTTAAACATCAGGTTTCGCAGCATTCCAACCGACACGGTTTGTTTTCGTGTGTGGGACGACGCGGTATCCATCGTGCACAAATTTTGCGGTATCTCAATTGTTTAATGATTCAAGTCAACACGTTCTTTGGATGTTCTAATACGGTTCACAATACGTTTCTGTAATTCATTTCGTTCGCGTTCAACAAGCACGTGTGCATTACTAACTGTTATCGTTGTGAAATGCGTTTTTCGTGTTTTTACGTACCTGCATAACGATATTACTTACGAGTATATGGCCAAATCGAGCAAAAAGCGAACTTTGTTTCGATTCGTGATTGATATATTAAATATTGATTATAAATATAAACTCGTAAACTAAAGGCGAGCTCGTTTGTTTTTGTGCGATATCATGTTTTCAAAAAGCGTTGAGAAGCGTTTCGGTGTTTTATTGTTTTTCACAAAAATATTCTTCTCGTTCGTCCCCGAACGACGCGAACGATTGCAAGATCGTTTTGAACGTCTGCCCAATAACATCTATAATGCATGCAATTATTGTTATAAATAATTAGTTGTAATCGGACAACCCGGACGTGTGTATTGCTCAACAACAGTGTATACGCGCGTAAAGTCCGACGAGATCGATAACAGCGTTTTTCGCGGCAATACGCTTCCCTCGGGGGATTTAAAAAAATAAAAAAACTTACGTATTGTATTTTACCTATTGACCTGTAATTATCGCCACCGCGTAATAACAGATAAAAATCTAGCGCGTGTACGCGATCGGGAAAATTATTGAATTTTTATTTTCTTATTTTTCACGCAATACCTTTGTCGTAAATATGTACAGCGCGTTATTTATTACGCACTCCGCGCCGACCAGTTCGGACCGCGGAGACCACCTCCATCTGCAATCGCCGTGAACGTGCAATAATTGCCGTTTTGTTTTAATTATTATTATTATTATTATTATTTTGTTATGTTTTTGTCGTCATCCGACGTTATAAACATATTATTATTGCTCGATTTGTGCACGGGTATAAGACGCGAAACTTCCGTCGGCCGGTCGCAGTCAAATCTCCGACAACGCTCGCAGTCTGGCGACGTCCGCCGTCTTCGTACCGAATTCGTCCATCATTCGCGCGAAACGGCTCCGACATGAATCGTATGGTAATTTATTGTAAAATTATATAATTGCACGACGCACAGAGTGTCCCGCAAAAATCGACACATGTGTACATTTGAAATAACATTCGTTCTGTTCAATATTCTTAAGCTTTTTTTTCCTTCATTTTTTATAACAATAACTAGAACTATAATTATTGTGTTTTAGATATTTTTCAAATTTCGTTTACGTTTGAAAATTTTAAACATTTTTTGAAAACATTTTTTTTATAAAAGATTTATCGTTTATTTTCCAAAATTATTTAAATCTTATGAAAAATTAAATTCCTTTCAAGTGTATACTACTTGTTCCACTACTTTTGTTCCACTACTTTTGTCTCATCACCGCTATTGAATAACATAAATTTATTAGAATTTCAAACACAGTTTTATACACCGAAATTTGTTTGAAAATTATATTTACAAAATAGCCATATGATTTATCAAAAAAAATTCACTTTTTTATTTTTCATTTCTCTATAATTAAACATATATTTGAAAAAAAACATAAACTTTTTTTAAACTATACATTTCGCTAGAACGAAATTATTATTATTTTTTCGCTTACTAGTCGTGAAAACAGCGCATCGGATGAGTTGTGTACGATGGGCTCATAAAATCATCTCGCGCTCGAATTTCAATAAGTATACGTGTTGGGATTTATTTTTTCTTGACAAAACCAAAACGCATATCTATATAATATGATAATATTTTTATCAACTTCAACAAAAACGTTAACTTAATTCTAGTGTATTTTACTGACCACAGCGCTGGTCGCTAACTCTCTCGGCTCTCCGCACCACGAACACGGTAGACACCACAACGTAGGAAGTCATGGCGGTGAATACCAACAAAACGAACAGGTGTCGGCTAACATTAACTTAAACGGCGAGTTCGATTACCAACAGAGCAGCCAAATCGGTGGTGGCAGTATCGTAGGAAGCGGCGGACGTGGTGTTATCCACAAACAAGTTAGCAGCAGCTCAGGATTCGGACAAAATGGTGAATTGGGATTCGAACAGGGGAGCAACTTAGGGCACGGCAGTGGTAGTTTAGGACACGGTAGCGGTCTTGGACTTGAAAAAAGTACTATCTTGGGACACAGTAGCAGTCACGGCCTCGGACACAGTGGTAGCTTAGGACACAGTAGCGGTCTTGGACTCGGACACGGCAATAGCTTGGGACACAATAGCGGTCTCGGGCACAGCGGTAGCTTGGGACACAATAGCGGTCTCGGGCACAGCGGTAGCTTGGGACACAATAGCGGTCTCAGACTTGAAAACAGTGGTAGCTTGGGATACAGTAGCGGTCTCGGACACGGTGGTAGTTTGGGACACAGTAGTGGTCTCGGACATGGCAGTGGCTTGGGACAAGGAGGATTGGGTCAGGGAAGTTACGGCGGCGGCTTAGGACAAGGAGGATTGGGTCAAGGAAGTTACGGTGGCGGTTTGCGTGAGCAGCAATACGGTACGGACAGCCAGAGCGGCAGCAGCAATTTGAACGTCGCTACCGGATTTTCGAAAAAGCGCGTCGAATCGACCAATTCCGGAAGTCAATTGGTCGGCGGCGGTTCTTCTGGTTTTCAACAAGGCAGTGGAGATTACGGCTCGAGTGGACTGAGTGGTTTGAGCGTCGTGGGTGGTGGTGGTCATCACGGCGGCGCTTTGGGCGGCGGCAGTAACTTCGCCAGTGGCAGCAGCTCAGGATTTGGATCTCAGTCTAGCGGACACAGTGGTCTGGTCATTGAAGAATCGTCCGGTTTCACGTCATTGAACAAGAATCAAGAAGGTCACCGCAACAGTGAACACGGTTCGATCAGCGGTGGTCACGGATCTCATTATTGAGACTTCGGTCGAAAGTTACAGTATCGTCCGATTATAATATAATACATTCTCGATTGTTTAGACTTCGTTATTGTGTCCACTCAATTGTTATTTAAAATTATATAATACGTATCATTATTGAACTGTACATTTATTTCAATTTCATGACGATTATATAAATTATAATATACGATTTCGATATTGTTTTTGGATTCTGAGCGGAACGTACTAACGAATTAGTCTTACAATGACGTATTATTATTATTTTGTCTGTGAACACAGAAGGAGTTCTTCTCAAATGATCTCCATACACGTTACTTTCTGAGCGCAAATTATGTCTAGTTGGCACATTATTCAACACTTTTTCGGTATTAGTAGTTTTCTATGAGTTCAATTCAAAATAAACTAACAATTGCAAAGCAAAAGAAAACGGTAAAATTAACGACATATTTGTTTTGGACACGGACGTTTTTCAGATTTGTTCGAAGAGCTCAAAACGTAACACAAGAATTACAATATTTCAACACTATTTATCATATTAATTTGTTAACTATTATAATAATCGTTAATACGCTGATTTATCATTCCTTTCAAGTTCAAAGTAATATTAATAATATTTTAAACATTCGACAAATACACATTTTGTTAATTCGAATATTACGTACGTTCTATCTCATCTTTATTTTTGGTGTTAAATTCGTCAATTATTGTGATATATATATATATATGTGTACGTATGCGTTGTTTGAAGACCTGCGCTTCGCATACGTTATTATTGTGATGCACTCGAATTTCACTGGCTGTATCAAATAACGCAGTTCTACACACAGTTAATATATATATATGTATATATATATAATACGGCGCGTGCGTGGTGACAAGTCCGCGATGATATCCGGACCCAAACGAAACCCGAAGAGAAAGACAGTTAGGTTAGGTCAGGTTACCCGACTAAGTGAAACCGCAGCATCGTTCGTGTGCGTGCGTAATGTCATACGCTTGACCACGCCGCAGTTGACCTCACACATGCGGACTGCAAACGTTGTACGCTAGCGCGGACATTTTTAATCCGACTACGGATTGTCTCTCTGTTTTTCGTTTTTATGATTCATTTTACGTCGTTACGAGGTCGTACACACGTTTTCATGTGCGTTTTATACTCACTCGTACCCACGTCTACATTATATTGCATACGCGTATTATTGTCGGAGTATCGTTTGGACGAAGCGGGCGGCTGTTATCGACTTCATGTAACTTCTTCGCGCGGTGTTGTTGGAAACGTGCACTAGTCGGGTTTCGTACGTGTAAACGGATGATACGGAAAAATTATAAATACGATTACGGGTATCTAAAAACGTGCTCCGTCCCTCTCCCACTCGTACGAAAAATAATATATTCAAAACGAAAAAGATCGTTACAGACGGATATTTATTCGCATTCGCTATAACGTTGCCGTGCAGACAACATTCTCATATAGTTGTTCATGTAAACACAAAACACGTTCAATAATAACACAATATTACGCGACCGTTCCGAGGTCGTTGTTTCTCATCATTTTATTATAATGTTGTGATTTTTATTTTTCCTCCACACAATAATAATTCGATCTACACCGTTCGGCGAATAGGACAGAAAGGAAACGGCTGGAAGGATTTAATACAAACAGTCGAATCGAACATTTTTTATATATACAACTCAAAATCGGAAAAAGTCATTCAGAGAGGTTTCGTAAACGGTCAAATTCATTATATAACGAACCGAATCTCAAACAAACCTTTTATTAAACAATAACAATTATTAAATTGTATAATGTACGACTTTCAATCAGCTCGTAACTTTTTTTTGTATAGACACTAAACATTCCTGACTAAATTCGAACATTTTCTTTTTTCCAAGAGTGGTCTTAATATGGTATAGGTATTATTTATTTATTTATAACCAGAACTCGGTTAAAATATTACATTTTCCTAATGACAGGCAAAGTTAATTTATGACGAAGTCGACTCGACAACATTAAGTCAATAAAAACTAGGTTTTAATTAGTCAAAAGTTAAAAGTAGACGTTACTTAAAGTAGTTCAGTTCATCAAAAAATTAATTTTTTTTTCTAAATTTAGTTTAGACAAAAATAGATAGCTACTTAAATCAAGATTTAAAAATAATATTTAATTGATTTTTTTTACTTATTGGAAGCAGTTATGTTTAATAAACGCTGTTTTTAAAAAATTTTATTTACTCAAACTGAACTTTGTATGCAAAAAATTCACTATAGACAACAACACGTTCGAAAATATTTTAACTACACACGATTTAATAAGTTAACAGTAAACTAAATTGACTAGTTTTGTCAATAATTTAATATTAACTTAACTTAACTTATTGACTAGTAGATGCGCCCGTCCTTTAATTTTCCTCACTTTGGAGGCACAGGGGATTCAGTGTTCATGCACCGATTTCAACTCTTTAATTTCCACGCGGGACACGAATAGAGGCGACTCAATCGTTTACATTACAACAATGTAGCCTATCAACACACTTTAGCTAAGGATCAATTTATATATATATTTATATTAATGCGATGTTTGTCGGGAAGATTATTATCCCGAACAAAGAAAACACGACTTCGTTATCTATTAACGATATTTTATAAAATACTCGACTTATTTCACTCGTATCGACATATCTTACACGTATCACTTACGTCGGAATGTCAGACAGAAACGAATCAGATACAAAAGATTCTTCTTCACCAACCTGGCCTATACTCGAAATAATTCATGCCGTACGTCATATTGAAATGTATACATTCAAATATTTAAATGTGACTCATTTTATCTGTTATGTCACAGGTTAATTATGTGTTGCGCACACTATATATATATCGGCATCACGAAAATTTGTTGTCGAAATTGTATCAACAACATTAATATGTTCATTTGATTGAAAACAATATTTGTTACGATATCGCATTTATTTATTGTTTAAAGGCCATGAGATGATTAGTATGATTAGTATTACAGTTAAATATCAGTAATAAATGAAAATTGTGTATTGATTTTTTTTTACAATCAAAACTCGTAGAAGGATAATTAATTAAAATAAATATTTTTTTTTTGTATTTCACTGCGTAATACGTACTGTTTAATACGAAACGTGCACATTATTAAATCGTAGGTTATATTATTGAAAATAACAACAAATATATATTTGGGCAACAGATTTTGAATTTCCAATACAAAACAACGACGTACGAAATGAATACAATTATGTAACATGTTGTTATCCGTGTTTTTGTTATTATTACTGACAGCGTTTTAATGTTGTTTTTAAACGTTACTATCTCGCCGGTAACCATTCGAGACGCGTACACACCATACATTGCATCATTCGTCATGACTTCGATTACACAGGTTAGCTTAGTTCTTGTACGTGTCTATACATATTGTTCAGATAATTCAATTTAGTAGTAGTATACGCGTATGGATCACGAACTTTTCACGTCATTATAATATTTAATCGTAATAAATATACACGTATAATAATCGGGCTTACCGAATAATGTTATTAGTTATTACATAGAATATAAATAGTTTTCGTCTCGGGATATATATTTATTTATTTTTTACCAGCCGACAACTGTACAGCCTATAATGAAAACTAACTATTTATATTTCACACGTTGTATTTCTATATATCAGTAAAGTTATTTAAAAACACATTTATACGATTGAAGACATTCGATGTTTTCTGTGAAAATGAAACACGCATTTTACAGTAATACACATTATTCTCGTCCCGTTTTTAAGCAATCTTACATTGAATATAACACTGCGACTTATTTTCAGTGCTGGACGGTAATTTAACTGTAAGAACTTTGAAGTATCGTTGTTTAAAACATTTATTAAATAATCGGTTGAGTATATTATTCCTACTTATTCGACATAAGTTTATCGTTTAACAATCGCTTTTTTTTAACTACGACTTCTGTGTAACTTTTCACCATTTTAATCGACTATCTTAATTTCCTGAAAATTATAAATAATTTGAATATTAACCAACAACTGTTGTATTTTGAATATTCCGAATGCAAAACTGGTTAGAATTATTAAACAATTAACTCGACCGTCCTCACACGTTGAACACTCCGTAGCAACACACGCCATATTAAATTTCAATTATTTCACGAACATTTCGTAGCTCACCCCGTATACGTTATGATGTGCGCACTTGTTTATCGCGTTCGCGTGATTTCTTTCCTCCGGGCATAAAAAAAAAATATTCCATGTAGTATAATATCATGTTCCCAACGGAGGATGGCATATTTTCACGTGCTGTGCATACGTGTGTTATGCCCTACGCGGCGAACATGAAATTTTGGTCGTGTTTTCATTATACGTGCGCGCACTCCACCCGAATCGTTATTTATTATACTTATATTCCCACCCACACGCTCACACACACACACACACACACACACACTTACTTTGACGTTGCTTCGGACAAACGTGTGAGACGTAGTAAATAATAATAATAGTTATGTACTTATTATGATTTTTTTTTGCACCAAGTTCAAGGACTAGACCGTATATAATGTATAAACTGTTCGAGCGTCAGCACGACCGACTTGACCGTATTATGATTTAAAGCCAAAACTCGTTTTCTTCTTTTAAATATATATATACGTATACATACGATATACATATGATAAACATGTTTTAAACACTTTTTTTTTTTTTAATCCACTAGCGACGTCAAACGTCTGCAGGATAAAAAACAAAGAATTTAACGGATATAATTATTGCCGTGTATAAATACGCATTACAATATGTATGTTGACTATACATGTTCGACAAAAATTATATTTTAGAAACTTATGAGGAAATCGTTTTGCTGTGAATTTCGAATTATCATCATAATTCTTATTACGTATATTATGCACATTTGACGCTGATTGCAATTATCTTGCCTACGGGAAAACGGTATGAAATCGGCTTACGTTTTTTTTAATTTTTTTAATTTTTTTGGTTATTTCGAATAACGTTTGAGAGAAAAAACTACCAAGAAAATTAAATAACGTGTCAATCGAAGTTTCAACCAGATACAGATTAGATACAACTGCAACGTAACGCATGTCAAATTAATCCGAACCACTCCCTTTAACGCGTATAAGTGTTCACAGACAAAATAAACAAATTTACATCATCACTCAAAATCTAAAATAATAACAATAATAAAAATGTTGGATTTATATTCAATTAAAGAAAAAACCCCTGATATTTATAGGTGTGATGGGAGCATTATTCGACCGATGCGTCAATTACTCTAACGCCGGCACTGGATAATCTATCTATACACTCGGTCTATGACGAATGACCGAAATTATGCAATAGGCATATAGATTTGAATTTAATGAATTACAATTTTTATTTTAGAAATCGATTACATGTATGTCGGGTCCACGCTAAAATTAACGGTGAAATCGGATTTAAAAGTTATTTTATTTTCTCAGCGCCTGATTACTGTACGAACGCGTTTACAGTGTACACGAATAGTAGTCGAATTGTCTATCCCACAACGCCGTTCTGTATTAAACGCAATATAAAAAAGTCGTTTAATTCTCAAAACATATTCGTCATTAGCGTGTTTATGGACTTGCGAATGTGGAGGTTTAATCCTCTGCTCTTCCTCAAGGAAAGTTATTCAAGACATTTGGGGTTATGCGGTGTGTTTCTATTTTTTTTGAAATCTTAAAAATCAATTTTTTTGTATGGGTTGGTATTGCAATATGGGTAATAATATAATATATAATAATAATAGTAATGGGTAATAGTATAATATAATATATATATAACGTATATTAAATTTCCAATAACTTAAGCTCATAGAAAACGTTTCAAACTTGATTTACAGCTAAATCGTTAACTAAAGTTCAATTCATTAACTGCATTTCGATACGAATAAAAAGTATTTTATTATATTTTCTTGTTACCTTATCGATGTTCTGCGGTATTAAAATTTGTTACCATCTGCTCATACGAACCAAAACCAAAAACAATATTAACTGCGACATTTAACGTGTTGTTAACAGGTATATATTGCTAGATACTTCAACACAACATAAATTGTACATCAGAAGCCACAACTTGATGAAATGAAGAAATACATTTTTTTTTTTTCGTTTCGATAGTATGATAAAATCATTAAAAGTTGATCAGAAACAGCCATTAGCCATAATTCATTATTATATTACACGCGTCTTTATACCTAATGTTATTTCAGATATAATATAGAATATTATTATATAGATACCAACAGCGTTAATTGTTTAAAAATGTATGACATGATATTATAAAATGCACCAGGATAAAAATTTACATATGTAAAACAAGAGGCTATTTCTGTGATTTTTGAAACGTTGTATTAACTTATCGTGCCTGCATTTTATATAGTCGATACGATGTTTCTGCACTCTCAGTTTTTCCTGTAAATTTTTCGCGTCTAAATTTTGATTATAGAACGCCTTATCCCAAATTTTTTCCAGCTCGACATCGATGTCATTGTACTCGTCTCTTAGTAAATACTTATCGGCGCACGGCATTTTCCCGTTCCTCAACAGAAACAACTAAATATATGTACATCGGAAATTTCAACACAATGTAACTAAAAAACAAAACATTGATATTTTGCCAAGCAAGCGGTTCGTATATAAATAGAAAATGAAACTCGTTTTACATTGCGTTTCAGACCTTACTTAGCGCATTGAAAACACTTTCCGCAGCTTTCATTAATGGCGTAATCGGGCAGGAATTTTAGTGTTAGATCACTACTTTATTATTTTTTGTTTTTTAGACGGTATAGAATTTTGAAACGTAAATAATCGATTTTAATAAAATTTAACTATCAGACACGACCAAAATCATCGTTCGCAAAATTATGTTTTACAAATTCGTGGTTAAATTTTACTTTCTCGATATGCTCATTGTTTCTGTAGTATGACTGAGTTAAAATTATAATACGGAGAACGTAATATAGACTGCATTCGTCGAGACTTCAAATGTTCGAAATGATTTATAACTGAATTATTTTGGTTTTCTTGATAAAATGTTTTATATCGTGTAGGAACTTTACCCGTGTCGACTACTACGCCAGAACGTATCTACTTTACATTTAAAGATAATGAAAACATGTTTGCGGTATACTATGTCAGTGGTATATATTTACGATTTGTTATTGAATATTAGAATACTATGAATTGTTTATGGCAAACTACATTAGACGTATTACATATCTAATAACTAAATATTGTGTTCTTTATAAATTGTGTAGTATACTGGCAACTCATAGAAGTGTATGCTAATAGACTCCGCGGAGAACGTTCTAAACTAATGAGCACTGAAGCCAACAGTAAAGCGAATGTATCGGTTTGTTAATAGATCCCACGCTCGCAGTGATCTAATTACGCCACTAGTTTTGCACATTTCCCCGTAGACCGTCCGTACCTGATTTTGATTCGTGTGGACCAGATCTATCACGGATCCTAAGATTTCTTCGACCGTCCTGGCCTGGTCGTTATCCTGATCTAGATCCGGCGGCGTACCATTCGTCCGGTCGGCCGGTGCAGACGGTGCGTTGTCGTTGTCGTCGTCGTCGTCGTCGTCGTCAGGGTAGACTTCGGCAGATACCTCGCACAAGCCCTTCGCGGAGCGCAATCGCCTGACGCATCGGCAACGGTACTTTCTCGGACATCCGCACGCGTTCCAGTTGTACCGACACGGATAATTTCGACATTTCGACCGGCAATCGCAAGCCCGCCGGTTCCAGGGACGGCAACCCGTGTTCCAGCACTCGGGGAACGCAACCAGTTTCCGCGTCGGTTTGGTCCTAGCCGGCCGACAGTGGCCCGCTTTCGTACGGACGGTGTCGTCGGTCGCCCTCTCTTTCGCCGGTTCGGTGCTGGCGACGACTTCGCCGTCCATATGTGTGTAGCGATTCGGTTTTTGTTTTTTGTGCCTCAATAAAAAGAAAAACGACGAAAAGTTAAAACGGAATTTTGCGACGGTCTTTGAAACTCGATAACGTATTCCGACTCTTCGCACACGTCGGGGCTCGTACAAACGTCGAGAATTCCATATGGAGTCGTTATAGCGACGGCGACGCCTGCGATCGTGCGTGCACGTATTTTATACGATATATAAATATATACGGCCAGTCTATACCGCTGCAGATCGTAACAAGGCGGTTATAATGCATTTTACTTGCTATTCACGTACACGGATATCGGATTTGTGAAACGGATCCGTCCGATCGGAAAAATGAGATCTCGATCGATTAATAGTCTCGAAATAAAAAATTAAAAAATATGCGTTTAATACGTGTAAGGATCGACTTTGGTCGAGTGGGTAGAACACACGTTTCGGCGCACGAGGTCTGCGGTTCGATCCCCGGGGTAGACAACGAAATTTTTCGCGTTGGTGGCGTCAGGTCTCTGGTGCAAACCGACCAAAACTGTCCGTCTCTGGCTTGTCCAAGAACCGTCCTCGACCCCCATGATATGTGAAAGGTGCAATCTCTGAGCATATTAGTGTTTGGGGAATAAGATGTTGTAAAATTGCTGATTTATTTATGCGTGTAATACGTGTATGTACGCGGTTAAAAAACCCACAATGGTGCTTCCGGGATGTCGTATAACTTCGCGAGTCTTATTATTCCGAAAATGACCTTTTAAGGTGCTGTAGTCTATATATTGTGTTACATGTTACAAAAAATGTCAATATGGAATGATTTTAAATTGCCATTAAAATAGTACGAGAGAACGATTCCATTGTTAAAAACAAAAATATGAATGGTCTAAAGAAGTCGAAGTAGTAACGACACTAAACAATATAACACCTATAGATAAAAAACAGATAGGATCGCGACGCTCGTTGAAATATCTATCGATCGAATAATATGCTTCGTTTGAATATATATACATACATATATATATATATAAATCAATGTTAGAATTGTGTTTCAATATTGTTGCAGTCACGTGATCACCTAACAAATTTATTGTGATTAAATGGTTCATATATTAGTGTGGTTATTTCAAATCAAAATAAAATATACGTTTTCAGGTATATTCTTGGAAAATTGAGTACTAGTGACTAAAACTACTTAAATATCCTAAATATTTTCTCCTACCACCAACCACCTCTCATTCTATCCGTTTTATCCTTTTTTAACCATTCGGACTTTCTAGTTTAACTTTTGATTTTAATTTTATTTTCGTATCTCTCAACCACGTAATCCCTAAAATAATTGTCGAGGCTTATTGTTTATTCAAAGCCTAAATAATAAAAGAAAATATCGTAAAATCCCATAGGGAATAAAAAACAAACAAAAGTGAAACGTGTACATTGTGTATAATATTTGATATAACTTTTCTATATAACATATAATGTTTATTATGTTAGTCGTATTATTCGGTCATTTGAAATTAACTAAATGGCAAAAAAAACTTATTTATTTCTTTGTTTATTAAAGAAAAAACATTACACAGTCACAAAAAGTATTCACATACAATCATATAATATCTATCGAAAGATATGTAATATTTTTGATGGCGATAAAAAATAATGATATCATTTTTATACGGGAGAGACTTGAAGACGTTAAATATTATATTATATGCGGTAGGCATTTGACGGGTAAGGATTTCGTTTGGACGTCGACTGGCAGCTGCGACGATTAATAGTGTCCGTTGTAGTGTCCACCTTGATGACCGTAACCACTGTACCCGCCGTACTGGTTATAACCATGTTGTCCGTAACCGCCGCCGTAACCGTGTTGGCCGTAACCGTGTTGTCCGTAACCGTGTTGTCCGTAACCGTTGCCATAACCGTGTTGCCCGTAACCGCCGCCGTATCCTTGTTGCCCGTAACCGTAACTGCCGTACCCATGTTGGCCGTAACCGTACCCCTGTTGGCCGTAACCGTACCCCTGTTGGCCGTAACCGTAACCTTGTCGGCCGTGTCCGGAACCGTGGTGGTCGTAGTAAACCCCGCCGTATCTCGGCTGGCCGTAACTGCTGTAACCTGCGAAACGAAACCATCGTTCCATTGTTTCCTTACTGAAGCTCAAGATGAAAATCACGGGTCCCTGCGACTTACCACCAACGGTGAATTCGATTCCCACGCCGTTTCCGTAACCGCCACGGTAACCTCCGGAACCGCCACCGTAACCTATTCCGACGCCACCGATGTACCCGGTTGGTGTAGCTGTTGCGACTGCCAGTGTCACTGCTAGTGTCACGTACTGCAAATGAATTTATAATAATTCGTTATCACACTCACTTTAAACTGATGTTACGTATCAATGACTTTGTTATCGTAAAAATATATTCAAATTTAAATATTTACGTAATTGGTATAGAGAGACAAAATTAATTAAAATTTAACGTGAAAACTCGTAACGATAATATATTTTTCAACAATATTCGTATTATCGCGTAACGTTGATCGCGCAATTCGATAACACTCGACGCCGAACACACGCACAGCGTTTGTAAATTGCGTTCGTTGTTCGTGGACGAGGAAAAAACGTTTAATAAAAACCGTCTACGTATATGTTGGTTGTTACATATTACCAAAATTATTTTGCCGGCGCTCATGATGTCCGCTCTTTTGATTTAGTCCTCGGTAGTATAATTATACAGCTATTATGATACGACACAGACACGACGAGCCACTAGATCCTTGGGACCAGTCCTAGAGGCGACTGAATCGGTACGGCCAGGACACGCGACATTTTACCCGTTTGTACGTTATTTATTTGATTTTTTTCTTTTTTATCTCTCTCGTAATTTTATCGTCTCTTGCGGGACGTCGGCGTCGTTGGCCACGTCCTTGGAATTTCGCCCAAGGTTCGAAAACCAGTTTCCTCGCCATTAGGTAGCTCGCACGCGCCGCATACGCACGCAACAGTCGCGCGTCGTTCTCACGAGGGAATTTCGCGATCGGCCGAGACGATACGCGACCTGACCGACGTTGGCGCGCGCGGTCTTTGTGGCGGTCGATTTTTCAACACAAAGTTATATGATATAATACAGTACACGTGTATACATAATGTCCGTAAATAATTTATACGTTCGCGAACACAATCACGTCCCGTGTAGTAGTACGTTTGCACAGCAGACCGCGCGCGAGTTCCGAGTGTCGTGTTTCGTGGGGAAAACCCAAAAACCGGCAACGTAATGTTTTCGTTCGTATGCTCCTGACCGTGGCGTACTACTCATTTCCCTCGTGATTGTTTACACGTCATCCGGGACGCGTTCGTTGAAATTTATGATCGGTTAGGAGCTGTCATCTTTTTTTTCTTTTAAAAAAACATCCGATTTCTCGAACGCTGACCGGGAACGTCGGCTCGTTCTTACAAACGTAAATAATAATTTACGAAAAAATACAATCGCGTCTGAGTCACTCACGATTTCTCGTCGTACTGACGTCGTGTTGAACTTTCTGTTATTAATTATTTACGCCACGTCGATGTGTTTAGGCTGGGATGTAAAACGATAAATGAAACGAAGAGTAACTATACAGTCCAAGGGCGTTTTCATCTTCAAAAATACAGGCCGCACGATTACCACGTGATGGAAAAATGTTAACAACTTTAAAACAAATCAAAACATTATGGTAAAAAAAGTAATTTTTTTGGTTATTTCGTTATTTCGAAGATTCTAACATAAATTTCAAATTACGTTTATTATTTTGAAAATTCTTCAACAACGTTCGTGTATGTGGGTGGAAAGTATTTTAAATAAAATTAAATATTATGTATGACATCTCCAATTATATGACTACCGCTATAACCACAGTCGCGTAATACTGCGGATTGAGGAAAAAAATTATTATCCGTCCTAAACTGAATTTTGTTTATTTAAACATTTATTTATTTTTTTTAATGTTTATATACGATTTCGGTATAAATTTCATTTTTATTGAAACTCCAAACTCTTTTGTGTTAAGTTCGGTTCGAAAATCGAACAGTTCGTGACATCACCAGTATAGAAAGTACGTTTTCCAATTTCGTATACTATATAAAAATTATGTGTGAAGTGAACAATGTAGGTCCGGATCATGTATATTCTAAGTCGTGGTTCTTTCTGTACACGTTTTTATGAAAATATCGATTTCGTAAGGTTTTATGAAAATATATCTATAACTATATTTACAGAGATACCGAAAAATTCGTCAGATCTTTACGAGATGGACTGTTGCTTTTTGGATAACATAATGTACAGACGATAATTCGGTAATAAAGAAACAACTTGTGCAGTTAAACATTTCTCCATATTTATTAGAAAATCTCGAAAACCATTCGTGTAAATTATGTTTAAATTATGTTTTTATTTATTAATATTCTGACAATGATTTCAATTGAATGTATAATGTCGTAGTTTTGTGAATATATATAAGACTGATATGTGATATGTTAAAATGTGCACATTCTTACAGATTAACTCTACATTATTAGTCATGCGAGTTTTTCCTATTTTTAAATTAGCATCAAATTAACATCAGCAATGTTCTCGGACGTTCTATAGATATTCACAATAAAAAATTAAATATAAATATAAAACATTTTTTATACATTAAAACGAATGTTAATATTGGCGTAGTGACACATAGTCTGCACCAAACTTTATTATTATTTAATATATCTTGTTCGTGTAACATCGTTAGAATCCTATTAAAAAAAAACACATAAAATAGATTTAATTCTTTTTATATAGATTAATATTTACTTTAATACTCAGACATATATATGTATATGTAAGTATTTGAAATTATACAAACACTTTTAAATCGAAGTTGATATAAGTAAATTTAGTATTATTTAGATATAGCTGTATTCTACGGTATACGATTTTGCTGTGTCACGCGAATATAGGATACAAATAGATGGTATACGATTACTATTATATATACGTGTAGGTGACGAAACTACTTAAGTGTAAAGTTTTATTGAATGAGATTGCATAATGAAATTTAAGAAAATCTTAAAAATTTTAAACAAAATTAAATCGATATAGTACCTATTAATAATTCTCGGATCAAGTGAGTTATTTTAACAGAAATTATACAGTTTTATTATTTTTAATTTGAAAAAAATAATAAATCATTGTATTTAAAGAACACTAGTAGTTTATTATAATTAATGAATATGTTATTACATTAATAGAATATTATATTTGTCTTGGCTTGTATTACATTTTGAGCTGTTGAAAAATACAAAATTTTTCTATGTCCAAAATTAATATGTTGACAATTTTATCGGATTTTTGTTATTTTTAGGTAATTTTTCGTTACGCCTCAGGAAATCACTGAGAAAATCGGAAAACGTATCGAATAAAATACCACTTGGATACAATTTGCTACCGGAAAATAACGTATGTCAATATCGTCCAAGCAATCCTTCAACACGAAAAAATGTTCAACACATTGTTGCAAAATCAATACATTCTTCACTTCACTCGTCATGATCTAAAAAAATTTTATTTTTGACAAATTCTACCTCGAAACGTGGATAGTCGAACACTTAGGGTGTGTCGCGTGTGCATTACGAAAACACGAACGATTTATGCCTTGATACATGTACATGTGCGCGTGCACGTAACGACGCTTACCGGTTCGACGTGGTCAACTGACATTTGTCGTGCTCGTGACGTACATATACGCACGTTTAATAAGTCTCACGTTAAACGTCAACGATTAAAAAATGATATTTTCGATTTTCGCAAAATGTTTCCGTATTTCGTTTTTCGTACAACATGCATATACACAGAGAAACCCGCACGTGCGGACAATGACCACATGGAATTTATCCATATGGGTATATTGTGAGTAGTAATTACTTAATCTAACCTCACCTTGACCTTGTACAATGTATACATTATTCACGGTTGGCGTTTTATTTGTTGAACAAATTATGACCAACGTGTGCTAATGGATACAGTTTTACGAAAATCAACTATAATAATATATACACAATGTACGCGAGTACGAATTTATATGTTCGTGTTGTGTATTACTATATGTTTTAGATAGTCTGTATCTGTTTTAACAATCGTTTTAGTACAATGTATAAATCAGCTAAAAAGCAACGTACTTTATTATTTTTTTTTACATCGTTATTGTAACGTCATATAGATTTAATTAACTATTATAACTACTATACGTTTATATGTTAATATTTATATTTTCTTGCGGGCATTGCACGAATATAAAATACTCTCATTATACGAGTTTTGGCGTATTTCATAATCTTGAAATCCGAAAACAAAAACATATTTTTATTTAAGATTTATTATTTTAAATTTTTAAAACGAATATTCCTCCATAAGACCATATGTGTACACTGTAGGTCGTCACTAGAATTTCATTTAACTGTTTAAAAGCAACATAAATATTGTCGTGAATATTTGATATGGCCATTACAAGGCCGCTCGCAAAAAAATATTTCGGGGGGGGGCCATAAAAAAATGTACACCCTGAGATTTTTTCATGGGGGGGTCCGACAAAACCTTCATCTTAATTGTAACGAATCAAGCACTACACATTTTTTTGTGGACGTGGGCATAAAATCGTATTATACATACTGTGTGAAATTATATTGCCCCGAAAGTAAAAAAAAATAAGAATTAATTGATAACCCGTGGACGTATTATTGGCCCTAACTAGGACCATAGCTTAAAGCGTGCAAATTTCGAGTAAATTTGTGGTTTCTTTTTTTTTAAAAAAAAAGAAAAGGTTATCTGATTTTGTCAATTGTATTTTCATAATTTACAACGCAAAAGACTCGGATTGTCGGGGAGGAGCCGACAAAAATTATTAGCTCAGGACTGCGGAATACATTATCTGTTGTGACTCCGTCGGAAATGAAACTTTGTTGTTACGTTACAGGATTATTTCAAATTACAATATTATCGTAATGCACAGTGCTCGAATTGGGATAAAATAAGTAGAGGAGCTCAACCTAACGATTTAAAAACTGCGTTACAAGTGCAAAATTATTTAAAACGAACCCGTAGGTTTATATCACATCAACCACCCACGACTAGATTAATTAAAAACAACAATTACATTTTAGCTGCATACATATACATTCCAAATATGATCCATGTAAGTGAATGTCAATTGATGTTCTCCCGATTTTTTCAATAAATTCAAAAACAACGATAAACGATATGTGAAAACCCTTTCAATGATAACCGAAACACTAAACGAGTACACTAGTCCACAAAATACGTACAACAATTTATTGTACATATCTGTGCACTACTGCTCTAGGCACAGAACAAGCGTCATATGCAAACTATAAAAAAAAATTTATTTAGAAATATTTAAAATTGTAAAACCGACAACAATTTAAATGTAGATTTTAAGACGAATTATGTTGGACGTAGTTTCTACCGTAAAAGTCCCAGTAAAAGAAAACTAGTTGGGGTGCGCAAAACACAAAAAAAAAGAATAGTAGGAGCTCCGTCCTTTTGCACACCCCCCTCCCTCCCTCCAATTCGAACACTGGCTATGCATATATATGATTTTTTTTACGATCTCCTTCTCTTCCTCCCCGCCACGAATTTCAGTCCTGACCGCTACGTCATTGTACTTTACGTATTTCGTTTTAACGATCACATTGCACGACCTCATATTTGGACCAGTGGTATTCAATATTTTTAGGACCGCGGCCCAAATCTTCTACCGGAAATCTATCGCGACCCACAACACGATTTTACATTTACAGGATAAAAAAAAAAAACGTTCAAAAAACATAAATTTAATACAACCTATGAAGTTGAAAAAAAAATCGACTCGGTTAGGATAGTTTTGAGAGACGTTGATTCAGACGATATACTATGCACGGACGCAACTAGGGCGGAATTGTGGAGAAAAGGGATTGGAAGGTGGATTTTAGCACGTCCGTTTTCTCGCGATTGCATTGGAACGTTTCATCAAACGACTGTTTTTGTTCACATCGTTTTCGTCCGGACACATCCCCGCGTTATAGGTTAAAAACACCAACGTGGACTTAGGCAGAATGCCGCGACCGCCGCAATCGGCAGACGCGCACCGAATCCGCTGCGAATGGAACGTCCGCGTGTAACACGTAACGCGCAAGTGTCCGAGAAAAGGAAATAATATTTTCAATCCGCGAAAGTTTTGATGAAATCATGTAACTGTCGTTCCTTCGAACTATTAAATAAGGTGCTCGAATTTTGTGCCGAGGGGGGAGAGTACGTGTTCTCGTTTACTCTCCCTTCACGTTTTTCTTGACGAGACGCCGTAATTTTTTCCCCCTTTCCATTACGCGAGTCGGACTTTGAACAAATTTGTTTTCATGTTCCGTTAGAGATTCGGACATCAAAAGAATTTTTTTTTACGTTCCCCGCTAGCGAGTTTGACTTGGGTTATATTTAAAATGTTTTCACCTCTATTACGCGAGTCAGATTTTGAAAAAAAAAAATTGAGTGCATTCCGCTATTCCGCGGATATATATACAAATACAGAATATTTATTAGTATTATATTTATATACAAACACATAATATTTATTCTATAAAAATTGAAATTCAGATTTTAAAAGAAATTTTTTTTTCAGTTGCATTTTGAAAAAAAAATTTTTTTACATTTTGCTAGAGATATGGACTTTAAAAGAAAATTTTTTTTCACCTTCAATACGCGAGTCGGATTTTAAAACGAAAATATTTTTATTCCGTTAGAGATTCGGATTTTAAAAGAAATTTTTTTTTCAGTTGTATTTTGAAAAAAAAATTTTTTACATTCTGCTATTTCACGAATACGTTTATAAATATATAATGTTTATTAACATTATATTTATTTACAAATATATAATATTTATTCTATATAAATAGAAATTCAGATTTTAAAAGAAATTTTTTTTTCAGTTGCATTTTGAAAAAAAAATTTTTTTACATTTTGCTAGAGATATGGACTTTAAAAGAAATTTTTTTTTCACCTTCAATACGCGAGTCGGATTTTGAAACGAAAATGTTTTCATTCCGTTAGAGATTAGGATTTTAAAAGAAATTTTTTTTTCAGTTGCATTTTGAAAAAAAAATTTTTTTACATTCTGCTATTTCACGAATACGTTTATAAATATATAATGTTTATTAATATTATATTTGTATACAAGTATATAATATTTATTCTATATGGAAAGAAATTCAAATTTTAAAAGAAATTTTTTTTTCACCTTTATTACGCGAATTGGTTTTGAAAAAAAAATTTTTTTACGTTGCGCTATCTCACGGATATGTATTTAAATATATAATATTTATTCTATATGAATAGAAATTCGGATTTAAAAGACTTGTAATGGATCGCAGATCAGCCCAGACGGTTTTTGGCTTGCCGGCATCTTCCGGGGAAGATTGTTACGACGGTCGCCTTTTACGACTTAGCCTACGATACTCGGACTGGGCGGCACGCTGTTTACCAGTCGGGCACGTTTAAAAGCGACACCGGCGGTCGGTGCCACGTCGAAGTCATGGTAGTAGGCCGACGCCGGTAACAGAACAGTATTGTGACGTTAAACAAGTAAATAATACGATATAACTAATAGTTTGACAATTTTATTAAGAAAGTAAAATAGTATACATATATAGTCGCATAGTATCGTACAGTTAAAAAAAAAAAAAATTAAGAAACGCGTACGTTTAATGTATCACTCGATAACAATAAAATATATAATATTCTAATATCATGTAGTAGTAGGGAAGTCTAATTTTTTTATGAAAAAATATTGAAAAAAATATCATCGCGAGAATCGTTTTTCTTATTATTCTCGTTATTTAATATCATCGCATTACGGCGAAGAAACGTATTAACAAGACACGCGATTGGTAAGGAAGAGTTTTTGGCAGACGTTATTTATTGTATGTGCTCAGATCAATATCTGCGTTTGTGTCCACCGTATCCGCCGTGGTATCCGCCGTGGTATCCGCCGTGGTAACCGCCGTGGTAACCGCCGTTGTAACCGCCATGGTATCCGCCGTGATGTCCGCCGTATCCCCGATGATTGTAACCGCCACCGTATCCGTAATGACTGCCGTATCCCCTGTGGCCGTAACCTGACAAGACGAAACGAACGTCCATATTAATACAATATGGTGGCCTTTTTTTACTGCGTCCCTTGTTCTTAGATCACAGAACATCTTGTGCCACGTTAACGTAACCTTTTGGTTGATCTCGACGTTAGTCGGTCGTCTCTACTTACGATGTTTAGTACGGCGGTTGTTTTGGATTTTAAGGTATTGTAAAAATAGTAGGAAATTTAACGAATGAAACGTATTACTGCAACGACCCGATTGATTATAGCTTTCAAGTACCAAATAATATATGTATTTTGTTGTTTTTCTATATAACTGGTGTGAAAGCCGCAGTCGATATCAATCTTACTCGGGTCCGACGTTATCGGTTTCATCCGGGCAATAACGTGTACAATCATACTGTTGTATCGATGATCTTAACTTTTAGCATTACTCTACTACCACCGTAAGTTAATTGTGTTCCATTACCATAACCTCCTGGGTAGCCTCCGTGATATCCTTTGATGCCTATGTAGCCTATTCCAAAACTACTGACTGCAACGGCTAATGTTATCACCAAACACATAAACTACGAACAAACAAACAATGTTTTATTATTATTATTATTATTGTGTATAATACGAGTTTTTATTAAATACACTCGTATATAATTTCATATATGAAATCGAAAATATTTTCCAATTTATTGTTAAAAGTCCATTACGAAAATGTTATACGCGTACATTCATTAATCAAATAATATTGTTACGAACACGCTTAGGTATCCGAATACAAATAAAATAAATCGCTACACGAAACGGTTAAAAAGTATTTAAACGATTTTTGGTGTAAAAGAAAACGGATACAATTATTGAATTTAATGTTTTTTAATGCTATGTGAAGGTTTCGAATGGCGTTCTAATGGAGTTAGGTTTCAACACACTCCTTTAGACCGACGGTGGTTCACAAAAAATATAATATTACATAATTACACGTATACTAATACCATCTTAATCAAGCGTTCGTTACAATAAATATGTATATGATATGTATTTATTAGTGATATAACGAACTGTTTGATTTTTGAACCACGGAAAATGAAATTCGTATTGTATTTGTGTTGCGGTACGCAATTTTTTGTTATGACACAAAAAAATTTGATTCCAAATACTAAATACCTATACTATTTATCGTATGAATAAATAATGAATTTTTAAGGCTAACCAACTTTTAAATCAAACGAATACTTGGATGTTTTAAATTAATTTAAATCCTTTGAACTTTTTATGAAGTTTGGGTTCGGGTATAATATTTAAATTGAATAGTTCGGTTCGGTTCTGGTTCGTTATAATTTTGAATAATTTCGGTTCAACCTCAAAAATATGGGTTCGTAACATCACTAGTATTTATAAATATGTATGCATTTAAGTTTTCCGTTTAATTCTTTGCACCGATACTATTTCGAGAAGTCATTTAGAAATAGAAATAATGATCAAAGTATTGCTCAGACAATATTGTAATTTATAATACATGTTATACCATTTTATATTAAAACGTCGATAAAAATTAAATCCAAAATACGTTATTTTTTATTTAGGGTTTTATGGTGATTGCGTGTAAACGTAAGTTATATAGACGAAATGTGAAAACACCACAACGCCTTTATTATGTAAATCTACAGTATTAGTTACAAAAATTTATTGATTCAGTTTATTAGGGTTTTTTGTAAACAGTACTATAACATGAACAATTATAATTCAAAATTTTAATCAATATGATTCCATGTCAACGTTTCGTTTAGAAAATGGACGTCTGATTTCTTCGATTTTTTATAGATGTTGAATGACCGTTGTGAGTTGTGACTAAAACCAATGGCGTAGCTATAGTGGGGTAGAGGGATTTTACTTCCTACTCTCAGGATTTTTTTTTTAAGATTACAGGTTTACAATCATGGCTATTTTACTCTATTTATAAGCATATAAAACTCAAATTATTTCTTTATGATGAAAATCCCCCAACTTTTTTTTTTTACAAATACTGTCTAAAACTAATGACATTTCGATAAAAAGTTGAAATATTTACGAATAAATGCGATGCATAGAATATTGGTTTTGAATATATCATACAAAATAACAATAATGAGTGAACGAAGAATTGTATATCAAAGCGATCTACATAAAAAAATTGGCGTAACAACGGCACACGGAAAACTTTAAATATAGTTCGAATTGTTATATAAATAATAAAAGCAAATAATAGAAATCATGTTAAGTCAAGTAAGTACTATTAGAGTTATAAAAAAAAAAAAAATAGAAAAATGTATGATCGATCGGATTTACATTAAAAAATTGTCGAGTTGCTAAAACGAACTCGATATTTAGAGAAAAGCCGATGAAATAAATTATATGTATATTTTAATTGAAAATATGAGAATCGTTCGTTTGGGGTGTGCGGGAAAAAGACTGCTCATAAATAACGGTTTATAATAATTTATATTACCAAAATGTTTTTGCTGGAATTCATGTCTGTTTCTTATGTAGTCCTCGTTACTAGCGACTGACTATATAAATGTATTGTAATATTCTTCCGACAGTTCCTAGAGACGACTAAATGGATCCAAACGGACACTCGGTATTTAAAGCGTGTGCAGTGTAAAATTTTTTTTATTGTCTATCGCGGGATATTCATGGTCGACTGAGCCTTGAATTTCCGTTCAAGGTTCAAAAAACCAGTTTTCTCGCTGTTAAGTTCGCGTTGTAGCTGTGCAGTCGTATTCACGAATGATTTTTTTTTTCGATCGCCGAACGATATTCGTATCAACTATATATATACACGCGTGGGTTTGGGTTCTTCGCGACGAGTTATTCGCAAAGATTAGCCGGATCTTCATCATCATGTACATAAATATTTTGTTTTCGTCGTATACTTGTTTTTCGTATATTACGTCTTAAGCAACTATCGTTTTTTAAAAAAAAATACGTTGTAAAGGTGTCCAGACCCGTGCTAATTGGAAATATATATATATATTCGTAAACGAATTTCCTCGCGAAAACCGTGTAATAAATAACATCAAATTCTACACGACTGCATATAAAACGATACTGTATATTTTATTTTTGGAAATTTCACATCAAAACAATATAAAAGGGTTTTAACAAAAATGAATCGTTAAAAAAAAACGTGGTCCTCCATGGCTGCAGATGCGCGGGCGTGCTACTATCTAAGGATATCTATTAACCGAGTATTACGCCACCTTTGTGTTCAATAATTATATTTTAGGACCGAGATGTCGATAACATCGACGTAGATAACATTAAACGGCCGTCTGGAGTTTGTATAATGTTCGTATACATGCATATATATGTGTGTTAAGTCTACGATTGGGTATTGAGTCATCATATATATCAGAGTCGGATTTATCAGTGAGATAAAGCTATCAGAAAGACTTTGCTTGGATACGAAATTATATGCATAGATGTACATGTTCGATGATCGAGTTCTGGAACAATATTGTCGAAATGAGAATCGCCATTGGAGAGTTGTCTGACCGAAAAGTATTTGGACGATCTATATACTCGCGATGGATCAACAATCGGTCGTCCATATATATATATGTTACGGTCATAGTGATTATTCAGCGTTTATGTATAACACTAGTCATTGTATATAATGACTATATCAGTTAGTTAAAGTGATAAATTTATTGCTTTGTCCAGTTAATATTAATAATCACCAGTACGATTTGGTTGAAATAATAATTCTCTTAAAAATTAATCACATTGTAGTTCACATGAGTTCGTATCATTATATACATCTACACATTTTGATAACAAACGATTCTTGTTCATTTAAATATATTGTCGTATATTTTATACACGAATATATTATTTACGATAATTGTTTGAACAAGAATATTATTAAAAACGTTAAACGTTTGTGATTTGTATTACATAGCAATGGACACTGTGAATGTGAAAATACAATTTCCTTGTTCAAAATCAATTAACCATCGTGATTGCTAATCGTATAACAAATTCGCAATTTCGATCACGAGTACGAGGTTTTCCTTTCCGTTTTAATAATTCATATAGGGTCTTAGTGTTCAATTCATACGTCGAGTACGGGCGTACTACAATATTGACGTTCATAAACGTATAATTACCATACGAGTGAAGTATACACGCCCTTTTCAGAACGCTGTTCAGAGAAAAAAAAAACGAATCATCACGAAATATCGATTTATCTGCAGATATGTATACGTGTAATTGTTCGAGTTCACATTGTTTTTTCCATATCTTGCATCTCCACATGGTTAACTGTTACGATAACAATGTAACACAAAAATACCGGAATTTTCATAAAATATATACATTTTTTTTTAAAAATAGCACTCTATAACCATCAAAATAAAAACTAGATATTAGAATATTTAGAGTATTAGCTTTCGTCGATATTTTATAAACCGCTTATCCATCCGATCGATACCGAAATTGGCACAGGGATTCGTCTTGAACTCTAAAATGTTTGTACGATCGTTTTGACCGCGACCGATGACTTCCTGACGAAGCACCCGAAGGAATTTTCGAGACATTTTACAATTGTAAATTGTAAATCGTGTTTGAAACACGGACAACGCCAGGACGATAACAGCTAAAGTAATCAATATATGTGTTGTAGATTTACATTCTAAAAGCGTTGGCGTTTTTACATTTTGTCTAACTAACGTATACTTATACAATATAATATAATGTACCTATAATCGTGGATGAGCGTCGACTACAGTCGATAAAATCAATTCAATATTGAGAAGATCGATTTTCCAAGGAGTATTAGTAGGCAATTTTCGGTACATATTTTAAGTTGAATTTAAATTTGAATGAATTTTTTTAATAAAAGATTTTTCATCAGATGGTTCATTTGTATACACCGTGCTACATAGACTTTGACTACGTTTAAGCGAAATTTCTATCACGCTTATATTCAATACATTAAGTATTGATCTTTACTCAAAAAATAATTAAATAACATTTGATCTTAACACGATTATTATTATTATTTTTTTTTTTTTTGTAATCGATAGACGTATTAATAACGTTGGTGTTTTCATTTGGTTTATAAATTTCTGAAATATAATTACCGAAAAACTGGCTAGTTAAAAAAAATATCGTATTTTTATTTATGAATATATAATAATATATATGATTTTGTAAGGCAAATATTAGTGTTATAGAAACGTGCTAAGTATAATACGGTATTGTTCGAACGAAACGTATCTGGAAAGTTATTCTTTAGGATGCCCACAAAGCCATTTATACTGACGGAAAGTCGGTGATCTCGACCATATTTAATTTTAGCCATTCACAAATATTCGCATTACGAAATCGTACGTAATCGTTTCGTGTTCGAATCATTCGTATCAACAAACGCGCTAAGGCGACCACTACAGTGCCTAATTTAATGTTATCACGCAAACACTATTACACCGAACAAAGTACATTTGTCAGAGCCGACGTACAATAAGGCCGCGGACCGGTTTACGGCGACGTGCAATTTGTATTGTCGTGAACCAGATCGCGGCACGAAGACTTAAACCGTTACATTGATACCGAGTGCAATGTCTGAGGAACGTCGTGGGATACGTGTGATTTTCAGTTGTTCAACAATATTAGCACAACGTTTAAAAACATAAATTTTCTTGAAAATCCCATTAAACGGCGTTCACGAGCAGGGGCGGACTGAGACCCTGAAGGCCCAGGTGGGTAAGTTTTTAGGAGGCCTTAAACTAACGTAATTAATACAAACAAGCGACTTGATAAAATAAATAACTTGATAATGTATCACATAAAAAAAATTATTGGATCAAAGTAAAACCGACTTCGAAAAAAATGAACTAAAAAGTGATAACAATTCACAAAAAATTTGATTTTTCGATTTCGGTTATCGACATTTGGCAACGATTACGGTATGTGATGTGTGAAAGATAACAAATACTCGTGTTAAAAATCATTCAGAATATCGTAATAATTTTTCTATTAGGTATATTATTTTGTGTAAGCCAATAGGCCATAATAAAATAAATAGCTTAAGGCCCAAGTACAAAATGTCTAAATGGCCTGGGCGGGTATGGCCTCTTACCCGCCCTGCCAGTCCGCCCCTGTTCACGAGCTAAATTTTTTGTTTTGCAATGACGACATCAAAAGACGTTCGCGCAGATTTCGAATGCGTATTTGATCATCGTTCCGCATACACGCCAGTCGGTTAGGTTAACACCAAAACGCGAATTTCACTTTAGATAATCGGGTTACTGACCGTCCGCCGTGAGACGAGACCTATCACACCAAAGGGCAACAACGGATGTTGGCGGAAAATTCGAAATCAAAGAATAAATCGTTTCGTACGATATGGATTTTGAATTCGCGCGCTTTTGGTGTGCCAACGGTTACCTACAAAATCCTGTTCCCATTCGTTCGTTTGGCGTCCGACTTTACACACCGCTCGCGTTTGCGTGCACACATCGATGATTCGAAAGGGTTAAACGATTTTATGCGTGTTAGGCGCCGACCGGACAACAATTCTATCGCTCGGAACGAACAAAATGTGATCGTGACGGAAGATTAAAATTTTTACTTTTTCCAAGTTATTGTGAGAGTAAATTTTTTTTGTTTTCATAGTGCGCGAGTATGCTGAGTATTCAAAGACGACAAAATCGACATCACTTCATTTACATCATTTTAATTAAAACATCAAAAATCAATTTCCAAAATAACCTAAAAACCAGTATACTAACCGTTCCCCGATTGTGTTTACACCATAAATCTCTTTTTGTTTTTTTTTTCAATGGTACATTGTTTTGACATTTTCATTGAAATCGGAATTTGCAAATAATCGTAACTGAATCACGTTTAATGTTAAATTGTAATTTTGTCCAACATTATAACATCCATCTGTTGTTTGGCGTTACTTCCGAATAAATGTCGTCCAAACACTATGACAATAAAAATAACATTTTTATCTAAATTTTTACCATCTATAAATCAAACATAGGTAAAGTTATGAATTCATTTTAACAAAAATAAATAAATATAAGTCTTAAAATGAAGATCACGTTTATAACGAAAAAAAAAACGTATTCAATTTATTACATATAATATATTACTTACATTTAAATAAATAAAATATTAAATTATAACGTTTGCAACGTACAAAAAAAAAAAAAAAAAATAATAATAATCCAAAGGATTTACACGATTGATTTTCTTACTATTATTTACATAGAAAAATAATATTCAAAACAATGATTAGAAAATAAATGATATATAAATATATATTTATTCAATATTTCTAGTCGGAAACAAGCTCATACAGTTACACAATAGTTACTAATGAAAATATTTCTATTAATAATGACCAGTATTTATACAGTAAAAAAAATGACAATTTTTTTGTTTTGTTTTTCTCTCTATAATTACAAATGTGCAACGTTTTTTTTACACGGGGAAATTGGTGGAGGGGATGATTGAGGAGGAATTACATAAAAAAAAAAAAAAACAGGCTAAAACCGAGTGGTAACTATAATTTTAAATTAACACGATGATATATACCGTACGACGACGAACCGCGTTATGATTCGGTGAACACGGTAGACAATTGGAAAAACGTGTTCTCGTCATATAACGAACTCAACGAGGTGGACATGTCCTTGAGGACCATGTTGTTGGTTTCACCAAACTCTTGGGCGGGCGTCCGAGGCGACTGCAGGAACGACGAGTTATCGGAGTCCATCGGACTCGCAGCCGCCACCGTCATGTTCTCCTGTTTCCCGTCCAAGTCCGTATAGAACTGGTGCTGTCGATCGCGTTGATGGTTTTGGTGATGGTGGTGGTGGTGGTGGTGCTGCTGCTGATGTTGCTGATGTTGTTGTTGCTGCTGGTGGTTGTTACCGCCGCCATCGCTCGGCCTCGGATAGTTATTGTTGAACTTGTTGCTTTGATAACAACCGTCGTAGTAACCACCGTTGTGCTGTTGTTGACCGCACTGCTGCTGGTTACACTGTTGGTTGTTGCAACCGCCGCCGCCGCCGCCGTTGTAATAACCGTTGTACGCCATATTTCCGTGCGCGGTGGCCTGCCCGACGACGGCGGCTCCTCCTCCTTCTCCTCCACCACCGCTGTCGGTATCCCCGCCGTCGCCGTCCACTTGGCCGACCGTTCGCTGACACCTGTGCGCCGGATACGCGTCCTGACTGTTGTAATAACCGCCGCCGCCGCCGCCGTTTCCGTGCTCGTGGAACCGATCGCCGTTCTGGTAGTGTTGACCGTTGTTTTTCATCTGATACTGTTGTTGCTGCTGTTGTTGTTGTTGTTGTTGCTGCTGTTGTTGTTGTTGTTGCACGTTGTTTTGCTGTCTGAAGTTCGCGTAGTTGTAATTGTAGTTCACAAAGTCTTGATTCGACGAATACGAATACCGTCCGCCATTCTGTCTCTGTTGCATCATCGGCGAGCAATTCATGTTGTTGTTGTTGTTGTTGTTGTTGTTATTGTTATTGTTGTTGTTGAATAGCATCGACGGGTTTGCATGGTATTGCCGTTGATTTTGGAACTGAGGCTGGTACGTCGACCCAGACATACCGTGGCACTGGTCATGGCCCTGATTTTGGCCTTGCCAGTTGACCGGCAAACTGTTGCTGCGCATGTTCCTGTAACTGTTTGCCGTGGTCGCCACTTTGGGACGGTCGGTTGGTGCGGGGGCCGGCGGCGGGATGGGCACCGCGGCGTTCGGCAATACCTGCGGACTACCCAGTCCGGTGGCGATGACCGCGGCCGGATCGGCGATTGCCGGCGGAGTCAACGTCGGAATGTGCTCCAGCGCGGATTCGGTCAGTTCGTTGATGGTCTTCTCTGCGTCAAACTCGTCTAGATCGTAGTTGTCGATTTTGTCACTTATCTGCGCAATCGGTACAACCAAATAATATAACATTAAATATTATACTCATGAGTAAGTGAGTGGTAATCTAACGACTCACCATGTCTTTAATAACGTCGTCGAAATCGTCCGGTAGCACCATTTTGCTCTCCAATGATTCGCCTTCGCCGACCTCGTCGAGATTGATATTCGAATTCGGATGGTGTACTGCGGCTCCACCTGTCTGGCGGTGGGTCTGAGGTCGGGAAATTTTGGTGCTTTCCGGTTGCAGCTGTCTACACTCATCAGTTTCGGAAAACGCCTGAGAAAACGACAACAAACAAAAAACGGGAAATATTAGAATGGAACCAAAACAAAACAATTTTGAAGGTTTTTGACGTTATTACACACACACACACACGTATATATGTATGTACACTTACATCGAGATCGGCACCCATGACCGAGTTCGCTTGACTAGGTGAATAATCCACAGAGATCGGATCGTAGAGGGATGACGCGTTGCTCAATCTATGATGCTCGGAAGGCGTCTAAAATAATGAAATGCGTTATAACGAGTGCAAAATGGCTAACAGACAAATAACGAGACTCGAACGATGTCGATTGGGCGCACGCGTACTTGACTGTTCCTGCGACTGTATTCAGACTTCATGCTCCAGTAGTTACTAAAAGTGCTTTCTCTTCGTACGGTGTCTTGGTTGGACGCCATTTTCATGTCGGTCAATCGCTTGTTCAATTCGTGAATGCCCGAGGAGGTACTACCACCACCGTGTCCGGGACTCAAGTCCGGCATCGGTGAAAGCAGTTCGCTGGCAGCGGCGTGCTTCAGCCCGGCGTGTGGCACGAACCGTCGGATCCTCCGGACCATCGGGGCGGAAGTCACCATTCCGGCTTCAGCGTGCATCGGGATGAGATCGAACAACTACGGAACGAAACGAAATCGTTTTTGGTCGTCGTCGTCGGACGAACGAAGCGTGTTCTCGTGCACGCGAATACTCACGTCCGCTTCTTGTCCGTCTTCAACCCAATTGTCGTCCAGAGCGTCTCCGCTGTGGTTGCTATCGCTAATCTGTTCGTCGTGGAACATCCTATTGTTGTACGGAACGCTCATGGGACTGGGTTGCTGGCCGGGAGAATTCGTTTCCTGTGAACAAACGGACGACACGAATTAGAAATTGAAACGGGGACGAGATCTTCTTCTTCTGTACACGTACTTCGGACTTTATGCTCGGACTGGACACGCTAACGGTTTTGGCGCTCATCGGCATTTCATCGCTTCTGTACGGCGACGCGTCGTCGGCACCCGCGCCGTTGCCACCGCCACCGTTGCCGCCGCCACCGCCGCCGCCGCCATTTCCTCCTCCTCCACCGTTGTCGCTGTTACCCTTATGCCGTTTGTGCGCGTAGAAATCGGCCCCGTGGACCGTCTTGACGTGCTTGCGCAAGGAACTCGGATCCGTGTAACGTTTCGTGCAGCCCGGAGCTTTGCATATGTACGGTTTCTAAAAAACACGAGATCCGTACGTTAGTTTATCGCCGTCCTGACGAACGGCATGCGCCGTGTTTACACATACCCCCGATGCTCACCTATTGGCTTGTCCCGACTGATTGCACAAATACACAAATTTATCGTTAAAATCGTATTATTTTCTAACACCCCCCCCCTTAATTGATCGATAGTTACAATAGAGTTCCATAAGCTAAACGTGCATAAGCAACCGGACGAAATTGTGCGTATACGTTACCTCGCTGGAATGAGTGCGGTTTTGATGTTTCGCTCTGTCCGAAGCGTTGCTGAAAGCCTTGCTGCAACCCGGATGTTCGCAAGTATACGGTTTCTCGCCGGTATGAGATCTGAGATGAGTTTTCAGGTTTTCCAACCTCGAATAAGCTTTGGCGCAATTTTCAAACTGTAACGACACACACGTTGTATTCATAACACTGACGCGGAGACATTTCAACGTCCAATTTAATTGTGAACGGAGTTTTCAAATAGACTGGGCGGTATGCATAAAAACTATTTTTGAAATTTCTCAAATAACCCGTACTCTCAGTTAAGAGCGGAGGATCGGGGGAAAAAAGGTAAACGTGTACGCGAAAACACAATTTTTCTGCTCGATAACCGGCCGCTGCGGTACACGGGTCCGAGTGGTCGAATACAGAACAAGACAAGAATCAATTACCGTGCATTTGTGAGGTTTCTCGCCCGTGTGTCTCCTCATATGCACCACGAGCATGTATTGGGCTTTGAACGGCTTCTCGTCTCTAGAACAATCCTGCCACTGGCATATAAATGACTTTTTGTTCGCCTGAATGTGATCATTAACGATATGCTGCGAAACACGAGAATACAATAAACAATTTAATCGAATATAACCATCGTAGTATACATAACACGGTAGTCGTGTATTAATTATTCCGGTGTCGTCGTAAGTCGTACGTACTCGGCGAGTGAAAATAAAATTGCTTCGAGCAATCGTACCGTGTTAATGAATTTTCGGACACAGGAGTTATTATTATTATTATTATTATTATTATGTCAGCGCACATTGATCGCGAAGACGATGAATAGTACAATAACGAAATGTCGATTTACAAACGAAACAGATGAAATAGTTTTTCTTTTTTAAATCACAATGTATTATATTCGTTAAAACGGTACGGACGGTAAGACGGCGGTTTTTTAAATTTGATTACAATATACCTGCACTAGCACGGCCTGCGTCTGGAATTCCAGACTGCAGTGTTTCCAGTGGCAGTTGGTCTCGACGAAATCCGGCAGTTCGCCCTTCAGTTCGCCGACGGATTCCGGCGAGTTTTGCTTCGAGTCGTCGGCGAGCGCCGGTTTCTGCGACGACTTCTTCGCGCCCGAGCCCGACGACGGCGGCTTCGACTTGGCGCGCTCGTTCTTGGGCTTGCACATGTCGTTGACCAGCTGCATGCGGTGCGAGGCGTCGTGCGCGGGCACCGGCAACATGTGTATGTTGTACGACCCGTGATGGGCGGACGACGACATGGCGGCCGCGTTGTGCCACGGCAAGTGCAGCCCGCCGGCGGACCGAAGGAGCTGCTGGACTTGCGGCGATATGACGGACGGGTGATGTTGCATGGTGAACGCCAGCGGGTTGAGGTGGCCGTACGAGCCGGACGTGCTGGAACTGCGCGAGCACGACGCGCCGTACGCCGCGGCGGCCGAGTAGAGCGCGCTGGGCGACGAACGGATCCGGCCATGGAGCTCCAAGTCCGGCGACGGCGACACGGACAGCGCCCGTTTCTTGCCCTGGCGCGAGAAGCTCTGCGCCAACGGACTGCACAGGCCCGAACCTGGAAATCGTCAACGGGTCAGTACGTGGTTTTAGATCAAACGCGTCGTACGCGGCGGGTTCGAAGTGTAATTTATAAAGTTACGCGTCGGAGAACCAAAGCTCGCCAACGAGTGCGGAATCTTATCCGGTGATTTCGAACAAGGCCGTCGAACGGCGGCGTTAACTGCGACGCTATCATTTCACGATTAAATCGTTCTACAACACGATTAGAATCGATCGGCCGGGTGTGGGTTAGGTCGTTTATTTTATAAATCATTATTTGTTTTTCGGAACGCCACGAAATCCATCAATAACGAATTTACCGTATTCAAATTTAAATTAATAATAGTGTTATTTTTTGTTTTCGAACCATTAAGCCAATCTCTGATCTGAAAACATGTAGTCGTAGCTTGCATCGTGTCAAAATAGCTGTCACGTTCGGTTATTATTTATGTCAGCCGCAGGGAAAATACAACAAAAACAATTTTATAGATTAAAAAGATTGCCACATTTTTATGTTGAATTAACTAAACGTAATGGACATCCAACGTTGAACTTTTCAAAATCGAGTCGCAGTTGTTCCGTTTCACCTTAATATTGCCACGTCGTTTAATGTTGGGAATTAAATTTTACATTATACAAGAATAATCTCATTTCAAATACACGACATATATGTAGATATAACACTAGACAATTATTTAATATATCAAATTCACGCGCATAGAAACGAACATAATCTACTTTATTGTATGTAGCTCTAAAAATATATAATATGCTTCTGTTAGACATTAAACATTTTTTAAGAAAAATAAATTTTTTGATTTGGTCACTAAAAATCGAAACATAAATATTTAACGGTTTATATATTCTGTTACTCGTAAAACAAAAAACAAATTAAAAGTTTTAATAATTATTTTAGTTTTCGTTTTTGTAATTTATTACATATGTATACAATTTATTCATTTTTTTTTTTTAATCTTACGTTGGATGTATTTAAAATTATTATAAACATTCACTTTTCACGTATTATTTAATTATAATTTGTAAACTTTTTTGGTTCTCATCTCCTCGAGTAAACAAATAAATAAAACACGATCGTATTGTACTCACTCAGGGATCCGACTGTTGCGAACGACGAACAGATATCCATGCAGTTGAAGCGTAGCGGATGGGAAAAATCAGCAGGGTGAGGGGGGTGCGGATGGTGCGGCGGCAAGACGCCACCCGCCCCCCTCCGCGACACCAAGTCACCAGATCCGCCGATACCGCAACTTAAGCTGTGAACAAAAAACACACGAGTGGCGATTAATAACACGTTATGATTATGATTATTATTATGATTATTTACGAATGTTCGTGACAAATCGTATATTGTCGGTAAATCACTCGCCGCCGCCGGCGTCTATACAATATAACCCGTACGGTTGTACAACATATGGGATGGCGCACGTTACAGTAATCATATGTTGACTTCCGTTGAAAACGAACAACAGTTCACCGAACAAAGACTATAAAAAACTTCCGTAAAACGTGATACGCGGCGCATGAGACATGAGATATGAGTCGGCCGTCTGTATATATTATAATATATCATCGTGTAGTTATTTAAAACCCCTGCCGTACGATATCCAGAGCAATATATCTCTATGTGAAACAACGGTACCTGCCGACGTAAACATACACGCACGAAAACTGAGTCCCAGTAAATCCGTTTGAAACCCATCCGTATAACGTACTTCATTTGTACCTCACTCGGTGTAACGCCAGATAGACTGATCATTATGGTGTCGAACGCGAGAAAACTTTGTTGCGGCGTTTAAAGATCGGCGGTTCTCGACCAGTGAAGGCAATTTTCATAATTACTTCGTTCGTGAACAATGTATATTTTCCTTTTATTTATAACTACGTTTTAAATAGATTTCCTTTCTAGTGGTACACGAAGAAATTGTTTGAAACGCGTAGGTGGGCACTGAGAAGTTGAGAACCGCTGCTGCGTATTGCACACACAGTTCGTGTTTACGGAATAACATATACACACACATATATATATATAGAAACTATATTGGTGCGATCGACCGATAAAAACTACTGCACGGCAAAGTAATTAATGTTTCACCGTAAACAACAAAAGTCAAGTCTTGCGTTATCTATAAAATGAGGCCGTAAACCTCCAGTGACGAAGAAACACTAGGTTTAGGTCCGATCACGATTGTCAACGGAAAATCACGCGCGTTATGTTCGTATAATCGGAATTTATATTTTCAACATTTGCGCGCACACATTATTATGTGTTCGGATCGCGTATACAATAAATAATATCGTCGGATTGCAATCGACTCGTTTGATATATTCTCGTGTTGAAAATATTATTTCTCTGTGTACGCGAATCACTCGAGACACGAGTCGGTTATACGCGGTGACGCGACTAGGAGGGACGGAAGGCGAGGGCGTGCTTGGATGTGCTTTTTTCTAAACAAATGTCCATTTTTTTTATTTTCATGTTTAAACGTCCAAGGCTCATCCGGCTCATTTATAAATTATATATTATTATCGAGCATTGCTGAAAACTTCATAGTAATTTCATGAATTTAGGCAACCGGTGATTTGATATTGGTAGTCCACTTGAAAACATTTCAAGCTCTCTAAAAAGTTATCGTTATAGCGATTACCACCAATAACCGTATCTCAATCCGTAACTATATCGATATTTATCAATAGTTCATATCAGCATTCGGACGACGTATGATACAACGTTCCAAATGAATTTGCAAGCACAGTTATTATTATTATTATTATTATAACCACTCTGTTAGGCATGTATCGTTGTAGCCGTAAAAACAACAAACCGTAATATGTGAGAACGCCGCGCGAGGGACCGTAGACGGGATATTAGGTAATACGATTCGTAATAAAGGCCGTCTGGCTCGACGACGGCGTCTGGCGTGCACTCCGTTCGGACAGGCGACATATTTCGTGAACATAACACTAAAACGCGAGCCGAGACAACAGTTGTTGTATATCAAGAACAAAACAAAAAACCCGTGTTCGGCCCGCTAAACGAATCGTATCGGTTGACAACCGCCAGGAGAGGAGACGCGCGTCACGGCAGCAGCCGCGGGAGAGCTGTACACACGTTGACGGCGTTGTAAGAATTCCCGGACAAATCGGCGTTGTCCTTTTCGAGAGGCGAAAATAAATAAAAACAGAAGAGTGTTTTATTTTAACGATAGGCCATGTGCGGCGGCTAGCTGTTGATTTACGACACTATTTTCAGATGTCGGCGGCGTTATAGCGTGTATAGAAGAACACGTATATATATATATATACAAACGCGCGCGCACACGCACATTCGTATACAATTGGCATCCTGTGAACTATTTCCGGGAGAGCCTTTTCATCGTAATATTTTATTTATTTTCTCGCCTGTTCCCACCCGCCGTCGAAGGCTTCCAGCACGTTGCCAACTAATATATGCGTACGTACGTACGTGAACACGCACACACGCTTCGGGATGACTTCGTCATATTAATTACAACGGACGACACTGTTACACACGCGCGCGCCTTCCTCGCGGCACGAATTACTTGTCTCTTTCTACGCACGTACGTGTACTCGGTCACCGTCGCAATCCGTTTATTTTTATTTCGTGATTATTTCATTTGACGTGTTACATTGTTTTTGTCATCATAAGCGCCTATAGCGATATTTCCTTTTTTACCGGGAGAGGCAGATGAAACCAAAAGCAATTCCGATTTTCTCGTACTTGGAGATGGTCGATTTATATTGTATTTTCTAAAAACCGGCTAATTTTAGTAATAACGTCATTTATAACACGTATACGTTATGTGATTTAATACGAATGGAGTAGACGGTTAAAATATAACAGTATATGTTATTCCAATAACAATAGTAATGAAAAAAACAACACCAACATAGGATGAAACGTTCTCAATCCCTTATGACTGTAAGTTCTTAAAATACTAAAAAAACCACTCGCGTAGTGACCATTATGATAATATGTTTTACTTTTGGTTGTTGTTGTTGTTGTTGTTACGCGTATAGCAAAAATCGAATTCAAAACGATAATTGCTCAATCAGTATATTATTATTCTACACACACATATATATTATACGCTCGGGGACGCCACGCCGGTTTAATCTTTCAATTATAATCCTTTAACGCTCTCCTGAGTTCGTGACCAGTATCCTGCTATAGACGCGAAACCCCGTTCGTTTATAATGCCGCTGCATTATTCAAACACACGACGCGCGCATACATAATCATAATCGTTGTGTATTATGATTATTTTTTTTCTACATTTCCCCCGTCTCTTTGGTATTCTCTCGCCTCGTACTATACCGCACCGACGGTGTACAATAATAACACACACACGATACCCGCTAGTCCGCAAGCGCGCGCGCGCGCCGAGTGTTTCGAACGTGTTAATTAATAATAATAATATATATATACGTGTGTCCGGCGGTATTATTGAATAATCGAACGAAGACAAAAAACGAAAAATCGTCAGAAAAAAAAAAAAATCACCGTTTCGTCTTTGTACGAACGACGCGCGTGATCGGTTTTATAGGCATGTGGTGTTCAATTTGTTAGATCACAGATAAACATTTCGATCATGTATAATATCATATGCGCCCGTGATGGAATGCGGACTGGCCGTGAATTTCTTAGAACCAAAAACAGCAGGACGTTAAATTTTGAATTCCCGTCGTCCTTTTTCATTTTTTTTTTGTGTGTTATCTCCCACCCTCCTACCTATCCACTCGCGACCCGGCGAGTATTATTCGGACGGAGACTCGTTCTTCTCTCCCGCCACGTCCGTCCGCACTGTACGTGCACATAACGCCATCCCCCTTTACCTTTATACTATATAGAAATATGTACACCCCGTGTGTGAATTACACAGAGGTTAAAAGAAAAAAAAGAAGAAAAAAAATCAGGTGTACCATTCAACAAAATTTTTCATCAACGTTTCTCGTTTACGTTCTCGCGACGAACGTCAGAGCCGATTGAAATTACTATAAATACCGATACATATTACGTTATGTTTTTGACGAGCCCGCTGACTGTTTATTACAATTATAATTATTTGATTTCTTCTTCTATTTTTTTTCTCGTGGTTTCACGTTGCCAAGTTTTGTACACGGCCGACGGAGCGCGAGGGACGCGAAGACATTTTTCTCACCGACGACGTGAAAAATTAATGAAAACACTAGTTTTTGACGCAATTAATTCTGACAGCGAAACGCCATCGTCGTTGGACGGCGTCCAGGCCTAATTTGAGGTATTACAGAGCGTGGCAATTATCGTCCCTGTCTATTCAGGTCGACGAAGACACGTTTCATGGTCCTAAACAGGAAACGCTCGAGAATAACTTGGATTCGACTATCGTTGTTTCACGAAATTCACAAAACGTTCGTTTGGACGTGTTTAGACGTTTTATGAAATTGTCCGCGGAACGTCGTCGACAAATCTATTGTTGCATTTGATTGCAGTGCAAACGTATTCGACTATACGCGTCTGTCGGTACGCTGAACGTCGTTCGGAGGCGGAGACCGTCGTGACGAAAATATTTCTACTTAAAAACGTACACACGCCCGTTTTGACGAGCGCGAAAATCGTCGTCGGAAGTTTACGCGGGGAGTACGGGGGGTGGATTCGTCCGCCAAGACGCTTTCGTCTCAACACGTTATTAATGTCTATGGGAAACGAAGTATACGCACGACGCCCTCCTCTCCCGACCGTCGTGGGATTCGTGGGCGCAATAATGACAACAAACCCCTTCGGGCTACGAACCTGGTCGAGCATGGCGTTCACGGGCTACGCACCAGTGCCGGAACGATCTGCTGCAGCGGCCGGAAGTTTCGTCGACGGACGACCGTTTCTACAGAGCGCGGCGGCGGCGGCGGCGGGTTTTTCGCGGGTCTCGTTAGAAAACCGTTTTCGGTCGGACCGCGTCCACGACGACGACGACGGCAACTCGACGACGACGTACAAGACGGTGAACGACGACGAGTAAGTACGCGCGTACATCGCACTACAAAACCGAATCGTCGACTGAAGCACCGCGCTCGGTTACGGCAGCCACGACGGACCACCCAAGTGCGGTACACGACCACTACGACTACTACTACTACGACGACGACGACGACGACGACCCGATCGGAGCGAGACAGATACACTTTATACGTGCATTACGGTGACGTCACGACGACTGCGTCTCTGTCTGTCTCTCTCTCTCTCACTCCTTCCCGCGCGCGCGTACACACACACTGCATAGATATTAATGTATGTATGTATGTATGTGTACACGCGCGCGCGTGTATAACAACAAGCGTGTATGTATTATGTGTACGTATATATATAATACGCGCGACGAGTAAGCGGAGAAAATGAAATTATCAACACGGACGAACCAATCGAACGCTGCAAGAGATCGACGGGGCGAGACGCGAGAGATGTCGTTATTATTTTTTTCCCTCTTTCCGCGGTCGCGCTTCTTTCCCCCCCGTACACACGTACACACGTACACGTGTATTCCTTTCTTTTCGGCGCAATCGCTGTCCGTAAATTACCATTTATACCGGCGGCGGCGGCGGCGCACCGTCTCCTCTCACCACCATTTTCTTTCCTCCGCGTACGTATCGATCTCGCACACGCGCGTCCTGCACGCCCAGTATACGTGGTGTACATACGCGCCGTTACACGGTTTACACCGTCACGACTTTTTATACGCTCGTTTTTCCCGGTCCGCTTTTCTCGTCTTGCAGCAGCCGCCGCGCTAGATGATTGCGCGCGTGCGCGATATATCTATCTCACGCCGGACGCCGGGGACGTGTACGACGCGCGGAGAACGTTTATTATAACGTCTCGACGAAGGCCGCCGTCCCGAAGGGGGACGGTCCCGACACGCCGCGGACTGTATCACACGCACTCATACACGACGGACGCGCCCCTCTCGCGCGACCGATCACGGGCCACTACCACCACCACCACCACCTCCGCCATGTTATAACCTAACCTAAAAAACATACGTTTATATATATATATGTACTATGTACGTGGAATTTTTTTTTTTTTTACGACTGCCGGTGTGGTGCGGTGTGCGGCACACGCGCGGGGTCGTCGCACGGTTTATTTTTTCGATTTTCACGAGGACTCGGAGATGAAGGGAACAAAAAAATAATCGAAGGCAGTGTAGGCGTTGTACACGCGCGTGCACAATACGTACGCGTACGTACGCCGCGGCACATTAATATATGGTGCATGCGACACGCGAGTGTTACGGACGTATCCGCGTGCACCAGGAAAATCGATCGGGTGATAAACGACTCGCGATAAGAACACGCGTACGACATAAATTGTGCTCGGATGAATCGGTCCAATTAGAGAACGCGCGGCCGCGTACGTTCTTGTTATCATTATTATATTGTTATCATTATTGTTGTTATCATTACTGTTGTTATTACCGTTGACTGTGAGGACGGAGAAAAAAACGTGCGTTATATATTATATACGGCGGCGATGATTTATAACTGGTCGAGTGATTTATCACCCGTTGCCGCCGAGTGTACACATATTATTATTATTATTATTATTATACAATACCGCGCACCGACAGTGTATACGTGTACATACGTATTTTCTCGAGAAATGTCGACGCGCGAGTCCGACGAAAAAAAAATCGCGCATTTCTCCGTCGGCCGTAATTTACAATATCATACGTAGTATATTGTACACGGGGTCAACGCGTATATATTATAATGTACACACACACACACACACACACACACATATATATAAATACGAGAGTGTGCGTTTGTCGAATACACTCCTACGTGGCGCGGCGGCGTGATTGTACCGTTGATGATGAATAATGGAAGCACATAAGTCACTACACGCACACTATATAGCTACTACCGCTGTACACAATAACAACACGTATTACTTTTTATACATACGTCGCTTGTAATACACGCGGGACGAATGACGACGATATTACGTATATATACGTATTTATATTTATGTATGTGTGTGGCTGCGCGTACAAGCACGTGTGTGTATGTATATTTTTCACCCGCGCGATGCTGCACGCACGTGGATATAATAGTAGTAGTAGTAGTAGTAGTAAAAAATGACTCCGTATGAGGGAAACAAACGCGCGTGATCGGTTTTTAATCGTTCTGCCGGTGTCGTCGCGTAATAAACGATATGAATTCGTACGTTCCTGCGCGTAATAAAACTAATCATCGACATGCTGTTGAAAATCTTTCGTTTATATATATATATATACGTATATACACTAACGGTCTCCATAGTGACCTTTACACAGTCGAATTTTTCCGATTGGGAACATCCCAAAATTTATTTTTTCATACTTGAAATGATGTAGCATAAAAAATAAGTTCCCGTGGTAAAATACACAAAAACCGTTTTTGCCACGAACGATATTTCTCGGATCAGAGTGTGTTCACCTTCGAAAACGCTTAGAGACATTTCAATAATGAACGATATACGTATACAATTATCAATCATGCTTCCTTCGTAGACACGTATATTAATTAGAAATCGAGCTCTGCTGACGACACGCATTATCTGTCGAATTATTATATACGTGTGAGTTATAGAACTACTGTGTGTATCGTAGGTGTTCACGCGACACGTCTTAATTAACGCCCGCCACTAATATGTAATTGTGGTCCATTGTATCGTGTGGAACGATCGGGCGAGAGACGTGATCGTCAGCAGCAAAAGTAGCTGTATAGCGCGACGGGGAACAAAAGAAAATCATATATTGTACACACGAAAAACGCATATCATAACGACGCGGTGGAGAAACGACGAGTGGAAGAAAAAAAAACCTAAACGCTCTAGTTACATTTAAAAGGCAAACCGTGTCCGACGGGACTTGCTACTCTCGCGTGTGACAAACGCCGACGTTATAACAAACGCGCATTTCTATGTAAATTAACTATATTTTCTCATATTACGAGAATAATAACAGTAATAATATATACGTACACGGACGCGATAATTTACATAATATTTCAACGAGTTTGCCCGCACCAAAACTAATTTTTACCTTTACCTGCTGCCTATAAATTCTGGTTTGTTTGTTTGTCGTTGTTTTATTTTATTTTTATTTTTTTTTTTGCTTTTGAGTGTGTTTGAAACATTCAAATCAGCTTGACTATTGTCACGTGCGCGCGCGTATAACGACCGTGTTTAAAAAACGACGTTACACACGGAAAACGTGTGTCTACCTATACACACACACACACACACTCAGACATCAGACATCAGATACGACGACGTGCAGACGAGACGACTCTGTTATACTTGAAGGAAATACCTATACTACTCATTTTAATCCGAACGATTTATACCATATACGTGCTGATAAATGAAGTCATTCTTTTTGGTAAATACGCATATTAATATGCCATCGTCACCGGCTCTTAACCCCTCTCTACAACCACAGAAATCCGTTCTGATGTACAAAAATGTATATCGTTTTTAACGTATTCGTAAATTCAGGCGACGCGGACACGGCGGCGACTTAAACGGTATTTAATTACCTGCTAACCAGTTTTGAATTTGAAGACCACGTGTAATAATATCGTATTTAATATTTTATTATAATGACATCGCATTGTACTTTATACGTGTGAATGAATGAATTTTTTTTTTCATAAATATACAAGTACGTTAACACGAGTTAATTTACTTTGAACGTAACGTAATGTTATATGGATAAAAAATAAATTTAAGACACAACTCTTTTAAGTATGTGCGTAAGCAAAAATGTGAAGGTGACGTACCAGAGGTATTGGTTTCCTGACGGCGGAGGACGGAATATACCAAGTCGGAATCGGTAGGAGTGACAAATACGGTTATTACTGTTATTGTACTTTCGGCGGTACAAGGAGAGAGAGAACTCGACAATATGACGAAAGGGTGGAGACGCGACGCGAATACGAAACGATCGATTTTCGTTAGCGCACGTGTATGCACAAGCATATAAATATATAATATATACATAGTAGTAGTAGTAGTAGTAGTAGTAGTAGTAGTAGTAGTAGTAGTAGTAATAGTAGTAGTCGTAGTAGTAGTAGTAATAGTAATAGTAGTAGTAGTAGTAGTAGTAGTAGTAGTAGTCTTACGCACATATATATTATAATATGTATATTATACGAAGATGTGTATGGATCGTCCTGAACGCGAAGGACGACGAGGACGACGACAGCGTTGCGAGCAGGACGAGAAAAGTGTGTGTATGTTGTTCACGTGCACCTTGTACGTTATTATATGTAAATAATATAAATCCCCACGATTGTGCCCGAGACCAGATTCAGTTGTTATTTATTATATAAAGTCGTTTGTGTGTGCGTACGGTTTTTTTTAATTTATTTTTTTTTTTTCATCATCCGTACGTATTCTTCTCTCCAGTCATTTCCCCCTTGTATATTACTGGTCTCGTTGGCATTCGACTGCTGCTGACGACTACGACTACGACTACGACGACCGCTATGCACACGCACACACACACACACGCAGAGAATGCGTACGTGTGTAATAATAATATAAGAGATCGGGACAAGAGTGTGTGTGTGTGTGAGAGAGTCTTGTTCTTCTCCCACCGATACTCCAGACCGGCTGCTGGTGCTCACCGCTTTTTCTCGAACTCCGTCTAGCTCGTTTGTCTCTTATATTATCGTGTGCATGCGTCTATATATACGTATAGTACTTCTTATCCATCGCGGCCATTCCACGAGCCTTATATTATTTCATATACGTATATATACCTCGCGCGCTTCGTCGCTTCCATTGATTTACCGTATACAACCGCTCTCTCACGGCCTCCGTCGATACACACACACACACACGCGCGCGTGCACGATGCGCACAATACGTACGAGTTCGTTTCGTTTTATTATACGTCTCTTTCCGCAGTCCATCCGTCGCGTGCAGCATACGCGTACACGCGCACGCGCACAAAGGGAGAGAGAGATAACTTTGTCTCGTCTGCGAGACTTACGACGTAATACGTGCGCAAGAGATATTTTCCACCCACCTATAACGTACAGCACGTGTCCCGCGCACCCGATAAACGGAGAAACCTGTGTATATTGACAACGACGGTGCAGTCCGTGCAAATCCCCGATAAAGCGTGTGTGCACCGAACGTGTATGTGTGTGTGTATAGGTGTATATCTAGGGTCACAATGGAATATGCTCCGCGAGAGAGGACCTTATTGTTCGCAGCCTTGGACCGACGATGTTATTGTACATGGCGTGTGTGTGTGTAAATAATATATGGCTATATAGAGACAGAGGCAGAGACAAAGAGAGAGAGAGCGAGAGAGTGAGAAAGAGAGTGGGCCACGGCGAGTAGAATAAAAACATTACAATTGAACGGCCACAAAAGACTGATGCTCACGGTACCGAACCTTTTTTTCTTCTTCCTCTCTCCACCGATGTTTTCATCCTTGACTAAATATATGTTTTTAACAATTTTCAGAATATTTCTAGTGAAAAGGATTCCGGTCGACCAATAATCGTTTTAATACCTGCACAGTAATCGTGCACGGGCCCCGGTCAAAGGAAATAATATTTATTGTATTATGGGCTCCTTCTTTTGAATACACACACACACACACACATACACGCACACAATACACTCGTGCGGTGCGGTTCGTTACACGAATAAACTACCTCGGCGTATGCGTGTATACTAACCAGACGATACGAATGCAGTAGCGTCCGTAGTGTTTAGGTCTCGACGATGAGTGCGTGTATAAATATATATATATGTGCAATTAATGCAAATTCACCTATATATGTGGTGTGTGTATAGTAAAACACCAATTTTTTTTCTCGTTTTAACAATATGATAACTTAATGACGTAATTGTGTGTTTTTAAACGGGACGATGAAATATATATTACGAATCGATTTATCGTGTATATACACACACACACACACATATATATGTATAAACACGTACAGCACTTAGCAGTGGCCAACGAACGGTGGTAGAGGACGGTGGTCATCTGTGTTAGCGTACAACGACGCATGCGTGAACCTAACATGCGATGGTCGATCACGTGTTAAAATTCTGGACGCACGATATATTATATTAAGACGAGTAAATGAATCTCACCCGTAAGATATGTATTATATAGTTAACTAATACGGGAGAATAATAAATGGAATTTAATTCGTTCCGATTAGTGAGAGTGCGTATAATAATACGAGTAATTTTTTCACTTCCCCTCTCGTCCGTCGCGTCTCGTTTCGATTGAGCTTTCCGCCACAAAACGGCCGTTAAAAAAAAAATATATATATATATATACACAGTAATAATAATAATATGATAAAAGAAAAAATAGACGACAGGTTTCGGTCGTCAGATAAGCGCGCACAAAACTGGTTCCTAATAAATCTGTCAAACCCCATAATAGCATTTAGCTCGTGTTTCAGTTCTTATTTGGAACCCGTTTATTTATTTATTATTTTTCTATATATATATTTATACATTATACACACACACGCACGCACAAACACACGATATAACGTTTACATGTGTGTTTTTTCACGGACGGACAATGCACAAAGACCTATTAGCGAGCTTATTATTATTATTATTATTGTTGTTGTTGTTTTTCTGTTGGTTTTTTTCCCTCGTTTCGGACGACGACGACGACGACAACGACGACAACGACGACAGGACACGATGGAATGCGTGCGGCGGCGCAGATACGTCGGTCGGCCGGGAGGACTTTATAAACCGACTTCTGAACGTACACACGCGGTCTACACTCGCCGACATACGTAACACGCACACGCGGATAACACGTATAAACAGGGACCGTTTACATAATAATAGTATTGGTACTATACTAAATATGTTTCTTGAAAACGTTTTTGGAGGCGTGTCACAGACAAAAATATATAATTTAAAACGTTACTAATCGTATTATTCTTTTAACGACAATTCATCGAGTTTGTTTCTTCCCCCCCCCCCCACTACCTTTCGAAGTATACGTATCGATCTCGTCGTTCGCGGCGCAGTTAAACGAAACGGTTTACACGCGCTAAAAACACCCCGTAATAAATAAATAACGATACGAGTCGCTGCGATTTTTACGACGGTCGTTATCGGGTTCGCGCGCGTGTAAGCATATATATATAACATTATACAACGGACGTTCGGCTGTGGGTTATTAATTTGTCTTGAGATTTCTCACCACCGCCGCCGCCGCCGCCGTCGTCAAGGGCACGTTACGTGTCGAAATGTATATGCGGAACGGGCGTGGTCGGAGACGCAACGATAAATAATATTTCATCGATGCGTCCGCCGTCCGGGTCGGCCGGTCGGAGCACAGCCCAATTAGACGGCATGTGTGCGTACGCGTGTTTCCAGCCGCCGTTGGCCAATTAGACCTGTGCCCTAAGTCAGGGGTAGGGGTGGTAGTCGACACAGGTGGTAGATCGGGTGGTAAGTATGGAAGAAGACGGGGCTGGCGCAACCGCGTTATCGGAGATGAAAATCGGACGGGGAGAAAACGTTTCGTCGGTCGGTCGCCCCGGAGAGATTTTCACGTCATAATAAACGTTATTATCATTATTATTAGGTATTGTCTTCTCGAACGAGACTAAACGATAATAATATATATGTTTCTACACAATGTGTCTGTCTGTCTTTAAGAAATCGTTGTTTTTTCTTTCTTCTCGAATTATAATATTTTTAGACATTTACGACATTTTTTTGTTTCGTTTCGTTTCGTTTTTGTTAGTAATTCGGACAACGCCGTGATTCGCAAAACGACGTTATGTACACGATGCGCATTGGTTTCATTAAAACGAGCCAATTAGCCGAATCCGGTTAGCCGCCTCTCCTTCTATTCGCTCCGTCCGTCTACACGCGTACATACACACATATACAGTAAGTACAGAGCCGATCCCTGTATACGTGTGTGCGAGAGAGTTGAAAACTAGTTTTTTTTTTTTTTCGCCGCTCGTATATATGCATATAAATTAAATACAATATATATACACATCGTTTTTATGACTTTATTTATTTCGAAATTGGCCTCCGGTGCGGATTAGCCGTTTGCGTTTAGGGCCGTGATTTAACGCGTTTCTTCACGAGTCGGCCCGATTGTGAGGCGTGCACGCATTTATAATGCCGCCGCAATACCGTAGAGTAACGGCGGAGGGAAAATAAGTAATTATGTTTCCCGAAGTTTTCGGCCGGATAAAACGGCATAGTTAAAACAAACTGGTTTTTTTTATTCACCTTCGTCGCGTCTCTCTCCCCGTCCCTGCACCCCGTCCGTACGTCCGTCTCTCGATAGAGTAACAACCGCTTTTTTATTTTTATTTTTTTCTCTGGGAGGCTATACACATTGACGGCATAATAATGTAATGTTCGGTCGGACCGCCTGTTTTGCGCCCCACCGAAGGCAGAAGAGGATGTCTTTTTGTGTAACACAATACGAGCTGCGAGAAGATATGTACATACACGCGCGCATATAAAGAAATTTGGATTTGTCTTGACGAAAAATTGCTGTCCGTCGCGCTCTCGGTATATGTATATATACACTAAAAATTTATGAAATCGTACCGTTCGTAATCGCAAAACTCAGAAACTACTGAATCGATTTAAAGGCTATTTATCGTCTTACTGTCTCGTCATCGCCCAGATAACAATGACGACTAATTGTTAGTGTGTATGTCGAGCAAAGATCAATCGTGTTTTTATTTCAAAGGAGTGAACATTTATTTGATTTGTTGAACGAACAAGTCGTGATAAAGACAGTTTATAACAATGTTATAAGGATCGATCGAAATTATAAGAAAAACACTAGGGATGTCCACAATTATAGAAATCCTAAAATAACTAAAAACAACTGAAAATGTTACTTGCCTTCATATCGCACGTCCTTATGATCTAAGTCTCTTTCGCGATCGCAAAAAATCAAATGAAGTGACACGGTGAAACCTTCAAATTTGTAGCCATGGATTTGAGTTTATCATATTACGCGTGGGCCTGTCGACGACCGGAAATGCTAAAACCGCTCGCTCGGTAAACGAAAAATTTATACTCAGTTTTGGATGGAGCACTGAACGAAGCTAGTCGGGAGATAGTTATTAATAATGACAGCATAGTTGCGGTTACTCATCTATAATCGACACTAAATGTGAATTTGAGGATTGTCTATACAAAAAATGTATAAAATAGAATAAAAATCTATCGCGATTCACACGGTTTTACATTTACAAGATAAAAAAGTTTAAAAAACACGAATTCCTCGGGGAATTTACAAAACAATCGACTCATGGCCCACCCACCAGTGGGTAGCGACTTACGGTTTGAGAAACGTCGGTATATATATATAGGCGCGCATGTGTAAAATATGCGTATCTGTATGCGCGGAGAGACCGTGGCGCGGCGGAACGCGCATGTATAACATCCTCATTGGTTTCAATTGGGTATCCATTTAGTTGAATAATTTAAATTAATAAAGACTTAGCGGCGGCCCCGTGATTTGTGTCTTTTGTCCGCCGTCGCGATGGCAATATACAACGACGGCAACAACAATGATGACAATTAACGACAATTGGCGAAAAGAAAGACGACGCTTGTCGGTTGTGCCGCTCGACCCGGCTGCGATCAAACACAATACGTTTGGTCGACGTAACCGAAGGAAACGTTATCGTCCCCCGACGAATACGACGCGCCGGTGAACGACCTCAGCTATTTTGCGGAACGGGCAGACGAATCTCGGCGTGTGCACGTCGGGGGCGAAAATCCGTACGATAAGAGGTCGACGGGCCTTCCCGTGTACACGACATGGCCGCGTGGAGATAATACGATAATATCGTGGTGGCGAGCACGCGCCGTTTACTACGTGTCGCACTCGCATACGCGCAAACGGGGAAAAGTACTCGTGCGTTTTTTGTCGTCCGCCACGCCTGTCATCGCACTCGGCGTGTGTCGCGTAAATATCTATTCACACACGTTTTTTTGTTTTTACTAGTTTACAATAATACGAATATCCAAAAGTCAATAATACCAATTAATTATAAAATATAACACAATTATAATAACACAGTGAGATCAAATATATTTTATTGTTTGAATAAGGCTGGGCTGAAACAGACTTATAGTCATTATTGTTATATTCTACTTTACATTCTAAATACTCAAAACAATTTTTGTCTTATAATATTTAGTAACATTACAATATAATATATGATCTCACACTGCTAATTATAATACGTATAACAATCAAATAATATTGATAATAATACATTAACAACCATATAAATAAGTTAGGTACTATTCAAAATATGTTTGAGTTGTAAAAAGTATTCCGAATACTACCCAAGTCTGTAATTATAAAATTTTACCCGCGATTCTTTTCAAACAAGCGGTGTAAACGGACGAATTGCGCGCGCTCAGCGGCGACGACCGCTATACGGGCGGTATGTTGTAACGGGACGGAAATTGTCGTGCGAACAACTGTCGTGTACAGCCGTCGCAGTGCTTGCGGATTATCGCCGTTTTTCCCATGAGCATAACGCGACTGGCGTAAAAAAAAAAAAAATACTAAAAGAAAAACCAAAACGTTGACGTAAAAAAAAAAGAAAAAAATAGTAAAAATGAAAAAAACGTCTCGCGAGTATCCGAGATTCGAGAAATATGTTCGCAGCGCGTTTCCAACACGTTTATACGTTATCGTGTGTATTATTATTGTTTTTTTGTTGTCTCTCTCTCTATATATATATATATTACAACAAATACCATTACACCGGTCCACCGGCCGGTCGTAAAGCGCGCGCGCGCGCGCATGTGTGTACGCGACAACAACATTCCTGTCCCGTGTCTTCCCCGCAGAGGCGTGAATTCTTTTGAAAAACCTCTTCACGGCGCGCACACACACGCACGCACGCACGCACGCACGGTATATGTGCCCTCCTTGTATTATCGGAGACGGAACGGATGCGATACGTGCAAATCACCGTATAATCACGTCACGTGTATTGCGCGCCGCGTACGTGCGACGATTAGTGCGCGAGAGAACGGTTGTGATCAGCGGTGCGGGCCCCGTCGGCGTTTCGCGTTCTTTGCTCACGAAAATACCCGCTCGTATTTCCTCCGACCGGCACGGGAAGTTGCGGCGCGAACCTAACCCGTATTTGTTCGCATTCGGTAATTGTTTCATCGTAACACGTAGAAAAGGCATTGGATTTCCTGTTGGAAATCGGTTATCATCACGTATATTTCTTGTTTTTTTATTATTTATTTTTTTGTCAAATTCGATGACGAACTTCCTATTGAATCGAATAAAAAGGCGTCCTATTACTTTAAGCAATCAACGATTCTATAAAAAGATGTCCCGAAAACGCATCGTGTGCGTGTTTCGACCATGGGAACTGTGGCGCAGTTAATGTCGTCGCCCATGATAAACCGTCCACGTGCGATATCATTTGTCGGTCGTTTTTCCCTCTTTCGTTCTCGGTACTCGATAGTAGCATAACATGCACATTATTATTATTATTATCACGAGCGTATGCATGGGAACCGTTTACGATTCCGTCTCGATCAGCGCGTTTTTCGACACCTCGTCTCGACTTTATTTTTCCATGTATATATATATATTATATTATATTATTATGTCGCGGGACGCGTGTCGTGCATATAGTATTTGCGAAGTCATATTTCAATCGGATTACGTTCAAAAGATAACACTATGAACATTACGACGGAACACCGTCTTTTACACATTTTCTCGATATTTATTTGTAGTTTTCGTTTCGCCGACAGGCCGCGTTCGGACGCACACGTCCACATAAATAATATGACTGCACGTTAATTTATAACGCCATGCGACGTATTTACGGGGGGATTTTTTTTTTTTCGTTTTGTCAGCGCCTCCTAAAGACACGTAGATTTACAACGTCGTCGACCTGACGCGTTATACGACTTATCGCAATGGTACGCGCAACTATCGGACGTACGTATACACGCGTATATTGTCGTTAGAACGCACGCCTGCGGTATGTTTCGTACGATACATCGACGACGGTCACGCCGATAAGAATCCGGTGATTTACGCGACTTGCGCAAGATGCACGGGCAAAAACGTCGTAAAAACGCTAGTCGGGGAGGTCGGAGAATGCGCGACGAGGCATAAATTAGGTGCAGTTCAATGCGCGTGCAATAGACGCGCGCGGACCACTTTTCGGACGGTCTTCGCGTGATCTACTCGTATTTTATTAATTTTTTTCGAAAAACACACAACGTACGAATGTCACTTTTTGCCGTTTTCCGTAAAATCACCTTCGGACTCCCCGTGTAAGATAATTTGATGGCCAAACATTAGATCTCGGACAAGATAAATTGGCCAAAAAGTCGACAAGCGTTTCACGCGCCGAACCACCGAAGAACACGGTGTTGTGTATTTCGTGTACAATATAATTCGTCAAAACGAAAACCCTTAAATCCTCGCGGCGGTGATGTTTGGTCTCGAGGGTCGTGCCGCGGCAGGGTTAAAGGGTAAAGGGCGAGAAACTGGACGAATCGTAATCATTACACCGCAATTACGTGCGGTTGTCGAACGCACGAATAAATACTATCGTCGTTACTATTGTTGTGTGACGTCGTCGTCGTCGTTTATTTCATCATCCGGCACAACGTACGATTCGAACGGCAACGCTGCGGAATATAATACCGACGACGTCTCGACAAAACAATACGAATGAAAATCAATGTTTAAAAAAACACCCTTTCGCCGGATCATCGATCAAATTTCAGCCAATATGTCAACCGTCTATATATATATACATGGGATTTCGGTAAACGACGTTTTTTCCGACTTTGTATTTCGTTTGTGACGTTTCCATCCATATACTATTAGTAACCGGAATCGATTATAAACGTGACGGCGAATAATTGTATGTTCTTTGTGTGTTGAAAAAAAGAAAACGGTTATCAATTAAAGAAAAAAAACGGGATAACCTATATGGTCACATTTAAATCAAGCACTGTTTTACGATATAACTGCTCATCGACAACATTAATAGTCCGAGTTTTTATCAAACCAATATTTTTCCCACCTTTATCGTACACCTAAACAATCCCTTTATTTAAAATGCACAATTTTTTTTGAAATTTTTCCAAGTAGTTATTCAAAACGATTTTTAAACTATCCCGCACAAGGGTGAGCTGTTTTTATTTTTATCATCCACATTTCCTTATTTATTTAACTACTCCGCCTGATCTGCGTATCGCCCATCGATAATCCCTAATCGATTTTTTCCCTATCCTCCCTGTTCTATGAACACGTCCCCAAACTATCTTCGTATATCTTATCGAATTTTTTCGCAGCTAAAAAAGCTAAACTCAAGCTACCTCTTATAATACATTCGTCCCGAATTACATCTAACACTACACGTCCGTCTTAACACCGAGTTCCACAGGTGGGGCCGAATTGATTACAGTCGCATAAAATGTCCCTTTCACTCTAAATGATACTGTTTTACGTCGTCCCTCTTCGTCCGGCCACACTTTATTATAGATAATACAACTGTACACAAATTACTAAAGTAATACGGACGAGTTCTTCTTCTCCGTCCGAGTAATAAGTAATAAGCAGGCAACGTCATTAGCGTTAAAATAAGAAATCTGTAGTCCACATTGTTGACACGTTCGTGTCGAAGCGAAAATAAATCAATAAATAAATAAGCGAATAAAAGGGCGCGTGCAGTGTTTATTTACCCGTGCGGTATCGGCTGGTGGAAAGCGCCCGTGGTGGAGGACGCGGACGGGCTGGACGTGACCGGCGGTATCAGGCTGGGGTTCCATATGCACGAGCCTCTCGCGTCCGGCGGCGGCGGCGGTACGGCGGCGGCGGACAGCGGGAACTGCAGGGACAGCCCGACAGAGTAGTCGAACGGGTTCGGGTACAGCATGCTGGTCTCCTTGTCAGGCATCGTCGGCACACCGTACCAGGTACACGTGCAGGTGCCGTCGCGGCCGACCGCGGCTGTCAGAACCCGAACGGCTGGACGCCGCTGGCTGCTTAACGGCCATACACGCCGCAATGTCCGTCACCCGCGCTGCTCGTTTCGTCGTCCGATAATAATAGTAATAATAACGGCGGCGGCGGCAGTGGCGGCAGTGGCGGCGGTAACAATGTACCTGTGGAGCAGAAAGATTCGGCCGCGATATAATATAATGTACGCGCGTATGTCGTCGTCGTATACAGAGAGGCGTTTGTCGAAAACGTGTCGGCGGCGCAGCGTTCTTTTTTTTTTCGTTGTCGGGGTTTTTTTTTTTTTTTTTTTGTACGTCTCCTTTCTCGTTTTGTTCGTCGACGGGGACCCGTACACAACGGAGTCCCGTCGCGGGGGTGGACTTGTATACAACCTAACCTACGCGCACAAGATATACGATCTTTGATGAAAATATATATTATACACTACACTCGCGCGAGTACGAATATAACGCATTGTATCCACGTGATCGTAACATTATGTCGACGGACGTGGTTTTCATACGATATATTATAATATCGTACGGGTACGGGGTACACGCGCGGGGTGATGTAACACAATACAATAAATTTACGTGTATAATAATATATATATATAGTGTGGTCGTAAAACGTGTGTAATATAATGAAAACGTTATTGTAATACGCGTATAAACGGGCGAGAGACGAGCTACTAATAAAGTCGCCGCCGCCGCCGAAAACGTAAATGTAATTAAGGCGCCATGCGCGATCGATTGTAGTGAATTCCTCGTAGTCGTCTCTACGTTTTTGTTCGTCGCGTGCACTCGGTCGCAGCCATCTTCGATTTTTTTTTCTTCTTCTTATTATTATTATTTATTCGAATCCGAACAATACGCACGCTGTCGTCGTCGGCGACTTCTCTCTGTTATAACAACGCACACGGTGTATTCGTTCGTTATTATTACGTACACACACACACACACACACACGTCGTACACGTGATCGTACACTACCCGGCGCGCGCGCGAGTTTTCTTTTGTTTCTTTGGCATGGTTGAAATTCAACTGCTGGCGATCGCAACACAACAACAACGGCAGGCAAACAACAACAATAATAATATATCTGTTGCGCGCGCGTAACTCTCTCCGTTACCGTACACGAATATTACACAATACGTGTACATCTCTCGCGGCGTGCAGCATCTATCTACGCGCACGTATACACGTCGCCGTATCGGACGGATAGATGGACGTCGTATTATAATCCGCCTATAATTTTCATTATCGTTATTATATACTACTTATACACGTGAACCGAGGCGTATGATTACGACGCGGTGGGTGTTGTTTTCCGTTTGTAAGGTACGCGGCGGCGCTCTCCTTCGGGCTCGTCCCGACGACGTAGATGATGTCTTTATCGCGGGGCCGACCACGACGCGGACGTGCGGCGGCGCGCGCGAGACGAAGGACGCGCGAGATCTCGTCGTGCACCGCGCGAGCACGGCAACACAGTTCGTTGCACCGCCGCCGCCGTTGCGTACAGTCATACGCGCGTAAGAGTGTACGCGGACGAGAGTTAATAAAGACATTAGCGCACCGTTGCGCCCGTAAGTATAGTGCGTGTGCGTGTGCGTGCGCGTGTGTATACAGAGCGCGCGCGTACGCGTTCGGGTTAGACCTTGAACATCCTCTCCGTGTATATTACCGTACGCCAGCCTCAGCGAAGTCTTTCGTTTCATCCGTTCGTGCGTGTGTGTATATATGAAATTATTGTTGTTGTTGTTGTTGTTGTTTTCTCTCTCTCGGATATTTACTACCCTATTTGTTTTGTTTTGTTCTGGTTTTCTTTTTACTTCACGTCGACGGCGTAGGTCAATTATTATTATTATTATTATTATTATTACCAACGATCGACGTTCAGTAACGGAAAACGGTATTTTTGACGTTGATCGACCGGTAGAAACGCGTCGTGTTCATATACATATATAGATTATACGTCGAATTCAATCGAGATCCGAATTACCAAAACGTATCGAGCGTTCGAATGATCACGAGATAAAACAAAATCGTATATTTCAACTCGTAACGACGTGTTCACAAACATATATATTACTTTGTATGATTCACATAGAATTTTTAGGTATTTTTTTTTTTAAACTTTTTGTTGTATTTTTGCTGCGGATCCCGCCGAATTTTCGCGTGTACAAATCGTTCGATAAGACGATTGTATTTGGTTTTGCTCGGATAACATACAATAGACCATCGACGAACGCTAATGTTGAACATTAGATTTTAACCAACCATTATAAAATATGTTACGAAAATTAGAATTTTTCTCGTCGTACTTTTTTTACTTTTATCTCAACGTATCATTGTAGACGATTCTCGTTTATAATTTTTAAGTGTCCAATAACGTAGAAACTTAAAAAAAAAATCGATAATTCTTTGGTTTCGATGCGCGAAATCGAGCTCTTGGCTAAAAGCGATGATGTGTACAAATGCGAAACGAAATTTCGTTAATTATGCGTTTTGCACGAGTGTCGGTTAGGTATATAAAACGATCACGTTTCTCCAAGCATTGCCCGTTTCATTATTTTTTGAAGTTAACGGCCGATCGCTCCCCGTTCTTCGTCTTCAAGTGACTTTTGATCATTATTGAAACTGTTAAACAAATCGTAAATGGCCGTTTTCCTTAACGCTTCGCCGCCATAAACAGTACTCAAAGACTAGGAGGTTAGGTCGCGACATTTCAACAAAATTTGTAAATAAAATAGTACAGACGCGATGATAACGGTTAACGCGAGAGACTAATATAGTTTTGATTATTAAACCTACAGACAGTAAATTACATGTACTTTAAATTCCAATCATCACATATTTGACAAGAGAAGTTGGTTTTTTTTCTATCAATTAATAATTTCTAAATATTTTTGGCTGTACTACGTAAATCATTGACCTTTATTAGCTGTTTACCTCACCAAAAAAACTATACTTTCGTATTATCATCTCAACTACGGTTTTCTGGTAGATATAGTAATATAATATATACTGTTTAATATTTTATATCGTAGTATAATATGTTATGTATAACATATGACAGAAACGATGAACGGTATTATTTATTTCGCAACAAGATGGTCTAGTTGTACATATGAACGTTTTTTGGTAAAACGAGCGCACGTTCATAATTGTATAGCATAGAAAACACGGACGGTCTTTAAACGAACGATATCACGCGTCTAGTTTAAATGTGATCGGACGATGTTATTTTTTTTTTCTTTTCGTTATCGATTTCCCGCGGGAACGGACAACTGTCGATGTTCACAAAACGTCGTCGAAAAGTCAGCACGGGATAATGCTTCGGTATTTGCCACATGCACCAGTTATTCTTGAAATCGATATGGGAATGAGACGCGCGTGCAGTCGTTTAGCGAGTGTCCGCGAGTGCCCTGAATGCGGTCAAAAATGGATATAGTGGTCGGCGGTTAACCGCGCGCCTACTAAATCGTATTGAACGTCATCCGACACGCACGTGTACGTATAAATGGTATATCATTTACAATATACATATTCAATGTGACGGGTTGAGGTGAACAAAACTTGCTTTCCGAGTCTGTCGATATATCGATATCTTTTCATCGACGTGTTTTAACGGGTAGTAAACGAGAGATATATTGTCAAATGAACACAAGAGTTATAAAAAAAAAAAACGAGAAAGTTGAAGTAATCGACGAGTATAACGTCACTGTTATATATTTTTGTTGAATGGATATACACGGGGAGAGCTGGTATTTTTTAAATTATAGTATATACGGAATGCGACAAACAAAACGGGGATTATTGCAGGAAATCGCGTGGGACGCGTCGGAACGAGATCGTGACGTTTTAAATTGTGATGACGCCGTAACTCCCGGAGAGCGCAGACTGCCAAATTATCGGCTTGTTTGCGAACAATTTTTACAGAAAAAACACGTCGAGAACCGGTCCATTGAATATTGATACGTAACTATTAAACGGCAAGGTACCGAGACACACTATAACTAATTTCTTCGATAAGCATCCTAAAAATTACCGTTTATCTTATCCATGCCACGACCTCGTATAGATTTTCAACGTATAAATCGAAAACGTCCGTCCAAACAACACTGCGTTTAATAAACAATATAATATGATATGCTTAAATCGTTCAACGAAGCAAAATCATACATAAGTATGATCCGCGAAGTGGAAAAAACATATTCATTGAATAACACTAACTATTCGATTATAATATCGCAGTTTTTTTTTTCGTATAACTGCTCAATTTAAAAGTTAATCAAACAGAATAGAAGCGTTCGGAACCAGAGGTTTTTTTTCACACGCGCTTGACGCTAACCTATCGGATACGAATTAGTGTAAATTAACTCGTCCTGTATATTGGGGGGAGAATATCATATATATATATATGTGTGTGTGTGTGTGTACTTAACGTTTAACCGTAACGTTAATTTATAAGCAAATAAGGGTCGAGTTCGATATATACATAAGATCAATACAAAAAAAAAAAATAATAAAAAGAAACACGAAGGTACTCACCGATATACTACAGAAGCACGTGATATTCGTTTTTATCGAGACCGCAGCAACACACGCCTTTTAGTATATATACTTATACCGATGATAATGCGGCTATTAAAAATCTGTAAGATGGGGAGCAAGCGCACGGCGTGTGTTATATATAATACGAGTGTATCTGTAAACAACTATTAATAATCCACCCGATCCACAGTTTTCTCCCGTATATAATCTCCCGTAAGCTATAAAAAGGTTTCGTTAAAGTCGAGAGGTTATACACACACACACACATATGCACTCTTTTACTCGAGTGGGTTACTATTTTTTATAATTTGAAGGTCTATACGGACGGTGTCTGTTCGCTATTAATTTGTACTTTTTGGTATGTTGTTCATTTAAAAAAAAATATATATATATATATATATATATATATTTATTTATTTATAAGTATTGCAGCTGAACAGATAAATACCACGAAATCCCGAAATAATATTTTTGTTTTTAAATCTCGGGTTCATATGTTGTATTTTTAAATTATCGAAATTTGCAATATTATATTTATTACGCAAAAAACTTTTAAAAAGATAACGTTTAGATACGTGTATTTAATGGTTTCGGTATATACAGACATAAATATAAATAAAAATCAGTAATATTCGGATTTTGTTTATACTTGAAATAAGAAATAATCGATAAAACTTTAAAGAAATAATTTGAACGATGATCCGTTTGATATACGCACATTACCATCGCTTCAACAATTTGAAACCTTTGAGAAATTTACTCATATAAATTAGCATGAGGTCAATAAAATGTGAAGTACAAATAATAGTATAATATCCACCAGAGTACTCAAGTATTTATTTAAAGTAAAATATAATTTTTATAAGCTACAAATTGTTATTTAAAAATGTAAAGAAATTATGAATGTGTTAAAACTTTTATGTATTGTTAATATCTTCAGATTCTTTTCAGATATATCCATGTGTGTAGTTTTCAGCTGGCGTTTCGAACTTTATTCAGAGTCCATCTTCAGAGCGTAGTTAATTGGTCGAATGCTGTAACTATACTGCCAAATAACAATAACTACGCTCTAAAGATGGACTCTGAAAGGAATCCGAAATGTCAGCTGAAAACTACACGCATGGATATATCTGAAAACAATCTGAAGATGTAAAGAAATTATTTCGGGTAAAATTATCTCATGTAAAAGAAACAGATAACGATTACAATAAAAGCATTTTCTTTCAACAGGTCTATTTTTATTGTAGAATTCTAAATCTAAAAATTGTTTCAAATTTGTTAAATCGATGTAAATTGGAGAAGACACGTAAGCTTTTTATTAAATAACCCGTAAACAACCATTTTTTTTTTTAATCAGCTTATACACGCTAAAATGGTGTATTGAATGGCATTTATAATAAAACACATTCGATTAAAATGAGGAAATTTAATATTTAGAAAAAAAACCAAATGGTTCGTTTAAACAAATATAGTGTTTCAAACTCGTTCTGTGAAAATGACGAGTGGCCCGATATTTGGATCGAGTCGACGCGGTATAAATAATTTAAACAAGTCGACGAAAAAAACAAAAATCATACATGTATATTGGTATGGTGGTATTGATGGTCCCGAAAACACGGTTTCCGATGATCTAAACGGGCCTACGGAGAATTCAGAGAATCGAATGAAATCGTATTTTATGTTTGCATATTTATTATAATAAATGCTAGACGGGCGAAAATTTAACGGATGTATGTGTAATAATATCCAATATTTAATGACGCCTCTCGACAATTTGAGACGTAGCTAGTTCGCAGCAGTCTGTAAAAATAATAATCGAAATACGCTTTTGAATGGAAATATAATATATTACACATTATTGTATAAACATATTATACTATATTACTATACATGTCATTGCACGTACGTGACGAGTATATTATGGCAAATATATATGTGACAAATTCAATTACGAGTACAGAATAAAAAATATAATCACTTGATCGTCGAAAAGGTTTTAATTTGAAATCGTACGTTTAACAATTGATTGAAATATCGAAATAAATATATAATTAGTTAACGTATATTTATATAATAATCACGTTATCCTGCCGCGTATGGGACTGACATATCGATGATTAGAAGGAAAATTGTCGAAAGTAACATACATTCATACATTTTTCAACTAAGTCAAAAACTAAACAAAAAATGTATTTATGTTGATAACATTTGTAAAATCAAGTTTATGATAAAACAGTTTCAAGTGATACCCGTGCACTTTATTCAGAAAATGATTCCGGTACTCGGTTAATATAATACGTACGCGGATTTCATGGTTAAGTATACCGAATACTGATAAATACAAACAGTTAAGTCGTTATGGAGATCGGTTAAACGAAATTAGAAAATGGAATCATGACAAAGGGTGCCTGCCATCAACAGCAGTTAAAGAAGGAGTGACCGTCAACCAATCCAACGAATGTGTTTGAGGCGTAAATTACATAAATCGTTAAGTGTAAAATATTTAAATGAGTGTTTTTTAGTTTGAAAAAAGTTACATTTTTTCAATAAGGACACTCACAACAATAAAATCGTGTTAATAATAAATTGCATGTGCGGCATACATTAAAAACGAATCCTACGTGGTGACAAACAAAAAATGCAGTGTTATCCGGTAGTTAATATAAACGATAATGATTATTACTCAAAAGCCGATGTTAAATTGAAGATGAAAAACCTCGTCGATTATTCAGAACACAACGATTGACGGATGAATCATGTCCTATCACTTACAACACAAACAAAAAAACGTAATTCTGAAAAAAAGTGTTACTATTACGACAATTCGCCTTCTAAGTTCTAATCACGTGTTATTGTTGTTGTTGTAATGTGTTTATTCAATGGCAATAATACGCTGTACTGAATTGTGACCATACACTATTAGTTAATTGTGTCGTTATGGTTTTCAGACCGGGTAAGTGTGACTATTATTACGTGTCGAAAAATTATATTTTCCATATACATAAATATAATATTACTTGTCATATAACGCGTGTAAAACGTTTCAATGTATACAAAATGCACGTGTGTGTTATATTTGATGAATAACGAGTATTTTTTTTTTTATCGCATAGTCTTCGTGCGGAGGCGAAATTAATATTAACAAAACGCTTTTGTCATTTTTTTTTCTTTTAAAAATTATACGTAACTGAATATAATACGCGCATACAACAATATAAAATATCGTCATGAGATGCTAACGATATTATTATTTTAATTTGCTTTCCGATTTTGTACGTTTTAATTAAAAAAAAAAAAAAAAAACAGACAGAATTACTTTTACGAAACTTCATTATATCTCCGCGCGTGTATAACAAGCATATACTAATTAATTGATTATCCGATCCGGGCGTAATAATAATAATAATAATAAAAAGAAAACGGTACGGGTATTTTTTGTTGTTTTTTATATTGATTTACGATGATTAATGGTGTACTGGTGTGGTGTGCGCAACGGATCATAATAATTTATTCTGCCGTAATGTGTAATCGGCTGAAAATATCGAGACATTATCGTTATTATACTATAAATAAAGTAGATACGTATTACACGTGATCTATAGTTAACGTTTCGAATAACATGGCAAAACCATTAGACATATACGTGTGTACAAACCGCGGCATATTCATTAATCAACGCGATACGGTTTATGTAACTATATTACATGCCGAGCATATACGTACCACCGAGTAGGTACTAAACGCGTAAATAATATGTTTGACATGTCTGTTAATATGTTTAATCGATCGAGAAAATCGTCGGTCGTCTAGTGCGATATATGTGCACGTTAAACGCGATAATATTGAGACAAACGTAACGTCGAAACCTATTAAAATAGACTGTTGTTCTGTGTGGGTTATGTATCGTTTTCGAACGCGGAAAAAGACGGTGGACCGAATCGGATAATACGTTTTTATAATAAATTACGTTTGAAATAATTCTCGATTTCCCACAATAATTATTATTCATAATGTCGTAAAATACGTAAAATTGATTCATACGCATATTGAACGAACGACAACGCGCGTGCGTTGAAATATATAATCAATTATTTGCATTCGCTATAAAACAGACATTTCCACAAACAACATTTTAATATCAAAATCACAACAAACTGGAATTTTATTTGTAAACAGTTGATATAGCAACACGCGTTATATAATGTTTTCTATAGTAGATGTCCGTCCACATGTAATAATCGTTTTCGTGAAATAGCTATGAATATTCGATATTTGTATGAATTCGACCGTAATAAATACCAACAACCTCAATCGATATGCTTATAGATTCGTGAAACGTGCAGTTTTTTCGACGGTATATACGTGTGTTTAATTCGGTTGAAAAAAATTGAAATTTGGGTTGAGGGCTAATTACAAAACTAACAACAATCGATTGTTAAATACGTCGACTATAATAAAAATCACTATAATTAATAATAAAGTTAACGAAATATGACATTTTTCCTCTTTATTGTCATAGCTTATAGATATTATTATAAAAAAAAAAAATTGAAAAATATACTTTTAATGTATGTCGTCAATTAATTTTGTTATACAAAAAAATTTATTATATGGCTAGGAGTATTCGTAGCATTTACGTTTTTTCCCCATAATTCAACACATGTATAGCTTTTCGAAAACAAAATTCGAGTCATACAACATAGAGTTCAAATATTAAAATTGCACGTGGCATTTTTTTTTTTTTTAGTGTTTTCATTTTTAACAATGAACGCAATTTTTATATTTTTTTATCCCTCATAAACATAATTAAAAATCGTCGAGGTAATAATTTTACAATTTTTCTAACGAACGACTAAAATATTGATAAAAGAATATGTATTTTTTATCAACTTAAAATACAATTATCGCTACACAAATGAAGTAATTATAAGTACATTTATTTTCGTCGAAAGTAATGTACACCAGTGAAATATTATCGATAAATATGTTTTGTTTAAATAAATTCTCTGATGGGGATAGACTGACGAGCAAGTATAGCAAGTATAAGTAATATCCGCCGACCAGACCGTACGATATAAATATTAATTAAAATAATATTGTGCAGTGATATTGTTGTTTACAATAATTTAGTGTTGATCGGTCGGTCGGCGGACTGTAATCGCGTATCGTTGTGTTCGAACATTTGACTTGAACGATTCTACTCATACGCGTTTTCAGTTTCAAATGTTCAAACAAAAGATTTCGCGCTGCTGGCCAGTCGTTAACGCGCACGCGTGTGTACTTAAATCGTAAGTCATGTTAATTCTAAGAATCAATCTTGCCGGACATTAGACTAAAATCTATTAGTTGGTAAATGATCGTCCGCGTTTATAAGACAATATATCTCTGCCTAACCTTACCTAACCTACAGCGTACAAACGCAGCGCGTTGTGGTTAGTTAATAAAAACGATTCCGAGTTTCCTTAACAGTTCGTGTCGTGTAAATAATCACACCCGATGGGATCACACGCAGGGTCCGCGGCACACGTTTCGATAAGGAAGACGCGACCGAAAAAACCGATTAGACGTACACGCGGTACACTGCGTCCGATGGCGATTTCGCGCCAAGACCATGTCATGAATTACATAGCGGAGTGTACTCACCGAATAAGATTTGCGAATGCGAGTGGCGTGTGCGGACCGGCGAGTATACGACACACTGTACGACGCGCACCGTATATGAATTCAAATATTGATCTCGCGACACAAATGCGCGGTATTCGACGGCATACAACGAACAATACAACGACGCGGCGGCCACTCGTACACACTACGATGCGATGATTTTATGATATGACGCGAACTAGAAACAACAAAATAGCAGAAGAAAGAAAACGATAATAGAGCACACGCGCGCACAGAATATCTACGTGGAAAAATCACGCGATCGTCCACTGGTCGTCGACACTAGTATAAGCAAAAACGGTCGGGCGAGACGTTAAAATCGAATGCGATTCCACGTTGAACGCGTGAAACGATTATTACGATTATTATTTAATACGCGTCGATTTTGAATCGTCGGTCGGCGGCGGCGGCGCACGCGAAAACGGAAATAACACGTACGCGCGAACAAACAAACACGCGCGCGCGCACTCGCACACACACACACACAGATATAGTACCGGCACGATCATCAGTCGAGATCCGAGTGTGGTGGTGCGGCCGTCGTAGTCTCGCCGCCGAACATCCCGGCAACACGAGCGCCGTCGCGGCCACTCCTCCTCCTCCGAAACGGGATGACGATAGAACGCGCACGTTGCTCGCCGCCGCCGCCGCCGGTTGACAGCTCCATAACGACTCATTTAACTCGGACGGATAAAACCGCGACGGGTATACCGCGCGCTCGTCGAAAGGCCCGCCGCCGTTCAACGAGCCCCGCGCACACCATTACGTTTTAGAAAACAAACACAATTAACAGACCGTTTCCGAGCCCGTCGTCACGTGTCAGAAACACCTCCTCTCGTGTTTCGATTTCCGGTTTTCGAGTTTAAAACACTATTTTCAGTGCGCCGGCGCAAATAGTGTTTGAGATTTGGAGGGGGGGGGGAGGGTCACGGAAGTCTAAATCCGTCCCAAACACTCTCATCAGATTTTTATATCAATTCAAAACCCTCGACAAATTTTTTATACATAACAATATCGACTGACAAGTGACGACAGTCATCAATTTTTGAAGGGGCTATACAAAATGTAGGACGGGCATAGCCCCCCTCTATTTGGCCACGCATCATTAATGATTTTATAAGCGAATTAATTTCGTAAGAATAGTAAAACATACAACGAATGTTTATAGACGAAATCATTTATATATATATATATATATTACAGTGGTGGCTCGTGGTTTGGACGACAGGACGATTTTAAAATTAAAAAAAACGACAATTTTTATTTAATTTAAAAGTTTATGAATAATTGTTTATTGAAATATTATTAAAATTGTATCGAGTAAAATACATACCTAACATACATTTTTTGGACGTATTGTTTGTCGCGAACGACCAAGGCCGAATAAGCACTATATAAATATACATATCGCTCACTCCTTTCAATAACGTCATATCTCAAAAATCTCATAAATCAAAAATCTAACTTTAAGTTTTTATGCGTAATTCTTCTTTAAATTGGGGAAAAAAGCCGGTATTATCTTTAAAGTATGTCATATATATATATTTAAAATTTCAATTGGTAGATTAGTATTTATTTTAGACAATTTTATTCTACTTTCAAAGTTTAAAATCACTCTCCTTAAAAATCAAGTTTTTTGAGATATGACGTTGTTGAAAGGAGTGAGCGATATAGTGACGTATAGGGACGAAAAGTCGCGTCGTCCGAGAAGTATACAGGGACATCCAAACACACACGGTAAGACTCACACCGTCGTACGTGCCACGTCGTCCAAACAATTAAATCACAACGTATTAATATCAACTAGTATCAACGATAATTCTTTTTACCCGGCCTATACGATTAATAAGCACGTAGAACGTTATTTCCGGCCGTGCAATAGGAAGTCGGACGATTGCTACTAAATGATTAGCCATTTCAGGTTTTTGTTTTTAATTCGAAGACTATTTCATATTTAAAGTCGCACTTCCTCCATCAGCGACCACGAGTCATCATTGTTTCTATATAATATACATGTATATCAATAACGTGAATATTAAAAATATACTCGAACGGTGGTGTATAATTATATTTACTAACATTTATGTTACTAACCTAACTTTTTTTTTGTCCTGGGGTCGTTTAAATCTGAAACCCTACCCCCTTCCCCCCCGTAAATACATCACTGCAAACGGTGTAACAATCGTCGCTACAACTGATAGTGACCACGCAGTGCTTATTCGTATTTGATGTTTTTTTATATTTACTAAGTCATATTATACAATATAAACGCGGCCACGTGTGTACCGTTTAATGCGTTCTGGTTTTGAAACGAATAGTGCGAGGAAACAGAATATATTTCAATTCACGAAATGTTTGTTCTATAGCCAAAAACATTTAGACCTCAAATTTACGATTGCGTATTAATTAACCCGAACTCATAATCAAAACGAATAAGAAGTGACATTTTTTCGCAACGATACGGCTGTTGGTTACGAAATAATATCACGATGACACCTGGGAAAGACCGGAAGTCTATTTTCGATTCCGAATAGAAAATTAGCCAAAGAACCGTAGAAATGACTTGGCACTGTGTCGAGAACAACAAAAACATGTTATTTTCTACGTTTTTAATAGTTTTTAATTTCGAGGTAGAACGACATTAGTGGATTCGGTTTTCGGTGGGTTTTTGTGATGTTCGGTCGCAATGATTATTCCTAATGTTATAGTCAGTGTTGGGATTTTATAGCACTTAAAATTGCATAAATACGCGCTATAATATGACATTTAATATGAGTAAATATGCACTAAAAATATGCAAAATATAACAGAAATTTATTAATCACTTACAAATTTAAAATTATTATGGATAGTTGGGTACTTGAATTTTGAAATCATTTAGTCACTGATCAGAATCCTGAAGGACTGTAAAAAAACTACCCAATTATCTCCAAAAATTTAAAATAAAAAGTAAGCGATTTAAAATGTTTACCTTGTATGTTACATTGAATTATTAAACGCTTGGCCAGATTTTTGAATTTTAGCTTTCGGCGGTTGTCTGCCAACAAAGTTTTGTACATCAAAAATGAGCGTTCGACTTCCACCGATACAATTGGTGCATATTTGAAATACACAATATCGTTACACGAACGTTCACCGAGTAGTTCACCAATATTTGTATTTTCTTCAGAAAGTTTAACAGTTTCGGCGCTTTGTTGCTTGAATATGTTTATCTGTTTTTAAATGCTGAGTAATATTAAATATTTTCACTGTTAACTTTACACTCACATAATTGATAAAATAATACACTCGCGTTCACTTTAAATACTTCTTCGCCGAACTCGGATACATAGCTTGTAAGTTTACACGAAAGAGATGATTTGACTTTTGGCATTTTAAAACAGTTATAACACGTTCAACCGAAGAGCGAAAACACAACACAACACACGCGAGTACGGGTACACGAGACGACTGTATAAAATGAAAAGAGTAAACAATGCTTTCAACACTCGTTCGATAAATAATCGGCAATCGCAGTCGATATCGATAGGAAAAAACCCAACAAAATCAGCAGTAACCAGTCTAAAATTAGAACCAAATAATACGAAATACTAGGAACAGCGCGGCGTTGCTCGCGTAGCATCAGTGTGCGTTCGCGTAATCGATACAGACTAGTAAGTATACAGATACTTAATCCATATTATTATATTTACTTTGACAATTTCACAACAATCTAAGACACGTTTATTGAAATATAATTTCATAAAATATGACCAAATTTGATTCAAAAACAGGTAAAAGCGCAAAACGTCCAAAAAGTCCATAAATAGCACTAAAATCCAAAAAAATCGCAAAATTTGCAAAAATATACAAAATAAAATTTTTAATTTTATTTCTCTATATAATGAAATACATTTTTAGCTTACTCTGCTATTTCTTAAGCATCTCATAACAAATATGCAAATGCTATAAAATCCCAACCCTGGTTATAGTATACGTATAATATCTATTTATTTCCTCAAATGATTACGAAGAATTACAGTTTAAACGAGAGTGTAGTTAAACAATGTTATCTATAGTTTTTAAATTTAATCGTCTGATCTTAACGAAGGTTTTGTGAAATACGTTCACCGTAATATATTGTAATGCATTATTTATTTGTCTGAGGGACGAAAAATCATCAATCGAACATGTTTATAATACGACTATAAATTATAATATTATTTGAAATGTCGTGCAGTCGAAGCGTCTTCGTTCTTAAAATAATTGATTATGAAGTAATGATAGTGCACTTACACAGTATTATATACGGTTACACGAATATTTCACTTTTAACCCGACATATTTATTATAGTCATTCGTCATTACTCTTTAAATGATTGACACGCTTTTGATATGGATTTTACGTTTTCGAACAGTTACAATAATAATAATAATAATACACAAATTTAAGTAAGCTAAATTTAATGTCTAATGCGTTCGTCCACGTATCGTTTTCCTTCTCAAAAATATATATTTATTATTGGATTTATGTACTCGCATATCTATTATATATATATATAAGAAATCATTTTATTCGCACGCATCAGTACGATTGACCGAGTCAAGGCACAGGCTATCGTGTACTAGCTAGAAAATTCACATTATTTTATCATTCGAAAATCAGTAATGTATTCAATGTATAAAAATAATCGTGCGTATTAGTGTTTTTGTATCTTTTATTGTCCGACGGATTATGAAGTACCTACTATTTACGACGGAACAACATATATGAATATTCCCGCCAAACGTTTTGTCTGGAAACGATACGTGTCAAAATCGATTAAAAATAAAACACGGTACAAAATCGAAAATATAGCCAAATGATCATTGCTCCTTAATCATTAGAAAAACGAAAATTATAAAATACGTACCTTTATCATACCAATAATGTAATGAACATATGTGAAACTCTTGTTTTATTATTTTTGTATGGCGTATTTCAAAAATTTACGGGTCATGATTATGCTATGTTTTATAGACTGCTGTAATTTAATAATTTATCTTTTAATAACAAACTATTTATTGAAATATTGTTTCAGACGTATACGGTGATGTAGTTGAAGGTATGAGCGAGTATTATTAGGTTAACCGCATACCCACTTCCCTAAATTTTAAAAAGTGCGTATACCAAACAAAGAAAACTTAAGACCGCGGGTAAAAAATGTACGTACCCACTACTCACTCAAAAAAAAAAATTAATAATAAAATATGTTAAATATAATAAGCATTTAATAAATAATGTGTTGATGAAAAATTGATAATAAATCATATTTAGATTATATTCTGTACAATAAATTAATTATAATGCGAGTTTTATGTTCCATGAAATTATGACCTGAATATTACTGAGAATTACGGTGGAGTCATTTGGCGGTTTGATATTTCTGTTGAATGGTTTTTATATTGCAGCCATCTATTTTTAGAACAACTTTTATAGGAATTTAAAACTGAGTAATCACAAGGGATAATAATGATATTATTATCGTTACGTCTTTCGTATTTCAGGTTTGATTTTTTTTATTTAATTCTGTATTGAATTGTGTATTGTCATTTGTCGTGTTGAATGTTATAATAATTGAAAATTGTTTAAAAGTTAAAACGTTAGAAACAAATGGATACATTTGTTATACGAAGAATACGATCTGAAAAGGTAAGTCAATAATATACTTTATTAACTGTTAGATAGGTAACTATTTTAAAGTGAAAATATTAAATTTATATTTTAATATTATCACTTTTAAATAATTATGCGTCTGAATTATAACTGTGGTTTTAAATTATAGACATATTTTGACATAAATAATCGAAAATTAATTGTTTTTGTATGTTGTGTATTAAATTAAAGTATAATTCTTAAGTGTTTATATATATATTTTAAACTTTATAAGATAAAAAACTACTTAATGATATACCCGATCCAGATGAGACTTCAAATCCTCATAATCCACTTTCTATGTCAATATCAACCAAGATACCGGCTAAAAAAAGTTAAATTGGTAAGTCCTATTTAAAAAAAAATTCTAAAATATAGGTACCTAAATACTTATATAGACAATTAATTAATTTTAATTTGTTTATTGTAGTTATATAATATGCGAATGTGTTTGAGATATTGAAGGGGGTGTGGGGGCAAAGCTCCCACGTTATATATTTTTTAGAATTTCGCGCATATCCATAAATTATTTTAGAACTACATCACTGGATATATATATATGATGACTACATAAGTGGAACTATAATGTGCGAGTGTGTAAATGATAAACATATCTCTATTTATATATATTATATAACTTATTGACATACATTAAAATTATGACCAAAAACAAGAAAATATCTTTTAATGGTTAAATGGCTTACTGAAGATATAAATTTAAATGTAAAAAAATAATTACATTATCAAAAATTATGCAATTTCTGTAGAATATTAAAAATTATAAAGTTACACACGATATTTTTTATCCCACGTGAGATTTATATACTTGAAATGTTGTATTTGAATAATTGCCACGCGTTATATTTTATTTGTAGGTAATTTATAAATAATTCTATCTCTCTCTCATATCTTCACAAGATGCAAATCTCCATAAAAATATTAAAACATTGTTCGCCTTGTTGATCGCTTCAGCAGCAGCATTGGCATTTTCCTATACATCGCGAAATTCCCCTTCGAGTAGGTATATTATATCTATTACAATATTATATTAAAAAATAAAAATGCGCGCACGTACGCCTACTGCAGGGTGATCGATGATACTGTCGCGTTTCGGTATAACAACAGATTAATTGTAGGTATTTTTTACTTGTAGTCATTTTTTCAACTTTCTTTATGTGATATTAATAGAAATCGACTAATTTCACAGAAAACACGTTATTTTAATCGTATGATATACGCACACAATATATAATTGTAAATCCGGATTAATTAATATTTTGGTAAAAATCAATCTTTATATATGAAGAAGTACGTTTTCTATGTCCGGGGTAATCTTTGAAACTATAAATTGGATTTGCATTAGATTTTTTTCATTTTGTAGATAATTTTTGTAGAACGGCCGTAGCATGGTCATGTTTGTAATAATATTAGCAATAATACTTGAATAGTTCACCGCTGCGAGCACGTGTGTGTTAGATAATCCATTGGCCAGTAACAAATTACAACATATTATATTAACATTTATAATGATATGTTAATTATTATGTTACCAATTATTATAAACATATTATTAAACTCATTGCAGCTAACGTGTTAATAGATTATCAGGTCACTCGTATGTTTTTCCCATCTCTTGTCTATACATATGGTGGAAGTGCAGAAACGTATGAGCAAAGATATCTACTGGTTGTAGACTAAACTACAGGGTAAATGTTCAAAATGACAGGTATCCATTTGCGAATACCATGTTTCCTCTCACGGGTAACTTTATGTCGTGTGTTCGAGAATTAGTTCCAACAATGACCTCTTCCTTCTTGCTCTAAACGGATTCACTCGAAATATTGTTAAATTAAAGTCAAGTACTCAAATTCCCGTTCCGTTATTAATAATATTATTATTTTTTCTCATTTTTAGAATTAAATAAATAAATATTAAATCAATACCTACAATGATATAAATAGAATTCAAAAAGTAAGACTGTTGACGGACAAATCCGTGTAATTCCGCTAATAATATAATCATGTTGTTATATTAAATAATTACATGTGTTTATAAAATATAATCGGATTTATTTGTAAAGTGTACATTTAAACGCTTCGATGAAAATGTGGGACCGCGATTATATATTGTATTTACCAACGTGGAATAAAATCTCAATTTAGTGAATGACTTTATTGATAATATAGGTAGATCATTCACGATTCGCACTTGTCCAACGGTCCGCAGACATGTATGCAGACAATATGTGTTATTAATATTGGACAATAAACCAAACAAGTCTTACGATCTTAAACGATATTTGTCGTTTTCCAAAATCATAATAATTTAAACCCTTAAATTCTGGACGATCTCCGTGTTTATACGACGACGGTCATAATACGGAATTTTATCATAATCTACGAAATCCGGAGATCGTAAATAAAGGTGTATATATATTGTGTGTGTACAAGGTAGAGAATCGTTGTTATATTATAAGTTGGCGTCGATGATAATGTCTGTATTAAATATAGAACGGTTCTTCTTCGCGTGTACCCGGTCAGGTTAGATGTTAGAGACATGGTTGTTATATCGATGCCGATTTATATGAGGCACGTCGAGCTACCAACAACACACATACAATACAAATGTGGAGAGGATAGTGCGGAGACGAGGACCGCGACCGACGCGTACCTTTTAAACGCGCACAGGTTTTTTTTTTTTCAAAATCCGATTACCGTTCGGTCGGGGAGGCGGTTACCCCCTGGCTCGAACGATCACGTAGGGTGTGATGGGCCACGCGGCGACGGTTGTGGGAGGAGTGCCGCGTATACTTGTGCGTGTGCAGAGGTGAAATAATAATAATAATAAAAAACACACACACGCGTATAGTATATTGTACGTCATGTTCAATATTATCGTATAGGTTACGGTGTGTAAGGGCAATCGGTGACGGTGGCGGCGTCGGACGATAATGATGTTTTTACACTGCGGCGACGTTGGCCAAGGCATAGACACGTTAGGTGTGCCTAATCAAGACTGATGTGACAGACACTGTACGATAAAACGCCTCGTGTTTACGTACGATACGCGTTGGCCGTTGCCGTGCCGTAAAAACTGCATTAAATGGTACGACTTTGGAACGACAGTACGTTTCGAAAACGGGCCGTACGAAATCGATTCGTGTTGTCGGATGAAAATGTTTCCCTTGAAGCAAACGGTCCTTCTTCCCGCTGGCCTCTCTACGACACGAGGACACGTGTATTTGGCGCTTTCAACAGCGTAGCACCGCAGTTAACAACGCGTTACATATTACAGTGTCGACACGATACGGCACAGCCGCGGTAGGTGACTTAAATAATATTAGTTATTGTCAAATATTTGTACTATTATGTTATCGTATATTAATATAATATAGTCGTTTACGCGGTAGACGTCGAACTCATTCCGTAAGCGATGCGTAAACACATTATACACGTTGTACACACACGCGGAATTCCCTTAGCCCGGCGGTGATGGTAGTAGAATATCGTTCTTCAACTTACGATCAAGTGTGATACGTATATGTATATAATATATATATATATCGTGTGCAGCTACCGTCACCACTATTGTTTCTATACATATAATATATATTGTGTGTGTGTGTGTGTACATATTTATCCGTAGTAAACTAATAGTTTTAAAGAATTCTACTCGTTTTTGACGAAGATAACGCAAGATTACTATTTTTTTTTTTTATTGCTATTTACTCGATCGCGTTTACACGAGATTTCATAATTAAATATATTATATTATATGTTGAGGATCGATAAGAGAGCGTCTTTAGACTTCGATTACATTAGTACATCTATTGTACCAACTATATAATTATTCCAAAAAAAAAAAAAAAAAATTTATTGAAAAATTCAAATTTGTAGTGTTATGTTTATGTTTTCCACTAAATATTTTTAAACAAATAATAAATAGCAAAAATCGAACTGCAATATGGCGGCGTATAAGACAAGTTCTTCCCCGTTTAAAAAGAAAAAATAATTATTTTTTGTTTTATAGAAGTATTACAACTACATTGTTGGATTATATACCAGTGAAATTAGATGACCTTTTACGTATATGAATTTCAGCCAATAGGCTTATGCATAAATGTATGTGATTCGTTTGGAAACTAAAACCGTTTATAACAACAACAAAAAACCCCTTTGGGAATAATAATATTTATAATATTATTTACAGTCCGTGTTGTTCGGGACTGGGCTTACGATAAAGTACCTATTTAATATTAATTATTATCACGATAAATGATAATTTTGAAATATTATATTCAATAGATAATATTATTGTCTTTAACGACGACATACTGCGCACACGTCCTAGACGAAAAATAATACGGCGGATACGACGTGACGTACATCGTTACACACATAGAAAATCTATACGCAACGCACGTACGAGTAAATCGGTGGTCGATGAATAATCGTTGAATGTTTGAATACAAAATGATTAACAAAAATATACTTTTAATCAATTATTTTCGTTAAAAAAAAACTGTTGGTTTTCGCGTTACGTCTGCGTAGGAATTATATCTTCATATTCACACAACCAGTGGCGTATTTACGGGGGGAGGGGGTCCAGGGGTTCTGGACCCCCAGACACTCAGTAGTGATCCATATTCTAGTACCAAAAATACTAAAATACTTTTTTTTATATTAATTTGTTGTACAATTTTTTTTGGACCCCCTTAGAAAATGTTTGAAAATCTGCTACTGCACACAACCGATTTAGGTCGGACACCGCCTCCACGTCATTCCTTATTTTTTTCTTCTTCTTTTTCTTTATTTTTTTTTTTTTTAGGTTTTAAGACCACTTTTAATTTGGCAAATGAACGCGTGCACATTACATGTGGCTGTTGATTGTCGTATATACATTGCACACATATGTATATATACAATATAACATAAGACAGTATACAAACTGTATCGTTTCTCGAGGTTCAATTAAGTTATTCGAAAATGCGAACCTTGATCGACTTAGTCTCGTATCACGTGATATATGCGTATTTTAATATACCGCCGCCGCAATCGAAATACATAATAATAATAATAATAGTAATAATATATATAGTATATTTTCGTCGTAATGGTAATATCCATGTTTGTTTTTTTAGAAAAACTGACGTTTCGGTATCCATTTTTGTATATTCTTGTTTTGTATGTCTTCCGTTGAACCGTGTTGTTCACTTTATGATGTTTTTTGCAAAAACAACATTGGAAAACATCCAAAAATTATCTGCAAATGTGTCGGAAACGTCAATTTTTTATAAAAATAAACATGGATATTACTGACAATTTTCATTGCGATAAACAAACCCTCGAAAACAATTTTATTTCTAATCGTTATTATATATTTTTTTTAATTTGATAGATTATTCATAAAAACTATATTTTATGGGTTGTATAGTATTCACACTCGAAATAATAATAGACACAACACCGTAGTAGGCTCAACTAGCGGTCAGTAACACTGTTTTAGCGCTAAGTACATACGATTTTTTCGTCTATTCTGACCCTAATGTTTTCAGAATGTTAACTAAATAGTTTCAATTCAATTTTAAATAATATCCTGTTGCTTTTATTTTTGGTCAAATACTGAAATTTATGATAGAATATAACAGTTATAAAGCGGATAGAAGAGAAAAGCGTCGTCTTAGGGATTACGAGTTATCCACAATTTTATAGCACGTACTAAAATTCAGTTTTAATTGCGTCTATGACACTGCGTGCGTGCGCGTGTAGGTTAGGTTAAAGTTCAATTTTATAAACGGTTCGTTTAATATTGTAATACTCTTAAAAAGAAAAAAACAAATATTTGATAACAGACTGATTCTATACGTCATGTTACTGTGCGTGAATATTATTTTTATTTATATAAACGATATTTTTGTTTCATTCTCTGATTCCATCTAACCATCTAAAACATTCGTAAAAATATCACAACCCTCCCGATGTCAATAAATTTACCGAAATTCAATAATAACATGTAAAAAAAAAAAAATTGAAATGTTGTTTAAATTATTGCGCGTAAATATAGGCACTTACATATGGGTTTTCGTTTATAAAAACAACTCTGGTGTATATAGTAATATCATCAACAACGCGCGTATACGCATAAAAAGTCGATTATTATTATACAAACGAAAATAATTATTACGAGAAAAACATCAAATATATATACATATATATTATTATTATTATTATTACTATACGATGTTCGTAATAACTAGTAACGTTTAAATCGTGTTTTCTCGAAATACCTACGTACCTAAATGGAATATCGTGAAATATTAACGGCAATTATCGATTCAATTTCGATTTACATATAAACACATTTACATAATATTTTATGGAAATGTATTATTTTATGACTAGTATTAATAATCCAATTATCGCACACTGGATGTATCGGAATTTATTTGAACTCGCCATAAGAAACGTCATGTATATTATACATCTTGTGAACAAAACGATAATGATCACTATTTATTATATATTATATTTTCACGATAATCATTCGCGCTTGTACTCGCATGTAAATGTTTAGTAAACGTACGCAAGTAAATATCAATTCGTCAACATCGAAATTATTCAAAATTAATTGGCCGATATTATTATGCCGCAGTATATCAAACGAGGCACTGTTACATGTCCGATGTAATTACGACATTCACGTATATATACGATTATTAATGAAATATTTGTTATTCGAATATTTTCGTGCCGATTAAAAACGTTAGTGTTACGATATAAACAATATTGTTTCTATTTTTATTAGATTTTTATTTTATATACATTATTATATATGTGGACTACAAAAACAAAAATATACGCTTACGTGTTATATAAAACGCGTAATTTTTATTAGTTTATTTCTTTATTTTAAGAGCAGCGACACATTTACGGGATACAAGGAAATGAATATATGATTCTTCTCGAGAAACGGCATAATAATTATACATACAAAAACAATATATGTATATTTATATAATGAAATATTATTATTTTAATTCAGAATAAGGTCCACTTGGGTTTTAACTAGATTAAAATCTAAAACGTCGTTAAAAAGAAATCTGGTTCTAAAAAGTAACGGTTTACCGCCAACGTCAGTATACAAGAACAGTTGGGCGGAAGGAATTTATTTCATTTTCTTTTGTTTACTCAATGAAAATAGAAACTTTAATCGAACCAAAAACGCGTGTGTAATATATAAGTCAGATAAGAATTTTATTTTGGTTAATACATTATTTTGTTATCATACGATATTTAAAAAATATGTACAAATTTATTAAATTATTTCTTCAGCCGTGTACCGTTTATTAGTGGCTCAATATTATTGTACGGTCCATCAGTGGAGTATATACTGCGTAAATGTTTGAAACTTGCATCCTACGTACCACACATCATATTGATTGTCTGTCTCGTGATTACTCACTTGCCGTGATCGAACAGCTGAGGCAGATATAGTTTTTTTTTTTCAATAAACTCGTATCGAGTTAAATTAATTCCCCTAGTTAGCCCAACAGCTCAACAGCTAAAATTAACTTCCGTGTATACTAGGGCACGACTTTCGGCATGTATGTCCGTATCAAATTCTTCTCTGTGCATCCGATTATGTTAAAAATAACCCACTTGTCTGGACGATGCGCATGGCCAACAAGAACACATCATTTTTATAACAGTTTTATTTTTTATTAGCTTTCAGATTAAACTATAATAAAATAGCTCAACTATCAAAATATATACTATAGAAAAACTACAAATATAATTTTTAAAAAAAAATAAATATTGACATTAAATAAAAATAGTTAACGAATGGCTTAACAATAAAAAAACAACAAAAAAACAAAACAAAAAACGAGTAAATTATAATAGGAAACTTTTCGAAAGAAACAAATTAATGTTCGAATTGACGAAGAAGATTTTAGAAAGAATCAGAGGACTGGAAAATGAATGGAGAAACGAATGGAAATTGATAGAAGTGAAAAAGGTTAGCTAGTTTTAAAAAAGCTTGGATAGGACAACAGGACAATAGAAAAGATGAGAAGAATTACGTAGCTGAAGCTCATTGTAGATTTGGAGAATTCTTTAATGAAGAAAGAAAGGAATGGACCAGGCGACGATTATGACCTAAACGAAGACATGACAAAGAGACTGTACATTTACAGTAAATGGAGAGCTTATGAAACTAAATAAAAAAGGAAGTAGAAAGAGAAATAGAACAATAGTAGGAGACGAAAAAGGCTAGTAATTTCATTTATTCGTTATATCAAATTTAAAAATTAATTAAAAAATTAGGATTTAAGGGAAGGAGAAAAATCAGAATATTTTTAGAGTAATTTTAATAACGGAAGGAATAATAAATAAATATCTATTGTAATATCTAATAGTTATTAATATTAAAATTATTATATTGTCTTTATTATACTATATTATCATTTATAGTTTGTATTGTATTTATCTGTTCCTTATGTATTAATCACTTAAATGTTGTCGGTCGTATTTGTTAATAGTTAATGTGATGTCTTTGGGCTCGCCCGTCCTTATGAAATAATTGAATATAATAATATAGACATGACGGTGTATAGTTTATACAGATAACGAATAACTCCAATATATTTTGGTTTTTGTATTTTTAATAGCAAAAAATGACCAAATGTTTTCATAGGTTTAGATTAAAAATTGTACATCGAAAAATATACACTTACTGACGTAAATGTATTATAAATCACATATACACACGCATTTTCAGCGTAATAGTCAAATTTGTATTTATGGTATGTATATATATATACACACACACGGATAACAGCAGAAAGAGTTATGGCCATAAATTGGTCAAGCATAAGTAAAAAATTTACAAAAAATAATAAAAACGTTGGCCACGTCGTTTGTCCGCCATAAACAATCTCTGTACACGGTTAAACGGAGAGATTTCACCAAGTCCGTACGTGTACATGTATATTTATATACACTGACACGTGCAATGTGCTTGCGTTTGTATAAATTTACATTCGATGCGTTCGCGGCCATTGAAATACGACAATACTATAGGCATCTGTATATTAGCTTTGTTACCGGAAACCGTTCAAACCCCTTCGAAGTTTAAACGGAAAATATTTTATACTAAGTATGAGATCTATGAAATAATATACAATATTATGATATTACAATCATCACTTTGGGAAAAGTATCGTAATGTTGACGGGCGTGATAGCATATTATATATATACCTAACCTATATATTTACAATAAAAGCGTTTAAATACAATCTGTACAGTTGAATAGAAGCAATGAGTAAATGAGTTGTTTATTGACTGCAGTACCTTGGAAATACCGTTGATTCTGTTCGTTAGACATTTCTTGGCCTATTTATTTTTAGCCTCTTTGGGGGGTTGTCAGGGAAAGTGAGAGATGACATAAACAATAAGAGATGATCACTATGATTTCATAATTTATTTTTTTATAGTAGAGCAACTTAAATTTATTCAATGGTATTTATAAAAATAAATGATTTATTTACTCGCGACAATAAAATCACTAAAACAAATTATATAAAACCATATATATAAAATTCATATTAGAATTTATTCCAAACAATACGCTAATATATATATATGTAACTATCCTTAAAAACAAACTACTTCGGGTAATGAAATAAACGTTTAAATTTTATAAATTAAACCAGTTGTGATTTTGACGCGTTTTATTAATAAAAAATTAAATAACTCGTGAGTTTATATATCGAGTTGCACCTACATGTATATTATTTGGTATATGATTACTACCTATTAATTATATACAGTTTATATATATTACGTATTAACTGCAAAATATATAAATGATAAATAATGTTAATTAATCGCATGTGTCATTTATATTAATCGTAAAACAACGTAATGCTAAGAATAATATATACACATGCTTGACAGAAATTTATTTATCTCGCTAGTTCGAAAATGAAAATTTTCAAATGATAACATTTTATAAGATAAGTGCGCACATATATCGTTGGTTTACCTACTAATAGTTTACCTTGGTTTTTAAAATTTGTAGTTGCGTATGATAAAGTATTGAAGATGTAGGTAATACGATATGATTGCGGTTAATTTTTTTTTAAATGAAATTTGTGATAAGTATTTCATATCATTAAGCATCTTGTAAACGCGTTTTTAAAATAACCATAACATTTTAAACATTTTAGTAAATATTTTGAAACATTGAAATTATTGTTGGCATGTGTAACGTTTTCTACTAACCTACTGCGTACTACTTTACTTTGGGGACAATTAGTATATTATTCCAATGTAAACATTTCGCTCGGAAAAAATTCTAAGACATTGCCTGGTTCGGTTTTAATTTTGTAAAAAAACCTTTAAGGTCCCCTAATACGTCTTCTAGGAAATAACGGAGACATTTTTTCGAAATTAAAATTCTAAGCTAATAGATGTGCCATACAATTTATAAACACAACAGTTAAAAATATTTGAAATAAGGAAATTGTAATAATCTTGTAATTCAAAAACATTATTCTGTGGATAATATGTCAACGATTCTACAGATTTTTACAGAACTAAAATCGGACCAGCCAAAATCTTACAAATTTGTTAGAACCTTCAAACGTGTTTTTTTTTATCACTTTAGAGAGTGGCCTTTTCTATTTTTCCAAACGAACCGATCAGCTGTCTGCGCACATGGCGAGAAAACTCGACGCGTATATTCTATGGTGATGCAAAATAACGTAAAACTGTAAAATAACAACATAGTGTTCTATGTCAGTAACATCGAAATATTATTGCTGACAACTCGATCAGATTTCAACTGCATTTTGCTGACCGATAACTAATTATCAAATATTCAGTCGTCTGAAACGCACACATACCGCAGCGAGTATATTCGACATTACGGTCATTTTTTTTTTATACAGATTCTACGTGTACCAAAAATCGGACATGACAGGTAAATAAAATAAAATTATTAATGATTAACAAAAAAAAAAAAATGTTTTATCGTCGAGATTCGAGTTTAATTTGTTGCAATTTTTATATTTACTCATCGAAACGGTTTTTTACGTTTTGTTTTTGCGCATATTTGACGATTTCTAGTTAAATTTCCAAAAAACTTTATTAAATTATTGCGCAGTACAACAATGTTATATTTGTCAACAAATAATTTATTTGCATGCTACGCAACAATGAACATTATTTTTATAATGTAAAAAGTAAAAACTTAAAAAGTAAAAGAAAAATTTTAAAAACTACAGCAAGTAAAAACTTGTTGAACAAAATGTTGTTTTTAATACCTCGGTTTATTTTATGTACAAATATTTACTAACTGTTTTTCATAGCGTTTTTGTGGCTGGATCACTGTTATTTCTGTTGTTGCAGACACCAAAACGGTTAGGTTAGGTTAGGTTAGGAACTTTTGTAATCGAAATCATTCTCCCGATATTCGATATTTTCGTACAGAGACGGCTGTATACTCGCTATACGAGTACGTGATTTACACAAACAGCGATTTTATCATGTAATAATACAAGTACAAACGGCATTTAAAGATTCGACATATTTATTTCTATTTAAGGATTTCACTTGCACTTCAAATCTCGAACAATATTTACTTCTGTAAAGTGTATTTGTCATGCGATTAGATATATTATTCGAATCATTTCAAAAAATTACAATTCTACAAATTTCAACATTTGCTTTTGAGATCGTATGCCTGATATACGAGACGCGTATAATTGTTATTTTATGTTTATAGACGAAATTCAAAATTACTTGAACTATATCAAAAGTATGGGTATACATGCGTGGATTCCGCATTCGGAGGGATACGGCCCAAAAATGTCCGTGGCGGACCAGTGTCAATCCAAAATACTGTGCTTGAATTACAAAGGGTCAGACATCTACGGTGCGCATAAATGTTTGATATTCGAAAACCATACATCTTTTTTATTTTATGTTATGTATTTAACCGCATTCAGTTCAGGGCAATAATCACGTAGCCATGACGTGCAACAACGAACAGAGACCGTCCGCAAACCACAGCGATCGCGCAAAGTCCGTTTGGCCGCATAACGTAATATATTATACGTCATACGCTTGTGACAGAATTGAAAACCGAAATAGATTAAAGACAAATAATTTCCAAATGCAGATGAATCGGTTTGATGGCTCCGACGCAGGGAATTCGGCGCGGAAAGCCACCGCCGCCGTCGGTGTAGACTACTGCACAAGTACGTTACGCGAATACTCGAACGGCTCTGTTGGTGTACAGTGCTGTCGTAACGATAACGGCGATCTGTTAAAAAAAACGTTTAAAAACACGCCAAGACGTCTCGATAAAGCGGTTGAAAACAACGTGAGTATATAAAATGGACACAATATATAAGTAATTTTTGATTTAATCAATTTGATGTCGAATCTAAAAAAAACAATTCAGAAAACACTATGCGTGCCGGAGGATGGTTGGCAATTTAAACGTGTCGTACACGAGAAGCTTACGAGAGAAGTGAGAGTGGCCAAATGTTACGTGTCGTCGTTGCCAAACGTGCAGTACTCTTCTGAACGAAATTCATACAATCGTCTCCACAATAATTTGTCAGAGCGTGCCGAAAATGTACAGAATATACTGCAGCAAAACGATGACTGCAAGAGTCGGTCCGAAATCGTGAAATCCGGTCGCGGTCTCGTGCGACAACTGGTGAAACGTTTTAATGTCTATAATGCGGAACATCATAGACATCTGTGTGGGACATCAGTGGCCGAGTCGCAAAACAAACAAATATAGAGGTATACAATCTATTCGAACAATGATTTAAAATTTTTTTAAATGTATATATCTATTTCATTTATTTATTATCATTCGCGATCGGTTGATTTCGTAATCCGTTCCTGTGCGAAATGTTTATTTGTTTTATTTTTGTATATATATATTTATATTATATATAAATATATAGAATTAGCGTAGTAGGACATTATATATACTACGTACATGACTATTCGTCGTCTCTTAATTTATTCTACACCGCGTATACAAAAAAACGATAGTCTCATTGGTATTCTCAAGAAATAAAACTCATAAGAATAATAAATATTATTTCGACTATAACATATTTTTCTCACACAGAATATAATACACATATATATATATTTATATAGTTTCTGAATACCATTTGGCGATGATAATAGACCGATTATAATGTATTTATTGTACTATACGATATTCGCACTTATGCTAACATTATACTCGTATATAATAATCATTCGGCGTTTGAACATTTATCAATGACTGTTTTATGTCGCGTGTGCATATATATGTATATGTATATGTATATGTATAGGGTGCGGCGTAATGGACTCCCATATTTAAAATTATCATTAACTCGTTATCAGACCGATTAGATTATAGTGGTTTATCTCGTTAGGTTGGGTAATTAATAAGGATTTCAGTCGTCACCATGCTGTGGTCTGGTGCACAACGTGATTTCGTTATCGCCGTGGCATTTTTTAAAAATACCGAGTGTGTGACTGCGACGTATAAGGCATTTCGCACTCGGTTCGGTTTGGCAGTGTCCCTGATCGGAAAACGATTTTGAATTGGATAAAAAAATTAAGAACAACAGGATCTGCAATGCCTAAAAAACCAGCTGGACGTTCCAAGTCCGTGAGAATAACTGAGAACATTGCCGTAGTCAGAACATTGATAAAGCAGTCTCCATCGCATTCTGCTCGGAAATATGCCTCTGCTCTTGGGATATCAGATCGGAATGGTAAGACGAATTTTGCATTGTAATTTAAAATTTACAACTTAAAATTACACATATAAGATTATATTTGCTCAGGAACTGAGTTCAGCAGATTGGGGAAACCGGAAAGATTGCTGTAATGCGATTCTTACAGCTATGCCTCCCAACGTTATTGTGTGGAGTAGCGACGAAGCATATTTCTACATTTCTGGCACAGTACACAAACAAAATTTTCGTTACTGAGCAGCCGTAAACTCTCGAATAATACATCAACGACCTCTTCACAGTCTTAAAGTCATCTTTTGGTGTGCTTTGTCCTCGGCAGGTATCGTGGGACCTTATTTTTTGTAGAGGGTGGCGTTACTGTTACTGTGACTTCCAACCAGTATTGCGAGATATTAGAGAACATTTTACGCCCGAAAATGGAATAATACGAGAATACTGATGCCTTCTGGCTTCAACAGAATGAAGTCACAGCCCATATGGCCTATCATTCTCTAGCCATTTTGCAAGAAATGTTTCGTGGTCGTCTAATCTCCTCACGGGAAGACATTGCATGGCTTCCTCACTCCCCTGATTTGAGTCCCTGTGACTTTTTCTTATGGGGGTACCTCAAAGTTGAAGTTTTTAAACATCGTTCTCGTGCACTTGAAAAACTTAAGGAGACCATCCGTGAAGAAGTCGCCGGGATTCCATACGATGTGCTGGCTAGTATGATGGGAAACTTTTGAGAACGACTCCATATGTGCGTCGTACGTCAAGGCCATCATTTGGACGATATAACTTTTGAAAAATAATTTAAAAACCCTTATATAATATACTTTCTATAAATAATTTTTTTTTCATATCATGTATCGTTTTTTTTTTTAATTCACCTTGAAAATGTGGGAGTCCATTACGCCGCACCTTGTATATTCTGAATATTTAGTTAATGAATAATATTATATAATTTTTATATAAGCAAATGAGTGGGACAGTGTAAGTAGGGAATTAACGCACTCCATTCGTCGTATTTTTTTGATTTCGTAGCCATCGTCGTTTTAATTTGATTTTTGTATGTATGGATACATAAAAAAAAAGTATACGAAATATGAATTTATGTAGTAAAAATTCAAAACACAACTAATGTCTCGATATTCAATAATTTAGAAATCAATACTAAACTCGTGTTTTGCGTTTAATTTATTACGAACGTCATTCGATAAAATACGATTGAACATAAAATATTGAAAGCGACGTTGCCGCATCCGATATATTGAAAACACGATTGAGCGTTAAGTCACGACGGCTCGGAGCGATCGAGTACTATAAGAACTTATGTGTACATCATTATTTGCATTATAAATTCGCTGATAACTGGTGCTCATACAGTCGTCACCGTTACTTAGTTTGAGTAAAAATAACTAGGCACAACGAAAGGATAACTAGGATGATGAAAAACTAATACGTATGTATACAAGACGTAAAATGTTTAGCGATTCAAAGTGAAACTGATAAATTTTAACGTTTTCCGTTCATATTTATTTAAGTCGGCCAGTCGAAAATGAATGTAAAAATCCCTACAACATGGAAATATCGTCTTTGACAAT